>OZ010790.1:212240665-213610665 GCA_963932465.1 Maratus speciosus
AATATTCATTCACTAAATTGCAAAAGAAACAAATTGATAATGTTGGAAGCAAATATTTAAAATAATTTATAACAGAGGAACATTTTTTTTTACAGCGGAAATTTTTCGTAAATCGAATCACATATTTATCCTTCTTATTTCACACTGATTACTTTTTTTCTTTTGTAAGTTTTAATAAAAACAAAAATTCGAAGTATTTATATTTTTTTTTTTTTGTAAGTTTGACTTTATGCAATTTTCTTTATGTTGAACATAGGTACTTAAGAAATGTTAAGTAAAATTATACAGTACTTATAGAGGAAAGTAAGGACCCTCTGAGAGATTTGCCCGTATTTTGCATTTCCCAAAAACAACTTAAAAGTGTTGTCAAATAAAATATTTTGTACAGACTTGTATTTTAAAATGTGTGTCTTATAAAGGGACATAAGTGTATTTTAGAAACAAACAGGGAAAGAAAATTTGGTTTAGATGCCGTATATCCCCTTGGTCGCCATACTGGATGTTTTGAGATTTCTTGCCGATTTTATGCTGGCGATCTTTATCGATATGGAACCCATGTGACGTGTGTGTTCTGGCGTGACTTGTTCGGTAACCTCATTTTTCCGTGAGATTGTGCTTGAGAAGGATTTCGTTTGGGATTTTGAGCATGTGCTTTGTTATCGTGTTCTATCTTTCTGTCTTTTTATTTTTATGTTAAATTCATTGGATGTATTTGATTGACTATGGGTTCTGTAGTCCGTTTAAACGCACTTGCTGATGTAATTAAGAAATATGAAAAATTTTTGAATGATAAAGGAGGTTTGTTTACAATGCGTAGTCATCAGCTTATTTTGGGAAATGAAGATTATGCTAGGAGGTATTTCGTGCTTGAGCTTTCAAGAAAGATGTCTGTTAAGGTATGTTGATAATTTTATGTAAATTTTGTTGTTTTATTTTATAGTAATTTTTTTTGTTAGTCTTGTATTCTATATTTTTCATGCATTTCGGAGATTGGTGCACAGCAACATACGTGCATTTACTAACTGCGGCTTTAACGAATTTTGTGCTTTTTTGTGATTGCTGCAGAAGGAGTTAGCTGAATCCAGTGATGGGTTTTTTTCGGTTAATGCTCGCGTAGCGCTCATACGAGGATTACTGATTACCACTTTAACCAGTTTCGTGCATTTTTGTGATCGCGGCAGAAGGAGTCAGGTGAATCCAGTGGTGTTTTTTTTTTTTTTTTTTTTTTTTTTTTTTTTTTTTTTTTCTTGGTTAATGAGCGCGCAGCGCTCATCCGACATTTAGTGATTGCCACTTAAAGAGTTTTATTTATTATTTACATTTTATTTTGTTAAGCCTAACATGCGTATAAATCGGTGCTTGGCGACATTTACTACTTGGCGGAAAAGGGTTTTCACGCCAAGAAAAATTCCAAGATGAGGGCCTTGGGAATTTATGACATCTGTTCCGAAAATTTTAACTGAGATTATTTTTATAAGCATTTTTATGAAAATGCAGGAAATCGGAGGGTTCATTATTTATCAAAAAGTACTTTGTTTTGCAGTCTATACCGATAAAAGAAAGTTTTGCTCTGTTTGTCTGTGTGTGCGTCAGTCTATCTGTCTGCGATGGCTAGCGAAATCTACTGCTCACACATGTCTGGAAATTTAGACGTGGGTAGTCTATACATATCATGATGCACTTGCGGCTTAGAATTAAAATTTTATAACAGTAATCCGAGATATTAATTAAAAAAATATAACAAACTCCCGTAAAAAAACTTTTTCTTTTATTCCTCCGATTGCTTTCGGTTGGTTGGTTGGACAAACTTTCAGTAGAATGAATTATTACGCAATGAAAAATTAATATTTAGTAAGTTTTATGAGATGGAGATGCTTTTCTTAAAACTAAAATTATTTTAAGTCATATGTGCTGTTAATATCATGTATACAATATTTCATTTTAGTGAAACATTTCTAGCGTCTTTTTAAAAACTTTTTTGATTAAAAATTCTTTTTTTAATAAGCTAAAAAAGAACATTTCAGTTAATTAAAAGTGTGTTATCTTAAAGATGCTTGAATACTTTTTTATTTTCTTAAAATACTGTTGATTTATATTTAAATATCTGAAGTTAATTAAAACAGTGGGGTAGCTTAATTATAATTTTTTCAAATACTTCATCTTAGGTACTCACGAGCAAACGAAATTACATAAATATATTTAAAAGAAAGCAATTCATGGAATAAAAACAAATAAATAAATATATTTATATATATATGCATGCATTTCACTAAATTTCATGTGTGTTTAACTATTATAGTTGCGAAGTTTTACTTCATATTGTCACAGAATTAATTATTGCTTTCAAAGCTTTTTAATTAATTAAGAATGATCAAGGGAAAATATATTCTTTTTAATGTAGAGTGAACTGCAATAGAAAGAAACTGATTAAGGCTGGAAAGCAAATATTTATAAAGATTTGTATTAAATGAAAATTAGTTTACAGAGAAAAATATTTGCTTAAGTTGAACAGCATTAACATTTTTTTTTTTTTTTATGCTCTGAATGATTTATTTTAAACAAATCTTATAAACTGGTTAGGATTCGTTTCAAAGTTTTTAAAGTTTTTTTTTTTAAACCATTTGGAAAAATGGTTATTGTTCTCTGTCAGGGTAAATAAATTTGTATTTAAAGCATTTTTATATTTTTAATGCAATGTTGCATTTAGTTAATACAAAATTTTGAAAATTTCAACAGTAAAATCACCTAAAAAAATATTTTTTTGAACAATAAAATGGAAATATTAGGTTCAGTTTATACAGACTAACATCAAATGTATGTTTTAAAAATTTCATGAAAAATATTCAGAGGTTTTTGAGGTATCCTGCGCGTTATGCCCCAAAAACGTCATTTGGAAAATGATGACTTTACAGTTTCGGAAACGCCGCTTCAGCTATTGAGCGGGTAAAATCCAAAACTTCTGTTCTAATGGGAATTTCAAGGAAACAATTATATCAAAATATTCAGAAAAGATAGGAGTTTAACATCTAAAAAAATTAAAATTTCTTAAATTTTGAAGCTTTAAGAGTCCCGCGACCACTTAATCCTTTCCGGCACGGAGTGATTCTATTTATAAACTTATGAAATAATGAACTGACACCAGAATTTATAAACGAATTTATTAGAAAATGCGAACTTGCTTATTTTCACGTACATGATAAAAGGAAAATTTTAATTAAATATTCTTGGTGCCGTTTGTCTGTTTTGGAATTACAATTAGGTGTCCGTTTTTTAAGGGCATCGCCCTCGAAAGATTTAATTAAAAGGAATCGCATAAATACTGTGGGGTTCGCGATAGATCGCATTGATTGTATCTCTCAATGCGCCTCGAGTGACTTTAAAAGTTAATTAAACACCTATCTGGAAAAACGCGGCACTGACCAAGGCGGCGTTGCAAGTTTGAGGCCTCAATTCGAAGTGCGCTTAGCACAATGCCAAATTTGAACTTTGAACAAAGGTTTTGTTTTAGCTACACTGCCAAATGAAGTTTAACTATGCACTGCTTTTATTATCAGTACCGAATTAAGTTCATCATAAACAGATTAGGATAATATTAAAAAAAAAGTGTTATATGAATAGCTATATTTGATATTATTTAGATTCCATATCTCTCTGAACTTTCATGGTATACCCATTTACGCTTTTCTAATATATGCAGTTATACCCAATCCTACGTTGTATAGTTTTTTACAAAGTCATAGTATTCTTTCAAAAACGTTTTTTTTTTTTTTTTTTTTGAATAATACAATTACAAATTCATATATTTATCTCATATATTTATCATATACTTATATCAAATCTGTGCGCGAGTAATACTCGCACTTGACAGTTTATTTATGTCTTACATTTTAGTCTTTGAAAAAATCATTTTCCAAATGGTCGTTGTAATTTGTTAAATTGCATTTTTTTTTTTTTTTTACATTGATTGATTCCATGAAAATGACATTATTTCCAGAACACATACTCATACCATGTAAAAACAAGAGGTCGCAGATCTCACAGAGGGTTTCGTTTAATATCTCCTTTAAATCACTATCTTTAAATTAATGTATTAAAATTGATAATTTAAGATTATTAAATCCTTGCTCAAATGTCAGCGCTATTACATTTAATTTTAAAATAATAATAATAAAATATTTTTTAATTAAATTATAAACACTAAATTAAAATTATTTAAATAAATTAAAAAAATCCGAATATTTTTAATTTCAGCAATTTCAAAAATTCAGCGGAGGTATAAATAAAATATAATTTTTTTTTAAAGCAAAATATTTTCTATAACCTATTTAAAATGCTGAAGTAACTGAGAAAAAAATCCATATTAATACTTTTGCTTTTCAAACACTCACTAGATGGCGCCAAAAAAGGATGGTAACATTTATTAAAATTCGAAATCAAAAACTAGTATGTTGTGGCCATCACAAAACTTTCTTCTATATAAATCACAGCAATTAAATCATTTAAATAGTACAAGAAATAACAACGATTTAGCACCAATTCATATCAAAGTATATCTGTATTTGAAGTTGGATGAAAATTCGTGCATTATTTCTTGAGATAGAGCTATAGCGGAAATTCTGAAAAAATGTAGTATAGCAGCGCCACCTGTTGAACGATTTACACCAAAAGTAAACAGCATTAAACGATATCAAGGTATACCTGAATCTGAAATTTTTTGTAAATCCAAACATTAGTTCTTGAGATAAAGCTATTGCGGAAATCGCAAAAATCACAGCATAGCAGCGCCACCTGTTGAGCGATTAACACCAAAAATTAAACAGCACTAATTTATACGTCAATTCATGTCAAGGACTAACTAAATCTGAAGTTTGATGAAAATCCGTGCAATAGTTCTTGAGATATAGCTCTCGTGGAAATCGTGAAAAAAGCAGCACAGCAGCGCCACCTGCTGGGCGATTTACACCAAAAATTAAACAGCACTAATTTATACGTCAATTCATGTCAAGGACTAACTAAATCTGAAGTTTGATGAAAATCCGTGCAATAGTTCTTGAGATACAGCTCTTGTGGAAATCGTGAAAAAAGCAGCACAGCAGCGCCACCTGTTGGGCGATTTACACCAAAAATTAAACAGCACTAATTTATATCCTAACTGACTAACTGAATATGATGATTGATGAAAATTCGTGCATTTTTTCTTGAGTTAGAGCTATTGCGATAATTATGAATAATGCAGCATACCAGCGCCACCTGTTGGGCGATTTTCACAAAAAAGTAATCAGCACCAAACTATATCTTGGACTAACTGAATCTGAAGTTTTATGAAAATCCGTGTAGTAGTTCTTGAGATATAGCTATTGCAGAAATCGTGAAAAATGCCACATAGCAGCGCCACCTGTTGGGCGATTTTCACCAAAAACTAATCAGGTCTAGTTTATATCAAGGTCTAACTAAATATGAAGTTTTGTGAAATTCCGTGCATTAGTTCTTGAGATAGAGCGCCCACAAATTTTTTGTCACATACAGACTCACAGACAGAGTGACAGAGTGACAGAGTGACGGAGTGACAGAGTGACAGAGTGACAGACAGACTCACAGACAGACATTTTCTAAAAACCATCAAATCGTGTTCTGGGCATTCTAAAACGTATAAATCTGTCGAAAACCGAAAGTCGAAAAATTTCACGAATCCAATACTTTCTTATTGTAAAGATAGAAGAAAGTAAAAAAAAAGAAACCTTTCATTTTCTGAGATTTGCTTATGATAATTTGAAAAAACATTGTCCATAGAAGTTTGTTATTTCAAACAATTGCCAGTAGACGGCAGCAGCAAACAAAAATATTGATTCCAAATGACAATAACTGTATCAAATTAATCATAAAATATCAGGATTCCTTTTTAATTTAAAGTATGTATTAGATCATGTCATCTGAAATGATAAACATTAATCTATACTAATAAAAGAACATATCGCTCTGTGTGCATGTGTGTGCGTCTGTCGGCGACGGTTAGCGAAATCAACCGCAGGTAGAAGTCTGAAAATTCAGAAGTGATAAGTCTAAGACAGGTCCTGATGCACCCGAGGCTCAGATTTGTAATTTTTTAAGAGCCGGGGTCCCTGGGACTCTTTAAGTTTTTATGCACTAAATTGTTAATAACATACCTCTTTTTTATCCGATCTTCTTCGTTTTTGTGGCGAATTCTCCTTTCACTTTCTACCCGATTTCCACATTTCAGTTCAAGGCACCCTTGAAGTTTTAGTGCACAAAATTGTTAATTAATTGCTTCCTTTTTATCCGATCTTTATTTAAGGTATACTTTCTCTATTTGATTATTCTCCCGTTTCTACATTCCAGCTAAGACCATGGAATTTCTAGGAGTTTATTCTAGGGTTCCGTAGGCCCCGGAGCAGGGCCCTTTGAATTTTTTGAGTGTTTTACACCCTAATTTTCTCACCTTCGCAGTGCGTAATTTTAAAGTTGAGCCTGGAACTATTATCCCCAGACCAACATTCACATATTTTTATTGGGGCCCCTTGGCCCATTTTTAAGCATTTCCTCAATTTTTTGCGCATTTCTTTCAAATTATATTGTAATGATTAATTAATACCCTATGCTTAATCTTGAGTAATAGAAGATCTAAAACACTAAGTACTGAAACGTTTTAGCATGTTTTTATGTTAGGGTCTTGTTCTCAACTATCAGTTGACCCCTTTTGGGTTCCCTATTATAACTTCCTAAAAAATAGTCCGATTCACTAGACTTTTTTTTCTAACATCATCTTAGATTCACAAGCTATTACATAAAAGACAAAAAAAAAAAAAAAAAAAAAAATCAGACTTCAGCCACCACTAATTTTGAATATTAATCGGCTTCTTGGGCCCTTGGTGAAGCTTCTTTAAAAATGATTCGAATTCCTTGTAATTTTCTTTACCATAGTTCTAGCGTCGTCTGATTACTTTAAAAACTACTAAAAAGTGCATTTATACCAAACTACATGCCACTTAAGTTCCCTCTCCCTTGGGGCCCGATACAAGGCCCCTTGAAGGCTTTTGCACCATAAATTATTAATAAGTTTCCCCTCTTAATCCGATCTTCATTTTTGGAACCATTTTTGAATTTAGTTATTCTCCTGTTACTATATTCCAGTTAAAATGCTGGGGCACCTTAGGGTCCTGTAGGGCATGATCGGGGACTCCTTCAACTTTTTGTATGCCATGCATTTTTTACACCCTAATTTTCTAGCATTCTCATTGCATAATTTTAAAATTGAGTCTTGGACTCTTCTCTCTAAACCAACACCCTCATATTTTTATTGGGGCTCTAGGTCCCCTTTCTAAGCATCTACCCCATTTTTACGCATTTCTTTAAAATATTATTCTAATGATTATTTCATACCCTATGATTAATTTTTACTAATTGAAGATCTAAAACGCTAAGTACTACAACATTTATACATGTTTTCATGTTACGGCCCTGCTCTCAACTATCAGTTGGACCCTTTTGGGCCCCCTGTTATAGCTCTTTTAAAAAGGGTATGACTCACAAACTTTTTTTTTCTAACAACTTCTTAGGTTCTCCAGCTACTACATGAACAACAACAAAAATTTGCAAACTTCAGCTACCACCAATTTCGAATATTATTCGTCTTCTTGGGACCTTTGTTGCAGCTTCTTTAAAAACTATCCTATTCTATTGCAATTTTCTTTAACTTAGTTTTAGCGTCTTTCAGCTATTTTAAAAGCACTACAAAATTTTCTTATACCCAACTGCATTATAGTTAGCACCCTGGCTACCAGGGCCCGGCCTTTCTTTATTCCACAGCTACCACCGTTTTCAAACATTAATCTCCTTTTCCAACATAAACTTACGTCTACTCACTACAGCCTGTTAAAAATCACATTACTTTAAAGGTAACTTTTGATAAGAGATTTCATCCGTTTATTAAATATCGTGTGAATGCTAACAGTAATTCATGAAATTTACCAGGGGAGGGGGCATCTTCCACCACTTAGGGGCGCGTTATTTCCTGGGGTTTAAGGGCCCATTATCAACGGGATTTGCTTCCGTCAACTTAGATTAGAATTCAGCTACTACCTGTATTATGAAATTTTATCTTAGACTTTAGTTAAGAATATTTTCTAACATTAATGGAACATTCTTTTTTTTTATTCTATGGGCTTGATTCCTACAAGGTTTGCTCAATCAACTTGGTTTTCGATTGTCTCCGCAACTTCCGGTAAATGCTGCCATAGGTAGCAGGGATCTAGATTACAGGTTCGTTCGGAAATAAGTTTGATGGGAACACACTAGACGTTGCACAAGGAAATGGAGCCTCCGAAATTAGGTTCATTTAAAATAATTTCAAAAGATAAAAATTTCAAAGATTTAAAATTATGCAAACTTAACTTTTGTTTAAGGTTATTATTTGCAAACCCCGGGCAACGCCGGGCGGGTCTACCAGTTGTTAATAAATGTGCATTTAATATACACATATATATATATAAATGGAGCCTCCAAAATTAGGTTCATTTAAAAGAATTTCAAAAGATAAAATTTTCAAAGATTTAAAATTATGCAAACTTAACTTTTGTTTAAGGTTATAATTTACAAATCCCGGGCGGGTCTGCCAGTTGTTAATAAATGTGCATTAAAAAAAAAAAAAAAAAAAAAAAAAAAAATATATATATATATATATATATATATATATGAATAATTCTCCAGATTTTTTTAAAAATTGAAATTACAGAAATTCTAGATTTTTTGTGTCTGAAAAAAAGAGAGAGAGAGAGATTTTAAAAATTACCGTTGCGCAAAAAATATAAAAATAAAAAATAAACCCGTAAAATGGCTAAAAAATACGAATTTTTTTTCAATTAAATTCATCGGACAATTAAATGTAAACAATTGAAAATTTCAACTTCCGCCGACACGCTTCGAACCCGGGTCCTTTCGGCTAGAAATAACACATTCTAACAGAAATACCGAGTTCACGAAAAGTTGGTTGAAATTAATATTGTGTTTCGAAAGCGTAAAAATGGTGAGATGTAAGTACATTAATTTATTTAATTAAAATAACATAACTTTTTCAAACTTGTGTAGGTATGATAGGGACTATGCAGTTGTAAGTTAAAAAAAAAAAAAAAAAAAAAAAAATCAAGTCTATAACTTAAATAGTTTCCGAATATGAGCGCTGTGACGGACAGACGGAGAAGCGAGACTATGTTTCGCGAGATGAACGAAACCCTAAAAAGAAAACATGAAATGAAATTTAAATGTTATTGCAGTAAAAACTTAATTTTAGTACTTTTCAAAAATAATTTTATTCTGTAATTATATAATTAAAAAACAGTATTTAGAAACATTTTTGCGTTATTGAAAAATAAAATGAAGAGAAAAATATTATTATTTCTATTCAGGCGTGCTATTAATATCATGTATACAATTATTTAATTGTAACTAAAACTTTTCGAGTGACTTTTTAAGAAATTCTTTCATTAAAAATACTTTTACTGAAGAATCTCATGTAGAATTTTAAGCTAATTAAAACTATGGTAACTTAAAGAGGGTTTAAGATCTTCCTCTCATTTCAAATATATATATATATACATATATTTAAGTGTCGGTATATAATGTTAAAAGGGGTGTTAATTTTATTATTAATTTTTTCAGTTGTATCATATCGTAGGTATACATGAACAAATGAAACTGCAGAAATACATACATAAAATAAGCGTTTTACTAATTAAAAATACATACATATATATATACATATATATATATATATACACACACACACACACACACACACATATATATATATATATATATATATATAACCATTATATAATTTCAAATCATAACCGATTTCCAATTACTAAAATTAAATTGATAAATTTAGCTACAATTCATAACACTGACTTTATACAAAATAAAGATGGAACCTGTAACTAGTAATACAGAATGGTGCTAAATTCCACTAATTCACTAGCACATTGCGGGCGATAAATCCATGTAAAACATATGAAAAAACCTCCATATTTGGATAAAATATCCTATTAAAGACAAAAGATACAATTATCCAGCGGAATAATGTTGAACCAGAAAAGGCCGTATCATAAACATACAATATATATATATTTTAGTTAGACTGAGTTTAATTGTTTTTAGCTTTCATTCTGTTTACGAAATTTGTTTTATTAACACCGCGGAATGTGAAATAATACATTCAAAACCTTTTAATTAAGAAAGAATGGTAAATAAAAATATTAAAAAGATATCCTATTTAATCTAGTGAAAAAGATATCCTTTTGATCCACATTAAACTGTAGTAAACAAAAAATGAATAACGCCGGAGAAATAAATATAATCATTTGCAATACAGGAAGATCAATTGACAGAATATAATATTTTCTTAAGCCGAATCGCATATTTTTCTTTTCATCCCATGCTTTGTATCCCTACTTCTTTTTATATTGTATTTGTAAAATTGTGTTTTAAAAGACTTTCAATGTATAAACTTCTAAAGATAGCACATACAGTAATACCTTGTTTTTCGTCAGCAATTGAAGAGCTAAGTGGAAGAACATGTTAAGTATAAAAAATTACATTTGAAGAAATTTGAAGTGAAAGTTTTTTCTGTAAATTTTAATGATTTATTTTCTATTTGATACCATGTCTTTAAAATATTAACAGGTATGGTACTAAACTCTCTCAGAAAAGCTTATTCATATTTTATTTTCAAATATTAAAAATTATCAATATTATTGACATTATTAAATATTAATGAATAATGCCTTAAATCTTGAAGACTAAATGGAATCTTAGTATTTTAGCTTCACCATGTGATAGGATACCACATAACGCTTTCATCCAAAAGATATTTTTTTTTTTTTTAGAAAATGTGACATAACATTTTCATCCACCCAGATCTTCAATTCGTTCCAAGACTAGCAACGTAAGTCGAAAACGATGTAAGTCGAATTACATTTAGATAAGCTAAAAAGGATAAGTAATAGAAATTCCCCAAAATCCAATGAGCATATTCTATAGTATTTACGGATTATGTTACACATATTTAACATTAGCAAAAAAATGCGTTTGCAGTAGAAGAATTTGGAATAACTCAATAAGTTGTCAACTTACAATTTATTGTTCTAGCTGCCCCCTTCGAATCTTTGAAGATCTGAAAAAAAATCTTGCAATGAAGTTTGATCTGAGAATTTTTTTTCTTTTTTCCCCTTAGAAGCCCTTTCTAACAGCAGAGTAGGTTTCCTAAGCTGTTTTAATCATTTAGAAATGGTTGTTGTTTCGGTCGAGGATGGGGTCAAATGATGCTCCCATTTTATTTTTTTAACGCAATTCAACGACGTTCTTTACTTTTAGAAGAATTTTTATTTGAATAGGTAATAGAAAGGCATAAAATCGTTAAAAATTGAAAATGTTACAAAATGGGTAGGCACAAATTATCAGATATGGAAAAGTCCAAAGCCAAAGAGCAACGCCGAAATGAAAATCGTCTTGCAAAGCAAAAATCGAGGTATTCAACTCATTATGTTGGCCATGAAAATCGAGGTCTTCAACTGATTATGTAGCTCACGAAAATCGATTACAGAATAAAAGACGAACGCGAAAAAGGTAACAATCTAATGTTTAATCGATTGATAGTAAAAAGCCATGTCTCGAGGGGCTCAAATCCACTATCCACGGCGTTTTACAATAGTTTTTTTAAAAAAAAGTTCCAAATGGTCGTTGAAATCTATTAAATTACAATTTTTTTTTTTATATATTAATTTTTTTGTGACTTTTTTTACTTGTCGTTATAACTTGACTGTCGCGGCAAAGTTTCTTTTCATAGAACCAAAATTCTTCAAAAAAGTGCGTCTTTAATTAAGGATTTTTTTTCGCAGAACAGACGACGTAAATACGGGGTGACGTAAGTTGAGGGGACGTATGTCGGGTGACTACTTTACTCAATTTTTAAACCGTCAAATAGGGGGAAAATCTACATTCAAATGCAACTTGTGTAGAAACTGTATCACAATTATTTTGAAAACTGTATCCTGATTTATTCATTTTCTATGGTTTTAAAATAACTTTCAACCGACAATTTTCTTTCAATCTATCTCTATCGGGTGCAGACGATTACGAAAAATAATCTATTTGCACTTAAATTAATATAAATATCTCAGCATTTGTGTTCAGATTATATTTCATAATGAAAATAAAACTTCATTCATAAATATATAAAATAATATAAACGGTCAAGTGCGAGCATTACTCGCGCACAGAGGGTTCCGTAGAATAAATATATGAATTTGTAATTGTATTATATATATATATATATATATATATATATATATAAAACGTTGCTAAAAGAATACTAAGACTTTGTAAAAAACTATACAACGTAGGGTTGGGTAGAACTATAAATATTAGAAAAGTGTAAATGGGTATACCAGGAAAGTTCAAAGAGATATGGAACCTAAATAATACAAATATAGCAATTCGTATAACACTTTTTTTAATATTATCCTAATCTGTTTATGATGAACTTAATTCGGTACTGACAATAAAAGCAGTGCATAGTTAAACTTCATTTGGCATTTCATGAAACTAAATTCAGCGTAGTAATAACCTTCATTTCTACAGTGTAGCTAAAACAAAACCTTTGTTCAAAATTTAAATTTGGCATTGTGCTAAGCGCGCTTCGAATTGATGTCTCAAAGTTGCAACGCCGCCTTTGTCAGTGCCGCGTTTTTCCAGATAGGTGTTTAATTAACTTTTAAAGTCACTTGCACAGGCGTATTGAGACGTGTTGACACAGGCGTATTGAGAGATACAATCAATGCAAACTATCGCGAATCCCACAGTATTTATGCGATTCTTTCTAATTAAATCTTTCGAGGGCGATGCCCTTAAAAAACGGACTCCTAATTTTAATTCCAAAACAGATAAACGGCACCAAGAATATTTAATTAAAATTTTCTTTTTATCATGTACGTGAAAATAAGCAAGTTCGCATTTTCTAATAAATTCGTTTATAAATTCTGGTGTCAGTTCATCATTTCATAAATTTATAAATATAATTACTCCGTGCCGGAAAGGATATATAGTCGCAGGACTTTTAAAGCTTCAAAATTTAAGAAATTTTAATGTTTTTAGATGTTAAACTCCTATATTTTCTGAATATTTTGATATAATTGTTTCCTTGAAATTCCCATTAGAACAGAAGTTTTGGCTTTTAGAATTATACCCGCTCAATAGCTGAAGCGGCGTTTCCGAAACTTTAAAGTCATTATTTTCCGAATGGCGTTTTTTGGGCATAACACGCAGGATACCTAAAAAAATTCTGAATATTTTTTCATGAAATTTTCAAAACATATATTTCATGTTAGACTGTATAAACTGAACCTAAAATTTCCTTTTTATTGTTCAAAAAAAATTTTTTTAGGTGATTTTACTGTTGAAATTTTCAAAATTTTGTAATAGCTAAATGCAACATTGCATTAAAAATATATAAAAATGCTTTAAATACAAATTTATTTAAGTTGAGGGAAATTATTACAATCTGAAGTATAAGTAAGCACCAAAATTTTCATTCTAGTTGCAATATTTATTTTGTAATCCTGCGCCTAAACTGTTATGCCAATTTTTTGTTCGACAAATGTCTAACAGTTTCGAGCCACCTATAAATACTAATTCTGTATCTTGCAATTTTTTAAATACATGAAACGAAAGAACATACTTATATCTTTCATCCCAATTAAATTTGTGTTTTAAAATCATATACATTTTAAGACATTAAATGTTGAAAATGATCTTTTTTTCATTTTTTCCATTTTTTAGAGTCCCGAGACCCCTTAAATTAGTATATTTGTAACAATTTGACGTTTATTGCTTTTATACTGTTACTGGACATTACATTACACATATATGTCATTAAAAGTTGTTAACTAGGCGTAGAGTACGCCGCCCCTGTCCTTGTCTATGTCCAAACTGACCGTACCTTTAAGGGTTAATATCTCGGCTAATTACCGATAATTTTTTTCGAAAATCATTATCAACAATGCTTTTATACTTCTGCAACGATAGATATATTCAGCGATGCTCAACAATTTTTCTGAATGCCCGTAAATCGAAATTTGTGTATAACAGCAAAATGCAAATTACTCAAAAACTATGTGAGCTAGGGTAATCGCTATAATTTTTCGGCAATGTTTATATTAACGTCTACTACCTCTAATTTTTTCATAATTTTAGTTTTAGTAGATTCGGAATTAGATGGGGGGGGGACATATTTTTGCGCTACATTTTCAACAATATTTTTGAAAATATTATACCTAAAATTAAAAAGAATGTATTTTTGAGTTCAGTGTTACAAAAGCTTTCACAGGATACCCCACATGATATACAATGAAAAGGTTTTTTTTTCAAGTAGCATAATTAGCCCCTCTACTATTTTACTAAATATATTTATGAATGTTTATTAATCTGAAAATATGTGGGTCAATGGGTCTTTATTACTTCCCCGAATTTGAACTTTCCACGTTCCATAGTTTACGAGTAAAATGGCTGTGACAGACAGACAGACAGACAGACAGACGGACAAACACAGGAGTGATCTTATAATGGTTCCGTTTTTCCGTTTTTACCGTTGTTTAATTACGGAACCCTAAAAATACAAAGAAAGCACAAATTTAAGACATATAATTGACCTACGAGCTTAAGCCACTCAAGAGGTCAGAATAAAAAAGACTGATGTAAACGTTGATGCCTTTAGCGAATTCTTCAATAATTGGTTAACTCCTAGCTCAAGATCAATTCGAAAATATAGTTTTTAATATATTTCAAAACTTTATTTTAATGCATAAATGCTATTATTCGCATAAAAAGTATTTTTCGTATTGTTTGTGGGAATTCTAAAAAACATAAAAAAAGGTTTTCTTCTTTATCCTGTAGTCCTGGAAACACAGGTTTATCCCCTTGTTAAAATAAAGGCAATATAATGTGAAACTTTATAGTATATGCAGCGGGAACGACATTAATTTCATTATTTTTTCTAGAACTCGTTTTATTCTGTAATCGTGTAAATAAAATAAAAATTCTACTTCGTAACATTTTTACATTTATCAAAAAAATAAAATGAAGAGAAGATTATTAAATTTTCGTTAATTTAAATTTCCTATTAATATCATATACGAAAAAAATATTTCACGTTGATTAAAACTTTTCGAATGAATGTTTGAGAACCGCTTTCCATAAAAAATAATTTTACTTGAGAAGTTTCAAAAATAATTTTTCATTTAAATAAAACTATGCTAGCTCAAATATTAACATCTTCTTGTTTTGGTATAAAATTTTGTTGATTTACTTTTAATCGGAAATTAATATCAACATTGAGGATATCTTTATTATAAATTTTTCTGTAATAATATATCTTAGATACTGTTGAAAGAATGAAATTACAGAAATATATTTAAAAGAAGGAGGTGATATTTTGATAGAAGAGGGAAAAAAATATATTAAGATTAAAAAGAACATGACATGTGTTTAACCACCATTCTCTTTGTGATCGTTTATTCTATAACTACGCAAATTAATTATTGTTTACGTAGCCTTTTCTTTCCAAAAGAATGATTCAGGAAAAAAAAAGACTTAATCTATATTGAACTACGGTAAAAATAAACAAATAATGTCGGCAAGCTAATATTTACAATGGTTAGTGTTTTTAAGTTGATTGAAATTTATATATATATATATATATATTTTTTACTTCATGCTCCAAATTTTCCTTTTTAAAAAAATTCTTTTAAATGGACTTGTTCTCCTTTGAACAAGTTTTTATATGAATAATTTATACTTTTTTGACAAATTATTAAATAATTATGCGATGGACTTAATAATAACAATAAAAAAATGAAATTCATGTGGTAAAATTTAAAAAATTTATTTCTTATGAAAGAAAAACTTGCTTTTTTTTTTTTTTTTTACAATATTGAACTATTTATTTCTATGCTTTTCTTAAACATGCGCTTTGTAAGAATAGGGATTATCTTTATATTTCTGAAATGTTAATTAGTTTAACAGAGAATAAATGAAATGTGTTGATACATGTAAAAATACTGTCAAACTTACTATTTACTTGCATTTTAATGTAAACTAAAATAATTATTTATATAAATTATTATATTATTATTATATATATTATATTATTATTATTATATAATTTTATATTATTATATTATTATATTATTATAATATTAAATAATTATTTAATATTATTATTATATTATTATATTATTATTATATATAAATTATAATAATAACTATAATAATTTAATATAAACTATAATAAATATTTTAAATATAAACTATACATATTACTGAAATTACGATACCGAACACGGTGATCAATATCTTTAACTTAACGAAAATCGCTTTCAATTTTTTCGGGTGGGATCTTCTGTGCTCGGGACTAGCTCCGCCAACGGGCCATGTTTTCACCATTTTTGCAAGTGACAGTAGTGGTTTGGAAATTTTATGAATTGAATCTTAACGTATTTACATCAATATTGAATATATCCGCTGAATGTGTCTGATCTTTTTTTACTAAAAGACGCATATGTGCGCACAATTGTTTTTATAAAATTCTAACCCGAAATCATGCATAGCGCGTGTGTGTGACGGGGGTGGGGTCGTGCCTGACATTTTACCCATAAATAACTTTGTTTTTTAACTGTTTAAAGCACAAACATTTAAATGAAACATTATTATGAATGTAATATGAATTTCTATGCTTTTCTTAAACGTATGCTTTGTAAGAATAGGGATTATCTTTATATTTCTGAAATGTTAATTAGTTTAACAGAGAATAAATAAAATGTGTTGATACATGTAAAAATACTGTCAAACTGACAGTAGACTATAATGAACTATATACAACTGATATATATATATATTACTTCATGCTCCAAAATTTCCTTTTTAAAAAAGTCTTTTAAATGGACTTGTTCTCCATTGCAAAAGTTTTTATATGAGTAATTTATACTTTTTTGACAAATTATTAAATAATTTTGTTATGGACTTAATAATAACGATAAAAAAATGAAATTAATATGGTAAAATTTGAAATATTTATTTCTTATGAAAGAAAAACTTACTTTTTTTTTTTTTAACAATATTGAACAATTTATTTCTATGCTTTTCTTAAACATGCGCTTTGTAAGAATAGGGATTATCTTTATATTTCTGAAATGTTAATTAGTTTAACAGAGAATAAATAAAATGTGTTGATACATGTAAAAATACTGTCAAAATGACTATTTACTTCCATTTTAATTTTTTAAATATAAGCTATACATATTACTGAAATTACGATACCGAACACGTTGATCAATGTCTTTAACTTAACGAAAATCGCTTTTAAATTTTTCGAGTGGGATCTTCTCTGCTCGGGACTACCTACCTCCAACGGGCCACGTTTTCACCATTTCCGCAAGTGGCTGTAGTGGTTTGGAAATTTTATGAATTGAATCTTAACGTTTTTACATCAATAGAGAATATATCCGCTGAATGTGCCTGATCTATTTTTTACTAAAAGACGCATATGTGCGCAGAATTGTTTTTATAAAATTCTAACCCGAAATCATGCATAGCGTGTGTGTGTGCGTGTGTGTGTGTGTGTGGGGGGGGGGGGTAGTCGTACCTGACACTTTCACCCATAAGTAACATTGTTTTTTAACTGTTTAAAGCACAAACATTTAAATGAAACATTATTATGCTTCACCAACATTTATCTATCGTTAATAAAAAGCATTGATTTTCTAACTCATAATTTTCACATAAAAAAAATAATAATTTTCTGTTGTGACACATTAAAAGTCTCTTTTTAACACTGTTCTGAATGCCCTACATTGAAAATATATGTAACGTTACATAGAACTGTTGGCAGCCTTGCTGCCTCCATTTTATGGCATAATTTAACCCATATAACTGATGTTACGTTAAACTAATGTGTAACATTACACCAGTTATATCCGTTTAAATTACACAATTATATAAGTTAAATTACTCCATGAAATTGGAGGCAGCATAATGTCATCAACTTTATAGTGTAAGGTTACGTACATTTTTTACAGTGTGGTTGAAATGAGTTTATGGCTTCGGTATATCTGACCGTCTGGACGTGATCTAACTAGCGTAAATATACTCGGTTTTCTCTGAAATTTTAATAATTTGTTAAGATTTACTATGGTATGATCCCTTTTGTAAATGAAGACTTTAGCATTTACAGTTCATTTACAGGGAGAAGTAAACCTATTCCGTTACGTTACGGTCAATGGGAAAAATCGTTTCATGTGCATTTTGATGATGCAACATTTCAAATATAACGAAATTGGTATGCATTTCTGAAGTGCAATAGTTCGTGTATACTGTGGAATATGGGGTGCATAGCATTTATTATTAATTTACTAGACCACATAAATTAATTACATTACATATTGGTCTACGGACCTAAACTGTAGCGTATTTATTTACGCTACATTATTTCAAATATACTGAAACTGATATACATTACTGAGGTTTAGTACAGCAAGATACTTGATGTATAATATGATTTGCATATCGTTTATAGTTCATTTACAACTACACATAAAAGATTTCTCTTCCAGTACCGTATCTGAAGTACTGTCTATTAAGATAATTGCTGGAAATGCGTTTTCAGCTATGAAATGAGTTTTTAAGTTTAACTAAATTTGGCAGTTTACGGGATATGCATATATGACATAGATCATGTACATTGATTCACAAAAGGTCTCATAAGCATTACTGAATATGAGCGTGAATTGCTTAAAGATTATTTTTAATTGAGCTATGTATTTTTAAGCAGACCTATAATTAGAATACTAAAAGGTATTTGTAGAATATAAATAAAATCATGTACACAGCCACACAAAGAACTGGATAAATGACCGCTTATGTATGATAATTTCTAAAAGTATAATATCAGTAGATGTAAGCCTCTTTTTTACCTGAATCAAATTTCAACTTAATATGTGGCACGTTTTAAAATGTATGGTTAATTTGCAGGGCTGTAAAAAAGAATTCAAGTATTTTACCAAAAAAAAAAAAAAAAGAATTTTTAGGTAAAGACGGTAATTGCTGAATCCCGTTCTTCAAATATATTATAAGTTTTCTAAAGCGATTACATAAGTATCCTATTTACATTATTTAACAGCGAAGTATTTTTAAAATGTGCTGGAAGTGTTGGAAAGTGTTTCATAATTTGTGCTTGACGCATGATTTGTATTTCTTGTTTATGTATACAGCTATACATCGGCATAATTAATAATTGAAGTTAATTTTAATTAAAAAAGACCCAACATTTAATTTATAAGAATGTATTATTTACAGTAATTAAGTAATATGAGAACAATATGTATTACTTAATACTGGCACTAGTTTTAAACAGGCACTTACAAAAATTAGTTTAACTCTTTAAGTAGTGTATCGAGTTACAGTTCTAGATCATACAAAAACTGGAGAAAAAATTATAGACCTCCGGACCGGATTGATATAGTATTGTTCCAAGGGTCAACGAAGAGTACGCAGGGAGTAAATACTGAAATTTTATATATTCTAATATGGTACCTATGTGTTTTAAAAAAGTAACAGTCGGTCAAAATACTGAAAATTTAAATTCCTTTAGACTGCTCAATTAAGATTCCAGAAAATATATAACTTTACAAGATAACCTCTGTGTCTATTAATATATTTGGTAGCTGTGAACATTTCTATTTAATAAAAGAGGTCATCATGCATTATACAAAAATTTATTAAAATCAATGAACATTCTTCAAATTATCTAAAAAAGTTAAATGAATTTGAACTGGGAAACTAAAAACTCAGAAACATATCTAATTTATACTCTTGTATATTTTTTGCAATTCTGTAGTTTAATATTGAATTTTTGACTTATGCAACTTTTTGTTTTTACCTACAGTTAAATTTATCTTTTTTTTCGCTCCTTGATTTGAAATTTAATCTTTATTTTACATCAATGTGTTTTTAAAATTAATCCTCTTATCTTTTTCAGGTACGTTAAAAAGAATTTATCTTCAAAGTTTCTGTCATATAAAAGTGATTCCTTAAAGGTAACTATTATTAAGCTATTGCATCATTAACATATAGTATAAGTAGAATAATGCTCTGTGCATAACCTGTACTTACTCTATATCCTGGGTTACAAATCGCATTAAAACAAGAAACTTAATCAAAATTTACCGGTGCAAGTTATATACCGGGTATAAAAATCAAAGGTTAAAAATTGAGCATAAGAATTGAAATTTATATATTAATGAACAAGGGAAGTATACGTGATTATTTGAATGATCCCGAATATCATTTCATATGCTTTGTGGAGATCATGAACATAAAATACATAAGGACTTCTAACGAAATAGGTTTTAGAAGAAGAAAATCTAGTCTTGAAAAATGTGTTAAATAGGTGGCTCTATTTGGAACACGGTTATACTCGGTTCGTATGCTTCAATATGCTCTACCAATAATCTGTTTGATCATTGAAAGCTAGCCAATTATTATAATGTTCTTCGCTAGAGGCGCTGGTATGTACAAGGTTCTATTCTACGCGTTTGCCTTTGCCATATTTAAATCCAAAATCGCAACACAATATTAACACTATTTCGTTAGCAGTCCTTATCAATTTCTGTGTTCATGGTGGTGATTCAAGCAGACAGTCTTGGTGGTAGCATATAAACTCACTTCGCATTTGCTTTTCTTCTTTATGTCTGTACTGATTATTATGAATTTTAATGCTATTTATTTTATTTTCATAAAAAGTTTCGTTTTTTTTCTTTTTCTTTTTCACAAACGTTCATTAACCTTTTTGGATAGCTCTAGTGAAATTCAAGTAAAATTTCAGCTTGACAGAAGAAATTTTTACCAAAAAAAAAAAAAAAAAAATGTTCCTTAAACTAGTATGATGCTAATTTAGCAAACCACTTAGTATGCAATACCTTTTTTATATTCTTTTGATTACAAAGATGCTTATAAGATTATAATCTGAGAATTTATAAAAAAAAAGAATTGACAGATATAAACCTAAGAATAACTGATAATATAATAAATATGTATTAGAAATATATTAGAAATGTAAGAGAAAAACTCTATATTAGCAAATATCATACTTAATATCATATTTATTCTCCTATAATCTGGCATAATGAAATTTAAAATACTCATTGAATGCCGAATAAAAATTTTCTAGGTCTATAAATATTGAGAGCAGAGAGAGACTGTCAGTGTTTCGTATTCGAACCCTAAGTATCGAACTATAATATTAATTTCTTTAATAAGTCCTTTTCAAAAAATAATACACATTTACTTGAAATTTAAACATAATTTTATAAACAAAATATAGAATTAAATATAGGCATTCAAAAGCTCTGCAATTGTACATCAGTCTTTAGCTACAGAAAGGAAACATTATATATTTTTCTTTTTACATTTTAAAAAATGATATAATCTAACAAGTTAAATTGTATACATTCTCAATAAAATAAATAAATTATTTTTCCCTTATAGCAGGCTATGAACGCAGAAAATGATATTGTATTAAATTATCTATAATACTCTTCAACGATTATCTGATAACAGATGCATTAATTGAAGTTAGAAGAAGTATTTAAGAACAGTTGAAAGTCAAATTTGAGAAAAAAAGATTTTTTTTATTTTTCAATATTCTGAATCCGTCATTTTTGCCATTTTGAATGGTATAATGCTTCTTTTTCTACAACAACAAGATGTTAAAAAAATTTAAGTAATTCAGTTTGTGTGCATCATACATAAACATTACATACGTAAACTTCAAATTCAATTTTCTCAAAATGTTGCTTTTTGAACTTCGATGTACCTTTTTTATAAAAACTACTACATATTGTTGTTTGCAATCTTGCTAGAATATTTCAGACCTATCCCTGATCAACCCGAAGTGAACTTTTGTTAAAGACATTCGTACAAAATTTTTATAGAAATGTTTGGTTTTGAAAAATGCAAATTTTTTGCTATTTAAAAGTGGTTTTTATTCCAGATTTTAAAAAAGAGTAACTAAAGAATATCTGTTTATAAAGTTGACTTCACTTTACTTGGAACTATTCATATTATGCATATAAAAATTTTCAAGTGAATATCTTTGGTAGTTTCTGAGAAAAGGTACATTAATTTAACGTGGCAGGTATAGAGACTTCCAACTGCCCTTAATGTTACTTCCTTTTTTCTATTTTATTCCGTTTAGCTACAGCCATGAAACTGTGTCTACTAATAATTTTTCAGCTTAGCCACTCTATAGTTTCATTAGTGTAGATGATTTATTAGTAGATGGAAATTTCCCTTTTAGATGTTTTTTTATAGCGCTGTGTAATAATATATATATATATAACTAACATCTATATCAGTCAAGTTTGACTTTTTAATTTTCTTTTTTTAATTATTTTAACATGAAAAGTTTTCGTTAATTAACTTGAAAATTTTGCACAAAATAATTTAAATACTTCATACATTTTTCTGAAAAATACGTTTTACCAACATCTATGTACCAGAATATTAATCTTTGAATAGAATTACTTTTATTTTAAAACGCAAGAATGTATTTCCCTTCTGCACTAATCCTATCTAAAGCGTACTAGTCTATCATGCTGAAGGAAATTTCTCGCTAAAAACCTTTAAATCACTTCCTCAGTCCGGTTATTCAATCAAAAATACAGCTCTTCCGAATCTAAGCTAAACCTTTATACCGTATTATATCCTTTCGACCATAACTTTATCAAAAATGAAAATATTGTAGCCCGATTTTCCAAAGTCTACTTCGGCTTTGTCGCTTTGTGTAAAAGATGAAGGCATCACAAGAATTGCTCTAAATGATACCCATTCGCGTCAAAACAGCACCGAACTAGACGCTTCATCAATCAGAATACAGCTGATAACTTCTCGTGATGTTTTTATATTTCACAGAAAGAAAAGTAAATATTTGAAATGTTTGATAAAATATCTTAATTTTGCTATAATATGAAAGTACTGGTTCAGCTAAGCGTTTTTAGATACATTTTATACGCTTATATATATTTTGTAATACAGGGTGATTTTTTTTAAAGTTGTGAAAGTAAAACCCTGTAACAAAACAACCACTGATCCAAATGACTTGAAATTTCACCAGTATGTTCCCAAAGCAATGAGCATTTTTTAGGTGTGGTTAAAAGACAACTTAAAATCGCACCGACAGATGGCGCTGTAAGTTACCAGAAACAAAGACTATCGTCAATAGGAGAAAACAATGGACGGTACTTTGAGGAAAAGAAAACTTTATGACTCAGATTAGGATTATAAGCTGCAATTTCTCAACAGCCTGGGCAGTTAAAAAATTTACCTAAAGAATACTGTGTATTGTGGTAGTGTTACAAACTTGGGTCATTCCATGCAAAATGAGCAAATCAGCTGTGGCACACATGTCACAGATTTTAATAAAAATCAGTCTATAAGTAGATCATATCTATTTATGAGTAAATGTAAAATAATAGATTTCTGGATTGTTAATTTAAGTATTAAAATTTACATTAAAAGTGAATGTAAAATCGAGGTATTGTCTACGTGCTTAAAATTTCAATTTCGATTATTAGCCTTAGGAATGGAAAGAATGTATTAAAAAATTATTTATAATTAGGAAAGAATGATAATTAACAGACTGGCGAAAGTTAGTAATTGTATTTTTATTTCGTATCGCGAAAAAAATTATTTTTGAAAATTTTTGAGGGAAAAAAGCAATATTTCTATTAATCCTTTACACACGAAGGACAGCCTTGACAAGCTTCAAATTGCTACACCTTATAGCTAAAAGTATATATTTGAAATATGGAAAATTTCATTCTTGCCTTTTTTATTCCTTAATGAGAAAAAAAAAATAAATAGTAAAAAATGTTGAGGGTAAAATGCAATATTTCTATCACTTTATTTTAAGTCAAGGAAAGCTTTGTTAAACTTTTAAATTATTTGATATTGCAGATAAATGTGTATACTTTAAATACAGAAACTTTTATTCTTGCTTTCAGTTTATTTTTGCTTCAAGAGCATTTTAAATTTGAGTAGAAAGAACTGACTGAGCTAAACGAAAAACTATATATCAATTCTAAATTCAAATAAAAAAACTAGATGGCAGCACTAAATTTGTTTTCCCATGAAATCGTGCAATATTTTAAGATACGCGGGCGAATTCAAAGAGGTATAGCGAATGGAATGTAGAAAACATTACTATTTTGAACCCATTTTTCTTATGTTAGGAATCAAAAGGCAATCTTGAATTTTTTTAACGTATCATGGACTTATTAATCCTTATGTCTGTGCAATATTGTTAATGTCGGGCCTGTCCTTTATTTATGTTTTGCTTATACATAAGAGGGAAAATCATGATTTTGTAATTTTTTTTAAAGTTTCTAAGTTTTTTTGAAGATGAAGGAAATAAATGGCCACTTTAAAACTTGGGGGATTCGATCTACATATGATATACTACATCAGGCATTAATTTCACAGAGGTTTTTTAATTCCTTTGATTTTTATAACGTTTCTAATTTTCTCAAAATTCACAAATTTTCAATTTTTGCAACCAATTTATAAATAATCATGGTGCTACTAGATTATTATTACTCAGTAAATGAGAAGATAATTTTTCAGAGTTTACAAAATTATAAAAAAAAATCCTTTCTGTTAAACAGTTTTCAAGATACAGAACTTCAAACTTGCAACTTTGGACGATTGTGCACATGCCATTCTATATTTTTGTAACAAGTTTTGTAACAATTTTTAACAAGTTTTTTAAATGTCCAAAACTGCTAAAAAATTTATTTTTTGTCAAGATATTTTGCAGAGCATTGCTTAAATATGAATTGAACCTGTGCATCGAATTTCATTAAAATTGGTTAGTATGTTGCCACGACTTTTTTTTTAATTTTTGCTCATTTTACGTGGAATGACCCACTTAGCTCACTTGAAGGCACGTATTGTGCATCAGATCCATAGCATCCAGCCGGATACTCTTCGCTGTGTTGTGGAGTATGTGGTTTCACGTTTCTAACTCGTAGCTGAAAACGTTGGACAGCACATTGAAAATCTCTTACGTTAGTGGCGCTGTTCCGTATGAATGCTTTACTCCATATATTTATTTCGTTCTTTTTCTGCGAAATGTTCGTAGTTCCTTTTCCCAATTACTACATTCTGTACTTTTTTTGTATGCGTAATAAAGTACTCTTTTTTTCAAAGTACCGCCCATTCTTTTACTCCCACAACCAACATTCTTTGTTTCTGTTGACTTACAGCGCTATCTGTCGGTGCGATTTTAAGTTTTATTTTTTACCACGCCTAAAAAATTCCCATTACTTTGAGAGCATACTGCTGAAATTTCAGGTCATTTGGATCAATGGTTCTTTTGTTATAGGGTTTTACTTTCGCTACTTTAAAAAAAATCACCCCGTGCATACACTGCATAATATATATTAGAAGTGTAGTCGAAAAACGGAATATGAAAGAATTATATCGTATATATAATCGGCTGTAATCTAGCTTAATCAAATACAAAATATATATAGCAGATTGAATAAGTACTACTACATAATTTCTTTGAAAATACAGTTCGTATCACTCGAAGCTGAACCCAAATTTTCGAACATAAACTTAACAAAATTTAAGATATTGTTGCCGAATTTTCAAAAGACTAACTTTGCTTTGCGTAAAATATGTTACCATCACATATGTAAATGACCTTCATTTGCGCCTAAACAACACTAAATTACAAGCGCCACCATTCAGAATTTATCTGACAATACATAAAGGTGTCGCTGATCAAATTACAATACACTTTTACAGATTCTCGTGACGTTACTATATTTCATACACAAAAAAGTAATTCTTATAAAAAATTTGATAAATATCTTCAGCAAATAAATAGATAGAATGCTAAATTCATCTTTAAAAAGTTAAAATTACACTCTGTGCAAATTACTTAAAAGATGAAAAAAATGTTTAAAAAGGTGTTAAATTATTTTAATATTTTTAGTACTTTCAACGATATACATAGCCTTCGTCAGAGAATACAAAAATATAAACGCCTTATTTTCAAATTTCACGTAGTTGGTGTTGAAAGGAGTGAAAGTGAAAGCCAATTTTTAGATCAGTAAAAAATTGGGAAAATAAAAATATGGATATACAGGGAAGTGGGAATCATAAAACTAAAGAATTATAGAATCATAAAACACGAAATATTCCACTTCCCGCTATATCCATATTTTTATTTTCCCAATGTTTTTCTGATTTAAAAATTGACTTTCACTTTCACTCCTTTCGACACCAACTACGTGAAATTTGAAAATAAGACTCTTATATTTTTGTGTTATCTGACAAAGGCTATGTATATACTTGAAAGTACTAAGGATATTAAAGTAATTTAACACCTTTTTAAATATTTTTTCATATTTTAAGTAATTTGCAGGGAGTGTAATTTTTAGTTTAAATATCTTCAGTTTTGTTGAAGTTAAATAAGAAAGTCACAATTCACCTTAATTTGCGATACTTTTTTCACATATATTTATAGATATGAGTTAAAATATGTATTTCATAACATACAGAATGTCCGAAATATATCTTTACACTTTAAAAAAAATAATTAAAAATAAACAAACAATGATGCGCACTTACGGTTTTTTATATTCGATAAAGAAAATATCAAAGTGTAAACTCGATGGTGCTACGTCAATGTTTCATCGTGGCCACCTAGATATCCAGACATAACACCTTTTGACTTATTTTTATGGAATATGCGAAAAACATCGTTTACCAATCTTCCATTCTTGACAATGATGAGCAGAAAAGTCAAATTACAGCGGCCATCCAGACTGTTGATTCTTCACTGATTCATGGAATGTGGTTAGAAATCTCGTTTAAACTGGATGTGAGATGCGCGACAAGTGTGGTGAACACAGAAATCGTGGAAAAAAAGTATTGCTTAAGGATCTCAGGATTCTTAAAATTGGAAAAAAAAAAAAAGTCAGTTTTCAACACCTAACATCTTACAACGTATAGGATTTAAAAGAACAATTATTATTGAAATTAAAAGATATATGTATGTTCTTTCATTTCATGCACTGTAAAAAAAAAAAAAAAAACGGGCTAAAAAACGGAAATACTACTGGCAATCTAGACGACAGTACTATTTCCATTTTTTACGGGAATTTTTACCCATAAATTACAGAAAAATTTCCGTTTTTAATCAGAAAAACGGAAAATCTTCTGTAATTTATGGGTAAAAATTCCCGTAAAAAAACGGAAATAGTAATGGCGTCTAGATTGCCAGTAGTATTTCCGTTTTTTCGTCCGTTTTTTTTTTTTTTTTTTTTTTTTTTTTTTTTTTTTTACAGTGTGTATTTAAAAAATTGCAAGAAACAGAATTAGTACTTATAGACTGTTCCAAAGTGTCAAGCATTTTTCAAACAGAAAATTCGTATAGCAGTTTACGCTCAAGATTATAAAATAAATTTTTGCAATTAGAATGAAATTTGTTGTGCCTAATTATACTTCAGATTGTAATAATTACTCTGAACCTAAATAAATTTGTATTTAATTTTTTTTTTTTTTTTTTTTTAGTACAACGTTTTATTTAGGTAATACAGAATTTCGAAAATTTCAACAGTATAATCACCTAAAAATTATCTTTTTTTGAACAATAAATATGAAATTTAGGTTCAGTTTATGCAGACTAACATAGAACATATCTTTTGAAAATTTCATGAAAAAAATATTCAGAAGTTTTTGAAATATCCTGCGCGTTATATAAAAAAAAAAACGTCATTTGAAGAAAAATGACTTCAAAGTTTCGGAAACGCCGCTTTAGCTACTAAACGGGTATAATTCTAAAAGCAATAACTTCTCTTTTAATGGAAATTACAAGGAAACAATAATACGAAAATGATCAGAAAAATAGAAGTTTAACATCGAAAAAAATTATTTTTTTAAAATTTTGAATCTTTAAGAGCCCTGAGACGCCTTAAAAAACTTTGGTATTTTCATAATGGAACATAACAAATTGTAAGTGCAACTCATTGTTTGTTAATTTTAAATTATTTTTAAAAGTGTAAAGATACATTTCGTATACCCTGTATATCAGAAACATCATCGAAAAAAAAATATATGTTAACCCTCCCAGTACTAACATAAAAATATTATTTAAATGCCTAAGATGGAGTGATTGTAATCCCATAGGTAATTATAATGTTTAGGCCAGAAAACTGACTAAAAGATAAAACATCGACATAATACTGCTAATCAATATTTATTAAGTGCTTATTACACGTAAAAATTGCAAGAAACAAAAATCACCTGCGACTCGTCAGTTTTCCCGCAACATACGTACCACTGTTTTGATAATCAAGCATTTCATTGGCTGTTCGGAAAAAGTCTTTTCAATCGTCAGATTTCCAAGCATTTGATTGGCTGTTGCTGGTGACTCGCTTCGTTTCTGGCGTCAAAATCGCTCCGACACAAGGTACACTGTAAAAAAAAATCTGTGAAGTTACTAAAGTTTTTCTAGGAAACTTGGATTCCTAGAACTTTTCATGTAACGGCAACAACAAAATTTCATGTAACAGACACACTTTTGCGCCGAAAATCAAAAAATCTGTAAGGTTACTAAGAATTTTTTTGGAAACTGGGATTCCGAGAACTTTTCATGTAACTGCAGCCAGGGTTACAAATAAAAGTTTAGTAAGATTACTGAAATTTTAGCAGATTCATTTGTAAAGTTACAGATTTTTGTAGCTTTACAAAAACTAGTTTTGTAGATTTGCAGCTGTTTTCGTACAGTTACAGGTGAAAGTTTAGTAAGCATGTAAGTTTACATCTGTAGAACTACAGATTTTTTTTTACAGTGTAGTTGCTTGCTTTCGAAGGAACTCCCTTGAAGCCATAGGATAATATGGAGACGCCTGGATTTTGAAGCAAGTATGACGCCTCGTGTAATAGCATTATTAGAAAGAGGAAATGTAATTTACACAATATTATGAATATTTAAATTAGCACAAAAACTCAAGATGAAAAAAGTAAAAAAAAAGCAGTAATGTAGTAATGGTAGTAATACATTTTAACTACCTTCAGTTCTGCAATTCATCTTTCTGGCAATCAAGACACAGAATACCACATGAAATATGACTCTTACAGATAAACAGTGTAAATTTGTTCCACTTCTGAGAATATTTGGCAAAATGATAGAAATTTTTTTTTATTCAATCAATTTGGCCTCATTCGCAATTTCTACAAATAAATAAAAAAATTAGCTCTGTGAAACTTACTAAGTAGATAAAATTATGAAAGAGAAAAGAATTCTAGAAAACAATTTTAACATACATGTACTAAATAATAATTATAAAAAAACCTGCAAAATGTCCAAATGGGGTTAAATTGACCCCATCTTAGTACTACGAGGTTCAAAAAATGTCGTATTTATTCTGCTATAATCTGGCATAATGATAAAACAAAATACGGGGTGTTTCTAAATGAATATCGGAGTTTTAACGCTTTGTAGTATCTATTATATAAAACTTAAAATTATACTTAATACATAAAATGAAAGAGCAACTCAAACAGTTTGTTGGTATCTGTGCATGCGCATACGCACGCAATGGTTCATCCATCATCCGCTAGAAAGCATTAGTAGCAAAAATGGCAACTAGTGAACAGAAAACATTTTGTGTTCTGCAGTTTGCAAAGACCGAATCTGTAGTTACTGTGCAACGTGCGTTCCGGATTAAGTTCAGATGTGATCCTCCAAGTGATAATAACATCCTGTAGATGGTATCATCAGTTTGAAAATAACAGCTGCCTTTGCAACAATTACCGCACAAACACTAATCAACGTTTGAGAAGAACTGAGCTATCTACTCGATGTGTGCCGTGTGACGAAAGGGGCTCACATTAAATACTTGTATGCTTGTAAGTAAAACTGTTTGAGTTGCTCTTTCATTTTATGCATTAATTATAATTTTAAATTTTATGTAATAAATACTACCAAGCGTTAAATCCCCAATATTAATTTAGAAACACCCTGTATATGTCGACGGTTGATTAAAGTCCTAGGCGCATAATTACTTTCATATTAGCCCAAAGCAAAACAGTAAATCTAAAAAGTAATATTATTACAAAACTGCACATGTCATGATATAACATTTATGACCAAAAAATATCCATATATACAGTTTTCCTCAAAAATAAATTTCAACAACTATGTGACAGACCATAAATCTTTGAATAGAAATACTTTTTCTTTTAAAATGCAAGAATGTATACTTTCTCCTCTTTAGAAAATTAAACCCAAAGCATTCTATTCCATATCATAGTAAAACAAATTTTCTCGCAAAGAATCTCTAAAGTACTTTTACTTCTCAACCTTGATTTAGAATTCACAACACGTTTTCTAAAAATGACGGAACCTTTTTGAGAAATTTGAAAAATGGAGGCTTTCAGAAAATAGCATGAAATTTTGATCATGTCTGCTTAACGTCGGATAGATTTAACACAAACCAATTTTTCGAATTTTCCGCTGGAGAGTTTCATTTAGATTTACGCTTACGAGGATCCTTCCTCTGCTGTTAAAACGATTTCAAGTGTGAAGAGAAAATTATTTCATGGTAAAACTATCATAGAATATTTTATTAGAGAGTCACCGAGGTTAAACTTACGGAAGTTTATAAACTATCGTTTTCATTGTTTATATACTGCTATTTTATATAGAAAAAGGAATTTCTCGCTTGAATTGAGAATGTATAAAACTTATTTTGTTATATACATTATGATTTTTAAAAAATTAAATGCAGTTATTCCTTATAAAACGGAATTTTAACCATTTGTATCACCAATTTTCATATCTGAAGCATACCCAAAAATCACTGTTACTTATGCACTCGACTTTAATTCATAATTGTAATAGCCCCCGGTACGGTATGCTATTTCTTTCTCCCAGCTTATTTTGTGCCGTCTTCAAAAGATAACGTTACCTTGCAGTAGCTAGCCGTAAAACAAAGCAGTACGATTAGATTCTCTATAGCAATTTCTTAAATTTCTAAGCATCGCACATTTTCAATTTTTATACTGTCGTATAGGGGGAAAAAAGTACATTTAAATGCAATTTGTTTGAAAACTGTATCTTCATTTATTTTTCAAATATTAATTTTTTTGTAGTTTTCAGCAACATTTGTCTAATTTTGGCAACTCAGGTACTCCATTTATGTAGAAAGTAAAGGGAAAATAGTTGAAAAATAGCAATTATATCTTTTTGTTGCCATTTTCTCATAACAACCGAAGGAAAATGTAATTAAAATGCGTGCTATTTTGAATAATATAAACGAAAAATTTCTGTTAAAACATGGAGCGATTATAAATTATATTTTATTTTAAGTATCTATAGACGCTTTCAGTGTGACGTCAGTCATGACGTTTTGGTTATAAAATGACTCCAAACAAATGGTTGCTATGCGTCATTTCTTTTCAAATATAAATGGTGGAAAATGTTACCAGTACATATCAAGTATTAAAACACTTAGATGTGAGATATAGATATAAGATATAGTTGCAACGCACAAACAAAATAGAAAATGCCACATAGCAACCGTTTGTTTGGTGTCAGTTTCCGACTAAAACGTCATGACTAACGTCACGACTGAAATCGTCTATATTAATGTTACAAACAAATGAATACCTATGAAGCATTACATAGCCGTTTTTTTGTCGAGTTTCTTTAATGACGGTATGTTTTTGCTGCATTTGTGTATTATTTTGCGATAGTGACATACTATGCATGCTTTACTGTAGATGTTTAAGAGTGAGTAAATGTAGAATTCTTAAGCGGATGCAAATGACTTCATTTTACATAAAATAAAAGTGTGTGCTTTAAGCCTTAAAATTGAAATATATTTTGTACTATTTATATATACATATATATATATAACTATTAATTAAACATAACCTACCACCATCAAAAACCGTAATTATGTATTAAAGCTGTAAGTATATATATATATATAAATCATATTTTTTAGCTTTTTTATGGCTAATATGCAGATAATCCACACACTATATTTGTGATCTTTAGGCTATTGGGAATTTTAGAATCTGGACAATCTTCTATAAACATCCATTTTTTTTCCCCTGTTTATTTTATTAATTTATTATTTTTTATATTTAATAGTAATTATTAAAGTTTTTTATATTTTATTATATTATTATATTTTTTTATTATTTTTGTTATAGCATATACCGGGTGTCCCAAAAAGGACTGACTGATTTTAAAATTCAATAACTTGCAAACGGTGACAGATATTAAAAAAATTCTTGCAGGAGGGTTATGCATAAGGTCAAAAGTTTTATTACAGTGATTTTCAATTTTAGTTCGATTTACAAACAATAGATGGCGCTGTTAGCAATAGTCGCTAAATACAGGCTCGAATTTGGTCCTTTATCTTGTTCCACGCAGAAAAAGGAGATGGAAATGTATTATCCGGGCCACGAAGTACCAAAAATCGAGCCTGAATTTAGCGACTATTGCTTACAGCGCCATCTATTGTTTGTAAATCGAACTAAAATTGAAAATCACTGTAATAAAACTTTTGACTTTATGCATAACCCTCCTGCAAGAATTTCTTTAATATCTGTCACCGTTTGCAAGTTATTGAATTTTAAAATCAGTCAGTCCTTTTTGGGACACCCGGTAGCTATATTCTATATATTATCAATGTTATAAAATTATTTAATTTCTCAGGTGTAGATTAAAGGGATAAGGTAATAGAATAGATTGAAAGCAATTTATTAACATTTAATTAATTTAATTTTTTTGAATAATGATATATAGTATGGTATTATTTATATATTAGGATTTATGTGGTAATGCACTTGATATATTTTAAATTCATTAGCTTTTATTAGGTTCTTCTTGTGACATTTGAATAATAATAATAGTTTTAAAATAACATAATAGATGGCAGCACCAAAAATTAGAGTAATAATTTTAATTTTTACACCAGGTGGTATTGAACGCTGAAAATTGGCAATATTGTAAAATAGAAATTAAACAATTTAAAAGTGTTTTTAGGTATTTTAAATAATGTAATTATTTTCTATTTATATTATATTAATTGAATTTATCACGGTATTTCAAAATGAATTAACTAAATCCATAGCTTTTAATTTCTGTGTTAACTTAACTGTTTAATTCACCTTAATCTTATCATGCTTTTGGATACCATGTGCGGGAGGATATTTTGAAAATCTACTGGGATTTCATTCGGTACGTTGTGTAATATTTCTATTTTTTATGCTATAAATTAAATATTTAAAAAAAAATTGTATTGTTTTTTCCATTTCATGCCATTTGATAATGTTCTGTTTTCATCTTGAAACTATTCTCTTGGTCATATTGGTTGTTTGAGTACAGGAGGAAAAAAAAATCAGCTTTTAGCTTTTTTTCTCATAGAAAACAACCGATTTGCTTATATAATTGAATTCCGTACTCTTGAAAACGTAATTCAATGTATAAGTTCTTCAATTTTTTTTTCGTTATCCATATTCTTCTTTTTTTCTTCCATATTAATTCTTGTAATTAAGTATAAGGCACTTTATTTTATACATACTGTTCTACATTATAGGTTTGTGGTATACATTTTTATTGTCATGTCATTCACAATATTGCGGTTTTTGATGATGGTCGGTATTGTTTAATTAATGGTTATATATATATATATATATTATCGGGGGCGACACTAAATTCTGAAAAAGCAGAATTCCTGTTTTCTAGTTCAAATTTTCAATTATTAATAATATACTTATCATTCATCCTATCAAGTTGAAATAATTTTTTTTTTAATCTTGTACTGGATGACAATTGATGTTAATACAGTTTTTTCAAATATTAATTCATTAATTAAATTTTAATTAATTTTAGTTTTATATGGCAGACAAACTGGCGGCCTTTGGTTATTGAACAGCATTTAATGCACCTTCATATCGATAAGGGGGGGTTACCATATGGGGGACCCTGTCCTATCGCCAAATACCGCCAAGTTCGTCGCCAACTTTGCGATATATCGCCAAATTTGGTAACCAAAATGAGTCGCCAAAAGTGACGCCAACTTGGAGATATCTCTAACATTTCGCCAAATTACCATAGACTTCCATTGTAAACCTACTTGCTTATAGAAAATCAACAAATTGAGATATTTTAATGCAACAAAAACTAATAGTAGCTTAAGGGATTATAATAAATTTTTCTTTGATGACCTAAGCAGAATTCCTGTTTTCTAGTTTATTGCTGCTATCTCCCAACACAATAGTTAATATACATTGTTCATAGATTTCTGAACAGACGGCGATAATGAGTTAATTTTTCGTGTCAAAGTTTTATTTACCATTTTCGCAATTTCACAATAAATATAGATATACTAGAAAGGTAGCCCGTCAAAAATGACGGAAATTTAGATATAAAGATATATACAACTCATGTGCAAGAATATGAGTTTTCTCGCTTGTTCCGCAGTGATAGATAAAAATAACACATTTTAAGAACGAAACACATTTATGAAAAACTGTGTACAGTAGAAGACCACTAATCTGCACAGTTTGGTTCCAAGTGTTATGCAGATTTGAGGCTTTTTGCGGTCATGTCTATTCAATCTTTGTTTACATTTTTTTTAATTCATATATTGGAAAATTTAGATTGTTGAGCCTTAAAAATAAATAAATAACACACTTGAAGTAAGGTTAAAAACTATTAAATTATGGTATACGATTTCATGAAATGGTGTTATATGGTATTATATATGTGTGCTTCACGATCTTGGTTACGACGTTGGCGAAATTGGCTGCAACTTGTCATAATCCTAATAGTGTGGGCCGCTATAACAAAAAAGTAACCAGTTTTTAGTAAAATTTCTGATATAAAGTAGCTTTCAAAAACTTGTGTAAAATTGCAGGCCGTTCTCGTGTTATGTCAGTCCTAGGAATAATATTTCTAACACTGAAGATTTTCCATGTATATATGGAATTTAGAAAAGCTTCTCCAAAAGGAAGGTCCTGAAATGACATTGTAATTCCTCTAACTTCAAAGTTTAATCGGGCCCTGATGTTGAGTACTAAAATCTAATAAATACAGTTATTTTGAATATTACAATAGAATTAAACAGTTTAACTTATTTAACTTAAACCCGCTGTTACTTCCCGATGTTATTTTTTAGTACTAAGAAAGAAAATTATTTAAAATTTTCAAATCATGCATTTATGATTTTTTTCCGTCTTTAATAACTAAATAATGAAAAAATAGGCTTTTGTTCTGAGCTCATAAATATGACAATAAAATAATGTAACTAAGAGATATTGCAAAATTAAATCTTTGTGATTACAAACCATAAACAAACGATACCGCCACCATTTTACCTACTATGACGTCATTACAATATTGCCCATTGATTGTTGTAGAACTTACTTTGTGAATGATTACCTCAATGATTTAATATTTTTGACGTTTCATGATGAATGAATCACTTGTGTTTGTTTAGGTTTATGGAATGAGATATTAAGCTGTGAAACTAATTTCAGTTGAAGTTATCCAAGGATATATGTATTTTTGGTACAGATGTCATATTCGCCCCATATTGGCGCGATTTTTTTCTGTCGCCAATATCATATAGGCAACACGTACTTAACTTGCGTCAAAGTGTCGTTATTTTGCTTGATGTGGTAACCCGGATTATGTTGTTTATGCTGTTGATGTTTTCGCCAAGTTGGCAACCGAAAAAAATCGCCCCAATATGGGGCGAATATGACATCTGTTCCGTATTTTTAACCGAAATTAAAAACAATGCTTTGATCTCGAAATAAAAAAGGGTACAGATGTCATATTCGCGCCATATTGGCGCGATTTCTTTCGGTTGCCAATTTGGCGAAAACATCAACAGCATAAACAACATAATCTGGGTTACCACATCAAGCACTTTGGCGTAAGTTAGGTACCTGTTGCCTATATGATATTGGCGACAGAAAAAAATCGCGCCAATATGGGGCGAATATGACATCTGTTCCGAAATAAGTTTTAGTTTGTATAATTTGTTATTTCTGTTAATAATTTAAGTACTTTTCCATTATAGCGCATTTTTAAAAAAAGCTTGGCGTGATTCGGGCATCAGAAAGTGAGATATGTTACGAAAACATATAAACAGCTATGAAAACAAATCTAATGAACTTTTATCCTTGTTTATATGTGCACTTATATGCATAAAAAAATCGTTTCTAAATATAAATATTTTTTAATATGCAAATTACGGCACAGATTTCAGATATGAAACGGGATACCTAACTGGTGCCAAAATGGTGTTATTTTGCCTGCTATGGTAACCCGGCTATTGTTTTTTATTTATTAATAAATTGTTTATTTACTTTTATTTTCTGTTTTTTAATTATATAACTGCTTTGTTTTATAGTTATTATTCAAACTTTTATTTATTTATAGTTATTTCCTTTTCAAAATGATAGCAAATAATTGAAAAATATATAAGTAACTGGTATTCGAAAGCGAGATTTCTGCCAAATTGGCGTCATAGAAAAATCACGCCAACCCCCATGCGTATATGACATCTGTGCAAAAATTACTTCTGTTTCTTTATAAAAATGGGTAAATAGCTTTTTTTATATTAAATTGTCGGCACAGATGTCATATACGCCCATATTGGCGCGATTTTTTTTTTTATGCCGATGTCATATACGCACCGGGTACTTAACTGGCGCCAAAGTGTCGTTATTTTGCTTGTAATGGTAACACGAATGTTGTTTATGCTGTTGATGTTTTCGTCAAATTGGCGTCGGAAAAAAATCGCGCCAATATGATATGACATCTGTGCCAAATTGTGTACATATGGGAAAAATTGCTTGTGAGTATGAAGCAGTAAATAGGTTGCCAGAAAATACGTTGGCAAACTTCTTTCTCGCCAAGAAACTTTTCTCCGAAGTATTATACATAAGCAATGATTGCTAGAAATGCATTTTTAATTATGATATGCGCTTTTATGTTTCACTAAATTTATGCATACTATACTGTGTGTATAAATGCTACAGTTCATATGCAGGGCTACACAAAAGAATTCGTAAGGGTTACTGAGTATGAGAGTAAATTGCTTAAAGGTGGTTTTTAAAGGAGTTATGCATTTTTACGCTAAACTGCATTCAGTTTCCTAAGAAATGTTTGTAGAATATAGATAAAATGATATACATGGTCACGCAAAGAATTGGATACATAACCGTCTATGGATGATAATATCTGGAAATGTGATTTCAGTAGTTTTAAGAGTAGTTTAAATTAAATTTTAGCTAAATAGTGGCATGTAATAACGGTACTACTGGCTATGGACGGTAACTGCTGAAATCAATTTTTAAATTTTTTTATGCGTTTTCTAAAATGTTTACTTAGTTATCTTGGTACTTCTTAGTTATCCCGTCGACCAAATTACTGTCGAAATTGTAAGATTAATTGCCAATAATGGTTGCCATTAATTAATTAATTAAATGCCAATAATGGCCAATAAAACCATTAATTCGACGTTTTATTTGTATTTTTATTAATGTTTTACTATTGATTTGGCGATTTATATAATTTGGCGAAATTGGTCCACGGGATCTCTAAGAAGTAACGTTATCTTATTTACCTTATTTCCCTAAATAACGAAGTTTTGTTAAAGCATTTAGGATGTGTTGGAAAGTGTTTCATATTCTATGCTTAACGCGTGATTTTTCTTTCTTCTTTAGTCTTGTTTTGCATTTATTTTATTCTTAATTTTTTAGTCTTATACTGCTTTATAGAAACTTTGGCACAGTTGTCATATACGTTATCATATATTGGAGCGATTTTTTTCCGACGCCAATTTGGCGAAAACATCAACAGCATAAACAACAACATCCGGATTACCATATCAAGCAAAATTATGACACTTTGGCGCCAGTTAAGTACCCGTTATGTATATGACATTGGCGTTAGAAAAAATCGCGCCAATATGGGGCGTATATGACATCTGTGCCGAAACTTTAATATTTAATGTTTAAACTCTTCGCTCCACTCCCCTTGCATATAGTACAAACTATAACACGGATAGCGCAAAATAATAGACAGTTTGGTACTTTTCCACTGTAGGGGCTTTGGCTTTTTTTTTTTTTAAAGCTTGGTGTAATTTGGTCATCAGAAAGTGAGATTTGGGTACTTTTCCGTTATGCGGACACCATTGTCGCCAAGCGTAATAGTTGGCGCAAAATCGTGAATTCAAGCATTTGAAAAATAAAAGAAAAATCATTGTCGAAACTAAAGTGAGCATTTAAAAAATATAACATTTGAAAATTCCAGCCTTTTACGAACTATTTCATCAAATCACAAATATATACTTAAAATAAGTGAACAAATAACTGCTATAAAATAAAGCAATAAAATAAAACTCATATTAAACTGCTGGCATAAAATTACAAATATCTTTTAGCATTTTGAAATAATTGGCGCATTAGCATACATTTTGGCATGGTGTCCGTATAACGGAAAAATATCGAGATTTGTTGTGAAATCATATAAACAGCTATGAAAACAAATTTGATGAGCGTTTTTGCTTGTTTTATATGTATATTATTGATGTTTTTATGTACAAATTACATCTGTTTCTGTATAAAATTGGAGAAACGGCTTTTTTATGTTAAATAAATCGTATAAATATCGAAAAAAATGCGTGTGTATATAAAATGAAACAGTGAATAGGTTCCCGGAAAATATGTTACCGAATTTCCTTTTCCGCCAAGGCACCTATACTGGAAAAGTACCTAAAGCACATTAAAATCGCGCAGTTAGGAGCTCACACAGTACACCATTGTCTATTGGCGGTTATTTTATTAGTAGCATCGGGAGGAAGATGTAAAGATGTCCTTTAAATTCTCACCCATAGATTTCGAAAAAATATCTTAAAAGAGTGGAGTTTAAATTAAATTTCGGTGACCTCCATTATGAAAGATTAATGGTTTTAAATGGGAATTTCGCCAAATTAGCCAGCTATTGCCAAGTTGGCTAACATTTGGCGCTACTGTGGTAACCCTGCATTAATATTTTACAACGATTACTCATTTCAGTGAGACGGTCCTACCGGAATAGTGAGGGACACACAGAGACTTGGATTTTATATAAATAGATGGATAATATAGTTAATATTGATAAAATTAACTTCGTAAATTCTGTCATATTAAAAAGGCTGGAGACGGCTGAAAATAGATTCTTCACAAAGGTAAGTTCGTATACTTTACAAGTTTGTATTAGAAAATTGACAATAATATTTATGAGAAGTAAGTACATTTTTGTTTATTCCAATTGTGAAAAAATTACCTTTTAGTCAATAATTTTTTCTTTTTCTGTTCTAATTGCTTATACATTTACATGCTTAACCCTTTATCAACTGACTATACCTATAAGTACCATTAAAATGACGTTATGAAATTCATTTAATACATCGATTAGTAGTAATACAGTTTAGAATGAGTTATAGAGGCATTACTTTATCTTGTTCCGAAATCCGAAAGTATTATTGGTTACACAAATCAAAAACATTTTTAAAAAGATGATTTCTTTTGCCTCAGCATCTTTTCAGCTTTTTTGGCGTTGGGAGTGTGTGTGGGGGGGGCATTTTTCAATTCGGAAATACTTATGTTTCTTTTGTAAGAACATTATATTTGTACATTTCTTAATTCTACAAAATACTAAGAAAAATATTTAAAATAAAAGATTTGAGTGCGGTTATAAATAATGCACAAAATCCTTATAAATTAAAATTTAATTAAGCCTTCTAAATCCTTCAATCCTTCTAAAATTTATTAACCCATTTGGGACCATGTGTGGATATATGTACCCTCAAAAGGTACTTAATTCACTTGAGTTTGATACCAGTAAAAAAAGAAAGTAAAATTGATTTTATTTAATTACGACATTTTTGCTATTTATTAAAGTTAATTCAAATAATTAACAAAAATTGGTGCCAAGCGAATACAATTCGCGTAAAAGATGCCGGTCCTGAACGGTTAAATGATAATGTAAATCTTCTAATGTAGTATCAAAAATTCACGAAAAATGCTTTGGAAGCTAAAATTTTCATGAAGCCATAATTTAGCTCATAAAGGGTTAAAAGGGTATAGTCTAACATCTGACTAAATATGTTTCAAATCAAAGTTATTGAGTCATAAAGGATAAAGAGACCAGGAAATATTTTCGTTTTGCACATACTCCCGTATTAAAATATATAATTGCATAGTATTTCAATTTCCCGGGATTTGTAAGTTTCACGTTTAAGGCAGGATTCAGACAAAAAAAAATCTGTTTAAACAGGTTTTAATGTATAGAAAAAAACCAATTGACAGTGGGCAGACCAAAAATTTCATAACCACGAAAAGAACTTAAATTGAAATATGAGGCGTTTTGTTGCTGAATGCATTCCACTTAAGACATTTAAATCGCGTAAAAAATCTATAATTGAAATCTGCGAGCACTTTAGTGTATACACTGTAAAATAAATACGACCAGTTTTTCTGTAGGAATCGGAAAAATAGTTGCCCTTATCGTACCGAAAAAAATTCCGACTCAGCTCGGAATAAAATCCGTAAAATACCGTTTTATTGACTATTTCCTTTTTTCTTATGGATTTTATTCAGAGCTGGGTCGGAAAATTTTCCTGTACGATAAGAGCAACTATTTTTCCGATTCCTACAGGAAAACTGGTCGGATTTTTTTTACAGTGTAGAACTATGAGAGTTATGATTTTTAAAGTGCGAAAAAAGGTCAAATGAAAACACACACGCGCTTCAAGGGGTGCTTTTTAACACCACGCTTTTATGTTCTATATTTAACATTATTTTTTAACAATAACCACTTATGTTTTATAAATATTTTTCAAAAACATGATATATGTCAGGTTTTTTTAATTCGAACAATCCTGCCTATGACATCTGTACTGAATATTTTATGATCACTGTGCTGAATTAAATGATCATAAATTAAATTGCTTAGTAAGGGATGGGGAAGGCAGCGTCACCAAGTTACTATTGGAGTGAATTCAAAAATCTGATGAAATGATATGATGATAAAGAGAGAGAGAGAATGTTGATGAAATTGGGGGTTTTGTTTTTCGAATGATATAAAAAGAATTGAAATGAGAAAAAAAAATTACCATGTGCTTTTTAGAGACACTTTAAGTTTAAAATTATAATTTTTCATTGTGTTAATAGCACACACAAATAAAAATGAAACAAGTATTTAACTGATTATTTCATTTAAATATTATAAAATATCAACAATAATGTTAAACTGAAAGAGACTAACACATTTCATTTATTTAGATCATGCAACTTGTAATGAAATAACTTACTATTTCAAAAAAAAAAATAAAAAAAAATTCCTTTATAATTTTTTATTCTTTAAGTACATATTGCCAGCAGTGCATTACTAAATCCAAAACATGTTGCACTTATTCACATCACGGTGCACTTATTCATATTATATTTTAAATTACACAGTTCACTACGATTAGTAATTTGCCATGTGGTTAAAGACGCTTTTATCTCTTTGGAATTCAATAATTACGTCAATCTTTGTGTTTTTCTGTTTTCTTTTCGACTTGAAACAATGAATAGCGGATTTGTGCATCCTAAAAAATCAATACATTTCTTTTTCACTTTTTTAGAAGTAGGAGGTTTTCAAATTATTTCGACAATGTTCTTCGATTTTCAATAACCTTTCTTCTATATGCTATTGTAGATGTCCCTTTGCAGAAATTTCTGTTCTCTTTTTACTTTTTAAAATTAGGAAAGCAATTTTGTTGCAGATATTTTCGTTAATTACATATGATTATGGAAACAAAAACCATAGAAAGCTGAGAAAATATTATAATGTAAATACATAAGAGATATTTTCTGAAAGAACAATATTTAGAAAATTTCTTATGTTCCTTGAATATATATATATATTTTTTTAAATGCAAAGTGAATATAATATATTGGATCAATTATAACATATTTAAAACTCGAATTATATTCAATTTGGAAATGATTTTTAAAAAATGTTGTGCGCAACTAATGAACTTGGCGTGAAACTTTTGAAACACTTTGCTTAAATTCACTTATTAGAGAAAAATACGCATATGTGGATTTTCTTTCTCGGAAAACCTTTCGGTGTTATTTTCATTTTGTTCATGTTACGCCCCCTTGTATATTTGATTATCTTATGCAGCGTGTTTCGAGTCTAAGGTTTATTCATTATTGTAAAAGATAATTTATTCATCGTAAGAAAATTTGTCGATTAATTGCGGTAAAAGAGAAAAGCTGTCGCCCTCCTCTTATTAAGCCTATTCAGTTTTCTAATTATTCTAGCAGAGTCTTTTCTGATATTGAGTGCCAAGCTTTGTCACTTGGCCCAAAATTTGCCTTCAAGAATAGTTTTGATTCTAAATCGTTGGTTGCAGACTGTGAATCCTTGCTCAACTCAATTCCAGATACAGAAAGAGAGAAGACTAGGACCTATATGGTCAAGTTAGCAAATAAAATTCCCCGGAAACTGGATCATTCCCAACTTAACTTATTTAGGACAGTCCAAAAATTAAGGAAAGAGAAAGATATTGTTTTCATAAAAACAGATAAGACAAACAAAATTGCTGTGCTCAACAAATGTGACTATATTGATAAGACAAAAGCTTGTATTCAAGAAATGGGCTGTGTAATTCTTAAAAAGGACTTAAATTCCTCTATATTCAGAAAGACTCAAGAACTGGTAAGAAATGGAGAATGGCCGGATTGCATGAAAAATCATATTAAATTTAATCATACTGGGATTACCCCAAAACCTACAGGTGGTTTGAAAGATCATAAGCCTGAACATCCAATCAGACCCATAGTGGCTCGTTGTTCTGGGCCTGTATATTTTATTGAAAAAGCATTCGTATATTTACTAAAAATGTTATTGCCTCCCTTTAGCTATGTCGTTAATTCTACTGATGAATTTTTGGATAAGATTAAAGCTTGTACACTTAATAATAACACAATTTTAGCCAGCTTGGATATTATATCATTGTACCCCTCTCTTGACATGCAAGAAATTGTTCAGAATATTATATCTATTATTAATAATCAGAAGCAGTTTAGCATTAATATGAAAATTTCCTTATAGCTGGGTTGAATCTTATTATACAGAGCAACATATTTGTCTTCAATAATGAACTTTGTAGGTAATCCAGAGGGGCTCCGATGGGTTCTCCAGTTTCTGTTTGTTTGCAGAATTTAAATTGTGACCTTTGGAGAAATTTATTTATATTTGATACTTTTGACAAAAAAACAGCATTTTGGGTACGCTACTTGGATGACATTTTGATCTTATGGAACCATAGTCGCCTGGATCTTGAAAATTTTCTCAGTAATGTTAATAGTCTGGATCGCAACATAAAATTCACCTTAGAAATCGAGGAAAATTCTTCTTTGCCATTCCTTGACGTAAATTTACAGCACAATGGACAGTTGTTGAATAGCCTTGCATTTTATAGAAAACCTATGAATGAAAATACTGTTATCCCTTTCAGTGCCAATTTAACATCAATTATCGTATTGCAGCATTTAAATCATTTATACAAAGGGCCTTTTTAATATGTTCTGGCAAGCAATTAAAGCAGAAGCTTAATTTTATTAAGCAAATTGTCATAGATCATGGTTTTCCCATTAAATACATTTATAATATTATTCACAAGCAACATTGTCTCCCCCCTTACAGCTTACCTAATAACCAGCAGAGACCTTCTTATTGTCGATTCAGGTATGTGCCAGTCATTTTTGAAAAGTGAAGGAAAACGGTTCGTGGATTTAACGTTCAACTTGTTGCTTTCCCCCTCCTTACCTTACTAATTTATTAAATTGCAATTTAGATCCTACACCTGGTCATGAGCGTGCCGGTGTTTATAAAATTCCTATCATTTTGGATAGCGGTGCTAAAAAATTTTACATTGATACTACGAAAAGAAAATTTCTGGAGAGGTTGAAAGAACATAAAAGAGACATTTTACAATGTCGTCAGACCACAGCACTGGCTAAATTTTATTTCAACAACTTCCATAGTTATATAGATTTTGATAATGCTAAAATTATAATTCCATGTAATACTACAATAGATGGCCTTCAAAAAGAATCAATAGAAATTATGTTTAGAAATGAAGAAGTTTGTAATGATAACATATCGGTTAATATCCCTAAACTTTGGTTGCACATATTAAAATATTTTTTTGCAATTTAATCTATTCATCTTACATTTCCCAAAGTCAAGTATGCACAACTATTTTAACAAAGTTTGCCTGTTGCATTTTAAGTTCTACACTTATTTACATCGCCTTACAATAGATAGCGCCATTGCAGGCCAAAATTGTTCATTTGATATTTTTTTATTCCCTTTTCACCTCATAGACGGCGCCATATTAAAAATCATTCGAAATTGTAGTCTACTTTTTGTCTAATAGATGGTGCCATTACATGTTTTCTGGATTGTATTTGGATAAAGTGACTTTTGACTGAATATATAACGAACATTTTGAACTCTAGACGGTTTTGCTCTAATTTTAAAAGATATACGACAACGTTCCTGAGGAAGGTCATAGAAGGATGACCGAAACGTAGATATTTTAACTTTATTTTAATGTCTGTATAAGTTTATTTTTGACTTTACAACGGTTTTGTACACCGTGTAGTAAACTAATGATATTTTATCAAGTGAATGAACTTCAAATGGACATTTATATATGTATGAATTTATTTTATTAAATGTAAAAATGTTACACTAAAAATTTAAAAAAAAACTAGTGTCACAGAAACTAGTGCATATAGAATGCTCTGTCAGAAAACATTTACAAAAAGATAGTTAAAATTTTAATGGTGACAAACCCACGCACAAGCAAAATAATACTTAAAATAATTTATCAAAACGTTTACCCTAAAATATTAAAATGTTACATTTAATAGTGAATTATGGAAAAATGACTGGGTTACTTTAATTCTACCTAGAAGACTTTTTGAGTTTAAAAATTTAGTTTTCCATTTAAAAGGAGAAACAAAAAAAAAATAAAAATTACCATCATCAATATGTTCAATACAGTTGCCTGAAGAACGTAACAAAATTCAAAACTAGGCGCCCTTTTCCATATCATATTTTTTTTTTTAATCCAACTCCTGTGGTTAGGAATTCACCATGTGGACAATGAAGCATTTTGCCTCATTGGAATTCAATAAATACGGAAAACTTTGTGTTTCTCTGTTTTTTTCCCTTTTTTTTTTCGTTTAAAACAGTGAATAGCCGATTTGAGTATTCCAAAATATCCATAAACTTCTTTTTTTGCTTTTTGGAAAAGTTGGTGTTTTCCAATTTATTTCACCAACCCTCTCCGATTTTCAATAACCTCTGCTTTATATGCTTATGTAAATATATCTTTAGATAAATGAGAAATTCCTGTCGTGTTTTTATTTTAGTAAAGCTACGCATGCAGCTTCTTTGCATCGATATTTGATAATTAATGATACATTAGGAAATCGAAAAATGAGGCAGGTTTATAAAATATCTCCATAGCAATATTTTATCTAAGTTATATATATGCAGAAAATTCAGCACATCCGTTATTAAAATTCCTAAAATGGAAACTAAATATTCCATGACATAAAATATAACGGTTTTAAAATTTTAACAAAGCTCTATTTCGAAAATGTCTACTAATGTTGTACTATATATTCGCTTCTCTTATCATCATTTATATGAATGTACACTTATTTCATATAAAATAAAATTGATATAATAAGAATTAAAATGCTAGTGTTATCTAATACTTTAAAAACCGAAATCATTTAACAAATGGATACAAAAGACATTTCATGTATTTATAATAAAAGTTTGGATCACAACAAGCACACACATACACACAACATTAAAAAAATTATATTTAAAATAAATTTTAGGAAATTTTATTTTAATATTTTAAAATGTAATATTTAACTGTAAATTTCGAACAAATGAATGAGTTAATTCATTTTTATCGAGCAGGCTTACGATTTAAAAGTTAGTTTTTTAGTAAAAATTTTGTTCTAATCATCGATGTTTTCAATACATAATGCTTGCAGTAGATAATGAAATTAAAAAAAGGATGCACTTTTTAATATATTTTAGAATATACAGATCACTGTGATTCGTAATTCACCATGTGATCAAATAAGCAATTTCTATCCTTGGATTTCAATAATTACGTAAATTATTACGTTTTATTGTTTTCTTTTATGATTTGAACCGATTTCTGCATTCCAAAAAATCAATCTATTTCTTTTTTCACTTTTGGGAATTAATGGCTTTTTAAAACTATTTCAACAGACTTCTTCGATTTTCAATAATATTTCCTCGATATTTTTATGTAGATGTCTCTTTAGAGAAATTTCAGTTCTCTTTTTATTGTTTGAAAATTATGAAAACAGTTTTGTTACAGATATGTTCGTTAATTTTACACGCATTACTGAAACAAAAAACCATAGATAATCGAGGAAAGTTTACAATATTACTATATAAGAGATATCCTCTAAAAGAACAATATTTAGAAAATTTCGCATTTTCAGTCAAATAAATGTTTTTTACAAAAAGTGAATACTATATATCGGGTAAAATATAACGGAAAAATCTATAGCTATATTTTATTTATAAAATGGCTATATAAAAATGTTGTGCGCAAATATTTTGATTTGTAATTTTCTAGTTAAAAAGAAAAAAAAAACAGGAAAAATTATCGTCATCAATCTGTTCAATGCAGTTGTCTGCAGAACATAGTGAAATTCAAAACTAGGTGTTTTTTTATATCATATTTTTAAAAATACAACTCACTGTGGTTAGAGATTCACCATGCGGTCAAAAAAGTATTTTGTCTCATTGGAATTCAATAAGTACGTAAAACTTTGTGTTTCTCTGTATTTTTCTTTTGGTTTAAAACAGTGAATAGCCGATTTGAGTATTCCAAAGAATCCATAAACTCCTTTTTTCGCTTTCTTGAGAGTGGGGTTTTCCAATTTTCTTCACCAACCTTCTTCGATTTTCAATAACCTTTCCTCTATATGCTTATGTAAATATCTCCTTAGAGAAAAGAGAAATTCCTGTTGTGTTTTTATTGTTGCAAAACTACGCATGGAGATTCTTTACATCTATATTTGTTAATTAATGATACACTAGGAAATCGAAAAATGAGGCAGGTTTATAAAATGTCTCTATAAGCAATATTTTATCTAAGTTATATATATGCAGAAAATTCTGCGCTTCCATTATTAAAATTCCTAAAATGGAAACTGAATATTGCATGACATAAAATATAATGGAGTTAAAATTCTAACAAAGCTCTATTTTGAAAATAAATACAAATAATTATGCTGTTCTATATTATACATTGGCGTCTCCTATAGATATTTATATCAGTGTGCACTTATTTAATATAAAATAAAATTAATATAATAAGAAATAAAAACTTCTATTATCTAATGCTTTAAAAAACTAAGTCACATAAAAAATGGATACTATAGACATTTCAAGAATATATAGTAAAAGTTTCGATGATGACAAGCACACACATACAGACAACATTAAAAAATTATATTTAAAATAAAGTTAAGGAAAATATATTTTACTATTTTAAAATGTAACATTTAACTGTAAATTGCAAACAAATGAATGAGTTAATTCATTTTTATCAAGTAGAATTTTGGTTTAACAGTTACTTTTTTAGTAAAAGTTATGTTGTAATCATTGATGGTTTCAATACATAATCCTTGCAGTAGATAAAAAAATAAAAAAAAGGTGCACTTTTTAATATCCTACTCAAGAATCAATGTGATTAGTAATTCACCATGTGGTCAAAGAAGCATTGTCTATCCTTAGAATTCTATAATTACGTAAATTATTGCGTTTTATTGTTTTCTTTTTCGATTTGAACCTATTTCTGCATTCCAAAGAATCAATCTATTTCTGTTTTCACTTTTTTTTGGAAATTATAGTTTTTTAAAACTATTTCAACAGGCTTCTTCGATTTTCAGTAACATTTATTTCCTCTTTATTCATATATAGATGTCTCTTTAGAGACATTTCTGTTACCTTTTTCTGTTTAAAAATTATGAAAGCAGTTTTGTTACAGATATTTTAATTAATTACGTATGCATTATTGAAAAAAAAAACCCATAGACAACCAAGAAAATTTTACAACACTACTATATAAGAGATATTCTCTAAAAGAAGAATATTTAGAAAATTTCGTATTTTCATTCAAAAATTTTTTTCTTTTTAACAAAAAGAGAAGTCTATATATTGGGTGAAATATAGCGGATTTAAATCTATAACTATATTTTGTTTATAAAATGCCTATAAAAAATAATGTTGTACGCAAATATTTTGATTTATAGTTTTTTAAATTGAAAAACAAAAACGGCAAAAAATATCGTCATGAATCTGTTCAATACAGTTGCCTGCAGAACGTAGTGAAATTCAAAACTAGGTGTTTTTTTTTTTTTTTTGTCATATGATACTTTTAAAAATACAACTCACTGTAGTTAGAGATTCACCATGTGGTCAAAAAAGCATTTTGTCTCACTGCAGTATTTCGCTGCAGTACACTCAAGTATTTTGCTCCAACCGTAACCCGACCCGAGTCCGCCAAAATAATTTTCGGCGACCCGTAACCCAAATCAACCTAGACATATTCCACCCCAAACCCGAAATATTTCAACCCGCAACCCGACCCGAACCCGAAATGAAAGAATGAAGGAAAAAGAAATCATACTTTATTGCAATGATGAAAACTAATCTACTATTACATCTTTAATACCAATTTTATGCTTTATATAGAAAAATGGATAAAGCTATATTCTTTAGTATACAAATATAGTAAAACCTCTGTATAGTGGACACTTTGTGATCGTTGAATAGAGTCCTGCACCTGGGTCACACATGTTACGATTATTTATTTGGAAGATGCCCACTATTCAGAGGTATAAACATACATATATATATAAGTGTTAGAAATTGAAAAAATTTTCGCTAAATACGGGAATTCTCTTTTCCGGAGTGTCCTTAGGACTTACGGAGTAACTTACGGTACATAGATTTTTAAACAGAAATATATATATATATATATTGGACATTATTTTGAAAAATCGAGTAAACCCGAACTTGACCCGCAAGAGACAAACCCAACACGAAACCGATCGGAATCCGATGCAATGAAAGTCAACCCGACCTGAATCTGACCCGAAGCAAAAGGTAGATGTCACTCCAACACCGGAGCGTGTAAAAGCAGGTAATCGGCAAGATGCAAGACTCTATTGTCCACTTATTTCATAAAATATAAAATTAAGTTAATTAGAATTAAAAAACTAGTATTATCTAATTCTTTAAAAACACAAGTCTTCTAAAAATATATATACAAAAGAAATTTCATGAATTTAAAAGTGTGGGTAATGATAAGCGCACACATGCACACAACATTTAAAAAATAATATTTAAAATGATTTTTAGGAAATTTTATTTTAATATTATAAAATGTAACTACATAGTGCCCATCAACATTTGACGATAAATAACTTGATTGTTTCATTAGAAAAATTCTTGAATTTTTAATTAGTTGCTTTTAAATTAATTATTGAATGAAGAATTACGTGACGAATTTATATACTGCATAAGTGATCCCTATTTCTTTAAGTCGATAGATGGTGCTGCCAGTCTGACCTACTGAATGAAATGAAAGAATTTTAAGTTTATAATTTACAACCAATTATGCTTGCTTTTTATCAGAAATTTACATAAAAATATTGGTTGGAGAATTTATTTTTACTTACTGCGCCTCTTAAAAAAAAAAAAAAAAAAAAAAAAAAAAAAAAGAAAAAAATAATAATAATAATAATATTTATTTTCATTTATTTACTTATTTTTTTTTAAATTACACGACCATTAAGAGCTGCCATTGAATTTTAATTTTATCTGTCTCATTCTCCAAAAAGTTAAATTTGAAACTCAACGTAGCTAATAATTTATAATGTATATATATTTATTACTTGAATTTTATTTTACATTTTTATACATTTTTTAAATATTGAACCTGGATATCAAGGTAATTTCTTTTAGCTGTTATGCCAATATTTTTCTTTCTTCCCTTTTTATTTTTTACACAAAAGAATGACAAAATTTTCTTTCTGATACACACACACATATATATTCTTCATATAAGTAGAAAATATAACGAAAATTGTATATCAGCTCAATTTATTTAATTGATAATTACGTGCGAAATATTTTAGATTAAGTATTTTAAATATAAAATAATAATTTTTTCAAAATATTATTGAGTGCTAAATTTTATTTAATTATAAAGCACTCATATAATAGTAATAATGAATAAAAATCCTACAACTTCCCTTTCTAATAAAATATGTCATTTTTGAAATGAATTATCGATAAAAATAGTACACATTTTGCCAGGCTTGGGATTGAATCTACATCCTGTACAAAAATTCAGAGCTTTAACCTGCTGCTTTAATCCGCCACGCTGCAGGAACTCGTTTTTCTTCCTTCTAAATTGAAAAGGTTCGAAAAATAGCTGACGGATACGCAACTGTCTCGAATTCAAGTTCTGATCTTACAGAAATAGTTTTGCGTCTTAATATTTATGACACCTTATAATTATTATGATTATTATTATTATTATTTTGTAAGAAGCAGCAACAACGTAACATGCTAGTTTCCCAATCTTAATCTGTAACATTTGGCAATTCATAAGACGGTTCACAAGCCAAAACTTTTAGCCTCAAATCAATGTTTTTATCTTCTGTGTGTAATATGACCAAAACAATATGACACCTCCGAAATAAACCGTATCTAGCTCTTAATAACGACACAATAAATTTTTGAATTGTTAATAATGCTGAAAGAGCCAAATAATATTAACTTTGTGAAAGAAAGAAAACCTTATTTACAGTAAGATCGAAGAGTAGATGAACTTAAAAGAACTTCTACCTGTGATGTGATAGTTCAACTGAGCGAGCATCTTTGCGCATGTGCAGCGCGTCACTCCAAAGGCAGACTTGTACTTATATACTGTGCATGCACAACTGTGGAATTTTAATTTAAAATTATGGCTTATTAATGAAATATTTGAACTAACGAATGTACGATAACAAATCTGTGGCCAAATATCTTTCATTTAAAAAAAAAGACTGTTGTAATTTGATGCAGTAGTTTCTTCTCACAGACTGTCGAAAGGAAACGCTTAACGTTTTAAATATATAGATCGCTTGCAGTAGATAATGAAATACAAAATTATGTGCACTTTTCGTATCATTTCTGAAAAAATACAGCTCACTGTGATTCGGAATTCGGAATGCGATCAAAGAAGCATTATCTCTCATTGGAATTCAATAATTAAGTAAACTTTTTCCCGTTTCCTTGTGCTTAATTTTTTACAGCTCAAAACAATGAAGAGCCGAGTTGTGCATCTTAAAAGATCAATATATTTCCTTTTTTTAATTTTTTTTTTTAAATCGGGATTTTTCAAATTATTTCAACAACCTTATTCGATATTTAATTATATGTCCTTTATATGCTTATTCAAATATCTATTTAGGTAAATTTATATTCTATGGCTGTTTTAAATAAAAAGAAAACTAAGGATTGGTTTCTCTGCGTCCGTTTTATTTAATTAAAGATACGTAAAAAAAAAAAAAAAAAGAAAAGAAAAGAAAAAGTATGTAGATTTATAAAGAATCTGCATAGAAAACATTTTCTTAAAGGAATAAAATTCGAAAATTTAGCATTTGAGGTTTTTATGGTTTTCACACTCTCTCTCACACACACACATATATATATAGTCCTACATATATATGCAAATGGATATACATGCTTGAATTCATACAATATTAAAAAAATAATAAAAACAAAATAATTGATGCCATCAATCGCATTGAAAATTATAGACAGTAAGCATTTCTGTAAAACTTTTCTTTAAAAATTCATTATTTTTTTCCTAACGATGGCAAACCCACATTAAAAAATGCTTCGCTCAAATTATTTATTTGTTTTTTTTTTTTTCATTTTCATTTTAAAAGGATAAAGTATCCCTTTTAACTATAAACTGTAATAAAGCCAACATAGCTATTCCATTCTATAACGCAGGCTTTTATTGAAATAACTCATTTTCTCAGTAAAAACCTTGTGATTGTAACGATATTTTCAGTGAATGATTCCTTCAATATCATATTTTTTAAGACATAGTTAGGAACTGACCATTTGGTGAAAGAATACATTTTATCATTGAATCCAATATATATTTGATTTTTTTGATTTTTTAAATTCAAAACAATCAATAGCTCATTTGTATACATATCACCCACCAATATATATATATATATATATATATATATATATATATATATATATATATATATATATATATATATATATACATATATATATACATAGTGTAGCTGAAATGCTTCAACAAACTTAGAGGGATGATAGTACTAATGAAGACGAACAAAAAATACAATGGATCATGGGGTCGCAAATGATGTTTAAAGGATGAAAATCGAGAAAATGGATCTGGAAATGGACAAACCGAGACAAGAAAGAAACAATCCAGAAAATTATTTACTACACAGAATAGGTACAACACATCTCTCATGATGTCCAGAGAAAACAGATATTTTACAACAATTGTTCAAAGTGTCCACCGCGGACATTATTTCACAGAGTACATCTACGGAGGAACGTCTGGCGGACACGCTCGAAGACTTACGGAGTTGCCTGAATTTATCCTGCAGCAGTCACAATACGCGCTACTACTTGTTTGACTTTCTTCCAAGTTTTTGTTATCCCTTTCCGGCCAGATATGCACAAAGTGAAAGGTAAACTCTAAGGTACTAGCCAGTTCTGCAGAAATGTGAGATTTCTATATTTTTACTAGTTTTGCGATTTTCATTCTTTAAACGTCATTTGCAAACACAAGTTTTATTGCATTTTTTTTAAAAATCTTGATGTGTACTATCATCCCCCTAAGTTTGTTGAAGCATTTCACATACACCCTGTATATGTGTGTGTGTATATATGTACATGTATATATACCTTTTAAGATTTTCTTTGGAAATAAGAGTATATCAAATTTATTTGAAAATTCCTTAAAACTAATCATCACTTGTTATTTTGAGAAATATTTCATTTTAAAATTTCATTAATTAAATTTTCTAACAAGGTCTTACACGCACATTATCATTATTTTTAAGGATTTTTTATTTAAAAAAAATACAAACCTTTAATCGAAAATTATGAAACAGTCAAATCTTTTATTTTATTTTGGTCTATAATACTTTTATTGAACGGACTTATTTTCTCAGAAAAGGCTCCTTGCTAACACCATCAATGTTTTCAATAGAGATTGCCCGTAGTGCATCATGAAATTCAAAACTGTACTCTCCTTTAGATATAATATATATTTTTTAAATCCAACCGTTAGAAATTTGCTATTTAGTTAAAAATGCAATAAAATCCCATTTGAATTCTATACGTCTCTTTCTCTTATTGCTTTTTTTTTCACTACATTTAATAGCTGATTTGTGTGCACCGAAAAATCACTATGTTTCATTTTAAACTTTTTGTGAAGTAGCAGTTTATCAAATTTATTTGAAAACTCTCTAAACAACAACGAACACAGGTATTTAAGGTAAATTTTTTTGTAAAACTAATTAATTTATTTTTTTAATAATGGTAAACATACACACACACACGCATATTTTTTAATTTTTTCTGTAACATATTATTCATAATAAATTATAGTAATTAGTTACATTTAATTAATGTAATCATTAATTATATAAAATTTAATTAAAATAATTAATTATATATAAAATACATACATGTAATATATTTTATAAAATTTATTATTTTATATAAATATACAGTAGAACCCCGCTCATCCGAACCCCGCTAATCCGAAATTCCGGTTAATCCGAACCCATTTTATTTTCGAAAATAATTCTTGAACAAATTAACTGAAAAGATTAACCTACGAAATTTTCCGGATCACAGGATGAATGTCAGGAAAAATGTGCAGAAGTTAGAATTAAACAAAAAATGGCAGTAACGCACATTTTTAAAATTTATTAAACAGCTTGAATTGAATAAAAAGAGATACTCAATAATGTCAAAGTACAACATATATCCATGAATATAAAATGAAAAGGGGCACCGTAGGCCTATTTGTAGAAGCCCCATTTAAAAAAAATCTTGAATATCAGTTTGTTACCAGTCACTATAAAATTCTTTTCTAAAATGCACAGGTATTTAATTCAGATGATATAAATTTGTTTTTCCTTTTAATAGTTTGATTTTGCAAATTATCAACGGAAATTGTTTTTTCTTCCCCTATTGTCGAAGAGTGGTAAATGAGGTATGTATATAGATTCCCGATTTTGAACCTTTTGTAATATGTTGTTACGTAATTCCACATATTGAAGTTTCATTGAATTATTATTAACATCATTAGTGATTAAACAAGGAGTGTTATTTTTTTTCCCGAAAGTCGTCTTGGATTATCCAGTATGTTGGAACTTAGGATTCCGCATTAGAGGATATTTACTGTACGACTGAGTACTTATAACTTACATTTTTTAGCACGCATTTTTTTCTTTTCTGTTTTTATCGGACTTTCGGGTAATCCGAACATGCACCGGTTCCAATTAGCTCGGATTAGCGGGATTCTACTGTATTCTTTATTAAATATTTTTTCTCCTAAATATATATATATTTATCAGATTTAATCTAAAACTATAAAGTAGCCACCAAGTACCGAATTTTTTCACGCATGCCGCATTACTTAAAGATTTCGTGAATTTATATTCAAAATTGCAGCCCAACGTTTTTATGCAGTGTCCAATAATCATACATATAGAGGGCAGTAAAATCACAAATGCACACTAATTTATAACTCGTACTTCGCCTTTTTAAGATATTTATTACATTTTTCTAGCACGCATTTTTTTCTTTTCTATTTTTATCCGAATTTCGGGTAATCCGAATTTTTTGTAATACGAACATGCACCGGTCCCAATTAGTTTGGATTAGCGAGGTTCTACTGTATTATTTATTAAATATTTCCCCCCATAAATATATATATTTATCAGGTTTAATCGAAAACTATAAAGTAACCACCAGGTACCGAATTTTTTCACGCATGACGCATTGCTTAAAGATTTCGTGAATTTAAATGCAAAATTGCAGCCCAACGCTTTTATGCAGTGTCCAATAGTCATACATATAGAGGGCAGTAAAATCGCAAATGCACACTAATTTATAACGCGCATTTCGCCTTTTTAAGATATTTATTACATTTTTTTAGCACGCATTTTTTTCTTTTCTATTTTTATTGGAATTTCGGGTAATCCACATTTTTTGTAATCCGAACATGCACCGGTCCCAATTAGTTCGGATTAGCGGGGTTCTACTGTATTCTTTATTAAATATTTTTTCTTATAAATATATATGTTTATCAGATTTAATAGAAAACTGTAAAGTAACCACCAAGTACAGAATTTTTTCACGCATGCCGCATTACTTAAAGATTTCGTGTATTTAAATGCAAAATTGCAGCCCAACGCTTTTATGCAGTGCCCAATAATCATTATATATATAATATCGCTCAGTGTATAACACTTCCGGAGTGAATTCATCCGTATTCGGATAATCTTTCGTAAGAAAAACATATCGCGGCCATGTTACGCTTAAGCATTCTGATTCCGTAAATAAGGCAATTGTTCGACTAATAATAATATACGTTGTATCATATGTATTACATCATTACTTCTTCATTTTCTCTAAAACCTATGCAATTATAACGTTTTAAGTTATAAATTAAAAATAAGCAGCTACCAACAACAGGTTGCCATTGAGAAGCACAAATTCCAAATCCAGAAAGAAATGAATGACTCTTTGAGCGATTCATTAAAAAAAATACGGTTGACATCCGATTCTACTCTTAAAATATGTATAAAAATTTATAAGCATATTAAAGCCTTTAAATATTTTGAAACGCGTTTTGCCCTTTGGTTTACATTTGTAAGCAGTAAGTTTGAATTCAGTATCTAAGCTAAATTCAGTGAATTATTCTGTGAATCTTTCCTGCGACTAATTTTGTACTGGATTACGGTTCGTTGATAAAAAATTGTTCTGGCGCCATCAACCGGCATTCAGTCTAAACAAAGAAACTGCCTGTTGAAATTGTACTTCTTTATGGATTTTATCAGCTTTGAAGGCATGGCAAATAAAATTGATATTTCTCATCAATTCTTATTGTAATTAAAATATTAGGGATATATATATATCTTTGAAGATTTTTCAATCACATACCGTCAATTTTGACGAGTTATATACTAATACATATAGAGGGCAGCAAAATCGCAAATACACACTAATGTATAACCCGCACTTCGCCTTTTTAAGATATATTTTGAGGAAAAGAAAAGCACCGTATACTAGAAATGATCAATATTTTATTTCTATCTAGTAGGCTTTTTTTGAAAAGAGTTACTTTTCCAGTAAAAACCTCGTTATAATTTCCAATGTTTTCAATACACATTGCACTCAATGCATCTGAACATCAAAAGCAAGGTTCTCATTTACATATCATATTTTAAAAAATATAGTTCAATGTGGTTAGAAATTTGGCATGCGGTCAAAAAACGTTTTCTAGCTTTAGAATCCAATAACTATGTAAAAAGTTTTTGCGATTTAAACGAGTGAATATCCAATTCATATGCCTAAAAAATCAATGTAATTACTTTTCTTTTTCGCTTTTATTCGAGGAAGGATTTCTTAAGTTATTTTAGTAACCTTCTTTGGGTTTTAAATAACTTAGGCCTTAGTGAAAATCTCTTGAAATAAATTTCTGTTTTTTTTTTTTTTTTTTTTTTTTTAGTTTTAAAGAGCTCATTTTTAAGTTTTAAACAGATGTATACATTTCCTCTTAACCCCGTGTTATTTATAATATATATTATTTATGTTGTTAACATCACTTTTCCCCAACTAATATGTAGCGCACAATGATGAATGAGGTATTACTGGATGGGATTTTTGCACACACCTGACTTCGCATACTGGATTAAACTAACATGTAGCATACAACGATGAATGGGGTGTCATTGGATGGGATTTTTTTCTTTTCATTGCACTCTGTTTTCCCGTTAGCACTTTTATGATTATAATTCTGGAATATCTTACATTTATCAGGATTTTATTAGACTATATGAAAATTAAAGTAATAATATTTTTATAATTCGATTTATTTATGTGTAGTTTTTTTTAACAATTCAATTGTTTTAAAATTAAGAATAATTATTATATTCATTTATTTGTGTATTGGCATAAAGTCGTTAAATACATTAATGAATCGAGATACATTTTAAATTCAAAACTTTCCTTTATTAGTATAGATAAAATAAAGCCTTAAAATTGTAAAAAAACATTTTTAAAATTAAATCCATTGGACAATGAAATTTATAAATAGAAAATTTCAACATCCGTTATTCGAGTTTCGAACCGATGAGCTTTCGTTCAGAACTCCTGCGCTTTACCAGAGAGCTACGATGACCGTAAGAAAGTAACTGAAATTAAGGTTCTGCTTTCTTCCTATATGTAAACGAAAGGTAGCAGACCGCATACGCGAAAAGGCATATGCGAATGAAAAAGACGTTTTTTGTGAGAGTCCGTTGAGATTTTTAATTGATAACTCAGCTAATTATTAAAAATTTTAAATTATGTGTTTCAGGAGCGTTAGGAGAGTCTTTGGACTACCCCGACACGAATTTTTAGTCTTGTACGTACGGTAGATTTCGTTAGCTATTGCGGACACACAGACAGGCACAGAGACAGAGCGAAACTTTCTTTTATTAGTATAGATAGAGTGAGTGCCTCACTAATTTACCATTTAGTGGATATTTCTTGACGTTTTTTTCTAATAAAATATTTGACACATTTTTATCTAAATATCCGTGAATACTAATTATGTATCAGAATAGGAAAAAAAAGTCCTGTTAGAAAATCAAGTTTTTTTTTTTTTTTTTTTTTTTTTTTTTTTTTTTCTGCATGTAAAGATAACTTCTTTTTTGCTAAACATAAACAGTATTATACTATTTTTGGATATTTTAAAGGTGCAAAATATTTACGCAAGCTGAAAGTTTTATCTCTTAGAAGCCTTTAATTCGGAAGGGCTTTTTTACCCACATCTGATGTTGCATACTGAATATTCGTTATAATTTTATGTCAAATATCATCATACACATTATATCTGATGTCAACATCCCTTTTTCTATAAATGAAAATGAAAATTCTAGTGCTATATTCACCTTGAGTTAAGTAATTAAAATATACATCCTTCTATATATAAAAAAAAGTTTTGACTTGGAAATGGACCAATGAAAATCTGCGTAGATATTCCCGGAAGATCGGCATCCAATTTTAATGCTTAAGTATGGCCTTTCTTCGTTAATATTAAAAAAACTGTTGCATACAAAAATATGAAAATCGGTAGTATTATAGATAAATGTTTGATAAACACGCTGATGCAGACAGTTTTCAAATCGATGAATTATTTTAAGAGATATTTAATGCCAAAGTTGGACAAAATCGTTCCATTAAAAAAGTTTTATAGGAGCAAAAATTGTACATAGGAATTTAATCATTTTTAGATCATTTTATGCGTCAGAATTTCCCGGTGTGCAGGTTTCATTTAGTTTTTTAATTTGGCTCATTTTTTGAGGTTTTATTTCTATTTTAAATTCAAATTTTCAGCATTTCGAGAGATATTTTTTAGATATTTTAGAAAACTAGTGGGCTCGGCCGCCTATGAGCTACGCTCGTCAACCCCTGTTCAGACACCGCAGACTCTAAAAGTACGCTAATTTGATCGGCTTTAAAAAGATTTCGGAAGACTGAATTATAATTTAAAAAACAGTGGCGATCTCCCTATAAACGGATTTCTACTCATTTCTCTTTGATTGGGGAATTTTAAGGCCAAATCCGCTGCGGTACTACTTGATTATACCGGACCAATTTCGCCAAATTATATAAATCGCCAAACCACTCGCCAAATTATACAAATTGACACAATTTTTGTTTTAAATAACGAAAGAACAAACAAATTAGTGCAACATTATTAAAAATACAAATAAAACGTCGAAATAAAAATAACTTGATGACGTAGACAAGTTTAATTTGCTTAATGTCAAGTTAATGTGACACTTACGATCAACCATTATTGGCATTTAATCTTATAGTTTGGCAAATGATAGATTTTTGGTCGACGGGATAACTAAGTAGTACCAAAAATACATATGTCAATCGCTGTTTTCGTCTTTGATTAAGTAAAATAAGTTAAACGTTTCAAAATAAGCTAATATAAAAGGAATTAAGTAAACGGAATCTTTGTCTCTCGGTATTTTTTAACAAAGCAAAGAGAAAGTTCTTTTAAATAAGGCATTTTAAATTAATCGTTTTTAATCTGACGTAATTTTGACCAAACTATTCTTTCTCTTTTTAATATTCACATGAAAATACTTGTGTTAGAAATGAAATATTATTTGCGCTTTCCTAACAAAAATAGTTGAAAAGTATCCTCTCAAAAGATCAAATAAATGTCTATGGCAATTTCTAAATTTAAACCGTTTTGCAATATTATTTTGTGTTCATTTTATGTAATAACTGTAATATGACGTAAATATGACGTAATTTCTATTATTTAAGACTTCTAACGCATGTTAATAAATTTATTATTTTACAAATTCCTTTCTCTCTTAAAATTCACGTGTAATTATAGTTTTTATGACGTAATTTTTAATAAGTTCCTGCTTTTTGTACATAATTATTTAATTCTAATTCCAAATGTTTTTTTTCTGTTTATAATAGTGACGTGTAAATAAATTTTTAATTTATTTACACGTATATATATATATATATATATATATATTAAGCAAACATTATTGTTTCCGCTGTTTATACAGTTGGCAACAGTTTAAATTAATATCACTTTCTAAAATCTGTAAAAAATATCTCTAGAAATGCTGAAAATTTGAATTTAAAATAGAAATAAAACCTCAAAAAATTAGTCAAATTACAAAAAGAAATACAGTCTGCACACCGGGAACTTCAAACGTATAAAATGATCTAAAAATGATTAAATTCCCATGAACAGTTTTTGCTCCTATAAAACTTTTTTAGTGGAACGATTTTGTCCAGCTTTAGCATTAAATATCTCTTAAAATAATTCTTCGATTTGAAAACTGCCTGCATCAGCGTGTTTATCAAACATTTCTGTATAATACCACCTATTTTCATATTTTTGTATGCATTATTTTTCTTAATATTAACGAAGAAAGACCTCCGGTCACATAAAATTCAAAACCGGCGGCGGCGGCGGTGACAGCGGTAGTTACTTTTTTTTAGAATAGGGAGATTGTATTTATTTTTAAACTGTTGCCAACTGTATAAACAGCGCAAACAATAATGTTGGCTTCAAATTAAAAATTTATTTTACACGTGACTATTATAAACAGAAAATATAAAAAGCAGGAACTCATTGAAAATTACGTCATAAAAACTGTAATTACGCGTGAATTTTAAAAGAGAAAGAATATTGTAAAATAATAAATTCATTAACATGCGTTAGAAGTCTTAAATAGGAGAATTTACGTCACATTTACGTCACATTACACTTATTACGTAAAATGAACAAAAAATAATATTGCAAAACAGTTTCTCTCTATTCTAAAAAAAAGTAACTACCGCTGTCACCGCCGCCGCCGCCGCCGCCGCCGCCGCCGGTTTTGAATTTTTTGTGACCGGAGGTCTTTCTTCGTTAATATTAAGAAAAATAATGCGTACAAAAATATGAAAATCGGTAGTGTTATACAGAAATGTTTGATAAACACGCTGATGCAGACAGCTTTCAAATCGAAGAATTATTTTAAAAGATATTTAATGCTAAAGTTGGACAAAATCGTTCCACTAAAAAAGTTTTATAGTAGCAAAAACTATACATCGGAATTTAATAATTTTTAGTTCATTTTATACGTTATAATTTCCCGCTGTGCAGAATTGATTTATTTTTTAAATTTGACTCATTTTTCGAGGTTTTATATCTATTTTAAATTCAAATTTTCAGCATTTCGAGAGATATTTTTTACAGATTTTAGAAAGTGATATTAATTTAAACTGTTGCCAACTGTATAAACAGCGGAAACAATAATGTTTGCTTTAAAAAAAATATATATATATATTTATACGTGTAATAAATTAAAAATTTATTTACAAGTGACTATTATAAACAGAAAAAAACATTTGGAATTAGAATTAAATAATTATGTACAAAAAGCAGGAAATTATTAAAAATTACGTCATAAAAACTATAATTACACGTGAATTTTAAGAGAGAAAGGAATTTGTAAAATAATAAATTTATTAACATGCGTTAGAAGTCTTAAATAGGAGAAATTACGTCATATTTACGTCATATTACAGTTATTACATAAAATGAACACAAAATAATATTGCAAAACGGTTTAAATTTAGAAATTGCGCTAGACATTTATTTGATATTTTAAGAGGAAACTTTTCAACTACTTTTCTTAGGAAAGCGCAAATAATATTTTATTTCTAACACAAGTAATTTCACGTGAATATTAAAAAGAGAAAGAATAGTTTGGTCAAAATTACGTCGGATTAAAAACGATTAATTTAAAATGTCTCATTTAAAAGAACTTTCTTTTCGCTTTGTTAAAAAATACCGGGAGACAAAGATTCTGTTTACTTAATTCCTTTTATATTAGCTTATTTTGAAATGTTGTTACACGTGTCTACGTCATCAAGTTATTTTAATTCGTATTTTTATTTTCGTATTTTAATTTTGTATTTTTATTAATGTTGTACTAATTTATTTGTTCTTTCGTTATTTAAAATAAAAATTATGTCAATTTGTATAATTTGGCGAGTGGTTTGGCGATTTATATAATTTGGCGAAATTAGTCGACGGGATAATCAAGTAGTACCGCAGCGGATTTGGCGTTAAAATTTCCCCAATCAAAGAGAAATGAATAGAAATCCGTTTATAGGGAGATCGCCACTGTTTTTTAAATTATAATTCAATCTTTCGAAATCTTTTTAAAGCCGATCACATTAGCGTGCATTTAGAGTCTGCGGTGTCTGGACGGGGGGTTGGCGAGCGTAGCTCGTAGGGGGCCGAGCCCCCTAGTAAATTTAAAAATTGCGCAAGACATTTCTTTGATATTTTAAGATGATTATAATATTTTATTTCTAACAAAAGTATTTTTACGTGAATATTAAAAATAGAAAGAAAAGTTTAGTGAAAATTACGTCAGATTATAATTCTCAGATTCAAATTATAATTCAATCTTCCGGAATCTTTTTAAAGCCGATCAAATTAGCGTGCTGTTAGTCTGCGGTGTCTGGACGGGGGTTGAAGAGCGTAGCTCGTAGGGGGCAGAGCCCCCTGGTAAAGTACAAATAATTGTACAAAAATTACTTTTAGGTGCATAAATAAAGATATTTAAAGCGCAAATTAAAAATATCTCAAAATACATCAGAAAAACCTGAACGTTCTCAACCATTACAAGGCTGTCTTTAGTAGGATTCAAATGTTGTTATTAATTTCTTTGCGCTTATTCATGAGTTGTCCAGAAGAAAAAAACAGAAGAAAATTTTTTCTATTCATATCAGTTATTCATTAATAATCCAGATATTATAAAGTTTCAAAATTTACAATAATTTTCAGAATTTTATACACATTGCCTTTACTCCAAAGTTCCTTAGCCAACAAGGTATAGAAATCAAGTTATCTAAATCGATGCACATCAGCTAAATTTTCTTATTTCTGTGAAATGTGTAGGATAATAGTTCTTCAAAATACCAGTTAATGCATTACAAAGGAAAATGCTTACGTAGAATAACGTGAATGAACAGAATGCATATTTTTTTGACATATTTTGCTTTTTTTTTCCTTTTTTCAATTTCTTCATCCCCCTTCTGACCCCTGCTGTGTTTTTATTGTCATCTAGCTGTGTAGGCAAACCGTTGCGCTGGATTTGTATTTTATAGGATGTTCCAAACTTTTAGGGAAAATTTATACAAATCAAGTTTTTAAATTAAAATGTATAATACATAAATTAAAAGTTCAATTATTTTTATTTATAAATCTTAATAAGACTTTTAAATTATATAAATAGAAAAACCAACTTTAATAGTGTCAGAATTAATCAGACCTATCAATTGTCGCAAGATTTAATTTAAGAAAATCGTAAATAAGATTATAATTTATGAAAATTGTTTGGTGTTTGATTCTTTCGTCTTTTCCCTGTTCTCTCAAAAACTATTTTAGATATTGGAATGTGACAAACTAAAGGGTGTAGCCAAGATTAAATTTATAAATCTTAATTACACTTTTAATCGCAGTAAGATTATTTAAAATCGATCAATTAGTTCTCGAGTTTTGAGTATTGAATATTTGGTTGATTGATTGATTCTCCCAGTTTTTCTATATTTTCTCAAAAGAATTATTATAGATATCGGAATGCGACATCCTGCAGATTGTAGTATTCTTTACCTGCCATTGGAAAGTTTAGAGTTTTTTATGCAAACGTTTCTAAGACCATCCCAGACAAACAAACATACATTTGAAAAAAAAAAATGCTATTTTTCGCAGTACGTCACGCCGCTGTCTAAATATTCGAATGAACTTAAAAAGAGATGCTTTTCTGATAATCACAGACAGACACTCCAATTTTATATATTAGTTTAGATACAACTATTGGCATACATTAACCCTTTATGTAGATATTGAATTATGAATTCATGAATATTTTATCTTCTAAAGCATTTTCCTTGAATTGTTTAAACTACATTAGAAGATTTACATAATCATTTAATAAATTTTAGAAGGATTTTAGAAGGATTGAAGGATTTAGAAGGATTATTAAATTTGAATTTATAGGTGTTTTGTGCAATATTTATAACCCCACACAAATCTTTTATTTTTAATATTTTTCTTAGTATTTTGTAGAATTAAGAAATGTACAAACATAATGACCTTACAACATAAATATAGAAATATTTCAGAATTGAAAAATCCTCCCCCGCCCCCCCAACGCCAAGAAACTGAAAAGATGCAAAGGCAAAAGAAATTTTCTTGGACGGGGCTGGGGTCTGGACGGGGGTTGATGAGCGTAGCTCGTAGGGGGCAGAGCCCCCTGGTAAAGTACAAATAATTGTACAAAAATTACTTTTAGGTGCATAAATAAAGATATTTAAAGCGCAAATTAAAAATATCTCAAAATACATCAGAAAAACCTGAACGTTCTCAACCATTACAAGGCTGTCTTTAGTAGGATTCAAATGTTGTTATTAATTTCTTTGCGCTTATTCATGAGTTGTCCAGAAGAAAAAAACAGAAGAAAATTTTTTCTATTCATATCAGTTATTCATTAATAATCCAGATATTATAAAGTTTCAAAATTTACAATAATTTTCAGAATTTTATACACATTGCCTTTACTCCAAAGTTCCTTAGCCAACAAGGTATAGAAATCAAGTTATCTAAATCGATGCACATCAGCTAAATTTTCTTATTTCTGTGAAATGTGTAGGATAATAGTTCTTCAAAATACCAGTTAATGCATTACAAAGGAAAATGCTTACGTAGAATAACGTGAATGAACAGAATGCATATTTTTTTGACATATTTTGCTTTTTTTTTCCTTTTTTCAATTTCTTCATCCCCCTTCTGACCCCTGCTGTGTTTTTATTGTCATCTAGCTGTGTAGGCAAACCGTTGCGCTGGATTTGTATTTTATAGGATGTTCCAAACTTTTAGGGAAAATTTATACAAATCAAGTTTTTAAATTAAAATGTATAATACATAAATTAAAAGTTCAATTATTTTTATTTATAAATCTTAATAAGACTTTTAAATTATATAAATAGAAAAACCAACTTTAATAGTGTCAGAATTAATCAGACCTATCAATTGTCGCAAGATTTAATTTAAGAAAATCGTAAATAAGATTATAATTTATGAAAATTGTTTGGTGTTTGATTCTTTCGTCTTTTCCCTGTTCTCTCAAAAACTATTTTAGATATTGGAATGTGACAAACTAAAGGGTGTAGCCAAGATTAAATTTATAAATCTTAATTACACTTTTAATCGCAGTAAGATTATTTAAAATCGATCAATTAGTTCTCGAGTTTTGAGTATTGAATATTTGGTTGATTGATTGATTCTCCCAGTTTTTCTATATTTTCTCAAAAGAATTATTATAGATATCGGAATGCGACATCCTGCAGATTGTAGTATTCTTTACCTGCCATTGGAAAGTTTAGAGTTTTTTATGCAAACGTTTCTAAGACCATCCCAGACAAACAAACATACATTTGAAAAAAAAAATGCTATTTTTCGCAGTACGTCACGCCGCTGTCTAAATATTCGAATGAACTTAAAAAGAGATGCTTTTCTGATAATCACAGACAGACACTCCAATTTTATATATTAGTTTAGATACAACTATTGGCATACATTAACCCTTTATGTAGATATTGAATTATGAATTCATGAATATTTTATCTTCTAAAGCATTTTCCTTGAATTGTTTAAACTACATTAGAAGATTTACATAATCATTTAATAAATTTTAGAAGGATTTTAGAAGGATTGAAGGATTTAGAAGGATTAATAAATTTGAATTTATAGGTGTTTTGTGCAATATTTATAACCCCACACAAATCTTTTATTTTTAATATTTTTCTTAGTATTTTGTAGAATTAAGAAATGTACAAACATAATGACCTTACAACATAAATATAGAAATATTTCAGAATTGAAAAATCCTCCCCCGCCCCCCCAACGCCAAGAAACTGAAAAGATGCAAAGGCAAAAGAAATTTTCTTGGACGGGGCTGGGGTCTGGACGGGGGTTGATGAGCGTAGCTCGTAGGGGGCAGAGCCCCCTGGTAAAGTACAAATAATTGTACAAAAATTACTTTTAGGTGCATAAATAAAGATATTTAAAGCGCAAATTAAAAATATCTCAAAATACATCAGAAAAACCTGAACGTTCTCAACCATTACAAGGCTGTCTTTAGTAGGATTCAAATGTTGTTATTAATTTCTTTGCGCTTATTCATGAGTTGTCCAGAAGAAAAAAACAGAAGAAAAATTTTTCTATTCATATCAGTTATTCATTAATAATCCAGATATTATAAAGTTTCAAAATTTACAATAATTTTCAGAATTTTATACACATTGCCTTTTCTCCAAAGTTCCTTAGCCAACAAGGTATAGAAATCAAGTTTATCTAAATCGATGCACATCAGCTAAATTTTCTTATTTCTGTGAAATGTGTAGGATAATAGTTCTTCAAAATACCAGTTAATGCATTACAAAGGAAAATGCTTACTTAGAATAACGTGAACGAACAGAATGCATATTTTTTTGACATCTTTTGCTTTTTTTTTCCTTTTTTCAATTTCTTCATCCCCTTTCTGACTCCTGCTGTGTTTTTATTGTCATCTAGCTGTGTAGTCAAACCGTTGTGCTGGATTTGTATTTTATAGGTTGTTCCAAACTTTTAGGGAAAATATATACAAATCAAGTTTTAAATTAAAATGTATAATACATAAATTAAAAGTTCAATTATTTTTATTTATAAATCTTAATAAGACTTTTAAATTATATAAATAGAAAAACCAACTTTAATAGTGCCAGAATTAATCAGACCTATCAATTGTCGCAAGATTTAATTTAAGAAAATCGTAAATAAGGTCATAATTTATGAAAATTGTTTGGTGTTTGATTCTTTCGTCTTTTCCCTGTTCTCTCAAAAACTATTTTAGATATTGGAATGTGACAAACTAAAGGGTGTAGCCAATATTAGATTTATAAATCTTAATTACACTTTTAATCGCAGTAAGATTATTTAAAATCGATCAATTAGTTCTCGAGTTTTGAGTATTGAATATTTGGTTGATTGATTGACTCTCCCAGTTTTTCTATATTTTCTCAAAAGAATTATTATAGATATCGGAATGCGACATCCTGCAGATTGTAGTATTCTTTACCTGCCATTGGAAAGTTTAGAGTTTTTTATGCAACCGTTTCTAAGACCATCCCAGACAAACAAACATACATTTGAAAAAAAAAAAATGCTATTTTTCGCAGTACGTCACCCCTTTATGTAGATATTGAATTATGAATTCATGAATATTTTATCTTCTAAAGCATTTTCCTTGAATTGTTTAAACTACATTAGAAGATTTACATAATCATTTAATAAATTTTAGAAGGATTTTAGAAGGATTGAAGGATTTAGAAGGATTAATAAATTTGAATTTATAGGGATTTTGTGCAATATTTATAACCCCACACAAATCTTTTATTTTTAATATTTTTCTTAGTATTTTGTAGAATTAAGAAATGTACAAACATAATGACCTTACAACATAAATATAGAAATATTTCAGAATTGAAAAATCCTCCGCCCCCCCCCCCCCAACGCCAAGAAGACTGAAAAGATGCAAAGGCAAAAGAAATCATCCTTTTAAAAATATTTTTGTTTTGCGTAACCAATAATGCTTTTGCAACAAGATAAAGTAATGTATCTATAACTCATTCTAAACTGTATTACAACTAATCGAGGTATTAAGTGAATTTTACAACAAGTTAATTCAATGGTACTTATAAGTACCGTCAGTAGATAAAGGGTTAAAGAACATACTTAGTCAACATTCAAGTTTAATATATGAAATAAGAAAGCCGTTCTTTAAGTTCCTTAATTATTTAATAAAAAGAAAAATTGTCTACTCAGAGCTTTAATTCGCAAGCTGACATTCATTGAATGTGTAATGCCAAAAAATTAATTTCATTTTTAAAAAAATTACGAAGACATAAAATTCAGGTTTTGGACGTGTACAATTAGCACATTACATCCTGGGCGTAATAAAGCAGATTCAATTTTCTCAAATGTATCTTCTTAAAGACAATAACAATTACGAGTGATTCAAAATACATGTAAGGGCGATTATCTCTTGAACAGATAATCTTAGAAATATAACTCCAACTACAAAAAATATAAAAACTAAGTATAACTTTTAGATATGGCACTTTATTTTAAATAATAGGCTATTTTAATAGGCACAAAATTTATACAAATTAAATACAGCTTTTAGATAAGGTATTTTTTACGCTAGGCTGTATACATATTAACATTCAAAATTTATTTTTTTATACAACATTTATCCAGAACATTACAAAATTGATTTTACTCCTCTCATATGAGTTTTCTTAAAAACATTATTATTTCTATTACGGGTGATTCAAAATTGCAGACGTTATGGCGATTACCTCTCGAAAGCATAATGATAGAAACACACTTCCAACTACAAAAGGTATACAAATTAAGTACAGCTTTTATATGTAACTTTTTTTTTAAAGTAAAGCCTGTACGGGAGACTATAGAATGTTGACCCATTTTTTACAAAATGATTTTTTATTTTTTTAAATATTGAACTTAGAATAAAGTTTCATATATTATTATATTCCTTATAAAATCAGTTATCAAAATAAAATTTCAACATAAGTGTACCATATAAGAAACTTGAAAAATGATTGATTTTAAACATGAGAAAATAATGGGTCAAGGCTCCCCATATATGAGAGGCTTGACCCACTTAATTTATATTGAGATGTTTGTTAAAAATAAATAAAATCAGCTTAAAAAAAGGCAGAATAACTTTATGCTACACGGTTTAATTATTATTATAAAATACTTGGGAAAATGCGATGCGTAAACAAACCTGCTTAGACAGAATTCAAGGCACAGAAGAAAATTTCCGTTTTAAACACTCACTTTTTGTTATACTCGACTTGGCAACACTAATTGCCAAATACTTTGGCTTCATCTCATTGTGTTCATCTTGGTAAAAATTGTCTATTTACCTACCTAAAGTGTTTTGATCAATGTTGTGTTCTTTTGAAGAGAAATGAATATCTAACATTTCTTAATACTGCTTTCATCCTTTTTAATATTTTCTATTCTTTCTATTTACTTACTATGGCTACTATTTAAATGAAAGAAAAGTTGCTATCAACTTTCCAATTTATATTTCATTACATTTAATCTTGTTTCTTATAGCAATTTTTATCTACATTTAATCAGTTTTAAACATTTTTCTTTCTATCACTCCATTTTACTGTAGCTTTACAGAATAAATTTACATTATCTTAGAAATGTAACAATTAACCCTTCATTATGAACAGTGTGTAGTAAAAATATTTCCAAAAAACACTTAATTAAGGAGTTTTGACCATCTGGTCAACCCTCCCCTCCCAACATTGATTGTTTTAAGCCTCCCCACTTAACCACTGTTTAATGTATAGCACATGGTTATGTTTAGCCTAAGTTACTGCTGGACAGATAATTACACTTGTTTATTTCCTATTTAATTTACATCCAAAATTGTTAATTGGTCCAAATCATCCAAGCAACCTCATAGTAAATTTGTATATAATTTTATATACCTTAGATAAATTCAAATAACATAAGTGATCGTAATTACGTAATTCTAGTAGAAGAGCAACGCGTATAATTAATAAAATTAAATTATAATCCGCGTAAAACTGTAATTATTAAATTTAATTAATTACGAATAAAATTAAGAGTTTGCGTTGTGAATTATTTAGACGAACTCTTCCACTTATGAATTAAACTAAAATTTAAGCTGTAAAAATAAGTTGACACATCTTAAACATTATCAATTAAAAAATTACAGAAACTTTTTAAAACTTGATTAAATAATTTATTTACATTGAACACAACTAAATACAGAAACACATAATATTAATTCAAAAAAAAAGAAAGCAACACTTTTGTTTGCTTCTCATTATTTCATGTATATTTAATCTTTAAAAAATAAGACATGTTTTCATTTACTCTTATTATTATATGTTTTTCTTTTTGCAAAAAAAGAATAATTCTCTTTCATTTTTACATTACCTTAATTATATTTAATTATTGGTTTTGTTGGATCTCAGATTACTCTCTACCATAAAATATCATAAAAGGATATTTATAATTTCTCATATAATTTAAAGTGGTAAAAGAAAAAGTTTAAGGTAATACCTTATATCATATACGGGATGGTGGCCTTTATTCATCAAATTCAGAGTTGTCACGTTGCTAAGGATCATATCCATATGTCATCTGGAATCAGCTTCTTATCAGAGCGGCGATATCGGGATGGCAGGATGCATAGCTACGGACCTCAGTAGAACAATCCACTTTATTTCAACATCAGGAAGACATCCTCAATTAGGCTTGCTTAGGCTCACTCCGATATGTCCATCTCGCCTGGGCATTACTAGGGCTTTCTGGATTCATTGCATGGGCTTTCAGGAGAGCTCCTGCGTCTTCGACATCTTTTTTCAGACTCCCTTTTTCAAACCTTTTTCTTCTGTCACACCAACTCTTGCAGTGGGTGGAACTATTTGTCTAGTCCTCCCTTATTGGATATGAGAAGATATTGCATTATCCTTCGATAGACCTATTAGCTCACAGTCTGCAAATGGCCCCTTACATATACTTTAATATTATTATATGCCTTAAAGTTTGGGTGGTCTGAAAAGCCATAAATTTATCCCAACACTTTTATTAAGGCCATAAATTTATTCCAGCATTTTTATTATTTTACGATTTCTAATTATACACCACTTTCCACTGGCTTGTCATAAAACGACACCATGGCGTCTGGCTATTGTTGTTATCTGAGATCCGAACTATATTCAACATTATACATTCATTTTACAATACAATAATTTTTTTTTTAAATATATATTTAATATTTAAAATCAACTTAATAATTTTTGTATGAACTTACACTCCTATTTTACTTAAATATATAAACATTATAATTTTACACTCATAATTATATTTTATAAAAAATATTTATACAAACAGAAATAACAAATTACGCAATTTTACTTTGATTTAACCAACATGGTGCGGAACATATCATTGTTATATGTTGCCCAGCAGTTACTATACAATCTTTATACCTGGATTGAAAGCTCAATATCTCTGCATTACTTAAAACTTGCTCACTTAAATCTCTATGATATATTTTATCTGAGAAAATCTTATAAATATTTTCCAAAAAATACACATTTTTAAGCTGAAAACTTCACAATTGATTTTTCAACACCGGTTTCAATTATCTTCATGAAACAAAGGATATTCATTGAGCATTTCAGTATCTTTGGTTACCATCTATTTCCAAAACTCTGAAATTCTTTTAAATATGAAGGGTGAGTCAAGCCTTCCTTACGGTCAACCCTCCCTGGGCTGGCATATACACATCAACATTCAAAATTATTTTCTTTCTTTATACAACATTTATCCTGAACATAACGAAGCTGATTTTATCCCTCTCAAGAGTTTTCTCAAAGACAATGACTATTACGGGGGATTCAAAATACAATTAATTGCATTTATCTCTTGCACAGATAATGAGAGGAACCTACTTCCAACTATAATAAGTATACAAATTAAGTTCAAATTTCAAATATTAGTATTTTAGTATTTGCATTTCAAAATAGGCTGTATACATATAAACATTCTAAATTTATTTAGATATTTAGAAATGTATATTTAGAAAAGTATTGCTCTGCATCTACAAATGATATTTAACAAATGCTCCTTTTTTACTTGCAAAATTTACCAAGTTATGATATTTTAAAGTTCATGATTTTTGGGTGTTTTTTGGGATTAAAACACGGCTTTCTGCTCTTGTGGATCTAATAAAAAATGAAGAACTATAAAGCTTCAAAATATGTAGAATTTACGAATACATATAAGAAGACTTTCTCACCAAAATAATGCGTGGAACTTACTGCGTTAATTCAATCTGATCAAACTAACATTCTAAGCTGTTAAAATTTAAAAATTGAAACTGATTGAAAGTCTTAACTTTTGAAAGTAAAATGTAACAAAATTCGTTATTGATTTTCAATATTTTTGTTTATCTTCAAATATATATTTGAACCTATAGATAACTGATTTTCTGTGTTTTACAGAACACTGTGAATAAAATATGTTGTATTTTCTCATATTAAATACTAAATTAGTAATATAGTTGATAAAAGGTTAAAAACTATTCAAGGAAGTATGTTTTTTCTCTAATTTTTTGTTTTAGTTTTCCTGAATGAATGCGCATTTGTATTTTTCGTTTTTCAGTCTAAAGAAATGTAATATTCAACGTTTCTGGGACCAAATAAAAGAATGCAAATAATCATATTTTACGGTGTCCTTACTTTCAATGTAATACTTCAACATACGAAATTCTTTCAGTCTGCTAGAATATGACTCCTTCTCTTTCAAGAAAAATCTTCAACAACAACAACAAAAAAAAAGTTTGATAAAAGGAACCAAAAGAAAAAAAGTTTCATTTTTCTTGCTGTCTTGGAAAATATAGAATTAACGAAAATTTCTAGAATTTATTTTAAGTGTTGGATTTCATATCTTTCACAGAATAAAATTTTTAGTAATGTAGTCTTGTACAGATAGTTCAATAAGATAAAGAAAATTGTAAGAAAATTCGTTATTGATTTTCAATTATTTTGTTTATCTTTAAATATACATATATTTGAATCTGTAGACTACTGATTTAATAATATTCTGTGTTTTGCAGAACACTGTGAATAAAATATGTTGCATTTTCTCATATTAAATACTAAATTAGTAATATAGAGGATAAAAGGTTAGAAACTATTCAAGGAAGTAAGTTTTTTCTCTAAATTTTTATTTCAGCTTTCCTGAATGAAAGCACATTTGTATTTTTCGTTGTTCAATCTAAAGAAATATAATATTCAAAGTTTCTGGGGCCAAATAAAATAATGCAAATAATAAATATGTCTGCTGGAATATGATTCCTTCTCTTTCAAGAAAAATCTCCAAACAAACAAACAAAAAAAGCTTAATAAAAGGAAGCAAAAGAAAAAAAGTTTCATTTTTCTTTCTGTATTGGAAAATATAGAATTAAGGAAAAATTCTAGAATTTGTTTTAAGTGTTGCATTTCATATCTTTCACAGAATAAAATATTTAGTAATGTAGTCTTGTACAGACAGTTCAATAAGATAAAGGAAAAGATTTAAATGTCATTTAAAAAGAAGACAATAGAACAAATACTTAAAAATATCTTGCATGTTTCAATTATTTCCTTTTTCAAGTAAATAGTTTGTAAGTGAAATTCATCTCAATTGCATAATTTTATAGACAAAGAAATCGGATGTGCCAATCCCAAAACTTTCTTCTTTCTCATACATGTTAACATATCAAAAAATATTTACACATGTTATTCCTTCAGTGTTATTACTTCAATACCACACCAACTCTTTGATTTACATTTTAAGTTTCTGCTTCTTTTTACTAATGGAAGTAAAAACGAGTTAATCTCAATAATAAGGGGGTGTGCATATACAACGTTATCATTTTACGGGAGAGGGGGTATGGCACATGATATCGTAAGATATCGGTGGGGGGGGGATAGGGGGATTTGTCTTTTGATATCATTATCATTTTTGATCCAACCAAAATTTTCTTTTTTTTTTGTTTGTGACATGGTCTTTACATCAAATTAGTATGTTATATGTTTTCAGTCTGTTATCTATTTTATAAAGAATACAAAGTTATTATTAAAATCTTTAGATGATTATAAAATTATTAATTCCAAAATAACTATTACTCCTACGTCTGACATCTCTAATTCTTCTGCCATATATATTTGCATATATAATCCTGGAAATTGCTGTTCGAGAAACCATATGCGAAGTATATTTGAAATGATACTTGTGTTTACTAGTAAAAAAAGATAAATAATGCTGTCTACCACTTTTGTTGATAAGAAGTTCTGCCCCCCCCCCCCCCCTCATGCGGGATGAAATGAAGTAAGACTATATTATTATTGTTGAGTGCATTATGTAACAAAAGCCCATTATTAAATTCTTTCAAATACTAAATATCTCTTTTACGTGTTGCTTGATATAAAGTTATTTCATATATAAACTTAAATTTTATTGACTTCTCTGCATTTTGAATCAATGAAGTAAGTATGCGAAGAATAAATGTAAACATGTTTGTATATCAATCCAAACAAAAGAAAAAAATTCCTAAAATCAAAAGAAATTTTAGACATTGATAACGATAACACTACGGAGGAAGGGGGTCGAGGGATGATAACGTGTGATATCTTAAAGGGTGAAGGGGGTCCAAAATTACTATAAAGTTGATAACTTTATGTAAGTACAGCCCCTAATATTTAATAAAATCAATATTTGTCGTTATTCTGTTGTATTAGATGCTTGAGAATCTCCGGATTAGCTGGATACGAATTGACCGTCGCTGAATGAACGCCCGATCTACAACGGAACTCTGAAAAATCGAGAAAAATCACTATTACATTGCTCCCTTGCAGCGGAATATTTCCAAATTCAAAGAGGACTTGCTTGCCATAGCAAAAAACCTATATATGAAATGTGGTTCAATTCTATGTATGGACTTTTCGATGGTAAAATAATGAAAAATGGCACAAAGATCGCTATTATAGCGCCCACTTCAGGCGGAATATTTCCAAATTCAAGCAGGTCCTGATAGAAAAAAAAAAAAAGGTTCAATTTTAAGCATAACCTCATACACTTTTCTTTGGTTCAAAGTGGACACACACGGACAGACAGTCATTTTGTATAAACATGCTTTTCGGGGAGATTTCTAGCCTCCAAAACGCGTTTTCGACTTCCAGTTGAGAACCGGAAGTAAAAAAAAAATCTCGATTACAATACTTTCTTTTTTAGAAAGAACAAAGTAAAAATACCAACTACAGAAACTTGATTTTAGATGTTTAAATGTATCGGCTTAGTAAAGAATAACCAAAAAATAATTCATTTACTGAAATTTTTCCTATTAGCTTGAATTAATTTTTGTCAAAGAGTGAACGATGTTTACAAAAATCCTTAATCAGAATTGTTCATTGAAAGGCTTCTTCATTGGGCGCATTGGCTTTCATTAAAACATTTGCCTTTGTTCTTGAACATAAAGTTGAATTTAAAGATTGTGTGTACATAAAACATAGGGTAAGTTTAAATTGTTTCAAATTTAGTTCCCAGGAATTTTCATATACTCAATTTCCGTTTAGTTGGCATATGTTAATTTGCAAATTAAATGTTACGGGGCATTGCGTACATGAACAATATTGCTTCTAAGATTGGTAGATGCTAAATATTTAATGCATTTTTTATATACTCTGATAATAATATCCAAATGGAACAGATTTTGAATGAGATAAATAAAACTCACGGAAAAAATAGTTAAAACCAGAATTGTTTTTATTTTTATTTTAGAGACGTAGGTTTCTTTTTAAATGGAGAAGAAGGGGATCATTTTTTAACATATTTCAACATAGTTGAAAAAGGTTTATGAATTCGTTTTTTTTTTTTTTTTATGGCTGTCTGTCTGACCGCATTTCCATGGTCAAAGTCTGAGAATACTTTGGATGTCATGTGATTTTTATATAATACTGAGATTTACTATAAAATGCTTCCCATATAAAATGTAGTGTGTAGCATTTATACTTCATTTACAGGGCCACACAAAACATTCCATTACATTACAATCTATGTAGAAAAATCGCTTCCGGCGTATTTTAAGCAGGTTAAAATGATTCAAACATATGTACTTTGATATGAGTCATTTAAGTGGGCAAAAAACATGATTTCTGTAGAACTTGTAGTTCATTTACAGGTTTGCGCAACAAAATTCCGTTATCATGAGAAAAATGCTTTGGCATAGCATTTTAATGATGTTAGCATACCATAAGCATAGTGAAATTTACAGAAATCACTCTCCATTCTCGTACGACACGTTTTATATAGATTATAGAGTGTATACAGAAGCTCTTGGTAAAGCAATAGCACATCTGAGAAACCAGGGATTACGGCTGAGGGCCCAGTGCTTCTATGTGTGTCTGACTCACCCGAAACTCCTGGGGGATTCGGAGGTGTGGTCCTCAAACTACGCGGCTTAATCCTCTAGTACTTCAATATTTGCAGTCGCAGAGACTATGACTTCCAATTGACCACGCGCACTGGGCGGAGTTTGCAATGTTTCCCACAAGCATTGGGGTATTTGATTGGCTTTTGGCGAGCGCTTGTGGGAAAAATCAAGAAGCTGATTAGCTATAATCCATCGTGACGTTGAATGACGTCAGTAATGCTTGTGGTCCATTGTGTTTGGGGAGCTGAGAGAATGACGCGAGCTGGGCGTTGCTCTTTCTTGGCAGATAGCACTTTTAATGGCTCATGCCACTCCCGTCTGACGCAGTGCACATAAGGATTCCTCAGGGCTCAGACTAGCCGTGTCTTTTTATACTTCATTTAGAGACACACATGCGTTTTGGTTATAGGACGGAAAAGCATCGGTAATTGCTTGGTTTGCGTTTTTGCTGTGATATGTATTTTTAAGCATAGTGAATTATTATTACATTATGTGGTGCATAGAATTTATACTGTTCACATCCAGGACTGCACGAAAATATTCGAAAGCATTTCCGGGTATTAATTCCAGTAACTCAATTTTCACTTCTTTTTGTGTTTTAAAAGTTGTTTTTATAGATATCTCATTTCACTTAATAAAAAAAAAAAATGAAATTTCTTAACAATATTCTATTACTTTTGGAAAGTGTTTCATGATATGTGTCAAATGCATGAATTTTCGTTCTTCATTAACTCTATTTTGTATATAAATAGGTGTCTTAAATGTAAGTGGATTTAATAATTCTTTGTATTTTAAACAATTATATGAAAACATTATCTTTTTCCACGGTTGTATTAATAAATAAATTTTCAAGATAAATGTATAAAGTGATTTTCCCTTAATCTTTTCTTCATATTTTTTCTGAGTAAATGCAAATTTGTATTATCCTTAGATTTACCTAAGGAAATATAATAGTTAACGCTTCTAGGCAATATAAAATAATTATAAATAATCATATTTTACGTCAACCTTCCTTTCAATGTAATGCTTCAACAGAAGCAATTCTTTCTGACTGCTGGAATATGACTCCTTCCTTCTTTTTGTAGAAAAATTCACACACACACACACAAAAAAAAAATCGCACAAAAAAACTTTTATTATGCTCACTGTTTTGGAAAAAGCCGAATTAAAGAAAAAAATCGAGAATTTTCTTAAAGTGTTGGATTTCATTCCTTTCATAGAAAAAAATATTTAGTAATGTAATTTTTTAAGAAGATTACGTAAGAAAAAGTATAGACTTTAAAGAAATAAAATGAAACATACATTTAAAAATATCCTGTTATCTGAATTGTGTAATTTTATATACATAAAATATCAGTTAAAGAAATTTGGTTTTAGTTGTTCAAATGCAATGTTTGATTAAAGAATAACGGAAAAATAATTTACTTATTGAATTGTTACCTATCATCATCAGTTCCTTTATGCCAAAGAATGGATAGGTTGTTTTGTTTATGCGATGTTTGCAAAAAATCACTGATCATAACTGTTCATTACATGCATCTAATGAACAGTTCTGATCAATTGATTTAAATTGATTTTATTGATTTAAATTGATTCAGTTGGTTTAAATTGGTCTTCGCTCGATAAAGGAGACATGTCTTCTTTATTGCGCACACTATATTTTGTACTGTCATTTGCTTTTGGTCTCATACATGAAGTTAAATTAAAACATCGGTTGTATATAAAGCATGTCGATAAGTTTACATTTTTTTTCAAATTTAGTTTACACGAATTTACATATACACAATCCCTTCTCAATTCCCATATGTTAATGCGAAACATAAATGTTACGAGCCGTTGCATACATAGGCAATATTACTTTCTAAAATTGGTAGATGCTAAAGTTTTATTATATTTTTGGTGCATTCTGTTTAAATTATCCAAGTTTAAACATATTTTGAATAAAGTAAATAAATTTCCCAGAAAAAATATTTATAATCACAATTTTCTGAAATTATTTTCGCGAAGGTGGTTTATATATTTAAATGGTGAAGAAAGGGTATGTCTTTTTAACATTACTGAACTAGTTGGATGTGCCAATCCTATAACTTTCTTCTATCTAATGTCAATATTTCATTTTAATTAGTTTTCCTAGTATTTTTATTAGAATTATGCATAACTTCATACACTTTTCGATGGTACAATATTGAAAATTTCACAAAAATCGATATTACAGCGCCTCCTTCAGGCGGAATTTTTCCAAATTCAGGGAGGATCTTCTTGCCATAACCAAAAACATACACAAAAAATTTGGTTCAATTCTATTCTTGTTCATACACTTTTCGATGATACAATATTCAAAATGCAAAAAAAATCGCTATTACAGCACCTTCTACCGGCGAATTTTTCCCAATTCAGGGAGGACCTTCTTGCATTGGCTACAAACATACTCAAAACATTTGGTTCGATTCTATTCATAACTTCATACACTTTGCGATGGTACAATAGTCAAAATGCACAAAAATCGCACAAAAATTGCTATTACAGCGCCTTCTACCGGCGAAATTTTTCCAAATTCAGGGAGGACCTTCTTGCCTTGGCCACAGACATACTCAAAACATTTGGTTCGATTCTATGCATAACTTCATACACTTTTCGATGGTACAATATTCAAAATGCACAAAAATTGCTATTACAGCGCCATCTATCGGCGGATTTTTCCCAAAGTAATGGAGACCTGCTTGTCATAGCCAAAAACTAAAAAAAAATTGGTTCAATTCTGTGCATAACTTCATACAATTTTTGATGATACAATGGCGACACACAGACATACGGACACACGGACAGACAGATATTTTGTATAAATATGTTTTTTGTGATCTCCGACATTTAAAACATGTAAATCCGTCGAAAACTGGTAGTCGAAAAAAATTTCGATTACAATATTTTCTTCTATTGGAGATAGAAGAAAGTAAAAACGTTAACCTAAAATGTCAAAAATTACCAAAAATGTCAAAAAAGATAGTTGAAAAGAGTTTATGAATTTGGTTTGTCTTGTTGGCCGCCTAAACGTGCTCTACACTTGAAAATATATTTTGCATTTCCGGATTGCCATGTAATTTTTTATATTAATGAGACTGATTAAAGAGTACTTGCTATGGAAAATAAAGTGGTTAGCACTTATACTTGTTTACAGTGTATACAAAGCATTTGTGTAACATTTTTATTTATGAGTAAAAAGCGTTTTCAGAATACATTGATCATATCGCTCACCCCCAAGAAAAGTGACACATCTCGACAAAAGCAAGTTTCACAGGAGAGGCAAAAGGAAATGTGCTTAATTTTAGTATAATATGAAATTGCAGCACTAATTCTGCTTGCAGAACTAAAAACGTGCATGAAAGCATAAAACCCTTAAGAATGAAGGCTTAGGATGAGGTTTGGATGATTGGGTAATTTTACCTCCCCACACAATCCACTCCTCTTCTGTGGTCGAAATTGGACATATAGCGTAATAAAGGGATTTTATGTTTAACTACTTTTATGAGACTGTTTATGTAGCAAGGCACACCTATGACAGACCTATTAGTGTAATAAAACGCAAGATGAATTTTAGTGAGATGTGTCACTTTTCTTGCAGGTGAGCAATATTAAAATAATTCAAAGATAATTAATTTTATTTGAGTTGCTTGGTTGGACTACAACATGCTTTCTGTAGTTTTTATAGTTCGTTTACAGGTACACACAACAATATTCCGTTACATTTAATCTAATGTAAAATACTTTGAACGGGAATTTCAATAACTTTATCATACTGTAAAGATAATGTAATTGATAAACGTAACTTTGAGGTGTACTGCAACACGTTTTCTGCAGATTAAAGAGTGCATAGTATTTATAGTTCATCTACAAAGGTACACAAAATATTCCGTTAGGACGCAATATGGTCGCGAATTGCTGGAAGCTGGTTTTTAGTTGTGGCACGTATTTTTAAACATAACTAATTTTTAGTAAATTATGTAGTTTGTAGAAATCCTATAGCTGGCATACAGTACAGAGCTAAACGAAAGATTTTGGATGCATTACCAGTTGTGGGCAGTAAATACAGAAAATGAATTTTTACTGAGTTATGTGTTTTTTAATTTACTTATTTAGCTATATCATTTTATTCTATATATAAAAAAATAAATTAATCAACATAATGAAATATTTCTGCAGCCGAATAATAATAATAATAATAAATACAATTAATCATATTTTACGGTGTCCCTCAATTTCAATGCAATCTTTCAACACAATCAATTCTTTGTCTCTGCTAGAATATGACTTCTTCCTTTTCTTTGAAGAACAATCTACAACAAAAACATAAAGTTTGAAAAAAAGGAATCAAACGAAAGAAAAAGTTTCATTTTTCTTGTAGTTCTGGAAAGTGTAGAATTAAAGAAAAATTCCAGAATTTCTTTAAAGTATTGGATTTCATTTTGTTCACAGAATAAAATATTTAGTAATGTAGTCTTGTTCAGAGTGTTCTGTAAGATAAAGTGTAGGGCTTAAATGGGATTTTAAAGAAGAAAAAGAATAATTTTGTGTTTGAAAATATCATGTGTTTCAATGATTTTCTTCTGAAACTCAAATGGTAGAGCAATGACTTATATTCGAGTTGTACAACTTAATGGATCTAAAACATAAAGAAATTTGAATTTACGACTTTATTTCTTCGAAATGGAAAGGCTCATAAAAGAGAGGGGGGGAAGGGTATTTAATAGAAATTATAACTTACAATTTCATGTACGCTTTAATATGTCACATTGTGCATAAATACCAATATATTTAAACTCACTTCTTTTTCAATTTTTATCCTCTCGAGATTTTAAATGAGTCTTTAATTTTTAAATTTTTGTGAGTCTGACAAAAAGTGAGTCTGACATATGTGCAATGTTATTTTTATTTATCTTTTTATTTACTGTTTAGAAATTCGGCATTATACTTTAGAAGTTAATTTCTTAGGTAGATTTCGTAAGAAGTACTATCTATTATATTCTCCACTATGACCAATCTGGGCCTTGGAACCCAAAATAACCACTAGTTCAAAACGTTATCTATCTATTTTTTCTATATCACTTTTTCATGGACACATAAAACGCGACAACTTTCATAATTCTACACAAATTTCTTCCAAACTGATGCAGAAAATCAAGGGGCAGAATATCTCGGCCAAGTTCGTTAATGGGCAAAACCTGACCAAAGGGATGGAAATAGGGTTTTGTGATAACAGAAAAAAACATAACTTCTTAATTATAATACATATCAAATCAGTACAAAGTTATTATTACTTCTAAGAAAAGGGCCAAAAAATTTATGTATGATAGATTTTTTATATCACTAGAAATGGGATCAAGGGGCGAAAAAAAAATAAGATTTTATGAAGAAAATATTCATAAATCCGTCAGTTCATAAGATATCAAATCAATTTAATTTTTTTATAAATGTTCTTAATCGACAACTTTTATATTTACAAGTTTTTGATAGAACCAACTTTTATAGTAAAAAGAAATTAAAAGCAAAACAAAGGGGGTAAGGGGTGAAGAAGAAAAAAATTCACAAATTTGTCAATTCATAAGATATCAAATCCAATCAAATTTATTATAAATCTCCTTAATATTATCTACAACTTTTATGCTGATAAGTTTTTGATAGGACCAATTCTTATAGAAAAAATAAATAAATAAATAAATAAGGGTTGAAGAAAAAATATCGTATTAACATGACTCTGATAAAACCAGCACTTACAGATAAATTAAATTAAAAACTCGTCAAAAGCGCCTAGATAAAATTGTTAAACTGTTTTTTTTTCTCAGTCTTGATTTAGTTTTTGTTGGTGATATTGGTACTTAACTTCGCAATCTACCTGCACCTGTAGACCGAGACGGCAGGGATTTTTTTTTCTAATTTTTTTATTTCCACAAACGTTATAATTATTCACTGCCAATCGTAAAAAATATTATTGCAAATTCATTTAAAAAACTAGCTGCGAAAGCTCAGTTTTTGCAGTATTCTGTGTACTTAACATTTTTTTCCCTTCATGGAGGAATTCCCTTAAAAATAACTTAGTATAACTGCATGGTAGAGATTATGTTTTAAAAATTGCACGAATATAAAATATAAAAAGTTCATTGGTATAGATATGTCCCAACCCGTAAGGGTTAATTAGTAGAAATTGCTACAAGATACGTAACTTGCAATTCCTGCTAAGATTCTAAATGTTAGGTTCTGAGGATGTAGAGCATTGATCACAGGATTCTTGCAGTAAAACATTTCCGACGTCTGTAAAGGCTGTATAACTTTTCTAAAGGTAAACTATAAATTTTCTGAAATTGCACAAAGTCTTAAAGTACTTATTCTAATTTCTATTAAATATCCTTTTTATTTCAATAAACACCACGATGTTTTACTGAAAGTGCAAAACATTACTAAACATTCATGTACAAATAAAGGTGCAGTAGTTAAAAAAAATTATATTTACTTTTAAAATGAAACTGCAATTATAAATATTTAAATGAAAACTTTTATTTATAAATTCAATAGTGGTTCTCAATGGATACAAAAGAATTGTTTATAAAAATAATTTATCTTTTCACACCAAAAGTAAATTTTCTATTATTATTTGGACCTTCTGAGATAAAATCTTGAATTTAAATCTTTCCAGTTTTCTGATTAAAGTTTCTTCTCATTACTTTAATCAAAAGAACATTTTGAAGGGGGAAAAATTAGAAAACTCATAAAGTAAAGAAAACAGACTTCCATTCGTCTTTATCGCACTTATGATTCTACCTTTTTTTAAAAAATTGAAATAAATATACAACTTAAAAATAAGTAAGGCTTCAAAGATCAGTCTTTCTGGCAAACTTGTAAAGATTTTAGTGCAGTCTGAGTTAGAGAAGGAAGATAATGTTTTAATATAATGTTGGTATATTCATTCATATTATAATTCTAAACAGTTGAATAGAAATTTAAAGTAGAGTGGCTGGATGCTTTCGATTATACATGGTTTGTCGAATAGCTACCAAAATTATTGGTGAACTGTTCTTGAACTTCTGAGATGTAAAGAACATGCTTTATTTCATATTTCTTGGTGAAGATTTAGTTGGAAGAACAATTGGGAGGCTAAAAATGAATTTAACAATAAAACAAAATTTGCGATCACCTATGTAACAGAAAATGCTTAAAATGGTTTGACACTGTGTTAAATGACTATTTGGGTCCTGTTCAACGTTTGTGTACATTTCTGTAAGCATAGCACACATATTCCTGAAGATGTTATTTTGTCTGGGAAAAATTGAAATTTTTTTTGTTTATAGCATACAGAATTTTCAACCTAATATAACACAACATTCCGAAAACTTGACTAAGAACAGTAGCAACAGTATACTGCAATTAAAACATGAATATATTGAATATTCGATGAGATATGGGCATTTGTATGAAATTTTTAACTGCGCATGTGTGGAAGATTTTAAAATGTTTAAAATTTATAGTCAGATATTTAGGGCAACGTATATAAATATTCCAGTCAAATATCACAAAAATTCACAAAGAAGGGGCGATATAGTGAGTTACTTTCTAGAACTAGCTTTATTATAAGGGATTTTCCACAACTTTTCAATCAGCTCACTCTTTCTGAGTTTTAAAATTATCTGACTGGACTTTTTATAGAAGTTACCCAAAATAGTTGACTACCAAATTATAAAATAAAAATGTTAGAATCTTCCACGCATGCGTAGTTAAAACTTATTACATATAAATGCCTATATCTGATCAAATATTCAATATATTTATGTTTTAATTGCAGTGTGTTATTGTTACTGTTCTTTGTCAGGTTTTCGGAAAGTTGTGTTAAATTTGGTTGAAAACTCTGCATGCTATAAACAAAAAAAAAAAAATTGAATTTTTTACAGACACTATAACATCTTCACGAATATGTTTGCTATAATTACAACAAATTCACACAAACGTTGAACAGGACCCAAATAGTCACTTAACACAGTGACAAACCATTTTCGTCATTTTCTGTTACATAAGTTATCGCTTATATTATTTTGTTATTAAATTTATTATTAGCCCCCTAATTGTCCTCTCGACTAAATCTTCACGGGGAAATATGAAATAAAACATGTTATTTACATCCCAGAAGTTCAAGAACAATTCATCAATAGCTTTGGTAGATATTTGGCAAACGTGTACAATCGAAAGCGTTCCTTGTTCCTTAATTTTTGGAGACCGGTGCAACTGTTAGGTATATGCTGTCATTTGTCTGTCTGAAATCGTTCCCTACAAGTTATAGGTTGATGGCCTCTTTAAGAGCGTATCATTATTTCATAGAAGTACTTTATATAATATACCACCGCCGTTCAAGTAGTTGAAAAAAAAAGAAAGTAAAAGTTCGATATTTCTTCACTATCCCGTGTATAAATTGTTTCTGAATTACAGGAAAACTTCTGTAAACAAGACAATGTTTTACTCAAACTTTACCATATAAACACAACGCAAGTTTTATACTGAAAAAAAGATTTAATTTTAAAATAAAGCTGCAATTATACACATTTAAAGAAAACTTTTATTTATATAATCACTAATGGTTTCAAAGTTTTGCTGTGAATTGTAAAAAATATATATATATTTCAAGAACTAAAATATATTTTCTATTGTTATTCTTCCACACCACATAAAATCTTGAATTCAATTATCTTCGGTTATCTGAGAAAAAGTTCTTTTCATTATTTAATTGAAAAGAAAAAAACATCTTGAATGAAAAGAATTAGAAATATCATAAAGAAAATAAAACAAACTCCCATTCATCTTTTTCGCACTAAAAATGAAATAAAAATACAATTAAACAAATACCAAAACTTCAAAGCATAGTTTTCCTCCAATTTTTAGAAATACGTATTCTCAATCATTATGCATTAAAGAAGAAAGTTGATTTACAAAAATATTTTTAAATTAAGCATTTAAATTTATAAAATGAAATATCCAGCGGATGCTTAAAATTGCTTTAAGATTTTTATGAATAGCATAAATTGTTATTGTAAGAATTACTGTACTTTGAGACAAAATATTCCCTTTGTTTGCCGTTTAGAGATTTAACTTTATTTTTAGACAAATTTTATAATAATTGAAACGAAAATTAAAACTAATAATTCCCAAACCATAGATTCATCCGAAACACAGATATAGCACAAAATATATAGAGCGCCTATTTTATAATGCATTGCTGCAATGCGAGTGTGATAGTAAGGAATAGAGTTAAAAAAAAAAATTATAAATTATAAATGTTGTAAAGGTTTTCCTTTATATGTTCGGTAATGATTTCAAACTGTTAAATTAAATTATATATATATATATATATATATATGTATAACCATTATATAATATTACAATATATATATATATATATATATTAATTCTTTCAACACTAAAAATATATTTTCGAGTGTCATCCTTCCTTCCGAGATAAGAACTTGAATTTAGGTAATCTCAGTTTTCTGCGAAAAAAATTCCTGTCATAACTTAATAGGAAGAAACCTTCTCGCCAAAAGAGAATTAGAAAACTCATAAAGAGAAGAAAACTTCTAATCGTCTTTCTCTCACTTATTGTTCTTGTTATTTTAAAACACAAATAAATTTACCTTTTAAAATTAGCTAAGACACCAAATCTTTATTTTTCTGCTAAACTTGAAAAATTTTTAGTTTATTGTGAGTATGAGAAGAGAAATTATGAAAGTGATGTTGAACTAATCATCTAATTAGAAACATGTTCTTTTGACACTGGAAATTATTTTAGGATTACTATGAATAGCATAAAGTTCAACAGAATAATATAGTTTTAATGGATACTTCAAACTGTTTTAGGATTATTATGAACTGCATTAAGTTTAATGAAATAACAAACCTTTACGAAGACAAAAATGTTTTCTTTGCAACTTAGTCCGTCAACATTACATTTTTAAATAATTCCAATATATATGTTACTTTCTAATATTTTCTTGATTATTGAAATATAAATCAAAAATGACCATTAAAATTTATATAAATTAAAATTGAAAATAAAAACTAATAATTCTCAAATCATTAAACATTTAAAACATTTATCAGAAATACAGTTACAACATAAAGGATATAGAGTCCTTATTTTTGATATATTGCTGCAACGCGGGTGTGATAGATAGTAACGAATACATTTGATAAAAAAAGAAAGCATGAATTATAAATTTTGAAAAGAATGTTTTCCTTTATATGTTTTGTAATGATATGCAACTGTTAAAATAAATTATTTGAGAAAAAAAAAATATATATATTACTTCTTTCGACACTAAAAATATATTTTCGAGTGTTATTCTTCTTTACGAGAGAAGAACTTGAACTTAAGTAGCTTCAGTTTTCCGCGAAAGCAGTTCTTTTCATAACTTAAAAGAAAGAAAACTTTTCGCCAGAAAAGAATTAGAAAATTCATATAGATGAGAAAACTCTTATCCTTATTTCTCTCACTTATTGTTCTTGTGATTTTAGAACAGAAGTAAATATTTATTTTAAAAATAACTAAGACTCCAAAACTTATTTTTATTTATTTATTTATTTTTATTTATTTTTATTATTATTATTTTTTTCTAAACGTTTAAAGATTTTAATTCATTTAAGTGTTAGAGAAGACAGATTATTACAGTTCTGTGGTACTAGTCATCTATTTAATATTAAAAGCATGTTTGATAGACACTTGAAACTGTTTTAGGATTATTATGAATAGCATAAATTTTAACGGATTTGCTTTTTAGACGTATTTTTAATAATTAAAATGAAAATTACGAGTAATACTTCTCATAAAACATTTAAAACATTCATAAGAAACATAACTATAACACAAAGAATATAGAGCGCTTACTTTAAGACATATTGATGCAATACAGATGGGATAGTAACGGACAGATTAGAAAAAGAAAAGCATGAATTATAAATGTTGAAAAGAATATATTCCTTTATATGTTCTGTAATGATTTCAAACTGTTAAAATAAATTATTTGAAAAAATATAAATGTATATATTATTTCTTTTGACACTAAAAACATGATTTTCGGTTGTTATCCTTCCTTTCGAAATAAGAACTTGAATTTAAGCAGCCTCAGATTGCTGCGAAAAAAGTTCTTTTCATAACTTAACTGGAAGAAACCTTTTCACCAAAGCAAAATTAGAAAATCCATAAAGAGTAGACAACTCGTCTTTCTCTCACTTATTGTTCTTGTGATTTTAGAACAGAAGCAAATAACCTTTTAAAAATAACTAAGGTACCAAATCTTAGTTTTCCTGCTAAACGTGCAAAGATTTTAGTTCATTGTGAGTTAAAGTAAAGAAGATGGATTATGAAAGGATGTTGAACTAGCCATCTAATTAAAAACATGTTCGTTGGATACTTGAAATTCTTTTAGGATTATTATGAATAGCGTAAAGTTTAACGGAATAACAAAATTTTAGTGGATACTTCAAACTGTTTTAGGATTATTATGAACAGCGTAAAGTTTAACGGAATAAAGAAATCTTACAAGGACATAATATTTTTCTTTGCAATTTAGACATTACACTTTACTTTTTTGAATTAATTTCATATATATACTAGGGGGCTCTGCCCCCTGCAAGCTACGCTCGCCAACCCCCGTTCAGACACCGCAGAATCTAAAAAAAAACATGCTAATGTGATGGGTTTTAAAAATATTAGAGACGATTAAATTATACTGAAAAAAGCTGTGCAGATCTCCCTGTAAACGGGTTTTCATTCAGTTCCCTTTGATTGCAAAAATTTAAGGGAGAATGAGTTGCTGTTAAGACATCCAATCGTTGTTTTCGTTTTTGATTAAAGAGGATCAGTTAAACATTTGAAAAGAAGCTAAAATAAAATGAATTAAGTATTCAGAGTCTTTGTCTCCCGATATTTTAAAACAATCTCTATAACAGTAGCCTAAATCATGTTACTATCATCTACAGTTTCCGGCGGAACACTTCGTTTTTTATACTCTATGTGCCATTTTGATACTTTAATGTTATCCAGGCACAGATGATAAGTCGCCAAATATTATTCTATCTCCATCCTTTCATCTATATTATAATAGTTCAAATCATCAAATGCCATAAACAAATACGGTCTGGTCCCTTCGCCTTTCATATAAAAGTTTGGCACAAATGTCATATATGTATAATGTCGATTTTTTTTTTCCAACGCCAATTTGGGGAACGCATCAACAGCATAATAAACAACATCCGGCTTACCGGGCTTACCATATCAAGCAAAATAATGATACTTTGGCGCCAGTTAAGTACCCGTTGCGTATATGACATTGGAGTCATAAAAAAATCGCGCCAATATGGGGCCGTATATGACATCAGTGCCGAAAGAAAAAAAAGGCGGGTGCAAATCTCGCCAATATCTTTTTTGCAACTCGTCAGTTAGAATTTTTTTGTTCTTCTAGTGGTAAATTAAAACATTGATTTGAAGTTGAAATTAAATGTCATGGTTTGTTACATAATTTAATATTTCGCCAGATGTCATATACGCACCGCATGTTTGGCATGATTTTTTTTTTTATGAAAATTTGGCGAAAACCTCGTTTTCGAATACCAGTTACATATGTATTTTTGGTACTACTTAGTTATACCGTCGACCAAAAATCTATCGCGAACTATAAGCTTAAATGCCAATAACGGTTGATCGAAAATGTCACATTCACTTGACTTTTAGCAAGTTACACATGTTTACGTCATCAAGTGATTTTTATTTCAACGTTTTATTTTTATATTTATTAATGTTATACTAATTTATTTGTTATTTCGTTATTTAAAATAAAAAATTTTTCAATCTGTACAATTTGACGAGTGGTTTGGCGATTTATATTATTTGCGAAATTGGTTGACGGAATAACTACGTTGTACCGTATTTTTTAATTATTTTCTATTATTTTCAAAAGGAAATAGAAAAAAAAAATTAATAACTATAGAACAAAATAATTTATATAAATAAAAATAAAATAAAAGTTAATAAACATTTATTATTAAATAAACGACAATAGCCATGTCAATCAAAATAATGCCATTTTTGCGCCAATTAGGTACCCCAGTGCGTATAAGACATCTGTGCCTAATATTTTTCTTTTCGTTTTGTTTTTTAAAAAATAGAAAGAAGTGAAAGCCATCAATTTAAATGTTTCATTTTTAAATGAAAGTTTTGTATTAAATAAAATGATAACGAAATACAAAAAAAGCATTGTTCTTAGCATAGATTTAAAGGAGGCCAAACTGGTCGCCAAATTAATTTAAAATAGTAAACTTTTCTGAATTATGAAAAAAAAAATATTTGTTATGATTAAAATTTGAGTTGCCATCATTAGAAAAATGTATTTAAAATTAGAAAAAAATTAATATTTCGAAAACCAAAAAGAAAACAAAAAATTAATATTTCGAAAACCATTTTAAAAATTCTAATACCAGTTTTGAGATCTGTGGATCAATACGGATTTTTGGTGTTAATTTCATCGCAAAGTATCCCATATTTTAGGAGAAATCGCCGTGAAACATAATCAATTGTTTAATCAGTCGATTCAAAGAATCGATACACATTTCAGCCGTTTCATATATTCGTTTCATAAATTCGTTTCATTAGGATTTTATATATATAGGGTAGATTTCTTTCTAATATTTTCTAGATTATTGAAATATCAATTAAAAATTGACCATTAAAATTGATATAAAATAAAATTGAAAATTAAAACTAATAATTCTCAAATAATAAAACATTTAAAACATTCATCAGAAACACAGTTAAAGCATAAAGTATATAGAGCCCTTATTTTAAGATATATTAATCTAATGCTGGTGTCACAGTATCGGATAGAGTTGGAAAAAAAAGCATGAATTATAAATGTTAAAAAGAAAGTTTTCCTTGACATGTTCTGTAATGATTTTAAAGTGTTAAATTAATTATAAAAAAAAAAGATATATAGAGAAACTCTAGGATAGATGGCCATAGAGAAGAGATGGCCAGTCTAAATATTTCAAGAACTTGATCATAGGTTGCAACATAAACTTTTTCGTAGGAAATAGTTCAACGAATTTATTCATTGCGACGTGCCGTTGTGTTTTTCTATTATAAAAAGTAAGTGTAATTTTAATGTTTATTTAATTTAGTGGTTGAATATATTTTTTTTTTGGACTTAGGTATCTGAATATTTCGCAGTACGTTCGTTACATATTCTTTTTACTACATGGACTTTTAAGACACGTATATAATCTGGTCTTTACTTCTAAGCCTAAAGCAAAGACATACAATGGCTATTGGTGCTTTAAATTGGGCGATCATCTGTCCTTCCATTTCAGGAGAAATGGCCACCTTTAATCAATATTTCAAAATTATTGGCAGTGAGGATTTAAACTGAATATAAAAATATAATTAAATTTAAAATAAATATAAAGTTTATGTTTATAATCATATTGATTAAACAATTGTTTAAATTTTAACTAATATAAATATTTCAATGATAATAATAATATAATAAGACCTAACAATGTATTTGTTTCAGAAAATACTGAAAATCGTCGGAAACTTTCATCCCAGAAACTGATAAATTTGATAAATAAACTAAATTAACGCAATAAGCCTAAAATTAACGCTAAAAAAAATCACGACACTTCCAGCAACAAAGAAAATGTTATACATCTAAAATTATCAAATTCTACAGATTCTGAGTGAATAGAATTAGAGTACGATCACTGTGTTGGTTGTGCAGAACAGTATAATATCACAACCCGAAAGAATGTCTGTATACAATGCATTAGGTACCTCAAGTGGTTCCATGAAAAGTGTACAAATTACGAAGAACTTACCATATTTTTATGTGGTAAGATTTTACGAAAAGTGAAGTATTGAAATTATACTTCAAATTTTGTTAATTCGACTTTTGCTCACTCTTTTTCCATCATGTAATTGCTCTTTACAAATTGCTATCTGTTTTTCATAATTAACTATATGAAATGTGTTATTATTATTATTATTATTATTATTATTATTATTATTATTATTATTATTATTATTATTTTCTATTTAACTTCACTTTTTTCTTTCTCGTATTGGATGGCCATCTCTTCTCGGCTTTAAGGAGAGATGGCCATCTGCCATTTTAATTTCAGTTTTGTTCCCCAATTCTGGTTCTCAATATTTAATTATTTTTTGCCCAAAATATGATGAGTATAGAAACTTTAAATATGCATAAATATTTTTTGTATTTGCATTCTACGAATCTTTATTTCAATCTTTAAAAACTATGGCCATCTTTCCTAGAGTTACTCTATATTATTTTTTTCATCCTAGAAATATACTTTCTATTTTTATTCTTTCTTCGTAGATAAGTACGTGAATTTAAACAGCCTCAGTTTTCTCTGAAAAGAATAGTTCTTTTCATAACTTAACAGGAAGAAACTTTTTTACCAAGAAGAATTAGAAAATTCATAATGAAAAAAAAACTGCTATTCGCATTTCTCTCACTTATTGTTTTTGTGATTTTAGAACAGAAGTAAATATACCTTTTAAAAATAACTAATTCAGCAAAGATTAGTTTCAGGTTAAATATAGAAAGATTTTTATAAGTTAGAGAGGAGAGATAAATTTTTGAAAGTTATGTTGAATTAGTCATCCCTTTAATTAAAAACTTGTTTGATGGATACTTGAAACTGTTTTAGGATTATTATGAATAGCATAAAGTTTAACGGATTTGCATTATACACTTATTATTTAATAATTAAAATGAAAATTACGACTAATACCTCTCAGATCATAGAACATTTATATCATTCATAAGAAGCACAGCTGTGACACAAAGGCTATACAGTGCTTACTTTAAAACATATTGCTGTAATGCGGGTGTGATAGTAACGAATAGATTTGAAAAAGAAAAGCATGATTTACAAATGTTGAAAAGAGAGTTTTCTATTATATGTTTTGTAATTATTTCAAACTGTTAAAGTAAATTATTTGAAAACAATATAGTTATATGTATTAGTTCTTTCAACACTAAAAATATATGTTTTTAGTGTTATTCTTCCTTCCGAAATAAGAGCTTGAATTTAAGTAGCTTTAGCTTTCTGCGAAAAACGTTCTTTTCATATCTTAACAAGAAGAAACCTTTTCGCCAAAATTCATATAGAAAAGAATTCTCCTATTTCTATTCTTTTTCTTTCCAATTTAGACCTTCAACTTTACTTTTTTGACTTAATTTCATGTATATATTACTTTCTAATACTTTCTTGAATACGGAAATAAAAATAAGAATTAACCATTAAAATTGATATAAATTAAAATTGAAAATTAGAAGTAATAATTCTCAAATCATAAAACATTTATCAGAAACAACAGCTACAACATAAATGATATAGGATTTTTATTTTAAGATACATTACAGAAATGCGGGTGTGATTGTGCCGAATAGAGTTAAAAAAGAAACCATGAATAATAAATGTTGAAAAGAAAGTCTTCCTTTATATGTTCTGTAATGATTTCAAACAGTTAAAATAAATTATTTGAAAGAAAAATGTATATATATATTACTTCTTTTAACACTAAAAATATATTTCCGATAGTTATTCTTCCGTCCGAGATAAGATCTTGAATTTAAGTAACCTCAGTTTTCTGCAAAAAAAGTTCTTTTCATAACTTAACAGGAAGAAACCTTTTCGCCAAAAGAGAATGTGAAAATTCATAAACAGAAGAAATCTCCTATTCGTCTTTCTCTGACTTATTGTTCTTGTGATTTTAGAACAGAAGTACATCTAACTTTTAAAAATATCTAAGACACTAAAGCTTTTTTTTTTTTGCTAAACTTGCAAAGAATTTAGTTCGTTGTGAATTAGAGAAGAAAGATTATGAAATTTATGTTGAACTAGTCATCTGTCTAATAAAAAAACATGTTTGGTAGATACATGAAACTGTTTTAGGATTCTTATGAATAGCATAAAGCTTAATGTAATAACAAAATTTTAATTCACACTTAAAATTGTTTTAGAATGATCATGAACAACATGCAGTTTAACGGAATAACGAAATTTTACAAGGACATATTCATTCCATTGCAATTCAGACCTTCAACTTTATTTTTTTAAATTAATTTCATGTATTTATAAATATTACTTTTCAATACTTACTTGATTATTAGAATATAAATAAAAATTGACCATTAAAATTAATATAAATTAAAATTGAAAATTAAAACTATTAATTCTCAAATCTTAAAACATTTAAATCATTTTTCAAAAACAACAGCTACCACATAAAGGATATAGGATTCTTATTTTAAGATATATTGCTGCAATGCGGGTGTGATAATAACGAATAGAATTGAAAAAAAAAAAACATGAATAATAAATGTTGAAAAGAAAATTTTCCTTTATATGTTCTGTAATGATTTCAAACTGTTAAAATAAGTTATTTGAAACAAAATTTTATATATATTATTTCTTTTAACACTAAAAATATATTTTCGATAGTTAATTTTCTTCTGAGAAAAGAACTTGAATTTAAGTAGCTTCAGTTTATGCGAAAAAAGTTCTTTTCATAACTTAACAGAAACAAACCTTTTTGAAAAAAGATAATTAGAACATTCATAATGAGAAGAAAACTCCTATCCTTCTTTCTCTCACTTATTGTTCTTGTGATTTTAGAAAAGTAAATCTACCTTTTAAAAATAATTAAGGTACCAAAGTTTAGTTTTTTGCTAAATTTGTAAATATTTCAGTACATTATGAGTTAGAGGAGAGAGATTGTGGTAGTAATGAGGAACTAGTCATCCAATTAATTAAAAACATGTTTGATAGACACTTGAAACTGTTTTAGGATTATTATAAATAGCATAAAGTTTAACGGAATAGCAAAATTTTAACGGACACTTGAAATGTTTTAGGATTATGATGAATAGCATAATGTACAACGGAATAACGAAATTTTACAAGGGCATATTCTTTTTATCTTCAATTTAGACCTTCAACTTTACTTTTCAGAATTAATTTCTAACTTACACACTGTAAAAAAAAATCTGTAAAGTTACTAAAATTTTTCTAGGAAACTGGGATTCCAGGAACTTTTTATGTAACGGCAACAAGAAAAATTCCTGTAACAGATGCTGTTACAGAAATTTTGCTGTTGCCGTTACATAAAAAGTTCCTGGAATCCCAGTTTCCTAGAAAAATTTTAGTAACTTTACAGATTTTTTTTTTACAGTGCAGGTGAAGTCAAAATGAATGACCCAATTTCAAATGTTTACCACGCAAAATGTAATCAATGTATTTATTCAAAATATACTTACATGTAGAGGTATTTTAATCAATTTTTTAATGTTCTCTTCTCAAATGTTCAATATACCGTATTTTTTTATACGGAATATATCAAGTCTGTACTGTAATTCTTGCCAAACCGTATGCAGTATGTCTATATCGATGACGACGTTAGCAGCTGCAATACGGGCTTTCAAATCAGTCATATTCGATGGACCTGGAGGCACAAACATGCAATCTTTTACAAACCCCCAAAAAATAATCGCATGGAGTGAGATCTGGGGAACGTGGTGGCCAAGGCAACAGTGCTTTGTCCATGGTAAGTACGCGCCCAGTCCATCGTTGCAGTAACATGTTTTTGAGGTGGCGACGTATTACACTGTTAAAAATCTGCAGCATTTGCTGCATAGTCACTCCGCCACTATTATAGAGTACCTCTACTCTGACCAACGAGAATGCTCCATAATATAGTCAAGTAACCGTTTTCAATAAAAGCGGTGGAGTGACTATGCAGCAAATGCTGCAGATTTTTAACAGTGTAGGAAGGGGTAACTGAATGCAGCCTTTGCCTGTTTTGTGTTCGGAATTTAAATTATCTTGGTTTTTGTATTTAAAGATTTAAATTAGTAATTGATTTTTCAAAATAAATTTTTCACTCACTTCCTGATATACTAGGATTATAAAATTTATGTTTGTAGGTGTATATCCAATCACATTTGAAAATTTTAATATTTTGAAAACTTAATTTTAAGTCAATACATTAATTTTAAAGCATCTTTCGCTATCTAGCTATTGTTGATAATATTCTTTATGTTTGATATTGTACAAGAATTACAACGACAACAGTTTACATTATGCGCCAAACATTGCTCACCAAAATAGGTCAACTGGCTGTGAAACTGCAACAATGGAATACTTTAAACACTACAAAGTAGAAAATAAAGGATAAAGAGTGATATATATATGTATATTTAAAAAATACGAATAAATAAAAAAATTGTTTGATATTATTTAATTTATTATTATACGTTGAGAAATCAATTGAGAAATCCTAAAAATATATTGTTTAAATAATGCTTTAAAAAAGTATGATGCGAGAGTAAAATTTTAATATTTCCACATCAGGTCACGCATAATTATTTTTCTCTTTTTAATGTTTTACTGGAAAACTTTTAAAGATAACTGCAATGAAGATTGGATTGTGTAAAAAATGTTATCTTTAAAAAAAAAAATCGCAATCATAAATATATAAATATTGTATTCTTCCTTTCAATATAAAATTCAGAATTTAAAAGCTTCGGTTCTCTGAAAAAAATATTCTTCTGACTACTTAACTGTAAAGACCATTTTCAACAAAACAAATAAGAAATTCATAAGAAAAAGAAAACAAACCTCAAATTTTCCATTAGTCTTTCCCGCACTTATTGTTCTTCTGTTTTCAAAACCAAGAAAAAAAAAAAGTTATCAACATTTTGTTTTTTCTTAAAAGTTAAACTGATTCTAGTTAATTAAAAATTATTAAAAAAAATATCTACTATTTATATAAATTGCAAATGGAAATTTCGTTAAGGCTGCTTATAACTTGAGATCTGCTGAATGGATTTTAATGGGATTTGCACTGTTAGTTACTTTTTCATAAAAAGGCTTTAATATATAACATGTTGTTCTACGTTTGCTAGTTATAGAATTATTGGGATAGTTCTATAATCACGAGAACCCGCTTATGAAAGATTAACATTTTAAAAAGTTCTAGTTGACAGATTTTGATTAGATTTGCATTGTTAATTAGATAATTCTCTGGTGATGATATAAGGATATTGCATATCGTTCTTTAAGAAATCCTTCTATAAAAGATCAACCAAAAGGGTTGTTCCTTAACAAGCTAAAGTTTGCCTCACATATTAGAAAATATAATAGGGCAGTGGAATTTGTATCTTTTTTAGCCATGTGGAAGAACATCTCAGATAAATGTCCATATTGCTTTTAAAGAAAAGGTCAAATTCACAGATATATTTCATTTAACGTAAGATTCGTTCGGAAAAATCAATCAGCTTAGCGAGTGAAGCCTGTTAATGATTGGCTAAAATAATTTTGCATTAGGCATCTATTTTATGTAATAAAAGTTATGATAAATGATGAAGAAAAAATTAGGATTATTAAGAATTGCAATTTTTGTAACAGAATGACTGTGTTTTTTAAGAAGAAAATATCTTTTGTTTGTTGCTTAATGATTACAAGTTATTTTATACAAGTGTTTTTTTAATTGAGTCAAAAATCAAGTAATCATAAATAACGTCATAAGACGAAATGCAATATTCCACTTTCATTCAGTCACAAAATATACAATATGAGCTTTTAAGAGCTCTGTTTTACATAAACGGCCACAACAATAATAATAATATAGATGTTGGAAGTTAAAAAATATACATTTTATTTAAAATTTCTTTGTACTTTCGGCCTGCAATTCCGAGGACATCGTCAGAGAATATTTTTATTACTAGCCGCCTCTGGCGATCAGTTTGCTCGCCCTTAAATGTGTGCTAAGATTTGCAACATGCTACTTTTATTTATAATTTAATTTATTTACTTAATCTTTCGCCAAAACGGAAGATTCTGACCGAGAAATGAAAAATTCTTTCAGATCATGGCATCATTTCGTATATTTTTTTATGTTATGTATTTCATCTTTCTTGTCAAATACCGCTTAATTCACATAGGCAATTTGTTTAATGTCCGTCAGCATATCAATTGTAATACGTTCACTAATGCAGAGATTTTAACATATTAAGTAATCTTCCGCAACTGGGTCCTCCGCCTAGTGCTCATTTCAGCTAATATGACATCAAAGGGATCCAGCGTCAGGCCTATAAAATTACTTTGAATTTATCATTTAAATTACAAAAATTTACTGACAAATGTTCGTAGCCTGCGTCTCAAAGAAAATATTTATGGACAATTCCATGCTACAATTCCATGTAGAAGCAGCTCTTTCATCATCAAATAAGTACTAAATGGTAATACCCACCTCAGAATCAACGGAAAATGTAAGTTAATAGCGTAAAAAATAGTATATAATCGAAATATAGCAAATAAGTTGTTTTGATACGATTAAATAATAATAATAATAATAATAAATTATTCACGTTCAATGAATAGCGAGCTCAATTTTAAATCTAAAATTTATTTTGTTGGTTCATAGGCGAATGACGTCACGAGCAAAGCTACATTCTGCCTCATGATTTGAGATCTGGCAGCTATAAAAATCACCATCAGGTTAATTACTTTAAATTCCGCTCTGGAGAACTCGCTTTTCGAATGATTACCTTCATGGCTTAATATTTTTAATCGCCAAAACGAATGAACCGCAATTGTTTGTTTACTTTGTTGGAATGTGATATTGAGTTGCCAGGCTAATTTCAACTGAAGTTGTCTCAGAATTTATCCACGTTTGAATGTAATTTATCGGTTAAACATCAATTATTTTGGTACTACTTAGTTATCCAGTCGAGCAAAAATGTATCGCCAACTTATAAGATTAAATGCCAATAATGGTTGACCGTAAATGTCACATTCACTTGACTTTAAGCAAGTTACACGTGTTTACGTCGCGATTTTTATATCGAAATTTTATTTATGTTATTAATGTACTAATTCATTTGTTCTTTCGTTATTTAAAATAAAAATTATATCAATTTGTATAGTTTGGCTAGTGGTTTGACGATTTATATGCTTTGGCAAAATTGGTCGACGGGATAACTAAGTAGTACCTTATTTTTGAACTATCTTTCGAAAAATTTAACAACTTTCGTGCAGCGTTATTGGAAAAAACAATTTTGATTAAAAATGGAATATGGAAAGCTAAGCTGTCAGCACGTATTTGGTTATAACAGTCACATGAGTTAAGTTTCTATTATTAGAGATGAAAGAAGTGTATTTTAATTTAGTTTGATATATGTGTTTTAAATGAAAGTTATGTAATCACCTGCGCCCTGTTTATATAAAAGTACCGAAATGGCCGCTTGGAGTATAAAAAGTGAAGCGGTGAAATGGAAAAGTGTATAATTATTAAGGTAGCAGAAAGTAGAAAGACCAGTGCCTTGGATTGAAATAATACAGAGAAAAATGTGACGAAACGTATGTGAACAAAGTGAGAAATTAAAATAAATGGGACGGCAGTTAAACATATTTTTCTCTACATAAGTTCAAACCCTGGCACTGCTATTTCTACTGTCTGCTACTTTAATAACTATAGACACTCCCATTTCAAACAAAGGGACGTATTTGTATCAATGAAGCAGCAATTAATAATACAAATATTCTCTGACGATGGTCGACGGAATTACAGGCAGAAAGTACTAAGACATTTTAAATAAAATACATATTTTTAACTTCAAACGTCTATATTAGTATTTTGTCCCCTTTTATGTAAAACAGAGCTCTTAAAAGTTCATATTGTGTGTTTTGTCAAGTAATCATGTTCAAATCCGAAAATACTTAAAATTCCTCAGAAATACGGATACATCAATAAGTTAATATATCCCTTATTTTAAGAAAAATGAGTAAAATTATGAAAATTGCATTTATCTCATATATACACTCTTCCTGCGTCTTGAGAATTTTTTTTTAATTTAAATCTTTCAGTTACTGTCACAATGTTTTATTCAAACTGTAAAATATTACTGCAATACAGGAGTGATAGTAAATAATATAATTTAAAATTTAAAAAACCGCAGTTATAAATATTTAAAAGAAAGGATTTCAACATTAATTTTAAAAAATATCACAGTGAATATTTCTTCTACTTTTAAAACTGAAATAAATATACAACACAAATAACAAGATATTAACGCTTACTTTTCCTCCAAATTTTAGAAAACTTTCAGTTCATGATTGTTGTGGTTACTTAGAACCACTGCCATATATTTATTTAATTTCATTTAGAAAATATTTTTATTAATCTTGTATTCATTTAATTTTAATATTCGCATTCCAAAATTATTTTAATTCCCTTTTTTTTCAACTTTCCCCTGTAAGTTTTTCTTTCTGGCATAGCATTTCATTCATTTTAAAATCATAAACGTCGTTTTGAAATCTGTACTTCCGGTAAAAGAATTATCTGGAAAATTCCATATCTTTCTATCTGTGAAGTCATATCCTTTTGTAGCTCCACCCCTTAGCCAATAATATTTAAATCAGTTAATATTTATTAGTTCAATATTTAAATTCGTAATTTCAAAATTTCTAACTCTTTACTACTGTTTGGCATCTTATCTCAGTGAAATCTATCAAATTTCCTTTTTTTGAAGCAGTTTTTTACATTCTTTAGCATTGCATTTTATGCCAATGCATGGCGCCTGTATGTTCGTTCAGCCAAAGTTGGCGTGTTTCAAGGATTATAGCAAACCCCCTTTACTCCTCTTCTCGGAGAGCTCGCGCGCATTCAGTAGTGCAGTTGAGTTGGGACTTCAATGCAGAATGGCTGCCTTTTTTTGCCGTTCTGCGAAGAAATTATGTCTGCGCCTGCATGAGTGTTCTATCAACGAACGCAGGGAATGGATGAATGCCTCTTTTCCTTCTACAAAAAAATAATAAATGGATTTTCGTGTCTACAGTAAGAAATATTAAAAATGAAAGAATATTTCTTTGATTGTGTAATTCGGCTGCATAGTGTCGTCTTTTTTTTGTGGCGAGTTGCTTTGATCAGTTACTTCTCGTTCTTCTGTAGGATGTGGATAAAGAATTCTGTTGACGGCATTATTATTATTTTTTATTCAAGTGTTGCTTTTATTTCGAGTCGTAGAATTATGATGCTATAAAAATCATCTAAATGCCTGTGTCTCCATACTCCCCAAAGGAAAGAAATTATTTTATTTTCCTTAGTAAGAATGTAGATGTATGTGTCGATCATAAAAAAGTACATCTAAAAGAATAAGATATGTACTGTATGATAATATGCTATGTTCTACAAAAAATTGTTTCACAAATAAAAAAATTTGCAAGGAAGATTTTTCATTTGTTTATTTTTCTTTCTGCAAATGTTTCCATCATTCTTCTGTTCTTTCGGGTCAATGCAGGTAATGCTTTTACCTTTTTATTTTTTTGTTCTTAATTTCCAAATGTATGATAAGTAAATTCAGATTTTCTTTAATTAATGACTGTTGTGTCTAAGTGGTCTTTTGTGGCCGCAACAAAATGTTAAATGCACACTATACGATCGATCCTAAAAAAAATGATTTGGAATTTCAATATCCAAAATAACTTTACAATATTATTCTATCACCTCCTGTCTTCCAAACACAACAATGATAAGTTAGAGAAGAAAGATAATTTACCAAAGTAATATTGAATTCGTGATCCATTAAAAAATGCATAAAGTGTACTTACCATTGTTTTAGATTTATTATAGATCATAGGCATCATTTATTATCATCATTTATTATAGATCAATAGAATAACGGTGTTATGGAAAGAAATGTTCTTTTCTATCTTTCAGCTGTTTAATCATAAGTTAATATATCCCATTCTTTAAGAAAAATAAGTAAAACTATGAAAATTGCATTTATATACACTCTTCCTGCGTCTTGAGAATTTTTTTTTAATTTAAATCTTTCAGTTACTGTCACAATGTTTTATTCAAACCGCAAAACATTACTGCAATACAGGTGTGATAGTAAATAATACAATTTAAAATTTAAAAACTGCAATTATGAATGTTTAAAAGAAAATATTTCAACATTGATTAAAAAAAAATTACAGTGAACATTACTGTTATTTTTAAAACTGCAATAAATATGCAACAAAAATAACAAAATATTAACGATTACTTTTCCTTCAAATTTTAGAAAACTTTCTGTTAACGATAAGTTAGAGAAGAAAGATAATTTACCAAAGTAATATTGAATTCATCATCCATTTATAAAATGAATAATTAACATTGTTTTAGATTTATTGTAAATCACTGGCATTATAATAGGATAACGGTATCTTGCAAAGAAATATTCTTTTCTATTGTTTTGCTGTTTAAAAATTTGGTGTGATGTTTTGGAAGTATTTTCTTTACTATTAAAATAAAAACGATAATTAATCGCACACACACACACACACACACAAAAAAAAATGTTATAAATTCTTTAGAAATATAACTCAATGGTAAGAATATAGAGTTTTGTTCTTCAGAAAAAACCAGAAGAGAACATCACCTGTATGAACTTTTTTATTTTACAACGCAGGTGCAATGAATATCGCAACTTTGAGCTCAATCTTAACTGCAATGCAGCTGCTTTAATCACAAAAAGTTTCCTTTAAAATAAAACCGCAATTATAAATATTTTAAATGAAAACTTTTCTTTATATTCTCACTAAAAAAAGGATTCAAATGGTTAATAGAAATTGTTTAAAAAACATATTTCTTTTAACAATAAAAGCATATTTTCTATTCTTCATCTTCCTCTCGAGATAAAATCTTGACTATTCTAGAATCCTCTGTTTACTGATAAAAGAATCTTTTCATTACTTGACTGAAATAAACGCTTTCAATAAATATAATTAAAAAGTTCATAAATCAAACAAAACAAACTTCCATTCGTCTTTCTCGCACTTTATTGTTCGCGCAATTTTTAAAATGACATGTATATACACTTAAAAATATAAAATTCTCAAGTTATTTTTTTGTTCAAAACTTAGAAAGATTCTGGCTCATTATACAGAAGCAAGAGAATTTACGAAAACAATATTGAATTAATCATCCATTTTATCAGCAAAAAAAAAAAAAAAAAAAAAAAAAATCATGATGGATATTTAAAATTATTTTTGTGTTATTATGAATCGCAAAAACACAGAATAATACTATTTTTCAATTTAATATTTCAAAAATTTTCTTGTGATTGTTTTCGTAAAAATAAAGTATGACAAATTAACACCTTGTAAAAATATACTAATTTTAATTGCTAAAAGGTATTAATTAAAACATTAAAAACAGTAAAAGAGTGGAATAAAGTGTTGAATTTAATGACTGACACCGGAATTTGAAAACAAATTTATTTGTAAATAAGAAAAGGCTCTATTTCACACACATAATAAACCGAATTCTTTTAACAAAAATTCCGGTGTCAGTCATTAAATTCAACACTTTAGCAATGGAATTGCTTTGTCCCTCAAAGGGTTATGTCGTTTTACAAATGCGACTCTAGCCTTCCTATTGTTAGTAGATAACAAACGTGTTTTCGCTGGTCTTCTGCCATGTAAACCATAGAGGTTTAGGCGTCGTTTGACTGATGAAACGTGTATGTCTATGCCGTAATTTTCTTTCAATTCATTTTTTATTATTACAGCGGACTTACGACAATCACTTGTAGATATCATTTTTAGAATGCAGTCAACATTGCAAGTTGTTTTTTTCAGATGGCCACTTTGAGGCTTATTTTCGATGTATTTCTGTTTATTAAAAACTTTATTCCATGTAATAACAAGTTGCCGAGACCCGTTAAAAGAACGAGCTAATTCTGCTTGCAGTCTACCTTTCTTAAGTGCATTTACAGCGGCTTTTCTAGAATCACTTCAATATTTTTACATTTCGGCATTTAAAAATAATCACAATAAGTCGATATAAACACTAATCGAAGCTATAGCGCCACTGACACCTTCAACAATTAAATACAAATTAATTGTCAAAATACTTTTGAGCTAAGGAGGAGTCATATTTCTTCGGTGGCGCCAAATGTAAACAAACAAGTTGAAATTTGATACATTTGAATAACTGCAGTCATAGTATTCTCAATTATAGGGAATATATTTTCTTTTACATTTTTATATTAAATAAAATAAGAGAGAATATAAGGTTGTCAAAATACTTTTGAGCGCTACTATATTAACTGAGTTTAAATAAAATATATATTACATAGTCGGGAACTAGAAAACGTATTTTTAATCATGGGAGTTTATAAAGCCTCCCTCATTTATTTAAACTATCCCTGTCAAGACCGATGCTTTTCCGAAAACAACTGCGCTAAACTTAAGGTTTCACTTCAATATATGTAGTATTTCAATTCCTATTTTTACAGATTTAATGCTGTTTAAAAACATTGAATAAAAGGTTGATATTTTGAAGGTTTATATTCATATACAGACCAGTTTTTCTGGAGTAATCATCTTTATTTTAGCATTTTGTTTAAAAATTACATAGAAAAAATAGTACAATTTCACACTTTTATTGAACAGTCAGGGTAAAGTAATTGATAATGATATTAGAAGACATTTATTCTGTTTCGTTTAAACTTTTCATTGAATTTAAACTTTTTCATTCTTATGAAGAGTTAACTCTTAAATTTTACATGTACGTATGTTGCCTTTTATGTTTTTACAAACGATCAATAGAAGGCGCTACTGAAATTTGTTTTCAGGATATTTGTAATTGATTATTTGAAGGATAAAAATATCGAATTAATGTGTCATTGCCAATATTCTCCTGTTTTGTCGCCTAACGACTTTTTCTTGTTCCCTTATGTCAAATAAAATTCGTGGTCAGCGATTTTCATCACCTCAAGAAGTTGTTGATGCCTTCCAAAATTATGTTTCTGCGATATCAACTTCAAAGTAGAAAAACTGTTTCAAGAATTGGTTTGAACGTATGGAAACGTGTATAAATCTTGAAGGCGAATATTTTGAAAAGCAATAAAACAATTTGTTCCAAAAAAATTCTTTTTCTTCCTCCTTTTTGTAAAAACTTAAAAGCCCTCGTATTCCCCCTCAACAACCCTCGTATTCCCGGTGTTGCGTATTATTTATAAATTATCAAAAGTGTTACAACACCATATTAAAAAAAATACAATAGATTGTAAGATTTGATTAACCAAGTGAGTTTTTTCTATTAAAAATAAGCCTTTAACGAAAAAAAATACAAAGCATTCATAGAACAATTTTGAAACTTAACTAAAGAAAATTTCAATATATAGATTCAGGCTTAAAAAATATCACCGGAATCCTCTGCAATAATATTATCAAATCGATTGTATTAGAAGAAGAAAAATATGTTAAAGAAGGGGTGGATTATTATTATTAATATATATTTGTTATAGTGGATTATTAATATATATATTATTAATATATGTTTTGGGACACAGAGATATCAAATAAATTTATAGCTTTAAATGTATTGCATCAAGTTGAAATCGCAAGTATGTTGATATCTATACTCTGTAAATTTTCCAGGCGAATTTGAATCATTTTATGATACAAACGAATTAATAATACCACACCATTGTTCACTTCATCTTTTAAAACTCCCAATTTTAGCGAAGCATCAACAATGGTTCAGCTTTTCATGATACTATGGCAATATTTATAAGGCAGTAAAAACAAGTAATTCTATAGTTCTATTCACTCTTAATATATTTTTGAGAATGGTGATATCCGCTGTATGTAGGTTTGACCGCTGACAGAGGAGTTAGGATCGAATGCAAAGTTAAACTTTATGTCAGACATGTGTCGGATTTCAGTATACAGATAGTTCTGATTTCACTTTATGGCTTTACCAGTTTATTGTTCCACATTTTACTTGTTCATGGTACAGCATTCATAACGCTATAGTTCAACTGGAAGAATAATTTGCTGGAAAAGGGTTTTGTCATATCATTGATAATGTCAGAAATGTATCAAATGCCACTATTTGCAAGATTTTTTGGTCTGATTCTACTTTATGGTTCAATGTTTTATCATTTTATTGTTCAAAATTTTACTAGTTCATGGTTCAGCCTACACATATTTATAGCTCAGAGCCAAATGCTGGAACAAATGGTAACCATATTATGACTTGATGTCAGAAATAGGTCGAATTCTATACAAAGGTTCCAGTCTGATTCCACTTTATGGTTCAACATTTTAGCAGTTCCTTGTTCAAAAACTTTCTACTCCATAGTTTCCCCTACAAAAGTTTTTAGTCCAATCGAAGCACCAAAAGTTAGAATAAAGTTTAACCACCCTTTTTTTCCCAATTTCTTTTGCAACATAGTTTGGTAAAATGCTCGACACAATTGTTTTAATGTGTGTAATTTTAGCTTAGAAATGGTCACTCTTGATTCCCGAGAATGAAAGCTTGTTGATTAAAGGACTGAAACTGGCGATTTCAAAGATGCTATTGTTGTCATATTTTATCATAAAAATATAATTTTTATCTGTTTTAAAAGTTAGTGTATTAAATTTATTCGCTAAATATAACATATGGAAAGCTACCGTGTAAAAATGTAAAGTTTCTTTACTATTTAGATAGCTATTGAAAATCAAAGTATTTCTAACCTTTGCAGGACAAAGTACTTCTTTTGCTAAAATTTTGAAACGATTTGATGAAACCAGAATTTAGGAACAAATTTATTAGAAAATAAGTAAAAACTTTTCTTCGCGTACATTATAAAAGCAATTCTGTTTCATAAAATTCTGGTTCTTTTGTGGATTTTATGGATTAAATTAAGTAATAGAAATAATGTAATATCTCTGTTCAAGGGATTAAAATAAATCGTTAGTTCATTATTAAAAAGTTCTGTACCTGTAAGTACATATATCTAATTAACAATTTTGAAATAAACTTTTAGCTAACCATAATAATGGACATTATGTATGTACTGTCTACTTTGGCATAGGGGAGACTAGGGAGGATTGACTCATTTTTAACAAAAGGACTTTTTATTTTCTAAATATTGAACGTAGAATAAAGTTTCATATATCGTTTTATTAATCATACAATCAGCTAAAAATAAAATTGTGACATAAGTGTAACTTATAAGAAACTTAAAAAAGGATTCATTTTATTCGTGGAAAAATAATGGGTCAAGCTCCTCACATATGGGAGGCTTAACCCACTTTATTTTATATTGTAATATTTGGTAGGAGAAGTAAAATTAGCTTTAAAAAAAGCATTTAATTTTATGCTACATAATTTAATTATTATTAAAAATATTCGAAAAAATGTGATGCGCAAATAAACCTTCTTAGACAGAATTAAAGGCACAGGAGTAAAATTCTGCTTTAAACACCCACTTTTTGTGACACTTGACCTGGGAACACTAGTTCCCACATAGTTTGACTTACATCGTATTTTGTTCATTTTGGGGATTTTTTCTACAGATTTTCCTAAAGTGTTTTGATCAATGTTATGTTCTTTAGAAGAGGCATGGACACTTAAAATTTCTTAAGGCTGCTGATTTCATCCTTTCTAGTCTTTTCTGGTCTTTCTATTTTCTTACTATGGGTATTATTTAAATGAAACAAAAGTTCTTATAAACTTTACAATTCATATTTCATTAAATTTGTTTATGCTTTTATAGCAATTTTTCACATCTTCATTTAATGAATTTTAAACATTACCTTTCTATCGCCCCATTTTACCGCAATAAATTTACATTATTTTAGAAATATAATCATTAACCCTCCATTATGTAGAGTGTATAATAAAAAGATTTCTAAAAACACTTAATTAAGGGAGCTTTGACCATCTGGTCAATCCTCCCTCACATTGATTGGGTCAAGCCACGCCACATAGCCACTTTTTAAATCATAGCACATGGTTATGTTTAGCTTAGTTTACTGAACAATATTTATGCCTGGAATGAAAGTTTAATATTTCTACATTATTTAAAACCTACCTACTTAAATTTCTATGATATGTTTTATCTGAGAAAACCTTACAAAATGTTTCTAAAAAATACACTTTTTAAACTCTTCACAATTGATTCTTACACACTTGTTTCAATTATCTGCATGACACAAAGGCTATTATTTGAGCATTTCAATAGCTTTGGTTGCCACTTATTGACATAACTCTGAAATGCAGGTGTAACTGACATGTGGGTCAAGCCTCCCCTAAGGTCACACTTGTTTCAATTATCTGCATGACACAAAGGCTATTATTTGAGCATTTCAATAGCTTTGGTTGCCACCTATTGACATAACTCTGAAATGCAGGTGTAACTGACATGTGGGTCAAGCCTCCCCTAAGGTCACACTTGTTTCAATTATCTGCATGACACAAAGGCTATTATTTGAGCATTTCAATAGCTTTGGTTGCCACCTATTGACATAACTCTGAAATGCAGGTGTAACTGACATGTGGGTCAAGCCTCCCCTAAGGTCACACTTGTTTCAATTATCTGCATGACACCAACGACTATTATTTGAGCATTTCAATAGCTTTGGTTGCCACCTATTGACACAACTCTGAAATGCAGGTGTAACTGACATGTGGGTCAAGCCTCCCCTAAGGTCACACTTGTTTCAATTATCTGCATGACACAAAGGCTATTATTTGAGCATTTCAATAGCTGTGGTTGCCACCTATTTACATAACTCTGAAATGCAGGTGTAACTGACATGTGGGTCAAGCCTCCCCTAAGGTCACACTTGTTTCAATTATCTGCATGACACAAAGGCTATTATTTGAGCATTTCAATAGCTTTGGTTGCCACCTATTGACATAACTCTGAAATGCAGGTGTAACTGACATGTGGGTCAAGCCTCCCCTAAGGTCACACTTGTTTCAATTATCTGCATGACACAAAGGCTATTATTTGAGCATTTCAATAGCTTTGGTTGCCACCTATTGACATAACTCTGAAATGCAGGTGTAACTGACATGTGGGTCAAGCCTCCCCTAAGGTCACACTTGTTTCAATTATCTGCATGACACAAAGGCTATTATTTGAGCATTTCAATAGCTTTGGTTGCCACCTATTGACATAACTCTGAAATGCAGGTGTAACTGACATGTGGGTCAAGCCTCCCCTAAGGTCACACTTGTTTCAATTATCTGCATGACACCAACGACTATTATTTGAGCATTTCAATAGCTTTGGTTGCCACCTATAGACATAACTCTGAAATGCATGTGTAACTGACATGTGGGTCAACCCTCCCCTAAGGTCAACCCTCCTCAGTTTCCCCTTCATAAAAGTGCTCAAAAAAGATAAAAGAGAAAAGGTAAGACTAATATATTATTATTCTATATTGGTATGTAATGTATCCCAAATTATTTATTCACAATTTATTATGAATGTTTTATTTAAATATGAAATCTTAATTACCCATGCATAGTAAAATTAGTTACTTATTATCATTTCTATTCTTAAAAAATAATTTAAAATTTCATTAAGTACTCAAGCTTGTATTAAATCCAGTTAAAGTTTGGCATTTTGTGAAGCAAAAATTAGAAAAGATTTTCTATTGGAAACAATTTCAGTCATTCTACTGGCCTTAAAAGCCTTTTGATATCTTTAGCCATACATATAGCCATTGTTGTAACGAGGCAGGTTTGATTGATTCGAATTCGTTAACTAACAGAATGTAGCATTCATTCTCAATCTGCTTATGTAAGCTATTCTTAGCTTAGCTGATAATAATTCAATGAGAGTTTAGTGACGTTTTGTTAGTGTGTAATAGAAAATGATTTGTAATAAATTCTTATTTCAATCAATCTAAAAATATCCACGGTAAAGAATATAAGTGAAATACTGTGTAGCAATTTACTCGCTTAATAATGATTTTTGGTATTGTTATATTCAATGACAAATACGTAATTTTTGACTATGTTTGCGTCGATATAGATGCGACAGAAATACATAACGTACGTGACAATATACTACTGGTGACTCAGTTTTCTTTCTAGGAAAAAAGAAAATACAAATAATTTTACAAATTATGTAAAAATATATAATACAGTATATAATGTGAACTTCAAAAATTTTCAATGTCTTACTTAAAAGGCGACTAATATAATGAAAAAAGCTGTTACGTTGAAAATATACATTTTATTTAAAACTTCTTAATACTTTCAAGATTTCCAAGATCACCATCAGAGAATATTTTAATAACTGAATGTTGTTTATTTATACAAATACCTCACTTCGTTTTGAAAATGAGAGAGCCAATAATAAGAGTTGAAAGTAGAAATAGGAGTTTCTTGGATTAAATTCAATTAGTGAAAATACAGTGAAATCTCCCTGTGCGACCACCTCCCTGAACGACCATTTTTTCCTGGAACGAAATTTATTTCCATAGGCTCAATACTAATATTACCTCCATTCAGAGACCATCCCAGTTGAACTCCCTCCATGAGCAATCCATTTCTTTGAAGGAAATGAAACAAATTCCGTTTTTTTCCTGGTCGCTTGAAGAAGGTTTTATTAGAAAAATAATTCCGAAGAGTGCATTATTCATCAAACTTTTAAACTAAGTTTATTTTTTCTTTATAACGGTTACTTTTAAGCGTTTAAACCACTTTGTGCGTTTTTAGGCAATGGATTTAACTCTGATGACAAATTAAGAATGACAGTAAAAAAACTCCTTTGCCCTATTCTGTCAGGAAACTCTCAAGGAAATAGATAAATTAATTAGTTCGTCATTATTGGTTCCCGCTCCCTCCCCATTACCCCATACATTTTTTAAATTCTGCAGTAATTAACTTCTGTAATTGACTTTTGTTTTGATGCTTAAATTTTCATAGTTTTTCCTATTGTGAAAAATAAATTTTAGTAACATTAATCATTACCTTTTTTTCAACTATTACAATCTAGATTTAAGCATGACCTCCGTTAAGAGACCAATTTTTATAGGAACGGAACGTGGTCGCTTTAGGGAGGTTTTACTATATATATTATTATTAGTTTCTTTTATCTTACGACATCACTCTGTTATTGTTTTAAATAAAATGCATATTTTAAACTTGTAACATCTTTTTCATTCTTTTAGTCACTTTTTAAGTAAGACAGTGAACGTTTAAAATTCACATTATATATTTTAAGTTTGAATCTAGGTGAAAAATTTCGTTTCGTCTTATTATTTTATATATAATACAGTTCAATGAATGTTTAAACAGCTTTTGTTAGTATGAAAAAAAAATGATTTGTAACGCATTCTTATTCTAAAAATATCTACTTAAAGGAATACAACTGGAATGTTGTCTAGCAATTTTCCCGTTTAATAAAGATTTTTGATACTGGCAATTTCACTAACAAATACATCATTGTGGACTATGTTTGCGTCGATATTAATGCAACAGAAATACATAACGTATGTGCCAATGCACTACTGTTGAGTCTGTTTTCTTTCTAGAAAAACAAAGTAGAAATAAATGTACAAATTATGTAAAAATTTATAATACAGTTCAATTAAAGTTCAAAGAGCTTTTGTTAGTATGTTAAAAAAAAAAAAAAAAAAAAAAAAAAAAAAAAAAAAAAAAACGATTTGTAATGCATTCTTATTCTAAAAATAGCTACTTTAAGGAATACAAGTGAAATGTTGTCTAGCAAGTTACTCGTTTAATAAAGATTTTTGATACTGGCTATTTCACTAACAAATACATCATTTTGGACTATGTTTGCGTCGATATTAATGCAACAGAAATACATAACGTATGTGCCAATGCACTACTGTTGACTCTGTTTTCTTTCTAGAAAAACAAAGTAGAAATAAATGTACAAATTATGTAAAAATTTATAATACAGTTCAATGAAAGTTCAAAAAGCTTTTGTTAGTATGTAAAAAAAAAAAAAAAAAAAAAAAAAAAAAAAAAAAAAAAATGATTTGTAATGCATTCTCATTCTAAAAATATCTACTTTAAGGAATACAAGGGAAATGTAATGTCTAGCAATTTACTTGTTTAATATAGATTTTTGATACTGGCATTAAGAAATGCATCATTTTGTGTTTATGTTTGCGTCGATATTAATGCAACAGAAATACATAATTTATGTGCCAATACACTAATGATGACTCAGTTTTCTTTCTAGCAAAACAAAATACAAATAAATGTACAAATTATGTAAAAATATATAATACAGTTCATTGAAAGTTTAAAGAGATTTTGCTAGTATGAAAAAAAAATGATTTGTAATGAATTCTTAATTTAATCAATTAAAAAAAAATCCGTGATATAGAATATAAGTCGCTGTAAATGCTGTAGTTATCCGCATATAAGGAATTTTAATAAGGTCATTTTTATTTCCTGGACATGAAATTCGTTGGTGTGGAATATTTTTGAAAAAACAGGGTGATTTTTTTTAAAGTTGTGAAAGTAAAACCCTATAGCAAAAGAATCGCTGATCCAAATTAGCTGAAATTTCACCAGTATGCTCCCAAAGCAATGGATTTTTTTTTTTTTTTTTTTTTTTTTTTTTTTTTTTTTTTTTTTTGGCGTGCTTAAAAGAAAACTTAAAATTGCACCGACAGATGGCGCTATCGCGCTTCACGTTTTTATGGCATTTTTATGATCATTTATTCCATATTAATAATGGAATAAATGATCATGATTTCATTGCGCTTCACGTTTTTATGGCACACTGTGCATGTATCGCGCGCAAGCTCGCCTCCCGACTTTACTGCATGTACAGCGCCATCTGTCAATGCGATTTTAAGGGTTTTTTTTTTTTTTTTTTTTTTTTTTTTTTTTTTTTTTTTACCACGCCAAAAAAATTCCCATTGCTTTGGGAGCATACTGGTGAAATTTCAGGTCATTTGGATCAGTAGTTCTTTTGTTACAGGATTTTACTTTCACAACTTTAAAAAAAATCACTCAGTATTTTGGCATAACGGAGACGCTTTGTGTATTGTGAATTTTCTATCGAATAATACAAATGATGACATAATAATTAAAAATATACATATATTTACAAACTTTAGAAATAAAATTAAAAATATATCTATTCAAGTTGTAATAATTCTTGCTATCATAATAAGTAAAATTAAAAAGAAAACTATTGTAAAACTTACACACAATAATGACAATCGAAATCAAGATTGAAGCGAGTATAAAGGAACAGAATGCTTGTTAAATTTTTAGTGTGGAATCACGGCAGTTAAATAAATGAGCTTCTCTTCATGAATTATATTTAGAAAATAATGTTTTTCCTTTACACAGCTGTAATTATTTCACAATGTCTTGCAATTTCGGTAAATCATTATTCAATTTCTAACAATGCTGTAGTTCAGAATTACCGGATTATTACTATTTGAATGTAGAATATTTACGTGTAAAGAAAAATTAATTGTATTTGTGCGCAAAAAGCAGGACAAATTTAAATGAACATTTAAAACTTCAAACTGCTGATAGAACATAAATAAGTATAATCAGAATGACTTAGGACCAGCAAAATTTCCCTCTTAGACAGGTTTCTGTTTTAGTACATTAATCATTCCTTTGGCCAAAATAGAGAATATTTTTCTGTTAAGACAAGGTTCTATTATTGACGAATTTGGTTTTAGCTGGTTTTACTCTAACTAGTCATATCAAAAACACCTGTTTTTAAAACAAACGAAATAAAATAAGATTATTTTCGTAAAAACTATAATAATCCAATGACAAGAAAAGTAACAATTTCATATATTTCATGGTACAGTTAAAAAAAAAACTTATTTTATTGAATTGTTTTTTTTTTTTTTTTTCGAAAAGAAAACATTCAATATTTAAGAAAATTGCTATTTAAAGATATAACTTGTACTACTCCTACGTAAGTTTTATGCATATTATTATATTTCTAGAACTCAGAAATAAGAAGTTTATGCTTAGAAATCATTTTTTAGGACACTAAGTGATTAAGTTCCATTCTATTCTTAAACACGAATATTAATAAGGGAAGCTTTGATTAATAGTCCGTCACATGCATATGAATTCCTCAGGGATTTAATTGCTGAAATGAATGAACGTGCTTCAAATGAAAATAAAACAAGATTATTTTCATTAAAACTTTAAAAATCAAATGACAAGAAAAATAATAATGTCATGTACTAGTTCATGTTACAGATGAAAAAAAAAATAAAAGATATAGTTCTCTCTCATTCTATGGAATATTATCTTTTGTAAGAAAAATATTCAATATTTAAGAAAATTGCCCTTTAAATTTTTTCCTTATGAAGCGCGTATATAAATTTTATGCATATTATCGTATTTCTAGAAATCAGAAATAAGAAGTTTTTGCTTGGAAATCGTTTTTTTTAGGGTGCTAAGTGATTAAGTTCCATTTTATTCTTATACACGAATATTAATAATGGAAGTTTGATTAATAGCCGGTGGGATATATACGAATTCAGAAGGGATTTAATTGCCGAAATGAAGGTACGTGCTTCAACTGAAAGTGATAAGACAGCTCGATATTCTGACCTGATCTATCGCAGTTAGAGTTAGTCAATTTTTAGAAGTGTGTCCTTCAATATTTCTTTTTTTTATCTAAATGATTAACATAGATATTTTCTTATTTATTTACATATACCAGATGATTCAAAATAGTAGTTGAATGGGTAATTATTTCGTAAGGGGGACATGACCTTTGAGTTTGTCGAAGCGATCAAAACATTGCCTTTTTCAAACTTCCAAAAGACAAATAACATGCATATGGGTCATTTCATACAAAATGAGCAAATCACCTGTGGCAGACATGTCACAGATTTTAACGAAAATCATTTTGTAAGTAGATCATATCTATTTATGAGTAAATGTAAAATAATACATTTTAGGATTGTTTATTTAAGTATTAAAATTTATATTAAAAGTGGATGCAAAATCGTGGTTTTGGCTACATGCATGAAGTTCAATTTTGGTTATTAGCCTTAAGAAAGCAAAGACTATATTAAAAATTATTTATAATTAGGAATGAATGATAAGTAACAGATTGACGTAAGTTAGTAATTGTATTTTTATTCCTTAATGAGAAAAAAATTATTTTTGAAAAAATTTGAGGGAAAAATGCAACGTTTCTATTGAGATGAAGGACACCTCTGACAATATCAAAATTGCTTAATGTTATAGCTAAAAGTATATGTATTAAATATTTAAACTTTCATTCTTGCCTTTTTTATTCCTTAATGAGAAAAAAAATAAATAGTAAATAATGTTGAGGATAAAATGCAATATTTCTATCACTTGTTTCGACGTGAAAGAAATCTTTTTTAAACTTTTAATACATTTGATTTTATAGATAACAGTGTATATTTTAAATATAAAAACTTTTATACTTGCTTTCAGTTTATTTTTTCCTCAAGAAGATTTTTAATTAAAGTAGAAAAAAAAACTCAATTGAACAGAAAATTATATATTAATTTCTAAACCCACATACAGAAAATAGATGGCAGCACTAAATTTTTTCACCTTGAAATCGTGCAATATTTTAAGAAACGCGCGCGAATTAAAAAAAAAAGCTCATGGAATGTAGTTAATATTGCCTTTTTTAACCCAATTTTGTGACGTTAGGAATCAAAAAGGCATGCTTGAAATTTTTTTAGCAGATTATGGACTTATTGATCTTTATGTCTGTGCAATAACTGTAATGTGGGACATTTCCTTCATTATTTTCTTTCCTGTCAAAAAGAGGAAAAATTACGATTTTGTCATTTTTTAAAAGTTTCTAAAATTTTTTAAAGGTGAAGGAAATACATGGCAACTTAAAAACTTTAGTAATTCGATCTTAATATGTAAAACTACATCAGGCATTAATTTCTCAGATGTTTTTGAATTCCTTTAATTTTTATTGCGTTTTTAATTTTCTCAAAATTTGCAAATTTTCAATTTTTACAACCAATTAAAGAATAATCATGGTGATACCAGATTATTATTGCTCAATAAATAAGAAGATAATTTTTCAGAGGTTGCATTATTAAAAAAAAAAAAAATTCATTTCAGTTAAATAGTTTTCAAGATACAGAACTTCAAACCTGCAACTTTGGACGATTGCACACATGCCATTCTTTATCACAAGTTTTTTAAATGTCCAAAACTGCTAAAATAATTTATTTTTTGTGAAGATATTTTGCAGAGCTCTATTTGAATATGAATTGAACCTGTATATCAAATTTTATTAAAATCTGTTACTATGTGGCCACGACTTTTTTTTAATTTTTGCTCATTTTACGTGGAATGACCCATATAAGATCTTTTTTACCCCTTTATGCCTAAAGTATAAGTATATAATCTTAACTATATTATCCAGAAAAATTATTGTTGTATATACAAAATTAATATTTAATTTAAAATTTAAAAATTCATCTCACTGATACGTGAATTAAAATCATTAAGTGCTGCGCACATGATAAAATTCTAAATTATGCATACAGAAATTTTTTCTGAACAAAATATAACCATAGTACAGTTACTTCCAAATTAAAACCAAAATATGCACAAAAAGTTTTGTTTAAAATTTAATATTAGCACAAAATAAAAAATATTCTACTTTTTCAAGTTTTTCTTCAAGTTTTTCAAGTGCAAAACAATAAATAATCAAAGTATGTGATTTTTTTCCGGTTTTAGCATATATACTGTAAAAAACGCACATTTAATTAATTTTTTTTAAGCTGTAGCTTTCATAGTTTGAAAGAAACAGCGCGCACAAACTCAAATTTACTAATCTGAGAAAATGCGTATTAAATTTTCAATATCTACGTACCTACAACTATATTCACCGTCTATAAATGATTATAACAATAGAAATAATGCAGACTTTTGAATGGGGTTTTGCAAAATGTTGAGGGAAAAAAACAGAATACAGCAAAAACCGATAACTGATTTTTTGAAAGTTTGAATGTCCTATGCCCCCTTAAACCGCTGGTGGTAGAAACTTTACAAAAAGTATTCAAATCAAGTATATCTTTTAGATATGACATTTATTTTACAAGGACCCTATAAATATGATATTAAATTACGAAATGAGATATTTAGCTGGGCCCTGGCTCGAATATTTCAAAAAAAAAAAAAAAAAAAAAAAAAAAAAAACTCCTACGAATCTAATACGTTGAAAGAGTTATTAGAAGTTTAACATAGTGTAAAATAACATTTTCTAAAGTTGTACCAATGATTACGAAAAGGTACTTTTCGATACTTTTCATATTAGAAACCAATATATTTCTGAGATTTAAAGAAGCATTTTGAAAGAAAAGTTTCTTTTGCTGCCTGTAATTTTCGGAAATGTGTCCGAGTAATTTTTGGAATGTATTAATTGAGTTTCATTACGCAGAACGTCATTTTTTTTTAGGTAGATTTCGTATGAAATACTGCCTATTGCAATCTACCCTATGTTGGAATTTCTGAAAAAATTTTGCAGATCTTCACAGATCATGACCCCTAGAACCCAAAACCACCCCCAGTAAAAACTTTAAATAAATATATATATATCACTTTTTTATGGAAACGATAAATTCCATAATTCTGCACAAATATCTTCCAAACTGATACATAAAATTAAGGGGTAGAAAATCTCGGTCAAGGTCGTTAATGGGCAAAATCGGACCAAGGGGTTGGAAATAGGGAGGGGCATTGTGAAAACCGAAAATGCCCCATAACTTCTTAATTATAATACATATCGAATCAGTTTGAAGTTATTATTACTTCTAAAGAAAGGGCAAGGAATTTATGCATGACAGATTTTTGATAAAATAAAAAATGGGCTCAAGAAGCGAAATAAATATGGTTTTGAGGGTATAAAAATTCATAACTTCGTCCATTCTCAAGATACCAAATCCAATTAAATGTATTATAAATCTTCTTAATATTGTCTACAACTTTTATTTTGAGAAGTTTTTGATAGGAACAATTCGTACCGCGAAAAAAAAAAGGGGGGGGAGGGAAGGGGGTTGTAGAAGTAAAAGATCTATGACAGTTCACAAGATATAAAATCCGAATGAATTTATTATATATCTTCTTGATAATATTGACAAGTTTGTGATAGGACCAATTCTTATAGCAAAAATAAATTAAAAATAGATAGCGGTTGAAGAAAAAATCATCGTATTAAGGGTGTACTCAAATCCAAACATCTTATTTTCTGACTCATTTTTAAATTCATTTTTGCTCACAAACTCATCCAATTAGTGGGCGGTTTTTCTTATGCAGAAAATATATAATGTACCGTAATGGTTGATTTTGTATTAGAGGCCGAATATATTTTAAAAAATCATTTCAAAGTGGGCATTTTGAACTGTATTTCCCGAAACGATTGTGTTGGAAACGAAAAATATTGTCCTACTGAGAAAATAATTGTTTATAAATCAAGTTCTAGTTAATTGAACGAAAAATAAGAAAACTGGTTGATAATAAATCTCTTAAAAAATCACGTCAGGAAGTTTCATAGTTTTTCTTTTAAAAATGAATCTGAAAATGTGTCAGAAATTTTCGAGTTGTTGAGTATGAAAATGTATTTTTTTCTTTTTTTTTTTTAAACCGCGTTAACATGATTATGATAAAACCAGCTCTTATATAAAAATGAAATTAAAAACTCGTGAAAAGTGGCAAGATAAAATTGTTAAAGTGGTTTATCTCTAATCATTATTTAGTTTTGTTGGTTAGTATATTTAACTTCGAAATCTACCTCCACCTATAGGCCGATCCGGCAGTGATTTTTTAGTTTGCTATCAATTCTCATGTAAACACTTTCAGTTGCGTAATTGAATTATGCATGGAAGGAAAACACTGTAATATTAAATTTCATTTAATTTTAATTCTGTTAACCCTTAACCGGAAACGTACCGTCTGTGAGACGGCTCCGTCTACATATCTACCCTTTACACAAAAATGAACGCGTCCCCAATCTTATCACGCAATCTAATCCTTACGCTCTTGGTCTTCTGCCTCCCTCACCTATTTGCAACTGCAGCGCATCTTTAGCTGTTGAAAGAAAAATTATTTTATTTTTAACGCAGTCTGTGAGACGGCGTGTTTCCGTTTATGTAATTTTTTTGCTCTGGGATATTGATTAGAGGGGCCGTCAAAGCGGGTACGCTACATTGATAAAGACTTTGAAGAAACTGTTTTGCGATGGTTTGATGAAGTAGGAAGTGACATAAGCGATGCTGAAAGTATTTCATATAATGAATATATAAATTCTGAACACGAAAGTGACTCAAGATTGTCAGAAAATGCATATAAACGCACATATTTAGAACATGCTAAAATATTCACTATTAAATATTTCGTTTAATTATACTGCTTAATATTTTTTTTTCTAATTCCTATTGTCCCGAAATATATAAAAATATCAGCATTTATTTAATTATTATGTCGAAAATGTAATATTTTGAACAATAATGTGTAATTTTAAAATATTTTCTCTCTGCGACATTCAAAACTTATTTTTATGTTGTTATATTAAAAAATTGGTCCTGTTAATGCATTACTATTAAAAATTAAGTGTTTCAATTTGGTTCACAGTTTGGTAAATTATTAAGAGTAATTTTCTTTTTTCAAATTTTTAGCATTTTTTTAATTTAGCAGTCTCACAGACGGCACGTTTCCGTTTGTGCACGGGATTTTCATATTTCCGGTTAAGGGGTCTCAGGACTCTTAAAAATGGAAAAAATGAAAAACAAAAATCATTTTCAACGTGTAATATTTTAAAATGCATATGATTTAAAAACACAATTTTAATTGGGATAAAAGATATAAGTATGTTCTTTCTTTTCTTGTATTAAAAAAAATTAAGTTGCAGAATTAGTATTTATAAGGGGCACCAAACTGTCAGATATTTGTCGAGCAGAAAATTGGTATGATAGCTTACGCGCTTGATTACAAAATAAATTTTGTCACTAGAATTACTTTTTTTGTGCCTAATTATACTTTAGATTACAATAATTACCCTGAATCTAAATAAATTTGTATTTAAAGCATTTTTGTATTTTTAATACAAAGTTGTATTTAGCTAATACAAAATTTTGAAAATTTCAACAATATAATCACCTAAAAAAATATTTTTTTGAACAATAAAGAGGAAATTTTAGGTTCAGTTTATACAGACTGACATGAAACATATATATATTTTTTAATTTCATGAAAAAATATTCATAAGTTTTTGAGATATCCTGCGCGTAATGCCCAAAAACATCATATGGAGAAAAATTACTTCAAAACTTCGGAAATGCTGCTTCAGCTATTGTGCGGGTATAATTCTAAAAACCATAACTTCCGTTCTAATCGGAATTTCAAGGAAGTAATCATACCAAAATGTTCAGAAAAGATATTAGTTTAACATCTAAAAAAAATAAAATTTCGAAAATTTGTAGCTTTAAGTGTCCTAAGACATCTTAAGCATTAAATTGCTTGTTTAAGAATTGATAGCACTCGAAAAAAAATATCCTATTTTCAGAAAATTGATTAATGCTTTGTAAAAGTAACTGAAAACGTTTCCAAAATTTACAGGCAGGAAAAGATAAATTTGTTTCTGAAAGTCATCTTTAAATTACTGAAATCTATTTGGATTTTTTTTTAAAGTTTTCTTAAGTTAAAGGAACGTTTTTCGGAATCATGGGTAACTCAGAAAAAGTTTTATTTTATTTTCGTAAACTTTCTTAATAGACCAAGAAACATTTCTCTCTTTTTACAGTGTGCGGGTATTATGATTGATACAAAAATCGAATTTCTATAATAAATATTAAGAATAAGTTTAAACTTGTATCAGATTATTCAATTCTAAGTTTAATATTCTATCGATTAGATTTATTACACATCATATTTTTAACCCGTTCAACTTACTTGAAAATTGTTTATGAATTCGGTTTTTCTGTCCGTCCGTCTCTCTGTCCGCCAGTCCGTCTGTCTATCTGACCACTCTCTAAATCAATTAAATATATTCGGATTTTCATGCAATTGGCATATTAATGATGTTTACTGTGGCGTGTTCGGTATTGAATATGAAGTGATAGCATTAATAGTTGAGTTACAGGGGCACTCAAAATAATTCCGTTACATTATGATCAATGGGGGAAAAACCGTATGCAGTGTATTTTAATGACATTACGGGTTACGATAGAATAAGGCATTCATAGCATTTATTGTTCATTAGCAAGGATAGGATACACACAAAAAAAAAAAATCGGTTACACTACTGACAGCAATCGAGCAATAATTAATTGCTGGAAGTGTGTTTCGAAATTCGATATGCGCTTTGGAATTTAACTGATGTTTCGAATGTTACGTGTTATGTATAACTTGTATACCTCGCTTACGTGGCTACAAAAAAAGAAATATCGCGTACCATTCTCCTTATCAGCAGAAATTGCTGAAGGATAATTTTCAACAGTGGTATTTATTTCCTAACTGAACTAAACTTTTGCATGAAACATTTTTAGATATATAACTTTATATTTCGTATTCAGGGCTTCTCAAAGAATTCGGATAATTTTGCGACTGTAGATGGGAATTGCTGAAATTGGGTTTTCAAATGTATTACGTGTTTCCAAAGGTTCAATGGTTCATAGTCTGTGCTTGATACATGATTTTTTACTTTAAAAAAAACTGAGTTAAGAAATCCTAAAATTGTAAGGATTCAGATTGTAAGGTTTAAAAAAAAATAACAAATTCAATTTGGAATGGATCGTAAACAATATAAATATTGGAAAAATAAAGTAAGCCAAACTATTTATTACACTCTGTTTAATTGCGGTATTTTATAAACACAAAATAGTTCTTAAAATAACTTTTTTTGTTAAAAATTGACATAAAAATAGGTTTATTCCATTACTCTGAAATTATTTTAAAATGTCTCTTTAAAATCAAACAAGAGTAATTATCTGAATCGTAAATATTATTACCTATTGTATATTAAAAACTACACTTGAACCCAGAATATTAATTTTGTACAATTCTTATTTGAAATAATTTTACTATGATTAAATATAAAACTTTGTAATGAATTTTTGATATTTTCTTTTTTAAAATATATTTGCAGCTACAAAAGTATTCTTTACTTTTATTTTCTTTTTTTTTAAACGTTTTTGATATTTACTTTCATATGACATAAGAGCCTAAAATAAACGATTTTTGTTTATATAGATAAATATTACTTAGATTCATCCAAAATGAAATACAATATAAAATAAAGAATGACGTATATAAAGCTAATGCTTGCACTTAAAAGGTCATTTGTAAAATAAGCGATTCTTTGTTTTGTTAAGTATAACAAAATTTTTCATTTTGTGTTCCGATAAATCATACAGATTCCGGGGAAGGAGTCTTATTTAAACCATATCTATATTTAAGTTGATTGATCGAGAGGCATTAGTCATAAGACAATAATAAAAATCTTTTGAAATTTGAAAAGTATCCAAATCTGTATTATTAAAATTAAAAACAGCAATCAAAAGATCATTTGTATTGTGAGGTTCCACATAAAATATTACATACCTTACGATACAATAATTCCAAATTAATAATGGAATCAAGAAACAATGTTTCTCAAGACATTTTAAGCACTGTTTAACATTAAAGGAAAAGTTAAAAAATAATAATTGATTGTATGTCTCAATTATTATTTTGAGTAATTAATTCTGAAATAAAATTTCCCCATTAGAAAAGCTTTTAATAATGTTATAAAAAAATTCTAATTATTTCACAATTATAAATTAAATTATAATTTTCTTTAAATTCAAACCGTAGTAGTAAAAGTCACTTCATGTATAGATATAACAAACTAACACCTTGTAATAATGTACTAATTTTAATTGCTAAATTTGTAAATTAAAACTATAAAAACTGTAAAAATAGGTTATTCGATTGCTTTAATGTTTCGACACTACCCGAGTCATTTTCAAAACAAAAAAATAAAAAAATTTCTAAAATTGCACGGTCTATAAATGTCATTATTAACCATTTGGAAAAATGGTTATTGTCCTCGTGAAGGTAGGAAATCAAAAACATATCTGAAGCTTTTTATTGGTTGAATCCACATTTTATTCGTTTTCTGATTGGTCTATACAGTAACATGTATTTTCCCTTTACTTTCAACAGAGATGGATACTTATGTTGCCACTGTGACAAAAAAGTAATAAAAACTACAGAAAAAATTTATAACTCAGAAACAAATTGAGATACAGCTTTCAAACAAATAGCATTTAAAAGTACATTTTTTTCTCTATACGACGGCGTAAAAAGTAATATTGTGGGATGTTTAGAAGTTTAAGAATGAAATTTCATTTATAATGGGTCGTCAGATTTCTTAGAAATCTGACGATGGAAAAGCCTTTTCCCGAACAGCCAATGAAATGCTTGGATAATATGCAAGTTTCAGGTGGATAATACATAAGGTTCAGGAAATCTGACGAGTCGCAGGCGATTTTTGTCGCTTGTAATTTTTACGTGTAATAACACTATTAATGTTTAATCCATGGCGTACGTAAAGTATGATAAACTCCGTGCGATTTTTTATGTCTTAAATTTTAGTCTTTGAAAAAATCATTTTCCAAATGGTCGTTGTAATTTGTTAAATTGCTTTTTTTTTATGTACACTTTCTTATTAAGCACGTATTTCTTTTTGTTTTACTTAGGTATTTATTCTTATTTTTGTAACTATTCAGTAACTCGAGTCATAATTTTGTTAAGTTATATTATGCTGCATCACAACATATTGAATTTTTTCGTGTTAAATCTCTATCTGGTTTCTCTTATAATTAATGAATAGTTATAGATTGCGGAAAAAATGATCTTACCTTCATTAAAATTTATTTGGATGATTTCTTCTTGATTCAAACTTGCTAGAGCTGTGATTTTTCTGTTATATTTAATGTCAGTTACATACTCCTTTTTTCCATAGTACTTAAATTTCCTACAAGTTATACCAATAGAGTAATTATTTTATCCGTCTGCTCTAATATTATATATTATATATTACAATTTTACATAACTGCATCTGTTCAAAATTGACATTTAAAAATAATAATTTAAGATTTATTCTCTCAATCTGAAGTTATGAAAAATATTTCTGTAAATGCAACCAGAATAATTATCTGAAACGTAAATATTAAATATTAATTAAAAACTGCAGTTTAAAATGAATTTTATGCGATGTTTATTCCAAGAACTAGTATTGTGATCTTAAATAGAAGAGTTTATAATGAGTTTTAGATTATTTCTCATTTCAAATATATTTTCAGCTACAAAAATATTCCCCCTTTTTTTTTTTTTAACTTGAACATTTTTAATATTAACTTTTATATGACATATGAGCCAAAAATAAAAGACTTTTGTTTATATAGCTAAACATTAAAAATCATTCAAAATGGAATACTACAAAAGAGAATGACAAATGTAAAGCTCATGCTTGCACTTAAAAAGTCATTTGTAAAATAAGTAAGTAATTCTTTGTTTTGTAAAATATAACAAAATTTATCATTCTTGAGTTTCAATAAATCATATAGATTCCGGGGGAAAATTATTATTTAAACCATCTTTATAGTTAAATTGATGTATTGAGACGCATTAGTCAAAAGACAATAATAAAAATCGGTTGAAATTTGAAACGTATCCTAATCTGTTTTATTAAATTTTTTTAAAAAAAAGCAATTAAAAGCTCATTTCTATTGTGAGGTTGCACATAAAATATTACATGCCTTACAATGCAATAATTGGAAATTTATAATGGTATCAAGGAACAATGTTTCTCGAGAAATTTTAACCGCTGTTTAACATTAAAGGAAAAGTTAAAAAATAATAATAGATTGTATGTCTCATTTATTATTTTGTTTTGAAGTAATTCTGAAGCAAAATTTCTCCATTAGAAAAGCTTTTAATAATGTAATTAAAAAAAATTCTAGTTATTTCACAATTATAAATTAAATACAATATTTTCTTTAACTTCAAACAAAAGTAGTAAAATTAACTTCCTGTATAGATAAAACAAACTAACACATTGTAATAATGTACTAATTTGAATTGTTAAAAGGTGTAAATTAAAACTACAAAAACTGTAAAAATAGGTTAATCGATTGTTTAAATGTTTCGACACTACCCGAGTCATTTTCATAACAAAACAAAACAAAACAAAACAAAGAAAAAATTTCTAAGATCGCACGGTCTATAAAGGTCATTATTTATGTACTCTTTCTTATTATGCACGTATTTTTTTTTTTTTTTTTTTTTTTTTTTTTTTTTTTTTTTTTTTTTTTTTTACTTGGACATTTATTTTTATTTTTGTAACTATTCAGTAACTCGAGCCATAATTTTGTTAAGTTAAATGATGCTGCATCGCTACATGTTGAATTTTTGCGTGTTAAATCTCTATATGGTTTATCTTATAATAAATGAATAGTTACAGATTGCAGCGAAAAGTTATTAGGGCTGTGGTTTTTTATTATATTTAATGTCAAGTACAAGTTCCTTTTTTCTATACTCGGGTCAATCCATTTCAAGTGGTCCAGAAAATGTCATATTCGTTGCTCGACCATTTTTAAAAAATCTGAAATTTTTTGTACAACAACCCTAACATGATGGAAGTTCAAAATGACTATTATTTTAATTTTATTAATTTTTGTTTGTGCATGGCGGCCATCTTTGTTTCATCGTCTGCAGCAATTTTCTCAGAAGAAGGGTTTACGGAATTGTAAATAATTCATCTTTTACTTATCCAATTCAACTGCGGATTAAAGCAATTTGTACAGAATACATTGGGCTAAAAATATGGTAATGGAGTAGTTTCCGAAACTAATTGCTTATTGGTAAAATTTAAGCATAAATTTTTAGTTTTTTTCCAAAATTTGTCCGTTTACAAGAGGAAATTTTTCTAGCAAGGAAAACTGTCAACATGACATAATTTTTTTTACAAATAGGACGAAAGTACTTGTACTCACACGCCGAGTTCCAGATCTGGGACTTGCTTTCTCTTTGTTAAAAGAAATCCGAAATTTTTCAAAAATGACAAAATCGCACTTTTCAGGCTTTGATATCTCTGGTGGGGCACGAGATAAAAATCTGATTTTTTTTTTATAAGAGTATTGTATAGTAGTGTTATGCACAAGAAATTTCAGGATGGAGATTTGACTACAAGCTGAGATATGACAAGGGCAACATGTCAAAACAATACTGCCAAACTATTGTTTTGTTGTAGTCACAGCTAAGTATTTATCTCAGAGTATCATTTAAATTTATTTTTTAGATTATCTTTAAATAATAGTAACAGAAAATAAATCTTTTGCAATTAATAAAAAAAAAATAATTATGCCTAAGGCTTACATTTTGTATGGTTTCAGTAATTTTTGTTGTAATTTTAGTAACTAAAAGAAACCTCAGCACTTTTACATATATATATATATATATATATATATATATATATATATATATATACAAGACCTGAGACAAAAACAGAATAGAGAAAGAGAAAAGCTGTTAATGTTGACATACTTGTTGAGACATGATCAAACTTGTCAAAACACATTCCTGCTTGTTGGTTTAAAAACAACAATTTTAATGTTGCTTGCCAGTCCCTGAAACTTGTTCCTACCATAAGTATGATCCTGTAAATGAAACATTATGCCATGTTAACATGCATCAGCCTCATGTAATTTTCAGAAAGTAAAGATACCCAAAGTCTTTTCAAAATCTATACTGCAGAAAAATCACATTTTTTCATAAGAAGTAAGCTGGGAATTAATAATGAATTGAGACTTGCACATAGTGATTTCAATGTATATTTCTATGAGCCAGCAGGGCCAAGATCTTCAATCAAGTTATCAAGAGAACACAAGACTTGGTTCCTACAAATAAAATTTTGAGAAAGATCAAAATTGTGGTTTTTGAACCAAGAAGCAAGAATGTGTTTTGACACGTTTGATCATGTCTCCATAAGTATGACAACATTAACAGCTTTTCTTTTTCCCTATGTTGTTTTTGTCTCAGGTCTTGTATAAAAATATTTTTTTTCTTTATGTAAAAGTGCTGAAGTTTCTTTTAGTTACTAAAATTAGGTAAAACAAAAATTACTGAAACCATACACAATGTATGGCCTTAGGCAAATAATTTTTTTTTTATTAATTGCTAAGCTTTGCAAAGGGCTTTATTTTCTGTTACTATTATTTAAAGGTAATCAAAAACATAAATTTAAATGACACTCTGAGATAAATACTTAGCTGTGACTACAACAAAACAATAGATTGGCAGTATTGTGTCGACATGTTGCCCTTGCCATATCTCAGCTTGTAGTCAAATCTCCATCTTGAAATTTCTTGTGCATAACACTACTATACAATACTCTTATAAAAAAAAAAAAAAAAAAATCAGATTTTTATCTCGTACCCCACCAGAGATATCAAAGCCTGAAAAGTGCGATTTTTGTCATTTTTGAAAAAATTGGGATTTTTTTTAGGAAAGAGAAAGCAAGTCCCAGATCTGGAACTCGGCGTGTGAGTACAAGTACTTTCGTCCTATTTGTAAAAAAAAATTATGTCATGTTGACAGTTTTCCTTGCTAGAAAAATTTCCTCTTGTAAACGGACAAATTTTGGAAAAAAAACTAAAACTTTATGCTTAAATTTTACCAATAAGCAATTAGTTTCGGAAACTACTCCATTACCATATTTTTAGCCCAATGTATTCTGTACAAATTGCTTTAATCCGCAGTTGAATTGGATAAGTAAAAGATGAATTATTTACAATTCCGTAAACCCTTCTTGTGAGAAAATTGCTGCAGACGATGAAACAAAGATGGCCGCCATGCACAAACAAAAATTAATAAAATTAAAATAATAGTCATTTTGAACTTCCATCATGTTAGGGTTGTTGTACAAAAAATTTCAGATTTCTTAAAAATGGTCGAGCAACCAGTGCTGGACCACTTGAAATGGATTGACCCACTCAAATTTCCTAGTAGTTGTACCAATATAGTAATTACTTTATCTGTCTGCTCTAATATTATGTATTACATATTATATTTGTACATAACTGCATCTGTTCAAAATTGACATTTAAAAATAATAATTTGAAATTCATTCTCTCAATCTGAAATTATGAAAAATTTTTTCTTTAACTTCAACCAGAATAATTATCTGATTCGTAAATATTATTGCAAATATATTAAAAATGCAGTTTAAAATGAATTTAGTACAATGTTTATTTGAAATACTTTTATTGGGATCTTAAATAGAAGATCTTATAATGAATTTTAGATTATTTCTCATTTTCAAATACATTTGCAGCTAGAAAAATATTCTTTTTTTGTACTTGAACGTTTTTAATTTTAATTTTCATATGACATATGAGCCTAAAATAAAAGATTTTTGTTTATATAGCTAAACATTAAGAATCATTCAAAATGAAATACTATCTACAATAGAGAATAACAAATGTAAAGCTCATGCTTGCACTTACAAAGGCATTTGTAAAATAAATAAGTAATTCTTTGTTTCGTAAAATATAACAAAATTTATCATTCTCGAGTTTCAATAAATCATACAAATTCCGGGGGAAAATCATTGTTTAAATCCTCTCTATAGTTAAGTTGATGTATTGAGAGGCATTAGTCATAAGACAGTAATAGAACTCGTTTGAAATTTGAAACGTATCCAAATCTGTTTTATTAAAAATAACAAAAAGGAATCAAAAGATCATTTACATTGCGAGGTTGCGCATAAAATATTGCATGCCTTACAGTACAATAATTGGAAATTAATAATGGTATCAAGAAACAATATTTCTCAAGATATTTTAAACGCTGTTTGATATTAAAGGAAAAGAAGAAGAAAAAATAGATAGATTGTATGCCTCATATATTATTTTAAATTGAAGTAATTCTAACACAAAATTTCTCCATTAGAGAAATTTTTAATCATGTTAAGATATCTATAGACAATAATAATAATAATAATAATAATAATAATAATATTGCTTCGTAAATATAAATTAAATACAACAATTTCCTTAATTCAAACGTCTAAGAAAGTCATTTCACATATGTTAAAAGATTGAATATTAAACACTGTTGCTAATTTAAAATAGCAATTAAAGCCTTTGTGCAGCACTATTAAAAAGCAGAAAACCGATGTTTAAAAATGCACAAACAATACGTGAAAAGCAGCAAACAGCTGTTTCGAATCTACTAACGAGATTCTACTTCAGTGCAAGATAGAGCAAGACACAGCGGGCTAGAAAAAGCAAGGCTGAGCAAAATGACAGAGATTCACCCGATTATATAACTGATACGGGCAGCGAATGCACCAAAAACAACCAATGATACAGAAGCAGATGAAACGAATATGTGAACATGTAGCGACTTCTACCGGAGAACGAGAGAAAAAGAAATCAAAAAGGGGGATTTAAATTCATGCTTTCCAAATACATGGAAAATCAGGAATACTAAAATAAGTCATTGACTAAAGAGTGAGAATTTTTAATAATGTGGCAAGCTCTTAGATTTCGTTTAAAAGAGCATGAAGGTTATGTTAAAAATCAGGAGCTTAAACGTTCTTCTATTGCTCAACATTGTTGGTCTTTTCAACATAGGTTCAATTTTTTCTCAGCCATCATTATCCAGAAATGTTCTTCTAACCTTTATCTTGATTTTTGGGAAGCTTACCACATCATTAAAAAATCTCACTCTTTAGTTAACGACTTATCTAGTACTCTTGATTTTCCAAGCATGTGGAAAGCATTCATTTAATTTCCCCTTTTTGGTTTCTTTTTCTCTCGTTCTCCGGTAGATGTCACTCATTCGTTTCATCTGCTTCTGTCTCATTGGTTTGTTTTTGGCGCATTCGCTACCCGTATCGGTTATATAATCAGGCGCATCTCTGTCATTTTTTTCAGCCTTGCTTTTCTAGCACGCTTTGTCTTGCTCTATCTTGCACTGAAGAAGAATCTCGCTAGTAGATTCGAAATAGCTGTTTGCTGCTTTTCACGTATTATTTGTGCACATTTTCAAACGTTGGTTTTCAGCTTTTTAATACTGTTGCTAATTTTCAGAAAATTATTTCGATTTATTTTTTCAAGTATTTTATCTGGAATATTAAATAATGCAATCCAAATATATTTGCAGCCACAAAAATAATCTTTTTCTATTAGAACGTTTTTGATATTTATTTTTATATGACATATGAGCTTAAAATAAGCTATTTTTGTTTAGATAGATAAATATTACGTAGAATCATCCAAAAAGAAATACTGTCTACAATAGAGAATGACAAATGTAAAGCTAATGCTTGCACTTAAGAAGTCATTTGTAAAATAACTGATTCTTTGTTTTGTAAAATACAACAAAATTTATCATTCTTAAGTTTCGATAAATCATACAGATTCCGTGGAAAAATCATTATTTAAACCATGTCTATAGTAAAGTTGATTGGTAGGGAGGCATTATTCATAAGACAATAATAGAAATCGTTTCAAATTTGAAACGTATCCTAATCTGTTTTATTAAAATAATAATAAAAAAAAACAATCAAAAGATCATTTCAATTGTGAGGTTGCACATAAAATATTACTTGCCTTAGAATGCAATTATTGGAAATTAATAATGGTGTGAAGAAACAATGTTTCTCAAGATATTTTAAGAGCTGTGTTTAGTAATAAAGGAAAAGTTAAAAAATAATTGATTGCATGTTTCATCTATTAATTTGTTTTGAAGGAATTCTTTAACAAAATTTCTCCATTAGAGAAGTTTTAATCATGTTAAAATATGTATACACAAAAAAATTAAAATTGCTTCACAATTATAAATTAAATACAATGTTTTCCTTAAATTCAAACTTTAGTAAGAAGTTCAATTCATATATGTTAAATAATTGACTATTAAACACTGTTGCTTATTTTCAGAAAATAATTTTGATATTTTCCCCAAGTATTTTATCTGGAATATTCAATACTGGAATCCAAATATATTCGTAGCTACAAAAATATTTCATTTTTCTTTTACTTGAACGTTTTTGATATTTATTTTTATATGATATATGAGCTTAAAATAAGCGATTTTTGGTTAGACAGATAAGTATTACGTAGAATCATCCAAAATGAAATACTCTCTACAATGGAGAATGACAAATGTAAAGCTAATACTTGCATTTAAAAAGTCATTTGTAAAATAAGTGATTCTTTGTTTTGTGAAATTTAACTAAATTAATCAATCTCGAGTTTCGATAAATCATACAGATTCCGGAGGAAAAATCATTATTTAAACCATCTCTATAGTTAAGTTGATTGATAGAGGGGTATTATTCATAAGACAATAATAGAAATCGTTTCAGTTTTGAAACGTAGCCAAATCTGTGTTTTTAAAATTAAAAAGAGCAATCAAAAGATCATTTGTATTGCGAGGTTCCACATAAAATATTACATGCCTTACAATACAATAATTAGAAATTAATAAAGGTATCAAGAAACAATGTTTCTCAAGACATGCGCTCTTAAGCGCATTTTAGCATTAAAGAAAAAGTTAAATAATAATAATAGATTGTATGTCTCCTTTATCTTTTTGTGTTGAAATAATTCTGAAATAAAATTTCTGTATTAGAAAAGCTTTTAATCATATTCAAATTTCCGTAGACGAAAAAATTAAAATTATTTCACAATTATAATTTAAATACAATATTTTCCTTAAATTCAATCTTTAGTAGTAAAAGTCGATTCATGTATGTTAAATAATAAAATATTCAACACAGCAAATCAATACAGAAAATAAAAATATTTTTTAAAGATTATTTTCTGGAGTAATAAATACTCTCATTCAATAAAAAAAGGGCAATATTTTTTTAAAATATTTTTACTATTAATAAAATATTATTTTTCACATGAATCGTTTTGATTTGATTAAATATGAATGACATATGAATATAAAATAAAATATTTTTTGTTTACATAGATAAAAAAAAAGTTTCTTTGAACAATTCAAAAGGACATACTACCTACAATAGGAAATGACAAATCTAAAACGAATTTATAAAAAAAAATAGCTCTTTAAGTTCAACTAAAGTAATTATCTAAATCGTAATTATTGTTATATGTATATCAAAATCTACATTTGAAAATGAATTTTGTATAACTTGTATTTGGAATAATTTTACTAGGAATTTAAATAGAATAAAATATATTTTCAGCTGCAAATATATAAATAAAGAAATAAATATATATACACAATATTTCAACATAAATTAACTGACTCCATAGCTTTTAATTTCTGTGTTAATTTAACTGTTTTATTCACCGTAATCTTATCATGCTTCTTGGATTCCATGTGCGGGAATATATTTTGAAAATCTACTGGGAATTAATACGGTATGTTTTGTAAGATTTCTATTGCTATAAATTAAATATTTAATAGGTTGTAGTTTTTTTTTCATTTCATTTGATAATGTCCTGTATTCATCTTGAAACTATTATTTTGATTATATTGGTTGTTTGAGTACAGGGGAAATTTTTTTTTCAGCTTATAGCTTTTTTCCCACAGAAAACAACCGATTTGCTTATATCATTGAATTCTGTACTCTTGAGAACGTAATTCAATATATAAGTTTTTCAATTTTTTCGGAATCCATATTTTTCTTTTTTTCTTCCATGTTAATTCTTGTAATTAAGTATACGTTACTTTATTTTACACATACAGTTCTATATTGTTGCTTTATGGCGTGTAGTCAATCATTCACAATATTGCAGTTTTTGATGATGGTCGGTAACGTTTAATTAATGGTTATATATATATATATATATATATATATTATTTTACTTGAAAGTTTTTGATATTTGCTTTTAGATGACATATGAGCCTAAAATAAGCGACTTTTGTTTAGATATATAAAAAATAATTAGAATCATTCTAAGTTAAATACTACCTAAAATAGAGAATTACGAATGTAAAGCTTATGCTTGCATTTAAAAAGTAATTTGTAAAATATGTGATCCTTTGTTTTGTAAAATATAACAGAATTTATCATTCTTGTGTTTCGATAAATCATGCAGATTCCGCAGAAAAAGCATTATATATACCATCTCTATAGTAAAGGTCATTGATTGAGAGGCATTAGTCATAATATAATAATATAAATAGTTTGAGATTTGAAACGTATCTAAATCTGTATTATTAAAAAAAAAAAAAAAAAAAGAAAAAAGCAATGAAAGGATCATTAGTGTTGTAAGGTTGCACACAAAATATTACATGCTTTACAATACAATCATTGGAATTTAATAATAACACCAAGAAACATTGTTTCTCAAAATATTTTAAGTTCTGTATAATAATAAAGAAAAGTACAAAAAAAAATAAATAAAAGGATTACATGTTTCATTTATTAATTTGTGTTGGAGGAATTCTGAACCGAATTTCTCCATTAGAGAAGTTTTTATTATGTTAAAATATCTATCGACGAAAAATTGAAAATTATTTCACCAAATATAAAAATGCAATATTTTCCATAAATTTAAACGTTGATAGTAAAAGTCGTTTATATAGGTTAAATAATGAAATATTAAACAATGCAACTCAATACAGAAAAAAAAATTATTTTCAAGTATCTTTTTTTTTTTTTTTTTTAGTATTAAATACAGTAGAGTTCCGCTATTCCGAAAATCCGCCTATTCCGAACAGAATTTTAAAAAAATACCGATTTTTTTAACTTAAAAACAGGAAAAATTAAAAAGACGTTCGTGAAAAAACGTACATTTGATGTCATACAAAGAAGTTAAATAGAGACATACATAGAGCCAAAGCTTGATGAAACCGCCTTAAACCAAATTGGAATAAAAGCTGGTTATTTAAGTACATGTCGGCTCCATTTATACAATTCTGTAGAATCATTTTTAATCACTACTAAACACAAAAATTAACTAATTTACAGACACTTAAGAAGTAAAATCAGTGATTTTTTTCAGACGAAGAGCACTGAATCGATTTGAGGATGTAATGTTCCGCCATCGCCGCATGAACATAACATCATTTGGTGTTCATTAAGGGTGTTGTTCGACGTAGCGACGTAGCGAGGTCAAGAGCATTAGGCAAGATGTGATGAGTTGTCGAAGGTCACTGCCCTTCCCTTCCCACTTGCACTGAACTTGTTCCACACGAGCCAATCAACGATGTATACAGCTAACACTAGCAGATGTCCCCGAACTTATTTTACATCTTAACAAGTCAATACGTTGATTATTATTAATGTAATTTCGAATTCCTGCTAAACCGAATAGTGTTCAGTCCCAATTAGTTCGGAATAGCGGGGCTCTACGATACTCTGATTCAATGGAAAAAAATGAAATACCTTTTTAAAAACATTTTACAATTAATAAAATATTCTTTTTCACATGAATCTTTTTAATCCGGTGGCATATGAATGGCATACGAAAATAAAATAAAATATATTTTGTTTACATAGATAAACGTTTATTTGAATCCTTCAAAATTACAGCAGCAAATGACAAATCTAAAACGAAATTATGTAAAATATTTCTTTAAGTTCAGCCAGAGTAATTAACTAAAACGTAAATATTATTACATGTATATTAAAAAATACAGTTGAAAATTAATTTTGTACAATTTTTATTTGAAATGCTTTTACTTGGATTTTAAACAGAACATTTTATAATGAATTTTAGATTATTTCTTATTTGAAATACATTTTTTTTTTTTTTTTTTTTTAATATTTACTTTGATATGACGTATGAGCCTAAAATAAACGATTTTTGTTTAGATAGAAAAACATTACTTAGAATCATTCAAAATGAAATACTATATACAAAAGAGAATGACAAATGTAAAGCTAATGCTTACACTTAAAAAGTCATTTGTAAAATAAGTGATTCTTTGTTTTGTAAAATATAACAAATGTATTATTCTTGAGTTTTGATAAATCATACATATTCCGGGGAAAAAGTATTATTTAAACCATCTTTACAGTTATGTTGATTGATTGAGAGGCATTAGTCATAAGACAATAATAGAAATCGTTTGAAATTTGAAATGTATCCAAATTTGTATTATTAAAATTAAAAATAGCAATCAAAAGATCGTTTGTATTGTGAGGTTGCACATAAAATATTACATGCTTTACAATACAATTATTGGAAATTAATAATGGCACCAAGAAACAATGTTTCTCAAAATACGGTAGAACCTCGATTATTGGAAGTAATTGGGACCGACGATCTTTAGGAAAATAGAAAATTTCGGATATTCGAAAATGCTTCAATTATATGATTAAGGACAAAAATATGCGTTCTTTGTTATTATGGAAACAAGTGCTTAGTAAAAATAAAGCAATAGCATATTAGAAAGAAAAATAAAATACCTAAATTTTAATTTTGAAATTAAGTGCCTTTTACATATTTCACAAGGACTGAAAAAAAAAAAAAAATTGTTTGTCGCAATTTTGACTGTCTTTGCTTTGCATCTCTATAACGAAGTTTTTTTTTTTTTTTATGCTATAAGTTCACCAATATCACAGTCTTTCTGCTGCTCCAGCCATGTCAAATCTTTTGCAAAACATTCAAAACCTTCAGAATTGCTAATTTGTTCGTTTTCTTTGCCCTCCGCAATTTACGAGAGCTGAAGTTAAATTCAGAGGAATTCTTAGAAACGGAATCCGAAATATTTTTCTGTAATCTTGTTTCGTTGCACTTGCACTTTCGCATTTGCACACAAGGAACCTGATAGTAAAAAAAAAAAAAAAAGTTTAAAAAATGTATTTTGTTTAACCGAGCGTTCAGTTAAAAGAATTTCGGATAAAAAAGGTTCTGCTGTATTTTAAGCGTTGTTTAACAATATACGAAAAGTTAAAAAATAATGAATTGCATGTTTAATTTTTATTCGGTTTCCGTATATAAAAAGTAAAAATGAAACCATAATGAGATCACTCCATGTCTTTCTGTACATCTGTCACAGCTATTTTACTCGTAATCTATGGAACGTTGAAAGTTCAAATTGTCTGAAATAAAAAAGGCCGTTGACCCACATATTTATAGATTATTAAAAATTCAAAAATATATTTACGAAAAATGTAGGGGGGATAATTATATTACTTGAAAAAAAAAATATTTTCTTGTTATATCCTGTGAAAGTTTTTGTAACGCAGAACAAAAAAATAGATTTCTTGTAATTTTAGGTATTATGTTATCAGAGATATCGTCGAAAATGTAATGCAAAAATATGCCCCCCCCCCCTCTATTAACGAATCTACTGAAACTAAAATTATGAAAAGATTAGGGGTAGTAGAATTTAATATAAAACTTGTCGGAAACGATTACCCTAGGTCTGATAGTTTTGGAGAAAATCGCATTTTTTCGTTACACACAAATTTCGACTTGGTTGCCATTCAGCAAAGGAGTTGAGAAGCGCTGGAGGTACCTATCGTCGCAGAAGTATAAAAGGGTTGTTGATAATAATTTTCGAAAAAAAAATGTCGTTAATTAGCGAATATATTAATCCATCAAGTGTGTGGTCTCCTACTAACGCAAGAGCCTCTGCTCGTGCTTCCCACCATTCCATCAAGAGATATATCTCCAATGGATGCTTGAGTATTTGCTCGTACTCGTACCATCTTAATTGTGCCACGAAAATCATTCCATCTCCAATGCACACTTGAGTATTTGCTCGTGCTATCTTACTCATGCCACGTAATTCACTCTTTTCCATTTCTGCCGCCCCTTGTTGCGGAAGCGACTCAAGAGTGAAAGGTTCCATTCTCTCATTGGTTGATCAGAAACCGATCTTTGCTTGCTTCTCAGGGATGATTTGGCGATGAAATGCAAGCACTTTGAGAAATATCGTACCTAGTTAATTCATGCTATTTTGATGAGAGTTTTGTGTGGACGGTCTTGTGCAGTGGTTAACGCGCTTGTCTAGCAAACTCAAGTAGGCAGGTTATATCCTCCCTATTACTTTTATATTTGTGTTTTGTTTCGATTTTTATTAAGTTAATAAAGATTTATCGATTTTTATTATCCGTTCATTTCCAATTTTTTTTAATTGTCAATTAGATAATTAAATAAAATTTTGATTAAATTAAGTTTTAATTGTTATTAAATAAAATAAAATTTAGTTTTAGATAAAATTGAAATTTAATTTTTATTAAATAAAATAAAATTTAGTTTTAAATAAATTTCAAAATTCATATAAGCTATTTTTTATGAATTAAAGTGAACATTTATTATAATTCAATAATAATATCTCCTAAACTTACAGATAAATATTAAATTAGCAAAATTAATTTATCAAGGTTTTCTTTTAAAATTAATTAGTATTTTTCATACAAAAAAACTTTATTAAATTATTGTCAAATGCTTTGTAATTTTTTATTATGTAAAAAATACTGTTGCTGAAATTAATTTTTAAAACTCATATTACTTATAAGCTATTTATTTCAATTCCTTAAAATGAATATTTTTGAAAATATAATGTTATTTCTTACACTTATATAAAATATTTTTATTTTTATGTTATATTACTTAACAATATATCTGAATGCATAACTATATTCAGTTTATTTTATTTCAAAGTAAAATTTTATTAATTTATGAATTTATATTAATAATATTAACTTAATAAGTAATTAATTATTTAAATCAATTTGTAATAGTTAATTGTTAAATACTTTTTATTAAAATTTGCTAAAATATTTTTAATTGTTTTTATTTAAAAATTCTAATAAACTACTTTTCAAAATAATATATATATTATATATATTATATATATGCTATTTGAAAACTCAGTCAAAAACATAAATTATTTTTATTAAAAAAATTATTATAAATTTCCCCTTCACTATTACCACCCTAAATATTTGAAAACTAACAAGGAAGGTCTCCATTCTGGGCATATTCAGAATATTTTGAAAAAAAAAAATACTAATTAAACTACTTCTGCATGTAATAAAGGATCAGTCAAATTTAGCAGCGGAATTACAGTAGAAAGTCTGTAAAAAAATAAAATACTTTTGAGTATTTGGCGCGAAAAGGCGAAAGCGTCACACTATTTGGCGAGCAATACTTTTCCTCGATAAAAGCAAACGATTTTAGTGCACCTGAAAATTGATTGTTAATTGATTTTTAGAATGCGTGTAATTAGTATTTAATGAATTTAAACTTAAACAATGAGAGAGTTTTATAAATACATTTTTTCGTATTACATATTTATGGGGGCGAGACTCCATACTTAACTCACAACTCACTTTTAGGACGAACACTGACATTTATTGAGACGAATACATACACAAAAAATACAGATATAAACGCTCTTCTCGTTCTTTAATTAGCTTAAAGTTAATAATTCAGGACGTCGTCGAATATATTTCTGAGATTTTCTTACGTCGTGTAAATATTCAATCTTATTTCTCCGAAATATGTTCTATTCTTTTTAACAAAACTCTGCGTCGTAGAAACTCATTTCGTTCTCTTTACTTCTTCTGCAATTTCACTTCACACAGCTTCGTAAAGGCTCATTTCCTTTTTAATCTCGAAGCGGGAAATACGGAGACACTCAGTCGAATGCAGGTGTTGCTTGCGAAATCTCCACAAGCGGCCGTCCTGACATCTGGAGCTGCCGCAGCGACATGTGGTAAAATAGAATCTGAAAAAACAAAAAACAAAAACCAATAACTGTTCTTAGGGGAAAAGAAAAAAAAATTAATCTGCACATCATAGTTGAAGTAGCGTAACATCGATACAGATTTCTTTGAAAGCAGTAACTTGTAAAATGTTTATAGGACACAGAAAGAAAAGATTTAAAGAAAAAAAAAATTTCCCTTTTTTTTTAAGTTTCAGTTTTCGTCAGGCCAAGGTTTCATGTATTCAGCACAGGAGCTAGTATTTATCGGTCCTTCAGTTGATGAGATTTTCGCTACGTCGTAGGTGTCATTAGACTTCACTTTGATTACTTTATACGGACCTAAGAATTTAGATTTCAACTTTAAACCTGGTCCTTGCTGGGTTCTCTTAATTGCTACAAGGTCACCAAGCTTGTACTTACGGGGTTTCTTACGTCGTAAATTATAATGCTTGCGGTTTTCTTGTTGAATTTCCAGAATATTCTTCTTGGCTTCTTTACGGAGCTCTTCTCGGTCTTTCATAAATTGTTCTTCGACTGCACTGTTTAAGAGGTCAATAATTTGTACATCTTCTTTCTGTTTCATTTTTGTACCAAATAATATTTCAAACGGTGTTCTCTTAATGCTTCTTTGGTAAGTTGAATTAATGACTTGTTGAACTTTAGGAACATGTTTAAACCATTTGGTCGGTTCGTCTTTGGACATTTTAGAGATTACAGAAATTATGGTGGAATTAAGTCGCTCTACTTGACCATTGGCACGGGGAAGGCCAGTTGTAACTGTCTCGTGCTTTATATTTTCATCTTGACAATAATCAGCAAATTCTTTGCTTGTAAATGCAGGACCTTTATCGCTAATGATAATGGAAGGATTGCCAAAAGTATGACTTTGTTGTCGTAGTTTTGATATAACTTCGGTAGCAGAAGTACTTTTACATGGATACAACCAGACGAATTTAGTAAATGCGTCTATTAAAGACAAAATATGTTTATAATTTTTGTTGGTTGTTTCAAGAGGGCCTAAATGATCAATGTGGTAGGTTTGGAGAGGAATCTCTTCTTTAGGTAAGGGATGTAATTCACCTTCTTGTTTGCCACGTTTGCGATTATACAAAAGGCATGTTACACAATTCGCTATAATTTTATCAATTTTATTTGACATATTAGGGATGAGAAATTCTTCGTTAAGGAGTTCTTCACAGCGTTTACGGCCAAAATGTCCTTTGTCATGAACGTGTTTAATGACATTTAGCTGCATTTCATCCGGCACAACTATCAGATCGATACCTTTATGATTTTTATAGAGAACATTATTTTTAAGGGAATAGTTGTCATATGGCTTTGTTTTCAAAATTTCTTTGATGGCCTGTATATGTTCGTCAGTGTTCTGTGATTGTATGATTTTGGTAGTAAAACTATCTTGAATGACCATACATATTGGATTTCTACTTAAAGCGTCGACATGGCGCATGCGTGTACCTTGTCTGTGTTCGATTGTATAGTTGTAGTCAGCTAACATTAAAGCCCATCGAGCAATCTTGGTGCAAAGATCTTTTTTATTCATAGTAAGGGCGAATGCGTTGCAATCTGTGACTATCTTGAAAGGAATACCTAGAATGTAAACGCGAAATTTTTTAAGGGCTTCTATGACAGCTAAAACTTCTAATTCATAACTCGAATATTTACGTTCGGCATCTGTGGTTTTTTTGCTCATAAAATAGACAGGGTGAAATTGATTGTCAATAGAAGACTTTTGAAGGAGGACTGCTCCGTAACCGTCAATAGATGCATCACAGTGAACTTCTGTTTCGTTACTAGGGTTATAAATGCTTAAAACAGGACCTGAAGAAAGGATGTGTTTCAGCTGATTAAATGCATTTCGTTGCTGGTCGCCAAAGTGAAATTTAGTGTCCTTTCTAAGAAGATCTGTTAAAGGCTTAGCTATTAAAGAGTAATCTTGAATGAATTTACGAAAATATGAAGTTAATCCGACAAATGAATGTACTTCTTTTATACTTTTAGGTTCTGGGAAATTAAGGACAGCTTTAGTTTTTAAGGGGGATGGGTGCAGTTGACCATTTTTAATGTGGTAACCCAAAAAAATCAATTTCTCGTTGTAGAAAGTGGCATTTTTTAAGATTCAGTTCTAAACCATATTCGGAAGCAGTTGTAAGGACGCGTTGTAATTTCTGGAGTCCTTCGACTTCGTTTTCAGCTGGTATTATGAAGTCATCCATATAGACAATAAGTACTTTTTCATTAATGAGGTCTCGAAAAACGTTATAAATATATCTTTGAAACACTAACGGTGCATCGCTAAGGCCATAATTCATATATAAGAATTCAAATTGACCAGAATGTGTTACGAAAGAAGTATATTTTCTACTATTTTCTTCTACTTCGACATGAAAAAAAGCATTTTTAAGGTCAAGAGTAGTAAATACTTTTGCAGAATGCAACTGATCAATAATGTCATCAATTACTGGGAGGGGAAAACGTTGTTTATGTGTTTTAGAATTTAACTTCCTATAGTCAATACACAATCTATATTAACCATCTTTCTTTTTTACTAGGACAATAGGTGATGAAAAATTACTAGTGCTTTTACGAATAATTCCTTTTTCGAGCCACTCAGAAATTTGTTTTTCGACGAAGTTTTTCTCTATTTGCGCCAAGCGCCTGGGAGGACAAGTAACAGGTTCTTCGTTTTCCAGATGAATTGATAATTTAACATCAGTTGTCTTTATTTTTTTAGGAGAATAATTTTGAATGAGTTCTGAAATTTTTAAACGTATTGTTTCATCGGTAATATGAGATAAATCAAGATTAAGATTGTCTAACACATGAGCAATATTAATCAAAAAATTATTGGACGTATCGTCATTTTTCTCGATTTTTTGCATCGAAATGTTATTTCCAGAAATTGTTAAAATACTTTGTTGAATGATATCTGTACCAATAATAAGATCAAAAGATATGGAATAATCTGGGACTACATAAACATTAGTTGTATAATTAAAATCATCTATCATAATGTTCGTAGAGAAAAAACCTAGGGGTTTGATTATAGTATTTCCTAATCCAGTTAATGTGATAGTTGAATGTTCAAGGTTCGAAATTGTAGGGAGTTTGCGATAAATACTTTCCTTTAGTAAACTTCTTTCACTACCTGTGTCTACCAATGATGTAACATTTACAGACGAAATAATGACTTGTTTGGTCATGAAAGTGTTCGACGTGACAGTGGAAACATTGGAGGGTTCTGACTTAACTCTAGGCCTCCTTGGTTGATCACATTGAGCCGATTTATGGCCAAAATTCGAACAATTAAAACAACGAGGGCCTTTATCTTTATGTCTGCATTGGCTACTTTTATGATTCGACAAACCACAATTAAAGCAAAAAAGATCAGATTTTGGTCGAAAGGATTTCTCTTTCATTGGCATTTCAGGTTTGACTTTACGAAATTTAGTGTTCTCAAAGTCATGTCGAATTTTGTCATAAATTTTGAGCTTTTGCTTGAATTCTACAATGGATTGGCATCCATATAACATTGATTTTCTGAAAACGGGGTCGGGTATGCCGTTTATGATGTATTGCATTAATGCGGAATCCTCGATTTTACCACGCGAGCATATTTGTTTCATGATAAGAAAATATTCTTCTATTGATTCATTTTCTTGCAATTTTCGTTTATTTAATATATCATGTAACTCGGCAGAATTATAAGTGGTGCTAAATTCTGATATTAAGAGTTGTTTAAGTTTGTCATATGAATTTATATGAAATTCTGTTTATGTTAATAACTGGGCTTTTCCTCGTAATGATCTTTTACAAAATATGAATTTATGAAAGTCAGATAAATTAAACATATTAGTAACATCCTCAAAATTATTAAACCATACCTGTATATCACTAAAAGAACTACCATCGAAAGGAGGCATTACACTTTCAATATCAGTAAAATTAACAGACGATGGTATAAAACTTTGAACTGGAAATTGCTGTTGTTTGTCAAAATTTGATAATTGAGTGTTATTACTTGAAGTCATATTATTTGAAGGCAGTTCGGGTTCCGAGTCGGTGTCACTTTCATTTTGTATAATATTACTTTGTAGTAAGGTCAAGTCTGAAAGGTATGTCACTAATCGGGTTGCGAGATCGTTTAAAGATCCCTCATTATCAATACAAAGTAGATTGCACACTGAAATCAGATCATTTAATGAAAAATCAGTTTGAACTTTAGTTATTTTATTTTTGAATTCGGTGCTGTCGGTTTGAAAACCGAAACCAGTAAAATCACGTATTCTCTTTCTATTAGAGCGATCACCGTCAGCATCAAATAGGAATTTATGTAGCAATTTAATTTTATGCGTTCGTTCGTTTTTAAACGCAACTTCCAGTTCTGGTATTTCAACTAACTTCATAATAAAATAATAGCAATGAACTCACCGTTAGAAGAATATCCGGCTTGAATATGTAGGATGAATAACTCTAATTAATCATATTGGTGGGTTAACTGTAACTTCTGACGCCAATTTATGGGGGCGAGACTCCATACTTAACTCACAACTCACTTTTAGGACGAACACTGACATTTATTGAGACGAATACATACACAAAAAATACAGATATAAACGCTCTTCTCGTTCTTCAATTAGCTTAAAGTTAATAATTCAGGACGTCGTCGAATATATTTCTGAGATTTTCTTACGTCGTGTAAATATTCAATCTTATTTCTCCGAAATATGTTCTATTCTTTTTAACAAAACTCTGCGTCGTAGAAACTCATTTCGTTCTCTTTACTTCTTCTGCAATTTCACTTCACACAGCTTCGTAAAGGCTCATTTCCTTTTTAATCTCGAAGCGGGAAATACGGAGACACTCAGTCGAATGCAGGTGTTGCTTGCGAAATCTCCACATATTTATGTTGCTTGTTATTTAATTTTATTACTTTAAAAACAATTTCATATATAAAAAGTACTTTCATATATTTAAGCGTATTCCAAAATAAAGGCAATATTCATTTACCAGTTATTCATTTCAAAGAATTCGTCGTTTCCATAGCAACAGAATTGAATCTACAGTACTCAATTGGACTTAATTTTGAGATATTGAAACAATTTTAATTTATTTTAATTCATAAAATTTGATATTTAACTTTCATTATGAATATACATATATGACAAAACTATAGTTAAATCAATCTAAAACTGACAAAACTAAAGTCATTTACATTAAATTTATTTAAACAAGTTCAACATGAAACATTTTTATCTTAAAGAGTATTCGGCATAAAAAAGTATTTTTCGAAATTTCATTTCATCGCCAACCGATGATAAATCGCCAAATAAACGAAAATTTCATTGTTTTTTTACGAACGCACTATCGCGGTTCCGCCAAAACATTTTTTATAAACATATATATATACACATGAGAAGAACACTCTGTAATTTTTTCAGATTTTTCTGAATATGCCCATATGGAGACCTTCCTTGTAAGTTAAAGGCATGTCCAAGTAATCATTAACTAGAAATATTTAATGCAACAAAATACATTACAAAAACTTCTTATAGTTTTTGGTAGTTATTGCTCAGATATTATTGTTTTTGGTTCCAACTTTTTTTTTCTTTTTTGGTGTGTGAAAAAAAAAAAAAAAAAATGTGTTATTATTATTTAATTTATTTTTTCACTATATTTCACTACAAGTGAGAACTATAATTTATTTTAGCTTGACCTTTTTCATTCACTATCTATGAAGCACTTTATTTTTAGATTTTTTTTTTTGTGCCCTATTTGCTATTTTACAGTAATAATAAATAGATATTAATATTGCAAATTACTATACGGGCAAGGTAGAATTTAGATGATCTAAATTCCTTTCTGACAATTTTGATTATTTGAGTACTTGTTTGGCCATTTAATTATTTATATTTACGCACACAAAGTGGCATGAAAAAAAATGCATAAAATTTGACTGAGTATTTTTATTAATTGTTTTTTATATATTTCTTATTTTTAAAAAAACACATCAGCTATCAAGGGAGGGGGGGTGGGTGCTTGACTTTACTGTTGCTTTGCACACGTACATGGACATTATCCTTCTACGTACATGCACACATAACTACACTCAAACCTCATAGGTAATTAAATGCAGTTGCGTAGCCAGGATGTTATTTCGGGGGGGGGGGGGGTCTAATCCCCTAAGCTTTCGTCCTCCTGATGCAAAGCTATAAATCAAAATTTTACTTTTCGTATAAATATCAATTTTATACTTTTGAAATATGGGATATTTTTTTTTAATTTAAATTTACATACAGCTGTATATACAAAACGAAAATATAAGTAATGTGTAATTTAAAAATAAGTTACAAAATAATAAGTCTAAAATATTTAAATTGATTACTTTTTTAAAAGAAAGTCAGTTTTTTCAATTTTTTGCAGGGAAAAAAGGATATTTTTAAAAATATCATATCATTGTTTTCCATGAATCACTTTATATGAGAAATAAATTAAAATTCCTTACAAGTTGCAAAGAAAATTTAATATGATTGCAACTTAATACTTGAAATAATCTCAAGTGACACTTGGCGATTTCTTTTGGTGGTGAAATGCGATGTGCCCTCTGATTTGTTAGGAAGAAGTGTCTACCACTGCTCAATTATCAGGACTTGTAACCTTGAGAAGTAATCGCGGGATTCTTGTTTCTTCTGTACACCAATGTGAAAATGGAACCTTTCACCCTTGAGTCTCTTCCCTTGTTGCGAGAGGAGTTCATCCCCTGGCGGTCAGAAACAATGATGCTTTTTTTTTTCTTTTACGTCATAGATGTTCCTATACTTCCGCCCTCTGTCGCAAATATGCGTTTTCCTGGCGGGCAAGCATTCGCCTTTTTTTGTAAACACACTTGGTTTTTTTTTTTTTTTCAAATAAATTCTAGGTTCTGTGGTTGGTGGTGCGTGGCCGCCCATGGCGGGTGTGCGTCGCCCCTTGCGCGTCTTGTGTATGTCCGTCTGCATACGGCCAGACAGGGCTGGACTCACTGACGAGCCCCAACGTGCCGGGGAACATACCGGGAGAGACGTTAAGTTCTAAGGGGCAGGCCTATCCGGACCTAAGCGGTCTCTCTTAGGCTGCCTAACCCTTAAAGACACTGGCGGTTTCAACATAAACAATGACACGGGTGGCGTACTCTATGCGCCCGGCTTTTAAATCCTAGATGACGACTTTTAATGATACTAGGGGATCGGACCCGAGCTCCTCGGGTTACAGAATGTAGGTGAAAACCAATTTTTTATAATCTAATTATTTTTTTTTTCATGTAATATATATTTTAGATTGCCCACTAACATCAAAAAGAATTTTTATATGAAAAATATCAATTATTCAATCAAATAAAGTTTTGAAATTTATTAAAAGCGACACTTTCACATGTCACCACATGCCAGGAGTTATTAACCCAAGATTTTACCACTTACGTCAGTCTTTCTGATAATTTCGGTGCATAAGCGCGTGGTTCAATCACATGTCTGTATAAATTTGTTTCTTATTTACATTAATTTATTTATTTTGCTATAGAGGAAGTTTTAACTTTGTTATGGAACATTAGACTGAAACATATGCTGAACTTTTTACATTGTTTTAAGAGCAAGCGGATTAACCTTCCGTAATCGAGCTACCCGTGATAGAGATAAATTAAAAAATAATTTATGCTTGAAAATCTATATACATATATTACGCTATCGTACGTGACACAGAAAGCGCGATTCATTGTTGGTTAATTGGTCAATTGGTTAATTGTAAACATATGGCGGTTAATTGTTTAATGGCAACGCCCGGATGAAACGCATCTCATTGGTTATTGTGTAATATTTTAAAAAAGTGAATAACAATAAATAAATAAAAAGTTTAATTAATAACTATAGAACAAAACAATTTATATAATTTAAAAAAATAAATTAAAAGTAAATAAACAATTTATTAATAAATAAACAACAGCATCCGGGTTACCATATCAAGCAAAATAACGACACTTTGGCGCCAGTTAAGTACCCCGGGGCGTATATGACATTGGCGAAAAAAAAAAGTCGCGCCAACGTAGTGCGTATATGACACGTGTGCCGTCTTTTATTCATCTAATTTAAAATACAATAAATAAAAAAATAAATGAAGGGGCTTTTCCAGTATAGGTACTTGGCGAAATAGAGAAAATGGCCATGGAGAGAAAAGAAATTTTTTTCTGGCAACCGATTTAATCAAAATATTTTTTCTCAAATAAAACTACATAAAAGTGTCCATAATCGCAAAGAGTTCGTACTTTTATGTTAGCTGGGTGCAATTCTCGCCAATAGCATTTTTTAACTCGCCAGCAGCATTTTTTACTTTTCGAGGGGTAAATTAAAACAATGCTTTGATGTTGAAATTAAATGGTTTATGGTATTATTTATTCTTTTAAGTGAAAGCCATGAATTTTAAAGGTTTTATTTTTAAATTAAAGTCATCCATTCTATAAAAAATGAGTAAAAGGATTATATTTTAATCAGAATTAACGAAAAAAAAAATGCGACGGGTACAATGTTTGGCGATTTATCACCTGTGCCCGACTAACATAACTGTAGGGAGTTCTTGATTTCTCTATCAGAATCTTCAAATTTGGCGAAGGATTGAGCAAGTAAATTAAATTATGATTAAAAGTAACATGATACAATGCCTAGCATGCATTTAAGGGAGGACAAATTGGTCGCCACGGGTGGCTAGTTATTTTAAAAACCATAATAACTCAGTCAATTAAGATACAATTTTCAGACAAATTGCATTTGAAAGTAGATTTTTTTCTCTATTTGACGGTTTAAAATTTGAAAATGTGCGATATTTATAAATTTAAAAAATCGGTGACATAACATGTATTTTAATTTCAATTTATTTTTTCAGTTTTTATGAGAAAATGGCAACAAAAGGTACAGTAATATATTATTTTCTTTCTTCCGTGATTAGTTTCCCTTTATTTTCAACCCTCCACGACTTTCAACAGAAATGGAGTTCTTCAGTTGCCACAATTACAAAAAATGTATTAAAAAGTACAAAAAAATTAATATCTCAAAATTAAATTGAGATACAGCTTTCAAACAAATTGCATTTAAAAGAGCATTTTTTTTTTCGTTACACGACGGTGTAAAAATTTTAAATGTGCGATGTTTGGAAGTATAAAAATTTGCAGTAGAGAAAATTGCAAAACCGAAATTTCATTTCAAATTTCAAAGTGTTGCCATTCGCAGAATGACGTATGCGTTACGCACATATATGTCTGTCCTTTATAATATAGATACTTTTGTAATTCAATGCCCAGTTACTAAATCATATATTTATTGTACGGGACCCTCTGTGCTTGCACTTGACCGGTTTAATTTTTTTAATTTGTGTTGAAGGAATTCTGAAACAAAACGTCTTCGTTATAGCCCAGTGGTAGGGGAGCAAAAAAAGGCCGAATTCGGAATTAATTAGGGGAAAGCTGGAAATTGTTTTAATCCCTTCTGTTTATGTCTAGAACGAATATGCTATGTTTTCCCTCTCGTACTAGGTGAGCGTTAGGAAATATGTATAGAGTTATAGTAAAAAAACACGTTTTTTTTTTTTCATACCATAACAATATCTCAAAACAGCTAACTCTGTCAAAAGCATTGTCAATACAAATGTTGTAGAGCTTAAAATTCTGAGTAAAATGAGTACCTATACTTAATACTTATGTTGAATATTAAGGTCACAATTCTACTTCAATGTTTTAGACCCATCATCAGGGGGATGACCTCAGAATTAATTAGGAAAAAATTGGAAATTATTTTAATCCCTTCAGTTTAGGTCTAAAATGAACGTACTATATTTTCTTCCTCGTACTTGGGTGAATGTTAGAAAATATGTACATATTTATTTTCGAAAAACAAGTTTTTTTTAGTTTCCTTAACAATATATCAAAACAGCTAACTCTATAAAAACATTGTCAATACAAATGTTGTAGAGGTTGAAATTCTAAATAAAATGAGTACCATCATTAATATTTTTGTTTAACATTAAGGTCGCAATTCTATTTCAAAATTTTGCCTTAATCGCTAATCAATAGCTTGAAGCCAGGAGAGACCAAGTTAACTTAACAATATCTCAAAATAGCTAACTCTATCAAAAACATTGTTAGTACAAAAGTTATAGAGCCTAAAATTCTGAGTAAAATGGGTACCTACACTTAATATTTTTGTTCAATATTTAGGCCTCAATTTCGAGATATTGTTAAGTCAACTTGGTCTCTCCTAGCTTCAAGCTCTTGATTTAAAATATTTTGAAATAGAATTGCGGCCGTAACGTTGAACAAAAATATTAACGATGGTACTCATTTCATTCAGAATTTTAAGCTCTACAACATTTGCGTTGACAATGTTTTTTATAGAGTTAGTTGTTTTGAGATATTGTTAAGGAAACTAAAAAACTGTTAGGAACTGTTAAAAAACTAAGGAAACTGTTTTTCGAAAATAAATATGTACATATTTTCTAACATTCACCCAATTACGAGGAAGAAAACATAGTACGTTTATTTTAGACCTAAACGGAAGGTATTAAAATAATTTCCAATTTTCTCCTAATTAATTCTGAGGTCATTACCCTGATGATGGGTCTAAAACATTTAAGTAGAATTGTGACCTTAATATTCAAATAAGTATTAAGTGTAGGTACTCATTTTACTCAGAATTGTAAGCTCTACAACATTTGTATTGTCAATGTTTTTGACAGAGTTAGCTGTTTTGAGATATTGTTACGGAATGCAAAAATACGTGTTTTTTTACTATAATTCTATACATATTTCCTGACGCTCACCTAGTACGAGAGGGAAAAAATAGCATATTCATTCTAGACCTAAATAGAAGGGATTAAAACAATTTCCAGCTTTCCCCTAATTAATTCCGAATTCAACCCCCTAACCACTGGGCTATTAGAGAAGTTTTTAAACATGTTAAAATATCTGCAGACAAAATAATTAAAATTACTTCACAATTATATAAATTAAATACAATAATTTCCTTAAATTCAACCTTGGTAAGAACGTCATTTCATGTTTGTTAAACAATGGAATATTAAACAATATTGCTACGAGAGCAATTTTATTTTTTTTTTCAAGTATTTTTTTTCGGACTATTAAATATTGGAATCCAATACAAAATAAAATGCATTACAAATATTTTGAAATATTTTTACTATTACTAAAATGTTCTTTCCGACCTGAATCTTTTTTATTTGATTACATTTATATGACATATGAACATAAAATGATATATTTTTCGTTTATATAGATAAAAGTTTCTTTGAATTCTTCAAAATGAAATTCTACATACAACTGCGAATGAAAAACCTAAAACGAATACTTGCAGTTAAAAAGTCATTTTTAAAATAAGTGGTTCTATGTTTAGTAAAATATAATAAAATTTATGATCCAGTAGTTTCGATAAATCATACTGATTGCAGAAAAAAAATCATTATTTAAACCATCTGTATAGTTAAGATGATTGATACAGAGGCGTTAGTCATAAGTCAAAAACAGGAATTAATTCAAATTTGAAACGGAATTAAATTTCTATTATTACAGTTAAAGAAGCAATCAAAAGATCATTTGCATTGTGACGTTGCATATAAAACATTACATGACTTACAATCCAGTTATAATAAATTACTGGATCCGGAACAATAGTACCAAGAAAAAGTGCTCTGAAATTTTCATTTGTTCACTTCTTTATAATAAGGAAAAGTACAAAAACAATAATTGGATGTTTCATGTATTAATTAGCGTAGATTTGATTATAAAACAAAGTATTTATGCTAGAAAAACTTTCAATTATAGCAAAATTTGTATAAGCACAGCATCTAATTTGAATCGTTTAAAATCGTTTATATTTTAATAAGTTTAACCCTTAGCTCGAAACGTGAAAATCCTGTGCACAAACAGAACACTTAATAATTTACCAAATAGTGAACTTAAACATTTAATCTTTAATTTAATTTAATTTAACATTTAATCTTTTAATTTATGCATTAACAGGACCAATTTTTTTAATATAACAGCATTAAAAATAAGTTTGAAATGTCGGAGAGGGCGATTTTTTTCGATAAGTAGACTGTTTAAAAACATAACAAAAATACTATAAAATATTTTAAGGGTAGAAAAAGGTACTTTGACACTTAGAATAATTATCCTGAAGTTAAATAATAGCTCTCAGAAAAGTTACTGATAACGAGTTTATAAAGGTTTTCTAGTTCTATTTTTTCTTTTTAAAAGGAAAATGATAGATTAGATGTTTGATTATTTAATGAATGTTGAACCAACTCCGAAACAAAATTTCCAAGTTTGGAAAGTTTTTAATAATGTCAACATTTGTACAGGCAGAATAACTTAATTGAAAAGTTTAAAGCGTTTTATGTTTCAGTAAGTTTATTTTTACTAAAGAGTATGACAATGTGATGGCGATGGTCTAATAAGCTACTTATTAGAATATTTAATCTTGACGAATTAATTACTACTTCATAAAGTAAAGTGTTTAAGTATACTCATGTACTATGAGGTATAGTAATATTGTAATAACATTTAGATACTCTTATAAAGATCGTGTTTTCCGCCACCTAACACCTTGTGCCTGAAAGGGATTCCTATTGTCGTTCCTATGACTTTTAGAAGTTGATTGTGCCTCCCTTAACCCTTTATTTACTGAATTATGAACTCATGAAAAATTTATCTTCTAAAGCATTTTTCGTGAATTTTTGAAACTACATTAGAAGATTTGCATAATCATTTAATAAATTTTAGAAGAATTTTAGAAGGATTGGAGGATTTAGAAGGATTAATTAAATTTGAATTTATAGGGATTTTATACAATGTTTATAACCCCACTCAAATCTTTTATTTTAAATATTTTCTTAGTATTTTGTAGAATTAGGAAATGTACAAATATAGTGTTCTTACAATAGAAACATAGAAATATTTCCGAATTGAAAAATTCCCCCATCCCTCCCCCCAACGCCAAGAAATCTGAAAAGATGCAAAAGCAAAATCAATCATCCTTTTAAAAATATTTTTGTTTTCTGCAGCCCATAATACTTTTCGAACAAGATAAAGTAATGTATCTATAATTCATTCGAAACTATGTTACAACTAATGGATGTATTAAATGAATTTTATAACAAGTTGATTTAATGGTACTTAAAAGTACCGTCAGTAAATAAAGGGTTAATCTGGATTTCGTGATTATTTTTGTACTGTCAGATGCAAATTAGCTTACTAAGGTCAGCTGGTGAGTAAAAAAATTAGTGACAAACTTTGAACAGATAGATCGGCCAAATTTTGCATCAGTGATTTTGTTAAGCAGCTTTTCACAGGGCCTGATTACTGCATAGGACAACTAGGCCGTAGCCTTGGGCCCTCTGCTGAAGGGGGTCCAAATTTAATAAAATAATTTAGAAAAAAAAATTAATTGCAGCTTTCTGCAATTATTTTCTCAAAAACCAAAAACGATTTTGGTTAACTTGGCAATTGAATGACAATCTAATGATAACCTCTCGAATACTCCGGGGAGGAAAAAAAATCTAACTACTATCTTGGTCAAGGAGGGCCCTGAAAAGGTATTGGGCCTTGCCCCCCACCCCCCTACAACCTTAATCTGGCTCTAGCTTTACAGCGTTTTCACTACAGGCACGATATCAGTTTTTTCTAGCGGTTGACATGGTTTAAAAGAAGCCAGTTATTTTCCCGCAGCAAAGGAGCGCCAGCGTGTTTTTCGTAAGGTGTTTGTTACCTTACGTTAAAATAATAAATCTTTGCAAAAAATCACCATAAAATAAAAACAATACATAGGACGCTTTTCGAGCTAAAAATATTAACAGCTCGTCATCAGCTATAGTAAACACGTGACCTTGTCCCCTTACCGAGACGTGTTTACTGTAGCTGATGACGAGCTGTTAATATTTTTAGCTCGAAACGCGTCCTATGTATTGTTTTTATTTTATGGTGATTTTTTACAAAGATTTATTATTTTAATTGTTTCACATCGCCAGTTTTCGGCGCTGTTTCGCTGTTATCTCACGTATTTAAATAACGTGATTTTTACGATTCGTGGGTTTAAATTTATCTTTACATTATGAAGTTCTTTCATTGTACTACAAATGATAAAATAAATTTATAAACCTTCTACTTCGTTCATAGGTAGGTATTTTACATTTTCAGTATACTAAGCATATGATTTTTAAGTTCACGAATTATTTTGCGGCTAAAAATTTTCAAATTTACAAAGTTATTGCATTTCCTACGAATCATATAAATTATGTAAACCTAACTTATGAGTTGAAACAAAAATTGGAATATAATACTAACTTTTATATCTGATATTATATGCTGATGCAGTAAAATCGTTATCTGAAGGTATCTCTTCAAACAAAGTAATAGTGTTATCTGAAAATTTTATTTTTTCTAGGCAGTTTACTTATTAAAATTTAAATATGAAAAATTACTCCCTCTTTATTAAAAGTAATGCCTATAATATATTATTAGCTATATTCGAATGCCAAACACTTGCAAAATGAACAGAAAAATCAGAATATAACTGCATCAGAAAAACATTCATACTGAACTCAAAATAGAAATAATGATTTATTGTCCAATTCACGAGAATCAACACTTTCTTTATATCCCACTTTACATTCTTCAAATAAGCTGAATATTTAAAACCGGGGAAGATGGAAGGTACCATTTAATCCCTGTACAGCCTAGAAGGAAATGAAGTTTCTTGTCTTTTAGAAGACAAATTAATAATTTTGAAACCGCATAGGTCATCCAAAGTATTAAAGAGGAAGATGGAAGCTATCTTTTCTTTGCGGTAGATGCCGGAGAGAAATGAAGAATTCAAAGTATTAAACACTCCACCCATTCCTACCCGCGGGTTGATGCATTCAACTTATTGAATTTAGCTTTTAAATTTTTTTGGTGGCGTTTTCCGTGGTAAGGATTGCCGCTTACAGTTCCGTGGTAATGTTGAAAGTGTGTAGAGACCTCCGACGGGTGCGCGTCCGCCTTTTCCACGAAGTAGTAGCAGTCCCAGTCCAAACTTCATTTAGCATTAATCGTTTATCTTATACGGTAGGAAAAGCAAACTTTATTCTGTAACACTGCAAAAAAATGTAAGATCTAAATGCGCAGATGCTCTTAATTCAATTCAATTATAAAGTGTTTTTGAAAAATTACACTAAAAATAATTAACTTACTCTGTGTCTTAATCTAAAGTATTTAGATGATACATACTAGTATATTTACATTAGCAAAGTTTTTTGGATAAATATGAATTTTAATAAAAAAAAATAGAAAAAGAATTTCAAACTGTTTTTTCTCAAAAGATTCATTTCAATAATTCATGTGCATTAAAATCTGAGCTAGTGCTGAATCGTCATTTCAGTTTATAAACCTTGTCTGTCTTTTGAAGTAGTTTGATTCAGTATAGGAATTATTGCTCCTGACGCGGTACGTATTTCAGTTATAAGTTTAACCGATATACCTACACTGTTAAAAATATTTCTGTAAAACGATATAAAATTTATGGTAGTCAAAAGTTGCCAGAAAATATCTGTATGTAGAAAATATCTGTTGACGAAAGAATGCGCTATCAGACGACAGTAATATGTAGTCATACAGGCATTTCTTGTTGACAGTTGACGAGTTTCGTAGCAGGCGAAATTTGTAGGTTGATTCGTGTTGGGGGAGGAGGTGGTGAGAGAATGCTATTCAACAGGAGAATCTCTTATTCTAGACTACGCACACAGGAAATTTCTATTCACCGATCGATTTTTTTATATTAATAATAATAAATATTTATAGGAAATTCTCTTCCAAACTTTTACAAAATTAATTTAAATAGCTTATTCGCAATAAAATATTTAAATAGTTGCATTTATATAGATTTTGTAAAATAAATACATTAAAGACTGGAATAAATGAAAGAAGATATCTTAAACTTTCTTCCCCCTAGAATAATAATAAAAAATATATATATGATATGAGGTAACCCTTCTCCACCCCTATAAAAATATTTATTAATAAAATAAATATATGCATTGAATGTGATTTGTAATTAAAACAATTTTAATATTTATTTATGCAATATTTCTGAAAATTGATTCAGTTATATTAGTGATGCTGGTTACTTACGTAAATAATACCTGGCAATTTTTATGATTTTTTCGAATAGAATCGTTGAGTGTTGTTGTAGTGTAGAATTGATATATAAATGTGTAAAAGTTGACAACTATGAGCAAAGATGAAAAATGTAAAAGAAGCGCCACTAAAATCTATATAAACATCACACACACACAAAAAAATATATATATATATATTTTATTTCAGCTAAAGTGATCAAATGAGTTTTCATCCTTCTTAACAATTTACAATATTTTTCCGTATATAGTAAATGATCATCAACTAAATAAGAAAACATATTACAATATAATTTAAATTAACATGTTAAACAAAATTAAACTTACTGATTCTATAAAATGAATGTCTAAAGCTTAAATAGGAATTATTTTCGAAATAATTCACACAGTTGCAGGTCAATTTTTTATTGCATTAAATGGAGAGAATAAAATCGTTATCTGAAGGTATCTCTTCAAACAAAGTAATAGTGTTATCTGAAATTTTTATTTTTTCTAGGCATTTTACTTATTAAAATTTAAATATGAAAAATTACTCCCTCTTAATTAAAAGTAATGCCTATAATATATTATTAGCTATATTCGAATGCCAAACACTTGCAAAATGAACAGAAAAATCAGAATATAACTGCATCAGAAAAACATTCATACTGAACTCAAAATAGAAATAATGATTTATTGTCCAATTCACGAGAATCAACACTTTCTTTATATCCCACTTTACATTCTTCAAATAAGCTGAATATTTAAAACCGGGGAAGATGGAAGGTACCATTTAATCCCTGTACAGCCTAGAAGGAAATGAAGTTTCTTGTCTTTTAGAAGACAAATTAATAATTTTGAAACCGCATAGGTCATCCAAAGTATTAAAGAGGAAGATGGAAGCTATCTTTTCTTTGCGGTAGATGCCGGAGAGAAATGAAGAATTCAAAGTATTAAACACTCCACCCATTCCTACCCGCGGGTTGATGCATTCAACTTATTGAATTTAGCTTTTAAATTTTTTTGGTGGCGTTTTCCGTGGTAAGGATTGCCGCTTACAGTTCCGTGGTAATGTTGAAAGTGTGTAGAGACCTCCGACGGGTGCGCGTCCGCCTTTTCCACGAAGTAGTAGCAGTCCCAGTCCAAACTTCATTTAGCATTAATCGTTTATCTTATACGGTAGGAAAAGCAAACTTTATTCTGTAACACTGCAAAAAAATGTAAGATCTAAATGCGCAGATGCTCTTAATTCAATTCAATTATAAAGTGTTTTTGAAAAATTACACTAAAAATAATTAACTTACTCTGTGTCTTAATCTAAAGTATTTAGATGATACATACTAGTATATTTACATTAGCAAAGTTTTTTGGATAAATATGAATTTTAATAAAAAAAATAGAAAAAGAATTTCAAACTGTTTTTTCTCAAAAGTTTCATTTCAATAATTCATGTGCATTAAAATCTGAGCTAGTGCTGAATCGTCATTTCAGTTTATAAACCTTGTCTGTCTTTTGAAGTAGTTTGATTCAGTATAGGAATTATTGCTCCTGACGCGGTACGTATTTCAGTTATAAGTTTAACCGATATACCTACACTGTTAAAAATATTTCTGTAAAACGATATAAAATTTATGGTAGTCAAAAGTTGCCAGAAAATATCTGTATGTAGAAAATATCTGTTGACGAAAGAATGCGCTATCAGACGACAGTAATATGTAGTCATACAGGCATTTCTTGTTGACAGTTGACGAGTTTCGTAGCAGGCGAAATTTGTAGGTTGATTCGTGTTGGGGAAGGAGGTGGTGAGAGAATGCTATTCAACAGGAGAATCTCTTATTCTAGACTACGCACACAGGAAATTTCTATTCACCGATCGATTTTTTTATATTAATAATAATAAATATTTATAGGAAATTCTCTTCCAAACTTTTACAAAATTAATTTAAATAGCTTATTCGCAATAAAATATTTAAATAGTTGCATTTATATAGATTTTGTAAAATAAATACATTAAAGACTGGAATAAATGAAAGAAGATATCTTAAACTTTCTTCCCCCTAGAATAATAATAAAAAATATATATATGATATGAGGTAACCCTTCTCCACCCCTATAAAAATATTTATTAATAAAATAAATATATGCATTGAATGTGATTTGTAATTAAAACAATTTTAATATTTATTTATGCAATATTTCTGAAAATTGATTCAGTTATATTAGTGATGCTGGTTACTTACGTAAATAATACCTGGCAATTTTTATGATTTTTTCGAATAGAATCGTTGAGTGTTGTTGTAGTGTAGAATTGATATATAAATGTGTAAAAGTTGACAACTATGAGCAAAGATGAAAAATGTAAAAGAAGCGCCACTAAAATCTATATAAACATCACACACACACAAAAATATATATATATATATATTTTATTTCAGCTAAAGTGATCAAATGAGTTTTCATCCTTCTTAACAATTTACAATATTTTTCCGTATATAGTAAATGATCATCAACTAAATAAGAAAACATATTACAATATAATTTAAATTAACATGTTAAACAAAATTAAACTTACTGATTCTATAAAATGAATGTCTAAAGCTTAAATTGGAATTATTTTCGAAATAATTCACACAGTTGCAGGTCAATTTTTTATTGCATTAAATGGAGAGAATAAAATCGTTATCTGAAGGTATCTCTTCAAACAAAGTAATAGTGTTATCTGAAATTTTTATTTTTTTCTAGGCAGTTTACTTATTAAAATTTAAATATGAAAAATTACTCCCTCTTTATTAAAAGTAATGCCTATAATATATTATTACCTATATTCGAATGCCAAACACTTGCAAAATGAACAGAAAAATCAGAATATAACTGCATCAGAAAAACATTCATACTGAACTCAAAATAGAAATAATGATTTATTGTCCAATTCACGAGAATCAACACTTTCTTTATATCCCACTTTACATTCTTCAAATAAGCTGAATATTTAAAACCGGGGAAGATGGAAGGTACCATTTAATCCCTGTACAGCCTAGAAGGAAATGAAGTTTCTTGTCTTTTAGAAGACAAATTAATAATTTTGAAACCGCATAGGTCATCCAAAGTATTAAAGAGGAAGATGGAAGCTATCTTTTCTTTGCGGTAGATGCCGGAGAGAAATGAAGAATTCAAAGTATTAAACACTCCACCCATTCCTACCCGCGGGTTGATGCATTCAACTTATTGAATTTAGCTTTTAAATTTTTTTGGTGGCGTTTTCCGTGGTAAGGATTGCCGCTTACAGTTCCGTGGTAATGTTGAAAGTGTGTAGAGACCTCCGACGGGTGCGCGTCCGCCTTTTCCACGAAGTAGTAGCAGTCCCAGTCCAAACTTCATTTAGCATTAATCGTTTATCTTATACGGTAGGAAAAGCAAACTTTATTCTGTAACACTGCAAAAAAATGTAAGATCTAAATGCGCAGATGCTCTTAATTCAATTCAATTATAAAGTGTTTTTGAAAAATTACACTAAAAATAATTAACTTACTCTGTGTCTTAATCTAAAGTATTTAGATGATACATACTAGTATATTTACATTAGCAAAGTTTTTTGGATAAATATGAATTTTAATAAAAAAAAATAGAAAAAGAATTTCAAACTGTTTTTTCTCAAAAGATTCATTTCAATAATTCATGTGCATTAAAATCTGAGCTAGTGCTGAATCGTCATTTCAGTTTATAAACCTTGTCTGTCTTTTGAAGTAGTTTGATTCAGTATAGGAATTATTGCTCCTGACGCGGTACGTATTTCAGTTATAAGTTTAACCGATATACCTACACTGTTAAAAATATTTCTGTAAAACGATATAAAATTTATGGTAGTCAAAAGTTGCCAGAAAATATCTGTATGTAGAAAATATCTGTTGACGAAAGAATGCGCTATCAGACGACAGTAATATGTAGTCATACAGGCATTTCTTGTTGACAGTTGACGAGTTTCGTAGCAGGCGAAATTTGTAGGTTGATTCGTGTTGGGGGAGGAGGTGGTGAGAGAATGCTATTCAACAGGAGAATCTCTTATTCTAGACTACGCACACAGGAAATTTCTATTCACCGATCGATTTTTTTATATTAATAATAATAAATATTTATAGGAAATTCTCTTCCAAACTTTTACAAAATTAATTTAAATAGCTTATTCGCAATAAAATATTTAAATAGTTGCATTTATATAGATTTTGTAAAATAAATACATTAAAGACTGGAATAAATGAAAGAAGATATCTTAAACTTTCTTCCCCCTAGAATAATAATAAAAAATATATATATGATATGAGGTAACCCTTCTCCACCCCTATAAAAATATTTATTAATAAAATAAATATATGCATTGAATGTGATTTGTAATTAAAACAATTTTAATATTTATTTATGCAATATTTCTGAAAATTGATTCAGTTATATTAGTGATGCTGGTTACTTACGTAAATAATACCTGGCAATTTTTATGATTTTTTCGAATAGAATCGTTGAGTGTTGTTGTAGTGTAGAATTGATATATAAATGTGTAAAAGTTGACAACTATGAGCAAAGATGAAAAATGTAAAAGAAGCGCCACTAAAATCTATATAAACATCACACACACACAAAAAAATATATATATATATATTTTATTTCAGCTAAAGTGATCAAATGAGTTTTCATCCTTCTTAACAATTTACAATATTTTTCCGTATATAGTAAATGATCATCAACTAAATAAGAAAACATATTACAATATAATTTAAATTAACATGTTAAACAAAATTAAACTTACTGATTCTATAAAATGAATGTCTAAAGCTTAAATAGGAATTATTTTCGAAATAATTCACACAGTTGCAGGTCAATTTTTTATTGCATTAAATGGAGAGAATAAAATCGTTATCTGAAGGTATCTCTTCAAACAAAGTAATAGTGTTATCTGAAATTTTTATTTTTTCTAGGCATTTTACTTATTAAAATTTAAATATGAAAAATTACTCCCTCTTTATTAAAAGTAATGCCTATAATATATTATTAGCTATATTCGAATGCCAAACACTTGCAAAATGAACAGAAAAATCATAATATAACTGCATCAGAAAAACATTCATACTGAACTCAAAATAGAAATAATGATTTATTGTCCAATTCACGAGAATCAACACTTTCTTTATATCCCACTTTACATTCTTCAAATAAGCTGAATATTTAAAACCGGGGAAGATGGAAGGTACCATTTAATCCCTGTACAGCCTAGAAGGAAATGAAGTTTCTTGTCTTTTAGAAGACAAATTAATAATTTTGAAACCGCATAGGTCATCCAAAGTATTAAAGAGGAAGATGGAAGCTATCTTTTCTTTGCGGTAGATGCCGGAGAGAAATGAAGAATTCAAAGTATTAAACACTCCACCCATTCCTACCCGCGGGTTGATGCATTCAACTTATTGAATTTAGCTTTTAAATTTTTTTGGTGGCGTTTTCCGTGGTAAGGATTGCCGCTTACAGTTCCGTGGTAATGTTGAAAGTGTGTAGAGACCTCCGACGGGTGCGCGTCCGCCTTTTCCACGAAGTAGTAGCAGTCCCAGTCCAAACTTCATTTAGCATTAATCGTTTATCTTATACGGTAGGAAAAGCAAACTTTATTCTGTAACACTGCAAAAAAATGTAAGATCTAAATGCGCAGATGCTCTTAATTCAATTCAATTATAAAGTGTTTTTGAAAAATTACACTAAAAATAATTAACTTACTCTGTGTCTTAATCTAAAGTATTTAGATGATACATACTAGTATATTTACATTAGCAAAGTTTTTTGGATAAATATGAATTTTAATAAAAAAAAAATAGAAAAAGAATTTCAAACTGTTTTTTCTCAAAAGATTCATTTCAATAATTCATGTGCATTAAAATCTGAGCTAGTGCTGAATCGTCATTTCAGTTTATAAACCTTGTCTGTCTTTTGAAGTAGTTTGATTCAGTATAGGAATTATTGCTCCTGACGCGGTACGTATTTCAGTTATAAGTTTAACCGATATACCTACACTGTTAAAAATATTTCTGTAAAACGATATAAAATTTATGGTAGTCAAAAGTTGCCAGAAAATATCTGTATGTAGAAAATATCTGTTGACGAAAGAATGCGCTATCAGACGACAGTAATATGTAGTCATACAGGCATTTCTTGTTGACAGTTGACGAGTTTCGTAGCAGGCGAAATTTGTAGGTTGATTCGTGTTGGGGAAGGAGGTGGTGAGAGAATGCTATTCAACAGGAGAATCTCTTATTCTAGACTACGCACACAGGAAATTTCTATTCACCGATCGATTTTTTTATATTAATAATAATAAATATTTATAGGAAATTCTCTTCCAAACTTTTACAAAATTAATTTAAATAGCTTATTCGCAATAAAATATTTAAATAGTTGCATTTATATAGATTTTGTAAAATAAATACATTAAAGACTGGAATAAATGAAAGAAGATATCTTAAACTTTCTTCCCCCTAGAATAATAATAAAAAATATATATATGATATGAGGTAACCCTTCTCCACCCCTATAAAAATATTTATTAATAAAATAAATATATGCATTGAATGTGATTTGTAATTAAAACAATTTTAATATTTATTTATGCAATATTTCTGAAAATTGATTCAGTTATATTAGTGATGCTGGTTACTTACGTAAATAATACCTGGCAATTTTTATGATTTTTTCGAATAGAATCGTTGAGTGTTGTTGTAGTGTAGAATTGATATATAAATGTGTAAAAGTTGACAACTATGAGCAAAGATGAAAAATGTAAAAGAAGCGCCACTAAAATCTATATAAACATCACACACACACAAAAATATATATATATATATATTTTATTTCAGCTAAAGTGATCAAATGAGTTTTCATCCTTCTTAACAATTTACAATATTTTTCCGTATATAGTAAATGATCATCAACTAAATAAGAAAACATATTACAATATAATTTAAATTAACATGTTAAACAAAATTAAACTTACTGATTCTATAAAATGAATGTCTAAAGCTTAAATTGGAATTATTTTCGAAATAATTCACACAGTTGCAGGTCAATTTTTTATTGCATTAAATGGAGAGAATAAAATCGTTATCTGAAGGTATCTCTTCAAACAAAGTAATAGTGTTATCTGAAATTTTTATTTTTTTCTAGGCAGTTTACTTATTAAAATTTAAATATGAAAAATTACTCCCTCTTTATTAAAAGTAATGCCTATAATATATTATTACCTATATTCGAATGCCAAACACTTGCAAAATGAACAGAAAAATCAGAATATAACTGCATCAGAAAAACATTCATACTGAACTCAAAATAGAAATAATGATTTATTGTCCCAATTCACGAGAATCAACACTTTCTTTATATCCCACTTTACATTCTTCAAATAAGCTGAATATTTAAAACCGGGGAAGATGGAAGGTACCATTTAATCCCTGTACAGCCTAGAAGGAAATGAAGTTTCTTGTCTTTTAGAAGACAAATTAATAATTTTGAAACCGCATAGGTCATCCAAAGTATTAAAGAGGAAGATGGAAGCTATCTTTTCTTTGCGGTAGATGCCGGAGAGAAATGAAGAATTCAAAGTATTAAACACTCCACCCATTCCTACCCGCGGGTTGATGCATTCAACTTATTGAATTTAGCTTTTAAATTTTTTTGGTGGCGTTTTCCGTGGTAAGGATTGCCGCTTACAGTTCCGTGGTAATGTTGAAAGTGTGTAGAGACCTCCGACGGGTGCGCGTCCGCCTTTTCCACGAAGTAGTAGCAGTCCCAGTCCAAACTTCATTTAGCATTAATCGTTTATCTTATACGGTAGGAAAAGCAAACTTTATTCTGTAACACTGCAAAAAAATGTAAGATCTAAATGCGCAGATGCTCTTAATTCAATTCAATTATAAAGTGTTTTTGAAAAATTACACTAAAAATAATTAACTTACTCTGTGTCTTAATCTAAAGTATTTAGATGATACATACTAGTATATTTACATTAGCAAAGTTTTTTGGATAAATATGAATTTTAATAAAAAAAATAGAAAAAGAATTTCAAACTGTTTTTTCTCAAAAGTTTCATTTCAATAATTCATGTGCATTAAAATCTGAGCTAGTGCTGAATCGTCATTTCAGTTTATAAACCTTGTCTGTCTTTTGAAGCAGTTTGATTCAGTATAGGAATTATTGCTCCTGACGCGGTACGTATTTCAGTTATAAGTTTAACCGATATACCTACACTGTTAAAAATATTTCTGTAAAACGATATAAAATTTATGGTAGTCAAAAGTTGCCAGAAAATATCTGTATGTAGAAAATATCTGTTGACGAAAGAATGCGCTATCAGACGACAGTAATATGTAGTCATACAGGCATTTCTTGTTGACAGTTGACGAGTTTCGTAGCAGGCGAAATTTGTAGGTTGATTCGTGTTGGGGGAGGAGGTGGTGAGAGAATGCTATTCAACAGGAGAATCTCTTATTCTAGACTACGCACACAGGAAATCTCTATTCACCGATCGATTTTTTTATAATAATAATAATAAATATTTATAGGAAATTCTCTTCCAAACTTTTACAAAATTAATTTAAATAGCTTATTCGCAATAAAATATTTAAATAGTTGCATTTATATAGATTTTGTAAAATAAATACATTAAAGACTGGAATAAATGAAAGAAGATATCTTAAACTTTCTTCCCCCTAGAATAATAATAAAAAATATATATATGATATGAGGTAACCCTTCTCCACCCCTATAAAAATATTTATTAATAAAATAAATATATGCATTGAATGTGATTTGTAATTAAAACAATTTTAATATTTATTTATGCAATATTTCTGAAAATTGATTCAGTTATATTAGTGATGCTGGTTACTTACGTAAATAATACCTGGCAATTTTTATGATTTTTTCGAATAGAATCGTTGAGTGTTGTTGTAGTGTAGAATTGATATATAAATGTGTAAAAGTTGACAACTATGAGCAAAGATGAAAAATGTAAAAGAAGCGCCACTAAAATCTATATAAACATCACACACACAAAAAAAAAATATATATATATATATTTTATTTCAGCTAAAGTGATCAAATGAGTTTTCATCCTTCTTAACAATTTACAATATTTTTCCGTATATAGTAAATGATCATCAACTAAATAAGAAAACATATTACAATATAATTTAAATTAACATGTTAAACAAAATTAAACTTACTGATTCTATAAAATGAATGTCTAAAGCTTAAATTGGAATTATTTTCGAAATAATTCACACAGTTGCAGGTCAATTTTTTATTGCATTAAATGGAGAGAATAAAATCGTTATCTGAAGGTATCTCTTCAAACAAAGTAATAGTGTTATCTGAAATTTTTATTTTTTCTAGGCATTTTACTTATTAAAATTTAAATATGAAAAATTACTCCCTCTTTATTAAAAGTAATGCCTATAATATATTATTAGCTATATTCGAATGCCAAACACTTGCAAAATGAACAGAAAAATCAGAATATAACTGCATCAGAAAAACATTCATACTGAACTCAAAATAGAAATAATGATTTATTGTCCAATTCACGAGAATCAACACTTTCTTTATATCCCACTTTACATTCTTCAAATAAGCTGAATATTTAAAACCGGGGAAGATGGAAGGTACCATTTAATCCCTGTACAGCCTAGAAGGAAATGAAGTTTCTTGTCTTTTAGAAGACAAATTAATATTTTTGAAACCGCATAGGTCATCCAAAGTATTAAAGAGGAAGATGGAAGCTATCTTTTCTTTGCGGTAGATGCCGGAGAGAAATGAAGAATTCAAAGTATTAAACACTCCACCCATTCCTACCCGCGGGTTGATGCATTCAACTTATTGAATTTAGCTTTTAAATTTTTTTGGTGGCGTTTTCCGTGGTAAGGATTGCCGCTTACAGTTCCGTGGTAATGTTGAAAGTGTGTAGAGACCTCCGACGGGTGCGCGTCCGCCTTTTCCACGAAGTAGTAGCAGTCCCAGTCCAAACTTCATTTAGCATTAATCGTTTATCTTATACGGTAGGAAAAGCAAACTTTATTCTGTAACACTGCAAAAAAATGTAAGATCTAAATGCGCAGATGCTCTTAATTCAATTCAATTATAAAGTGTTTTTGAAAAATTACACTAAAAATAATTAACTTACTCTGTGTCTTAATCTAAAGTATTTAGATGATACATACTAGTATATTTACATTAGCAAAGTTTTTTGGATAAATATGAATTTTAATAAAAAAAAAATAGAAAAAGAATTTCAAACTGTTTTTTCTCAAAAGATTCATTTCAATAATTCATGTGCATTAAAATCTGAGCTAGTGCTGAATCGTCATTTCAGTTTATAAACCTTGTCTGTCTTTTGAAGTAGTTTGATTCAGTATAGGAATTATTGCTCCTGACGCGGTACGTATTTCAGTTATAAGTTTAACCGATATACCTACACTGTTAAAAATATTTCTGTAAAACGATATAAAATTTATGGTAGTCAAAAGTTGCCAGAAAATATCTGTATGTAGAAAATATCTGTTGACGAAAGAATGCGCTATCAGACGACAGTAATATGTAGTCATACAGGCATTTCTTGTTGACAGTTGACGAGTTTCGTAGCAGGCGAAATTTGTAGGTTGATTCGTGTTGGGGAAGGAGGTGGTGAGAGAATGCTATTCAACAGGAGAATCTCTTATTCTAGACTACGCACACAGGAAATTTCTATTCACCGATCGATTTTTTTATATTAATAATAATAAATATTTATAGGAAATTCTCTTCCAAACTTTTACAAAATTAATTTAAATAGCTTATTCGCAATAAAATATTTAAATAGTTGCATTTATATAGATTTTGTAAAATAAATACATTAAAGACTGGAATAAATGAAAGAAGATATCTTAAACTTTCTTCCCCCTAGAATAATAATAAAAAATATATATATGATATGAGGTAACCCTTCTCCACCCCTATAAAAATATTTATTAATAAAATAAATATATGCATTGAATGTGATTTGTAATTAAAACAATTTTAATATTTATTTATGCAATATTTCTGAAAATTGATTCAGTTATATTAGTGATGCTGGTTACTTACGTAAATAATACCTGGCAATTTTTATGATTTTTTCGAATAGAATCGTTGAGTGTTGTTGTAGTGTAGAATTGATATATAAATGTGTAAAAGTTGACAACTATGAGCAAAGATGAAAAATGTAAAAGAAGCGCCACTAAAATCTATATAAACATCACACACACACACAAAATATATATATATATATATTTTATTTCAGCTAAAGTGATCAAATGAGTTTTCATCCTTCTTAACAATTTACAATATTTTTCCGTATATAGTAAATGATCATCAACTAAATAAGAAAACATATTACAATATAATTTAAATTAACATGTTAAACAAAATTAAACTTACTGATTCTATAAAATGAATGTCTAAAGCTTAAATTGGAATTATTTTCGAAATAATTCACACAGTTGCAGGTCAATTTTTTATTGCATTAAATGGAGAGAATAAAATCGTTATCTGAAGGTATCTCTTCAAACAAAGTAATAGTGTTATCTGAAATTTTTATTTTTTTCTAGGCAGTTTACTTATTAAAATTTAAATATGAAAAATTACTCCCTCTTTATTAAAAGTAATGCCTATAATATATTATTACCTATATTCGAATGCCAAACACTTGCAAAATGAACAGAAAAATCAGAATATAACTGCATCAGAAAAACATTCATACTGAACTCAAAATAGAAATAATGATTTATTGTCCCAATTCACGAGAATCAACACTTTCTTTATATCCCACTTTACATTCTTCAAATAAGCTGAATATTTAAAACCGGGGAAGATGGAAGGTACCATTTAATCCCTGTACAGCCTAGAAGGAAATGAAGTTTCTTGTCTTTTAGAAGACAAATTAATAATTTTGAAACCGCATAGGTCATCCAAAGTATTAAAGAGGAAGATGGAAGCTATCTTTTCTTTGCGGTAGATGCCGGAGAGAAATGAAGAATTCAAAGTATTAAACACTCCACCCATTCCTACCCGCGGGTTGATGCATTCAACTTATTGAATTTAGCTTTTAAATTTTTTTGGTGGCGTTTTCCGTGGTAAGGATTGCCGCTTACAGTTCCGTGGTAATGTTGAAAGTGTGTAGAGACCTCCGACGGGTGCGCGTCCGCCTTTTCCACGAAGTAGTAGCAGTCCCAGTCCAAACTTCATTTAGCATTAATCGTTTATCTTATACGGTAGGAAAAGCAAACTTTATTCTGTAACACTGCAAAAAAATGTAAGATCTAAATGCGCAGATGCTCTTAATTCAATTCAATTATAAAGTGTTTTTGAAAAATTACACTAAAAATAATTAACTTACTCTGTGTCTTAATCTAAAGTATTTAGATGATACATACTAGTATATTTACATTAGCAAAGTTTTTTGGATAAATATGAATTTTAATAAAAAAAATAGAAAAAGAATTTCAAACTGTTTTTTCTCAAAAGTTTCATTTCAATAATTCATGTGCATTAAAATCTGAGCTAGTGCTGAATCGTCATTTCAGTTTATAAACCTTGTCTGTCTTTTGAAGCAGTTTGATTCAGTATAGGAATTATTGCTCCTGACGCGGTACGTATTTCAGTTATAAGTTTAACCGATATACCTACACTGTTAAAAATATTTCTGTAAAACGATATAAAATTTATGGTAGTCAAAAGTTGCCAGAAAATATCTGTATGTAGAAAATATCTGTTGACGAAAGAATGCGCTATCAGACGACAGTAATATGTAGTCATACAGGCATTTCTTGTTGACAGTTGACGAGTTTCGTAGCAGGCGAAATTTGTAGGTTGATTCGTGTTGGGGGAGGAGGTGGTGAGAGAATGCTATTCAACAGGAGAATCTCTTATTCTAGACTACGCACACAGGAAATCTCTATTCACCGATCGATTTTTTTATAATAATAATAATAAATATTTATAGGAAATTCTCTTCCAAACTTTTACAAAATTAATTTAAATAGCTTATTCGCAATAAAATATTTAAATAGTTGCATTTATATAGATTTTGTAAAATAAATACATTAAAGACTGGAATAAATGAAAGAAGATATCTTAAACTTTCTTCCCCCTAGAATAATAATAAAAAATATATATATGATATGAGGTAACCCTTCTCCACCCCTATAAAAATATTTATTAATAAAATAAATATATGCATTGAATGTGATTTGTAATTAAAACAATTTTAATATTTATTTATGCAATATTTCTGAAAATTGATTCAGTTATATTAGTGATGCTGGTTACTTACGTAAATAATACCTGGCAATTTTTATGATTTTTTCGAATAGAATCGTTGAGTGTTGTTGTAGTGTAGAATTGATATATAAATGTGTAAAAGTTGACAACTATGAGCAAAGATGAAAAATGTAAAAGAAGCGCCACTAAAATCTATATAAACATCACACACACAAAAAAAAAAATATATATATATATATTTTATTTCAGCTAAAGTGATCAAATGAGTTTTCATCCTTCTTAACAATTTACAATATTTTTCCGTATATAGTAAATGATCATCAACTAAATAAGAAAACATATTACAATATAATTTAAATTAACATGTTAAACAAAATTAAACTTACTGATTCTATAAAATGAATGTCTAAAGCTTAAATTGGAATTATTTTCGAAATAATTCACACAGTTGCAGGTCAATTTTTTATTGCATTAAATGGAGAGAATAAAATCGTTATCTGAAGGTATCTCTTCAAACAAAGTAATAGTGTTATCTGAAATTTTTATTTTTTCTAGGCAGTTTACTTATTAAAATTTAAATATGAAAAATTACTCCCTCTTTATTAAAAGTAATGCCTATAATATATTATTAGCTATATTCGAATGCCAAACACTTGCAAAATGAACAGAAAAATCAGAATATAACTGCATCAGAAAAACATTCATACTGAACTCAAAATAGAAATAATGATTTATTGTCCAATTCACGAGAATCAACACTTTCTTTATATCCCACTTTACATTCTTCAAATAAGCTGAATATTTAAAACCGGGGAAGATGGAAGGTACCATTTAATCCCTGTACAGCCTAGAAGGAAATGAAGTTTCTTGTCTTTTAGAAGACAAATTAATATTTTTGAAACCGCATAGGTCATCCAAAGTATTAAAGAGGAAGATGGAAGCTATCTTTTCTTTGCGGTAGATGCCGGAGAGAAATGAAGAATTCAAAGTATTAAACACTCCACCCATTCCTACCCGCGGGTTGATGCATTCAACTTATTGAATTTAGCTTTTAAATTTTTTTGGTGGCGTTTTCCGTGGTAAGGATTGCCGCTTACAGTTCCGTGGTAATGTTGAAAGTGTGTAGAGACCTCCGACGGGTGCGCGTCCGCCTTTTCCACGAAGTAGTAGCAGTCCCAGTCCAAACTTCATTTAGGATTAATCGTTTATCTTATACGGTAGGAAAAGCAAACTTTATTCTGTAACACTGCAAAAAAATGTAAGATCTAAATGCGCAGATGCTCTTAATTCAATTCAATTATACAGTGTTTTTGAAAAATTACACTAAAAATAATTAACTTACTCTGTGTCTTAATCTAAAGTATTTAGATGATACATACTAGTATATTTACATTAGCAAAGTTTTTTGGATAAATATGAATTTTAATAAAAAAAATAGAAAAAGAATTTCAAACTGTTTTTTCTCAAAAGATTCATTTCAATAATTCATGTGCATTAAAATCTGAGCTAGTGCTGAATCGTCATTTCAGTTTATAAACCTTGTCTGTCTTTTGAAGCAGTTTGATTCAGTATAGGAATTATTGCTCCTGACGCGGTACGTATTTCAGTTATAAGTTTAACCGATATACCTACACTGTTAAAAATATTTCTGTAAAACGATATAAAATTTATGGTAGTCAAAAGTTGCCAGAAAATATCTGTATGTAGAAAATATCTGTTGACGAAAGAATGCGCTATCAGACGACAGTAATATGTAGTCATACAGGCATTTCTTGTTGACAGTTGACGAGTTTCATAGCAGGCGAAATTTGTAGGTTGATTCGTGTTGGGGGAGGAGGTGGTGAGAGAATGCTATTCAACAGGAGAATCTCTTATTCTAGACTACGCACACAGGAAATTTCTATTCACCGATCGATTTTTTTATATTAATAATAATAAATATTTATAGGAAATTCTCTTCCAAACTTTTACAAAATTAATTTAAATAGCTTATTCGCAATAAAATATTTAAATAGTTGCATTTATATAGATTTTGTAAAATAAATACATTAAAGACTGGAATAAATGAAAGAAGATATCTTAAACTTTCTTCCCCCTAGAATAATAATAAAAAATATATATATGATATGAGGTAACCCTTCTCCACCCCTATAAAAATATTTATTAATAAAATAAATATATGCATTGAATGTGATTTGTAATTAAAACAATTTTAATATTTATTTATGCAATATTTCTGAAAATTGATTCAGTTATATTAGTGATGCTGGTTACTTACGTAAATAATACCTGGCAATTTTTATGATTTTTTCGAATAGAATCGTTGAGTGTTGTTGTAGTGTAGAATTGATATATAAATGTGTAAAAGTTGACAACTATGAGCAAAGATGAAAAATGTAAAAGAAGCGCCACTAAAATCTATATAAACATCACACACACACACAAAAAAAATATATATATATATTTTATTTCAGCTAAAGTGATCAAATGAGTTTTCATCCTTCTTAACAATTTACAATATTTTTCCGTATATAGTAAATGATCATCAACTAAATAAGAAAACATATTCCAATATAATTTAAATTAACATGTTAAACAAAATTAAACTTACTGATTCTATAAAATGAATGTCTAAAGCTTAAATAGGAATTATTTTCGAAATAATTCACACAGTTGCAGGTCAATTTTTTATTGCATTAAATGGAGAGAATAAAATCGTTATCTGAAGGTATCTCTTCAAACAAAGTAATAGTGTTATCTGAAATTTTTATTTTTCTAGGCAGTTTACTTATTAAAATTTAAATATGAAAAATTACTCCCCCTTTATTAAAAGTAATGCCTATAATATATTATTACCTATATTCGAATGCCAAACACTTGCAAAATGAACAGAAAAATCAGAATATAACTGCATCAGAAAAACATTCATACTGAACTCAAAATAGAAATAATGATTTATTGTCCAATTCAAGAGAATCAACACTTTCTTTATATCCCACTTTACATTCTTCAAATAAGCTGAATATTTAAAACCGGGGAAGATGGAAGGTACCATTTAATCCCTGTACAGCCTAGAAGGAAATGAAGTTTCTTGTCTTTTAGAAGACAAATTAATAATTTTGAAACCGCATAGGTCATCCAAAGTATTAAAGAGGAAGATGGAAGCTATCTTTTCTTTGCGGTAGATGCCGGAGAGAAATGAAGAATTCAAAGTATTAAACACTCCACCCATTCCTACCCGCGGGTTGATGCATTCAACTTATTGAATTTAGCTTTTAAATTTTTTTGGTGGCGTTTTCCGTGGTAAGGATTGCCGCTTACAGTTCCGTGGTAATGTTGAAAGTGTGTAGAGACCTCCGACGGGTGCGCGTCCGCCTTTTCCACGAAGTAGTAGCAGTCCCAGTCCAAACTTCATTTAGCATTAATCGTTTATCTTATACGGTAGGAAAAGCAAACTTTATTCTGTAACACTGCAAAAAAATGTAAGATCTAAATGCGCAGATGCTCTTAATTCAATTCAATTATAAAGTGTTTTTGAAAAATTACACTAAAAATAATTAACTTACTCTGTGTCTTAATCTAAAGTATTTAGATGATACATACTAGTATATTTACATTAGCAAAGTTTTTTGGATAAATATGAATTTTAATAAAAAAAATAGAAAAAGAATTTCAAACTGTTTTTTCTCAAAAGATTCATTTCAATAATTCATGTGCATTAAAATCTGAGCTAGTGCTGAATCGTCATTTCAGTTTATAAACCTTGTCTGTCTTTTGAAGCAGTTTGATTCAGTATAGGAATTATTGCTCCTGACGCGGTACGTATTTCAGTTATAAGTTTAACCGATATACCTACACTGTTAAAAATATTTCTGTAAAACGATATAAAATTTATGGTAGTCAAAAGTTGCCAGAAAATATCTGTATGTAGAAAATATCTGTTGACGAAAGAATGCGCTATCAGACGACAGTAATATGTAGTCATACAGGCATTTCTTGTTGACAGTTGACGAGTTTCGTAGCAGGCGAAATTTGTAGGTTGATTCGTGTTGGGGGAGGAGGTGGTGAGAGAATGCTATTCAACAGGAGAATCTCTTATTCTAGACTACGCACACAGGAAATTTCTATTCACCGATCGATTTTTTTATATTAATAATAATAAATATTTATAGGAAATTCTCTTCCAAACTTTTACAAAATTAATTTAAATAGCTTATTCGCAATAAAATATTTAAATAGTTGCATTTATATAGATTTTGTAAAATAAATACATTAAAGACTGGAATAAATGAAAGAAGATATCTTAAACTTTCTTCCCCCTAGAATAATAATAAAAAATATATATATGATATGAGGTAACCCTTCTCCACCCCTATAAAAATATTTATTAATAAAATAAATATATGCATTGAATGTGATTTGTAATTAAAACAATTTTAATATTTATTTATGCAATATTTCTGAAAATTGATTCAGTTATATTAGTGATGCTGGTTACTTACGTAAATAATACCTGGCAATTTTTATGATTTTTTCGAATAGAATCGTTGAGTGTTGTTGTAGTGTAGAATTGATATATAAATGTGTAAAAGTTGACAACTATGAGCAAAGATGAAAAATGTAAAAGAAGCGCCACTAAAATCTATATAAACATCACACACACACACAAAAAAAATATATATATATATTTTATTTCAGCTAAAGTGATCAAATGAGTTTTCATCCTTCTTAACAATTTACAATATTTTTCCGTATATAGTAAATGATCATCAACTAAATAAGAAAACATATTACAATATAATTTAAATTAACATGTTAAACAAAATTAAACTTACTGATTCTATAAAATGAATGTCTAAAGCTTAAATAGGAATTATTTTCGAAATAATTCACACAGTTGCAGGTCAATTTTTTATTGCATTAAATGGAGAGAATAAAATTTACAAATTTCAACTTAATCACCACAGTTAACTCTATTCTACTGTACTGTTCGTACAAAAAAGAAAAAAAAAATTCTTCAGAGCCATGGAAGGATTAATCAGTCATGGAAGAATTAAACAAATTACACAGACCTGCAAAAAAATACTTTTTGAAAATTGCTTGAATTTTGATAACTCATTTTTATGTTTTTTTTATTTCTTATTCCGAAAATGAAATCCATTCTTTTCTATCACGTAAGGATTTTTCACAAAATGATTGCATATTTTTAAAGAAAAGGCTCAAATCGCGAAATTTTGACATTTCATTTATTTATAAATCTAAATAAATTACGTTGATATCAGAGTTCAAGTAAAAGTTAAGTATATGTAGAAGGTTACATGTCCTTAGAATAATGTTTTTTCTTTACATCAAAACTTTTTTTGTAACTTTTCCTATTGTGAACTTTGCAGGGATTGTCTCTTTGTAGCATCCAGCAGTAGTCGGCAATCATGCTGACATTCCATTTGCCTTGATATCTCCTCTCCATTTCCTTTATATCCTGGTGAAATCTTTCACCTTGTTCCTCACTAAAAGCACCTAAATTTTCAGGAAAATAGTCTGGGTACAAATCGAGAAAATTAAATTTTAAGCTTATACTACACCCTAAAATCTTGAAATTTTTTACCATCTCTTCTACAATAGATTTGTAGTTTGGGTCTTTTTTCTTGCCAAGAAAGCTAGTAATAACTAGTTTGAAAGATTTTGTCTTTTCTTTTGTTTGTTTTCAGTTTATTCTCAAAATTTTCATCTTTCATCATTTTCCTGATGCCTGGTCCTACAAACACACCTTCCTTCAGTAATGCTTGGAATAAAGCCGGGAACTGCTCACAAAGGTATTAGAAACATTCACCTTCTTTTGGTAAAGACTTGACATATTGTTTCATAAGACCTAATTTTATATGAAGCGGTGGAAGTAACACTTTTTTTGGATCAACAAGATTTTTCCTTTACCAGATCCATGAGGAACAGGACGTATGACAGACGGAATGTCAGGATAAGATATTTCCTTTTTGTTCTTTAAATTGAAACCTGTCACATTGCAAATACAAAAAGAGCAATCATCACTGTGATTTTTATGTTCTCTCCAAACCGAAAACCTTGCTTTTTACCTTGAAACCATTGCCTTAATTCTTCTACACAAATACAACAAACTTTGTGTGGAGGCGAAGGCTTGTCTTGATCGCCCAATTTCTTGCCAAAATAAGCAAAATACACTTTATTTACAAAATCAGAAATGCTTTTTTGTTGATTTTCACTGTATAGTTACCAAAAATATAGCAGAAACAATTTGGTGAATTAGCACATTCTCTTGAAGACATGTTCTCTAATGCAGCAATAACTAGAAGTAAAAATTACTACTATAACTTATAACTCAGAGGTCGGAATAAGAATACATGCGTACGGTACAGAGTAAAGAAAGACACTGATTCAGGAGTAGAGATAATGCCAGTGAAGAGGCGTTTGAAGAACGGATGGCGAGCAGACATCAGCAAGCAGGAGAGATCCGATTTAAACTGGATTCATCTGTCTTGAATATTGTATTTAATAGGCACTTTACCAATTAAAAGAAATATTCTGTATTGAAATAGTTTCTTCTTTCTTTTTTATTAGTTTAACGCACCAATTTACTATTTTAAGTCCGTAAATTTATTTATCAAACTAATATAAATAATAATTTTTGGTCCAAAATATACTAAATTCATAAAAAAAAAAAAAAAAAATTGCGATTTGTGATGCAACTGTACGTGATGGAATTTTTTCATTATTTTTCTAGTAATCAGCATCCAAAAAAACTATAAAAAATTCCACTTACTATACCGGAAATTTTTTCATTGCAGGCTTGTGTTATCAATCACTCCATTTTAAAGAACATAGTAAATAGTGGGAAATGTGATATATTTAAATGATAAAAGTATATAACAGCGACAGATCTAATAAATATTATTCTGTTTAATGTTAAACGAAAATATCAGTTATCTATAACTATAATAATTAAAGCAGATACTCCGTGTTTATTATTAAAACGATCACTCCAAAACTATCACGTATGTCAATTGATAAGAAAATTAATTGAAAATCTCAATCAAAATTTTTAGAACTAATACATATGAAGTAAAATTAAACTCTTAGTCATGAAAAAATTAAATATAATAAGAAATCATTCTACAGCTATGAAAAATTCAAGGTTTGTAAACTAATCATAAACTTAACATTATTAATTTAACTTAAAATAAACAACTGATCAAAAAATAATCTTCAATTATTAACAGAATTTGATGAATAAGTTATTAATGTGCATAAATAATAAAGTAGTAGAAAAACAGCTTTTTTTCACACAATGAATGGAAACCGTTTAAACGTTTATACGTACCCTCTAAACGGTTTACCCGTATTTTTCCGTTTCCCCAAAACAACTTAAATATGCTGTAGAAAAAAATATTTTAAACAGAATTGTATTATTAAATGTATGTGAAATAAAGGGGTATGAAGTGTATTTTAGAAACAAACAGGGAAAGAAATTTTAAATTAAGATTATTTTTATAAGCATTTATATAAAAATGTAGGAAAGCCCACAAGACACTCGAATAATTAATCATTGTGTTAAGGTATCAGAACACCTTTAATACGGAATTTTCCATCGACATATCGATTTTTCGTTTTTGTACTAATATTAAAATTGAATCTTTACCTATCGAAATCTTAAATTTTGTCTGTATCTAAAATAGAACCAGCCTTTTAAAGTTACAGCTATTACAGATTTTGAATTGTGTTTTAAAGTTATTTTTAGTTTTTTCTCAAAACGAAGTTTTTCATATTTTTACTATACGCAATGTTTTATTATTGAGTTATCACGTTTTACGGAAATGTCAATTTTTGACAATTTTGACTATTTTTCTCTTTAAAAAAAATTATTTCTGGGTAATTGCTAAAATTTTTATTTTTTTTTTTCAAAGTTTTAAAGTAAATACCATTATAAAAAATGGATAACAAGAGAAATTTTCAAAAATTTCAAAAAATCACTTCCGAAGGTGTGCGAATACCTTAAGTTCCGTATCCGTATATACGCTGTACCGTATATACTGTTTCTCATACTATGTATAATCACCTTTTCCGTATCATACGTATCCAAATTGTAACTCATATAACACGTACTATACGTGTACTGGTATAATTATTTAATAGGGAGCATTGATATCAATACCTCATGCGAAGAGAAATTTTTTTAAAGACGGTGGCCTGACTGTAGCCACTGCCATGAATGGGTTAAAACATTTTACATTTTAACCTTTTATGTACTAAATTATTAATTCATGAAACTATTATCTTCTAAAGCATTTTTAATGAATTTTTGAAACTGCATTAAAATCTTTGCATAGTCATTTAACAAATTTTAGAAGGATTTTAGAAGGATTGAAGGATTTATAAGGATTAATTAAATTTGAATTTATATGGATTTTGTACAATGTTTATAACCCCACTCAAACATTTTATTTTAAATATTGTTTCTTAGTATTTTGTAGAATTAAGAAATGTACAAACATAATGTTCTTACACTTGAAATACAGAAATATTTCCGAATTCAACCCCCCCCCCCTTCCCCGAAAGTCAAGAAATCTAAAAAGATGCAAAGGCAAAAGAAATAATCTTTCTAAAAATATTTTTGTTTTGTGTAACCAATAATGCTTTTGAAACAAGATAAAGTGATACATCTATAACTCATTCTAAACTGTATTACTACTAATCGATTTATCAAATGAATTTTACAAATTATTTTAATGGTAATTATAAGTACCGTCAGTAGATAAATGGTTAATGTATCTATGTTTTACTAAATTGTGTGATAGTCTAATGCGTATAACCTCATTTGCCGCTTATAGTAATAAGTTATTGAGGGGAATGGAATTTTTACAGGTAGGCAGTTTCAAAATGTTTATTTATTATAAATAAATAACTTGTACTCATTTATTAAAGAAAAAGTAAGAAATAAGAGATGAAAATAAAATTTATTTATTATGTTGAAGCATTTCTGGAACAAAGTAGTACTTATTTCCGGCACTAAAATTTATTAGTTAAGACAACATCCTCACAAACAGAATTTATTATTTATTCTTTTAAAAGCATTTCTTGTGATAATAAGTTTAATTATTACCGAAATGGCTGTCTGACGCCTGATTAATAACAAGTAAGATAGTTTATAAAGCATTTTAACTTGGAAAACTGACTGTGTTAAATATATGGATTAATTTAATGTAATAACACCACTCAGAAGACGACACTGACTATTAATTCTATCGGAAAATATTTAACTGTTTAGTTAAAATTTCTAATTTTATGTTTTTTAGATTTTTTAACAGATGACCATTTAAAAATTTTTCAGTAGAATACTAAACACAGACGTTTGATTATTTAAAATGCATTAGAAGTGAAATACAAGTACTAGAAGGCAGAGTGATATATAGAAAATATACATTAATTGCTTAAAAGTCATTTTGAAATCGAATGATATTTTGTTTAATTAAACATTACACTGTTTGAAAAAAAAAACCATTGATAAATTGAAACTGTGAAATCTTTACTTATATTTAGCTAAAGTGTTTTATTGTTACGGTAGCTCTATGCCAGAAATAAGAACTAGTTTAAATTTGAAGCGAATCCAAATATTCTGTTATTGCAGTTAAAGAAAACTCGAAAGGTAGTTTGCATTACAAAGATGAAAAGTGAAGCCAAAAGTTCTTTCAATAAAAAAACTCAAGAATAAAATTACTTGAAACTTAAAATAACGGCAAATTCCTTTCCTGTTTTAAATTTCAGTTGAGTATATTTAATGAGCATGAAAAGAAAGTATTATACGTAATTATTCAACCCAAATGTGGCCTGTTTCTTGATTCTTGTTGTTAAAATTATGATTATATCTATATCCAATAATAACATTAAAAAAAAGATGCCACAAATGAAACATAATTTATATCACTTTTATTTACATTAATTTCTTGCTACACTGTAAAAAAAAAAAAAAAAAAAAAAAAAAAAAAAAAAAAAAATCTCTAAAGTTTCTTTTTTCTAGGAAACCGGGATTCCTAGAACATGTTATGTAACGACAACAACGTAAATTCCTGTAACGGACGCTGTTACAGGAATTTTTGTTGTTGCCATTACATAAAAAGTTCTAGGAATCCCAGTTTCCTAGAAAAACTTTAGTAACTTTACAGATATTTTATTTTTTACACTGTACAATCCGAGATACAGAGTGAATTACAAGAAGGAACCTTGCCTTTTTTATATGTCATATGTCTTTAGTCTTAATATAGTTAAAATATTCTAAACGGCACATGAACTCTTTTTTTAAACCACATAAGTTCAAAAAATGAGTAATTTTGTTTGAATAAACAGACAGATCTTAGATGCATTCAAAAGGAAATACAGCTTAAAGAACAGAAATAATAAACGTTAAATACATATTTGCTGTTAAAAAGTCATTAGTAAAATAAACACTTCTTTGTTTGCTCAAATACAGCAATCCGGTAATTTCAGTGAATTATATAGATTCCAGGAAAAAAAAATTCACTATTTAAACTGTCTTTATAATTAATATGATTGATAGTGACGCAATAGTCCTAAGTCAATAAGAGAAATCAATTCATATTTGAAATGGATCCAAATTTTTAATATTAATAATAGAATGAGTTAAGGAATAAAGAATTAATGAGTTAAAGAAGCAATCAAAAGATCATTCTCACTGTAATGTTGAACATAAGTATTGAATGTGTTTGAGAAAAGAAAATGAAATTATTTAGTCTTAAATAGATAATTAAGAAGACCGGGTAAGCTCTATCTCAGCCATGATAAAATACACCAACTTTATGTATCTTTTTCTTAGAAATGGTGAAAGATAGGGGTCTGGATTTTTTAGAGTACTTTGAATAGCATGCTTTACGTATTTTAACAGACTATTTTCTTTAAAAGTGAAACCTAAAATTAATTATTAATTATTTATTGAAAGATATTTTTAAATTAGCATTTTTGGTAAGATTTCACTGCCTAAAATAAATAACCCTCAACAAATCATTAAATCCCTGTGTTAAAGTATGCCCTATAACATAATATAAGTAGTTCGAAAAATCTGAGTTCTTAAGTTTAATAGATATTGAAAAAAAGGAACATAAACTGAAAATCGAAATTTTGAAAAAAAGTCAATTAAAGCTGTGAAGCAGTGTTGCCAATAAGCTACTTTTTTTTCTTCTGATTTCTTGATTGGCACCACTTTTTTAAAATAGTAAAGTTCCCCTTATTTAATAACATATTAATTAAGGCGAAACAATAGGAATTTTACCACTTCTTATAAGTGGTGGCACTCAAGAAATCTAAATATAAAAAAAGTAGCCCACTGCTGTGAAGTGCTCATAGAAACAATGAAAAAATCCAACACTTTTTATATGTATATAAACATGTGTAATACGTCGTTGAAAAGATAAAATTTTAAACTATTTAATGATATAAAAAAAATAAAAATCAATTTTTTGGTTGAATTTCGCTTACCCGGTCGCCTTAACTCTTTATATCACCGAGTTGTTGCAGATCTGCATCATACCCAAAAGAAAATGTTAACTTACCCAGTAAGTTGTAAAACACGATTTTTTTATTGCTCTTATTTCCCATCACAGCAGTTAATATAAATTGAGCGTAGATTTCTAAACTGATGCCGAGTTTATTTTTCATTACAAAGTTTTATTTATTATTTGAGCAGTTTCACGTCGATATTACTAAAATAAACTTTGTAAATTTTGTCAAATTAAAAAAAAATCTGGAGACGTTCGAAATTAGATTTTTTTAAAGATAATTTTGTATACTTTACAATTTTATGTGAGAGAATGGACAATATTTATGAGAAGTATGAAGCTTTCTGTTTAATGTAAGTGTGAAAAAAGTCAATAATTCAAAAAGTCAAGTTTTATGTTCTAATTTTTTTATTAATTTTTACATTCTTAAACTTATGTATTCTGGCATCTGAGTAAATATTTTTCATATCGCAGTTGTTGAATCACAAAGGGTTAAAAAGTACTACTCTGATTTCATGACAAGAAAGTAACTTTGTTTTATTTCATAATTTATTATTATTTTTTTTAATTCAACATATTGTTAAAATTTTTAAAAACAAACATAACAAACGAGTCATTTTTTGTTTTTTTTAGATGAATCCTACTTTGATATAATACTTAATCAAAAAAAGAAAAATAGTGCATTAAGCATATATTATAAAGAGTTTCCAACACAGTTAACACAAGGTATCTTAAGTAAACAATTTAGAAAAGACATAAAATAGTTAACAACCCATTTTGAGCAATTACCATCTATAGTCGGAAAGACACTTTATAGCTTTTGTGCACCCTTGTATATTTCGTACATATTCGCATGTATATGGTAAATGGCTTAGAAACATGCAGATTAGCTAGAAAACGCATAAAATAGTGGAAAATTCATCTCGAACAGATTCCGTATCTAGAGAAAAAAAATTGCTCGAATTTCTTTCTGCATGAAAATTTGTATATTATATACTAATTTTTATGCACACCACATATTAAGCTAAAATTTAATTCAGGCAAAACAAGCATGAAACAACTAAAAACTAACTTACAGTACTTACCATTCATAAACGGCAATGTATCCAGTTCTTTTCGTAGCCCTGTATATGAATTTATTTATTTTCTATGAACATATACTATTGTACATCAGTATTCTCATTCAGTTCATCAGTATTCTATATAGTTCCATACAGGTGCTATATAGGTCATAGGCCGATATAGTTGAGCTGGAAAATGCATACCACAATAATAACCTTTAAGTAATTCACGCCAAGAAACAGTAATGGGATTAAGATGCTTTTCGTGATCCTGTATATGATCTATAGAATATATACACCATTATTAACACACCATTATTAACACACACTTATTAAGCACAAAATTAGCGAAATGTAAAAAGCAAACAAAGGTTGAAAACGTACTTCTAACAATTATCGCTTTTTGACAAAACTGTAACAGAATTCTTTTGTGAGTCCCTGTAGTCGGACGACAAATGCTATGCACTCCATTTCTACAGTAAGCATCATGTAACACAGCTGATAAATAAATATGAATTTCGTTATGCTTGAAAACGTGTAGCATCATTAACATGAGTTGCAAATGATTTCCTCTCGTGCATCATTACGTAACGAAATTTTTTTGTGTGACTCTGTACATAAAATATAAATGCGATGCATTCCATTATGTACAGAAAACACGTTTTAATGCAACTGAGAAAATCATATAAAATTCATTACATTTGAAAAAAAGTAAGGATTATTAAAATACACTATAAACAATTTTTTGCCTTGCACCGTAATGAAACGTAATGCTTTCGAGTGTTCCTTTAAATGAACTATAAATACAACGCACTTTATTTTCAAAAACAAACATGCCATAGTAAACCTCAATAGAATATATCAGTTAAACTGCAATACGGGTGTTTGCATGAAAGTTAGAATACGAAAATAAGCGAAATGGTAGACAGACAAACCGAAGTCATAAGCATTTTCTTATCTATGTTGGAACGTGTTAATGCGGTTTTGAAATTCCCTGAGCAACAAACCTGAAACTTTTAGTTTCATTTTTAAACCCACAGCCATAAAATTGGCAGGATTGACTATTGAAGGGATTTGGAATCGACAGGTGATTTCCCTTTTATGATTGTAAACTATTTATAGAGTTATAAGTGATTTTTGTCTTGTGGCGACAGGTTTTTTTTTTCCTTTCACGCACTCTTACTCAGGGAAATTTGGTTGAAAACGTCAAAGTTGGCAATATTTTCTGAAAGATTTTTTGTTTTGATAAAAAATGCAAAATGCTATTAGATTACACACTTTTCAGTATGAACACCTGCCAATTCTATGTGTTTCCGAGCAAAATTGAATTCAGAAATGTGTCAGAAAATAAATCCTTTGGTTTCGAGAACAGCCTTAAAAACAGAATGATAAATATTAAATGCACATTTGCTGTTAAAAAGTCATTAGTTAGATGAGTGAGTCTTTGTTTGCTCAAATATAGTAAATCCGGTAATTTCAGTAAATCATAGAAATTCCGGGGAAAAAAATCATTACATATATCGTCTCTATAGTTAACATGATTGATAGAGAGGCTGAAATTTCCTAAGGCCAATAATTAGAATCAATTCTAATTTGAAATGGATACAAATTTCTATTATTAGCGTTAAAGAAGCAATTAAAAACTCATTTGCATTGTGAGTTTGAATATAAATATTAAATGCCTTTCAGTGTAATAATATAGATAATACTTGAACTTAAACATTACAATAGAGATGAAAAAATGGTGTTTCTCGTACGTTTTCTAGTCTCCTCCTTTCCGAAGAGTATAAAAATAAAACAGACTATGTTTCTTTTATTAATAAATATCAAAACATTCAGTAAAGTGTGGGAAAGATTTTAATTACGTCAAAATCGCACAGGAGTTAGGCGGCTTAGCATAATAAAAAAATTATATTTCGAAAACTATTGCACATATTATAACAAGTGATATATGAAAATAAAGAAGAACGTGCCAAGATTTTTTCAGTTACAAATGTTCGATGTGCGAACCTTTCGTAACACGACAAACACCTAATCTGTAATCAAGTTCTTTCCACACATTAGGCAGTTTTTCACAGTCACCGCTTCTTAATGCAGCACTGTTGCACCGTAAAATGTACACGGTGCATCAGTGCTGCAGTATTTAGTGTTTTAATGCGTCAGTGCTGTATTATTTAGTGTTTACCGTATCAGTGATGCATTATTTAGTGTTTTAATTCATCAATGTTGTTTTAATACTAAAAAGTTGACTGCGCAAAACTGCCAAATGTGTGGAACGAGCTTGGTTACAGACTAGGTGTGTATCGTGTTACAAAAGGCTCGTACATCGAACATTTGTAATTGAAAAATACTCGAAATGTTCTTCTCTATTTTCATATGTCACTTATTATAACACAGCGCGTCTCAAAAGTATAATGAAAGGCGATTTTTTGAAATAACCGTTCAAAAAATGAAGCCATAATCAAGGGAAAAAATAATAAGCATATGGAATCATAATACAAGTTTATGACAACAAAAAAATACAGTTTAAGTTTTACAGATTTTTGTTAAAAAAAAATAAACAAATAAATAAAAAAAATAAAAATAGTCTATCCTAAAAATATATCGAATTTTCGAGTATTTTGCATGTAAATTCAAATTTTGGATCCGTTCCTTTGAATTATCAAACTAGTGTAAATTGAATGGCTGTAAAGGGAACTAATTCTGCTCTACTTGTTGCTTTATTTCCTGAACAGTAGAAAATTGACGATCATTAGCATACACATCTCGTGCAAGTACTCTCCAAAGGTTTTTCATTGGATTTAGGTGTGGGCTGATGGCTGGCCAGTCTATAATAGTCGCTTAATTCTGCGTAAACCAAGCTGTTGTTGAGTGGCAGGTGTGAATCGATACATTGTGCTCATGCGATTTTCAGTTTTTCCTTAAAATGTTACCAAATGAAGTAGATGACTTTTAAGGACATTTTAATCGTTATCAGAGCACTGTCGATCATTAAGAAAAGCAATATCCGTTGTTCCATTCAAACAAATTGCGCCCCACACCATGAGAGAATCCCTTCCTTGTTTTCGACTAAACAACTCGCGAGATTCTCGTCGCAGATCATGCCAATAGTATGCCCAGCCATCACAGCCATCTAAGTTGATTTTGTTTTCTTCACTGAAGAAACACTTAAGAATTCATCTTTCCAAGGCATGTGTTTTTTAGTTCAAAGCATGCACGCATTTCTATGATGTACTTTCAGTATAGGTATCCGACATATTCTTCGATATTTATGAATTTTGTTTGCCTGTATGCAACGATGAACAGTAGATCTCGTAATAGGAAACGCTAAAGTCTTCGAAATTTCACGAACATATTTCTTTTTTCGGTTGAAATTGCTCCCAATATCTCTCTGTCTTGTCGTAGAGATGCTTTTCTTCGTCGTCATGAACGTTGTTTTGCAATCGTATTGTCACTTTTCGATAAAACTTCATAAATTACGGATCTGCTACTCTGCATAAATTTAGCAACATCAGAAATTTTAATATTTTGAGCCTTTAAACGCCAAATTGTAGCTATATCAGCAGCAGAGAATTGAACGTTGCGAGGCATTTTCACACTATTCGACAAAGGGAGAACGAGCAGTGATTTTATCTCTCGAAGTGTTTACTTCACATGTCTAGAGCGCAGAAAAGCAAATTTTTTTTTATATTGTGGTAATAAAAGCGATTCGCTTCATTGTCTATATATTTTTGTGACAGCTTATTTTGAATTTCATTTTTTTTTAATTCTGTAAAACCTATACTGTATTTCGTTATTGTAATAAACAAATATTATGATTCAATATGCTTATTTTTTTTTTCGAGATTATGGCTTCATTTTTTGAACTGTTATTCCAAAAAATTGCCTTCCATATACCTTTGAGACCATCTGTATGTGTAATGTTTTTGAAAATATAATTTTTTTAAATCCGCTCATTCATTTATGCTACAGTTACTTTCTATGCCAATGTAAAATTCAATTTTGTTATATGTGTTGTCATTTTCCAGTATTTATACTAGCTTAAAGTTTTCAGAAAAAGATTTTAGTTTTTGTATAAAAATATTTTTTATTAACAATAATTTTTAAGATGTAATTAAATGAACCATATGTTGTAAGAATCAATATAAATTTTACATTCAGTTTCTATTACTAGTGCAATTAATATGATTGGAAGGTTACACATGAAGATTAAATGCCTTTGATGGAAATAATAATAAAATCATCAAGTATTAAGTATCTCTCTATTCTAAAAAAAAGTAACTACCGCTGTCACCGCCGCCGCCGCCGCCGCCGCCGGTTTTGAATTTTTTGTGACTGGAGGTCTTTCTTCATTAATATTAAGAAAAATAATGCATACAAAAATATAAAAATCGGTGGTTTTATACAGAAATGTTTGATAAACACGCTGAAGCAGACAGTTTTCAAATCGAAGAATTATTTTAAGAGATATTTAATGCTAAAGTTGGACAAAATCGTTCCACTAAAAAAGTTTTATAGCAGCAAAAAGTATACATGGCAGTGTAATCATTTTTAGATCATTTTATGCGTTAGAATTTGCCGGAGTGCAGATTGCATTAATTTTTTTATATTGACTCATTTTTTGAGGTTTTATTTCTATTTTAAATTCAAATTTTCAGCATTTCTAGAGATATTTTTTACAGATTTCAGAAAGTGATATTAATTTAAACTGTTGCCAACTGTATAAACAGAGGAAGCAATAATGTTTGCTTAAAAAAAAAAAATATTTATACGTGTAAATAAATTAAAAATTTATTTACACGTGACTATTATAAACAGAAAAAAAACATTTGGAATTAGAATTAAATAATTATGTGCAAAAAGCAGGAACTTATTAAAAATTACGTCATAAAAACTATAATTACACGTGAATTTTAAGTGAGAAAGGAATTTGTAAAATAATAAATTTATTAACACGCGTTAGAAGTATTAAATAGGAGAAATTACGTCATATTTACGTCACATTACAGTTATTACATAAAAGGAACGCAAAATAATATTGCAAAACGGTTTAATTTTAAATATTGCGCTAGACATTTATTTGATATTTTGAGAGGATACTTTTCAACTGGTATTTTCAAGTGAATATTTAACAGAGAAAGAATAGCTTGGTAAAAATTACGTCAGATTAAAAACGATTAATTTAAAATGTCTCATTTAAAAGAACTTTCTTTTCGCTTTGTTAAAAAATACCAGGATACAAAGACTCTGTTTACTTAATTCCTTTTATATTAGCTTATTTTGAAATGTTGTTACATGTGTCTACGTCATCAAGTTATTTTTATTTCGACGTTTTATTTGTATTTTTATTAATGCTGTACTAATTTATTTGTTCTTTCGTTATTTAAAATAAAAAATTATGTCAATTTGTATAATTTGACGAGTGGTTTGGCGATTTATATAATTTGGCGAAATGGGTCGACGGGATAATCAAGTAGTACCGCAGCGGATTTGGCGTTAAAATCCCCCAATCAAAGAGAAATGAATAGAAATCCGTTTATAAGGAGTTCGCCACTGTTTTTTAAATTATAATTCAATCTTTCGAAATCTTTTTAAAGCCGATCAAATTAGCGTGCATTTAGAGTCTGCGGTGTCTGGACGGGGGTTGGCGAGCGTAGCTCGTAGGGGGCCGAGCCCCCTAGTATATTAAAAAAATATTAGTTACTGAGTTAGTTAAAAGAAAGGGACATTCCATTATTTTATTTTTCGAAGATTTTTTATTGATAATAAAACACTCCAAAAAATAGATTGCTAATAAGTGAATTTTGATTGGCTTGATAATTATTGATTAGAAGCCTTTAAAATTAAATAATGCCTAAAAGGGAGAGTAATATATTTTAAACAAATTTTTACTGTTTAAAATACTTTAGCAAGTTAAGCAATTCTTTCTTTGTTTAAATATAGCATTCCAAAAATTTCGGTATTTGTTTAAATATAGCATTCTAATGATTTTCTAAACAATACAGACTAACAACAAGAAACATTTTTTAATTTGTCTGAAACCAAGATGTTTGATGAGAGTTATTTCCTAGGCCAGTAATAAGAACACATATGAAACACGCTACTTTTATAATATTAGAGTTAAATAACCAATCAAAACATTATTTTAAGTGTGAGATTTCACATAAAAAATGAATGTTTTTGAGTGAAATAATAAAGATGTTGTTTCAAGTTTGGTAGTAAAATAGAAATAAAAAAAAGTGTTTTAAAGCTTATTCTTCTGTTTGTTTTTGAAAAGGGAATGTATAAATTAAAAGGGTGAATACTTCATTTATTATTCAATATTAAAACATTTCTTGAATACAGACTTACAAAAGATTTTTAATTACCGAGGCATTTTAATTGTGTTTTATTTAAACATCGTTAACTGTTTTCTATTCAAATGCAAAGATGAATTTACGTATGTATGTGTCGCCTTTCATTCTCTTTCATTAACAGTATTTATAAAAGTTTAAAATCTTTAGATATTCAAGAAGAGCATTTTTAACTCACAGTAATTTTTAAGACGAATTCAAAAGATACTAAGTCAATAATAAGAATCGATTCAAATTTGAAACTGTTCCAAAATTTCTACTGTAAGAGTTAAACAACAATCAATAGAGCATTTGCATTGTGGGATTGGTAAAGAATATTAAATGCGACAAAGTGAAACAATAAATAAATGTCTTGAATTTAAAAGAATTTAATATAAGAAATACGGATAACATAAGTTTTTAAGATTTGTTTTCCATTTACTTTTTAAATGACAAATTAATATATTATACCTTTATTTTGTTAAAGTTTGTTGCTTCAAAGTTTTTTTAATTTCGTCAGTATTTTAATGGTAATTTTTTAGGTAATCATTGAAATATCAGTAATCTAAGTGAATGTTAAAAAGCCTTTTGAGCGTCTAAATGTCTATAAATTTCTTTCTCTCTTTGAATGTACATAAAAAGAAAAAAATAGAATATAAAAGTTTAAATTAATTTAATATGACTTAATCAAATGATTCTTTTTCTTCACATTTTTTTAAAAAATAAAACCGAAAATAGAAATTGATATGACATTTTAAGTACTTTAAGTTAATTAGATTTTAATGCATTTTAAAATAAAAACAGCAGTACAGAAAAACAAATGTGAAACGCAAAATTATTGCTAAAAAGTAATTAATAAGACAAATGATGGTTCTTTGTGTATGATATAACAGATTTGGCAGTATAAAACATCTGTCAGTTTCGATTATTCATACGAATTCCCTAAATATAATTAGTAGGTAAAAAAACTGTCATGTTTAAAACGATTGATGGCCAGGCGCTATTTTAGAGCCAATAATATGAATAAATTCAAAATTGAAACAAAATTTATATTTTTATTATTAGAGTACCAGAAAAAATCCAAAGATAATTTGTGTTTCAAGATCAGTAAACAAGAAGTTCTCCCTATAATAGTTGGTAAATTTCTCTTCTGTATCGAACTTTGAGTAAAATTTTGAATTCAGGTTCAGAGTATTGCGATTTTTCTTATTTAACTTACGGTTTAAGCTAGTTAATTATAGAAAAATTCCATAGTTTTAAACTAAAAAGTTATATATACGCACAGTTATTTATATTCAGAATAAATTTTTGAATCGATTGAATTAAAGGAACTTGCCAGATAAACAACTTTACTTATATTATTTAAAAGCTTTGTTGTGTTCTGAGCGTCTTCTACCGTCATGTAATTTTGAAATCAATGGCTGATTGTACAAAAAATAAATAAATAAATAAATAAATAAAATATCAGTGTTAATTATTTCAAATGCATAAGATATATGCAACGTAATGAAATACAATTCCTCATACTAGTGATTAACACAGTTATCATTTTATGAATCATTAAACATAGATTCAAACATACTGTCACACGCTTAAAGGATTTTTACTTTTTGTAAAAACATTCATTTCCTTAACAATTTCCAAGAAAGTTGAAATGTGTTTATGAATTCGATTTGTCTGTCTGTCCGTGCTCTAACTCTGGCAAATATAGTAAGATTGCCTTGAAATTCTTACGAGGGTATGTCAATAAGTTTTTACCCTCACATAGAAATAATTGAGTGAAATTTATGAAATTGCTACATTCTATTAGTCCTTTTCTATATAGTCACATTTCTGCAAACAGTATTTCAAAGAGAAGGGGCATGATGTATTACAGGAGGCACGATAGTAGACCCAAAGGTGGAGATCCTACATTAGAGAGAGATTGGACATTGACGAAATGTCCGCTGTTTCCGTTACAATTTAGATGGAACGCCGTACAACGCAATGCATTTTGGCAGCGTCTAACACTTTTATATTTTATTAAAATTATGAAAATTTCATTTTATATGCCTTCTGAGAATCTATCAGAACATAAATACGAGCACATTTCCATTATAATGACTGAGAAATCTCAGAAAATGCATTTTTTCATTCTGCTGAAATGCAGGTTTAGCATTTAGAGTCTAGTCCGAGAGCAGGCGAAATTTTTGGAAGAAGTTGCTATATTTTGGAATTTTTATCTAAGATAAACATATTTTAGTTCAGGCATAACGCAAGAAATGCTAAAAATATAATTTTATGTAGTGTTAGTATTTATTTTTTACTTTCCTCTGCCTAAATGTTCATTACTATAGATAAATTAGGTATACTTTTCTAAATAAATAGAGGAAACTCTTTTGAATTTTAAAAGGAAGTTAAAATATATCATTTAATACCAATTAGAAATTTAAAAAACATTTACTGAAATATTCACAAAAGTATAGATTTTTTAAATTAATTCCGTTATCTCGCCTGTATTACAGTAAGTTAGCTTTATATCGTCTATATATAAAGTTAGATAGCTTTATAGAAACTGACTGGTTGTAGGATATTAAAAAAATTCAATTTTCCAGTTTTAATGCATTTTATAATACGAAGTGGCTAAATATCTGAAAAAAAAAAAACATTCTGAGAAAAACTGAAAAAAAATATTTACCCACATATGCTTAGTAATGTTTATTTATGAACTTAAAAGCTCTCTGCTTTAGAATTTATATATTGTGAATTTATATATTTTTGCAATTGTCAGGGTCAGCGCTATTTTTTATGTGGAAAATTTAAACTTTGAAATGCTTATATCTTCTGTGCCTTTAAATTCAGCAGATTTTTAAAAAAGAAAATAATATTAAAAATGAATAGTTTAAATATTTATAATTAAAAAAAAATCTTATTTTAAATACAGTTCACTATATACAAATTTATTATAGATTTCGTTCTTCAAATGAATATTTCAAAATGTAAACAAAATTCATCACCAGCAACGGATAGCAATTATCGCCAACTGTCAAACTTCGAAAGTCAGAATTATTTCCACGTGTTGCTTATTCTCTACGCAAAGATTTAAATAAAAATAAGTTTTTAAATGCAAAACAACAGACACAGAAATGATATTGCCTTTTTATGTTGCTCGTTTCGGCAGTAGTTATTATAATAAAACAGTTTAAAGTTGACCACATACACAACAATTGGCCTCAGACAATTTAAAATATGTTTCGAAGTAAATAAACATTCCTAAATATTAAAAAGTAACTCTAAAAACAAAAACAACTTAAGCTATAAATAGCATAGCAAGTCTTAATGCGATATTTAAAACGCTGTATCTTTCAAAATCCAAATTTTCTTCAGAGTGTAATAACGACGTATATGGATGGCGTAACTTAAATGGCGGATTTATAAATATGCCGCTGCCGCAATGTCCAATCTCTCTCACATGTAGGATCTCTACCCAAAGGGGGTCTTTTTTTCTACGACCCCAACATGTGACATATTGTTGGAAAGGCATGTGGCCACTTATTCATGCTATATACCTCCCGTGCCCCTCCCCCCCAAATTTGCCCCCCCCCGGGTGTATGAATGACGTCAGCGAAATTTAGAAAAGGGCCTCCCGGACGGAAAATTTGGGGGAGGAGCTCGGGAGGTGTGTAGAATGTATAAGTGGTCACAAGCCTTTCCAACAATATGTCACATGTAAGTGTCGGTAAAAGTTAGAAAAATGCCTCCCTTTGCTTCGATTATCGCGCGTCCTGAAAAGCAAACCCCCTCCCCTCTGTGAAATACCGGTTGCACAAGTGTGTTACTGTGCACAGTGACTATACAGTAAAGGATTCATACAAAGTAGCAATTTCATAAATTTAACTCAATTATTTCTAAGTGAGTGCAAAAACTTATTGATATACCCTCGTAGATGTTATTGTGTATCACTATGACACGTTCCGTATTAAAAATGAAGTGTGTATCATTTAAGGTTCATTTACAGATATACTCAAAAGGATTCCGTTAAATTATGCCCTATGGGAAAAATCGTTTGCTGTGAATTTTAATGATATTACACGCGTACTGAAATTTATATATATCACTGAGGTGTACTACATGGCGCTTACTACAGAACAGGCTGTGCATAGAAATTATAGTTCATTTCAGGGATACACAAAAGAGTTTGGTTTAAAAAAAAAATGGAACAATAATAGAAGTATTGAAGTCTACGAACATAGTTATTGGAAGTGCGTTTTCAGTTGTGATGCGCGTTTTTAAATTTAAATATTTTTTTATTTATTACTTGCTATCTATAAATTTAATAAATTGTTTACAAGACTGTACAGAAGTTCTCAAGTAGCTTTCCATGTTTTCATTGAAAATTGCTGAATGGAATTTTTCAATTGTGATATTCGTTTAACTGAACTAACTTTTAGCATACTATGTTGTATACATACAAATCTATAGATCATTTACAGGGCTGTTTAAAATAAAAACGGATATTTTTCCGATCATTGATGCTAATAACATAAATCAGGTTTTCAAATTCGACGTGCGTTTTTCAAACAGTTTATTTAGACATCATATTTCACCTTAATCAACTGGGAAGTTTTGTAAAGTATACTGAATGCGATGGAAAGTGTTACATAATCCATGCTGGATGCATGATTTTTCATTCTTATTTCGAATTGAAATAATCCTACAAAATTCGAATCTAGGATTGATTTAGAATTACATATGAACAACCAATAAATCATTTGTGTGTAAGAACGCAAACTTTCTGTACTAACTTTAACGAACGAATAACTACAATGGAGTTAATAATAAAAAAAGCAGCAAAAATGCTCAAAATTAAAAAAAAAAAAAAAAATAGATTTTTTTTCTTACCTTTATATTTAAATATATAATATTCTATGTGCATTTTTATTTATATATATATATACCAAACTTTTATAAAACATATTGGGGATCTCCATTGATATGGAAAGCGCATGGGGCATTTCGAAAAGTTCTCCGTAACATCTAAAATATTACCGAAAATTATTTTTTTTCTCCAAAATACTTTATTTATTTATTTGGTGATGAATGTATGCCATAATGCATATAATGTACCACTGAATAGTATTTAAAGTGAAATTTACAAAAAGAAAAAAAAAATTAAAAGTACCTTGTCCCTTTAATGTACGAATATATAATATAACCACAAAAATACACAAGATACGGAGTCACCCATGAATCCGAAAATCGTTCTTTATCTTTCAAAAACCAATATATTTTCGCGATTCGAAGAATATTTTATAGAAACAAAGTTTCTTTTGATGCCACTGATTTTCGGAAACGTTTAAGAGTCGTTTTTATAATGTATTAATTAGTTTTATGAAATCAGGATATCGATTTTAAGATGCTGTTAATTCTCGATTGAACATTTTCGGCTTCATAGTTGAGTATATTCAGGCAAGAGAAACAAAATAATGTATAATTTTATAAGTAACGTTAATGCTGCAAATTTATCATGTTGGTTTGTAAAACATATTGTTTGAAATGAAAATGCTTACTTGAGAATATCTACCGAAAAATCTGTGTTTCAAGTAAAAAAAAAAAAAAAGAAAAGAAAAACTGATTAATAAGCTATAAAACTAGTCGGATACGTTCATGAAAATCAGTTGCATCAAAAGAAACTTTAATTTCTTTAAATCTCGAAAATATATTTTCTGAACATTTTTCTGTGTAGTGGGAAACTTGGAAAAGGTTAATGTTTATTTTCGTTCATGGTTATATTATTTTTTTCTAACTTAAGAAACATTTATATATATATATATATATATATATATATATATAACACCATTAAATAAACATTACCAACCACCAACAAAAACAGAATGAATAAAATGACGTTAACAAATTGACAAAAATACAATATATAATAAATTTGAAATCAAAAATATATGAAGAAATTGGTAAAGTTCTAAAGATGATTTAGAAATGAACATAGGCAACCAGTATGTAAAATAAGAAACTATGAATGATCCACAGAATCGTCAGAGGAGCTTGTGAGTTCATGTATATATATTTACCAGGTAGATAGTCCTCCTTTTTACTAGTCGTACTGTATTATGAGTAGAATGTGGAAATTTTTAAAAAGTTGTTTTGACAACTTTTAAGACAACATCATATAATTTTCCAAGTAAAAAAATATTACCAAGACTAATTGTACTTAACTTTTATCTTTTATCTTAGCTTAGAATTATTTTGACGTATGGGAAGGCTAATTCCTTTCAACTGTCATGCGTAGTTTATTTTGCGATTTGCGAACACTACTCTCACATAAGGAGATTCTACAGACCTATTGAATGCTGCCGGCGTGGGTACGAACCAGTTGTAGAAATGAAGTGAGGTGAGAAAGAAAAGGACCTTCATGTTTTGGCGCGGTGAACTGGAGAACGGGGCACTGATGAAGAATGTTTTGAAAAACGCATGCGAACGACGTAGAGTGTTCGAATGAACAAAACAGAATGTAGTCGGACTGCGTGATTATTTCGACGTATCTTTCAATAGTTTTCGTATTTTAAAATAATAATAATGTACATAAATCATCTTGTAAATAAGTTCGCCTTCAATATAAGTATTCTAATCTGGAAGTGCCGTCTATCTTTGTGTTTAAAGAAATATGTCACAGTGTCAGTATTCCTTTTCCATATATAAACTGGAAATAAATAATTGCTGTTCTCTTATATAAACTTTATTTTCTAAATTAAATACAATCTGAAAATGAAATATGAAAATTATAGAAAGGATGCTTATAATAATAATAAAAAAAGACATTATTAAAAGAAACGACTCTTTTTTCGTTAAATAATTCAGAATAAACCATCTGGCTCCCTCAATAAATTCCATTAAATCATAACAAAAATCAATATTTAAACTTTCTCTCCAGTTAGGATGATTGATTAAGAAGTAGTAGTCATAACCTAATAATAGAAGTCAATTGAAACTTGAAGCGAATCCAAAAATTCTATCATTATATTTTAAGAAGCAGTAAGAAGATCGTTTGCACTGTGATATTATCCATATAATACTAGTATTAAAAAATGCTCTGACGAGCACCAAAAAAGCCTAATATGTTTAAGTATGAAAAAGGGTTTGACAAGTGCTTCTAATAGAGCATGAAAAAGGACAAGGGGTCCCTTCTTGGCTGCAGCTCACTGTCAATGCCAACTTTGAAAAAATCATATTTGCGCTTTTTCCATATAAAATAAATTCGCGGTACTTTAGTAAAACTTTCCGTCGCGCTTTACATGTTAACTGCACTGTTGTACCGCGCATGCGTCTGCAATGCAACATTGTACAGTGCACTGTGTACCATTATTTCTCTATAAATTGTACTACACTGTACATTCCTATTATGCTTTTGATTTTTGAACCTCAGCGCACATTCACACTGTGCTTTTGTACTTCCGTATTAAAGGTGTGTGCGTCTAATGTTCGTTTATAATTTACATGCATTGCTGTACTGCATAGTACATTGTACAGCCACAGCCACTTGCTTTTAATTTCAACAATCAATGAATTAATAAATATAATGTTATGCGTGCACATGTGGAATTGTTCCTGTGCATAGTGCTGCAACAGTCTGCACTGCACTACAAATCAGTTTTCTGTACAGTTCTACATTGCGGGCGTTCTTGGTGGCCCTACATGAGTGTAATACGCTGTAGGAACTAAGGTTTTGGTACTATGTCGCCTTACATTCATGTTTAATCAGGCTGCGTCTTTACTGGTTGTGTCTTTACACTACACATTTTTATCGTAACTGTGGCTGATTTTTTTTTATATGAAAAAAGCGCAAATATGATTTTGTCAAAGTTGGCATTGACAGTGAGCTGCAGCCAAGAAGGGACCCCTTGTCCTTTTTCATGCTCTATTAGAAGCACTTGTCAAACCCTTTTTCATACTTAAACATATTAGCCTTTTTTGGTGCTCGTCAGAGCATTTTTTAATACTAGTCATTTAAATTTTTTGATAATTATATATTGAATATAAATAAACTTGAGTTGCTTTAAATATTTCCAATACTTTTTTTCTTATTTCGCACAATAATGCACTATTTAACCAAGTTATGCACATTGTTTTAAGAAGTTCCAGGTTTTTAAATCAAATTCACGTTATTTTTATTCATAATTTAATTTACTTGGGCTCTCTTAAATATAACTAATATAATTCCTTAAACTGATGTTAGTTTTTGTTGCATTAAAATATCTTAGTTTGTTGATTCTCTCTAAACAAGTAAACCCTATTAGTTTACAATGGAAGTCTATAGGAATTTGGCGATATATCACCAAGTTGGTGACAAACTTAGCGGTATTTTGCGACAGAACAGGGTCCCGTATATGGTAACCCTTCTTATAGGTATGGTGATGCATTAAATGCTGTTTTATAACCAATGAGATGCGTTTCATTCGAGCGTTGCCATTAAACAATTAACAAATAATCGCGATTTCTGTGACACATACGATAGCGTAACATATATTGTAGGTTATCGTGGAAATCGAAGGTTTAGGCCACATCGTATTGTTTAGTTAGACCGGTTATACTAACATCGTTCTCATGTTTTGCTACAATTTCTTTTATTGAACAGTAATTCGCTTAAGCTTCTTACTACTGCTATCACTAAGCACTTTTTCATTCTTAGAAGCCATAATGAGAGCTAAAATTAGCGCAAACCTGAGTAAAAGTAAAACAAAAAGTTATTTTTTTTACAGCAATAAAGGTACACAAAGCACTCTGATATGCACACCTTACTCAAAATTTGACTAATAACAAGAGTTATGTGAGGGTTGCCAACTGAACTATTCGGCAGCCTTGGTCGGGAACCGAGATATTGCACGCCAAACGAGTCAAATTTTGATCACCGAAGTTGGACATAAACCGAACTGGTTATAAACAGAAGCGGTCGTGAACCGAGGTTCCTCTTATATTTTGACCTATAAGTTTGCAAATATGGCATTATTTATATATTCAATGGCTATGATTATTATGCATCTTGGCGATTTTGGCGATGAAACTCATCGATTTCAAAGTAACGTTCCGAAGTGTACTTGAACCGCCACAGATGTCATATACGCTTCACGTTGACGCGATTTTTTTCTGACGCCAATGTCATATACGCACCGGGGTACATAACTGGCGCCAAAGTTTTCTTATTTTGCTTGATATGGTAACCCGAATGTTGTTGTTTATTTATTAATAAATTGTTTATTTACTTTTATTTTCTTTTTTAAAATTATATAAATTGTTTTGTTCTATTGTTATTAATTAAACTTTTTAAATTTTATTGTTAATCCCTTTTTAAAAATATATATGAAACTGGTATTCGAAAACGAGGTTTTCGCCAAATTAGCGTCAGAAAAAATATCGCGCCAACGTGGTGCGTATATGACATCTGTACCATACTTGGTACAACTTGATTATCCTGTCGACAAAAAAATTATCGCCAAACTATAAGATTAAATGACAATAATGGATGGTAGTAAATGTTACATTCATTTGACATTTAACACGATACACAGGTTTGTTACGTCATCAAGTGATTTTTAATTCAAGTTTTGGCAAAGGTGTCATATACGCTGCATATTGGCGCGATTTTTTTGACGCCAATGTCATATACGCACCGGGTACTTAACTGGCGTCAGAGTGTCGTTATTTTGCTTGATATGTTAACCCGGATACAGGTGATATATTAAGGAGGTTGGCACAGATGTCATATACGCCCCATATTGGCGCAATTTGTTTCTGATGCCAATGTCATATACGCAACAGGTACTTAACTGACGCCAAAGTATCGCTATTTTACTTGATATGGTAACCCGGATATTGTTGTTTATGCTGTTGATGTTTTCGAAAATTGGCGTCAGAAAAAAATCGCGCCAATATTGAGCGTATATGACATCTGCGCCCAAGTTTTTATTAGTATTTTTATTAATGTTTTGGCACAGATGTCATATTCGCCCGATTTTTTTCGGTTGCCAATTTGGCGAAAACATCAACAGCATAAACAACATAATCCGGGTTACAACATCAAGCAAAATAACGACACTTTGTCGCCAGTTACGTACCCGTTGCGTATATGACATTGGCGTCAGAAAAAAATCGCGCCAATATGGGGCGAATATGACATCTGTGCCAATGTTTTACTAATTTATTTATTCTTCCGTTACTTAATATAAAAATTATGTCAGTTTGTATCATTTGGCGAATAGTTTGGCGAATTTGGTCGACGGGATAATCAAGTAGTACCATATATTTTTGCTGTACATTTTCGACAATATCTCAAGCAAAAGTACCTAAAGTTAAACGTAACCCTAATTATTTAAGGCACAGATATCATATAAAACAACGGGTTTGGTGCGGGTTTTTTTTCTGACGCAAATTTGACGAAAACCTCGTTTTCGAATAGCAGTTACATATCTATTTTTAAATTACTTTCTATTATTTTAAAAAGGAAATAACAATAAATAATGAAAAGTTTAATATTATTAATAACTATAGAACAAAACAATTTATATAATTTAAAAAAAAATAAAATAAAAGTAAATAAAAAAAATAATTGATAAATAAACAACAATAGCTCAGTTACCGTATCAGGCAAAATAACACCATTATCGCGCCAGTTATGTACTCTGGTGCGTATATGACATCTCTTCCTTATTAAAAATAGATGGAATGGTATTTTTTAAGGTATGCTTAGTATGTGAAGTATTTACATTACTGCATAACTATCGCTTGTGTAAGTCAGGATGTTATGATGATAATTAAAATAAACCTTACATTTAGCTCCTGAACAGAAGCTTGGGATTTACCCTGTTTTTCTTTTTCCTATCAACTCGTTTGTGCTCCATTGTGTCTATTACTCCAGTTCAAAATATTAATCAAGAAAGTTTATATATATATTTATGATAATTATGCATTATCTGCTTAGGTTGACGTCGATTTCACAAATACAAAAATCTGTCAGTTGAATTTCAATTTTTATTGACTTATAAAAACAAAAGTACACGTGTTATCCTTTTTTTTAAATTATTGTATAGCTTTTTAGGGAGTGGCAACACGAAATAAATTATTGAATTAGAAAATGAAAAGGAGATATTTCTATAATTTTATGGGGACATTATAAAAGACAATTTCGATTTTCTCATCGACCGTCAAACATATAAAGATGAAAAAAAAACCTATTCTAAGTTTTAACAAGAGGATCAAAATAAAATAAAAACGAAGTTAATCCACCCACTGGAACGTTAGCTACGCTTTGTTGAATTTTGTGTCTTCATTTTTTCGTTTAAGATTAAATAAAAAACTACTGAAAGCTACAGTAATTTTTTAAATGCTATCAGTTTATTCGTCTCGTCGAGTTCTATCTTTCAAAAGAAAAATCATTGTCGTATGTCAACTGGTTCGCCAGAAATTTAAGAAAGTCGTTTGCATTTTCTATTTCTTAATCATATTATAGCTTAACGCTGCCGCGTTTGCTATGATTAAATGTCAGACAGTAAAATAAAAAAATAATGACTTAAAATAAAATAATAGATTAGAAAAATGATTATTTAAAAAAGTATTTAAATGCTGTCAACTATTTATTTTTAAAAGGGGAAAAATAATAATAACAGTTTATATTTTGCTAACTATTAATATAAAAATTAACTGTAGCATAATCATCCAAAAATTTTCAATATCTAAATTATGCTTTTTAAAAAGAAGATATTGCAATTCCATTTTTTTCTGCTAAGTGCTTCACTGTAAAAAAAAAAAAAAAAAAAAAAAAAAAAAAAAAAAAATGTATGTAACGTTATTCCAAAAATTAATGACCACATGCTGCCTCCAATTTTATGGAGTAATTTAACTTGTATAATGGTGTAATTCAAACTGATATAATTGGTGAAATACTACATATTACTGTAACGTAACACGAGTAATATGGGTTAAATTACTTGATAAAATGGTGACAGCAAGACTATTACAAATTCTATGGAGTAATGTTACATAATTTTTTTTTTTTTTACACTGTTGAAATATTAGCATACTGGATTATTCATATCGCTAACTTTAAATTAATATTTCAATAAATATAATGATAATAAAGATGAAATAAGTGACAGTGATTTCAAGTAACTCTTAAATTTTGTATACATACAATTTAAAAATAGCCTAAATTATTGTCATTAGATGGCGCTGTACTGTCTGAAAATCTAACAATGCTGAAACTAAAGTTTAAAATTACAACAAATGCCTCTCATTTTTCTCGTTCGTATCTATTCAGCAATTTAAATAGGGAATAATAATTTGTATTTTTGGAAATTTGAAGTTAATTTGAGAATTCTTACGATTTGAGAGAGATAGCAGCTCCATTTGAACTATTATTTAAACTATTTGAACTATAATAAATTGCACTATACAGAGTTCATGATTAACATTATAAACATGTCAGTTATATCTTTTGCTTTTTAATATTGTTAAAGAGCAACTAAAATTTAAAATTAAGTAGTCCTTTTTGAAGCATTTTGTTTAAAGCTGTTTTTGAAAATATAAAAATATATAATTTTACAATACAGCCGAACCTCGTTAAGACGAAGTCGAAGTGCAGCAAAAACCTTTTCGTATTAACCGATAAAACAGCAAAAGGCAGTTAGGATGATTCGAAAAATAAATCACTTAAAAAAGGTATCAAAGAATGTAAATGATATTTTCAGAGAAATATTTTATAGTCATTTTGTGCAAATTTAATCTATATTTTTGTGCAAAAATGTCCATTGCTAACATCACCATAGAAACACAAAACCCATACTCACACAGATACATACATGACGATACTAGTACTATATCACGTACCCGCAAGAAAAGTGACACATCTCGACAAAAGTAAATTTCACATGAGAGGCAAAGGAAAATTTGCACGATTTTACTGTAACATGAAACTGTAGCACTTAGCTCTACATGCAGGAATGAAAACGTGCATAAATGCATAAAACCCTTAAGAATGAAGACGTAGGATGAGGTTTGGAGGGTTCGGTAATTTTACCTCCCACACAATCCACCCCTCTTCTGTGGTCACAAATGGACATATAGCGTAATAAAGTGATTTTCTGTGTAACTACACTTATCAAACTTTTTGTGTAGCAAGACACAATTATGACAGACTTATTTTGTGGAATAAAAGTCAAAATGAATTTTTGCGAGATGTGTTACTTTTCTTGGGGGTGCGCGATATGTACTATAATATTCTTATAAAAATAAATGAGTAAGGAGAAATAAAATGTAAAAATAATGTATTTACCTCTTTAAGTTAGACTTTTAAAAAATCTTTTATTGATTTTTATTTAAAATTTTTCATTTTACATTTGTTATAAAATTATCCACTTTTTCTAAATTGTCCAAAGCACTATTGGACTTTTCTTGTTGAAACAGAAACCACTGAACTGTTTTTAAAGGTTCTGTTGCTTCATTGAAGGAGACGGAAAAGATTTCGATATCTGCATCAGCTTCCATTTTATTCAGCTCTTCCTCTTAATTCTCCTTTTTAGTTAAATTGGATAGAATATCTTCATCTGTCATGGGTTGTGATGTCATAATATTTTCATCAATTCGAACTTAATCCTCAAACGACAGAGGTGAAATTATTCCTCTTTTTTCAGCTTCTTTTAGCACATCGTCCATTTCTGTTTCATCTGTTTGTGCAACATCTTTCTTAGGAAAACCACCATGTCTGAAACTGTTTTTTAAAACAGTGGGAGTAATAGAGTTCCAAGCACTTCTTAGGAAACTCATTGCTTCTAAGAGATTGATAGAAAATGATGTCAGTTTGTCAAAACACTTAATAAGTTTTTTGATTATTCTTTCCTCTAGCGAGTTTTTAAACACTGAATAATACCTTAGTCGCATGGCTGAAGCTTTGTTGTAGTATTTGGGGGGGGGGGGGGGACGCATTTTATTGATTTTAGCCCTTTTACATCTTTGTGGGCTGTACAATTGTCCAACAAAATGCATATTTTTCTCTTTTGCTTGGTAAGTCTCGAGTCTAATTCTAATAACCATTTTTCAAAAATTTCCTTATTTATCCAAGCATTTTTAGTGGATGTGTACTGAACAGCTAGATTCTTTACACGCTTAAAGCAGCATGGTTTTGCGAATTTTCCGATAATATAGATAGGTAATTTTTCCCTACCATCCATATTGCAGGCTACCAGTACTCTGACTCTTTCTTTATTACATTTTCCACCGGAATATTTCTCTGTTTTAAAAGTTAATGTACATGAAGGTTGTTCCTTATAAAAAAGAGTAGTTTCATCTGCATTGAATATATCATGGGGTGCATATCTCTTTTAATAGCTGGCCAATCTTTAGAGAAAAACAAATCTACGCTACCCTGATTAACTGCAGACTCTTCACCACAAATCCTTTTGGAGACAATACCATGGCGTTCTTTAAACCTTGATAGCCATCCATTTTAGCATGTAAAATCATTGACACAAAGAGCGTCTGCAAAAAACTTTGCTTTTTCTTGTAAAACAGCACCAGTTAAAATGACATTCTGGTTTCTAGCTTCTCTTATCCATTTTAAGAAAGCAACTTCAATTTCTTTATTCTTAGCATTTCTCATTCGTTTTCTTTCAGGTTCGAACTGGTTAATAGCACAAGTCGTTTCAATTTGTTCTCGATTCTTAATAACTGTCGAAAGAGTACTAGCAGGTATTCCGTACTTCGCTGCAACCTCTGATTTTTTTAAAATCTCAACACTAACATCACATAATACTTTCTGCTTAGCTTCCAAACTAAGAGCCCGTTTTTTTCCCACTCATTTTCACGACTAGAGATCCAATACGACTTGAATTCAATCAATAAAATATTTGTAAAAAAGAAATTTATTCCCATCATGTGATCAACCACGTGCTAGCAATGAAATGAATCGCTCACAAAAGAATTTCAACATCAGTAGAGAAAGAATGCAACTCTTTTCTCTTACCACACGGTCACCACTACCCCACCTCTGTTCAACCACCGCAATTCCAAGGACAAACGCATAGCCTCCCTCATTCAATTCAGAAAATGTGACAATCTTGTCTCAAGGTGAAAGGTCGCGATGAGGAAATTTTTTTGTCAGATGCAATATTTACTTCGTCTTAAACGGGAGAAGTTTGTCTTCACATTCGTATTAAGCGGTGCAGTTATTGTTTTACAAGATAACGTGATTAGGAAACTATTTTCCTTCGTCTGAAGCGAAATTTCGTATTAAGCGTTTTCGTCTTAACCCCCCCGACCGCCGAGCAAAAGGGCGAAATCGTAATGTTTTTTTTCTCTGTATTTTTTTTTAATGCTAAAAAAAGTTTTTTTTTTTTTTTTTTTTTTTTTTTTTTTAACATGATATACTTTTTTTATTATGTATAGGTATATAGACCTCCAGAGTATTAATCATAATTAAATTTTTTAAAACTGGATTATATCTGTAGAATTATCTTAATTTAATTAACACTGCTATTGCAGTGAAACCTGCAGCTTAGTGAACGGATATATCAGTTCGCGGCGGTGAGAAGGTTTTAATGAGGTTTGACTGTATATAATTTCTTTGCTCAAAATTGCACAGATTTAACGCACATTCATTTTTTTTTTTTTTTTAAGTACAAAGAATGGTTTTTATTTTCGATTTATGTAAACAAAGAAATTCAAATAAATGGCTTAATAAATTACTTCAGGACACTTTGTAGAAAAATTCTCTCTTTTAAGCTTTATGTTCGATATAGCTCGTTATTATATATTATATTATATATATTATATTCGTTGTTTATAGCTCTATTCGAAAAGATTTTTTAAAAATAATTTTTACTGCATGTTCTGTATGATTCATTCTTAAAATATGTTTGAAAAAAATACCAATATCTAGTTAAAAATTCATTTAAAATATTTTTTTATTATCTAGGGTCACCATTTACTTGATATGATCTTTCAAAGATTGTTATTCTCAGTCTTCCATTAATCCATTTCTATGATACACAAGCTTATCAATGCGGTTATTAAATGTTATTAGTCCTTATTATATATTATATCACTATATTACACTGGTGTCCAAAATTAAGGACCAATCACAAAATGGTAATTTTCAAGTACGCGAATACTCAAAAGGAAATAATATAATTCGAATAATTACTATCTCTACAGCACAGCTAGTCCATATAACACCTCATTCATGTCACACATGGTCACAAGTGTCACAGTGTCATAACTACATTGTAAAGTCACCTGGTGGCTCGTCACAAAGCAGCAGTCACATTGACGTCTCAGTGGAATCACATATAGTGATTCTTTGAGACTCATAATGAGATGTGTGGAATTTCCTATTTTTTGTTTCACCGTAGTGACAATGACACTTGTGACCATGTGTGACATGAATGGTATGCTATATACACTAGCTGTGGTGTAGGGATAGTAATTATTTGAATCATATTATTTCCTTTTTAGCATTCGCTGACTTAAAAATTATATTTTTGTGATTGGCCCTTAATTTTGGACACCAGTGTAATTTATCACAATTATTCTAATTGGTAAATACGAGATATTATTTTTCAACTGAGTGAAAAAAGTGTTCAGTCCAGGATTCGAATCAAGAACCTTTAGCGACAGAAGGCGGCAGAAACGTTTGGCGTCTTATGCAAAAGGGTCCTGGTTCACATCCAGACCCGGATACTTTTTCACTCAATTAAAAAATTATAACTTGTTTGATTTATTTACAACCTGTGTACTTTTTTTATAATTGTGCGTATCGCTATTTCCAAATAACAAACTTCGAGATAAGTTTTTATTTTAAAAAGTATCACGAATATTATTGCTTGAAAATAGGGATAGACAAAATAAATAGTAAATAAACAATCACCTAGAACAATCCTGTACCAACCGGTGTAAAATGATTAGTAGATTATAATAGTTGAAAAGTTGTTATGTTTTTGTCTTTAATTATACAAAGTGAGATTTTCATTGATTAGATATAAATTTTCTCCTTCAAAAAGCACAATCGCACCTTTTCTGAAAATGCAAAAACCTTTGAGAAATGCATCTAACTTATATAATTCGAGTACTAAAACTTATCATAAATATGGAACATATAAGAACTTATATATCCAAGACCATTAACAAATTATTGATTTGGAAAACGGAAAACCACAATTTGCTTGTCGCAAACAGAGCATTGAAATTATATCTTAGTATAAAAGCTTCCAAATTTTAATGATGCCATCATATCTGAAATAAAGTATTTTTTCCAATATGATCGCATCATTAAAAATACAAGAGCAGTAATCTGAACCCTTGATTTTCATTGAGTACAACATTCAACAATTCCAATTCCAGTCAAAATGTAGCGGACATTACCGAAACGAGAGAGTTCAAGCAAATCTAGATATATATATCTATACAGGAAATGGAACAATTTATTGTTAAAGTTTCATATTATTTTGTAAAATTGTATGGATTTCGAATTGCGAGGATATCATTTGTCAGTAAATAATTAGGATGTGTTTGTTTACATTATATAGCTCAACCATTCTATGTCACATGAAACTAGTTTTTATTATAAGGACAGTTTTGAATTATTAACTACTATTATTACATAGAATTTTTCTGTTCCAAATAATCATTAATAATAAAAAGACAATATACATTAAGATTTTTTCAGCGATATTCATATACAGGGTGTTCACTCTCAACGGTCTCCAATGGCTAATTCCAAAACCGTTAGTCATAGACATAGAGTTTCAATTACAGAAATGTTTTAAATGAGGTAAAGAAGTATATTAAAAGTGATTTGGGTCTAAACAAACATTTATTAAATAATTACGAAATTTCAATTTTTATACGGTCCTTTCTCTTATAAGTTTTATTTAGTAATATTTTTCTGTTACACTGAGAAGTAATACAAAAAATAATGTCCTGTTATTCTAAAATTAAAACTGACCATGGAAGAGCTGTTTAAATTTGGAGTATATATTTTGCTGCAAATTAAGGTCATTCACAAATTTAGTATAAATGTAATAAAAACCTGGTTGAGAGTCAAATTAATATTTCAATATAAATTTGAAATCTTTAGTCATTCTGCAAAATTTAGAATTTGTTTTAAATATATATGCAGAAAAAAACCCAGAATTTTTGATTTTTTTAAATAAAATGATGAAAATTAACAGACTCAATTCTTTACAAAATAATACATATTTCAAAATGTTATTACATTACCCTAGCCTGCGAAAGTTGTGGTATGCCATGTTTTTTAGCTTTTGATAATTGATTCTTATGTATTCTGTACCACCGAATTCGAAATTGACCTTCATTTTTTACCATCACGTAAAAATTTCTTGAAAATAGTAAATTTTAAAGTTAAAAAAATAAAAAATAGCGAAAATTTGATACTATAAAATAGATGTGATTGTTGTGTTTTTAACTTTTGATAATGGATTTTTATGTATTCTTTACTGCTGAATCCGAAAATGACCTTCATTTTTAACCATCACGTCACGTTTTTCCGCAAATTGTAAATTTCAAAGATAAAAAGATCAAAGTTAAAATTGAACCTTCTCCTTCCACATCATCAGACCCCTCAGCTGTTTAGATGTAAGAATCCCAATATAAGCCAAAAAAATAATAAATTATTGAATAAAATAACATAAAATAAATAAGTTTGCATCGCTTTTAAAAAAATCAGATTTTCGCTATATTTTAACTTTGACAATTACAATATGAAAAAAAATTCTAACATGATGGTTAAAAATGAAGGTCATTTTCAGATTCAGTGCTAACAAGTATATAAAAATCAATTATCAAAAGTTAAAAAACGCAGCCATCTCCTCTATTTTATAGTAACCGATTTTGTTATTTTTTTTAACTTTGTCACATTGTGATTTTTGAAAAATCTTGACATGATCGTTAAAAATTAAGGTAATTTTCGGATTCAGTGCAAAAAAGTACATAAATGTTAAAAAACACATCCATCATTTTGTGTTATCTAATCAGCAAATTTTTCATAAACTTTTTGGCGGTAAACTATACGAAATTTTTTCCGTTATCCTGCAAAATAAGTACAAATGGTAACCACCGAAAATCATAATAATATTGGATTGACATCAGATTTACGTCAGTATGTAAAATTTAATCTCGATCGGATATTTGAAGGTGAGTTAAAGTTCGAGTAAAAATTTTGAACTGGAAAAACATACATATGATCGTTGACGTTAAATAAAAACTTATGAAAATAACATAATTTTTGTTTAAAGAAATCATGAAAAGAAACAGTCTCAGATCCTTACAAAATAAAACATGTGTTAAAGTACAATTATTTTAGTCAATCTGAAACTTAATAGAAGTTAACTCATTTGTAATACTTGTACGATTTTTTTCAAAGCGCAGATACACATGAAATAAGTTCTTCGAATACCTTAAGAACTTTCTATATGACCCTTCAAAGCTTGGCCGAACTCATTTGTATTCAGATGAAGAGAAATGGTATGAGTCATACATTCTTAAAGTTTCATAACTCGGTCAATTTTAGTATTATATGAACGGGACTTTTTTTTGTCTTTCTTCTCAGTGTAATTAGGAAACTTTTACTAAATATAACTTATAGGACCGGGGGACTATATAAAAATTTAAATTTCATATATTTTTTAAGGAATATTTTTATTGAACCAAATCGCCTTTTAAATATTTATTTACCTTATTTAAAACATTTTTGTAATTGGAACTATATGTCTATTCCTAACGGTTTAAGAATTAGCCATTGGACACCGTTAACAGCGGACACCCTGTATAACAGAATAGTAAAAAAAAGTACAAATTATATATTAAGTAATGGCTGAGTAACATCAAGGTCAAATACTAAAATTATAATAAAATATAAACGGACAAATTGAAAAGGAAATATATTATCCATTTTACATCTAAGAATTTCTATAATATGTAACGAAAAATATTTCTAATTTTTTCTAATAACAGTGGAGATAATCTTACACTACTTGTTACCTGCAAAAACAAGAAGCGTTTATCTTTTGTTTCAACAATAAATATTTGTATCATTCCTTTTAAATAATTAAGAACATTCTTTTCGAAACTGCAAAAAATTAAAAGAAAAAGGATAGAAATTTATTAAATAATTACGAGATTAAAATAAAAATGCAATCATTTTTATAAAAATTTCTATTACAATACGTGAATTGCATTAAATAAAGCGGAATGTGATGAATGTTTTAAATCAAATTTCTAATATATATATATATATATATATATATATGATAAATACTTTTAAATATAATACAAACAAAAATAAATAAGCTGATATTAGTTGTGAAGATTTTGAATAAATCATAAATAAAAGATAAATTGCCACTGTTTAAACAAATTTCGTTAGAAAAAAAAAGCTTTTACTCAAAAACAAACCCTTTGTTTACTATAGTATACTTTGATAGTACAAATAAATACTTCGAAAACGCCTACCTTTGGCAATGCAGATTTGTTTGTCAATGTCAGCAAATTTTTATTATAAAATATACATTTTACCGAAGTGAAAATTATAGCTGGATGTGATACATTTATAAAAAATTATTTTGTTCCCTGTAAAACATCATCGATCATAAGAATAAAAATTATTGTTTTGTTTGTGACTTGCTTTTAGTCGGTGTAAACATTTTACAACGTAACAACAAAATACTTTTAAATGTATTATAAACGAAAAATAAGATAATATTATTTGTATAAGTGATGCCTGAAAGATGGCTGCTATTATTTTAAAATATATATTTTTTAAAGTTTTTCTGAAAAGACAAAGCTCTCTTTCAATTGAATAATGCAAAAAAATTTCTTGAAAATACTTGCGCCAGACAATTAAGATTTGTTTTTGTCTCTGTCTAATATATATATAAGTACACATATATGTACACATATATATCGCCCTGGGGGGGGGGGGGGGGATATATATATGTTTTATTTTGTCGAAGCGAAGTGACAATTAACACTGCAGGTAGATACAATAAAAATGGGGAAGGATTGTACTTTGTGTCAATATATTAAGAAAGAGAAACAACGTAGAAAGGCACAAATATAAATATGTATAAAATGCATACAGCTGTTTCGAAACCTCTAAGGTTTCATCACCAGTGCTTAAAATTAAAGAAAAAATTAACACTATGGACTAAAGGGGGGGGGGGGGGGAGACAGAGAGTCTTTAATTTAAAGCTCTGATGATAAAACCTTACAGGTTTCGAAACGGCTGTATGCGTTTTATACATATTTATATTTGTGTCTTTCTAAAATTAAAGAAAAAATTAAAACTATGGATTACAGGGGAAGGGGGGGATACAGAGAGTCTTTAAGTACAGATGATAAAACCTTAGAGGTTTCGAAACGACTGTATGCGTTTTATACATATTTATGTTGTGTCTTTCTAAAATTAAAGAAAAAATTAAAACTATGGATTCAAGGGGGGGGGGGGGGTCTTTAATTTAAAGCACTGATGATAAAACCTTAGAGGTTTCGAAACGGCTGTATGCGTTTTATACATATTTATATTTGTGTCTTTCTAAAATTAAAGAAAAAATTAAAACTATCGATTAAAGGGGGAGGGGGGGGGGAAGACAGATAGTCTTTAATTTTAAGTACAGATGATGAAGCCTTAGAGGTTTCGAAACGGCTGTATGCGTTTTATACATATTTATATTTGTGTCTTACTACGTTGTTTCCTTAATAGGTCGATACAATATTTGAAGGAAAAGAAGTTGTTTGTTTTGAATTACTTGAACAATTTTAAACAAAAAGCATTAGAAAAATATTAAAAATTGTTAACCAGTAACTGCTGCGATAAGAATTGCCAAATAGATACTGTGACCTGCCTGTGAACCACTTGTTTGAAAGATGAATAAAAGGCTCGATTAACACATAGAATACTGTTTTTGAACTGAACTTTACTTACAGGAGTATTAGAATTAAAATTCAATTAGCCAGAAGTCATTAGCAACAGTACTTTGTTCATAAACTAAACAATATTTCATTAGTACCTACAGTTAAATGAAAATTAAAATTTGAAAGAAGCAGCGGCCTGTGCGACCGACAAGCAGTAGTTAAGTGTAAAATAATGAAGGAATGTAAAAAATTATAAAATATTTATAAATACCTATATTTCAATCAGAGAACTGCTTCTATGCCACGAGTTTTACACTTTCGCGATGAGTATCTGGTATATATATTTTTCTTTTTTAGAGTACCATAATATCTGAATAGTTTTTTTTTTTCGCGGGTTTCTGGTTAAATAGGAAATATTACTATTCAAAAAGAGTGGTATTACAAATTGAAGGCTTTACGCACTTTTATACATTACGTATGCATGAAGCTCGTCGCGAAGTGTTTAAACACGTTTACTCAGTTTAAATTTTTATATAGATAACATAACAACCTAAACGTAATAACTTTAAAACGTAACAACTAAACTATTTTAAATAAAATATAACCAAAAGACAAACCAATCTTATTTGTTAATTTGTATAAGTAATGCATGAAAGGTGGCTTCCATTGTTTTAAAAAAAAATCTTTATAAAAACACAAAAATCTTATTCAACTTTATAATGCAAATAATTACTCAGACAATGTCTACGTCAAACAATTAAAAACTTTTAGCCTATGTCAACATACTGTTAGCATAACAACTCTTTTGCAAGTCTCTGAATCCAACTCTAAACCCCGCAGCGTTTTTTTTGTTTGTTTGTTTGTTTTTAGCCAATGGCATGAGCACTTCTTTTTTTGGGAATACTTTTGTTGACGCTAGCATCTTTGTTTTCTTTTTAAAAATATACATAAAAAAGAATGTTTATATCATTTTTATTTTGCTAAAAACTGTGCTTTGTACTTTATTTTTAGCTTTACAAATAATTATGCGAATGAAATATTGCTTACTATAACGGATTACTCAACTAAATAACGCTCTAAGCAACAAATAAAAATGACATTTCTTATAATTTTTATAAGAATGTTTACTTCAAGCTTTGCCCTGAAATCATAGATTAATTTAATTTCGGACGTATTTATGTAATCTAATTATCGGTGAAAAAATATCTTTTTAAGAAATATTTTAACATGGGTATATTATCTTTTATGCCTACAAGAAATAAACACGTGATATTTTTGTTTGTTTTGGATTATTTTGCTTGAATATAAGTGAATTGTGATACGTTTTGATTTTAAAATATTTGATGTCAAACGGTTCAGTAAAGCACTATTGAAAATGCGAGGAATTGTGTTTTAAGATAACATTTAATTGTTTTTATTTGAAGTAGTTTAAAAAAAGAAAATTATTAAATAATGACAGTGTAAAATGAAAATATGTTTGATATAAATATTTTTTTTCCTCATATATTCTTGTGAATACAATAGCATATGATGTGAACATTTTAAAATAAAACAAAAATACGCTTTTAGGTATAGTAGTAAAACTAAACTACAGGGTGACCCAAAAGTATCCGTACAACTTCAAAAATTTATTGCAAAAAAAAAAAAAAAAATAAAATAAATAATAATAATAATAGGCGTACAGCAAAAATAATTACAACAGTACATAGAGCAACTTAAAAAGTTTGTTTTTCTACTACCTTAGTATACTTCTACATGAAATCTTTCCGCTGCACGCGACGTTTCCATGCAATGAAGCATTTCAACTGCAAATTCGAAGCGTTTCGCATAATCATCCGTTTGTAACGCCTGCAAAGCATTCGTGACTGGTAGGAGAAATTTGTGACAACGGGAAGTGTCAATGATAAAAAAAGAAGTGGTAGCCCTAGCACTAGTGAAGAAAGTGTGGAACGAGTGCGTGAAATTTTTTATACGAACCCTGTAAAATCAATTCGAAAAGCATCGCAAAAACTTATATCAAAAATAACAATACACAGAGTGCTTCATAAACGATTCAAACTTTCAACATACAAAATTCAGATTGTGCAGGCGTTACAAACTGATGATTATGCGAAACGCTTCGAATTTGCAGTTGAAATGCTTCATCGCATAGAAACGTCGCGTGCAACGAAAGGATCTCATGCAGAATTATACTAAGATAGTAGAAAAAAACTTTTTGATTTACTCTATATACTGTTGTAATTATTTTTGCTGTAGGCCTGTTATTGTTTTTTTTTTTTTTTTTTGTAATCAATTTTGAAATTGTACGGAGACTTTTGGGATACCCTGTAATATTATTTGCTAATTTATGCATAAATCAAATAAAAAAGATGATTGCTATCGTTGAAATAAGTTTACATAATTTTTTTCTGAAAATATAAAATTTTTATCTACTGCATAATGAAAGTAATTGCTTAGAATATGCTTATGTAAAGAAAAAAAAAAATATACTGTCATTATAAAATTCTGTTTCAATTAACATTGGGCTCTTTCTAGATGTGACGTTTAACCCAATGACATTTCTCATCATTTTCGGGAGACGATTTACCTCAAACATAAAATCATAGAATAATTTGATTTCGAAAGTATTTATATAATTTAATTATCACAAAAACTTCCTTTGTAAAAAAAAAAAAAAAAAAAAAAAAAAAAAAAAAAAAAAACACGTGCTTATTCTCTTTTATTTTTGCAAGGAAAAAGTGTTTTTATTTTTAATTATTCCGATTTACTTCATTGGGACAGTGAAACCTTGCAATATTTTGCTTTTGATATACGCGAAGTCACATGTGTGATGTAAAATAATTAAAAAGACGACAGATTACTTTCACAAACCTCATTTAATTGATTTATTTTTGTGTAATTCAATATTTTTTAACCCTTTTCAGATGAACATCCTGTATAGCTTGATCCATTTTAAGCATAGCTGTTTCTGAATAACGATTTTTTCTTATCTAACCCTAGAAGCTCTGTGATTAAATAAGGTACATATTACTATTCGAAAATTATAATGTTATTCAAAATAAAAGGCTGTACTCATCTTATGCATTAGGTTTGCATAAATGTTGTCTCGAAGTTTTTAAATCCAAATTCTTCGTTTATATGTTTTCGGAGTAATGTATAAATTAACCCCGAGGGAAACATGCATTTTAACACCTTGTTATTCATAATAAACTTATAAAACAAATTTCATTTACAAAGTTGCTTTTGTCACATTAAATGTTCTTTAATAATAAAATAAAACTCAGTTATATTTAAATGGTAGATATTTAAAAAAACTTTTTTGTGCTCACTATAGTTCTTAAATTTTAAATATGTTATTCATTTTATAATAATTTTAAAAAAAATCGATAAAAATTTGTATTGATTTTTTTTTATTATTATTATAAAATAAAGGATTTGGACTTATGTTGTTTTTTCACTCAATGAGTTTTTTACGATGAACTGATATATGAACTGATATTAATAACATTTTAATAGGTATTTGACAAAATGTGCATAAATCGTTTTCGCCTGTATCTCAATCCTTAAATATTCGGGCAAATTTACACAGACACACTCACACGACACTACATTTTTTTGCCTCTTCAACTTCGGTGCCCTCTAGCACCTTTGCATTTTAATTCCGACCATGCATTCTTTGATGAAAGTTGTTTGTTTGGATGCATACTACCACCTCTTAACATTCGTTTTGCCTATCCTGTTTATATAATAAATATGCATTTTCCAAAATACATATTTATTATATTTATTATAATAAATTATATATATAATATTATTTATTATAATAAATAATATTACATAAACAATGTTATGTAATATATAATACTTAAATATATATAATAAATATATGGGGCATTCTCACAACCTTTTGACTTTCGTGTTTCTGAATAATAATTTTTATTTTAATACACGTTTTTGTGTTTTTTTTTATTTCATATACTGATGAACATCCCATTGCGTGATTGCACATCAATATTAACGAGATAAATAAGTTTTGGACGATGTTGGGAGTCCAAACACCTGGAAAACTCCTATACCGTCCCGTGTCCCTGATGCTGATTTTTAAGTTTGGAGCTGTCTGGATAAAATTGTTTCAATAAAAATAATTCGATGTAATTTTTTTCTAAAACTGGAAGTATTGTTTTATATAAATATGTAGCTAAAAATTAACCTACAGTGCATATACATTTAACGTCTGAATTTAAAAACCATTAAAACACCAAATAAAATAGACTAAGACAGACTTGAGCACAGTTAAAAATTAAAATTTATAAAGACAATAAAAAACAATTAAAAATACAATATGTAAACGTTTCGCCTTTTTTTTATCGTCGGAACTAAATATGTTAAATTTGTTTTCATCTGCTAATAAGACATTATTCCATTACGATTCTGGTTTATTTATCATTGATTTTGCGAGGAAAAGCCCAAGCTTTCTGTTTTTCTCACTAACAAAAAAATTTTTACGGGCAAAACACACATTTAATCCGGCTGATCTCATCAATCGTCGAACAGTTTCAGGTGAAACTGCAGTAGAAAAATTTTCATTACATTCTGTTGCAATTTTTACAGCCCTTTAACGTGGATTTTTCATAATTTTTCTAATTATACATCTCTTGATCACGTTGTATTAACTTTGCCAAATGACCTTTTCTTACCTTATTTTAGGTTCGATTTTTTTTGTGTAAAGTGTTTTATCACATACTACATCGTAGAATGGGATAATTTAACTAATTTAGTAACATTCCGAATAGTTTTAACGTGAAAGATTATCACTTTTCGTGTACTGTCATGTAGTTTTCAAACAAATCGTGATACAGTTTTCAAACGTAGGCGAAACGTTTACATATTGTATTTTTAATTGTTTTTTATTGTCTTTATAAATTTTATTTTTTAACTGTGCTCAAGTCTGTCTTAGTTTATTTTATTTGGTGTTTTAAAAATTAACCTGCACACATTTTTAGGGTTGTTATTATTTTTTAAACTCTGTCCCTGGGTTCAGATTCCTTACCATCCGTTTTCTAAAATTATACAGAAAATCTTTTTATATGCAGCCACAGAATTTTTTTCAAGTTTTTTTTTCATGCAAAAGTCTGCTAGAGAAATAATGTTTAAAATTCTTTGGCAGGAAATTTACTGTAGAATTTAAATCAGCATTTAAATATCAATTTCAAGCATCGTGACTTTATTGGTAGTCTCAGCGTCCCCAAGGTTTATTCCTGCACTTTTCGAGGTAAATTTAAAAAAAAAAAAATTAATTTAATCCAATGTTAACAACCGTTTCTAAAAATGAATGAACATTGTGTCTATCACTTAGTTTTAACATTATTTTCCTAAAAATAGGTGGTAATTTTCCTTACCGTTCCATCCTTACCGTCCTTTTTTTTTACCATTTCGTCCCTTTTTTCCAAAACCATCCTCTTTTTTTTTTACTTTACCGTCCTTCTTTATTACCCCTTTAAGACAATGTTATACAAAAATTCTGTATTAAAAGTACTACATTGTTATTGTTTCTTATTTGAATGTCCTGTGGGTACTATGCAAATTCATTATAAGTAAAAATTTAGAAGAAAATAAAAAGTTATAGGGGTAAAATGGTATGGGAAATTAAACTCGCAAGTTTAACTTAACCTTCAGTTAAATAAAAAGTTTTTTGCTGCTGACCATTTTTTCTTTATTTTGAATCATTAAGGCATTCGTCTATCAGATTGAAATGTTATTTTAGCAAGTTTAATTTTGTCAGATTTTTTTCCCCCAAAAGTCAAAAGATTGTGAGTATGCCCCATACATTTTTTCACAATAAAACGAAAAAAAGGGTGCAGAGTAATATATTTTGTTACCTAACAATAATTTTATGCATTAAGATCCCAATACATTTCAATTACACACGCCATTGCACAAATGAATATTATGCCAATAAATTCAGCATAATAAATCCTCAAGAATTTATTAAAGGAGAAATGCCGACTGAAAGATGGCGTATCGCCGTTTAAACGCTTTGATAAGTTTGGACAAAAGATTTTCTAGAAAGGAATTAATGAAGTGTAATCTTCTAAATTTAATGTCACTCATATGCACAACATACTTTCAAGATCTGTATTTAGTTATTTATATAATGTATCGATGGCTAAAAGGAATTATTAAACGTGTGGCTCGTGATTTACATAAGTCGTTATTATTAACTTTATGAATTAACGAACAGAATTTATCCATAATCCCAAAATAGGAATATTTGGAATACAAGATAAAGTTTATTACTATGCAATACTTAAAGTTGTATAATATTGAATGTAACAAATTAATAAATTAAAATTTTGCAATTTACATAAGCCAATAGTTAAAGTAACAAAATAATTCCATATTATTACCATATAGACGCAACTTTCAAAACGGTCCCAACGAAGTGTTAAAGGAAAAAACACATTTGTATACATTTTATTGCGCAACAGTAATTCAATCTACTGAAATAATCATACATTCCATTTATCCATACCACAGCTTAAAAGTTTTAAAATTAATTCGATTTTTATATACTAATAGCATATATCATGAATTAATTGCTATAGCAATATTTTTTATTTCCTCAATGTGTTTTTACTTTAAGTAAATAATACAAAAAATAACAGGTAAGATTCAGGGATATTAGTTTCTGATACCAAAAACAACAAACAAATATGTTTAAAGATCAATAAAATAACGCATGCCTTTATTCTACGAAATGTATTTGTCTGATACAACGTGCCCCATGATTCAACTTTCGAAGCGCACCCAACAAAGTATTAAAGAAATCACAAAATAATGTTGGATACATTTATTGCACAACAGTAATTCAATCTACTGAAATAATGATACATTCCGTTTATCCATTCCACAGCATAAAAGTTTTAAAATTAATTCGATTTTTATGTACTAATAGCATATATCATGAATTAATTACTATAGCAATATATTGTATTTTTATTTTCTCAATGTGTTTTTACTTTAAGTAAATAATACAAAAAATAACAGGTAAGATTCAGGGATATTAGTTTCTGATACCAAAAACAACAAACAAATATGTTTAAAGATCAATAAAATAACGCATTCCTTTATTCTACGAAATGTATTTGTCTGATACAACGTGCCCCGTGATTCAACTTTCGAAGCGCACCGAACGAAGTATTAACCCTTAAATGTCGGGTGTTGCTTTTCGGCAACATACCCAATTTAGGCTTTAAAATAGTATTGAAATAACATTGAAGCTATAATGCCTAATGTTGCCATTAAGATACATTCTGAAAATATTATTAAATCGATTTTCAACGTGTAGATAGCAACACTTGTGCTGTTTAAGAATAAAGATAGATTTATTTTTTCAATTGTAGCTAGTTGTTCTTTTTGTTTTGTTTAGGAGCTTGCGAAATACCTTATTTTGTTTTGCAGTGAGCAAGTAAAATTTATTTCTTATTAAAGTTCCTAAAATTCTTGTGTGTTTAATATTATAGAATTTTATCAAGGAAAATTATTTTTTCAATTAAAGACCAGTATTGCCGATTAGTGTTTTTTAGCCGTAAACCATACTTAAAACAAAATATGATTTTTATAAGTATTTTTTCCATAATTTATTTAAAAAATGAAAGCCGAAAAACATTATTACAATGATTTTTGAAAAATCAGGCATTTAAGGGTTAAAGAAATCACAAAATAATGTTGTATACATTTATTATGCAACAGTAATTTAATCCAGGGAAATAATCTTATATTCCATTTATCCATACCACAGCACAAAAGATTTAAAATTATTTCGATTTTTATATGCTAATACTCTTTAGTACTAATTGTAAATATATATATATATATATATATATTAAATATATTTTTTCCAAAATATATATTTATTACAATAAATTATATATATAATATTGTTTATTATAATAAATAATATTATATAATATATAATAATTAATTATATATAATAAATATATATTTTCCAAATCAAACGAAATAATTAGGGGGCGGAGTGACATATATTTTGTTACCTAACAATAATTTTATGCATTGAGATCCCAATACATTTCAATTACAAACGCCATAGCACAAATGAATTAATTTTATTTCTACCCTACAGAATTTATTAAAGGAGAAATGCCGACTGAAAGATGACGTATCTCCGTTTAAATGCTTTGATAAGTTTGGACAGAAAATTTGCTAGAAAGGAATTAATGAACTGTAATCTTCTAAATTGAATGTCATTCATACGCGCAACATATTTCCAATACTGCATTTAGTTATTTATAGATATATAATGTATTGATGGTTAAGAGGAATTATTAAACGGGTGGATCGTGATTTACATAAGTCGTTATTATTAACTTTCTGGATTAACGGACAGAAATTTATCCATAATCCCAAAATAGGCAAATTTGGATATAACGTAATGTTTATAAAAATGCAATATTTAATGTTGTATAGTATTGAAGTGACAAATAAATAAATTAAAATTTTGCAATTTACCTATGAGAATAGTAAGTAACAAAATAATTCCATATTAGTATCATGTAGACGCAAATTTCAAAGCGCTCTCAACGAAGTGTTAAAGAAAAAAACACAGTTGTATACATATTATTGCGCAACAGTAATTTAATCTACTGAAATAATCATACATTCCATTTATCCATACCACATCATAGAAGTTTTAAAATTAATTTGTTTTTTATATACTAACAGCATATATCATGAATTAATTACTATAACAATATATTGTATTTTTATTCTCTCAATGTGTCTTTAGTTTAAGTGAATAATACAAAGAGGAATAGGAAAAATTCAGGTGTAGGGGATATTTGTCTCTGATACAAAAAAAAAAAAAAAAAAAAAAAAAAAAAAAAAAAAGTTTAAAGAGTAATACACTAACGCATGCCTTTATTCTACGAAAAGTATTTGTCAGATACAACATGCCCGTGATTCAACTTTCGAAGCGCACCGAACGAAGTGTTAAAGAAATCACAACATAATGTTGTATACATTTTATTATGCAACAGTAATTTAATCCATGGAAATAATCATATATTTCATTTATCCATACCACAGCATAAAAATTATAAAATTATTTTTTATTTTGAATATTTATCTGTATTATAATATTCTTATACATTGCATACTATTACAATACTAATAGCATATCTCGTCCATTAATTACTATAACAATAGCAATAATTTTTAAATTATAGCCTACTATTCAGTATTAACGGTAATAATCGGTGTTTATGTATACATATACATATATAAATTGTTAAGTTATTAATCAAAGCATTAAAATTTCCTTAATCAAAGCAAAAAAAATGGGGGTGGAGTAACATATATCTTGTTACCTAACAATGATTTTATGCATTTACATCACAGTACATTTCAATTACACACACCATTGCACAAATCAATTAATATTATTTCTATCCTCTAGAATTTATTAAAGGAGAAATGCCGGCTAAAAGATGGCAGATCTCTATTTAAACGCTTTGATAACTTTGGACAAAAGATTTGCTAGAAAGGAATTAATGAACTGTAATCTTCTAAATTTAATGTCACCCATATGGCTAACATATTTTCAAGATCTGCATTTAGTTATTTATACATATATAATGTATCGATGGCTAAAAGGAATTATTAAACTTGCGGCTCGCGATTTACATAAGTCGCTATTATTAACTTTATGGATTACAGAAGTTTATCCATAATCATAAAATGGGCAAATTTGGAATTTAACAGAATGTTTATTAATATGCAATATTTAATGTTGTATTGTTGTATAGTATTGAATGTAACAAATAAATAAATTAAAAGTTTGTAATTTACTTAAGACAATTGTTAATGTAAGAAAATCATGCCGAGATAAATAAAAAGTATACTAAAAAAGGAAAGTCCCCAGTTAAACTGATGGCATTGAGCTCACAGGCTATTCACATTAATTGTATGTTATACTCTTATTTCAAAGAATAATACCTCTCGAAAAATAAATTCCCCCGTTTCCCTCCTTTATACTTAATAAATGAAACTCCAAATCTAATCTGGGAAACGCCGTATCAGAATAAACCTGTATACTAAATCTGAAGCAAATCGGACAATTCTGCATCAAAAACCCAATTAGCCAAATAAAGGGGGGGGGGGGGTAACTCCACATTTCCTCTTTTTATATTTAAAAATAAACCACCAAATTTATTCAGGGAAGCGCCTTATCAGAATAAACCGGTATACCAAAATAGAAGCAAATCGGATATTTTTGCATGAAAAACCTATTTATCTAAATTAAGAGGGAGATTAGTCCTCATTCCTCGTTTTATACTTAACCAATGAACCTCCAAAACTAATTAGGGAAGCGCCTTACCAGAATGAACCTAGAAAAAAAATTGAAGCAAATCATATATTTTTATCAAGAGTTATTGCATTAAATACGTACGTACATGCAGAATCTGTGGGCACATTAGCTCTTAGGCTCTCATTGCCTGTGAGCTAAAAATATATAATCTACAACGTCATGAATACTGTTATTATTTGAGGTTATAATAGATTCCATTTATACAATGCGTAATCTTAAAAAAAAAAAAAAAAAAAAAAAAAAAAAGTTTTTCTTTCCTGTGGAATTTGAGAAAGGCGAAATGTCGAATGAAAAATGGTGTATCTTGAAAAATGGTGTATCTTTGTTTAAACACTTTGCAATTTTCGACAAAAAATTTGTTAAAACGAAATGAATGGACCGTAATCCTCAATATTTAATCTCAGTTATAATGCTTAACACATTTCCAAGTACTGCATTTAGTTATTTATAAATATGTATCAATTACACTGGTGACTCATAATACAATCACTACTATTATTGGCTTTATCTGTTAATGAACCAACATCTATGCACAATCCCAAAATAGGGATATTAAAAATACATTTCATTGCTATACAATATTTTATGATACAATATTACAATATTTAATACTACATAATAATATATACAATATATAATATTTTATGATACCATTGAAAAAAAAATGCAAAGAAATAAATTAATAATTATTAACTTTTCAGAAACATATATTAAAGTTTATATATTTTACAATGACAGAATAATTTAAACGTCGAAGTTGAGATATATTGCATAGCCTAAAAAAAACAAATCTTATTTTAGTTTTTTACAATTTGCGAAAGAATAAATCCTGAATAAAAAATGCCATACGATTTTATATAAATTTAATGTTACATGCTGAACACGTTTAAAACAGCTGCGTTTAATTATTTATAGGTATATATCAGCGACTGCAAGATATTATTAAACTTGTGATATTGACAAACTCGTTATTATTAACTTTATAAATTAAATAGCAGAAATTTATTCATGTTCACAAAATCGATTCAATTTACTAGAGATTTGTATTTATTACTTTGCAATACTTCATTTTGGATACTATTAAATACTACTACTACTACTCCAATAATAATAATAATAATAGTAGTAGTAAAAATTTTGAATTTCTCGTAAAAAAATCTCTCTCTCTCTCTCTCTCTCTCTCTATATATATATATATATATATATATATTACGCTATCGTACGTGGCACAGAAATCGCGATTATTTATTTATTGTTTAATGGCAATGCTCAAATGAAACGCATCCCATTGGTTATTGAACAACATTTAATGCATCTCCATACCTATAAGGGGATATACTGCCAAATATGATGATCAAAATTAGTCGCCAAAAGTGACGCCAACTTGGCGATACCTCCAATATTTCACCAAATTCCCATAAACTTTTATTGTAAACCAATAGGGTGCACTTGCTTACAGAAAATCAACAAATTGAGAAATGTTAATGCAATAAAAACTAATATTAGCTTAAGGGATTATATTAATTATATTTAAGGGAGTTCAAGTAAATTAAATTGTGAATAAAAGTAATGCTGATCATGCTTTCCCAAACATAAATTTTAAGAGAAATCAAAGGGTCGCCAAGGGCGGCTAGTTAAAATTAAAAAAAAAAACATTGGATAAAAAAAATTAAAGAATAAGAATCATCATTTAACGATGACGCAGCTATTTTATGTGTCGAAGTTGTGATACAATTCAATTACACAATACATAGCCTAAAAAAAAAAATGAAAACTAATGTTATTTCTTTTCTATAGAATATGTGAAAGGGTAAATTCCGAATTAAAAATTCCATATTTTTGTTTAAGCAATTTGATAATTTTCGACAAAAGATTTGCTAGAAAGGATTTATTGAACTGTAATCTACTAATATTAATGCTACTAATAATGTGTCTAGTACACTTCCAACAGCTTCATTTATATATATATATATATATATATACGTATATATATATATATATATATATATATATATATATTACATCATTTTGAAAATGCTAAAACACCATAACTTCAAAAGGAAGTTGTATATCCGCAGAAATTTTTTAACTATAAAATATTTAAAAAAAAAAACCAAGAAAGACAGGTAAAAAAACAAAAACAGTCTGTTCTTCATCAGTGGGAGGACAGACAGAAAACTAACTCCACCCCCAACTTTTAAAATTTGCAGGTTTCTGAACACATGTTCACCCCGCATTCAATACTGAAAAACTATTGTCATTTTATTAATCAAATTCCATAAAAAACTAAAACAACTCAAATTAAAACTAACAAACATAATATTAACCATACAAAAACAAAAAAACTTTAATAAAAGGTCTTTTAGAGGAATGCTTAAATTATCATTAAAATAAAAACAAAAGAAAAAATATAAGAAAACAAGCATGAATGCAGAATAAATATGCGCCCCCCCAAACCCGCAAAATGAAATTTCTCAAAACATGAATACCTGTATAATGTTTCTCACCCGTCAACAATAAACAAATAAATTTTTCTTCCAAAGCCATTATCAAAAACCAGAAATTCCAGGTCTGCAACTTTCTTTCGTTTCAATTCATCAATACACACCCGTTCTTTTAACAAGACTTTAGGATGCCTATTTCATACAGAAAGATCCAGAAGGCTGCCATCACATGTTCATGCCGCCAGTCCACATCGTTGCCATTCACTTTTTAGAACTGTCTTTAAATAATATTTCAAAAACTTAATAGGGTAATTATTATTGTAAAATAAATTAGCCAATAACTTAAAGATCTGTTTATAAAAATTATTGTCTCTGCCACAAATTTTATTGAAACGTATCAATTGATTAATGATTATATTTATGTAAATTTTTTTATGCAAATTTGAAAACCAATGTGGCATGCTTCTAGTAAAAAAAATTTAAAACTATTTCTTTTATCGTACAAATCCAAAATTAAATTATTATCAATAATTTTGAATAAAATATCTAAAAATTCTGCATTATAATCATCACGGTTTGCTCTATTCAATTTTAAACAATTTGGATATATAATTTCATATTCATTAGAAAAATCAAAATTAAAAATTAAAATATCATCAATATACCTAAAGACCTTTAAAGACCTATTATATTTCATAGTATACTTAAATTCATAATAAAATAAAAATAAATTTGCTGCTGTACTAGAATAGTTTGTTCCCATCCCTATACCACATATCTGATTAAAGGTATTATTGTTAAAAGTTACATAATTATTATAAAAACAGAAATGACATAAGCTTGAAAATAAATCTCTATTTATATTTAATTCATCATTTATACAAAAAACATCAAAAATACCCATTAAAACATCATAAAGTGAATCAATAGGTACATTGGTGAACAGATTTTCAAAATCGAATACCTGCATTTTCAGAGGAGTCAAAGGCAATTTGTTCAGAATTTCAACACTATTATCAATTGACCAGAAATAACTATACTTCTTAAATTTATACTTTAGAAAATCACATATCTTTTTTAATAAATTCTGTAAACCAATATTAAATTTTTTTATTAATGCTTTTAGAAGTACTACAAATAAATCTAAATTTAATCGGATCTTTATGAAATTTAGGCGTTAAGAAAATAAATGGCAAACAGTGATGATTAGAATCATCAAAATTATAAGAAAACATACTTTTAACTTTCTTTTTATATGCAAAAATTTTTTTAACAACAGGATTTCTGTCAATATTAACTTTTGAATAAAAATTTTCATTACCTAATTCACACTCTATTTTATCAATATAAAACTTTTTTCATATTATTGCATAATTTAAGTTTTAAGTTTTTTTCTTTTTGTATGGTTAATAATGTTTGTTAGTTTTAATTTGAGTTGTTTTAGTTTTTTATGGAATTTGATTAATAAAATGACAATAGTTTTTCAGTATTGAATGCGGGGTGAACATGTGTTCAGAAACCTGCAAATTTTAAAAGTGGGGGGTGGAGTTAGTTTTCTGTCTGTCCTCCCACTGATGAAGAACAGACTGTTTTTGTTTTTTTACGTGTCTTTCTTGTTTTTTTTTTTTTTAAATATTTTATAGTTAAAAAATTTCTGCGGATATACACCTTCCTTTTGAAGTTATGGTGTTTTAGCATTTTGAAATGATGTAATATGTTTTATTGCATTTGATATGTGCTGCTGTAGCACCATTCATGCAGTAATTTTTCATTAATTTTGAAATAAAATATATATATATATATATATATATATATATATATATATATATATATATCAGTTATTGAGAAGAATTTTTAAATGTGGGCTCATGATTCAAGCAAGCGTCATTAACTTCAGTTTTAATGAACAAAGTTTATGTATAATCCCAAAATAGGGGTATTATTGAGCATTATTTCATGCTGCATACTAAAGAAAGGAAAGTAAATAAATAATTTATAATTCTATAGGCTTATAATAGTATTTAGATATTTTACGATGATGCAAAAACTTTATGCATAGATGCTCTGATACATTCCGATTACACGCTATAGATCCTTAATATTAATTAAAACCCCTTAAAAACCATAGTAAAGACCTTGTCTAAATAAATTAAATAATAAGAATACTCATTTTACAATAATGCTGCAATTTTATACGTTGCGGTAATGATACAATTCAATTATGCACTACATATCTTAAAAAAATACTTTTATATTCTTAAGATGGCTTAAAAGAAAAATTTCCGAATGAAAGATGCCATTATAGTCCAAGAGCTGTTAAACATTTTAGGGAAGGTATTTTAGGCACCCTGAAAATTTGTGCAACACTTATTTTGTAATGGCTGAATACAAAATCGAATGTCTGGCTGAAGGATCGTGGCCCAAAAACTGTGCCAGACACGTGTCAAGTGCCATTTTTTTTACTACCCAAAAAAGGTATTTGAGGCACGCTGAGATTGAGACAGAATAATATTTATACTTAGAAAAAAATATTTTGAAAATGACAGACACTTTAGTCGGCACAAAAACTATGCCAGACACGTGTCAAGTGCCATTTTTGGCCTGGCACAGTTTTTGGGCCACGATCCTTCAGCCAGACATTCTATTTTGTATTCCGGCATTACAAAAGAAGTGTTGCACAAATTTTCAGGGTGCCTCAAATACCTACCAAAAAATGTTCAACAGCTCTCGTACTATTAGCTTTTTTTAAGCGCTTTGAAAAGTTTGGACAAAAGGTTTGATAGAAAGGCATTAATGGACCGTAATCTTCTAATTTTAATTCTACTCATATACCTAACAATATAACTGATATACCTAATAATCCAACTAGTTATATATATATATTTATATATAATTCATTAATATACAGAATTAAACGTGACTTAGCCTTAAAGTAGAGTAATATTATTTCTGTCTACTAGAGATATTGAGAAATAAATGTAATCGTTCCCATTGACATCACATAATTTGCATTAGTTTTCGACAAAATACTTGCTGCATGATATATCATGTAGGTTGTTCAAAAGTAAGTATCCAAATATGGTCATGCCACCAATCCACGCTGTTGCCACTGATTCTTCAAAAGTAACTTCAAATAATATTTAAAGAAGTATATGGGGGGTATTTATTGTTACAGAAGAATGTTAGCCAAAAATTTTAAATTTTGTTGAAAATTAAAAATTAAAATTAAAAATGAAAATTAATAATATGAAACCCGTGTTTCTGGTAAGGAAGCTATTTCTTTTATCATTCAAATATAATTTCATATAATTATCAGACATAGAAAAGGATGTATATAAAAAATCTGCATTATGATCATTACCATCCGCCCCATTTTTATTAAAACAATTCGGATACTTGAAGTTACTTTAAAGAACCGGTGGCAACATAGTGGATTAGTGACATGACCATATTTGGATGCAGTATTTCATTTTAAAGACAATTGTAAGAAAATTAAGTAGAATATTTACAATTTACTATGCTTATACCCTATTTAAATAATTCACAGTGACACAGAAACTTTGAGCATAGATGTTATGATATATTTCGATTACACAATACACAGCATAAAATAATCATAAAAAAATTCCTTAAACACCCTAGTAAAAACATTGTCTAAATAAATTAAAAGAATAAGAACACTTATTTTACAATGTCACGGCTGTTTTATACGTTGCGGTTATGACAAAATTCAATTACTCATTATATAATCTTAAAAATCTAATTTTTTTTCTATTTTTGAGATTTTATAAAAGGGAAATTCCGAATGAAAGATGTCGTATCTTGTCTAAGCCCTTTCTTTATTTTGGATTAAAGGTTAGCTTAAAAGGAATTAATGGACCGTAAATTTCTAATTTTAATGCTATTCATATACCTAGCACATTTCCAACAGCTTCATTTAATTATATATATATGCTATATAAAAATTTTACTTGCAACCTTCATTTAAATTATTCTAAATTTCTGGCGTATTCATTATTTCCCTATTTCTCAATACTCTCTATTATTTATTTCTAGTTAAATTCCTATAAACTTAAAAGCGTATCTTATTATTATCTTATTCAAAACCTTAATCTAAACTTTGAATCCCTTCATTAAATTTTATCAGCTACCAAAACTGTATTATTCTGAGCTTAGCTGCTTTTTTTGCGAATGTTTATAAAAGCGATTTTTACTATTTTTATTTTATTCCATATAAACTTCCAGCCAGCCTGTCTAGCGTCAGCCATATTACATCGAAATTCCTTCGTAAACCGATCCAAAACTTGTTTTCTATTACGTCCCTTCCTCGATTTTGATTGGTTGAGTGACAGATCGCATTTCATTCCGTGTCTATTTTCTGAATCCGTTTGGTTCATCTGAAGTTTATATTTTAATCTGTATTCCCCCGCGAATCTTGACGAAACTGTCGAGCATGAGGTTAGAGATAGAGATTGTTTGTGCTGTTCTATTGTCTTGAAAAGCTGTTACCATGTGTCTTATTGTCTCGTAGCATATCTAAATTGTTATTAACATATTTTTAGCATGGAACAATTATTTCGTGCTCTAGCTTGAAGGCTTTGACAAATTCTCGTAATGTGGGAATTTTGACCTTTATATGTGTGGTTGAATAAACAGTTTCAAGTGAATTTAGCCTCCGTTTTATTAACCAGACTGCTGACTGTTTTCCTCTGTTTTATCTGTTTAAACTGCCGGATTTCTTAATCCATTACATACCACTCATGCGGCCTGGCCTGCATTTGACTGCATCCTGAATTGCTAGTGTTTTGATTGAACTGAGCCAATCTCATTGCGATAAACTAATCGATAGAGTGATTAAATTGGTCAACTCAAAAGTATTATGCCTGCCCACAGCTGCTAATATCCCACCATATTGATTCTTGCATTAGCAATGCTTTCACTAAGTCGTAGGAAATTTAGGCAACCTCACCGATGCCTGACTAGATTTTAGTAATCATCCAGCAGGATATAATATATATATATATATATATATATATAACCGTTATACACCAACACAAATTATCATCAACAATTGTGAATATACAAATTATAAATGAATTTGCAATATGCAAATAAAAAATGAAGTATTAACCTTTATAAAAAAGAAGAAAAAATCAGAACGTCATAAAAAGTGAGACAAGGAATTGAAAATAAAGAGTAAATATTGCAAAAATGGAAATATTTGGGAATCAGGGTAGAATTCTCTGGCCCAAATTATTTTGAGTTCCACAAAATATGTGCAATTAAACATGACATAGCCTGAAAACAGAGTATTATTATTTCTATTCACTAGAAATATTGAGAAATAAGTGTTAATGTTTCGCATTGACATCACATAATTGTTATCAGTTTTCGACAAAAGGCTTGCTAGATGAGTGTTAGGTAAACTTGTAAATATATTGCCACATATATGCCGCAACACATTTCCAATAGTTCATTTAGTTATTTATAGCTATATTCAGTGATTTAGAGGAAATATTGAAGTTGTGACTTACGCCTTAAGTATATTATAATTATAAACTTTCCAAGGTAATGGACAGAAATTTATTCGTAATCCCAAAATAGGCAAAATTTTCTCCATGTTAATTACTATGAAATATTTCATCCTGCATGATATCGAAAAAAAAATAAAAATAAAAATAAAAACAGATAGAAAAATAAAATATAATAGGCAAAATTGGCTTCATGTTTATTACTGTGTAATATTTCCTCCTGTACACTACACTACACAAAAAAAAATATAAATAAGTATATAAAAATAAATATTTTATAACATACGAAAGCGATTAGTAAAATACAAAACTTTGCCAAAGAAAAAAAAATCACGAATAAAAGAACTACGTTATGTGTATTACAATGCAACAGTAACTTTATGCATCGAGATCGTGATAACATTAGACTTAAACACACAGCATAACCTAAAAGAAATAATATTATTTCTATGCATTTGAAGTAATGAAAAAGTTAATGTCCCGCATTTGTAGTAGATCACGTAACTTTATATCAGTTTTCGACAAACGGTTTAACCAGACTGGAATTAATAAAGCATGATTTTCTTTATTTATTGTCCTTTCATGCCAAAAATATTACGTAAAATTAGATTTAGTCACTTATAAATGTATAACAGCGACTGAAATAAAATATTAAACTTTTGGTTCATGAAATAATAGTTCAACATTTCTAACTTTCTAGGTTAATGCTGAATCTCAAAATGTATTAACCCATAGTATATGCAAATTTGGAACGCTAAATTTATGTTTATTAAAATACAATATTTGGTACTGTATGCTTCCGAATAAAAAAAAAAAAAAAAGGAATATGACTTTTACATTAGGTTTATTACCCGACTGCCAAGAAGGGCTATGTGTTTCACGCGTATCTGGGTATATGGATTTCTTTATACCCTCGAAACAACTCAACAGCTGAATGGATTTTAATGAATGAGATCCTTATCGATTCGTCTAAATCGTCCGATGGTTAAAGGCTAGGTTTTGTTTTTACAAATTCTAAATGGCGGCCGTAAAATACAAAATGGTAGTAAACACGAAAAAAAAATTTACGCACCATATTGAGTGGCATATTATTGAATAGGGCTTTCAAAATGAAGACGATGTTACATTGAATATTTTAAGTCATAAGCTCCGTTTAAATATTACACAACCTGGAAGTTGTGTAAGTAAGATCGCTAGCTTTACTGCAGCTCTAACCATCATAGACATCTATAGGCCTCATCAAAACAGTGTTTAGAGATAGGAACTAACAATTAAACACAACTTAAAAGTCATCAATACAAGTAAATAAAAAAAATAGGTAAGTAATATAAAAGATAGTACCATTGATTGATGAGAAATAATTAATTAGTAGTTCTCTTTTACGCAGTCGTTTTTTTTGATTTTTTAAATTTAATTTTTATTTTCATATAATATTTTTGCGCATAAAAAGAGCAAATAAAAAGTATGAAATTTAGTAAAAGTAATAATTAAAATATAAGATTTTTATTAACGAAAGAAATGTAAATTTGCACATTATTTTCCCACGGAACCACGGAATAGTAATTTTATGTTTTAAGATAGTAATGTATTCAAATTAACAAATATCCTTAAATTCCCTTCATGCATTATGATAGTTTTATAAAATTGTATGAAACAATTACTATACAAAGTAATACTATTAATTACTGCAATTTAGTCATAATAACATTGCATAATAATAATATTACATACTAATGGTGTTGATATTCCACTAAAATAAAAGTTATGTGTAACTGTTACGTCAATAATTAAAGTAGAAATCGTTGCTTAACCTTAATCAAGAGTTAATGTAACATATATTCTACTACGTGTGAAGAACTTTCCGTATTTAGGCCAGAGGTCATGACAAGTATGCACAACATCACATTAAAGAAATATTGTTATATATGTTTTTATTACATTACTATATTTGCGCCCAGTTCTGTATTTACATCACTATAATTTTGCTTATTTATAAAATTAGTATAATATTTCATAAGATAGCAAATAAAATTTATCAGATTGGGAATTATAGCAATAATATAGAAACATTACTTAACAAAATACACACACACATGCAGTAACCTTATATGATTTTTAATTTATAAATAATATTGCGTAATAATAATATTACATACTGGTGGTATTAATATTACATTAAAGTAAAAGTTATGTATATTTGTTATGCCAATAACTAAAGTAGAAATCGTTGCTTAAGCTTAAACAATAGTTAAGTTATATATATATCCTACTAACGTGTGAAGAACTTTCCATACTTAGGCCTGAGATCGTCAAGTATGCACAACACCACATTAAAGAAATGATGTTGTAATTTTTTTTTTATTGCATTACTATATTTGCGCCCAATTCTGTATTAACATCACTATAATTTTGCTTGTTTACAAAAATAGTGTAATATTCCATGATATAGAAAATTAAAATTATCAGATTGGGAACTATAACAATAATATCGAAGCATTACTTAACAAAACACAAGCGCACACACATGCTATAACCTTATATTATTATTTTTTTTTAATTATACCGTAAGGGCATTATATATTCCAACTACGTCAATATACCAAAAATATCTTTTTTTTATTATTATTCTTTTCTATATTATACCGTAAAATGCGTAATTTATTACGCTAATATTTTATACCTAATAAACCTAATAAACGTTTTAGAACAATAACGACCTAATAATAAAAACTTAAACGTTGCTTAATCAAACAAAATATAAAGTTAAACATAGTTTACCATAAGAGAATAATTCTAACTACGAAATAAAATTGCAACAGGTAACACTCTAGTTGTCACACCAAAGCAAGAATGAACAATCAATTTCCTTACCGTTTTGATTGTTTTAGTATTCACATACTTCTGAATACTTAAGTCAGTATAAAATATCGTATTTAAATATAACAATAATATGCTATTTCCCACTACTAACAATAATAATTATATAACGTTGGCAAGTCAATAAATAAAGCATATACCTTTTTAAAGATATAAAAAGAAAAATTGTGCTTCACGACCCCCCCCCCCCCTAATTACGCATTGCTAATTGTATGCCAAGATAATGAGACTTTCCCGTTACCCACAGTTTAACAAAAAATATCCTACATCATTTGTATCTCTTCCTACATTATTCATTTTACTAAGCACTAAAATTAGTTTACTACTGATTAGGGAGTTAAATAAAACAATATTATTTCATGTGCTAAAAGAAGACACATTGATAAGCAAACAATATAAGCTAAAATATAAATTCAAAAATTAAAAATAAAATTATATATAGGGTGAAACACACAGTCGTTGATACCTAACCAATAAACTGACCAGTAGAAATCTAACTTAAATAAGCATTCTCTTCTAAAAATCTGCAAAGTAATACTATCTAAGTGCAACTTATTTGTTGTAACTGTTATAACTTATGTTTCCGTTATTGGTTTTGAAAATCAGGATAGTGTCAGTTAGCGGAGCTTTTGACCATATTTAACAGGTGCTGAACAGATGAGCAGCACTCAGGGGTTTCCTAGCTGATGACAGCTTAAGGCAAAGAACGTAGAGGAGAAGAAGGGAACTTTCATAGACGCAATGTAAATCCCCGACCCTCAGTGAAACAGTGAAAAGAGCTAAGCGGTAGAAACCGCATAAAGGGGCGAAGTATAACACGGGGTTTACTTGGCGCGCTTATGCGTGATCGCCAGTAGCGATAATTATCAAAATGAGGAGCAACGCTGTGCTCAACGCTATCCCCTGTCCGCCCGAAAGCAGTGCGCCCTCACCACCCCCCTCTTTTCGTGGATGGAGCTTCTCTCCGAGGGAGAAAACCCTTGAAGGTCAAAGATCGTAGAATACGTTAGATGAATCTGTTTGTTGTTATGTTAGATTTTGAGTGAAAGTGGAACTTTCGATAAGGAAAATTTATTATTTTGCAGAGTGCTGTATCACTGAAGATTTTTCCCTTGTACGTATTCATCGGCTACCTATTTGCAATGCAGAAAATATATCATAACAACAGAACATGAACAGATCATATTAAAAAATCTGTCCCAGTCGCTGTTAAGTCACAAGTCAAACTGACCAAGAAATGTCGTTTTGAATTCTCGCGGGGCGTTGGCGCGAAGGTGTTATCTTAGGTTTACTACAAGAAAGTTTGTCGAATTGGTAGATGTAATGAAGAATGCCTATGATTGGATCTCCCCTTTGAGTGTGTTTCCCAGCAGAGCTGTTTGCACTCTTTCGGTTAGTTACGGTTTCCAAAGCCTTCCCTTCTTTTCCTCTACGTTCTTTGGCTTAAGGCTCCTGTCCGTGCCCGCGAAGACACTCACGAGCTAATCCTATGGGGAAGGATTTTTCTAATATCTCGTTTGCATTTCGACATTTTTAAATAATTTTTTTTTTGCATTGCATAGCCGAGGACCGTCTCTACATCGCATCGTTTTACTTTTTCGATTTTGGTCGCATATATTTTTTATAAAGTTACTTTCACTTTCAAAACCGGTTCTGAAAATGAAGGTGTCATTCTAAAAAATATCTGCAACCAAAATCGAAAAAGTGAAAAAGGTGCGATGTAGAGACGGATCTCTTTTATCCAATGCAAAAAAAAAAAAAATAAAATAAAATAAAAATTGCGAAATGCAAACGAGGTATTAGGAAAATCCCTCCCCATAGAATTAGCATTAGCTCGGAAGTGGCTTCGCCTTAACACCGAAACTAGGAATTGAAGTATCTTATGTTTTGTGAGCGGTTGGGGAAGTTTTTACTGTAGTTTAGAACTACTAGAGATATAAAAATAAGAAATTAAAAGAGGAAATTATAAAATTAAGAATTTAAAAGAAATAAATTAAGACTTAAGATGAATAAATGAAAATAATCTTAATGAATATTTAAAATGGTCTAACTGTAGTTATAAAACTACTGTAAGATGATTAAAAAGAGAGAAAGTGTTAGCACTGTTCAGAGTTACACTCGCCAAGCTTGGGCAGAAAAAGCCACATTAAACAAAAAAAGGGACTTTTCAGGGCCATACATTTTTTTCCCTCCTATATACCAATATAATGAAAATATAACTTTTTTTTTTTTTGAAAAAAAGTAATTAAATAAATATAATAAGAAATAAATATAATAAGAAATTAAATATATAATTAATAAAAAAATTGTATAGTTTTTCCAAATTCTTTAACAATAATTTTTTAACGTATCTTTAGTCTATTTTCAAAAAGAAAAATAAGAATAAGATAGATTTAAAACTTTGTAATAGCGATTTTAACAAAAAAAGAGTCCTAAAGGTTTCAGTTACCGGGATTTCACCGTGTTTTACTACATGACAAACAAATTATGCATTAAGGTGTCAGTAAATTCCCATTAACCAAACCGTATCGTACTAGAAATAACTAAATTCATTTCTAAGCCTATTTGTGTTATATTATTCACATAATTTTGAGCATTTTTGAGTTTTAAAATACCGTTAAATATGGCATTTAGCTATAACATAATATGGTATTTCAGAGCACTAGCAAATAAAAATTATGTAACACTGAAAAACAATAAATACAGCATAATACCTAGCTTAAAAAATAAAACAAATTTTTAAATTTCATTACCATGCACCTCTAATTTTATACCGAGATAATCACACATCCCAGTTACCAATTCTAGCACAAAATAAATAACGCTATTTTACCTTTTTGTATGCTTTGCTACTCACATACTTTTGCTTACTTAGTATACAGTATCACACTTAGATATAACAATAATGTTATATTTCATACTAGTAGTAAATAAGAAATATATAACGTTACTAAAGTAATTACAAAAGCATAAAATTTTGTCTAAACAAATTTAAAGTTCTACATTTTTTTACTATATGCATCAGCCGTTTTATTTATAAATAATCTTACTATCAATTAACGATACCCTATCACAAAACAGCTTGACTTATTTTTATCCCTTTCTACAATATGTTTACTAATGTGTACTAAAATTAATTTACTACACTGTAAAAAAAAAAAAAAAAAAAAAAAAAAAAAAAAAAAAAAAAAAAAAAAATCTGTAAAGTTACTAAAGTTTTTCTAGGACACTGAGATTCATAAAACTTTTTATGTAATGGCAACAACAAAAATTACTGTAACAGCGTCCGTTACAAGAATTTTTGTTGTTGCCTTTCCATAAAAAGTTCTAGGAATCCCAGTTTCCTAGAAAAACTTTAGTAACTTCAGATTTTTTTTTTTTTTTTTTACAGCGTACCACTTATTAGGTCATAATAACAGTATGTTACTTCATATATTAATTGCAAATGAAAATTATATAACAGTGATAAGCCAGTAACTATAGCTTAAACTTTGATTAATCAAATAAAAAGTAAAAGTTATAGAGATTTTACAGGTGAGCGTATTTTATATATTGAGGCCATAATTCATTCCACTTAGCCACAACATCGTACATAATTATAAATTTTATTTCTACATTTTTCAATGTTGCACAATTCATATACATTTGTGCATCCAAATTAGTAGAAATATAATATACAGATATAATAGCAATTACTTCATTCTACTAGAAAATAAAAAAATGATAAATCAATAAGAAAAACATAATATTTTTTATAAACCAACATAAAGTTTTAAATTCCTTACCACGCATCAGCAATTGTATGATGAATCCTAGATTTCAGTTGCCTACACTGTAGCACAAAAAAAGAAAAAAAAATGCAATTTAACAAATTACAACGACCATTTGGAAAGTGATTTTTTCAAAGACTGAAATTTAAGACATAAAAAATCGCACGGAGTTGATCATACCTAACGTACGCCATGAATTAAACATTACTAGTGTTATTACACGTAAAAATTCCAAGCGACAAAAATCGTCTGCGACCCGTCAGATTTCTTAAAATTTACCGCCTGAAACTTATGTATTATCCAAGCATTTCATTGACTGTTCGGGAAAAGGTTTTTCCATCGTACAAATCTGACGACCCATTTTAAATGAAATTTCATTCTTAAACTTCTAAACATCCCACAATATTACTTTTTACACCGTCGTCGTATAGAGAAAAAAATTTTCTTTAAAATGCAATTTGTTTGAAAGCTGTATCTCAATTTGTTTCTGAGTTATTAATCATTTTTGTAATTTTTATTGCTTTTTTGTCATAGTGGCAACAGAAGTATCCATCTCTGTTGAAAGTAAAGGGAAAATACATATTGCTGTATAGATCAATCAGAAAACGAATAAAATGCGGATTAAACCAATAAAACGCTTCAGATATGGTTTTCATTTTCTACCCTGACGAGGACAATAACCATTTTTCCAAATGGTAAAAAAAAAAAAAAAAAAAAAAAAAAAAAAAAAAAAAATATTTTCATACCTTTCTACATTATGCATTCTATTGCGTATTAAACTGAGCATACTTGTACTTATTTAGTTATGATAACAGCTTATTACTTCATGTTACTAGCAAATGAAAATTATATAACATTGATAAACCAGCATCTAAAGTTACACTTTTCTTAACCAAACAAAAATTTAAGTTACATATTTTTTCACCTCTCTGTGAAATATTTTATGCACTGACGGAATGATACATTTGAATTACCCACAGTGCAGCGCAAAAGAACTAATGCTATTTCTACATATATATATTATATAGTATACACATACTTTACGCACTCAAATTAGTAAGAAATATCGCATGTAGATAAAACAATAATGTACTCTTTTATACTGCTCGCAAATAAAAATTTTGTATTGTATACAAGCTAATAGCTAAAGCCTGAAATTCTTTAATCAAAAAGTAAATAAAGATTAATACAGAAACTAAATAATAAAAAATATGTATAACAATGAATGTGTAATTTTAAGCAAAGCGAATTAATTATACTTTCCGGGTAGCCGCATTATAGAACAAAACAACTAATATTCCTTGTGCCCTTTTAACGTTGCGCATATATTGCGTGCAAAAATTCGAATACATTGTTTATTTAGTTATAATAACAGTATATTAATTGATATACTAACGGATGTAAACTATACAACACCGATATATCCCTAGTTGAAGATAAAACCTTCTTTAACTAATCAAATTTCTAGCTAAGTATATTTTACCATATAAGAAGATGTTTCTCTATTGAGGTAATAATATTTTGCAATTATCCACAATACAGCACAAATAACTTATAGTCCTTCTATTCCTTTTTATGTCATGATAATTACATACTTTTGAGTATTAAAAGAACGATTAAAATATGATAATTAGACACACTAATAATATACTATTTCATATTACTAGTCAATAAAAATTATGTAATATTGATAAACCAATAAATATAGCATAAAATTTTCCTTAACCAAAGAGAGAGTGAATGTGTATATAAACGTATGAGTAATTTTTTCCAAGGTAATTATACATCGCAGTTACTCATATCAAATATGTAAAGAACTTACGTAATTTGTGTCTCGCTCTACATTATGGTTATTTTTACGTACAAAACCAGTAAACCCGTGTTTTTTCTTAAAATAACAGTATAATACTTCATATTAATTTCTAGCAAATAAAAATTATGTAACATTGATAACCCAATAACTAAAGCATCAAATTTTGCTTACTCAAACAGAAAATAAAACTCATTTTATTTTAAAATTTTTTACAACGTATCTGCCACGATAATATATCCCTTTTCTTTAATATGAAAAATGCTATGTACTTAGATTAATATTCTACTGCTTATTTACTTATAATAACGGTATATTCTTTCATATTATTAGCACATGAAAATTATATAACATTAATATACCAGTAACTAAATCTAAAACTTTCTTTAACCAAAAAAAGAAGTATAGTTATATATATTTTACCACACGAGAATAATTTTATGCATTGAGGCCGTGATACATCAAATTACCCACACCAGGGCACAAAAGAACTAATATTATTTCTATCCGCTAGAATGAATGAAAGGAGTAATGTCTCGCATTAATAAAAGGTCACATATCTTTATTTAAACGCTTGGATAAGTTTGGACAAAAGATTTATCAGACAGGAATTAATAAACCATGATCTTCTAAAAATAATATCACTTCTTTACTTAATAACATTTCCAATATCTAAATTTGATTATATAGTGATATATATCGACAATTAAAGACCAGTTTATGTTCATTTTGGAGTGCATTAATTAAGCGCAAAAAAAGATAATACTAATTACATATTTAAGATAATTGTTTTGTAAGTAAAATGGCTATTAAATCATAAGATAAAATCGACACAAGATAAATATGAACAAGTATTAAAATACATTGGAAATAATTTCATCCCAAAAATGCTAAATACACTCTATGGATAAAACTTCAAAACAGAAGAAAATTAGTCGTTAGGGGCCGCCGTAATACTTACCCATCATGGATATGTAGAATATAAAACATGAAAATAAAACATGTGTAAACTATTTATAAAATGCATTGCAATTCCAAAATAATATATAAATATTTTTAATACATAGTAATGCTCTATTACTGAATTGCGTGTATTACTTGATTGTATCGTCGACCAATTTCCACAAATTATACAAATCGCCAAACTACTCGCAAAATTACACAAATTGGCATATTTTTATTTTAAATAACAAAAGAACAAATAAATTAGTGAAAGATTAAAAGAAATACAAATGTAACGTCGAATTAGAAATCACTTGATGACGTAACAAACACGTGTAACGTGTTTAATGTCAAGTGAATGTGATATTTACGATGAACCATTATTCGCATTTAATCTTATACTTTGGCGAAAGTTTTTTTTTTGTTGACGGGATAATCAAGTAGTACCGAATTGCGTAAAAGAAACATTCTTATAACTCCAAAAATGATAATCATATTAACTACAGTTTACTGCATCGGATTAAGCATCTCATTTTCGATTAAGATATATCTTTGAATTGAAATTTGAATTAAATTCAGGGTCATGAAAAATCGAAGAGTGTGGTAAATATGATTACAAATATCTCGGCATCTAATTATCCGATTGACTTCATTCTTTATACAAAATTTATGTTTTGGTATTGTATTTTATATTCAGTCCTTAAAATAAACACCTTCGAAAATGTTTATATACCTTTTATCAGGACGAATATTTCGCGAGTCCTGAAAAAATAGTTCCGTATAATCGAGATTACTGATATTCAATAGGCTTCTTTCCATTATTTAATACTAAGTACATACCAAATTTCTAGTCCCTATCTCAATTTGTTCGGGAGATAGAGCGTTTAGAGACACACAGACAGACGGACGGCAATTTTTTTTTCTTCTAAAAATATGTTTTTCAGAATGTCCAGTGTCTCCAAACGTGTAAATCCGTCAATTTTTCTTTTTTTTTTATTTTTAAAACGATTACAAGGCTTATCCTATACTACGTGTGATGAATAAGTAATAAAAAATGCAATAAGAAACAAGGAAGGAAAACCATGCGTAACGTGTAGATTGGGAATCACTATCTAACACTTCCAAAATACTGCAACGAAATTTTACTACTGAATAAGGTAAAACACATTTAAATAAACACATTAGAAAAAAATTAAAACAGCCCAACACCCAATTTCAGCAGTTAGCGCCCATAGTGGTTGTTCGGATCAGTCCTATATATGATCTGTAGATTTCTATGCACACCACATGGTTTACAAAACTTAAATTCATCTATAAAACGCATTGGAAATTTATTTTCAGCATTCACAATGCATTGCAACTACACTGTAAAAAAAAAAAAAAATCTGTAATTTTTATAGAATAAAATGGTATTTTTTACAGAAAAAAACTGTTTTTCTTTAAAACAGTTTCTTTCTGTAAAAAAGAGTGGATTTCGTAATTTTTACAGAAAAAAAAAATATTTTTTACAGAAAACACTGTTTTTATGAAAAATTACAGCTATTTCCTGTAAATTAAACGGTTTTCCACTGGCGCCAAAATTAACAGTTTTTTCCTGTCAATATGAGAGATTTTTTTTTTACAGTGTAGGTACCTATTTGTGTAGCTGCTTATGTGATCCACCGATTTCTATGCACAACACATATTAAGCTAAAATATAATTCAACTTGGAAAAGCACAACACATTTAAAACCGCATTTTCAGCAATTAACATTTCAGACGGTAATATATACCCAGATTTTTGCGTCCTATCTCTACCAGAGTTTGTCAACCGGTGGTCCGCTAGAAAATTTCGGATGTCCGCAGAAACATCTTGATATTTAATACACATTAAAAACCTGGATATTTTTATGTTTTATGAATAAATGTACTTATATATAATAAAACATGACAATGCTCTAAAAAATTAATATATTTATGAGAACTTAGACGTGTAATTTTGTAATTTTAAATTAAAGTAGGCATTGATAATTATGTAAGTATTGTACCATTTGTTATTTAAATTCAAAACAGGCAACTTTTAATTTTTAGCTCTCCCTAAAATGGCAATGATCATTATTCACAGAAAAAGCAATGAAAATTTGGATACAGTTTTCAACTGCGTGTTTGTGCGAAGTAAATATTTTAATTGTGTCACAACAATTAAAATTCCGCACCGATCTCGGTTTGAAAAAAAAAAAAAAAAGTCTCTCCGTGTTCCAGCAACGTCGATGATGCCATAAACAAATAAACTTATTTTAAACAAGCACGAACAGATTTCACATTAAAAATGTCTGATACTTAAATAAGCTTTAAAATTTTGTAATATTTTAAATTCGTTTCAATAATTTTGTTAAAATTAAACAACCTTTAAATATTTTTAGACTAAATACTAAACTTTTCCTGCGATTAAATAAGTCGACGATAATTATTAAAAAAATACTATTATCCCGCGGGCATTAGTTTGAAATCCATCATTTATAATTTTGTTACATCGAATATATGCATTTCATATTAATAAAATTAAAACTCTGTGATAATTATTGTACAAATGTATTTATGTTATTAACACTAGAAATACCATGAGCCATCATTTTAACGGCTACCATATGAATATGTTTCGGTTCAAACCAGAAATTTGATTATAAAATAAGTTTAAAAGGTACATTGAATAAAAACGTTAAGTAATAAAGTTAAACTGCTTTAAATCAAAATTCTGGTGTGAAATATTTTTATAACACTTGACTCAAATTTCAGGTAGCTCTAGTGTTAAACAATTATTAATAGTGGTCTGTGTGGTTCATAAGTTTGGCGACTGCTGATCTATACGAATTTATACACCTTCTACAAATATATCTTAGTATACTAAATATATTTAAGCTGTAAGAAGCAGAACACAATTAAAATTCACCTCTAAGCAATTCACGCCCACAGACAACACTGCTTAGGATATTTTTCTGGCATACCTGCATATAAGCTATAGAATTTATCCAAACCACGTAACGTACTAAAATTTGGTTAAGGCTGCTTAGTCACTCTGCTTCCGAATTCCCCTCACTAATGGAAAGTCTATGGGCGTTTGATGCATTCGTGTATTTAAAATATCTCCTCGGGAAATTAATGTTTGAATTTTTTTTTCCTATGCACTCTTCTTAAAGGATGTCTCTTTTTTTTCTTAGTTCTCAAAATATTTCTAAAACACATACTTAATTTTATATGAAGTGTTAAAATCTTACTCACAGATCTTCAGCTTTTAACGTATAAAATATTAAATAAAGCATAGATGTTAGAAATATTTCGAGAAGTAAGGAAAAAATAAACATCTTTTAAGAAGAGTACAAAGAAACAATTAAAAACATTAATTTCTGAGGAGATATTTTAAATATATGAACGCATTCTAACTCATAGACTTAGCATTAGTGAGGGGAATTTTGAAGCTGAATAACTAGCATCCTTAATTAAAAACTCATATCGCATCTCAATGCACTTCATATTTTCGTTCATAAACAGTACTGTACAATGATGTCAAAACACCAAATGTTACAGTGCATTGTGAAACATATAATTTTACTTACTTTCTTTTGATCTGAGAGAAAAAAGAATACACGGGTTATTTTATTCTCAACTGACCTTACTCAGAGCCATCTGTAGCTAGTTATAATAACCGAAATGACACTAAACTGAATAAGGGGACTAATAAGGATGTGGGAAAAATATTCCGAAAAAAATCAATTTAACACATTGCCCATTGGGAAATATGGTGCTAATCTAGGTTAAGCAGCCGAGATTGAGCATGAAACATGCGTAACAAATGCAAATGCAAATTTATTCCTACGTATGTGTCAACAGCACCATTAATTTGGCGATACGCGGGAAGCGGGATCACGAGACTCATATTCAAACTGAGCTGAAAATGTTTCTCGTAGCTTTTCGCATGCATAGATAATATTTTTAAAAATACGAGGGTAAGTCAAAAATTATCCGCAATATAGTTATAAATTTTATTGCAATACAAAAGGGAAACTAACGTTAACATCATTTTTCAATGTAGCCCCCCTTGCTGTTCAACGCGCTTTGGCCATCGTTGCACAAGCTTCCTGATTCCCTCAGAAAAGAAGGTTTCCGGCTGAGCAACGAGCCTCGCATGCACAGACTTTATGAAACCCAAGTCTGGTGTGGATGTTTTCGTTGGCAAAACCATGACTAATTTGCAGAAGATGTGCCACTTCATCAATAATCATAGTCACTCGTCTGTCTAATGGTGTTATTACACGAGGGGTCAAAGTCGCTTCAAATTCCAGGAGTCTCCATGTTATTCCTATGGCTCCAGGGGAGTCGCTCCGAAAGCAAGCGCCTTTTTTCTTTCCGAGCGTCTTTGACACCTAAAACGAAGCGAGTCGCCAATAACAGCCAATCAAATGCTTGGAAATCTGATAATAGAAAAACCTTTTCCGGAACATCCAATGAAATGCTTGGAAAATACGTATGTTTCAGGAAATCTGACAAGCCGTGAAGCGGCTTTTGTCGCTAAACGCCTGGAATTTCAAGCGAGTTTGACTCCTCGTGTAATAACACCGTCACAGAACCATGTGGCATGCATGCTCAATGTTGTCATCATTTGTGACCGTACACGGTCATCCGTCTCCTTCCGCATCCGTAACATTTGTGTGACCATTTTTAAATATTTCAATCCATTCGTAGACACTCTGTTACAGCAAGACTCTGTTTCCGTAATATGCCGAAAGTCTTCGATGGATTGGGAACTCCATTACACATTCCGACCATAAAAACCGGATCGCTGCTCGCTGCTCCTCTTTGGTGAAAATCTCTAATGAAACGCGCATGATCTATCTGCAATGAAGGAAGATAAATTAAGGAATTACGATCAAACATTCAATGCATGACCACGACAGCATAGCAATAAAATAAACGAAGACACATGTCAGTATGAACAATGTAAGAAGAGTTATGCCAAAATTGCCGATAATTTTTGACTTACCATCGTAAATTTAGCAGCCTGAAGATCATGAAAGATTGCATGTAAATGTATTTCAAAACGGTTAAGATTCCAGTAGATTTCAAAACTAGTATCTTAAAGTTCTTTTTCGTAATATGAAAGATTGATTACAGTGTACACTGTTAAAAATTTTATAGTAGGTTGAACTAACTTTTGGTGCTGTAGTAGCTGAACCATAAGATGGTGACATCTCACTGCAAGATTTGGAGCTCCTGTTGAAACATATCTCCAAATGATGGTTCAAAATTCCACCATCTTATGGTTGTAGGTACCGGATCACCAGAAATTGGGTCAACCTATAACAAAATTTTTAACAGTGTAGATGCAGTTATGTATTTTATATTTAGGCATATTGTAGCATCATTTATAACAAACATCCTCCAACAGATTACTAAAATTACATAAATTATAAGAAGCATTAACAATGAAATTTAAATAACGAAAACCGCACTTTAAATATTCAAACAGTGTACTAATGATTATATGTAACAATCCGAAAGAATTCTTATACTGTTACAAATAAAAGTCCAACGCTTTAGAATTAGATAATTTTTTTTTTTTAAGTTATTATCGGTCTTCAATTTTATCATAATTGAATGCATATGTTTTTCTCTCTTTTCTCCAGAGGACAATAGAACCATGTAATTCAAGTCTGTGGATTGATCCATGAATACATGTTTGTGAGCATTAAATTGATTCATTTCTCTTATTGCATTAATGCGAAAGAACCATTATTCTAAATTATGCATCCTTTCTTATTTCTTTATTCATAGAACAAGCAGCAGTTCTCTTTCTTTTATTTTCTATCTCAACGTGAAGTTTTATACTTTTTTTATTACTCATTTTTATTTTTCTTTCTCTTTCGTGTTACCGTTCTTTTGTTATAAAATCTTTTTTGGATGCTTTGTTCGCTAGGAAACTATTCACTTAAACCTTTCTTATAAATTGTACTTCTTTTCATTCCTGGATGTTATTTGCTGAAAATAGTACAGGTGTTACCAACCATATAAAAAAGATGTGTTTTTAAAATTTTCTAATTCATTTATTTATGGTCAAATTTAATTTATTCCTTTTACGGTATATTCAATTGAATAAAAAAGTTAATGGATTGCGGTGCTACATTTTACGTTATTTCCAAATGTATTTTATTGCGAATAGATGTTTACAAACCTGGTATAATATTTTGAATAAGGAAATTAGATTTTTTTTTTTATATATAAAATATTTTGATACTGTTAGTACATGTTTGTACTATTTTAAGCAATTTTATAGAATGAATTTGCCCTTCTAAATATTCGTCTCGTGGTTTGCCTCTGAGTTTATTATCTCTCTTTATTTTGCTAAATTGTTCAGATATGCAAGATATTTTAATGCAGTTCTACATATTTTTTTATGCTATGACGATTAAAACTGATTAGATTAATAATATGAGTTTTGTAATTATTTAAATTACACAATCAATTAATAGCAGTCAGTTGTTTACCATCATAGATTTTTTTCAAAATAAGTGAAATTTTAGCACATTTTTTACCTAAATAATTTCTAGAAATTATGCATATTAAAACACCAACATGCTATTTACTTTTACAGCTTAAAAAATGAAACTTATTATCATATTAATCTGTTGTTTGTCTGATATTTATCAATAACTTTACTGCAAAATAAATTCGAATGAAAATCAATAAAAATTTCATGTGAAGCTTTTTTTCACTGCACCCTCCGCCCACCGCCATTTCTTTTCAAAACAATAAATTTTATCTTTAATTTATCTAATTATCATCTCTGGACAATATAATTTTTCTTTCTGTATTTTTTATTACTTTATTCTATCTTCAATAGAAGTATGTATCATAATCGAAATTATTTTCGAGTTTCGGTTTTCGACGAATTTGCACGTTTTAAGAGTCAGAGTGCTCAAAAACATGTTTATACAAAATGACTGTCTGTCCGTGTGCCCATGTGTTGCCATTGTACCATCTAAAAGTGCATGAAGTTATGTACCAAATTGAACCAATTTTTCTGTGTATGTTCTTAGCTTTATGGCCAGCAGGTTCTCCATGAATTTGGAAGTATTCGAGTAATAGAGATTTCTGTGCCATTTCCATTATTATACCGTCAAAAAGTGTCTGAAGTTATGCAAAGAACTGAAACAAATTTCATATTTATGTTTTTGACTATGGTAAGCAGGTCGTTTTTTAATTTCGAAATATTTCGCCCGCCGATGCGCTGTAATAGGGATTTTTGTGTCATTTTTATTATTGTACATCCAAAGGTGCATACAGTTATGCTGACAATTGAATGACATTTTTTGTGCATGTTTTTGGACTATGGTTCTCAGGTCCACCTTGAATTTGCAAATATTCTGACACGAGGGAGTGGGGGGTCTGTAACAGAGATTTTTGTGCCATTTTCATTATTGTACCCTCAAAAAGTGTGTGAAATTATGCAAAGAATAAACCAAATTTTATATAATTTTTTTGGCTATGGCAAGCAAGTCCCTCCTTGAATTTCGAAATATTCCGCCGGAAGGGGCGCTGTAACAGCGATTTTGTAAAATTTTCTCGATTTTTCGTGGTTCTATTGCACATCCGCGGCTCGTGCAGTGATGGGAACTTCGTGCCCTGCTAAGTCAGCTATTCGCAAACAGCTTATGCACAACTGAATAACGAAAAACTATTGATTTTAATAAATTTTAAATCCTTTTTACTCCGACTAATTGACTGAAGCAGAAATTTAAGATGAAAGTCAAAGTTGCTATAATATTGAACTAATAATATCGGAGAATTCACATTTGTATCTGAATATCTTTTGAAATATTAAGATGCATGAGATAGAAGAAAATTTTGAGATTGGCACATCCAAATAGAGTCAGATTAGTTTCACTAACGTTCATAGAGGTAGGACTCCAGCTATTAGTTAAGAAACATAGTTTACGTTAGAGTGCTCTTATATTCTTAATGGTTTTGAACGTTTCTATTTTATATACTTTGCTACTTGAAAACGTCTACTTAAACTGAAAGTGCCTATCAGTTTGATTAACATGAACAATGCGCATAGCGTAAACAACGAAAGAATCTTTAAAAAATTAGCCTGAATATTTTGAGATCCTGAAAGAAACTAAAAAAATCTAAAACTAGAAAACAGGAATTATGCTTTTTTCGGAATTTTGTGTCGCCTCCGATGGAAAAAAAAAATGTAAGTGGGGATAACGATCATTTCGGATTAGAGATGAAAAGTTTAAAGTGTATGTAAATGGCATGAGTCGTCTATGAGTCTTCGTTTTAGCTTAATAACGAAGTTTTAATAATTTCTTGATTACACATGGATGAATATATATACATCATGGATGATTAAATTTAAGTTAAATATGAATATATCAAAATAAGTCGTCTGCCTATAAAACATTACTAAAGCCCAGCTCGTCTATCTGACCGGAAATATTCTGCTTACTCCACGTCTGTCTGATCCGGGTTTCCATCGAATACGCCGTCGTTAGTGGCACGTCTGCTCACAGTTTGCAAACAAGTGTCGTCTCTCTAATTCTCACGATTTTAATTGTAGGCTCAGCACTTTTCTTATTGTTCGGTAGTTGAGGTTTATTATCAAGCGCCTTAAAAGAATCTGCCTAGTTTTGCGGTACAGAGTCCCTTTCCTGTCACCACATCTACCGGGTGTCCCAAAAAGGACTGACTGATTTTAAAATCCAATAACTTCCAAACGGTGACAGATATTTAAAAAAAAATTTTGCAGGAGGGTTATGCATAAAGTCAAAAGTTTTATTACAGTGATTTTTGATTTTAGTTCGAATTACAAACAATAGATGGCGCTGTAAGCAATAGTCGCTAAATACAGGCTCGATTTTTGGTCCTTTCTGTTGTTCCATGCAGAAAAGGGAGATGGAAATGTATTATCCGGGCCACGAAGTACCAAAAATCGAGCCTGAATTTAGCCTCTATTGATCGAAGCGCCATCTATTGTTTGTAATTCGAACTAAAATCGAAAATCACTGTAAAAAAACTTTTGACTTTATGCATAACCCTCCTGCAAGAATTTTTTTGATATCTGTCACCGTTTGGAAGTTATTGAATTTTAAAATCAGTCAGTCCTTTTTGGGACACCCGGTATATATTTATAAATAGTACAAAACATATTTCAATTTTAAGACTTAAAACACACGCTTTTATTTTATGTAAAATGACGTCATTCGCATCTCTTTAAGAATTCCACTTTTACGATCCACTTAGGCCTTCCTTTGTTTGTAACATTAATACAGATATTTAAAATTGAATATAGTTTATAATAGCTCCATGTTTTAGCAGAAATCATTCGTTTATATTTTTTTCAAAATCATTTTAATTACATTTTCTTTCGGTTGTTATGAGAAAATGGCAACCAAAATATATAATTACTATTTTAAAACTATTTTTGCTTTACTTTCTACAGAAATGAAGTACTTCCGTTGCCAATATTAAGCAAATGACTCTAAAAACTACAAAAATAAATTATATTTCAAAAATAAATTGAGATGCAGTTTTCAAATAAATTGCATTTAAAAGTACATTTTTTTCCCAATACGACGCTATAAAAATTGAAAATGTGCGATGATTAGAAGTTTAAAAAATTGCTATAGAGTATTTAATCGTACAATGATACATCTGCTTTCTTTTACAGCTGGCTTCTGTAACATGACGCTATTTTCTGGAGCCGACACAAAATAAGCTACAAGAAAGAAATAGCATACCGGGGGCTAAAAAATTTTGTCATCTACCTATAAGACGGGGTTTGCCTGTTGATGGCCGAAAAAAAGGTGTTATTTAGATTTTTTTCTTGAATAGGAATGGAGATTGATTTTAATTTGAAGAACATTTCAAATCTTCTTTAGTAAAAAAAATATATATATATGATGTGGCACGACTTACGCGGGTGAATGTCCTAGCGTGCGCTCCATGCACCTCCGATCGAGAGCACTTTGAAGTCAAAAATGTCAAAATCAACAAAGCGGCAGATATTTGAAGAAAAAAAAAAGTTTTATTTCTGACTTCTTTTTTTCGCTCTTTGGCTTGCTTCTAAACATGTTTATTTTTATAAAATTGGCTGGAAGTGGTCCAAGCTCCAATAAATTACATTATCTCCAATTTAAAAAATATTTGTAAGATCGGTTCAATGTAAAAAATCTATTAAGAGTTGTTAAAAAAATGGTTTAACCAACCATATTCTGTAACCTGGGAAACCCGGGTTTGTCCCATTGTTCTTTAAAAAAGTGTTGAATTTTTAATTGAAATTTATCTAAGCAATTCTTCGTGAAATCTGTTATTTTTCGAAATGCTTCAGCATACCTCGATGGTATCAATGTTTCTAAAATGCGAAGCATGCTGGTAACATTGTTCGCTCGCTCAAGAACAGACTAACGATGTCTCTATGTATGAAACAAAATAATATTTTGGTTTAAATTTTCAATTTTCTTCGTTAAGGTTAGTTTTGTAGTTAACTAGTTTACTAATTTAGTTGTCTTAGTTAACTTAACAAAAGAAGAAAAAAATGTGGGAAGGATTTTTCTTTTAACCTTATCCCATTGCAATCGACGCCCTTTTGGTATGTGGAAACCAGCAACTCGACATTTTTTTAAATATTTTGTAAGCAAACACAGAAATGTATTTACTGCAAGAATATATTTAGTAATAAATCTAATTTATTTATCCAGAAAATACATTTAGAATGCATTTATTACATTAATATAAAAATATATAATACTTATCTCATATGTACGTAATGGCAAAGCCTTTTTGATGACAATAAAAAAGAACTTAATTGTTTATGGTGCCGCTCAGCCAGCTCTCGAGTTGCCGCAATACATTGAATTGTGAGTGAGAATGACCTTCAGAGTTGTCGATATGCATGGGGTGGTGAGTGAGAGGCACCTCTCAAGTTGTCTCAATACATTGAGTGATGAGTGATAATCACCTCAAGAGTTGTCGTAATGCATTGAGGGATAAATAAGAATCACCTCTCGAGTTGCCGCCATACATTGAGTGGTGAGTGAGAATCCCCTGTCGAGTTGTCGCAATGAGTGAGAGTGAGAAGTGCTGAATGAGTGGTGAGTGTGAGTCAAATCTCGAGTTCAAAGGGTTAAAACGTTTCCTTTTGAAGATATAAAAACTAATATATTTAACATAAAACAGAAATATCATAAAAGTTAAATTATTTAAAAAATTTTAGAGATGTTTTCTTTAATGTCGTTAATAAAATAATGTTCTTCCCTTTGAACCATTCAGAAATATCACATAACAAAGTTAGATGGAATCTGCGATTTTTCAGAAATGCATCTGCAAAATACTTTAATGGTATAAAACTTACTAAAATGCTAACCCTTCTGAGATCATTTATCAACACCAGAAAGGCGAACAATAATAGTTCTTTTATTTAAAAAAAGAAAATATTGTTTTGAAAGACATGTCTATCTTATTCAATGTAAGACTGGAAATATTCGAAAAAATAAATCTGGCGAAAAGGTTTTACTTTTAACTGTTTTCTTTTGTATATATAACATCTAGTAGTTTTCACATAAAATAAAAAAAAAAAAAAACATAAAAAGGATTTTTTTCCTTTTTCTTTTAGTTTTAAAAATATCTTGCAATTTTTGTTTATTTCCCACAGTATACTTTAAATGCTCGGATTTATTTCGTGATATTTCCGAAATACTTCTGCGAAATATCTTCATAGCATCACACTAAATAAAATGTGAAGCATGCTGGTAGCATTGTATGATAAAGAAAAAAAAAGGAATTTAACAAATTACAGTGACCATTTGGAAATGATTTTTTGAAAGGCTAAAATGCAAGACATAAAAAATCGCACGGCGTTGATCATACATTACGTACCCCATGGATTAAACATTAATATTCCTGGACCCATCATGAACAAATTTTAAAAGAAATTTCAGTTTTACAATTTTCAGTACAGTAAATTTTTAAACTTCTACAGAGCTGGTCATACATTACGTACGCCAGGGATTAATCATTATATTCCTGGACCAATTTTAAATGAAATTTCTTTTTTAAACTTCTAAACATCCCACAATATTACTTTTTATATATCGTCGTATAGATAAAAAATGCATTTTTAGTTGCAATTTTTGTGAAAGCTGTATCTCAATGAGTTTCTGAGTTTTTGTAGTTTTTATTACTTTTTTGTCATAGTGACAACAGAAGTATCCATCTCTGTTGAAAGAAAAGGGAAAATATAGATTACTGTATAGACCAATCAGAAGACGAATAAAATGTGGGATTCAACTAATAAAACGCGTCAGCTATGTTTATGATTTCCTACTCTGACCGAAGACAATAGCCATTTTTCCAAATGGTTAAAAAAGAAAAAAAAAAAACAGGGACGAAATTTTTATCCTTTTTATTTATAAAATAAAAAAAATATATATATGTTTAATACTTTTAATATTACATCTTATTTAAATCTCGAAATGCTTGAAAAGAGAAAACTGAAGCAATGAATTTCGAAATATTTTTTTGTATAATCATCATTTTAAATACACACATCTGCATTTTTGACATTTTGTAAGCGAGATTTACAAAGAAATTTCAGAGCATTAGTGGCGAACTAGACCATGAAAGAAATTGGACATTTACTACTGACTTCCATGTTATGTTGGAACAAACTGTCCTTTGTTCTACCCTCAAGGTATCTGTACCCCTTTTGCACATTTTTTTTAATAATTTTAAATTTTAAGTTTAAAATCCATAACGGTGGATGTCCTTGCGTACCCTCCGTGCACTTCTAGTCGAGAGTACTTTGAAGTCAAAAATTTGAAAATCAACAAAGCAGTAGATATTAAAAAAAAAAAAAAAAAAAAAAAAAGTTATCTCAGTTCCCTTTTTTCTCACTTTGGCTTGCTTCTAAACATGTTTATTTTTATAAAACTGGCTGGAAGTGGTCCAAGCTCCAATAAATTGCATTTTCTATAATTATAAAGACATTAGAAAGATCGGTTGAATGTAAAAAATCTATTAGAGTTATTTAAAAAATGGTTTAACCAACCATATTCTGTAACTCGGAAAACCCGGGTTTATCCCATTGTTCTTTAAAAAAGCGTTGAATCTTTAATTGAAACTTATCCAAGCAATCCTTCGTGAAATCTGTTATTTTTCGAAATGCTTCTGGAGAAATACCTCGATGGCATCAAAGTTACTAAAATGCGAAGCATTCTGGTAACATTGTTCGCTCGCTCAAAGACAGACGAACGATGATTAATACTCCTTATGTATAAAAGAAAATAATATATCGGTTTAAATTTTCAATTTTCTTAGTTAAGGCTGAAAACTTAACGAAAGAAGAAAAAAATGTGGGAAGGATTTTTCTTTTAATTTTATCCCTTTGCAATCGAGCCATTTTGGTGTGTGGAAACCAGCAACTCGACATTATTATTTTATTTATTTTTTAAGCAAACACAGAAATGTATTTATTGCAAGGCTATATTTAGTAATAAACCTAATTTATTTATTGCCTGAATATACGTTCAGAATGTATTTATTACATTAATATAAAATTATGTAATACTTATCTCATATGTACGTAATGGCGAAGCCTTTTTGATGACAAAAAAGAACTTAATTGCTTATGGCGACACTCAGCCAGCTCTCGAGTTGCCGCAATACATTGATTGGTGAGTGAGAATGACCTTCAGAGTTGTCGATATGTATGGAGTGGTGAGTGAGAGGCACCTCTCAAGTTGTCGCAATACATTGAGTGATGAGTGATAGTCACCTCACGTGTTGTCGTAATGCATTGATGGATGAGTAAGAGTCATCTCTCGAGTTGCCGCCATACATTGAATGGTGAGTGAGAATCCTCTGTTGATTTGTTGCAATGAGTGAGAAGAGGAGAATGAGTTGTGAAGGAGAGTAGCTTCTAGTGCTGTTGGAATGCATAGTGTGGTAGGTGATAGTCACCTTTTGAGTTGCCCCATTACATTCAGCGGTGAATGAGAGTACACTCTCAAGTTCAAAGAATTACAGCGTTTTCTTTTGTACATATAAGAGCTAATATTTTTAACATAAAACAGAAATATCATAAAAGTTAAATTATTTTAAAATTTTTAAAGTAGTTTTCTTTAATGCCGTTAATAAAGTAAAGTTCTTCACTTTGAAACATAACAACGTTAGATGCAATCTGTGATTTTTCAGAAATGCATCCGCAAAATACCTCAATGGTATGAAACGTACTAAAATGCTAACCCTTCTGGGAGCATTTTTCAACACCAGAAAGGCGCACAATAATAGTTCTTTTATTTAAAAAAGAAAATATTATTTTGAAAGACATGTCTATCTCTTTTAATGTAAAACTGGAAATATTCGAAAAAATAAATCTGGCGGAAAAGTTTTACTTTTACTTTTAACTGTTTTCTTTTGTACATATAACATCTAGTAGTTTTCACATAAAATAGATAAACCATAAAAAGGATTTTTTTCTTTTTCTTTTCTTTTCTAGTTTTTAAAATATCTTGCAATTCTCATTTATTTCCGACTGTTTACTTAAAATGCTCAAAATATATCTAAGCAATGTTACATTCATTTCGTGATATTTCCTAAATACTTCTGCAAAATACGTTCATGACATCACACTAAATAAAATGTGAATGCTGGTGGTATTCTACGATAAAAAATAAATAAATAAATAAATAAATAAATAAAGAGGAACGAAATTTTTCTCATTTTCATTTATAAAATAAAACATTTTTTTGAAAGATACTTTTATTATCACATCTTATTTAAATCTCAAAATGCTTTAAAATAGAAAACTGAAGCAATGAATTGCAGATTTTTTTTTTTTCTAAAATCAGCATTTTAAATACACAAATCTGCATTTTCGTCATTTTGTCAGCGTGCTTTTTAAAGAAATTTCAGAGCAGTAGTGGCAAAAATAATCTACTTTTGCATCCTGATTTTTATGATGCTATGGGAAACATTAATAATAATAAGTTTCTTTGAAAAGAAACGGGCTAAATTTGTAGAATTTTTTTTTATTTTTTAATGAATACTCTAACATAGATTTCGCAACTTTTATTGATTTATTTCAATTAACTTAAAAGTTCTCTCTTGGAACACTCGGAAATCTCTCTAAGAAACGTCAGAATGAAAATGTTACTACGAGATAATTCTTCAAAATATCGTAATGCCATCAAATTTGCTACAATCCGAAGCATTTTAATGATATTAGAAATAACAGAAGGACAAAATGTGATATTTCTTCCTTCTCTGTTTTTCTTTCAAAGAAAGATTATTAATTATTCACAACAAACTTGTCAAATTATTTGTTTTTTCGAGAAAGCAGTATATATCCTCTAGTATAAAATAATAAAAATAACAATCTTTTTCATTTGTTATAAAAAGTTTCAATTTGGCAACACGCAAGCATTATTTTTTGAAGAACAGTTTAAGACAACTATTGCGCTTTTCTTCGATTTTTTTCAAATAACGTAAAACTTTTCACTTTCATTTGGAGCGTGATTTTCTGACATGTTTCTGCCGAATCTGTTGATAGCGTTAAAATTACTAAAATGAGAAATTTCTTTTAACTCTAACATGGGCAAATCAATTTAGTTTCTAAATTATTGAAAAAATTGACAGCCACAAAAATCTATGAACAAATTTATTGGAAAATAAAGAAATGCACATACATTATAAAAGAAATTTATGTAAAAAAAAGGAAAAATGGTGGAATTCCAGTAGTTGGGAATTAAAACTAAGTGGGAAATATACACTCCCATTGCCTGTGTTAGAGTTAAATGAAAAAAAAAAAGTCTCAAACATAATAATAATAAAAAAATTACGTAATTTGTTTTTACTTTTATTATTATTTTTTTTTCATTGGAATACTAAAAAATATCATAAAACAATGTATAACATTTATTTGAAAATAATAATATTTTTTCTTTGGAATAAAAGCTCACATTTGCTAATATAAAAAATACAAGCATTAATAGTTTCAAGAATATTTTAACACAACTATTGCGCCATCCTTCAATTTCTTTCAATCAGCGTAAAAGCTTTCACTTTGATTTGGAGTGTAATTTTCAAACATGTTTCTGCAAAATTGGTTGATAGCATGAAATATACTAAAATGGGAAATTGCTTTTAACTGAAAGTTAAAAAATAAAAATAAAAAAAATATTTTTAAATACACCAACATTGATTTTTTTTATCCAGAAATTTGTACGTAATTTTTTAAACATTCATTGACGTTTTCAGTTTGAAGTATCTTTTCAGAATATTCAAAAATATCTTTAAAATGTTTACAAAATGCGAAATTGTTTTTAACTGAAAAAAAATACTAATAATTTGTTAACACACAAACATAATTTTTTAAAGAATTGTTTACATAATTTTGGGGGTATTCATTGACTTTTTTCAGTTAAAACTGTCCTCTTTGGAATACTAAAAAATATCATAAAATAATATTTAAAGTCTAGTTAAAAAAAAAAAAAATCATAATATTTTCTTCTGAAAGATACAGTTTCAATTTGTAAATGCACAAGCACAATTTTTTCAATAATACTGCAACAATAACACTGTGTCGTTTTTGATCATGTTCAATTAACGTAAAAGACTTCATTTTAATTAGAATAATTGTTTCTATAAATGCGTTAATAGACATTAAATTTTCTAAAATGTGACATTTCTTTCAATAAGAAAATAATAATGTGTAAATACACGAACACAATTATTTCAAGAATTTTTCACGCAATTTTTACAAATTTCATTGATTTTTTTTTTTTTTCATTTAAATTACCCTTTTTTAGAATACTCAACAATATCATTAAACAATGTATAACATCCAGTGGAATATAATATTTTCCTATGGAGGAAAAATTGAAAATTTATGAAAATACAAGTACCATTATTATTTTTTGTAGAATCTCAAAACCTTCATTTTGATTTGGAGAATGATTTTCTAGTATGTTTCTACAAAATGTGTTGATGGCATCAAATTTACTAAAATTGAAAATATCTTTTAACAGATTTTTTTTAATACTCATACACAGTTCACAAACATAATTTTCATTTACAAACTGAATAAACAAATATATTTTTTCTTTTTACATAATTTTTGAAATATCATTGACTAAAAAGTACACTCCTTGCAGTACTCAAAAATATCGCAAAACAATGTTAGTTTAAATCTGTTATTTTCCAAAATATTTCTGCAAGCAACGTTGCAGACACCAATTTAAAAAAAAAAAATCAAAAATATCGCAAAACAATGTTAGTTTAAATCTGTTATTTTCCAAAATATTTCTGCAAGCAACGTTGCAGACACCAACTAAAAAAAAAAAAAAAAAAAAAAAAAAAAAAAAAAAAAAAAAAAAAAACAAATTTTGTTAATATGCAAAACTTTCTTTCCAACGAAAGAAAAAGGCTTATATTTGCAGGTAACCAGAAAAATGTTGGAGAATTTTTAAATATAATATTTGCATCTTTCCAGATATACTTCAACAAACTTAAAAGTCGTCAGTTTGAAACACTAGGAAATCTCTATAAGCTGTGCTATATTTAATGAATGATTTTTCGAAATCTTTCACCAAAATAGATTTTATGTCATGAAATTTAATAAAATGCGAAGAATGCAGGAAGCATCTCCTAATAAAAGAAAAATGAAAGATTTTTCCTCTTTTATTTATAACATAAAATATTCTTCTGAAGGTTATGTTTAACGTCTTTTGATAGCTAATAAAAAATCGAAAAAGAAAACTAGAAAATTATTTTTTATATTTTGTAATAGGGAAACGATATAAATAACAATTTATTCTTAGATTTTACTGAGTTAATAGAGTGTTATTGTTTTATGATAAAAGTTATTTTCAAATTTTTATAAATATCAATGAATAAAGAAATATTGTCAAAGAATACAAATTTTACTCTCAAGCCATTTAACAATAGTGTTAAAACTGGAAAGAAATGGTAGAAATATTGGAAGCATTTGCTAATAAAAGAAAAATGAAATAATTTTTCCTCTTTTATTTATAACACAAATATTCTTCTGAAGATTTATTTTAAAATCTTTTGATAGTTAAGAATAAAAATCTTCAAAAAAGAAAACTTCAAAAAATGCCTTCTTGCACTTTGCTATACAGAAATTATATAAACAACATTTTTTTTTTTTTTTTTTTTTTTTTTTTTTTTACGGACTAATATGGTATTATTTTTTTATGATAAAAGTTATTTTTAAAGCTTTAGAAATATCAATAAATAAAGGAATATGTTGTAAGACAGTGCGTTTTACTGAAAGAGCTGCATATTAGTAGCGGTAGAATGGTCGTTTATGGCGTGGTCCAAAATTATACGAAAATTTCTTTAAGGGAAAAAAAAACGAAAAACAAAAAAAATATATACATAGTAAATGATTTTTATTTAAAAAATAAATAAATAAATATTTATTTATATCAAAGGTACAGTTGCTCCCCCTCCCCCCCCCCCCCCACACACACACAAAAAAAAAAAAAAAAAAAAAAAAAAAAAAAAAAAACATTTAATCTCCAGATTGTCACAAAAAATATCATTGAATCAGAAATAATGAATTTTTCAATTTATGGTAAATAAAGAAGCTTATGGGCCATTTACATAATAAAATGTAACTCTGTATTTTGCAAGACAAATACCTGATTTTGACATCGTATATAGATTTCTAGGCAAATTTTACCTTCCAAGGCACCAATGAAGGTAGGTTTTATTATTATTATTATTATTATTATTATTATTATTATTATTATCATTATTATTTAAGCATAGCCCAAAACTACTTGACGGAATGAACTGAAATTTTTTATTCACATATTTCAAGTGTTTCTAGACATTGATTTCTCTTTAAAATAATTTAACATTTTTTTAAAAATTAGTTTCAATATATATATATATATATATATTTAAAATACATTTTGAAACATTTTTGAACTGTAATCTATATATATATTTTAAGAGAAATCAATATTTGTAATAGAAGCTTAAAATATCTATTTCCATTAAAAAAGCGAAATCTTCTCCTCTATAAAAGATTATTTAAAAAAAAAGTTATTATAAGCTACATATATATAAATAAATGATAAAACCTTTTGAAAGAAAATACTTTATTCGTACAGCAAGAATAACAAGAGATATCTTAGATTGACATTAGTTAGACATTTAAAAAAATCGAATCGCTCTAAAACCTGGAAAAGAAAGAGAGAAATCCAGATAACTTACATTATTTTCTTACGCCAAACCTTAAGTATACTTTTGAAGTATTCTTATTTTTAGCAATCCTGCTAGTTAAAGTTTAAAAAAAAAAATTGTTTTGAAAGAAAAAGAGGGAGCATTTTTTCATATTTATTGGTTTATATATATATATATATATTTTATAAAATAGATATCTTTCATAAACTATTTATATTTAGTTATTTTTATCCAAATAAATAAATAACGAAGCTCTTTGAAAGAATCTACTTTATTCCTACTGCGAGTATAATAATAAATAAATACTTCATATCTGCATTAGATAAACTTCGAAAAGTGATACTTAAAATTTACTTAAAAAAGTTTACTTAAAATTCATTTAACAAAAACGAGTGAAATAAAAAATCTAGACGCTTTTCATGTTTTTATCTTGTTCCTCGCTAAAATGTACAGTAATGTTTTTGTGTGTGGCAATCACAATATCTCTTGATAAAATTCAGTCGATGTGGAACCAAAACATTTGTAAGTAGGAAATGTTTGTCAACATTATCGTTGATATCCTATGTTTTAAGTTGTAACTGGATATATCTTATATTATTATATATGGTTGTCATGTTGAAAAGTATATTGCCGCCAACTGAAAACTCTTCTTGTTTCAGCTGTATGTCTTTCTTTCAAGATGAAGTTTTCTTGTTCGAACCCAGCCGATTCTATTCTACAGAGTTGATGAAAAATGAAATCGTACTACTCCAAATATTGAAATATGTATAATAATAATAATTAGTTATGCATATAACACTAATAGTTATTTTTCAATTTTTATGATTAGATCATAAACAAGTTGGAAATTGCACGTTAAACATGGCAAATGATGAGCATTCGTACTATAACTAGCTTTATAAATACTTTTTGAACTGCATATTGTATTGAATATATATTTTAATGCACTTAATAAGTGCATATCAATTTTATTCTGTTCAAAAGGCTGTAATTATCTTTAAAATGCACTTGAAATATTTTTTCCCATTAGCCGTAATGTAACAGAAAATTTTTGACTGTCTCCGTAATTAAACTGTACATCCGATTTTCTTAAAATTTGAAATGACTCGACAAAATTTTGCAACAATTATATATTTAAAATTTCAGATCATTCGGTTGTGTAGTTTTTGCTCTGTTATACGCGGACGGACGGACAGACAGACAGGCGAAGTGAGCAACGACTATAAGGGGTTACGTATTTATATAATTACAAACGCACCTAAAAATAGAATCCCCGTCATTTACATTTTTTTTTTTTTTTTTTTTTTTTTTTAATTCAATTTGACGTAATTGGTGTAATGCAATGTACTATATTCCACAACTGGTCTCTTTTATTCTTAATAAATTTGTCCTTTTTAATATTTTCAAACATTGTTGAAAAGCGTTTATTAGATCGGTTTGTCTGTCTGCCCTCTCTCAGTCATTTTTCATCTTCCGTGCATTAACTCTCAATAATGTATTCAGATTACCATGTAATTGGTACATAATTGTTAGGCTTACTGTTACGTGTTTTCTATTGAAAATGGAGTCTGTATGATAAATACAGTAGAGCGCCGATTATCGGAACTCCAATAAACCGAACTTCCAATTATCCGAAAAGCCTATTTCTCTCAAAAAATATTCTTTTAAAGGAACTTCCAATTATCCGAACAGCCTATTTCTCCGAAAAAAAAAAAAATCGAACTCCCAATTATCCATTGGCTTGGGATAAAATTTTAAATAAAGAAAAAACTGATAGTGGATCAAAAAATGAGGAATGTAAAACAATAAAGGAGATTTGAAGAATCCTAAGCTATGAAGAAAATTTAATTAACGAGTGGTTAAATAGTGAAGTACAGACCCGGAATGATGATGAGATTGTGGATGAGATTCATGATGAAAAGAAATTGAAGAAAATTAAAACTAATGTTCTGAAAATAACCCAGGTCCATCAAAAAACGAAGCCTTTGTAATTTTGGAAACAGCTATAAAATGGCTCGAACGGCAGAAGAACGTTGATCCTATTCAACTAACGTATTTAAGAAGAATTAGAGGTATGTCAGCATTGAAAAGAATGTCTTCGTTGAAGCAAGCAACAATCAAAATCTTTTTTTGGTTAAATTATAATCTCAGGAGTTCAGAAAATGATAAAAAAAAGAAAAAAAAAATAATGTTAAAATGTTTTTTAAAAAAAATTAAAAAGACAATTTTTTTAAAACATGCCAGCACTAACTGGTGCTGCCAGTCCTAAGCTTATATAAGGTGTGAAGGTTTTAGTATAATCAGAAACATCCCTTAAAGTGTCTGTCCATTTATCCGAACTTTTGCTTATCCGAACTAGGGTCGGTCCCGACTTGTTCGGATAACCGGCGCTCTACTGTAGTTGATTTACACAGACACTCAAGAGAATCCTGTTACGTTATGGGATATGTTATACTACATCAAGCTACTTCAAATATAATAAAATTTATACGGGGCTGTGCATATATAACGTTATCATTTTAGGGGAGAGGGGGACTGGCACATGATATCGTAAGATATCACTAGGGGGAGGGGGGATTTGTCTTTTGATATTTTTACCATTTTTGATCCAACCAAACTCTACTTTTATTATATTTTTAACATTATCTTTACATCAAAATAGTATGTTATCTTTTTTTTAGTCTGTTATCAATTTTTATGAGAATACAACGTTATTATTAAGATCTTTAAATGATTATAAAATTTTTTAATTCTAAAATATGGAATACGCCAACGTTTTGTATTCCTATTCTTCTGTTTTAAGCGTATGCATATATAATCCGCTGTTCGAGAAACCATATGCGAAGTATGTTTGAAATGATACTTGTGTGTACTAGTAAAATAAAAATAGAATTAATGTTGTCCACCTGTTTTGTTCATCAGAAATTCTGTTTACCCCCCCCCCATCCCCCCTTTAGAGGGCAAGTGCAAGAAGACATTATTACTGTTGAATGCATTATGCGACAAAAAGTTATTATTAAATTCTTTTAAATACAAATAATTTCTTTTAAGTGTTATTTGATATAAAGTTATTTAATATATAAAGTGATATTTTATTGACTTCTCATCATTTTGAATCAATAAAGTACGCGAAAAATAAATGTAATCATGCTTGAATATCAGTCCATACAAAAGAAAAAAATTCGAAAAAAAAAAAAATAGACATTGATTACGATATAATTACGTGGGGGAGGGGGGTCAAGGGATGATAACGTGTGATATTGTAAGAAGGGGAGGGGGTCCAAAATTACCAAAAAGTTGATAAAGTTAAATAAGTATAGGCCCTATGTCTTTCTGAGGTGCACTAAAAGATGCTTTCGGCAGTGTATGGAATGCAGAGCAGTTATCATTCGTTTACAGGGTCACATAAAGTAATTCGGTTCCAGTACTGTCAATAAATGATAAACACCAGAAGTGCGTTTTTAGTTTTGGTATACTTTTTTTAAGTATAGCTGTATGTATTACGTGGTGAGTATAAATTCTATTGATCATACACTGCAAATAGAGGCGTCTTAAATTTAGACACATATGTGACTGAAAAAGAATTTCAGTCACTTAAGTGTCTGAATCTGAAAATTCAGACATAACAGACGTCTACATTTAAGACACATAAATGTCTTACTATGATCATGCTATAAACGAACCGAGAAACATGTGTAAATTATCCAACAACCGTTTGATTTTAAGACAATACGCTCCAAGTGATAGTTAAACATCATCTTTGGTACTATTCTTAACAGCCAATCAGAACGCTGATTTCCGCGCGTGTCATCTACAGCACTTTCATGAGATAAGAACAGAAATAATTAAATTTTCACCGCCGCCATTTCTTTGTATTAAAAGGAAATGTGTTAATCTGGATATTTATTGAACGAACGAGTAAGTCATATTTAATTCTGTCGTTGTGGGTTAGGATTAACTCGTGCGACACTTAAACAATCACATTTTAATAAGAATCACACACAAAATATAAACAGATTCGCGAAAAGCGCAAAATAACTTTGGAACATACATATTTAGATACAAACATCTCTAGGGGAGATACATTTCGAACACACGCCGAAACTTTTCTTAAACCCGCGCAAATCATGATTACATACATTCACTTCACTTCATCACTTCATGTTTAGCAAAATATCTCAGGATATTTTGCCGACAGTGGCAACAGCGCCATCTATATGCTATAAAAATAAGGGAAGGCAGTCATTTTGTTACAACCTCCCCCTCTGGTTCCGCGGACACGGTGAGGAACCAGTAACTTTTTTAGGTGGTCTGCCGCGTTTCCTAATAGGTGCAACAAGGCACAATGTCAGAGTCATTACACAGTTTTAAAGCTGAAGTATGACATGTAGCAAGAGGTTCATTTGGATTGTCCATGCTTGCTATAACAAATGTGGTGGGCGATTTTTGAGTTAAAATAATGTATGGTCCGTCACGTTAAGGCATGAACTTTGCAGTCTTATTGCTAGAGGCTTTACTTACTGGATGTAAGTCAACCCAAACCTTGTCTCCTGGAGCAAAACAATGTCCTGATTTTCTTTTACGGTCAGCGTATTTCTGTCTTTGATCTTGCTTGGCTTCAACTTTGTCCTTAATGTCTTTGGTGAAGTTTGCAAATTTCTTGAGGTATAGTGTAATTTCAGGTACAAAGTTGTCATTGTGAATTACAGCACGAATGTCGTGTTGAACATCGTCTGTCGTTCTTAATTATCTCCCAAATTGTAAAAATGCTGCTGTTTCTCCAGTGGTGTCACACTTAGCAGTATTCATTGCAAAACGTATTGTTGGAAGTTTCTCTTCCCATGAACAGTGGTCATTGTCTACTAATATAGCCAATCTCGGCTTGAGATCTCTATTTTTTCTCTCCACAGGGTTTGCCTGAGGATGATATATGGGAGTTGGGTTTTGTTTGATACCTAAAAGAAAACAAAGTTGTTGCATTACACTACTAACAAATTGTGGTCCGTTATCACATATTATACGTCTGGGTAGACCATATCTAAGGATAACTTCTTCGAGCAATGTAGTTGCACACTGTGCTGCAGTAGCTTCTGTAAGGGCAAATAGTTCAACCCATCTTGTTGCACAGTCTTCCACTATGAATATCCATCTTTTACCATTCTTACTTTTTGGTAAAGGGCCAAAAAGATCAATTGATAGAACTTCAAATCGTTGTGAATACACTGGTGTTTGTAACAAACCGAATGGTTTTTGATTAGAAGGTTTATACCTATTACATTCAGCACAATGTTTGACGTAATCTGCAATGTATGAACGCATTCCAGTCCAATAATATCTTTTGGATATTCTATTAAATGTACCTTCAGCACCGTAGTGACCAGCCGTAGGTGAGTCATGGTGTTCTTTTAAAATTTTCTCCCTTTCATGTGAGGGGACTACTAGTTATGCTTCTTCTGATTCCGAAGTTGGGGAATACCTGTATAAAACTCCTTGGTTCATAATATAACCGCGTTCAGTCCAGTTAGTGTAGTCTAGAGTTTTTTCTTCATCTTCGAAACTTTTAATAATTTTCTTTAATTCTTCATCTTTCATTTGTTCAGCACGTAGATTACTAGGCATTTTAGCAGGGATATCAATCATTATGGTGCAAATATCACAATCTTCTTTACTGATATGACCACACGCAGGACGAGAAAGCATGTCAGCTATGACGTTCGCTTTACCTGGAATGTATTCTATTTTCACATTAAATTCTTGCAACTGTAAAGCCCATCTGGCAAGTCTTCCAGAAGGGGACTTTAAGCTCATGAGCCATCGGAGAGGCTGGTGGTCGGATGCCACAGTAACTTCTGTTCCGTCAATGTATCCTCTGAATTTATTAAGAGCCCAGACAACAGCAAGAGCTTCCCGTTCCGTGGTGTGATAGTTGCGTTCTGCAGGAGTCAGTAATCTACTGGCGTACTCAATCGGATGCTCTTCCGCACCTTTACCCTGGAGAAGTACTGCTCCAAGAGCATAATTGCTTGCATCGGTTCGAATGATGAAGGGTTTTGTTTCATCAGCCTGTTTCAATATTGGTGATAAAACCAGGCATTGCTTCAAGGCTTGAAATGCATTTTCTTCATCGGCACCCCAATGCCATTGCACATTCTTCTTAGTGAGGTTACTAAACGGTCTGGATATTTCTGCAAAATCTTGTATAAAACGGCGATACCATGAACATGTCTGCAGAAACGATTGCAGTTGTTTTATATTCTTGGGAGGCGGGATCCTCACAATAGCATCAATTTTCCCAGGATCAACCTCTAGGCCATTTGGAGTTATCCAGTGTCCTAAGTACTTTACTCTGGAACATGCAAAGTTGCATTTTTCTCGATTTGCAGAAAGTTTCCATTTGTCTAATCTTTGAAAAACAGCTTCAAGATCAGATAGATGTTGTTCAAAACTTGATGATAAAATAATGAGGTCATCAAGGTAAGAGAGAATATTTACATCTGGGAGTCCGTTGCGAAAGTTATCCATCGTCCTCTGAAACGTTGCAGGAGCGTTACGGAGTCCAAAAGGCATTCTTCGAAAGCGGTATGTTCCGAGAGGTCATACAAAAGCAGTTTTATCACGATCAGGCCCATATACACTCACCTGATGGTAGCCAGCATTCAGATCCAGAGTGATCATGATCTGGGCAGTCTTTGCCTGATGTAGAAGATCGTCTATACGAGGAAGTGGATAGGTATCCGGTATAGTCACCTCATTGAGCTTCCTGTAGTCTACACATAGACGTACACTACCATTTGGCTTAGGAATGAGCACGATTGGTGCAGAATATGGAGATTCGCATTGCTCAATAATTCCTTTGGCAAGAAGATCATCAATTTGCGTTTTCAACAACTCTTTCTTTGCCGGTGATAATCTGTAAGGTGGTAATGATATAGGACGATGTTCTCTAGTGTTTATGTGATGTTCGACGACGGGTGTTGCTTCTCCCCCTGGTTGAAAGGTATTGGAAAATTTTTCAAGCATGTCATTATGTCTCTTTCGTTGTATTGCAGATAGGTTTTGACCTTCATTTTCTCTTAACATAACTGTGTTAACTTTGATATTTGGTGTTGAGATTTCAGGTGTCGTTTTGAAAGGATCATCAACAAAAGGAAATTTATATCTTGGATTGTTCTGGAAATACCAACTTTGGCTTTGCATATCCAACACAATCCCCATTTTATTCAAAAAATCTATGCCTAACAATGTTCTATTTCCGGTTGCTCCGGGTAACGCAAAAATCGTTGTATTAGTTCTACGACCTTCTATTTCAACAGTGATTGTTGCTTGAAGAACGTTAGTTTCTTTTCGTATGCCTTCAGCGAGCGTTATGTTTACACTGGTCTCTTCGAACGAAGTTCCTTGGTCACGGAGAAGCTTGAACAACATTTCCCCAGCAATGGAATGTGTAGCTCCGGTATCTGCGCAAGCTACCCCTGTAATACCATTTACCTTTATATACAACATAGGTGTTGCCTGCGTATTAATATAACAAGATTGGAGATGTAGGGAACTAAAAATTGCTGATTTTACTTGCGTAGATGGGGAACAATTAGGACATTTTGCTTTGACAAAACCTTGTTTCCCACAGCCATAGCAGCTTATAACTGGACGCTTATCATCGTTTAGAAAGCGTGAATTCGTATATTTTGAGGTAGGAGAAGTATTTTTGAAATTTCTAAAATGTTCGCTAGCTTCATTTTTGGTTACTTGATTTTTCCAGAATTCCTGACCATTTGAATTTTTTGACAAAATATGTTTCTGTGTTTCACGCGATTTTGAATTACTTGCTGATTTTTGAAAAGGGGGTCTAATATTTTCATATATGTCAAGCTTTTCGGCCAACAAGACAGGGTCATTTAGTTTGTCCCAACCATCTAAATAATGATTTTTATATTCTGGTGGGCACTTTTTTTAATCTGATCAGCGATTATTAGTTCTGAGAGCTTTTCAAATGAATTAACTTCTAATTCGGATAACCAACCTTCAAAATAATTTCTAATTTCAAAGTAAAAATCTTTCCAAGTAGAATTCTCTCTTTTTTGATGTCGGCTAAATAATACCCTAAACTTCTCCGCTGTTAATTTAAATCTTTTTAACAAAATGTCACGAATATGTGCATAGTTTTTGAACATTTCTTCAGGCTCTCTTGCTATAAGTTTAGCAATGTCATTCGGAAGTACGGCGACTAATTGTGAGACCCAAAAATCTTTGGAGACATTTAACATTTTCATTTGACGTTCAAACATTGTCAAGAACAACGACATATTATCTTTTTCCGGATTAAATGGTGGTAGGATGTTTTTAATATCTATACGCATCTGGTCCATTTGATTTTGTAGGACAGTTGTCGCGGTATGGTTTTGAGCTTGCAGCTTAAGTTTTTCTAACTCATAAGCTCTTTCCTCTGCGATACGTTTGTCCTCAACCCTTTGTTCTTCTATGCTCTCTTGTTTTTTTCTATGTTCCACGATAGCAATCAATGCCTCTTTTACAAATCGTTCATCGTCTTTAAAAAGGGCGCACTTCATAATTTTTTCACGCAAGACTACTATTTTATCATCTGCATCTACCTGAAGCTCTAATTCGGTAGCCAAATTATATAAATCGATTTTTTTCCCTTTAGAAAGAAACGCCATTTTTCCTCAAATCAGTTAAATTTATGCTTAAATTACAAAATTATATGCAATACTTGACCCATTAAATAATCAAATAACAAAATAACTACCTTCCCCTTACAGGTAAATATGCATAAACTTTCATAAACAATTGATGAAACATACAAAAAATAATTTAATACCATACCAAAATCTATCTCTAATTAAACATGAGCTCATGTAAATATTAATGCAAAAATATTATAATCAGTTAATATGCAACATTTTTTTTCTAATATAACTTACCGTATAAAACTGTCAGAAATATTTAAATCATAAAATTTTAAGTATATGAAATACCATCGATAATTTGATGTGAAAAAAATTTTCATTCACAAATAAATATGAAAGCAACAAAAATATCAAAATAAAGTACTTACTTACTTCTTTAAAATAAACAACATTCTAAATAATTATTGACGATTACTGAAATCACTTTTCTTTTCTAATATACTACGCTGTGCACAGTTAGAACAAATAATCATAAAATTGACTTACTCAAATAATATTGCATTGAAAAAAGAAAAGAAAAAAATATTACCAAAAGAAATTAAATAAATCTCTTTTTCAGAAAATTTATCTTTCATAATACTCAAAAGAACAACAAAAAAAAAAAACACATACATAAAACAGCATTTAAAAATAAATAAACCACCAGCTGGCCAGCAATAAACAGAAAAAAAAAATCAACTTTTTACCGGTAAGAAAACAAAATTTATCTTTAGATAATCATTTTTCGGTGGTCACGTGACAGTTTCAGATTTCTTTTAAACACACAGAATATCGGCGATAGCAGAACACTGAAAGTTATTCCGGAAACATTTTAGAATTGCGTAACGAGTATTCGATGGTCACAAACAGCAATTATGTAACAAACTCAAAGATTTTTTTTTTCACTTTTAACAGCACACTTTCGCCTTGAGAACTTTGAAGCTTGAAGCATACCCCACAAATAATTATTCCATAAGGATGGCACTAATTACTTGATTTAATATCAAAAAGAATGCACACATTAGAACCGAAGTGGTTCTTTTTTCCTTTTACCATATTCTTGAAATGATGATTTCACACAATTACGAATCTAGCTGATTCTTTTTACTCATTTGCCAGGGCGGCAATACACTATAGAAGGAAAACGCTTTTCTTGAAATTAGGCTTTCACATTCACAGAATTGAGAATGGTTTCTCAAACTTTAGAATTTGGAGATTCTTATTAATCACTTACTTTGTCAGGATGACAAATACACAATTATCCACTGTCATTATTGTCCGGATGACAATATTTTGAACCTGGTATAGCGGTTCCTTTTTATTTCGTTTTTGAAGAAGGAGATTTTTTTCACGTTGGGCGTCATTTTGTGTCGTTGTGGGTTAGGATTAACTCGTGCGACACTTAAACAATCACATTTTAATAAGAATCACACACAAAATATAAACAGATTCGCGAAAAGCGGAAAATAACTTTGGAACATACATATTTCCATACAAACATCTCTAGGGGAGATACATTTCGAACACACGCCGAAGCTTTTCTTAAACCCGCGCAAATCATGATTACATACATTCACTTCACTTCATCACTTCATGTTTGGCAAAATATCTCAGGATATTTTGCCGACAGTGGCAACAGCGCCATCTATATGCTATAAAAATAAGGGAAGGCAGTCATTTTGTTACAATTCTAATATTTTATTCCGATAGATTTTTATCCCTTTGTATATGAGTGAAATCGTTTATAAAAATTTATCTCTTTTCTGTAGTTTAATGCTAAGTTTTTGATTTCACTAACGGTCGTCTGTTATATGCCTTCTTAATGTAACGGAATGAAATATAATTGTTTTGAAAATTAAATAGCAATGCTGTAATTCTATTTGCTTGACCTTTGTAAATAAACGAATGAGTGATAGTTTAATCTTCATTTTCGATAGGGTGATGTGAAATAATTATAATTTGTCTTTGCTCAAAAACAAAACTTGCAACATAGATTTGAAAAGTTGAATGATTCATCGCTTCATTTATCAGAGATAAAAACATTAAATTGAAGCCATTTGTAACTGTGTTTATTCTATGTTTGTTTTTTACTGTTTACTGACTATAAACGCTTGTAGTATATGACATCATGATTTTTTTTATTTTTTGTTATTATTATTATTTTGGAGCTAAATATGATGATTCATAATATTATGATATTAGGAAAAGTTTTCAGATTGAAAAAAAGCATTAATACTGTGAAATTTGACTGTATATAATGCAGTTTTTAATCACGGAACTGAAACTTTATAAAGATTTATTCTTATTGATATTTTAATTTATTATTGAAAATCGTAAATTTTGATATCCAATGTTTCAGATTTAACATTTACCAAATTTCTAAAAATAATATGAATTATCCAGTAAAATTTTTGAAACATTAAACAAACGGAGAAACATTTTATTCATATTTTGCAGTTTACGTTGCTGTTTAGAAGAATAATTATAAAGTTTAATTAATGTTTTTTGTGTTTTTTAAATTGGTATATTAATTTTTTAAATTTATATGCAAGCATTTTTTTGCGATATTTTGTTCATGATTTTAAACATTTAAAATTGAGTAATGCGAGAAATAATTATTAAATTTCCTTTTACTGCAATCGAATTTGCAACGTTTCTGGTACAAGTATTTGTTGGCACTAAAAAAAATTACACATGATAATTTAGACATAAATGAAGAGTTGTTTATGCCTTGATATGAAGTTTATGTATAAAACTGCCTTATATTTATAAAAGTTCGTATTTACTTATATGATACAGTATTAAATATATTTTTAAGCCATTTAATAACTGCTTTTTTATGTTCAAAACGTTTTTCAAACAATTAAGAATAGTACATATACTGTCTGATATACATTTTTTTTTTTTTTTACTTTCTATTTTCTTCTTCTTCTTTTTTTTTTTCTATTTCTTAGATCAATATTTTCTTATCAAATATAAAAAATCTATTTAGCTCATATTCAAAGGATACAAAGTTTACAGGAATAAAAAAATAAAAAAAATAAAATATGACTTATATCGTGTTATCCCATAAAAAAGAATAGTAATGATATACATTTTTAAGCAATAGCGGGTGAAAATTTTAAATTGAATAAGGAATATGTTTAAAGAAAATTATATACATATTCCGAAGAATGATATATAAAATTAGATACCAAACTGGTGTTTACTTTTAACTAAACAATGACAAATTACCACACATTTAAAAAGAAAAAAAAAATCTTACACATTTTTACTACTTAAAATGACAACTATTTTATTTATATGTACTTAAATGACAATTACAAAAATGGCTAAGTTTTGAAATTAGAAGTAATTTTTTTTCTCAATGGTATTAAAATAGAATATTTATTTAATATTTTATTATTTACTCATGGTTATATAGCTGCTGTGATTATCATCTGATACATATGTAAAATTTCCTATGGGGTAAAATCTAATTTTTGAATTATATGAATTTTCCTTTTTTGCGGGCGGGACGGGGGGGTGGGGGATTTTCTTGCCCATTTTCACGTACACGGGATTTTTTAAATCTCTTTCGACATTCCACCGAGTATGATAAATATTGTGAACTTTTAGAGTAGGACAAGATATATATATATATATATATCTATATATATATATATATATATATATATATATATCCATATACCTTAAAAACCCTTAATAGCGGACACTTCGGGACCGCGAAATTTGTCCGATAATCAGAGATGCCTGCTTTTGTGAGGTAAAAATAATACAAATATGTATGCCTTGCGGATCAAAAAAGTATTCGCTAAATCGAAGTATCCGCTATTCGGGAATGTCCATTAACCTCCATAACGGATACTCCCGAATACCGGGCATCTGTATTTAGCTAACCATACTGCAGGGTTGCATTTTTTGCAAAAGGACTCCTTGATTAAAGCATGGGTACTGCCCCGTTCTCTTACGATTTTAGTTCCCCCAAATTCCATGTGCAATATTTGCGAAGCTTATATTTTAAATCTGTTTCGAAATTGTACTGATTATAATCAATATTTTGAACTTTTAAAGTAAAATAAGATTAAAAACAAAATTTTAAAAAATCTAATATTTAGATAAATATTTTTTCTTTTTAATCTTATTCTACTCCTGAAGTACAAAATATTCATTGTAATTAGTACAATGTCGTAAAACATTTAAATTATCAGCTTTATGAAAATTGCATACTAAAATTGGGAGCACCAGAAAATCAGACGGTATGGGGGTAGAGGGGGCAGGACAACGGCCAGATATTTTTCCAGTATTCAGCGTTGTCAAACATGGCTACATAAAATGCTTACAAAAAATGTCTGCGATTCAGACGTTTCAAGTGTCTAAAATTCAGTCGCAAAAAGTGTCTGAAAAAATTCAGACATTTTAAAATGTCTGAAAATTGAACACTCCGTTTCAGACACTTGAGTGACTGAATTTCAGACATTTTAATTTACAGTGTATACAATTATACACAAAATTATACAGCGTATTATACAGTGTATACAATTATACACAAAAGAATCTAGAAGCGTTACTGTGTATGAGCATGAATGCCTTAAGGGTGTTTATAATTGAGTTACTCTGGCTGATTGATATTTAGTATAATAAGTGACGTTTATAGAACATAAATAAATTCATATACGGTGCTCCACAAAGAACTGGATAAGTTTTTACTGGAAGTAAATTTTCGGTTGTTATGCACTTTCTAAGTTGTTTCCTTAAGATATCTTCTTTCGGTTATTAAACAACGATATTCCATTACAATGTTCTGGATATTTTGGAAAGTATTTTATAATCCATGTTTGATGCATGATTATTCTTATTGATTTAAATAAACTCCAGAAATTACTTTTTTACATTTATTCATCCTTTTCGCTTTCTATAACCTATATATATATATCAAGGTGTAATTTTCAAAACTCGCCTTATCCGCCGTGTTTTCTCCATAAATCTATTCTACTGGTAAACCTGCGATGAAAAAACACTACAATGTGAAAAAAACCCTAGTTTTATTGTTTATTTCTCGCGCTGTAAACTCTTGGTTTACAATGAAAACCCATGGACGCAGCTAGAGGTTTTCTGCGATTTCCTGAAATTTGATTTTCTGGATAAAAGGAGTTTTAAAACACACGTTTTCATAAATATATTTGTTTTTCTAAATATATTTTTTATTCGGTTTTCAATTTTGGCATTCTGATACATATATAATCATAAGTGAATATGAACATTAATTCTACTAAATGTATAAAAATGCATTTGACATGCAAAAATCCGTTGGCTTAAATTTCATAAAGCATTGAATTCGAAACTAATCTTTCAAGTTCAAAATTTGAGAAATAATTTCTTCGCTTCGTTATCTGATGGTTATTAATTATTTTGCTTTATCTCCCGTTTACGGTAATAAAGCAAAGTCTACCGTTGCCTTAATGCATTATCTAATTATTTAATTATTCATATAGTTAAATCTTATGATTATCTTAATCAATCTTTGTAAAATTCAACTCATTAGAAAGTTAACGAGTTTTGAACTGTTTTCAGTTCAGTCTAATTCTTTCGAGTTGGTTTAAAATTTTATTTTTGAAAAAAAAATATACACATCAAGTTTAACATTAAAAGCTTTAATTTTTTAATTTAGTCTTTTAACGTAGAGTTACTTAGAGTAACGTATTATTAAAAAATTAATTTTATGAAATTGAATTTGTCTCTTAAATAATTGTATATTTACATATTTATACCTTTTGTAGAGATCGTTAAGAAAAGATAGAAAAAGCAATAATAAAAACTTATGTCTTCTAATTTTAGAGATTTCATTTGCGATTATTTTACGATAATGGATCATGGTCCATAAGCCGAGTTTTTGGCCCATGAAATATACCAAAATTAGATTATGTTATACTGACTTAATTATTTCACTTTTTAATATTAGAAGCTATATATTTTACGATTTTAACAATAGTTTTTGTATTTTGTTCGGATTTATGTGACTTACACAAGCTCAAAGTTCCTATAATTCGTAGTTTTGACGAAAAAAACGCAATTCTGCTATTTTTACCTAAATTTACTCTCTATTTTTAATATTTTTCTATGAGCGAAGCTTTGCAACACTTTTATTTTAACATATTTTGTATATTTTGATATGTTTTATAATATGTGTCAAGAAGAAAGTGTTGCACAATTGCGCTCATATAGATAAATGAGGTAAAAATAGCAGTATTTGCGTATTTTTCACTGTAAAAAAAATACTGCCAGTTTTCCGGTAGGAATCGGAAAAATAGTTGCCCTTATCGTACCGGAATAATTTCCGACCCAGCTCGGAATAAAATCCGTAAAAATAAGGAAATAGTCAGTAAAACGGTATTTTACGAATTTTATTCCGATTTTACGGATTTTTTTACGAGCTGGGTTGGAAATTATTCCGGTACGATAAGGGCAACTATTTTGTCCGATTCCTAACGCAAAACTGGCAATTTTTTTTTTTTTTTTTTTTCTTTTTACAGTGTTTATCAAAACTACGAATTATACGAACTTTGAGCTTGTGTAAGAACAACAAATCCGAACAAAATGCAAAAACTTTTTTTTTAAATCGTACAATATATACCTTCTAATATTACAAAGGGAAATAAATAAGTCAGTATAACATAATCGAATTTTAGTCTATTTCATGGGCCAAAAACGCAGCTTATGAACCCTAATACTTTGTGTAGCAAAAGTAATTATGTTTAAATATGTAGCGGCTTTGGAAACAAGCACACACGTATAGATTTGACCGCACAATGAACTGTATTTAATATAGTATTTAATATTTAAGGGAAATCAACTTTATCAAGGTCATTTTTTGTGTTCAACACAATTAAGCTATCATAAAATCGTGAGAAGTCTTAATAGGAGATTTCTATCTTATTCTGTCATGAAAGTATAATGAATGGCATTTGAATCACGAAGCATTTTTAATTAAGTTCTCATAGGCGATGAAAATAAGAACAAAAACAGAACTATCAAAAACATTATTTATAGAATTAAATAAAAATAAAATTAGTTTTTTAACATATTTGTTTATATTAACATTATTTTTTTTTAATAAAGTAGTTATGAATGCTGAAATTCATCACATTAATATAATATAAAATTACATAAATGATTCCATACTTAAAAGAATTATTTTCCGCATCATTTATTCATTTCATTGATAATTCTGACTTTATACTTATAATAATTCTGGCTTTATATTTTAAGAAGCTTTACTTGAAAATAAATAAATAATATGAAATTAAATAAATGATGCAATACTTAAAAGATGATTAAACAATAAAAATATATTAAAGTGCAGTACTTTCAGCTAATACTAAACCATCATCAGGATTTAAAAAATTAAACAGTTCTTATGAACGCTAGTTGTCCATAATTTACTTCGATTTTTAACATAGTTTTAATTCTTTAATAAACAATTAAAAATATGTTAAAATTCGAAGTAAGTTATGGACAATTAGCGTTTATAAGAACTGTTTACATTTGAAAATCGTGATGATGGTTTAGCATCAGCTGAATGTACTCCATTTTAATAACTTTTTAATTGCTTAATCATCTTTTAAGTATTGAAACATTTATGTAATTTTATGTTATTTATTTATTTTCAAATAAAGATTCATAAAATATAAAGCCAGAATTATTATAAGTATAAAGCCCGAATTATCAATGAAATGAATGAATGATGCGGGAAATAATGAAGTTTTAAAGAAATAATCAAACTAGAATGTAAGAGACAAGGAACAATCGTGATTCCATGGACCAGAGAAAGCATTTTGATATTCCTATTTAGAATAACGACACCATCTCCCGGATATCACAACACTTGAGAAAATTGAGTAGACATATTATTCCTAATTTTTTTTTAACTTCTCAGCAGAAAATTCGGCAATGTTTGGTTTTCCATATATCTCAAAGACGTTTTGCACAATCTTCAAAGTTCGTTGTATGTATATATATTTGTGTACGATACGTCTTTTAATGGTTCAACAATATTTCGCTGATTATTTGTATCTTTTGTCTTTAATAGGTTATTTTATCAAAATTTGGTGGTTTTCTATATGTTTTATATGGATTAATCGTCCGCAATGTGCTAGTGTACTAGTAGTATTGTGTTTGATTTTGTATTACAAGTTAAAGGTTCTCATTAAATTACGAATATGTAACCATTTTGTTTGAAAACGGTCAAATGACTGGAGAGTTTGCTGCAAATACAGTGTAGCATTTTTAACAGTCAAACGATGCTTGTTCTTTATTTAAAGACTCAAAATTCGAAAAATGGTAGAATCGATTAAATGAAAGTAATCTAAAAAATTAGCTTATAGATTTTATAAATAATGAAATCAATGTTTTATATCTTTTTAAATACTAAGGCATGCACTCCTATAATGTAAGAATATTTATAATTTTACATCTAAGGCAAGATTTGTTTGAATAAAGCAAAATACAGCGTAATTTTGCACATATTTTGTCTTACTTTTCCAGTAACAGAGGCACATTAATCTGTATAGCATAAATCTTTCAAAACTTAATTTACCATCAGAAATTTCAGATGATTTTTGAGCTAGAAATTCTCAGGATTAATTAAACCTAGGCTAAATAATGTTCTGTGCAAGTTTATTGATATATATATATATATATATATTTCTGAAAACGACAATTCCGATAAGTGTTTTCCAAGCATTATGTCCACTAAATACAGGACATCCTTAAAATTCCTTCTCACCCCTAATTGAAAGTGAATATCGTCCTCAAATTATTCTTCAATAGCCCAGTGGTTAGGGAGTTGAATTCGGAATTAATTAGGGGAAAGCTGGAAATTGTTTTAATCCCTTCAGTTTAGGTCTAGAATGAATATGCTACGTTTTCCCCTCGTACTAGGTGAGCGTTAGAAAATATGTATAGATTTATAGTAAAAAGCACGTGTTTTTTTTTTTTTTTTTTTTTTGCATATCATAACAGTATCTGAAAACAGCCAACTCTGTCAAAAACATTGCCAATACAAATGTTGTAGAGCTTAAGATTCTGAGTAAAATGAGTACGTACAAATAATATTTTTGTTGAACATTAAGGTCACAATTCTACTTTAAAGTTTTAGACCCGTGGTCAGGGGGTTGAACTCACAATTAATTAGAAGAAAACTGGAAATTGTTTTAATTCGTTCAGTTTAGGTTTAAAATGGACGTAGTATATTTTTTCCCCCGTACTTGGGTGAATGTTAGAAATATGTACATATTTATTTTCGAAAAACACTTTTTTTAATTACCTTAACAATATCTCAAAACAGCTAACTCTATAAAAACATCGTTGTAGAGCTCAGGTACGCATCACTTAAGTGTAGGTACTCATTTTACTCAGAATTTTAAGCTCTACAACATTTCTATTGACAATGTTTTTGACAGAGTTAGCTGTTTTGAGATACTGTTATGGTATGTAAAAAAAACGTGTTTTTTGACTATAAATCTATACATATTTTTTAACGCTCACCTACTACTAGGGGGAAAACTTAGAATATTCATTCTAGATCTAAACTAAATGGATTAAAACAATTTTCCAGCTTTCTCCTAATTAATTCCGAATTCGGGCTTTTTTCACTCCCCTACCACTGGGCTATAAGAAAAAACAGTTTATTCGATTTTCATTTATCATACAATGTCTCAATTTTCAATTAGCAAATTTGTTTCCGCTCAGGGAAAATTACGACAAATTTTTTTTCGCATTTTCTACTTTTTTTTTTTTTTTTTTTTTTTACATCTATTGATATTTTATTTTATTTTACGCATTGCGAGCGAGAACAGAATTTATGTAATCTTTTGAAGATATATTAATTGAAATGTATTTGTGGTTGCGTGTGCATTTGTGCTATATTTTAGAATGTATATCATTTAATTAAAGGAAAATTCAGCTTTGCACCAATAAAAGTATATCATATAAATATTTACACTCCCACTTTCACTAATTTAAAATGAATAATTATTTTATGTTTAAAGCTCTATTTTTACTTTCTTCTGTCTTCAATAGAAGAAAGTATTGTAATCGAAATTATTTTCGACTTCCGGTTTTCGAAGTATTTTTCACGTTTTAGGGGTCAGATATCCCAAAAAGCATGTTTATACAAAATGTCTGTCTGTCCGTGTGTCGCCATTGTACCATCGAAAAATGTATGAAATTATGCACAAAATTGAACCAAATTTTTTGTGTATGTATTTGACTGTGGCAAGCATGTCCTCCTTCAATTTAGAAATATTCTGCCGGAAGGGGGCGCTGTAATAGCAGATTTTTGTGCCATTTTCATTATTGTACCATCAAAAAGTATATGAAATTATACATAGAATTGAAGAAAAGCTTTTGTGTATGTTTTGGGCTATGACCAGTAGGTCCTCCCTGAATTAAAAAAAGATCTGCCTGAAGGAGGCGCTGTAATAGCGATATCTGTGCCATTTTGATTATTATACCATCGAAAAGTATATGTTATGCATAGAATTTAATCAATTTTTTTGTGTATGTTTTTGGCTATGGCCAGCAGGTCCTCCCTGAATTTGAAAATATTCTGCCGGAACGGATTGCTGTAATAGCGATTTTTGTACAATATTCTCAGTTTTTCGTAGTTCTGTTATGACATTTTCTTTATTTTACCATCGAAAAGTGTATGAAGTTTTGAATAGAATTGAACCAAATTTTTCAGTGTATGTTTTTGACTATGGCCAGCAGGACCTCCTTTAACGTGGAGATATTCCGCCAGTAAGATCGCTGTGATAGCGATTTTTGTATAATTAACTCGGTTTTTAGTAGTTCAGTTGTCCATTGGCGGCTCGTGCAGTGACGGGAACTCGCGCCCTGCTATGCCGACTATTCGCAGACAGCTGATGAACAACAGAGAAACGAAAAACTATTGATTTTAATAAATATCATGATCGAGATTAACTCATTTTTACTCCGGTTAATTGAGTGAAGCAGAAATTTAAGATTAAATTTAAAGTTAGCATAGTTTTGAACTAATAATATTGCAGTATTAAGATCTGTAACTACTTTTTTGAAATATTAAGATGTGTGAGATTTGGGAATGGCATATCCAACTTGTTATTTTTAATTCAATAAAGAAATTCTCCATAAGATCCTTTTTTCTAAATTGTAAATCGAAATTTATTTCGTAGTTTAAATTAAAATACATTTTCGATACTTCGCATTTTAAATGAAGTATCAATAAACAATGAATAGGAATATGTATCAAAGAACCTTATGTAATACAAATGTCGATCGTTTAAGTTTTGCTTACATTACTTGTAGTACTATTATTATCATAGAACCGTTAGCAAAATCGAAGTTGTATAGATGTGAAATTACGATAAAATAAAAGTGCATAATCAAAAAAGATTACAAGTGATTTTCATGAAGCTATTATAAAAAGTGATATCACTCAAAAATGAATAAATTTTCAGTTTTTTAGAATGTTACTGAATGATTTTTAGATATTTAAATAATCTATCTTTAAATTATTGAAGATAAAGGGAACTGAAAATTCAAATATGACATGACCACACAATAATATTTCACAAAATGTTCTACAAAGGAAACGCAAAAATATGCCATCTACATTGCAAAACACCCACATTTCCCGCCTTGATATTCATCCTCACGTAGAGGCATAAATTACGGGAATAATCACTCATTTTTGCATATTTCTTTTCGATCTGACTTCTTGCGCTTTTACGCTAATAGCATACATAAGTTATGCTGCTCACAATCCCACAGGACGTTACAAAGAATACCTATTATATATATTGGGTTTCATCCGACGGGAAATTTGAAGCTAGTAATTTTTAGCACTAAAATAATCCTGCCAAAACACATTTAGAAAAGTACACATGTCATTCTTTGTAGCAATAGCTGCTGCTTGGTGATATATGCTCTAGATAAATATTTTTCATCATGAAATGTCATGGTTGAATGGAAATTGGTGCTCAACTATATTGAAACTTCAAATGATGGGAACCTAAGTGAATAACTTTTGATTGATACTTTTATCTTTATGACAGAAAAATGACATAAATATACGTTTACCTGCTGTGCAAAGATTCTATGGAAATATAGGTAAAAGCGAAATTTTAACATATTACTTGTCATTCATTTTGAAAAGGATATAAAAGCGAATGTCATTCAAGTACATGGAGTTTTTATTACAAAAAGAATCAAAAGGTTTTAGTTAATGACTTGCACATTAAAAGAATAAAGAAATATATGACATTCATAACTTTTTATGAATTAATAAAATTTAAAAAGTACACAAGCTGATTGTAAAATAGATTTTTTATAGCACAAAAATGAGATATAAGTTTGGGAATTACTTAGTTCAGAGGTTGAAGAAATTTAGAAACATATGTCATTCATAAACTTTCATGGATTAATAAAATTTAAAAGTACAAAAACTGTATGCATACGAGTTTTTTTATGGCACAAAAATCAGAAATTAATTAATGACATAGCAAAAAGAAATACAACTTTTCCTGCTATGCAAGAATTCCAAGAGAGCATAGGTAAAAGCGAATTTTTTAACATATTACATTTCATTGTTTTTGAAAAGATATAAATGCTAAAATACTTCTATTTTTTTTAATATTACAATGATCCAAACATATTAGTTAAAGTCTCAGAAGTTTTAGAAATGAAGAAACATATGTCATTCATAGAGTTTTACGAATTAAAAAAAAAATTGTACTCAATCTGTATGCATAATTGTTTTACTGGCACAAAACTGACATGTTTATTAATTACTTAGTAAAAATAAATATGCTGTTACCTGCTATGCAAGGATTCTATGAAAGTGTAGACAAAAGCAACTTTTTTGTCATATTACGTGTCATTCATTTTGAAAAGGATATGAAATCGAATTCCATAAAAAGTCAAATACATTGACTTTTTATTATTAAAAAGATCCTGACATTTTAATTAAGAGATTAAACGAACATACTCATACTTTTTTTAGGACAAAAAAATGAAATAAATTTGTTAATTACATAGTAAAATCAAATATCTGCTGTGCAAGAATTCTATCAATGTACAGGTAAAAGAGAAATCTGTAACAGATTAAGTGTCATTCCTTTCGAAAATGATATGAAGGCCAACTTCATACAAATGCATTGAGTTTTTATTATTACAAGGATAAAAAAAAATTATTTAAATTTTAGTTAATAATTTAGTTGGTACCACTTTTTTTTTTCGCCTTATTTATGACATCAGTTAAGGAGAAAACAAGGAAAATTCTACCATTTCAAAAAAGTGGTGCCAATCAATAAATTTGGATTTTAAAAAAGTAACCCACTAAAAACACTGCTTCAGAGGTTACGTACTGGATTATATCATTAAACTATACTATTCCCTTCTCAATTGACCATTCAGCTATGCTTATTCAACGGTGTATCCCCCGAGGTATATCCCGAACTCTTGTACATACATACTGTTCACTAGAACAATACTGCGTGCCCACATCACGAATAGCCACATTTTCACAATCTACACATTTCTCCTCAAACTGAAGACTCTCCACTGCGCTCCTCTCTCTGTCTAACTGTGTCTTTTTCATTCACGATTCTATGGGGTCTCCCCTGTAAAGTAAAAGATTATATACGTATTTTCTCCCCGCTTGTTCCCTGATCAAACATCACAGGAGATCATCTTTGATTGATCCTCCTTGCTTCTCCCTATCTAAATTTCTATTGATAATCCACATTCCAATACATAAACGACGATCTTCTGGTTGGTATTTCCTTTTATACAATAGTGCTTTTCATACAATACAAATAGGAATACAATGGTACTCATTTTAATCTCATAAAGAAAAATGTATCCATAACTCCAGTACATAGATAATGATATACAGATAAATATGATACATAAAGAAAATAAAATTAATAAACCATAATTTTAATTGCCATACGTCTCATTTAATCCAGAGACCTGATAACTTATTTGCACATTTAATAAATCTAATTTCAAAAAGCTGAAAGATATTAATATTGAGCTTTTAAAAACCTTTTATGTAATGAAGTTTACCGAACCTGGATATAATGGAAATATTGCTTTTCAAGAAATCGCCTTTAAAGAATTATTTTATATCTTTAAGTTACATGCAAAATTAATCTAGAAGGGTATATTATTTATTAATCAAGAAGTGCTAATTTGTTAGTGTTTTTATGAAAAAAACCTAAAAAAAGATGCATAAAAACATTGCTTACATTTCTGTTGGTCTTCCTGCTCACTTCCTGTATTTGACTTAATACTCCCCTTTTATTAAATTGTGCATAACTCCTCTTTTAGTAATCGTAGAAATTAAATTAAAACAGATTTGGAATCGCAAATCATTGCACTTTCCAATAAAACAATAAACAAAAAAATCCGAAATTTTTTCCCAAAACGTCCGTTTTAATGTAGTCAGATACCTTAAAAGTAAATTGAAAGTAATATAATCAGAATTAGATAAATGGGTGATTTTAAAAAAGTGTCGTGTTTTACTGTCCTTTCACATTTGCACAGAAAAATAGTTAAATATCATAATTTTAATTATTACATTGTAACTATAATATTTTTTTATGATAATTTACAGATATATTATTATTTATAAAAATTTTTAAAATAAGAAATATATTCCTTTGTAGTCAAAAGGTCATTACCGTAAATTGTCCCAACACGCTGTTTATTAGGTAAAGATTTGACTAAGTTCTATTTAACTACTAATTAAAAAATATTTATTTTCATTAATTAAACTTATCTATAATTCTTAATAATTATTTTAAACCGTGTCCCAAGAAAGAGTGTCATTGCCATGCTTCTGACAAAAAGTTCAACTGGAATTTTTTAGAGGGCAGCACATGCCTTTTTATCAAGGCAAAAGTACTCCTTAAAAGTCAACTCTTTATCAGGTTAAGGTGAATAGGGTAAATAATTTTATAGCTTCAATAAAACAAGCAAAGACTTTCAATTTTTTGGTGAGTACTTTTTTGTACGTCATTACCGTACCCACTTCTAATTGATAATTAAATGAACTTTTATTTATTAATCTGCTTTTATTATATAAGAAATAGAAAAACATGGTATGGGCCAGAAGATATAACGGCTGTTATTTATGGCTGGGGGGGGGGGGGGTAAATAATAGTATTTTGCTTAATTTGTCATTGCCGTGTTCACTTATCTCATTACCAAGTTAATTAAAATATAAAGATTAGTTTTAAAATGTTAAATTAGTAATTTTTGTCCCTGCTGATGGTTGTATATTAATGATTTCGAGATAAGGTAATTATTTACAAAAAATTAATTCTTCCTGATTATTTCCAAAAATTTGATTTTGCTATTCCAAAATATGGACAAATTTTGAAAATGACCCAAATGTGCTATTTTTTCCTTCTAAATCACGATTTAAAAATTAAGGTGAACATACAAATTCATTAAAATAATTTATTTTTCATATTAGTTATTTTCAGGTCTTGTCACTTGCTTTGATTTTAAAGGTTTTGAATATTTTATTTGAAAAATTATGATGAAGAGCAGTTTCTTTTAAATGGCTATGGTTAAGGACTTTTTTTCTAATAGTCCTTACGAAATAAGCTATAAAATAAAAATATAAAATAAATAAAATGTAGAAGTGGAAGAACTGGCCACTAATATCCTAATGACATTATATAATTGTTGAAAATAATCATAGCATTACATTAAATTCTTATTAATTTCTTTTTGTACAACTATGTTTCTTGTGATTGGTTGTTTAATGTAGCTTTCTTTCACGGCCGCCAATTCCCCGACTTGGGCCTTGCAAAATCTATAAATACCTGTAAATTTTCTGTTTTCTTTCAGTATGTTTGTGTAATTGTTCTTGTTAATATCAAATATACTCACTTCGATCCACGTCTTTATGTCTGCCTTTTTATTTATTTTTACAGCAGAGCGTTGGTTCTAGCAAGTGTTGAAATGAGCTGCGAGACATACTGACGCCGTTATCTTTCTGTTTTTCATTTCTGCTGGGATTTTGAGTGAAAAAGATTTTATCTTTCTTTTTATATATTTTATTGAGCAGAATGGATTCTTCAAAAGATGTTTACGGTATCCCTCTTTTTGAAGGTGATGGAAAAGTTTTTTCGGCATGGAAACGAAGAGTAATGGCAATTTTTGCTGCTAAAGAATTGGAAAAATTCTTGGAAATTGAAGCGGCTCCCGACAATGCCGCCGATGTCGTGAAAGCAAAAAAGGCTTACGCTTTATTATTATCATTATTAAGTGATAATGTTCTTGCATCACTTCAAGATGAAAATACATCTCATAAAATTTGGAATAAATTAGAACGCGCTTATGATACAAAGCGTGCAGTGAATCAAATTTTAATTCGGAAGAGATTGGCAACGATTAAGAAAGATCGTACAGTTTCTATGAGAAATCACATTGATGAAATAAATAAATTAATTTCGGATCTTAAGTGTCTGGGGTAGAAGTTAATGAAACGGATACTATTGTTTATATTTTGATGTCATTGCCTCAGGAATTTGAAAATGTTAAGATTGCTTTAGAAAACCAACCGAATTCTGTTTTGACATTAGATTTCGTGACACAAAGATTATTAGATGCTGAAGCACTTCTTTTGGGTTCAAAGAAAGAAAAAGTATATACTAAGGCTGCTCATGATAATACTGCATTTGTGTCGACTCGCAAAGAATTCTTTTGCAAAATTTGCAACTCTAAAGGGCATACAGCGAAATATTGTAGAAAGAAAATTACTTGCCATTCTTGTGGAAAATTCGGACACATAAAACGTAACTGTAAAACTGTTAAAAATTCAAATGGAGAAAAATTTGCCTCTTCAGCTGTTTCTTTCGTTGCTGGAAATGCTTCCAGGAAAAGGAATGAATTTATAGTAGATTCCGGAGCAACTTCCCATATGTGTTCTAATGAGAATTATTTCGCATCCTTAGTACCTTCTTCAGGAACGATTAAATGCGCATCAAAAACAACGAATCTAGAAATCAAAGGTATTGGAAATATTAATGGAAAACTGTCAAATGGAATGGAAATTACTTTAAAGGATGTCCTTTATGTTCCAGACTTAAACGGGCAACTCATTTCCGTTAGGAAAATTGAAAGTGCAAATTATACAGTTATTTTCAAGAACCAAAAAGTATTTATCGAAAAAGGAAGAAACCGTTTTTACTTCGGTGAACGGGATTTGAATGGACAATACGTAAGTGACTTTGTCCCTGTTTACGAAACCGTTCTTACTTCAAAGAAAAATCATTGTGATATCTGGCATCGCAGACTTGGTCATCCGAGTGACAAAGTATTGAAAGTTATGAAGCTTCCGGTACCTGATTCTTTTTGTGATATTTGTGCTCGGGCAAAACAGAGTGCAACACCAATGGGAAGAGGACCAAGAAAAAGAGAAACCAAGCCAATGACTTTGATTCATAGTGACATTTGTGGACCTATTTTTCCGACAACCTTTTCTGGCGAGTGCTATTTTATGACTCTTATCGATGATTTTTCTCGTTTTACTGAAGTACGTTTACTGAAACATAAAAGTGAAGTCTCAGAAGAATTAAAAATGTTCTTAAAATCCAACCCTACAGTGAAGAAAATTAGATGTGATAACGGGAAGGAATATTTTTCTAATGATTTAGTGAATTTTACTAGACATCTTGGTATAGTGATAGATCCCGCTCCTCCATACACGCAATCTTTGAATGGAGTAGCTGAACGCTGCAATAGGTCGCTTCTGAATATAGGACGTGCTTTGATTGCTGAATCAAATTTACCAAAGACTTTTTGGGGTCAAGCTATCCTTTCAGCTGCTTACTTGAAAAACCGAATGCCAAGCAGCACTATTGAGAACAAAACTCCGTACTTCCTGAAATATGGAGAAAAAGCCGATTTCAAGCAAATACGTGTTTTTGGATGCAGTGCTTACATGTTAATTCCTTCCGTTCATCGAAAGAAGCTTGACGATAGGTCTAAACAAATGATCTTCATTGGTTATTCTTCAATGGGATATAGATTACTAGATCCTGAAACGAAACGCATAACTGTATCAAGAAATGTGAAATTCGACGAAGAGAAAAAGGCAAATGTTCAGTCGAAACAATACATTCTAGAAAATTTAGAACCAGTCGATAATGAAATTGATCCAGATGTTCTAGAAAATACGAGTGATGAATTAGATGATCCTGAAGAGAAAGAAGACAAAACAAGAAAATCTGAAAGATTTAAAAAGCAACCAGTACGGTATCCAGATCCTGAAGTTTACGAAGCATTACTTTGCCAACAAGAAACATTAACGTTTGATGATATCAGATCCTCCCTAGTGATGAACAACACTTGTGGAAAGAAGCTATGGACGCGGAGATTGAAAGTGTGAAAATCAACGATGTCTGGGATCTTGAAAAATTACCACCTGACAAACGACCTATTTCCTGCAAATGGGTATTTACCATCAAAAGAGATGGTCGACATAAGGCGAGACTCGTAGCTCGTGGATTTATGCAAAAAGAAGGGCTAGACTATAGTGAAACCTTTTCCCCTGTAATAAGTATGCCAGCTTTACGTTTGGTTCTTATTTTGATTTTAAATGAAGACTTATATGCATCTGTGTTAGATGTTAAAACAGCGTTCCTGAATGGTAAGTTAAATGAACTTGTTTTTATGGATCAGCCGCAAGGCTATGATGATAAAAGTGGGCGAAAGTGTAAACTTAAAAGAAGTTTATATGGTTTAAAACAAGCCCCACGACAATGGTTTGAAAGGTTTCATGAATTTATTTCAAAGTTAAATTTTAAATCTTGTGATAATGAACCTTGTATTTTTATTCGGTATAATAATGATCATAAAATAATTATTGCTTTGTATGTAGATGATATGTTAATTGCAGGTTCAGATGTAAATGAAACTAATGTAGTTATTTCCCTATTACATAACGAGTTTCACATGTCAAAATCGGAAAGTGTTTCAGAATTTCTAGGTATTCAAATGAAATTCAATTCTGATAGTTTAATAATGGATCAAGAGTCTTACATAATTAAATTGTTAAGTAAGTTTAATATGCTAGATTGCAAACCCAGTGACATTCCTATTTCTCCTAAGTCCACCCCATCTGATTTCAAAAATGGTAAACCTTTTAATGGCCCATATCGTGAACTTGTAGGTTGTTTATTATATTTAGCTTATATTTCTCGACCTGATATTTTGTATGCTATTAACTGTTTAAGTCAATTGCAAGAAAATCCTACTGAAATTGCATGGAAAGCACTTAAGAAAATCTTAAGATATTTAAAAGAAACATTGTCTTTAAAACTTGTGTATAAAAAGCAAAATTCTGATCCTAAATTATCCATGTATGTTGATGCTGATTGGGGGGCTAACACAAATGACCGCAAATCAGTAACAGGTTATATTTTAATGTTTTGTAACATGCCTGTTCTGTGGTGTTGTAATAAACAAAAATCAGTTGCCTTATCGTCAACTGAAACTGAAGTCATTGCTTTAACTAAAAGTTTGCAAGACTTGTTATGGTTTTAAAATATTGCTAGTGAAATTGTAAATATTAAGGATTTAGTAATTTTTGAGGATAATCAATCATGTATAAAATGTATCAGTAATGAGAGTAATTATGGTAGAATGAAACACATTGATATCAAATTGAAATTTGTTCGCAATATTATAAAAGAAAATAACATCAAAATTGAATATGTTCCTACGAATATGCAAATTGCTGATTTATTTACAAAGGCATTACCTAAAGTTAAATTTTATGAACTATTATTTCTTTGTTGTTTGTACAAGTAATGTTTAAATTGTGTCATACTATTATTAATGATTGATTTCAAGAAATTTCTTTGTTTTTCTGATGTAATGCTAGATTATGGGCGGGTGTTGAAAATAATCATAGCATTACATTAAATTCTTATTAATTTCTTTTTGTACAACTATGTTTCTTGTGATTGGTTGTTTAATGTAGCTTTCTTTCACGGCCGCCAATTCCCCGACTTGGGCCTTGCAAAATCTATAAATACCTGTAAATTTTCTGTTTTCTTTCAGTATATTTGTGTAATTGTTCTTGTTAATATCAAATATACTCACTTCGATCCACGTCTTTATGTCTGCCTTTTTATTTATTTTTACAATAATAAACAATTAGTAAAAAATATTTTATATATTATTATATTTAAAAAATAAAATATTTTTATTTTTATTCGTTTTAAATCTTTTGTTTGCTTTGCTAATGTAATACTTTTAACCCATTTATGCCTGAATTTTTGTTTTCTCTAATTTGTTGGTAAAATCAATTTAAAATATTTAAAAAAGAAATCGAAAAATATTTTAAAAGATTACACTATTTTTTTTTTTTTTTTTTTTACATTTATTTGATAAAATATAAACGTACTAAATATGGCAATATGCATAATATTTATAATAATATAATATGCATATTTATATATTTTGCCTAAATTTATATAAAATAAGCTTTTAAATTGTATATTACATACTATAATTAGTAATTTTTATGAACTATTAAAAAATATATATTTATTTCTTTTTTATTTATTAATAACATTGGGAGTATTATTACTAATAAACTAAGAATAATCGTATTTGAGGTTTAAAAACAATTTATTTCATAATCATCTTGAAAAAGAATTTACATAAATAATTGTCCCTTAAATGGCTAATAAAAAATATGTACCCATTCGGGCCAAGTGCTCTATATATTGTATGTTAAAAACATGCATAAAAATTCAGCTTGAACATATAATTTCACAATTTAAAAAAATAAGTAATTCAAAAAAGTCTACAAACTAAGATTATGAATTATTTATTTAGATCCTTGATAGAAAAAATACAAATAAACTTACTTTAAAGATTTCGCCATCTTGAAAAATGAAAATTCTTTAAAGCTGAACTATAAAAAAAATACTGCCAGTTTTCCGGTAGTAATCGAAAATAGTTGCCCTTATAGTACCGGAATAATTTCCGACCCAGCTTGGAATAAAGTCCGTAAAAATAAGGAAATATTTAGTAAAACGCACTGTAAAAAAAATATGACCAGTCTTCCTGTAGGAATCGGAAAAATAGTTGCCCTTATCGTATCGGAAAAATTTCCGACCCATCTCGAAATAAAATCCGTAAAATCGGAATAAAATCCGTAAAATACTGTTTAATTGACTATTTCCTTTTTTTACGGATTTTATTCTGAGCTGGGTCGGAAAATTTGTCGAAAAATGTGGTCGGATTTTTTTTACAGTGCGGTATTTTACGGATTATATTCCGACTTTACGGATTTTATACCGATCTGGGATTGGAAATTATTCCGGTACGAGCTGCCCTTAGGCAGCTATTTTTCCGATTCCTACCGGAAAACTGGCATTATTTTTTTTACAGTGTGGTATAGCCTCCAGTTACATTGCATTTGCATTGCATGAGACCTTTCAATTTTTTTGCGTGGAAAAGAAATCTAACTTAATTCTAGACGAAAAGTTTTACAATATTAATTTTATTAAATTTATACTATAATAAATCGTGCTTGCAATGTTCATGAACTGATAATTACTCATATGAAAATTACATTTTGCGATTTGCATGATTTTGATGCTATTGCAGAAAAATGGCGACATATTGGCAATAAAATTCGTTTAACCTAGAGGATGTTGAATGAAAAGTTAGAGAACTTAACATTATTGAACAATTAATTTTTGTTTACCTGTTTAACTCGTCTAAGGAAATTCGTCCAACGGAGTATCGCGAAGTTATGTTTTGTGTGTTGCTGTGTTTTACGCAAAAATTTTTAATCTGGGCAAAAGCTCTGCACTTATGTTCAGATTCCATGCTCAATCATAGTCCATTAATTTACATTTTAAACAAATTTAGAAAAGATTAGAGGAAAAGCCGGCTAAAAATACCGGCTACCACTTTTGTTTTCAATCTAGATCATACAATTTTCGAAATTAATAAAATAAAAAGTGACAGCAGGGTACCTTGACGCGTCGTACACCTGTTTAGAGAAAAAAAATCAGTTTAAAAGGCGTTTTCTGTTTATAAGAAGCAAAATTCCGAAAGTCTTCAAATTTTGAGTTTTTAAAATGGGGTCTAAATACCGGCTACCTAAGTTTTTTTTCCAAAAGATCACACAAATAGAGCTAATGACAATTATTAAGCAATAAGAATATTATTTTAATAAATTGTATTGATTAATGACATTTCTTATGCACAGAAAAATGCGCAATTTTTAATAAATAAGTATTTTTGTCAAATTTCTAAAATTCTTTACGACTGTCTCTCACAGTCTTCTTCCCATTATGTTTCTAATTTTGTTTTTTAACGTGTAAAACAAAAAAAAAGCTTGCTGATTGAAATGAGAATTATTTTATTTGAAAAAATCAAAAGCATAATATCACTCTCTGCGTCGGTATCGTCCCTATCAACCCACATATCGCATTCTTAACATTGAATCCAGAATCCCCTCCCCCCTTCTTGTCCACAGAGAAAGCACCCATCCAGAAGACACAAATTTATCATCTTCCTCTGTTGGATATTTTCCTTTTTCACTTTTTTAGCCCTCTCGTTGCGTAATTGTTTTATGAAAATAGCTTCAAAAATTGTGTATTTAACCACTTCGCGACGAGCGTCTTTTAAGAATTTTTATTCTTTTGTCACCGGTTTTTCAAAACAAAAGTTTTTGTCTAATTTAACCGGGAAAATGCTCCGATTAAATAAGGCATAATTTACAATAAAAAAATAACTGGTGGGAATAATCAAGGAGGATTAACCCCTTGAAGGGCAAGCAATTACGTTTGTGAAATGCTGAATTCCCACCGGAATCTTTGAAAAATTCAATTTCAAAATAAGTAAAGGCAATTTTACGGCTTTTTTCCACCAAAGTTAGAAAAGTAAAATTTAATAAAATTTTTCTGATGTAAAACTTCATTAATCGTAGGTGGTATATAACATATACCGGTGCCCCTCAAGGGGTTAATTAGACGGAAAAAAATGCATCCCCGAGGAAATCTCGGGTTGCGCAAACTTTGCTACTTTTACGATGCCCAAGGAAATCTCGGGTTGCGCAGCGAGAGGGCTAAAATCAAATTTCTGCCTCTTTCGCTTGGTTTACTCCATCATTTTTTTTCTTTCTCTTCGCATTTATTACATTCAATTGTGTAGTGTCCAACAGCTATGTTTCGGAAAGTGATCCGGTAACCAGTGTCGGTCCTGAAAAATTACGGCCATGGTTGCTTTTTTCATATTGCGAAGTGGGACGGAGACTTTCTGAACCATTTAAATTAATTTATTAATTATGGAACTATTTAAATTAATTTATTTTCCTCCCCTTCAAGCCGAGCAACCGAGAGAGGTCCAAATACCAGCTAGCCGGTATTTAGACCACTCTAGGTAGCCGCTATTCGGACCACTGCTATGTTTAAGTTAAAACCGGTATTACTCATTCATATAATAAAATACTAATATTGTACGCGTGTCTATTGAGAGCTAAATATGTCTAGAAAATAACTTAATCAACAATTCAAGCCAATATACGATCAGTATATTTTTAAAAAATGAGAAACATATATCTGAAAAACTTTTGGTGTACCAGATTACGTAGATTCAACACTTTTGCATTTAGTATTTGTAAATGACGCAGACTTCACCGACGCACATTTCGTAACTTTCTTCTCTCAATTAAAGTTAGAAACTCTGCCTATCACCGCTGGGCTGCTCTGCGCTCAATTCTCAGAACACCTAGCAGCCGGTATTTGGACCTTTTCCTCTATTTTTTTAAACATATTTTACTGAAATTTTGTCAGAATGCTTTCTATATTACTCACTATGTTCTGAACTAGAATCTAAACTCTAATGTGACAATGTAATTACTTTTTATATGCTCGAATATAAAAAATGGCAATTTTTGATAAAAAATACGTATTTTTGACATATTTTGAAAATATTTCAATTAATTTTGAAGGTTTTGTGAAACTCCTTGTTTAGTGTACATGTAAATGTAATAGTAGTATGCAGTACAATGTATTTGAACTATATTTAGCTGAACTGAGTGCACGCTGCCTGGCGTAAGAAAGAAATTTTGCTAAAGAAATGCAAAAAAAGGGGAAAAATACGCAATTTTAAAAAGTTTATGAAAATATTGCTAGGTGTTTTTTTTTTTTTTTTTTTTTTTTTTTTGCATCATTCTGTATTACACTTGGACTAAAACTGAACACATCTTTTCAATATTGTACATTTTTAAAAATAAAAGCGTTTCAAACGTAAGCAGATACCTTAATGTGAATATTCATTACGGATTTAAGGAAAATTATATGAGTGAAAAAAGTTTATAAGAAATAACTAAACGTTTATAAGAAATATAAGAATAAATCCTCTTGTTTGCGGATCCAAAAGAAAGTTATGGAAACATTAACAAATTGAACTTGGTTGATTCTTTAAAAAAATATTTTAATTAATATGTAAGTATAATGGATTAAGCAATTAAAAGTTTTTATTGATTGAATTATTTTTACCCATTCATTAAGTTATTAGAATATTTTCGTAAATAACAAGTTTTTCATTTCTGGTTTTATTTCATTTTATTTTTCCTTAAATTAGTACTTATTGATTGAGGACTTAGGAGGAATTGACAACAAAGTCGTTTAGAAGAAGTTACTCTTGATCACACTTCTTCTAATGACGCCATTCGAAACTTACAAATCCAAAGCAAAACACAAGGTTAAAAAATTAGTATTAAATATAAATTACGTTAATGAATATGCATGTTAGTTAATGATTTTTAAAAGTATTAATTAGCCAAACAAAATAAAAGCTGAACTTAAAATTTACCGAGGCGCTGATGAAGATCAATGAAATAGAATCCGGAATTCAGTTCGGATGCATGCTGATAATGGGATAACAGTGTGAGGAATACATGCATAATTGCTAGGAATATCATGAGACTGTCATACGATTGTTTCGCCTATTTAAATCTGTTTTTTACCTTTCTATTGCGCAAAGTATTATTATTAATTTTTTTGGAAAGGGAGGCATAAATCTAAGCAAATTGTTCTTCAGACATAAATAATACCTGCTGTACAACTGTCTGAAATTCTAGATACACTTTGGAATAAAAAGTTCATGGAAGTTCGATACATTATTGAAAATCTGGCCCTTGATAGATAAACTCTAACTAATGTGATTGATGAAAGCATGCATACTTTTTGTAACCTCCTAGTAATGCATCAGCAGACTAACGCTTTTTAGTGGAAGAAGTAATACTTGCAACACTTGTTTCTTCATCAAAGGAGATGATTATTTCTTGTCCAAACTTCATTCTTCTCCATATTGTCATTCCTTCGTGGAGGTTGAAAAAAGTTGAGGATATATACTGAGTAACTTTGGATCATCCGCATTATAATAAAGATTTCTTGGACTGCGATTATCAGATTTTTAAGCCACCGAAAAAGTTACTTGAAATACATCAATATAAGGAGTTTACACACTATCTGGAGTTTGTGTGCAGTTCGTTTAAAAACCAGCTTCCTTCATACTAGATAATAGAATTAAAAAATTGCCTAAGCGATAGAGGAGAAATGTTTTAAATCAGCATATTAAGTCGAAAAAAAACATTATATCGACAACTAGGAGTTCAATTTAAATTGGTTTAAAAAAAATAAATACCGGTTTATATTTGTCATTTTACTATTATTGATTACATGAACGCCTTGTGTTTCTGTTTAGCGCATTTAGGAAATACCACCGATGATATCCGGTTCGAGATTGGCGTGTTCGATTACTATTCTCAGGAATTATCTATGAAACTTCACGGAAACCAGACACTGTTCAGTTTTCCCGTTAAAAGTTTTATTTTCAGATAATCCCCCAATTTAGTTATTAATCGTTCTTGAACTCAATCGATAAAGTTTATTTTCGGTACTATGTATTTTCTATTATAACAGCAAAATTCGTTTAAAAGTGGAGATGCCTCCTTTTTTCAATGTACTCTTCAACCAATGGCTAATAATAAAATATTCGGAACTCCTGTAAAACACAAGACTTATTCAGTCAAATTATTTAGTCTAGTAAAACTAAATATTATATTTTCTATAGTAGAAATTCATTAGTCTTTCAATGATTCTCATTTCGGATAATGGATTTATTGATTGCAGTTCCTCTCACGTTAAAGCCGTGACTGATTCATAACTAACTGTTTCTAGACATGAATGTCCGTCATACATATCTCATTTCTAGTTCAATAATTGTTCTTTCATGTCCAATAGTTTACTTTGTTCTAATGTCCATCAACTTTGAACGAAACACAGTCGGTTCTATTAACGATTTGAAATCCATAGAAATATGATATATAATTAATGTGAGATACATTTTGCAATAACCAGAACTATTTTGAGCCTAATCAGATTATAAGCACTTATCTGATAAATATTTGTTATTTAGCGTGAAAGTAACTTTTGTACAATAACTAATCCTTCTATATATAAAAAAAGTTTTTATTTGGAAATGGATCAATGAAAATCTGCGTAGATCATCCGGGTATACTCCTACTAGATCGGCTTCCATATTTTTTATGACCGGGGGTTTTTCTTCGTTAATATTAAGAAAACTGTTTCATACAAAAATATGAAAATCAGTGGTATTATAGAGACATGTTTGATAAACACGCTAATGCAGATAGTTTTTATATCGAATAATTATTTTAAGAGATATTTGATGTTAAAGATGGTCAAAATCGTCCATTACAAAAGTTTTATAGGAGAAAAACTATACATAGGAATTTAAACATTTTTAGATCATTTTATACATTGGAAGTTCCCGATGTGCACCCTGCATTTATCTTTTTACTTTGACTCATTTTTTGAGGATTTATTTCCATTTTAAATTCAAATTTTCAGCATTTCGAGAGATTTTTTTACACATTTTAGAAAAGGGCAATTATTTTAAACTGTTGCCAATTTTAAAAACAGCGCAAAGAATAATATTTCCTTCAAATAAAAAAAATTATTTACACGTGGCTATAATAAACAGAAAAAAACTTTCAAATTAGAATTAAGTGATTACGTGTTAAAAATCGGGAAAATATTGAAAATTACATTATTAAAAACTACAGTTACACGTGAATTTTAAAAGGGAAAGAAAATTTTTAAATACTAAATTCATTATTATGCGTTAAAAGTCACAAATGAATGAAATTACGCCATATTTAAAAAGGCTAAATAAATAAAAGTTGGCAAAACACTTTAAATTAAAAAATATATTTGCACGAGACATTTATTTCATATTTTGAGATAATCTTTTCAACTATTATCGTGAATTCTAAGACAGCGCAAATAATATTTCCTTTGTAACAACAAAAGTATTTTCATGTGAATATTAAAAAGAGAAAAGAAACTTTGGTGAAAATTACGTCAGATTTAAAACGATACATTTAAAATAACTTTCTCATAGCGTTGTTAAAAAGTACCGAGAGACAAAGAATCTGTATTCACTGTGAAGTAATTCATTTTACATTAGCTTACTTTCAAATTTTTAGCTAATTTTTAACACTTTCCAACAAAGTTGAAAAGTGTTATTGATTTCGATTTGTCTGTTCGCACTCTAACTCTCATAAATATACTCGGATCACACTGAAACTTTTGGTTATTGACGATTAGCCTAGCACGAACCCTATTTCAAATGAAATTTGTAGAATGTTTAGTTTATTTGCAGGAACAGTCAAAAGTATTCTGTTACATTACGGACAATGAGAAAAAAAAAACATTTCAAATGAATTTTAAAGATGTTACACCCTTTCAAACATAATAAAAAATAAATGCATTTACGAAGTGCACTAAAATATGCAGAATATTCTGTGGCATTTGCGGTGCAACGAATAGTTACTATTCATTTACAGGGCTACACAAAAGAATTCAATTACAAATGATATAGGGGAAAATATTTTGCGGCGTATTTTAATTATACAAATTCATATATAATAAAATTGATATACGTCGGTGAGGTTTACTTAAGTTATTTCATGCATAATACGAAGTCCATATTATTTACAGGAACATACAAAACATTTTTGACAAGTATTTTCTATCCGAAGTACTGTATATTAGCGGCGATGGCAGTTAATGCATTTTTAATTATGATATGCACTTTTACGTTTTACCATATTTATGCATACTATATGGTGTGTGTAAATGTTATATTTGATATACAGGGCTACGCAAAAGAATTCGTAAATGTTACTGAGTATGACCGTAAATTGCTGAAAGGTGGGTTTAAAATGTGTTATGCTGAACTGCATATAGTTTTCTATGAAATGTTTGTAGAATACAGATAAAATGATGTACAGGGCCACGCAAAGAATTGGATACATGGCCGCCTATAGATGATAAATTCTGGAAATGCGATTTCAGTAGTTTTAAGAGTGATTTAGTTTGAATTAAAGTTTAGCTGAATAGTGGCGTGTAACAAAGGTACTAGGTAAACAACAGGGCTGAACAAAAGTATTCAAGCATGTTTCCATCTATTAGTATAAATTGCTGAAAGAGAAATTTCAACCTGTTATGCGTTTTCTTGCTCAACTAAATTTTCTATTATATAGTATATATATCAGCCTACAGATCAAATACAGGGCTGTTCGGAAGAATTGGAATAAATATTTGGCTATGGATGGTAACTGCTGAAATCAGTTTTTTAAATGTTTAGTTAGTTATCTTATTTTCCTAAATAACGAAGTTTTGTTAAAGCTTTCAGGGAGTGTTGGGAAGTGTTTCATAATCTATGCCGTACGCATGATTTTTTTTTCTTGTTTTTAATCAAAGACGAAAACAGCCATTGTATCTCTTAGCAGCTGCTGATTTTGTCTTAAAAATTTCCAATGAAAGGAAAATGAATGAAAACCCGTTTACAGGGAGAGCGTCACTGCTTTTTTAATTATAATTCAATCTTTTTAAAGCCGATGAAATTAACATGCTTTTAGAATCTGTGTTGTCTGAACGGGGGTCGGAGAGCGTAGTTCGTAGGGGGCAGAGCCCCCTAGTTTCATAAAACATTAGAAAATACTTCAATATTAATGTATCATATTTGCGCGCGTGAAAGTGGATTACGTTAATAAATTCCTTTTAATTAAAAAAATATCTTCATACAGAATATTCCATATTTAATGTGTTACTTATATACAGGAAGCCTTATAAGTCCATTCGCATTTTAAAAAATCATATAAAGAATTACAATTAATCATAACGCGCTGTTATTCACACCATAATACTTGTCAAAGTGTCGCAATTTTTTTGTGACAAAATGAAAAAAAAAAAAAGGTCAAACCGTCTTTCGACTACTTTTATCTTACAAAAATGTCAACATTTTACTGCACAAATTGCACCCCGATACATCAATTTGACTTTTTATAATGAATTTTGTAAATCTGAACGAACACTTTGTATATATCTTTTCTTACAATGCTTAAAAGCATTAATGTTACATATTTAGATACATTTTAGGCATTTACATCCATCTTATAACATACATGCACATTTACATTACAAAAAAATTCTATGTATACAATACACTCATTCTTTTTTACGTATTCACATATATATTTATCATTTATATTCATCTTATAACATACATGCAAATTTACATGCAACAACTTTCTGTATATGCAACAGATTTAACATCTTATAGTTTAACAAATGAAGAAAAAAGTGGCTTATGAGAAATCAGCCATAATTCCAAAAACAACACATCATTCACTATCGATAATCATGCGTGATTTTTTTTCTAATGGTCACGACATTTTTTGATATTTGAAAGAATCACAGCAACTCTATCGCTTAGGGTGTCTGCATGCCTTTTAAATATCGATTTATATTTTAATTTCGATTAAAAAACATACTGTTTTAGATGAAAAAAATCCCTGCCGGCTCGGGCCTACAGGCGGAGGTAGATTTCGAAGTTAAGTACTAAATTCACCAACAAAACTTAAATCAAGATTAGAGATAAAATTAGTTCCTTCAGTAAGAATGAGCTCTAGGGAGCTAAACAATTTGTGAAAATTCTAATATACACGAATACACACACGCATGTATATGGAATAGGTTTAAAAAATAGCCAAAGCAAATTCAGAGAAACTCAAAGTGTTAAAATAAGTTAATATTTCCATAGTTGGGTTTTTATCATGTTTTAATAAGTTTCTTCAAACTCACATGACGTTACATATTCACCTGCTGAGGTCCATTTTATTTCCAATATGACGCAATAATTTTTTTTTTAAATTCGTCAAACTATTTATTATATTTTGAGTTTTCATGTGGACATCTTGCTCTAAAGAACTTATGACGTAATATTCAATTTGTTTTCGATTCGTCAAACTATTTATTTTATTTTATTTTTCACGTGAAAAACTTGCAATAGAAAAGCAATTGTCGTGGTGAGAATTTTATTGCTTTTTTTTTAATTGTTGGCAACTGCTATAACGAAAAATATTTATTTTTTCCTGTCATTGCTGTGTAAGAGCTGGTTTTATCAGAATCATGTTAAGACGGTATTCAAAATTTTGAACCCACCCCATTTCCATTCCCTTGAGCCGATTTTGCCCATTTTCAATCCCCGCCGAGATATTAGCCATCTCAAAGTTGTTGGCGAGTTTGAAGACGATCCGTGCATAATTGCGACTTTTATCGTGCGGACAAAATTTAGTACATATATATATATATATATATATATATATATATATAAACTTTTTAGGTGGGGGTTGTTTTGGAGTCCTGGGGTCCTATAATGAAAAGTTATGAAGGAATTTTTCAAAAGTCGCACCATGGTAACAACTGCAATAGGTAGTATTTCTTACGAAATCTACCTAAAAGAGGGGTAAACTTTACGATCCTAGAGCTTTCTAAACATTTATATTTCATACAAACTTGAAAAAAAAAAGTAAAGTTGAAAGTTTATTTATTATTTATTTATTGAATTATTTTTTTATATTTTATTTATTATACATTTATTTATTTATTTATTTATTTATTTTTTATTTTTTTTTTTTGTCAACTGTGATTTCTTTGCAAAATAGTGTTAAAAATCGTCATAACTCAATAAAAATAGTTGATTTATTGCAAAAATTTTAAATATACAATCAAAGGAAGTAAAAAATTCGTATGCTGATTTATTCAAAATGTTATTAGTTACACAGTTTTAATTTACGAATTATAAATGTTTTCATGATTTTTCACCATTGTTTACCTTTTATACCCATACGTTTTAAAATAATCTTTTTATTTTCATAAAAATAATCTAAGTGCTGTATGACAATACCATATTTATTTCGGAATTCATAAAATATATTTATTTTTAATAGTTTTAGATCTAAATGGTTTTAAGAAAATAACAAATTTTATAAGATTTTTCAAAATAAAAGGATAAAAACAATTGCTTATTCCTATATTTATGTCACAATTTTATGACATTTTTACTAATAAATAGCAATTTATCTTAAAATATACAAAAATGTAAAAAAAAAAAAAAAAAAGAATATTCCGGAGCCTAATAGATACCATAAATAGAATATACATATACATATATGCGCTAAAAAAAATAGTTGATTTAATGTTCCCACAAAAGTTTTACATTTTTTGAATTACAAAAAGGAAATCAGCTATAATATATAGAAATCATTATCTATCAGTTTTTTTAAATCTTATGGAAATTATAAAAGTTTTTGTAAAAATTTTCCTTAATTATTTCTTTGTTTATTTTTTAAGGATAATTGAAACAAATTAATGACTTTTGCTTTACAATCTGTCTTTCGTCTCGATAGTTATTTACACCTGCTTTACAGTTTTTCAGAAAATACATCATTATAGTATTTACGGACTTTATGCAATATAGATTCGAAAAATAAACTGCGTAACTTAAAATTCATTAGTTAGGTAACACGTGTAATTTTCTAATATTTTAAATTTAACCAAAATAAAAACATTTAATATTAATTTCTCATCTGAATTTTTAATTAGTAAATTTTTACAACGTAACATGCTTTTAAAAATACTTAGGATGTATAAGAAAGTTGTTAATGATATCAAATATTTAAAAAAAAAAATAGTGTAAAAAATTGTTACTTAAGATATAAGTGTACTTAATTTTTCAATATATTAAATTTAAGAGAATATAAGCTCACATAGAAATAATAAAATTAGCACAGAAACAATAAATAATAAATTAATTTCTTCTTCATTTGCAATTTTGACTTGTGTCATGCATAGTAGTAAAATAATATGGGCCATAATTTGTTTGTTATGTTTTAGCCAATATTAGCAGTTTACTAGAAACATTTCCTCCCAACATTGTAGTATTCAGGTTTTTCGAATGGTGAAACGAAATAGTGAGGGAATACTTATAATTTAAAGTCAGTAATTATGTAACAGCATCATTTTAATGCAAATAAATTCATGTAAACAAAATATTTAGAATATAGGGCCCATTGAAAGTATTTTCTGATGAATGTATTATTGACGTAATATTGTGTCCCAGTTTACCCAATATAAACAATATTATTTTGCTGCTAGGGTGCAATCCAACGAACTTTTCAAAGAACAGGTTGTGTAACTTGAAATTTATTACTTATTAATATCCTGTTATTTTTTAAGATATTAAATTTATTAGAAACCTTAGTAACTATTAAATATTGGCATAATATTGTGTCCCAATTTACCCAATATAAACAATATTATTTTGCTGCTAGGGTGCAATCCAACGAACTTTTCAAAGAACAAGTTGTGTAACTTGAAATTTATTACTTATTAATATCCTGTTATTTTTTTAAGATATTAAATTTATTAGAAACCTTAGTAACTATTAAATTTCCTTTTTAAATTAAAAACTAATTCAATGAACAACGAATTTATTTATTGTTTATTTAAATTTTAATTGGTTAGTTAATAGCTTATAATAGTCGAAAAACGACACACGGAAGTTAATGTTAAACATATTAGAAAAATTCTTATAAAATTCCTCCTTCACATTTCAATATTTTTTATTTGTTTATTTATATATCCTGCGCATAAGATATCTGGAGTGGATGTTTAACAGAGCACGGTTTTATTTTTTCGATTTTGGAAGAAAATTTTATATTTTTATTTAAAAAAAAAAAAAAACAAAAAAAAACAAAAAAAAAAAAAAAAAAGGAAATATTTTAATCAAAATTCTTTTCGATTTCCAATTTTCTACGGATTTACATGTTTTATGGGTCAGTGATCCCAATAAGCAGCATGATATGCAAAATGTATGTCTGTCCGTCAGCATGCCTTTGTGTCCGTATGCCCGCTTGTCCGTGTGTGTATGTCCGCTTTCTATCATCAAAAATTGTATGAATTTATGCATAGAATTGAACCAATTTTTTTCTGTATATTTTTGGCTATAGCTAGCAAGTCCTCTTTGAATTCGGAAATATTCCGCTCAAAGGGGTCACTGTAATAGCGATTTTTGTGCCATTTTCAATATTGTACTATCGAAAAGTGTATGAAGTTATGCATAGAATTGAACCAAATTTCATATATACGTATATTTTTGGCTATGGCAAACTCCTCCTTCAATTTGGAAATATTCCGCAGGAAGCAGGCACTTTAATAACGATTTTTGTGCCATTTCAATAATATATCATCGAAATGTGCTTGAAGTTATGCGTAGAATTGAACCAAATTTCATGTGTATGTTTTTAGCTATGGTCAGCCGGTCCCATGTGAGTGTCGGAACAAACCGCCCTAACAGTGATTTTTCTCGATTTTTCATTGTTCTGTTGTACATCTGCTGTTCATGCAGCAACGGACAATTTGCATCTAGCTAACCTGGCGATTTTCAAACTGCTGATTTACAACATAATAATGAAAAATACTGATTTTACATAATATTATGATAGAGATTAACTCGTCTTTACTCCGGTTAGTAAAATGAAGGAGAACCTTATGATTAAAATTAAAGATGATGTATTACTAAAGTAATAACACTGAAGAATTAGCATGTGTAACAACCTTTTGAAATAGTAACATGCATGAGAAAGAAGAAAGCTTTGGGATTGACACATCCGATTAGTTTATTATGAGGATACTTTCATTTTCGAAACCAGGTCCTGAAATAATAAATAAATAAGTAAATAAAAAATAAGTGAAAAGTTAAAAAATTACAACGTTGCAGATTGACCTTATACGTGATATACAAAAAACATTCTTTAAAAATATTAAAATGCAAACAATAACTTTGAAAAGAACTCTAACATTAGTTTGGTAGTGTTTCCGTGCAATCCGTCACATTTCTTACAGATTACTCTCTGTAACGGAAAATTTGTTACATAGTTAATGCATATAATTTTCTAGCATAATAAAATTAGTAGAAACATGAGTAAACACTTAAGAATTAATTCACTTAAGTCCACAATCCATACACAATAAATTTCTTTGTTGCTTATTTTAAATAGTTATTCACAGTATCTCAGTTATAATAACATTGAGCGACAAAATATACTGAGTCATGATTAGTTCGTGACATATTAAAGCTATTGTTTAATTAGGATCATGTAACTACGAGAAAGATTAAAATGAATATCTCATTGTATACATTTCCCAAATTCAGTATTTGCACAAGTAAATAAATCCATAACATCATAATGTGTTCCATACTCGAGGGAAAAGATAGAGTTGGCCTGCATATTTTAATGAGATACCATTTGTAATTAAACTAGCTAGGATGAATATGAAAATTAAAGTTTAAATTGAGACGAGTTTGTTATTACCAATTAAATTTTTATTAGCCGTGAAATTTTCAGTGAAAACGGAATTCTCATGCATTACAATCACCAAAACTTATTAATTATGTAACTATGGTAGTAAATGTTACAGATTTTTCGATTTAATAATGACAAATTGCATTAAAATAAGTAAATATTTTATTAATTAAATTTTAGTGGAAGAATTCATTATGATAATTCTTTATTCTATCTAGTATGCTTTCCAACGAACAAATTGTGAAACATTTTTTTTTTCGGCAGTAAGTAAATACTATGTTCTACTACATAAGATTTTACAAACATTAAGAGTAAACATTAAAATTCTCGTGGAATGTCAAAAAAAAAAAAAAAAAAAAAAAAAAAAAAGATACGTGAGTTATGAATCTTTTCTTTTATCTTCAGCCTTCTTTCATGTTTCAGGTCTTCAATGTCATGTCATGTTTTGTTTCAATGTCTGCATTCTATATAATTTATTTTCAAAACAATAGAAAAGTTCCATATGCACTTAACTTACTTTGTAAAAGCTAATAAAGTTTGTTACTTACTAAATACGTGTATTTTTCTAACATATGTTTACCAGAAAATAAGTACTAAATAAGTATATTCACTTAAAAATTCAAAAATAAAGCATTTTCCTATGCTCAATAATTTATTACTTAAAGAAAAAATATAGAATCTTCATTTGCCGCAGCATTTTTTCTTATTTGAACATCTGCTTTCTATATAATTTATTTTCAAAATAAGAGAAAAGTTCTATATGCTTGTAACTGAGATCACAAAAAATAATATAGTTTGTTACTTATTAAATAAGTATGTTTTTCTAAAATATTAAATTTAGCAGTAAATATATAAATTTACTTAAAATTCAAAAATAAAACATTTTTCTATGGGAAATAACATTTTTCTTTAAAAAAAAAATATAGAATTTTTATTTATCTTCAGCATTCTTTCTTATTTCAACAACAAATTTCAATATAACTTATTTTCAAAACAGCAGAAAAGTTCCATTACACAGAAAAAACTGTTTTGTTGAAACAACTAAATTTTGGTTAATATAGCTCCAACCAATTATTTTGATTAGAATGATCAAATTTTGGTTCAATTAACCAAATGATTTTGTTAATTCAAAAATTTATTTGGTTAGTCAAACTAAAGTTTGGTCATTCCAACCAAAATATTTGGTTGGAGCTATATTAACCAAAATTTTAGTTGTTTCAACAAAACAGTTTTTTCCGTGTATGCTTGTAACTTACATCGATAAAACTAATACAGTTTGTTACTTACTAAATACGTGTATTTTTCTAACACATTAAATTTAGACGTAAATAAGTAAATTCAAAAATAAAACATTTTTCTATATACGCAATAAGTAAAAAAGTCCTTCCGGCCAGTGCCGGGAGGAAGAGGTAGCTTTCATATTCCTTATTTTTTAAAAGTCAGCTTATGTTATTCAAACACACGGAGCTCAAATTAGTGGAACCCGATTATAGAAGATTAAATACTAATTTTTGTCAATATTGAATATGAATGAGAATTTCGCCAAATTAGTTAGCGTTATCAAAGCTGGTTTTATTAAAGTGATTTATATTTTGTCGCCAAATTCGGTGATATCCCGAATTATATTAATAATTATATTAACCCGAATTATCGGTGATAGCCCGCCATCTTAAAACAACATAATGGGTACAACAAAGCTCAACAAAGAACTTGGTCGAGACCATAGTAATTCCTGTGCACATGCTTACTCATATCTAAATCGGTTGATATATACGAGTGCTGTTGCAGGCAAAAAATCAGATTTTTCAAAATGTCACACACATTCGAAATTCAAACTGCTATATCTCGGCCTTTTTTTAGATAAAGGCAAAACAAAAAATGATCCGGAATCTTTGTAACAAGCTGAAACACATAAGAAAAAAATCTTTTTCAATTTCTAATTTTTTGTGCCCCATTTTAATTTTTTTTAAATGGCCGCCATTTTGAAACAAGCGGATGAAGTTATTTATGGCGGATGAAGTTAGCAAACGAACTTGGCCGAGAGATTGCTATGTACTATGCACATGCCTTGTCACATCCTAATCGGTTCATAAATACGCGTGTTATCGCGTGACAAAAATCAGATCGTTTCAAAATGTCAGCCATGCTAGAAATTCAAAGTGCTATAACTCAGCCATTTTTTAAGATATAGACGAAACAAAAAATGCTCCAGAATCTTTGTATCAATGTCAAATACATAAGAAAAAATATTTTTCAATTTCTACTTTTTTGTACCTCATTTTAAATTAAAATAGAAAAAAATTAATGGCCGCCATTTAGAAATAAGATGGCGGATGATGTTGGCCAACGTAATCGGTCGAGACATTGGTCTGCACTATGTACACACCAAGTTATATCCAAATCTGTTCATAAATACGCGTGTTATCGTGTAACAAAAATCAGATCGTTTCAAAATGTCAGTCACACTAGAATTTCAAAGTTCTATAACTCAACCGTTTTTTAAGATATAGACGAAACAAAAAAATGCACCGGAATCTTCGTATCAAGCTCAAACACATAAGAAAAAAATCTTTTTCGATTTATAATTTTTTTGTACTTCATTTTAAATTTAATTTTTTTTATAAATTTTAAATGGCCGACATTTTGAAACAAGATGGCGTATCAAGCTGGCCAACGAACTCGGTCGAGACATTGCTATGTACTATACACATGCCTTGTCACATCCAAATCGGTTCATAAAAACGCATATTATCGCGTGACAAAAATGAGATCGTTTCAAAATGTCAGCCGTGCTAGAAATTCAATGTGCTATAACTCAGTCATTTTTTAAGATATAGAAGAAACGAAAAATGCTCCAAAATCTTTGTATCAACGTCAAATACATAAGAAAAATTTCTTTTTCAATTTCTCATTTTTTTGTACCTCATTTTAAATTAAAATAGAAAAAAAAATAATGGCCGCCATTTTGAAACAATATGGCGGATGATGTTGGCCAACGTACTCAGTTGAGACATTGGTATGCACTATGTACACACCAAGTTATATCCAAATCCGTTCATAAATACGCGTTTTATCCTGTGACAAAAATCAGATCGTTTCAAAATGTCAGCCACACTGGAATTTCAAAGTTCTATAACTCAACCGTTTTTTAAGATATAGACGAAACAAAAAATGCACCGGAATCTTCGTATCAAGCTCAAACACATAAGAAAAAAATCTTTTTCGATTTATAATTTTTTTTTTACTTCATTTTAAATAATTTTTTTTTTTAATTTTAAATGGCCGACATTTTGAAACAAGATGGCGTATCAAGCTGGCGAACGAACTCGGTCGAGACATTGCTATGTACTATACACATGCCTTGTCACATCCAAATCGTTTCATAAAAACGCATATTTTCGCGTGACAAAAATGAGATCGTTTCAAAATGTCAGCCGTGCTAGAAATTCGAAGTGCTATAACTTAGCCATTTTTTAAGATATGGACGAAACTAAAAATGCTCCAGATTTTTTGTATCAAGCCAAAACACATAAGAAAAAAATATTTTTCAATGTCTAATTTTTTTGTGCCTCATTTTGAATTTAATTTTTTTCACATTTTTTTTAAATGGCCGCCATTATGAAACAAGATGGCGGATGAAGCTGGCCAACGATCTCGGTCGAGACATTGGTATGTACTATGCACACACGAAATTTTATCCAAATCGGTTCATAAATACGAGAGTTGCAGTATAACAAAGATCATATATATATATATATATATATATATATATATATATATATATATATATATATATATATATATACACATATATATATATATATATATATATATATATATATATATATATATATATATATATATATATATGTGTGTGTATATATATATATATGTATACATATATATATATATATATATATATATATATATATATATATATATATATATATATATATATGTATATATATATATATATGTATATATACATATATATATAACCATTAATTAAACATAACCTACCACCGTCAATTATTATGAATTAAAGCTGTAAGTATTAAAAAAAAAAGAAAAAAATTATTATAAAAATTATAATGGAAGAAAAAAGAAAAAAGTGGATACCGACAAAAATTGAAAAGCTTATACATTGAGTTACGTTATCAAGGGCACAGAATTCAATGATATAAGCAAAATGGTTGTTTTCTGTGGGAAAAATAAGCTAAAGCTAAAAATTATTTTCCCCTGTGCCCGAACAACCACTAAAATCAAGTGAATTGATTAAAAATGAAAGCAGAATAGAAACAAATAACATGAAATGGAAGAATCAATAAAACGTATTTAAATATTTACAGGATATAAAATATAAATAATAAACACCATACCGATTAATATTTCAGTATTTTACAAAAATCCATGCGCACATGTCTACCAGTATATCAAAAAGATTAAGGTGACTAAAACAGTTAAGAAATCACAGTAAATGATACCAAAGGATGCAGTTAATACATTTTGAAATAGAATTTGAAATACCTTGTAAAACACATTTAATCTAATATAAAATAAATAGATATTAATTACATTATTTAAAATGCACTATTAAATTAATTAATAACAGTTTAACAATATCGTCAAAATTTAGCTAAAAATAACCCCTGGTGTATAAATTATAACTGAAATGAGCTAGAAAAATTAAAAATTAGAGCTATCTAAAGAGACAAATTTGGTGCTGCCATCTATTATTACTTATATTAAACATCTATCGCAAGATAAATATTTGTAAGCATTTGAATGTAAATAACTGTTTAAACAGCAAAACCAAACATATATATAGAGAATTATAAACCTAATATAAACCACACAATGTATTTAAAAACTGTTGTTGATAAAATTTAAAAGCATACAATATATTCTATTAGCTAACTTATTTAAACTAAACTAAGAATTTAAATAATTCTAGAACATTGATAATATATAGCATATAGCTATATGCTATAAAACAAAATAAATTCAGTAATAATTAATATAAATAATTATTAAAAATAATATAAAAATTATTTTTTAATGAATTATATATAAGATATTTATAAAATGAACAGGAAATAAAAAACATGTGGAAGTATATAGAAGGTTAAATGATACTTAAATTCCCATTACTTAAAAAGCACATATATAGAATGTGGATTATTTTCAGACATCCATAAAAATCCATAAAGTATGAATGTGGGACATTCAAAAACATTAAACCGATAATAAATATTAAAAAGAATAGAGGAATAATAATAAAAATAATTACCCAATTTTAATGCATACAGTATAACTATATTTATATTAAACATACTTATATGTATATTATTCACTATAAGAATGGCATACTATTAGGAATTAATATGATATTGTCCTTAGTAAATTAAAATTTAATAACAAATAATTGTAAATTAGATTAATCAATAATTAAGCTAATTATAATATTAATGAAATTCTCCAATTACATATAAAATATCAAATCAACATCCATATAAAATACGTAACAAAAATATAGTAATAATACAAGAGCCCCCATTTTTTAAAAATAATTAACCATTGCGTATTATCCAGACAACACCACCCTCCTCCGTACTCTAACATCTACCCACCCAATCAACCTATAATATTTTTTTATATTATTTTACAATTTTTAATTTTTTATAGATATTTTTTTATTTTATAATTTTTTTTGTAATTTTGTTTACGCATGTGTTAATTTGTTTTTATAGATCATGTAAGAAAAGTACTAATTGTATATTAATGAATATATGAATTTTTTTGGAATATTTATATGGATATATATAAATATATATATATCAATTTTGAACGGAGTGTGGTTTCGGTGTCTAGGTGTCATAATCGGTGAAAATATACCAAAATTTTTCCGAATCGTTTTCCTCCGAACGGCTGCAATAGGTAGCTTTTTGTAATTAAAGCTACCTAAAAATATGGAACAATTATTTACCTACAGAATTCTTTCTGATTTCAACAACTGCTTTCTATATAACTTATTTTCAAAACAAGAGAAAAGTTCCGTATACTTGTAACTTAGATCGCAAAAACTAAGAAAGTTTGTTACTTACTAAATACCCGTATTTTTCTAATACATTAAATTTAGCAGTAAATAAGTAAATTTATTTAAAAATTTAAAAATAAAACATTTTTCTAAGCGCAATAACTTTCTCTAAAAAAAAAAAATAAATAAATAAATAAATTCTAATCTTCATTTATCTTCAGCATTCTTTCTTATTTCAACAACAAATTTGTATATAACTTATTTTCAAAAAAGCAGAAAAGTTCCATATGCTTGTACCTTATACCAAAAAAATTAATAAAGTTTGTTACTTACTAAATACGTGTATCTTTCTAACATTAATTTTAGCAGAAAATAAGTAAATAAGTAAATAAGTAAATTTATTTAGAAATTAAAAAATAAAACATTTTTTTATACGCAATAAATTTCCTTCTTAAAAAAAAAAAAAAAAAAAAAAATATATATATATATATATGCATTGAATTTCTGTTATAATAATACTCAGTGCGAAAATATACAGCGTTATGATTAGTTCATATCAGATTAAAACCATTGTTTAATTATGAAAATATAGTTACGACAAATATTGAAATGAATATCTCATGTAAAAGCATATCTCTTGTATGCTTATGGGTTTCCCAAATTCAGTGTTTGCACAAGTCAGTAACTGCATAACATCACAATGTATTCTATACTCAAGGGAGACGGCAAAGTTGCCAGCATATTTTAATGATACATTTATAATTAAGCTATCTAGGATGAATATGAAAATCGAAGCTTAAATAGAGAGAAGAGTTTGTTATTCAAATTAAATTTTTGTAACAGTGAAAGCTTCCAGTGAAAAGAGAATTATGCAGATAGTAGCATTAATATAATAATACAAAAATCAAATCTGCATAAATAAGTAACTGCGAAAATACATATTAAGTGTATACATTTTTGTAATTAGAAAAAAAAAATCTACTCATTGATATTTTTTGCATTATGTTTTTGGAATGCTACCGACAACAACGCCTTATTTTTAATTATTGGATTTTTTAAAAAGCTTTTTTAAAAGTTTTTAAACCCCCGGTCAATAACGTGGATATTTCTGACACAATTTCTGCAAACGTATTTTAAGTTCTATGTGTTTGAAAAGTTTTGATATTAATATTTGTATGTGCCACAGAATCGAATTGCACTGAATTGAATTTTCTGTATTTTCCATTTTCTATAAATTTAATTAATCTTGAATGTTAGTTTATTTTTTTCTATTGGCAATTCGAGTTTATATATATAAAGCTTCAAAAGACCAACTTTGACGGCTTTATCTAAATGGTTTGTTAATTTTATAGGTAAATGGAAAACCTTACCCATTTCTTAGAACCCGATTAAATATCTGCAAATTTTATCATCTTTAAAGTTTTTTCTTCTTAAAAAAATTCCATATTTAACCACTACTGTAACAAGGAGGGTCTCCATACGGGCATACTCCGAAAAATATGAAAAAATAATAGAATGTTCTACTCATGAAGGTAGATATATTTATTAAAAAATAATAATAAATAAAAAATAAAATAAAAAGAAATAAAAAGAAATAAAAATCGGCGGATACTCGATAGAGCATCCGTAAAAAAATATTGGCGATGGAATTAAAATTCAAAAAATTCCTTTTTTATGTCAAATACTCTTTAAGATAAAAATGTTTCATATTGAACTTGTTTTTTTTTAAAAAAACTAATGTAAATAACTTTAGTTTTGTCTGTTTTATTTTAATTTAACTATAGTTTTGTCGTATATAAATAAATAAATATATATATATAAATTTATAATGAAAATTAACTATCAAATTTTATGAATTAAAGCAAAATTGAATTATTTGAAATTCTTTCAATCTCAAAATTAAGCTCAACTGAGTACTGTCGATACAATTTTATTGCTATGGAAACAACGACTTCTTTGATATTGAAATGAATAATTGCAGCATTCTTCCTCTTACCTACATTTTCGAATACGCTTAAATACATGAAAATGTTTTTAAAGTAATATAATTAAATACAAAGCAACAGATATGTAATTTGAAATTTTGTATTGATTAAACTCTCTCATTGTTTAAGTTTACATTCATTAAATGCTATTTACACGTATTCTAAAAATCAATTAACAATCAATTTTCAGGTGCATTAAAATTGTTTGTTCTTAGCGAGGAAAAGTACTGCTCGCCAAATCGCGTGACGCTTACGTCTTTTCGCGCCAAATATTCGAAAATATTTTATTTTTTCACAGGCTTTCTATAATTCCGCCGCTAAATTTGACTAACCCTTTATTACATAAGTAAGTAGTTTAATCAGTACTTTTTTTTTCAAAATATTCTGAGTATGCTCGTCAAGGAGACCTTCATTGTAATAATGCTATTCGTTTGTTTTAAAGTGTTCAGAAATAAATACTCTTTCTTACGTAATTTTTTTCCAATATTCAATTTTTTAAACTTTTAAGGGTCATAATGGCAGAAAAATGTGTTTCAAATACTTATAGAAAATAAATCAAAGTAATATAATTTCAAAATTAAAAAGCAATTTATCTTATCCACTTTGATGGGTAAATAAATTCTTCCTCAAGAAAATTTTATTTTTCGTTCCTGTTAACTTATTTTCTTTAAAAAGTACTTAGTCGTCCTTTGCAAGGCAATCTGATTTCTCTTTGAGTATTTTTGTACATCCCTTATCAAAATTCTCTCCACGTGCGAAAGCTTTAAGGAAAATAACCTTAGCTCCCCCTCTTACATTGCAAGCATGTAAACCCTCTTCCGTCGCAACTCGAGCTGAAATTAGATCTATTGACTTTTAGATTTCTCTTGGATTTTATAGTCTTGTATTAGGTTACAGGGGCGAGTTATGCACCCATCTGCTAAACTCAGATAAATGTTCGGGGAGGAGTGTGATTCCATTACTTTAAGATGAGGAAGGTTCGAGCAGTCTTTCCCTTAGAAAAGAATTTTCAGAAGAATATAATAAAAAATCGAGAAAAAAAAACTTTTAGTTAATTGTTTTGAAATTTCAGTGCACTAAAGTTATGAGCGAATTATCCCGTTAAATTGCCTCTTACTTTTTGAAGCGAATAAATAAATGGAAAATTTAGAGATTAAAATAAATGTTTTCGAAATTTTTATTTATCGATATTTTAAGAGTCCTTTGTATAGATGACAAATATTGAATAGATGTTTTTTTTAGATGATATATTACAAGAAAAAACTAAATGAAGGTTAACTCTAGGATAGATGGCCATAGTTTTTAAAGATTGAAATAAAAATTCTTAGAATGCAAATACAAGAAATATTTATGCATATTTAAAATTTTTATACATATACTTTTTATACATATCATATTTTATGCCAAAAATAATTAATTATTGAAAGCCAAAAATGTGAAACAAAATTGAAATTCAAATGGCAGATGGCCATCTCTCCTTCAAGCCGAGGAGAGGTGGCTATCAAGTACAAGAAAGAAAAAGTGAAGTTAAATAGCAAAAAAATAACACATTTCATATAGTTAATTATAAAAAACATATAGCAATTAGTAAAGATGCAATTATATGATACAAAATGAGTGAATAAATCTCGAATAAACAAAATTTGAAGTGATATTCCAATACTTCACTTTTCGTAAAATCTTTCCACATGTTTGGCAAAGGCCTTGATAATTTGCACACGTTTCATGGAATCTCTTCAGGTACATTATGCATTGCATCCAGACATCCCTTTTGGATGTGGTATTATATAGTTTTGCACAACTAACACTGTGATGCTAAACCAATTCTATGTACTCGGATTCTGTAGAATCTGATAATTTTAAATGTATTTCGTTTTCTTCGGTACTGGAAGTATTGTGTTTTTTTTCCTCGCATTAATTTTAGATTTAATACGTCAATTTAGTTTATTTATCAACTTTATCAGTTTATGTTATAAAAGTTTCCGACTTTTTCAGTATTCTCTGAAACAAAAAAATCGTTACGCCATTATATTATTATTATTATTACAATATTTATATTAGCTAAAATTTAAACAATTATATCAGTACTTTTTATTTAGAAACATAAACGTTATATATTTATTTTAGATTGAATTATATTTAGTTCAAATCATCACTCCGTATAATTTTGAAATATTGATTAAATCTGGCCATCTCTCCTCGATTTCATGTGGCCATCTTTCCTGAAATTGATAGTCGCCCAATTTAAAGCATCCATATCCATTGTACGCTTTTGATTTAGGCTCAGAAGTATAGATTAGATTAGATAGGTGCCTTAAATTCCATATAGTAAAATATATAACTGCAAAACATTCAGATATCTAAGTCAAAAAAATATGCAACCACTAAATTAAATAAACATTAAAATTACACTTACTTTTTATAATCGAAAAACACAACTGCACGTCGCAATAAATAAACTCGTTGAACTATTTCATACGAACAAAGTTTATGTTACAATCAATGATCAATTTTTGGAAATATTTAGATTGACCATCTCTCCTCTATGGCCATCTATCCGAGAGTTACCCTATATATATATATTTTTTTTCTTTAAATATTAGTTTATGTTCTTTGGCCTATAACATAAAATCATATTTTTTCATACTAGCCATATTTTTATACAAAGAGCTAACATGAAAATTTTAATGGTTAATTCATATTATGTGACCCCAAATTAGTATAAAAATGTATTTGTTATTTTGAAGGCAGAAAAAAAATTGTTTTGTGAACTAGCGTAATTATCGAAAGATTATAGAAAATCCATCACATTGTATGTTAAAACATAATACTTGACTTCGATAAGTGATAATTTCTTTGTGTTTGTTTTTCGATTAATGCTTCGCAAAATGCTTATTAAACAAAATATGCGTACAAATCAAGTGATTTATACAATAAATAATTCGTTAAAAAACATAAAAAAAAGATAAGGAAAATCTCACTTATTGGTGCCGTACGATATTTTGTCATTCAATGTTTTAGATTTTCGGTTATCTTCTTTTGCTACGAAGCGTTTATATTATATCCAAATAAAAGTATATTTATTTTGTTTAAGTTTAAAAAAGGAGATAGCAAGTATAGATATTTTGATATATTTTTACATGCCTATTAAATAGAGTTTGAAGAAAAATCAAGCCTGTGAATATGTGGATGGATGCATTACTACATGTTTCCCGTACGCAAGAATAATAAAGTTAATTTCCTTGGTTTGAAAATAATGTTTGTAAAAATCTATTTAGTCCTTGTTCGGAACAAAATCTGACTGCCAATTTTATTTATTTATTTATTTTTTTTTTTGTACATCTCTACATCTCTTATCCGAATTCTCTTCATGCGAGAAAGTTTGAAAGAAAATAACGTTAGCTTCCCCTTTTATTTTCACTAGCATGTAAACAGCACCCCCTTCCGTATCAACTCAAGCTGAAATTAGATCTATCGACTTTTAGATTTCGCTTGGATTTTATAGAATTACATTAGGTTAGAGTTAGAGGGACGAGTTATGCACCCATCTGCTAAACTCAGATAAATGTTAGGGAAGGAGTTTGATTCCATTACTTTAAGATGAGGAAGATTAGAAATTCCGAGCAGTCTTTCCTTTAGAAATATAAAATTTAAAAAAACGGTAAAGATTTTTTTTTTTTTTTTTTTTTTTTTTTAATGGTTAGATTTGAAATTTCGAGAAGCAAGGCAATGATATTTTTGTTGTTACACCAACTATTTCTTTTTGAATCATATAAAAGAATTTAAAAGTTAAAGATTGAGCAATATACACATATTTTGTATAATAAACATTTTGGGAAACATTTTACTAAAAACAAACACAAAGAAAATATCACATTGATGTCAAGTATTACGTTTTATCATACAATTTCTTTAATTTTTATATGAGTTACCATTAATAATATCGATTTGTATCCAAATTTTGTATATTAAACATTTTGTGAAATATTATTCGAAAAACAATCACAAAAAAAAATCTCTTATTTACGTCAAGTACTATCTTTTATCATGCAATATGATGAATTTTCGATAACTTTTCGATAATTATGAAACCGTTCTCTTGTAACCGATGAAAAGTATATTAGTTATGCTATAATTTTGTGTTATACTTTGTGTTTAACCCGAGGAAGATTAGAAATTACGAGCAATATTTCCTTTAGAAAGCAAATTCCAGAAGCAAATGATTTAAAAATGGAAAAAAGATTTGTTGTTGTCGGCTGGTTTGAAATTTGGAGCACTAAAGCATTGATACTTTTGCGGTTATTTTTGTATTATTAGTTTTTGAAGCGTAAAAGTGAATTTGAAAGTTAAAGATTTAACAATATGTCTTTGATTTTTTTATATCAGTTATCAACATAATAATGATTTGTATCGGGGAGACTAGGGACAGTTGACCATACGGGAGGTTTGACACACCCACCAATTTTTATATTTAAAAGAATTTCAGAGTTTTATCAATAGGCGTCAATCAAAGCTACTGGAATGCTCAAACAACAGTCTTCGTTTCACAGAGATATTCGAAATAGGTGTAGCAAAATCAATTGTGAGGCGTTTTTAACCTAAAAATTGTGTTTTTTAGAAATATTTTGTGAGCTTTTTTCAAATAAATTATATCATAGAAATTTAAGTAAGTAGGTTTAAAGTAATGTAAAAATATAGAGCTTTTATTCCAGGCATAAAGACTGTACAATAAGTTAGGCTTCAGGTAGCAGTGTGGTATTCTTTAGAAAAGGTCTATGTAGGGAGGCTTCACACAGTCAATGTGAGGGAGGGTTGACCATATACTCAAGGCTCCCTTAATTAAATGGTTTTGGAAATCTCTTTTATTATACACAGTGCACAATGAAAAGTTAATGGTATGTACATAAAAGAATGTAAATTTATTCTGTAAAGCTTCAGTAAAATGGTGTGATGGAAAAGAAAATGTTTAAAACAGACTATAGAAAAATGTGAAAAATTGCCAGAAAATGGGACAGTTGATAGGAACGTTTTTCCATTTAAATATTGCTTGCAATAGGTAAATAGAAAGAGTGGGAAAGACTAGAAAGGATTAGAAAGGATGAAAGCAACAGTCTTAACCCTTTGAGGGGCAGTGGCATGTTTATAAAACCACTTAATTTTAATTCCGAAACATCGCAATGGCCCCAGAAATTTGCTAAAATCTTTTCCATTTAATATGTATGTGAAATATAGCCTTTTTCTTATTTCCAAATAAATTTATTCATAAATTCCGGTGCCAGTCATTTATTTGAATATTTTAATACTGAATGCACTTTGCCCCTGAAAGGTTTAAATCATGTTAATGATAAGTTAAGTGGTCATGTGGTTGCAAAAGAATATAGCATCGATCAAAAAAATTTCGTTAGGTATGTAGAAAACTTTCACCAGAGTGAATACAGTGAGATGAAGCCAAACTACGTGACAACTACAGTTGTCAGATCGAATGTTACAAAAAATAGAATAAGGAGAAAAAAAGCGGGACAGTGGCTCCTAAATCCGGAAATTTTAACATGAAACACTATGAAAACGGAACCTGTCTCTAACAGAATACTGCCTTAAACGTTAAAATTTCATTTTCTCTGCTGTACAATCATATCTGATCAGACAAAATCCTGTTTAAAACAAAATTTTTCCCCTCTGACATGCGATTGTGTCTTTAAAGGTTTATTTAAGCCTCATATTTAAAAAAATATTTTCTTTAATAATAATTAAAGCATGTAGAATAAAGTTATTATTTTTTTAATCGATTTTTATTCTCTTCACAAATAGTGAAAATAAAGCAAAGTGGGTCAAGCCTCCCATATATTGGGTCAACCCTCCCATATGTGGGGAGCCTTGACCCATGATTTTACTGGATTAAAATCAATCATTTTTAAAATTTCTTACATGTTACATTTATGTAGCATTTTTTTTTATAACTGATTGTATAACGAATAAAATAATACATAAAACTTTATTCTACGTTCAATATTTAAAAAATGAAAAATCATTTCGTAAAAAGTGGGCCGTCTCCCCTACATATTTTGTATAATAAACATTTTGGGAAACATTATTCTAAAAACAAACACAAAGAAAATATCACTTATTAATCTCAAGTATATTATGTTTTATCATAAAATGTGATGGATTTTCGATATTCTTTCGTTTATTACACTGGTCTAAAAAAAATTGCTTTTAAATAAACGATATATTTTTAGACTATTTTGATGTTACAAAATATAAATTAACCTTTAAAATTTTAATATTAGCTCTTTGAGAAAAAATATGGCTAGTATGAAAAATTATCATTTTAGGTTAAATGTCAAACAATATAAACTATTTCATTTTAAATTAACAATCAAATTATTTAATTTTATTTTAACTCTTTATATGAAATTAAGAATGTATGAACAATATCAAAATATTAACTTTATATCGTTAATCAAGAAGTCCTCTTCTTTTTCGCTTGTCTCTTGTGTTCAGGTTCGGGGGCATGTGTTTTCAAGTTCGAGCAGTAGTCTGCTAATATTGACGCATTCCATCGCGTCTCATATATTGTTCTATTGTGGATATGTTTTTGGTGAAATCGTTAGAATTTTTCTAACTCACAACGCCACCTTTTGCAGAAAAAAATCGAGATGAGAGTTAAGAAAGTGAATTTTTAGGCACATATTGCAACCCAGCTGCAGTACCACTTTTGTAGCAGATTTTTTACAAGCTCATCATGGTTCTCAGATCTCATTTTCCCTCAAAACAATAAAACACCTACTGGAATAATAACAAACTTTGGCATAAGAACTAAAACATCTTCTTTAAACACCATCCAAAACTTTTAAATGCGCCATTTTGATGGTGTTTTAAGAAGATCTTTTAGTTCTTATTGATTCACACCAGTTTCTACTTATTTTCTTTAAACCTTGGCATTTTCAGCATTAAAACCTAAATTTGATATTATATTTGAACTCATTTTTATTTTTATATATAAAAGAGGCAATCATTTGGCGAAGTAGTTTACTATATATGCAAATGTAATATTTGGAACTCTTAATGTTAAATACCATTTTAATACTGTTCCAAAACAAACTGCAATACGGGTAATTTTTTAAGCATATCTTAAAAACCAAGTACTTTTGTAGCAGATTGTTTACAAGCTCATCATGGTTCTCAGATCTCATTTTGCCTCAAAACAATAAAACACCTTTTGGAATTGTAAAAAACTTTGGCATAAGAACTAAAACATCTTCTTTAAACACCATCCAAAACTTTTAAATGCGCCATTTTGATGGCGTTTTAAGAAGATCTTTTAGTTCTTATTGATTCACACCAGTTTCTACTTATTTTCTTTAAACCTTGGCATTTTCAGTATTAAAACCTAAATTTGATATCATATTTGAACTCATTTTTATTTTTATATATGAAAGAGGAAATCATTTGGTGGAGTAGTTTAGTATATATACAAATGTAATATTTGGAACTCTTAATGTTAAATACCATTTTAATACTGTTCCAAAACAAACTGGAATAACGGTAATTTTTAAAGCATAACTTACAAACCACTTGATGGAATAAGGTGTAATTTTAGATCGACATATTTGAAGCTTCTAGAAATCGATTTCTGTTGAGAAATGTAAGACAATGTCAGATGAACGAAACTATAAAAATTAAATTGGTACCAATCGATTACTAATAACGTCTACTAATTAATTTTATACTTAATTTTTTCTTAAGATGTCGTGTACATATAAAAATTGCAGCAACCTTCAAATTTCTCATTATTAACATTTAATTTGGACATTATACTTACTTTGTTCGATATATTGTAGCTGTTCAGCAGGAATTATGCATGTATAAAATTTGGAGTTCATAATGTTAAATTAATTTTTTAATCCCCGCAAAACAGATTGTAATTTGGGTAGTTTTTTAAGCATCAAAAAATATTAGGCAGAATGAGCTGTAATTTTCGCACAATTGCAGGTAATTTAAACAGATTTCTGTTAAAAAATTTGTGAGTCACATGTCATATTTGTTTCAAACTAACTTTTTAATATTTCTATTTTTTTATCGCATAAATAAATAATAGAGATTATTATATATATATCTTTAAAGTTTTATATCAAAAACGTTTTCAATAGTGTTGTTGATTGTGTAAATTATTTCTGAAATTAATATTTTACTAAAGAAAGAAACGAAAACCATTCTTATTGACATTAATGTAATATATCTTATCATGCGGTATTTTAGATTTTCGAAAATCTTTCGAAAAAAAAAAAAAAACTTGTAAAAAAAAAAAAAAAAAACTAAATAAATACATCTTGTACTCAGTGAACAGTGCATAAGTTCTGTTTAAGTTGAAAGAATAAAAAAAGCTAGATGTAATTTGATGTAATTTTACATGCTTATTAGTTACATTTTTTAAACGAAAAATGCTGGACATATAGACACATTACACTATTTTCCACCATGAAAGAATAATAAATTAAATTTTTCGCTGAGTTTTCTCTAAGCAGGTATAATATAATTAAATTTCCCAAATTGCAAACTATCCTGTTAAAAACCTTTAAAAAGAACTTAGGACTTGTTCCCAAGTCAATTTGATTAACCTTTCGGGTATTTTTGTACATCTATTATCAAAATTCTCTTCACGTACGAAAGCTTTAAAGAAAATAACTTTGGCTCCCCCTCTTATTTTGCAAGCATGTAAAACACGTACACCCACTACTGTATCAACTGAAGCTGAAATTAGATCTATGGGTTTTTAGATTTCTCTCGAATTTTATTGGTTTGTATTTGTTTACCGGGACGAGATATACACACATCTACTAAACTGTGATAAACGTTAGGAAAGAGGTGCGATTCCATTACTTTAAGTTGAAGAAAATTAGAAATTTTGAGCGGTCTGTACTGTCTTAAAAAATCTGTTGTAAAAAATCTTGTAAAATAAAATATAATCTTATAAAAGAAAATAAATCTTGTACTCAGTGAACAATGCATTAGTTACGTTTAAGTAGAAAGAACAAAAGTGCTAGATGAACATTTTTAGTGTAATTTTACATGCTTATTAGTTACTTTTTTAAACGAAAAATGCTGGACATATAGACACATTACACTATTTTCCCCCAAGAAAGAATAATAGATTTAATTTTTCGCTGAGTTCTCTCTAAGCAAGTATAATAAAATTAATTTTCCCAAATTGCAAACTATACTGTTAAAAATCTTTAAAAAGAACTTAGGACTTGTTCGCAAGTCAATTTGATTGCCTTTCCGGTATTTTTGTGCATCTATTATCAAAATTCTCTTCACGTACGAAAGCTTTAAAGAAAATAACTTTGGCTCCCCCTCTTATTTTGAAAGCATGTTAAACATGTGCACCCACTACTGTATCAACTGAAGCTGAAATTAGTTCCATGGACTTTTAGATTTAAGTGAGATTTAGATTTAAGAAGGACTTTTAGATTACTTTAAGATTTCGAATTTAAGTGCCTTGTATTCGGTTACAGGGACGAGATATGCACACATCTGCTAAACTGTGATAAATGTTAGGAGAGAGGTGCGATTCCATTACTTTAAGATGAAGAAGATTAGAAATTTCTAGCAATTTGTCAAATTTTTTTAAGTACATATATCTATATTATGAATTACTAACGTGTCCGTCCTTAACGATGACGTCATTTTGTCGGTGGCAACAGCAGACGATTAAATTTAACTTTTACTGCAATTATTTAAACTTTTAAGTATCGCACATTTTTCATTTTTATACAGTCAAATAGGGAAAAAAGGCACTTTAAAATACAATTTGTTTGAAAATGTATCGGACTTAACTCAATTTTTAATCTTTTTACCCGACTGAAAAGAAGGGTTGTGTGTTTCACGAGTATCTGTGTAAGTGGATTTCTTTATACCCTCGAAACATCCCAACGAGTGGATGGATTTTAATGAATGAGGTCTCTATCAATTCCTCTGAACGGCCCGATGGTTATAGGGTAGGTTTTGTTTTTAAAATTGAAAATGGCGGCCGTGAAATACAAAATGGCGGTAGAGACGAAAAAAAAATTACGCACCCTATTGAGTGGCATATCATTGGATAGGTCTTTCAAAAATTTTCATTGACAATTTTACAGTCAAAAGCTCCGTTAAAATATTATACAATCTGGAAGTTGTGTCCGAGAAGTAGGATCTCTAGCTTTACTGTAACTCTAACCATCATAGACATCTATAGACCTCATCAAAACAGTGTTTATACATAGAAACTAACAATTAAACACAACTTAAATGTCATCAATACAAGTAAATAAAAAAAAATAGTAAGTAATATAAACAGGTAATATAAAAAAAATATATATTTTAAGTCAATTTCTACTTAGGTCAATAAGAGAATTTTTTTTCTCATATTCTTCTTTAAAAGTTTAAGGAGCTTTTAAGATGCCTTGATCAAGGACGACTTGATAGAGAGTTTAAATTGCCTTGATCAAGAAGAGTGCTCTCGCGGTCTTAAAATACCTTGATTAAGAAGAGGGCTCTCTCGATTATTGAAAATTAATTAATTTAATTAAATTAATGAATTAATATTTGAAACAAAACTAGATTAACATCAAGTGTCATACACTACAAGTTTAAAAATTTTATTTGAGCTTGATTGGATGCATAATAAGTATTTTATTAACGATTGAAAATTTGAACAAGACATATATAGTGAGAGTGTGAGCTAATAGTAGGAATTGTAAAAAAAAAAAAAAAATAGTTTCACATTGATGGAAAATTATTAATTAGTTCGCTTTTTACGCAGTCGGGTTTTTTGATTTTTTAAATTTAATTGTTTATTAAAATAGTTTTCAAGCATGATTTTTTTAAAAACTATCTCTTTCTCAAGCAGATGATTACGAACGTTAAATGCGTTTGCACTTAATATGAATTGCTATGCATTTCTTTCTAGCTTATATTCCATAACGAAATTAAAATATTAATCAATAAATAAATAAATCAATAAAATATAAATATTGCACAAATTTAAGACATGTAATCGAACTACGCGTAATAATCACTGAAATGAACAGAATAAAAAAGGCTGATTATAAATAGTGATTCGCCTGTTAATTCCTGGCATGGGGCGATACAATAGTATGGTTTTTAATACATTACTAAAGTTTATTTGAAGGCATTATTGTTATTTTTTATATAAATATGATTTTTGGTACTGCTAGTGTACATTCTAAAAAATATATATTAAATGTAAAAAATATATTGAAGTTATTCAACTTTAAAAAATAATTTTCAAATATATTCTGCTGTCCAAGAAACCCGGGATTATCTCACTGTGTTTTTAGAAAAGAGAAAATGGAATATTTATTTTAACTGGTTTGGAATTCCAGGTATTGAAGTAATCATTTTTCATTACATATCTTTTGTTTTAAAAGCGTGTAAAATAGATTAAAAATTAGATATTAAATGATATGCTTTGTTTGAATAATTCGTTCTTAATAGGGATTTATACAGATGGTGTATATAAAAATAATTTTGTATGTAATATTTTAAATAACAGTACATAAATATAATCTATCTTTGTCGAACGATTATCATACAGTTTTATCACCGAGTTATAGAATTTCTTGGTTTTAAATATTGTTTTAATATTAGAAATTTTTTTCTTATATATCATCCTAATTACGGAAATTAGATTCAACAATAATCGTTACTAACATTTTTTTGACATAGTCTTATATGTTCATTATTTACTGTTAAAAAAGGTGGATTATTAAACTCATATTTATAATGCTAAATGATGTATCTAAATAGCAATAATAAAGAAAAAAAAGAAAAAAAAACGTGCAAATAAATGAAAGAGACACATACTCTAAAATATTTGTGCTTTTAACATCATTAAATGCACTCATATATCTTGATAAAGTTTATGTTTATCAGGAAACAGATAAGAAGTTAATCGAACGTGAAACTGGCTGGGTATGTACTGGGATGTATGCAGTTCTGGATTTAGATGGGAGCCATATCACTTAAAGAGGAAGATTTATATCACTTATTGAAACAATTTTTTGGAAGTTTTGTACTATTTACATACGAAATTGTTTCTTTTTTTTTTATTGTCTCAGGGGAAGAAGACATGTTCACAAGCATTGATCTTGCTATTAGATGTAATAATACTGAAACAGTATGCTTTAAAATTTAATTTTCTGGTGCTGGTTAACGTTGTTTTTTTTCAATTTGTATTCTATTGCACCAAGTATAAACTTATTAATCATTAAACATTACTATTTGATTATTTCTGTTTTATATATTAATGTTAAATCTACTTATTCTGCTAACCATAAATGAAATTGCCTTTATAGAAAAATATTTGAAACAATATAAGATGTTAAAAAATAAGTTTCCTGTAATATTCTGAGGAAATCAGATTAAGATGTTCTAAATGGAGATAAAATATTTCTTTCTATCACGCATATCTCGGCAAATGCATTGTCATTATTTGAAAATTACTTTATTACAAACTAGTGAATGTTCTACAAAAGTACTTTTTTATATGTTTCATACAAAAATATTTTATTAATATCTCAACGACTATTAATACTAACTACTTGTAATTTTTCTAGGTAAGAAAAGAAAATTACATCTTGTTTAAGATTTATTACTTCCTATTCAAATTACTTCATGTCCTGGTAAGAGTTTTTTTTTATTATTCTTTTACTATTCTTTTTCTTTCTTTAATTGTGATAAAGAATTGTTAGGAAACTGCATATTTTATTGTTGTATCAAAGAATACGTGTAAAAGATAGTTTTTTTTTTTTCTCTTTTCATGTATTTTATTAAGGGGGCATATGGCTTGATCGATATCGAAAAACACGTAAACACTTCGAATCCATATAAAAACAGAAGTATTCAATGTAACTAATTTAAACCTTCTAATATTTTTAAGGTATGTTTGTAGTATTATAAAATTATAAAATGAAGTACTTCAATGTAATTAAATAAAAAATATAGCACAATTTATGTAACACAATTTCCGAAAAAAAGAAATAAAAATAGGTGTCTTATCATCATCCGAAGGATATCTTAACGTTGAATTGACATAAGAACCTAATTTTTGCTTTAAAATGATCAGGAAACTTTACTCTATAGAATGAATTACGGATATAACTATCACTCAAAGGAAACCTTATTAAAAAAAACCCTCTCAAATTTGAAAATTTAAAAAACCCTAAAAAATACAAGTTTTTTTCCCTTAAAAATACTTAAAATATTAAGCTATCTAAAATATATTAATTCATTCTATAGATAATAACATGTTACATGCATGCAAAAAAAAAAAAAAAAAAAAAAAAAATTAAGCCATCCCATCAAATAGTTTTTTTTAAATCTTACGGATAGTCGTCAAAAATCAAGTTTTGAGAAAACGCGACTTAAAGTTGCAATTAAGTGGGTGCGGCTATGAAAGTGACTGTTAGATAAATTCTTATAACTCTTTTAAAAATGCAAATATTTTTATGCGGTTTTTTGCATTGTGTTCAGAAGTAATTGAATAATCAAAATAGATGCTAAAAAATCAATTATTTGAAAAGTTTTCAAGCCCTGAGCCCCCTTAATATATTGAGTGATTTCTTAGCCCTTTAATCCTTTGAGTTCAAAGTACTGCTCCCAGGGCCGAAACTACGCTTTTTTGCACCCGGGGGAAGCATGGATTTTGGCGCCACCCCCCCCTTTTCTGCAAAGTATATTTACAAAGAGAATTTTACTAATTTTCTAATAGCAGACTTATTTTAAAATTTAAAATATAATCTTAAAATATGTAATACTGAACTACGTAATCCACAATCCAAGGGGGAGGTCACGGGGGTCATGACTCCCCTTTGAACCCCAACAAAAATATTTTAAAGATCATTTTTAAAATGAAATATACAGTAGAGTCCCGATTATCCGATTCCTGCTTAACCGAGTTTCTGCTTTAACGGAGTTATTTACTTCTGATGGACTGATGGCTTCTAATATTATGAATCTGCCATTATAAATGAAGTGTTAGGTGAAGATGAAAGAGCAGCCATAAAAAATAAGAACTCTGATTTTCTGGTCAGAATGAGAAGAAAGAAATGGCCATATTTTTTTTATTTATTTATTTTTTTTATGATCAATTCCAAAGGTATAATCCTTCAATTGGCGCCCCTTCGTTCTCGCGCCCGGGGCACATGCCCCCTCTGCCCCCCCCCCCCTTAGTTTCGGCCCTGACTCCTCCCAGATACAGACATCTCTTACACGAATTTATTCGGTTGGCACCACTTTTTTTAAAGGAACATTTTTACTTGTACATTCAGAACATATGCAAGCGAAATTTACTTTAAAAAAAAAAACTTTTAAAATGCAGTGCGTCGAATAGAATATAAAAATAAAGTCTTGGTTGGCTATTTGCCGACACTTGGCTACAAAGGGTTAAACATTAGACAATATTTCTTTTTATCTTTTAATTGCGCCATAAAATATAATGTAAGCAAAGTACTAATATTTAAACTAACGTTATAATACCTTCACAATTTTTTATCTCATGCAGGAGTAACAAGAACGAATAACCATGCATCAAAAAGATTGTAACAGAAGATAAAGAAATTTCATTTTATCATACAAATAAATTGATCATAGTTCGTTCTGAAACCGAATTCTTTTGCGAATGTCTGTAAACGGTCTATAAATGCTACGCAATCCATAATCTATAAAAGATATGCTGTAGTGCACTACTGTGGTTATTTTTAATTTCATTATCTTTGCAGTAACATGATTTTGTTAAAGTGCATCGTTAACGATATTTTCAGACCATAATGGAAGGGAATTCTTTTGCATGTCCCTGTAAACGAATTATAAGTTCTACACACTTCATTTTCAATAAAGATCATTTTATAGTAATCTAAGTAATACAGCAATTCTATAGCTATCAATAACATAATTAATGATGAAAAAAGTTGGTGTGATACGATAAGGCCAAACGAAACTTCTTATTATACCATAAAATTTTGAAATGCATGAGGCCTATCTGCAGAAAATAGGCGCAAATAAACGTGTTTCGACTTTGAATGCAGTAAAAAGATCTTCCTGCATCAGGCGCAAAAGTGTCTTACTCCTGCTTTCAAACTGGAAGCACGTATTTTGCTCTTGATGAAGGAAGACTATATTCTTTCAAAAGGCTTCGGGCATTTCTAAATTTTATGTTGTTTCAAGAAGTTATTTTTGCCCTTATTAATGACATATAAAATTATCTGAGTATATTTACATAGCGAATCTGAGTATACTTATGAGAAAAACAGTTGGGTCAGGTCGGCAGAGAGACAAACTGAATACATAAATAATTTTAAACTATGTTGAAAGTATTAAAAATTAATTTAATTTTTAAATGTTATTAACACCACCTATTTAATTTATCAATTGCATGACTATGAAAGGACTTAATACTCATAAGTTTGTTTCACCCCAAATAACTGTAGAATCGCCTCAGCTACAAGTATAAATATGCTATTTAGGTATAGTAAATCAACTATACTTTATATGATGAGGAATATGTTATCGCCACCTGGAGTTAATTTCTAATATTAGAGATCGTATTTCGAAAACTGTAAGAGATATACGAACAAAAGTTCAAATCCAAAATCTTACAGCATCAAACAACTTATGCCGTATTTATCATAATAGCGTACTATTTCTATAAACATTCCTATAAACACAGCAGGTAAACAGCTGTTGTCATCATAATTATGTAAATCCTACATAATTCAACGAATTAAACTTGTGCTATTTCTAGCTATGATTTTTCTGTGGATGCATTTTCAGCACAACACTTCAATAAACTACTGTATTAAATATTTGATACTTTGCTGACTTTTTGCACAAAAACATCTCCATACGTATCTACGCTATATGGCCAAAGGTGAACGGTCACTTGCGATTTTTGACATTTTGTTAAATATCTAAAAAAATGCATGAGGAATTAACCTGAAACAGCAGGTGTGTAAACAGCATAGTATAGGTCATATAATTCCGCGAATATTTTTTCCCGAAACCTCATAGAGGACCGTCAAAAAATTGAAAAAGAACGAATATCTTTTGGATAACCCTGTAAAAACTAATTGAGCAAAAGCGTTTAAACTCGAGATTATTAATAAGTGGCTTATTGTAATGTACTGCGTTCATTTTTATGAGTATAGCATGTATACTCGTAGAGAAATTAAGGTTTTTATAAAAACAGTCCCAAATTTCGCCAAGTTTTTTGGTTATAATTTGCAAAGTTCGTAATATAAAAAAAAAAGTTCTTTTCAGAAAATATGACAAAGAACATTGTACAGAACACTCTGCAGTCAGAATTAAAAAATAATAAAAATTGGATGGTAAATGAGCAATTTACTAAAAAACGTTTCACTGCGCATGCACGAATGCAATCAAAATATAATGTGCATAATGTGATAGCTAAATGTATAGAGCAACTTTTGTAAAAGTCTCAAAAACATAGTTTGATAATAATCGTTTATAGAATAAGCTCAAAATCCGTTGTTCCCAAAATATGAGGGGCACCAAAAACGAAGAAAAAAAAATATTAATATAGGAGGTACATTTCTGAAATTGAACATATGGGCATCTAAAACATTAGGCTTCAATATTCCACATCAGCCATCGCAGTGCAAATATTTTATGCACACCCGGGATAATAATTTTTGAACCAACCCATTATGATTGTCACTGTCGCATTGTAGAAAGTAGCCTGCGCGTAAGGCCTTAGAAAGTTCTAGATTATACTAATGCTTTCCGAAAACACAGAGAAAATAAAGCACTGTAATCATGATGCATATGTGGGTGTGTGTAAGAGGACGTGATTGCTTCCAAGCGGTACTTCCGATTGACTTCGTCGAATAAGTAATAGACCCATGGAAGAACTGCACAGATTGTTGTACAAATAGGCCGACAGATTAGGCATTTAAAATATTTTTTAAACGTTTTGCGACCTATTCTAAAAGGAAAATCATAAATGGGACAGAATATAAGCGATAAATGCTGTACCGACCCAGTCAAGCTTTTGTGGCCCAAGCACTGTGAAAAAAAGAAGAGAGATGTTTCTTAATCTGCAAAATTGTACTATAATAAAAAGCGAAAATGTACAATAACCTCCTCAGAAAATAATTTATTTTCTAAATTTAAAGAAGAATTTATAAAAATTAATTTTTATCAGCTGCACGTCATTTTCGTAAATGTTTGCGAGTGGCTTTTACAATGTATTCGTCACAACTCTCTACCCGGAAAATCGCTTTATCGGATGATACCCATTCTCCAGTAAATATTTTTATGTTCAACATACGCGTTTAACAGAGAAACATACAAAATTAACATAATTAAAGTTAACTTTAAGGGGTGAGGTAACCTTTGAACCAACAAAGTACATGGAAAAGTGACCTCTGTAAGAATTGCAGTCACTCTTTAATTAATTAACATTTAATTATAAAATTGAAAAGAACATGTTAGGAACGATTTATTTGATTTATTTTATCAATTAAAGTTCTTTAAAAAGGTATACACACATATAGTTTTTTTTTTAATTTATTTTTAAAGATAATACAATTTTTACGAAAGACTTATCCTTGCATGCATTGCGCGCATGATTTTTCTCATTTGAATGGCTGAAACAAGGCAAGATTTTTTTTTTAATGAGTACAGATATAAAGTGTTTTTAAAATTACCTACAATGGAAAAAACAAAAATCTTAGATCCCGAGAAATTTTTTTTTTTTTTTAAAAATTCGAAATATCGAGAATTTTTATATAAAAGTAGTCGTGAATTCTAAAATTTGTACTTGAAAAACACAATAATAGGTTATTTTGTGCTTGTGTATGTTTAATATATCCACCGAAAATTTCCTGTAATTCTAGGTAACCATTTTTCAGAAATCGTGCGCGCAATGATCAAAATCGCTGTTTCGAGAAAATTGGCTTTGAAGATTAAAGCACACCTTGGTCATATAGCAAAAGCTCAAAGTGTTTTAGACATAATTTCTCTTCTAATGCGAATTTTTGTATGGGGTTTGCTTTTAAATGTTCCTAATGAATCATATATAATTATAAGCTATTTTTTTTAAAAAAAATTGATTTTTGGGCGCTTCAAAGGGTGCCTGACCCCTTAACATTATTTTATTACAATTGCATGTACAAATTCAGTTTTGCAGCTAAAAATGTTTACTGAGCATCCGAAATTCCGTTATGAGCATCCAAAAAACCGATTTTCCAGGTAGAGAGAGACCTGATTAATGCATTGTAAAAGCTACTGGAAACGTTTTCCAAAATAAGGGGCAGCTGGTAAAAATTTATTTTTATAGATTATTCTTTAAATTTTGAAAATATATTGGTTTCTGGGGTTTCTAAAGATACATGGACGCTTTTTGGAATCTTGGGTGACTCTGAAGAACTCATTCTATGTTTTCATACGTGATGATTTTCGTAGATTAAGGCTCCTGTCCCTGCCGACGAAGACACTTACGAACTAATACTAATCCTATGGGAAAGGATTTTTCTAATATATCGTTTGCATTTCGACATTTTTAAATAAGTTTTTTTGCATTGGATAGCCGAGATCCGTCTCTATATCGAACCATTTTATTTTATTTATTTATTTTTTTTTTTGGTTGAAGATATTTTTTACAATGACACTTTCATTTTCAGAACCGGTTTTGAAAATGAAAGTAACTTTATAAAAAATATATGCGACCAAAATCCAGAAAGTAAAAAAGGTGCGATGTAGAGATGGACCTCGGCTATCCAAAGCAAAATAATAATAATAATAATAATAATAATAATAATAATAATAATAAAAGAAAATGTGGAAATGCAAACGAGATATTAGATAAATCCCTCCCCATAGGATTGGCATTAGTTCGTGAGTGTCTTCGCCGGCCGGGACAGGAGCCCCCTTTTTAAAGTGAATGTCACGTCTACAGTTTCAAAACGGAAGGTCCAATGTGCAAATCCTGATATCATTGTGTCAGAAATTAATCCGAATCTGAGGTGCTATGTGAAAATTTCAGAAACTCAATTGGAGTAACTTTAGTTTTTTTTTTTTTATGTAAGAAAATGTGTATCACATTTAGGTAAAAAATTCATACTTAATTCGATTTCTTATTTTATATTTTACTTCCCATAAAGAAAATTCTTAATTTTAACATTTTAAAATATAAAAAAATCAAGCCTGTTGAATAAATATAGTTTTACATGAATCTTATTTTAAAGGAAACAAAATAGCAAATTGTGTAAAAATCAAGATTTTGTTTTCTCATACTGAAATAAATTGCGCATTCTTTCTACAAAAAGAATCCTTTATTGGATTATTTTCTTTTATGTTATATATAATTTATTTTATGTAATGTTACATAAACAGGCGTGCAGAGTCAATATAGTTTTAATATAGTCTTTGTGTAAAGCAAGTGTTTAACAATGTAAATTTGAAGATTTATTGTTCATTCGAAAAGCAATACATTTTTCCTAAGGAAAAAAGAATCTTTTTGTGATAATTTTCCTTTAAGTTATGGTTAAAAAAAAAAAAAAAAAAAAAAAAAGAGAGAGAAAGTCACAGTTGCATTGCAGATAATAGTCTCAGAGTGTGCTTTGGAAGTTCTATTTTTTTACTTGATGTAAAAAACAATAAATGCAGCTTCAGAAAAAGCTTTAACTAAATCTTTCTTTTCTACATTATATTTAACTTGCGACAAGGGAAGCATTATATAACATTATTATTTTAACATTTTAAAATTAAAATAAATTTATATAATCAGTCATGTAGGACAAAAAAAGTTTTAGTTTAGTCTTAACGTAAAGTAGACATATACTTATTTAAATATCGATATGTATTGTTTATATTAAAATAAATATACTTTTTCTATGCAAAAGGAATCTTTTATTGGGTAATTTACCTTTAAGTTATGCTTTAAAAAAGAGAAAGTCACAGCAGCATTTAAAAATTTAGTCTTCGTAAATCCTTTGAATGTTCGAGTTTTTACTTGATGTAGTAAAATGTGAATGACAGTTTGATAAAAATCTTCATATAAAAATACATTTGCCATTTTACATGTTACTTGAGATAAAGAAAATTTTTGATTTCAACATTTGAAATTTTGCATCTAGCCTTTTATAAAAAGAATCATAATTATTTATATTTCTTCACTTTTCTTTTTTTTTATGTATATAATATTTTCGACTGAAATGGCGATTTAAAATATGATTGTTACAATACCATTTTAGAAACAAAAATAGCACATATAAGGGCTACAGAAGTTCTAAGCTTAATTTAGGTAGGGAATGTGAATGACAGTTTAATAAAAATCTTTGTCTAAAACTGTGTTTTATATTTTATTCCAGTAAAGAAAAACTCTAAAATTTAACAGTAACATCGTCTAAGCATTGTCTGTTTTGCTTTATATATTATTTAAAATAAAGGGTATTTTAAATTGCAACATTTAAATCCTTTACACTGAAGACTTTAAAAAATATATGTAATTAATCATATTTATTCATAATTCATGCCCTAATTCTTTACATATTTATATAATGCTTTCGACTCAAATAGAAATATATATGGCACATTTTTGTTTCATAAAAATGCTTTGTTTAAAATTGTCGTTCGTGCTTTGTATTTTACTTGTGAAAAAGGAAGTCGTTAATTTTAATATTTTGGAATTAAAATAAGTTTATATAATCAGTCATGCTAAAAGAAATAGTATTAATTTTGCTTTAATATAATGCATGCTTATAGCTATGTAAAAGTCGAAAATTTTTGGCCCATACTAAAAAAAATTATATACATATATATATTTTTTTTTCTTACGAAAAATGAATCCCTTGTTGAGTAATTTTCCTTTATCTTGCAGTAAGAAAAAATAATTATAATAACACAGTCGTATTGGACAAATAGGCTGCGTAAATGCCTTTTAAGTTCTAGCTTTTTCTTAATGTAGGAATATGGGAATGAATTAGAATGATAAAAAAAAAGCTTCATATAAATCTGCATGTGGTATTTTGCATTTTACTGGAGATAAAGAAAACGCTTGATTTCAGAGTTGAAATTTTACATATTTTATACAGTCTTTTAAAAAGAGAATCATAATTATTTATATTTCTTCATTTTTTTCATAATTTTTCATTTATGTAAACAATTTCTGCTACTGAAACGGAAATTTAAAATATGACTATCACAAGTCCGATCTAGAAACGAAAAGATCTAATATGAAAGCTTTAGAAGTTCTAAGTCTAATTTAAGTAGGAAAAGTAAATGGCAGTTTGGTAAAACGCTTCATATAATACTACATTTTGTAATTTACATATTACTTCAGATTTAAAAAAAAAGATTTCAATATTTGAAATTTCGCATCTTTTATACTAAAAGCCTTTTTTAAAAAGAATCATTTCTACAGCTTTTTATCTTTGTTCGTTGGCACAATTCTGATTTTATTTATATAATATATGCGACTGAAATTTGGACTTAAAATATAACTGTCTCAAGACCGTTGTAGAAAAGAAATAGCGTATATAAGTTTAATTTAGGTAGGATATAAAAAACCTTTGTCTAAAACTGTTTTTGTGTTTTATATTTTATTCCAGATAAAGTAATTCTCTAACATTTAAAATTGCGCATCTCCAATACCAATGACTTTTTCGAAAAAGAATTCGCCTATATTCTTAGCTGATGCAATAATTCTTTAAATATGTATGTGATATTTTGATAAATATGGCTCCTTAAAAATATAACAATCACAGTCGTATAATAGAAAAGTATTTACGTAAAAGATCTGGAATTTCTAAGTTTTACTCCATGAATCAAAATATTAATCATATTTTAATATAAAATATCATCTAAGCACTCTCTTTTTGCTTTATATGTATTTAAAATAAAGATAGCAACATTTAAATCCATTATGCTAAATATCTTGTGGTTAAAAAAAAAAAAAAAAAAAAAAGAAAAAAAAAAGAAAGAAAGAAAAGGAAAAAAAAAATGAAAAAGAAAATCGCAGTCGCATGGAAAAATAGTCTGCGTAAATGCTTTGAAAGTTCTAGCTATTACGTGATGTAGGAAAATGTGAATGGCAGTATGATAAAAAAGCTTCACATAAAACTGCATGTGGTATTTTACATTTTACTTGAGATTAATATATATATATATATATATATATGTATATTTCAACATTTGAAACTTTGCATACTGAAAGCCTTTTTTAAAAATGAATCATAATTATTTATATTTCTTCCCTTATTTTCTATATTTCTTAATTTATGTATGTAATATTTGCCACTGAAACGGAAATTTAAACTATGACTACCACAAGTCCGATCTAGAAAAGAAAAGATCTAATGTAAAAGTTTAGAAGTTCTAAGTCTAATTTAAGTATAAAATGTAAATGACAGTTTTATAAAAAGTTTCATATAATACTACGTTTGGTTAATTACAAGTTTTTTGAGATCTAAAATATTTATTTTAATATTTGAAATTTCGCATTTTTTATATTAAAAGATTTTTTGAAAAAGAATCATAAGTATTTATATTTCAACAGCTTTTTTTTCATAATTCTAATTTTATGTATATAATATTTGCTATTGAAATGGAGGTTTAATATATGACCATCACAAGACCGTTGTAGAGAAATAAGGGAATATATAAAAGCTTTAGAAGATCTAAGTTTAATTTATGTAGGAAATGTGAATGGCAATTTGATAAAAACCTTCGTATGAAACTGTTTTTGAGTTTCGTATTTTATTCCAGTAAAGAAAATCTCCAGCATTTAAAATAGCGCATCTTCAATACCAAAAGCTTTTTCGTAAAAGAATTCACATTTATTCTTAGCTTGAGCAATAATTCTTTAAACATGTATGTGATACTTTTAATTAATATGGAGGCTTAAAAATATAACAATCACAGTAGCGTAAGGCATTTGCGTAAACGATCCGGAATTTCTAAGTTTTACTCAATGCCGGAAAATGTTAATCATATTTTAATATAAAAAATCATCTATATGGCCTATTTTTGTTTATGTATTATTTAAAATAAAGAATATTTTAGATAGTAACACTTAAATCATTTACACTAAAACACTTTCAAATAGGGGAGACTAGGGAAGGTTGACCCACTTTTTACGAAATGATTGTTTATTTTTTAAATTTTGAACGTAGAATAAAGTTTTATATATCATTTTATTCGTTATACAATCAGTTATCAAAATAAAATTGCTACTAAGTGTAACATATAAGTAATTTGAAAAATGATTGATTTTAATCATGAAAAAATAATGAGTCAAGGCTCCCCACATATGGGAGGGTTGACCCACTATATGAGAGGCTTAACCCACTTTGTTTTATATTGCACTATTTGTGAAGATAAATAAAATCAGTTAAAACAAAAGCAAAATAACTTTATTCTACATGCTTTAATTATTATAAAAAATACATTTTTTTAAATGTGATGCTTAAATAAACCTGCTAAGACGCAATCGCAAGAGGAGAAAAATTTTGTTTTAAACAGAATTTTGTCTGGGCAGGTATAAATGTACAGCAGGGAAAATGAAATTTTAACATGTAAGGCTGTATTCTGTTAGAGACAGGTTCCGTTTTCATAGCGCTCCATGTTATTATGTCCGGATTTAGGAGTCACTGTCCCGCTTTTTTTTCTATATCCTGTTCTATTTTTTGTGACACTCTATCTGACAACTCCAGTTCTCACACAGTTTGGCTTCATCTCGCTGTATTCACCCTGGTGAAATTTTCTACATACCTTCCTAAAGTTTTTCGATCGATGCTATGTTCTTTTGCAACCGCATGGGCACATGACTTATCATTAACATGATTTAAACCTTTGAGGGGCAAAGTACTTTCAGTACTAAAATGTTGAAATAAATGACTGGCACCAGAATTTACGAACAAATTTACTTGGAAATAAGAAAAGGCTATATTTCACATACATATTAAATGAAAAAGCTTTCAGCAAAATTCTGGTGCCATTGTGATGTTTCGGAATTAAAATTAAGTGGTTTTATAAACATGCCACTACCCCTCGAAGGGTTAAGACTGCTGCTTTTATCTTTTCTAGTCATTTCTAGTCTTTCCCACTGTTCCTATTGCAAGTAATATTTAAATGGAAAAAAGTTCCTATCAACTTTTCCATTTTCTAGCAATTTTTCACATTTTTCTATAGTCAATTTTAAACATTTTCTTTTCCATCACATCCTTTTACTGAAGCTTTATAGAATAAATTTAAATTCTTTTATGTATATACCATTAACTTTTCATTATGCACAGTGTATAATAAATTTTTTTCCAAAACCACTTAATTAAGGGAGCCTTGAGCATCTGGTCATCCCTCCCTCACATTGACTGTTTCAAGCCTCCCTTCAGAGACCTTTTCTAAAGAATACCACATTGTTATTTTAAGCCTAACTTACTGTATAGTCTTTATGCCTGGAATGAAAGCTCGATATTTCTGCATTACTTTAAACCTACTTACTTAAATTTCTATAATATAATTTATTTAAAAAAAGCTTACAAAATAGTTCTACAAAATACAATTTTTAGGTTGAAATCGCCTCACAATTGATTTTTCCACACCTATTTCGATTATCTTTATGAAACGAAGACTGTTGTTTGAGTATTCCAGTAGTTTTGGTTGACACCTATTGAGAAAACTCTGAAATTCTTTTAAATATGAAAATTGATGGGTGGGCCAAGCCTCCCGTATGGTCAACCATCGTTACTCTACCGTATACATATAATTAATCATAGTTACAAATAATTCATGTTTCGATTCTCCTAATATTTATGTAACACTTTCGACTCAAATAGATATTTTAAAGGGAAAAATATTTTGAATAATTAAATGTATATATATTCTTATGACACTATTTTGTTTCATGAAAATCTTCGTTTAAGCAAAATGAATCCTTTGTAGTAAAATTCTTTGTACCAAAAAGAATCCTTTTAGGTAACTTTCCTTTATCTTATGTCAGAAAAAAGTCACAGTCGCATTTCAGAAATACTCTGCGTAAATGCTTAGAAAGTTCTAGCTATTTATTGATGTAGGAAAATGTGAATGGCGGTATGATAGAAAAGCTTCATATGAAACTGAATATGTGATACTTTAGATGTTACTTGAGATAAAGAAAATTTTTGATTTCAACATTTGAAAATTTGCATTATTTATACTAAAAATCTTTTTGAAATATTATCATAATTATTTATATTTCTACCCTTTTTTCCGTAATTCTTTATTTATATATATAATATTTTGCAACTGAAATGAAGGTTTGGAACATGATTATCTCAATCTTTTTTTAGAAATAAAAATAGCGTATGTCATAGCGTATTGCACCTTTAGAAGCTCCAAGTTTAATTTAGGTAGGAAATATGAGTGACATTTTAATAAAAATCTTCATATAAAACTTTATTTTGTAGTTTATATGTTCCTGAGGATTAAAAAAAAAACGATTTCAATAATTAAAATTTCGCATCTTTTATATCAAAAGTCTTTTTGGAAAAGAAACATAAGTATTTCTATTTCTCCCCTGTTTTCCCTTTAATAGTTCTTAATTTATATATATAATATTTGCGATTGAAACAGAAATTTAAAATATGACTACCACAACACCGTTGTAGAAAAGGAAATAGCGCATATAAAAGCTTTAGAAGTTTTAAGTCTAACTTAGGTAGGGAATGTGAATGACATTTTGATAAAAAACCCTGTCTAAAATTGTGTTTTACATTTTATTTCAGTAAAGAATATCTCTAACATTTAAAATTGCGCATCTTCAATACAAAAAGAATTCACGTTTACTCTTCGCTTGTGCAATAATTCTTTAAATATGTATGTGATACTTTTTACTTATATAGAGGCTTAAAAATATAACAATCACAGTCGTTTAATAGAAAAGCACTTACTTAAAAGATCTGCAATTTCTAAGTTTTGCACAATGCAGGAAAATGTAAATCATATATTAATATATAACATCGTCTAAGCATTATCTGTTTTCCTTTATATAATATTTAAAATAAAGGGTATTTTAGATTGTAACATTTAAATCCTTTACACTAAAAGACTTACAAAATATATATAATTATCATTAGTTACTCATAATTCATTCTATCATTTTTTTTTTCGTATTTATATAATACTTTCGACTGAAATAGAAAAAAAAATAGAATAATAAATAAAATTTTATTGTTTTGGCACATTTTTGTTTAATAAAATATTTCCTTTAAATTTCTCTTTTGTACTTTGTATTTTACTTGAGATAAAAGTTGTCTTTGATTTTAATATTTTGTAATTAAAATATGTTCATATAATCAGTCATGTAGGAAAAAAAAATTGTATTTGTCAGTGAGCTCCATATATAACAGGAGTTCTGACTCGGTGGTCAGAAGTTTGGAAGTCAAATGAAGCATGCAAGGTAAAGGTAAAAAATAATCCGCGTTGTTATTGTTTAGTATTAGTGCTCTCATTAACTATTATCCTAACTTATACTTCTCTTATTAAGCTATGCTTATGAAATTAATGGATTCCCTAATCATGTAAGAGAATGTGATAAGCAGCATTTTTAAAAATGAATACGAGCTAAAATTATAGTCACAGTATCCTTCCGCTGACCGATGGAAATCATGTCGGAAAATAGGCAGATCACCTGTTATATATGGAGCTCAGTGGTATTGGTTTAATTTAATGCAATGCGAGCTTATAGCTATATAACCCTCGAGATTTACTCCTCATACTAATATATATATATATATATATATATATATATATATATATTTCCTAACCAAAAGGAATATTTTGTTAGGTAATTTTCCTTTACTTTCTGGTTATTTAAATAAATAAAAATACAGAGGAAGGTGAAAAAACAACTGTGATAAAATTTTCGCTATATAAAGTAAACCTTGGAATTAAAAAAAAAAACATTCAAAGCACAAAAGCAATTGGAACACCAACTTAAAAAAAAGCGTAATTCACCTGGAAAGAAAATTATGGAAGGCAAGAACTACAGACATAATGTAAAGAAAACTTCTCTTGCAAAAGAAATGTCTAATAATTCAGAATCTAAAAAGAAAAAGCAAGACATTGAGGATTGTTTTTGCCTAATTTGTAAGAAAAATAAAATAGCAGAAATAAGTCAGTGTTCAGATTGCCAAATATGGTTGGTCCCATGTTCTGTTTGTTCACTCGAATAAAAAAATAACAAACGAAATTCATGTGTAAGCCTTGCATCACTTCTTACATGATATTCAAGTAACTGGCAAATAGTTTCATAATTTCCATTCTTAACTAATTTTAACTTTGATTTATATTTTGAATACATTTTGATCTAAAACAATTATTCTTACAAAAAAAAACTTGGACTTATGCTGTCAAATTTAATGATTAAAAACACTTACGATACTCATCAACGTACAACGTAAATAAAAAAAAAAACTATATTAAAAACACCTTTAAAATATACCAACGTTTCATGCTCTTTCTAATGAGGCATCATGGGGGGGGGGGGGAGGTTCTTGACCTCTACGGAGCAAAGTTATGCACAACATAATCACTGTCACAACGTCAAACTGAAAACATTTCTGTAACAGATCATTAAACATCAAAATTAATATTGCATCGGACATGGCGCCATTTGTTGGTAGGCTATAGCACAATTATCAAAAACAGGAAAAACTGAAATTAACTTTACAAATGTATTTATTTCAAAACATTTAACCAAACATTAGAAACCTGAAATGAGATGTTGTCATTACATACTCCACTTTACCTCAGACTAATTTCTATAAATTCTCGTATAAGGGATTTAAGAGGGCTGGAATATCTAGAAATAATTTTCACATCATCAGAATGAATTGTTGCTAATCTAGATAGAACTGTAGACTGTCTATTGAATTTTAAATCCCTTTCTTGTTCTTTAATTCTTTCAAACAGGCATCGTTTTGTTATGCCAATATATGATGCTAACAAACCAGTTTTGAGTTGCACAGGGATTTCATAAACACCAGAATGAAATAAAAGTGGGTAGAGAATCTTGCTTTTGGCAATAGCTGTAAACAGATTTTTTGAGGGGGAGGCAACATGATGAATTCCGAATCTATTAAAAATTCTCTTTAATCTTTCAAACATTGCTGGAATATAAGAAATTTTTCTATGAATAGGACGTGTTAACTGAGCACATTGGGGATAACTATTGAACTTCTCGATTATTTTATGGATAACCTGTGGTCAATTCCAATCTTGACAATCTGGTTCAGTTCATCTTCTAAAAATTCATCCGAACAAACCCTCTTAATAAAAGAATTAAACATAGAAATTTTGTAACCCCATGGGGTTGAAGGAGTAACAGGAATGATGCTATCTATCTTCATTGATTTTCTGAAAAATTTTTTTTTAAGTGAAGAACCCGATTTTATAACTAAAACATCTAAAAATGGGAGGGCGTCATTGACTTCATTTTTATTGGTAAATTTAATACTGTCATCAAGTTGATTTCATTTTTCAAAAAATTCTACTAAAGTTGGTTTTCCTTCTTCCCATACTACAAAAATGTTATCAACGTATCTTAACCATAATCTAAGTTTATGTTTGAAAGTGTTAAAAATAAATTCTTCTAATGGTCTAAACCTAAACTCAGCAAAAATACTTGACACAGCTGACTCCATCGGTGCACCCTTATCTTGTTTATAATATTCACCGTTAAAGTAGAATATATTACTCTGATTAATTAAATTTAACCCTGCTTCTAGTGAGGTTTTAATTTCTTGACCCAGATTACTTAATTTAGCTAGAGACTGGTTAATAGTATGTGTAACTTTGAAATATTTATGGAGGGGAAAAGTGAGACAATATCAAAACTTGCCGAAATACTATTAACGTTAATCTCTACAGCTGCAATCCGGTAAATAAATTCTTCAGTAGAAGAAATAGAAAACTTTGAAGACGGAATAATCATTTTGAGAAAACTAGCATAAGCTTTTTCAACATAATAAAGTGGACCTTGGCATCTCGTGACAATCGGTCTAAATGGAAAGTCTGGTTTATGATCTTTAATTCTAGCTGTAATCCTGGGCGTAACACCTGTATGGTTAAGCTTAATTTTACTCTTCCTTTCATCGGACCAATTACTTTTTCTAAGAAGCTCATGTGCTTTTCTGTAGAATTATTCTTTCTTTCAGACATTTGGTTTCATTACATTGGGTTGCTGTTGTTTTGTTTCATTGTTTTATTAATGGTAAACTTTGCTTTTAATATGATTAGTTGTCCTCCGTACTTATTAAAACAGACTAATATTGTTTGGTCCAATTTAGGCGACTGGGTGTCCAACTTAGGCGATCAGTCGCTGAATTTGGACCACTTTTGACAAATTTTTCAAATTAAAATAAAACTTAAGATTTTCAAAAAGAAATTGTTGTAAAGATTTATTTAGTTAGTAAATGAATAGACTGACCACGTGTAGTTATGTTTTGTTGATATTCCAAGAATAAAGTGAGTTACACCTAAAAATAAGTGAAGTGGCCCAAATTCTACTACTCTCTCCTATATATATATATGGAAGGAGTGATTTTGGGAAGAACAACATTATTCTCAAGAGTAACATACCTCTTTGTTTGAAAAAAAAAACAGTTTAAACAATGTATTTTGCGTGTCATAACTTATGGAGCAGAAACATGGATGCTAACAAAACGGATGGTACAAAGATTACAAACAACACAGAGAAGTATGGAAAGACGTATGCTACACTGTAAAAAAAAAAAGACATTTTTACAGTACAAAGTACTGTTCATCTCGCGCACAAGCTCGACCACAGTGAATGTGTTGTATCTTTCTTTGGTTTCCTGACTATATTAACATTGAAAATACAGTAGTTGCGTAAAATTAACAGCACAATGTGCTGGCAATTTGGACGCCAGCAGTTTGTGCTGTAAAAAAATTCGTCCAAATTGCCAGCACATTGTGCTGTTAATTTTACGCAACTACTGTATTTTCCATGTTAATATAGTCAGGAAACCAAAAAAAGATGCAGCACATTCACTGTGATCGAGTTTGTTCTGGCAAATCTACAGTGGTTTACATACAGTGTAGGTATAACGAGAAGAGACAGAAAAAGAATAACCTGGATAAGAAGTCAGACGAAATTTTTTGAGATCATTGAAAGAATTAAACGGCTAAAATGGAAATGGGCTGGGCACATTGAAAGAAGACAAGACAATAGGTAGAGCACAAACATCCTACAGTGGTATCCCAGAGATGCAAACGGCGAAGAAGACGACCTCAAGTAAGATGGAATGATGAAATCAGAAAAGTAGCCGGTGTTAATTGGTTGACTAAAGCAGTAGACAGGAAACATTGGAAAAATCTGGGGAGAACTACATCTAGCAGTAGATTGAAAACGGCTGCTGATGATGATGATGATATATTTCATTCTTTGACATTTTGCATATTTTAAGAATCATAATTACTTATTTTTTTTTCTTTTTTTTCAAAAAATCTTCATTTATGTATATTATATTTGCGACTGAAACGGAAATTTAAAATATGACTCTCAAAAGTCCGTTATAGAAAAGAAAATAGCTAATATGAAAGATTTAGAAGTTCAAAGATTAATTTAAGAAATGTTAATGACAGTCTGATAAGAAGCTTAATATAAAACTACATTTTGTAATTTACATGTTGCTTGAGATTAAAAAAAGAAGAATACAATATTTGAAATTCTGCATATTTTATACTAAAAGCCTTTTTGAAAAAGGATCATAGGAAGTTATTTTTTTTTCATTTATTTATTTATTTATTTTTTTGCATAATTCTCATTTTATGTATATAATATTTGCGACTGAAATGTTGGCTTAAAATCTGTCTATCACAAGACCGTTGTAGAAAAGAAAATAGCGTATATAAAATCTTTAGAAGATCTAAGTTTAATTCAGGTAAGGAAATGCGAATGACAATTTCATAAAAGCCTTTATATCAATTTGTTTTTGAGTTTAATCTTTTATTTCTTTAATGAAAATCTCTCGCATTTAAAATTGAGCATCTTCCATACCTAAAGGTTTTTCAAAAAAGAATTCACATTTACTCTTAGCTGGTGCAATAATTCTTTAAATGTTTATATTATACCCTTGATTAATATGGAGGCTTAAAAATATATCAATCACCGTCGTATAATAGAAACACATTAATGTAAAAGATATGGAATTTCTAAGTTTAGCACAATGCAGGAAAATGTGAACCATATTTAAATATAAAACATCATATAAGAATTGTCTGTTTTGCTTTATGTATTATTTGAAATAAAAGGTATTTTAGATTGTAACATTTAAATTCATGAAACTAAAAGACTTTACACTAACAGACTTTAAAAAATATATATAATTAATCATAGTTATTCTTATGGCACATTTTTTTCTTTTTTTTTCATAAAATGCTTCTTATAAAATTGTTCTTCGAATATTATATTTTAGTTGCGATAAAATATGTCTTTGATTTTAATATTCTATAATTAAAATAAGGTTATATAATCATCATGTAAAGAAGTAGTATTAGTTTAGTCTTAATATAGTGTAATATCATAGTTATAAAAAAGACGCTATTTATTGCTCATACTAAAATTCATATATTTTTCATGAACAAATAGAATCATTTGTTTAGTAATTTTCCTTTGTCTTATGTTAAAAAAAAGAAGAAAAAGAAAAAGAAAAAGAAATGAAAAGTAAAATCACAGTCACATTGCTGAAAACTGACTGGGCAAATTCTTTAAAAGTCCCTGTTTTTACTTAACGTAGGAAAATGCGAATGACAATTTGATAAAAAGCTTCACATAAAACTACATTTGTATTTTACATGTTACTTGAGATAACGAAATTTTTTATTTCAAAATTTGAATTTTTGTACCGTTTATAATAAAAACATTTTTGAAAAAGAATCATAATTATAACTTCCCCATTTTTCCATAATTCTTTATTTATGTATATATTATTTGTGACTGGAATTGCAGGTATAAAATATGATTATCATAAGCTCATTGTAGAACAGAAAATAGCTTTAGTAGTTCTAAGTTCAAGTTACGTAGAAAATTTGAATGACAGTTTCATAAAAAGCTTCATATAAAACTACATTTTTTATTTTATATGTTACTTGAGATTAAGAAAAAAATAAGATTAAGAAAAAAAAATGAATTTTCATATCTTTTACTCTAAAAGCTTTTTTTTTTTTAAAGTATCAATAGTATTTATATTTCTTCCTCTTTTTTTTTTTTTTTTTTTTTTTTTTTTTGTATAATTTTTAATTTATGTATCTAACATTTGCGACTGAAAAGGAAATTTAAAATATGTCTTTCACAGGACAATTGCGCAAAAGAAAATAGCGACTTCTAGAAGATCAAAGTTTATTGTAGGTAGGATATGTGAAAGATAGTTTTATAAAAAGCTTCATATAAATCTACTTTTTGTAGTTTATACATGTTACTTGAGATTAAAAAAAAAAAAAAAATTACTTCAATATTTGAAATTTCTCATGTTTTATACTAAAAGCCTTTTGAAAAAGATTTATATGTATTTATATTTCTTCCCACCTTTTTATTCATATATTTATTTTGTATATGTATGTAATATTTTCGAATGAAACGGAAATTTAAAATATGAATATCACTAGGCTGCTGTAGTAAAGAAAATAGCGTATAGAAAAGCATTAGAAGATCTAAGTTTAATGTAGGTAGGAAATATGATTGACAGTTTGATAAAAACCTTTGTCTAAAACTGTTTATGTGTTTTATATTTTATTCCAGATAAAAGAAATCACTGACATTTAAAATTGCGCTTCTTCAATACAAAAAGTTTTCTCGAAACATATTTCACAGTGCAATAATTATTAAAAGAAAAAACATAATTAAAAAACAATTATTTAGACTTGATTCTGTAGTATTTTTATTTCTTATAGTTAAATCTATGGTCTTTGTAAAGGGTATTGTTTTATGAGGTGGTTTTAATCCTATGTATTACTTCGTCTGTTCTTTTGCAACTAATGGAATTATCTTTTATTTTTATTTTTCTATTTTTTATTTATTTTTAAACTGTTAAGCTATTTCAGCTATTTAATGCCCCTTTTGTTTTTTATATATCCTTTTCTATTTTTTATTCAAAGTTTTAATTTTATTATCTTTATGTAGTTTTAACTACAGCTAAACATTCTTCCTTCTATGGCTCTCTATTTCATCTGCAATTATCGTTTACCAGGATGTTAACTTGGACCGCAACTAGGTAATTCAAGCAGATTCTTACATTGTTCCATTCATGATATACATATGTGATAACTTTCAATTCAATTAGAGTTTTAAAAATATACCAATCACAGTTGTATACTAGAAAATCTTTTACATAAAAGTTTTGGAAGTTCCAAATTTTACTTAAAGCAAGAAAATGCGAATAATATTTTAATATAAAATATCATATAAGCATTGTCTGGTGTATTTTATAAATTATTTAAAATGAACGTTACTTCAGATTGTAATATTTAAATCTTTTACATAAAAAGACTTTCGAAAAAATGTATTATTCATTGTTTTACATTTAAATTATGTTATATACCTTTGAATATTCACGTAATAATTATTCATTGTTATTGGTACATTATGTAATAATTCTTTCAAATTTACGCAATAATGCGCACTACAAATAGAAATTTAAAATGAAGAATAATTTAGAATTATAACAGAAAATTTAGAATAATAATAATAATGATAATAATAATAATAATAATAACAATAATAATAATATTAATAAATTCATTTTAATCGCACGCTTTTAAGTTTTGATTTCTTTAGAAAACATTTAGAACATAATTTTCTTAGGAAATATTTATTTTAAAATAAAATTAGTAATCATACCTCAGTCTTTACCTCATTTTCTTAAACCATTTATCAAGGTTAATGGTTTGTGTTCAACAGAAAAATTTTGAAAATCGTGATAGAATATATAATATTTTTAGATAGATGTTGAAAGTATGTTACGTGCTTAAGCTGTTTAAAGTCGCATAAAAATTTTATATAATGAAATCCTATTAAGTGAGTTTTTATTATTTTTTTAAAGCAGATTTAACAAGGAGAATCAAGGGTAACGCATGTGTCTGGTAGATTCTGCAGAAAAATCGATGCTATAAAATAAACAAAGAAATACAGTAATAGGATTTTCATTTTTTTCAAATTTATTTACTTTTTTTTCTTTCACAATTTTATTTTCAACTGTGAAAAAAAATGAACTATGTCTTCAATAAAAGAATTAAAAAATAACTCTAAGGATAAAATTATATCTTTTCTGCACGATTTGGATAAAAATTCACAGAACAGAATCGAAAAAGCAAAATGACAGTAATGTAATTTCGTCTGCTATTAGAAATTTATTTTTCTTTTAAGAGTCGCAAAAAAAAGGAAATTTGTATTAATCTTCTTTTCTACTGGCTTAATAATCTGTATATATTTAACAAAAAAAAAAAAAAAAAAAAAAAAGTTGGGGTTACAAAATCATGATAGAATTTCTAATTGACTTTCCAAATTTTTATGTAGTTCTTTAAAATATGTAACATGCTTGATCTATTTAAAGTCACATAACATTAAGCTCACACTTGCATGTAATTAAATCGCATTAGGATATTTCTTTTAAAAAGAAAAGTAGTATAAATAGGAAGAAAATGTTTGACATATGGGCCTGGTTGATGAAAAATGAAAAAAGAATAATATTAAAATTTCTTAATTTATGCAATTAAAAATATATTTTCAATGCTTGTAAAAAGACTTATATTGTTTTATTTCAAAAAATAAATAAAAAACTTTTTATTTATTAATACATTTAAAATTATCTTGTTAATTATTTTTTCCGTTAAAAAAAAAAAAAAAAAAGAAGAAGAAGAAGAAGAAGAAAAAAAGAATGAAAGAAAAAACAATGTTGACTGTTTCGTACTTTATCCTATTAGAAGCATGCATATTTTCCCAATCAGGAAATCGCAAGAGTTTTGTTTCCCAAGATGGCTTTTAAACGCAAAAAGTAAAAAAAATAACTTTACTGTTAAAATTGAACGTTTTCTAATTGATTCTTGAAAGAAATAAATACAAATCAATCAAATACAAAAACTAAAAATTATATAGTAATGATATAGCAAATTTTATGAAATTTGAAACATATTTTACCAAGTAAGAAATTTGCATCGTTTAGTGACGAAAGGTTATTTGTAAGTGCAGAAGTTTAATTTTATATCCGTAAAAATAATTAAGAAGTGGTTTTAGGAAAAAACTCATTGGAAATATCTATTTTTGTTTCGCTTTGGAGAAGTTTTTCAATTATATGCTTCAGTAAATAATTTTAATTTAATAATCTCCTTTCAATATAATGGTAGAAAAACGAAATGAATATTTATGCAGATGTTACACGCTTGAGCTGTTTAAAATTTTGTGATATAAAATTTCCTGTACTGATAACTTGTTAACAAGTTTTCTTCAATGAGAAAACTGATAGAAGCAAGTAGAAAATAAGCTGAGATCTGTGGCCCGGTGAAAATCATAGCTATAGAACGAAAAGAAAAAGGTTCAGCAATGAAATTTGGTGTTTCATTTTAGCAATAATACATTTAAAGTAAAAAGATTTACATTATTTCCTTTTGATGCATTACTTTTAAAATGCGAAAATTTAACTTTGTATTAAGAAAAGCAATTAGGAATGAACTTTACGGATATAATAGCGTATTTCCTAATTTATCAAGGAAAGATATCAAAGTGCAAGAATGAAATAAAAACGCTGTAACGAAATTTGATATATAATAAGCTATTAGAAATATATTTTTCCAGGTAGGAGATTTTTACGATTTTCTTTCAAAAAATAACTTTTTAAATGCAAAAATTTAATTTTTCATTCAGAAAAGCAATCAACCAATTGATTTAAAAACAAAATTATTCCACACGTTTTTTTTTTTTTTTTTTTTTTTTTTTTTTTAAATTTTGGCGAGGTTTTCTCTATTATCTGCTTTAGTAAGTCATTCTCGTTTAATCTTATTTCAATGAATGATAGAAAAAAAATATTTTTTTATGCAGATCATTAAAATACATTATATGCTTGAGCGGTTTAAAATCGCATAAAATTAAGCCCAACCTTCCATATACTGAAATCTTGTTAACAGATTTTTTCGATGAAAAAGAATATCAAAGCAATTAGTTAGTAAGGGAAAAGAATCAATGAACCTATCTAAACAAAGAGTGCAAATTTATAGTTTATGCTATTAAGAATATGCATATATTCTTATGCATATATCTATTATATTATTGTTAATATATATTATATACTAATATATTATATGCATTATAATATATTATAATATTAATATTAATTTCAGGAAAAGGAATCAAGGAATAGAATTATTAACAAGTTTATTCATTTTTTGACACGTTTTCTTTATTTCCTGCAGCAGTAAGTCATTATCATGTAATGATCTTCTTTCAGTACTGATAAAAAAATAAAGAATTTTTAAGAGCCTGGAATTTTCAATGTTCAAAAGATATTATATGCTTGAACTGTTTCGAATCGCATAAAATTAAGTTCAAACTTTAATATACTAAAATCTCGCTAACAGATTTTATCAATAAAAAAGAAGATCAAAGAAAGTAGATATTATGGGAAAAAAAAACAATGAACCCATTAAACCAAAATGTGTAAATTTATAGTTTATGCTATAAAGAACATATATCCCCATATATATATATATATATGTTATATAATATACTAAATAAAATAGGTGTAAATATCCAACGTACACTTTATTCACAAATTACAAGATAATATAAAATAAACACATGAATAAAATAAATATCAACGTTTCGGTTTAATCTTTAAAACCATCATCAAGAGCAAAATTTTCTAAAATACAAATCGTCAGGAAGCAATCTATATTCTACATCTTAAAAATGAAATTAAAACTAGGAACAGTTCAACAGAAACTTTCAAAATCATTAAAACAACTCAGTGACGCCATCTGTTATTCAAATATAAAAGAAGAATGAAGGACTAGAACAAACATGGGAATTTCATAGTTCTTTAAAAATAGAAAGCACGATTTCAGGAATGAGAAGGGAAACATTATCGTTACAAATTATTGGTTAGTTAAACGAATTTCAGAAGATTCACGTATGACGGCTTTAAACGGAGCAACTTGTTTCGAAATTATCCTAGTTTGGTTGAAGTCAATAAATGGAATAAGTCCTTTAAATAAATTGCTTGAGAGAGCTATAGAAAATTTATTAAACTTCAAATCATTTTTGTGTTCTTTTAACCTTTACAAAAATCGACGTTTAGTCATATCAAAATACGAAGATATTTTCCATCGGCACACTTAAAGGGGATTTCATAAAGCCCAGAGAAAGATGTATAAGGAATTGGATCTGTTTTCTCACTCATTAAATTAAATAAAGTCATTGAATTAGACGCTAATAGTTGAATGTTGTATTTCTTGAAAATCATTTTTAGTCTTTCAAACAGGATTGGAACCTTTCTGTAAACGTGATTTAATTTTGGTTGGAGTGATTAACAGAAACTTTATATTTATCAATCAATTTGCAGGTACGATTTGAATTATAACCGTGTCGTAAACTAATGTTAAGGATGAAATTACGTTCATCACCCAAAAAGTCTTTTGAATAAACTAGAAAGGCACGCTGGATAAATGGCCCAAATGCTGCCATCTTATAATTCCATGGGGCAGCCACTGTAACTGGGATATCCCTGTCTAATTTTATTGTTTTTTGGTAAACTTTCCGTTTTAAACAGTGTTTTATTAAACAAGGAAAACATCAAGAAAAGGAAACAAGGCATTGATTTCTAACTCCATCGTGAACTTACTATTGTTATCGACATAGTTAATTTTGTCAAAAAAGTTCTCTAATGATTGTTTTCTGTCTTCCGAGATAGCTAAAATATTGTCAAAATATCGTAACCATGAAGTGGGTTTAGGAAAATGACTTTTAAAAATATGATCTTCCAATGAACGCAGTTTCAATTCTTCAAGAATATTAGAAATAGTCAAACCCGTAGGAGCTCCTTTCTGCTGTTTAAATATTTATCTTTAAAAATAAAGACATCACATTCTTTAATTAAGTTTAAGCCAGACATAATTGAAAATTTCTTATTATCACTTAAATGAAGGTAACTCATCAATGGATAAGCCAATGGAATGAATAACTTCTTCCAAATCAATGGAGCGAAACAATGACACGATGTCAAAACTTACCAAAATTGCATTATTAGGAAGAATAAAATCATTAATACAATTAATGAAATCACACGTAGAAGAAACAGAGAAAATTGAAGATGGGATAATACCTTTAAGAAAACAAGCAAATGCTTTTTTAATAAAATATAACGGACCTTGGCACCTCGTAACAATAGGACGAAACGGAAAACCAGTCTTGTGATCTTTAAGGCGTGCAATAATACGTGGGGTAACCCAGTATGTTTTAATTTAATTTTATCTTTAACCACTTGAAGCTATTCACCATTTCTGATCAGTTCTTGGGTTTTACGATAGAGCTTAGAATTTGGATCTTTATCAAGTATGGAGCATGAAAGTTGTTGGATACATTCATCCATCTTTATAATTACTGGTCTTGATCTATAACAGCAAATTTCCCGGATTTATCCGTTTTCATAAAGAAAATGTCTATATCTTTCTTTAATTTTGAAATGACATATGGAATTCTAAATTAGGAATTTTATTGTTTACAGACTTCATACCAATATTACAAACTTGAGGTCTGGCCATTTCTCTTCCCAAATCTGGTATCATATTAACATGAAGTTTGTAAACAGTAAAATTGAACTGTGAAAAACATTTGCTTGTTTTCTTAAAGGTATTCTCCCGTCTTCAATTTTTTTTGTTTCTTCTACGTGTGAGTTCATTAACCGTATTAATGATTTTATTCTTCCTAATAATGCAATTTCGGTAAAATTTGACATTGTTTCATTGTTTCCCTCCACTGATGTGGAAGAAGTTATTCATTCCATTGACTTATCCATTACACCTCTGTGGTGTAGTGGGCCGGAGCTTTTAATTTTCTAAGCTCGTGTAGGATTATTGTTCAAAAATAACACATTTTTCCTTCCCAAGTTCTTTATTGGAACAATTAAAATTAAGTTAAAAAATACAATAATAACTTTACAATCCATAGAGAGACACTTTCACTTTTTATAACCAGGTCTATAATTCGAACACCCAGCATGAGTGAACGTTTCGTACTTCACATCTCTCACGTTGACAAAATACAACCTCTCTTTACCAAGTTCCCGGCTCTAATGTCCAGAACTGCTTACTAGCACATCCTTGAACTTTTTTTTTTCTTCACTAGGTTACGAGCGATCTTGCTGCTCCATTATTCATTCACACCGCTATTTCTTCGAATGTCGAAATACTCTATTGAGCACATCCCAAGGACACAGATAGGCATGCTATTTCTCCTCCTGCATACCTTTACACAAAATACTATTGTCCTCCATTGAAATACCTGTTGGTTCCCACGGTCAATCGTTTGCTGGGAAGGCTACGCCACACCTCATTTAAGTGATAATATGAAATTTTCAATTATGTCTGTCTTAAACATAATTAACGAAAGTAATCTCTTTATTTTTAAAGTTAAATATTTTAAACAGCAGAAAAGATCTCCTATGGGTTCACCTATTTCTGGTATTCTCGCACAATTCTAATTGCGTCCGTTGGAAAATCATATTTTTAAGAAGAATTTTCCTGAACGAACTTTATGGTTACGATATATTGCCGACATTTTTGTTATCTGGGAAGATGTAAAACAATCATTAGAGAATTTTTTGACGCAATTAACCATGTTGATAACGATATTAAGTTCACGATAGAGTTAGAAAACAATATCTTGTTTCCTTTCCTTGATGTTTTCTTTGTTAAAGAAAACAACTGTTTAAAACGGAAAGTTTACCGAAAAAACAATGAAATTAGACAGTATTATCCTAGTTACAGCATCTGCCCCATGGAATTATAAGATGGCATTTAGGTCACTTATCCAGCGTGATTTTCTGGTCTGTTCAGAAGCGTTTTTGTATGATGAACTACATTTCATCGTTAATATTGGTTTACGAACGGTTATAATTCAAATCTTATCCGTAAATTGATTGATAAATATAAAGTTTCTGTTAATCACTTCTCCAAATTAAATCACGTTTACAGAAAAGTCCATTACGTTCCAATCCTATTTAAAAGAATAAAAAAGATTTTCAATAAATGCAACATTCAACTATAGTCCAGGCAATAGAGACCGTATAGGGGCTCTACCTAGCAAAATTCACGTAGTTCTGGAAAAAGGCTTACTATTTTGGGGGGGGGGGGGGGTCACTGAATCCGAATTTTTAACTTCCCACCAAAATTTCCCACGGCAACACCCCCAAATTTTGGTAAAATGCCCCCCCCCCTCCCCAAAAAAAGGTTTTATTGAAAAAAATCTTATTATTTTAGGGAAAAAGTATCTAGAAATTCAGAAAGTAGACAAAATTTGCAACAAATTAGATATATGACATTAAGACTTAGGATGAAGGGGAAGGGGTGATCTGTCTCGGAACATGCGCGCGGTGCTGCGTGAACTAAGTTGCGCAATTCCACTTAACCACTCACACGTTTACATTCGCCCTCTCATCTCCCCTCCGAACTTTCTCTATAAGGTTTACTTTAAGTTTTTTGGGTCGGTGAAACCGAATTTTTAACTTCCCCCAAAAATTTCCCCCCAGAACACCCCCCCCCCACAAATAGTTATTTTTAACCTAAATTTCGTATTGTTTTAGGGGAAAAGCATTACGAAATTCAGAAACTAGATAAAATTTTCAATAAATAGTATAAATCACATTATGACGTAGGATGAACGGGGAGGGGGAGGGTTGCCTCTGAACATGCACTGCGGCGCTAAGTGCACTAAGTTAGGAAGTCCAGGCAATAGGGGATTTTACCTGGAAAAATTAATACTAGTTCTGGATTTCGACTCACTTTAAGTTTTTTGGGTCGCTGAATCCGAATTTGTAACTTTCCACCACAATTTCACCCCGCAACCCCCCAACAAATTGATTTTTTGAAAAAATTTGGTTTTTGAGAAAAACGCGCGGAGAATGTTCCAAGGCAGCCCCCTCTCTCCCCGTTTATCTTATGTCATAATGTCATATATCCTATTTGTTGCAAATTTTGTCTATTTTCTGAATTTCGTAATGCTTTCCCCCTAAAACAATAAGAAATTTAAGTTAAAAACAACTATTTGGGGCGGGGGGGTTCGAGGGGGAAATTGTGGCGGTAAGTTAAAAATTCGGATTCAGCGACCCAAAAAACTTAAAGTAAATCGTATAAGGGAAGTTCGGAGGAGAGATCGGAGGGCGAATGTAAACGTGTGAGTGGTTAAGTGGAATTGCGCAACTTAGTCCACGCAGCACCGCGCGCATGTTCCGAGGCAGATTCCCCCTTCCCCTTCATCCTAAGTCATAATGTCATACATCTAATTTGTTGCACATTTTATCTACTTTCTGAATTTCTAGATACTTTCTCCCTAAAACAATAAAAAAATTGATTTTTTTAATAAAAATCTTTTTGGGGGCTTTTTACCATTTTTTTTTTTTTTTTTTTGGGGGGGGGGGTTGCCGGGAGTAATTTTGGTGGGAAGTTACAAATTCGGATTCAGCGACCCAAAAAACATAAAGTAAGCCGATTTCCAGAACTACCATTAATTTTCCTAGGTAAAATTCCCTATTGCCTGGACTACTAGTAGCGTCTAATTCAATGACTTTATTTATTTAATGAGTAAGAAAATTGATCCAATTCTATATACATCTTTCTCTGGGGTTTATGAAATCTCCTTTAAGTTTATAGATCGGACAATGTCCTAATATGACTAAACGTCAATTTTTGGAAAGTTTAAAATAACACAAAAATTATTCGAAGTTTAATAAATTTTCTACAGCTCTTTGAAGGAATTTCCTTAAAGGACGTATTTCATTTAATGACTTCGATCAAGCTAGGATTATTTCGAAACAAGTCGTTCTGTTTAAAACCATCATTCGCGAATCTTTGGAAATTCGTTTAACGAGCCAAGAAATTTGTAACGACAATGTTTCATTTCTCATTCCTGAAATCTTGGTTTCTATTTTGAAAGAACTATGAAATTTTAATGTTTGTCCGAGACTTTCATTCTTCTTTTTTACTTTGAATAGCAGATGGCGCCACATAGTTGTTTTTAAGGATTTTGAAAGTTTCTGTTGAACTTTTCCCAGTTTGAATTTAATCTTTAAGATGTATCATATAGATTGTGTCTTGCCGATTTGTATTTTAGAAAATTTTGCTATTAATGGTGGTTTTAAAGATTAAACCGAAACGTTGAGATTTATTTAATTCATGTGTTTATTTTATATCCTCTTATAATTTGTGAATAAAGTGTACGTTGGATAGCAACAACTATTTTGTTTAGTATCAGATAGTACAACATAAAGTCCTTAATTATTATTAGATAATATATTATATTATAATTTTAATATTGAATTCTGGAAAACGAATCATGTAATAGATTTATGAACACGTGTTGTGGTTACTTACAACCACTGCCATATTTTTTTATTTAATTTAATTTATAAAATATTTTTATTAATCTATTATTCATTTAATTTTAATATTCGCATTCTAAAATTTATTTCCTTTCTTTTTTCAAACTTCCCCTGTAAGCTTTTCTTTCTGGCGTAACATTTCGTTTCATTTTAAAATCATAAACATAGTTTTTAAATCTGTTCGGTAAAAGATTTCTCTGGAACATTCCATAACCTTCTTTTTCTGAGGTAATTTCCTCTTTGTAGCTCCGCCCCTAGCAAATGATATTTAAATCAGTTTAGTACGTAATTTCAAAATTTGTAATACTTTACTACTATTTGGCATCTTATCTTAATGAAATTTTTAAAATTTCCTCTAATTTAAAGCAGTTTTTCATATCCTATATCGTTTCGAATTGTGCCAACGTAAGTTTCTAATATTTTTTATCCCCGCCTTGGCGAGTTTCATTTATTACAGCAACCTTGTTTCCCCTCGTCTACGCAGAGCTTGGGCACAGTTATTAGAGTTCTGATAACAAACGCAGAAATGGGTGGCGGTCCCCCGCCCTTCTGCAAAAATAAACGGATCTTGTGCGTACAGAAAAAATGGTAAAAGTGAAAGAATATTTCTTTAAGATTGTGTCATCGGCTGCATAGTTTCTTCTGTTTTTGTGGGGAGATCTTTGATCAGTTCCTGTAATATTGATTCTTCAGTAATATGTGGATAGAAATCCTGCTGATGGCTGTATCGTTATTTTTTCATTAAAATGGTGCTTTCGTTATGAGTCATAGAATTCGACATGCTAAAATATTGTCTAAATGCCTTGTTTTTCTTTTAGACATGTTCCTCCACACTCCCCAGGAGAAAATTTATTATATTTTTCTCGAAAATAAGAGCTCATAAAAAAATCGATTTGTGTATTTTTCATCATGAAAAAGGTACATCTAAAAATACGAGTTGTCCTTTATAAATATACTCCTTTTTATCCAAGAGAGTTTCATCAAAAATAAAGATATTTTCGTTGATGATTATCGTCTGTGCATTGCCTTTCACTGATGCGTCTACTACTGTTTTTATTGTTTCAGGTCAGTACAGGTAATGCTTTTGCTTTTATTTTTTGTTCTTGATTATCAAATATATGAGAAATAAATACAGAATTATTTTATTTAATAACTGTTATGTCAGAGTGGTCTTTTGTGGCCACAACACAATGCAACGGACACTATACCCTACATATTGATCATGAGAATTGAGTTTTAGATTATTAATTGAATTTCAGTGTTTAAAAATAACTTTACGATATTATTCTTTCACCTTCTATCATCCAACCATCACAACATGATTATTCGATTTTTTTTGACAGATTTTCTTTAATACATGTGTAATGATTTTATTTCGATAACGATAGAAAAAGTAAGGAATCTATAAGATATTAGATTTTTTAATGTTTAAAAATGTATTATATGCTTGAGCAGTTTACAATCGCATAAAATTAAGCTCATAAAATTAAGCTCCATATACTGAAATCACGTTAACAGATTTTTTGAATGAAACAGGAGATCAAAGCAAATAGATATTACGGGGACAAATCAATAAAGCCATCTAAACAAAAAGTGCAAATCATATATATATAGAGAGAAATAGATTATATGTATTAATATATTATATAATGTATTATATTATAATTTTAATATTGAATTCGGGAAAAGGAATCAAGAAATAGATTTATGAACATAATTATTCTATTTTTATTTTTACAGGTTTCCTTTATTACTTGCTTCAGTAAGTCATTATCATGTAATGATCTTTTTTCAATGAAGATGGAAAAAGAAAAGATTTTTTAAGAGATTAGCATTTTCAATTTCAAAAGATATTATATGCTTGAGCTGTTAAGAATTGCATAAAATTAATCTGAAACTTTCATACACTGCGACACCTCGTTAAAGGATTTTATTCAATAAAAGAAAATCGAAGAAACTAGATATTTCGGGGAAATACCAATGCATTAAAACGTAAACAAAAACTACAGTTCTGAAATTGTGTCATTTATGCTATTAAGAACATTTAAACTCAAGCAAATACACATATTTATATCTTATTTTGAAATACAGTAGAACCTCGATTATCCGAAGTAATTGGGACCGACCATCTTTCGGAAAATCGAATTTTCGGATAAGCGAGAATGCTTCAATTTTAAGATTAAAGAAAAATATATGTAATATTTCTTGTAATGGTAACAAATGCTTAATAAAAATAAAGTAATAGCAAAATATAAACAAGAATAAATTACCTGGATTTTAATTTTGAAATTAAATACCTTTTACATATAACACAAGGGTTTGAAAAAGTATTTTGTTGTCACAGTTTCGATTGCTTTTGCTTTGAAGCTCTATCACGGAGTTTTTTAATGTAATTCACCAGTATCACAGTTTTTCTGCTGTTCCAGTAATGCCAAACCTTTTCAAAACAATCAAAAGCTCCAGAATTGCTAATTTGTTCATTTTCTTCGTTCCGCTCCGCAGCTTATGGAAGCTCAAATTTAATTCAAAGCAGCTCGAAAAGGGATCGCAAATATTTATATGTACTCGTAGTTCGGAAAGGATCGCTTGCAAAAAATAAACGCTTTCAAAATGGATTTTGCACACAAGAAATGTGATTAGAAAAAAAAAAAAAAAAAAAAAAAAAAAAAAAAAAAAAACCTTTAAAAATGGATTTTGGTTAACCGAGAGTTTCGGTTGTAAGAGTTTCGGATAAAAGAGGTTATACTGTATTACTTTTTAAATGCAAAGAAGAGGATTTTTCATTCAGAAATCCGATTAATAAATAGCTTCACAGATGTAATTGTGCCTTTTCTAACTGATTGGGAAAAGAAATCAAAGCACAAAAACGAAATAAAAGAACAGTAATGAAATTTCATATCGTATGCTAATCGAAACATATTTTCCTAAGTAGGAGATTTGCATCGTTTTGTTTCAAAAGATTACATTTTAAATGCAGAAATTTAATTTTGTATCCGGAAAAGCAATCAAGAAATGGCTTTATGAACATAATTATTGGAATTATCGATTTTTTTTAGCGAGGTTTTTCCATTATCTGCTTCAGCAAATCATTCTCGTGTAATAACCTTCTTTCAATAATGAAAGATATAAGAAAAGAAAAGTAAATGTCTGTAGGTATTGATCACATAATTGAGTTCATCGTCGTATAATAATATTGTCAGTCTGGAATATTTAAATAGCACAGGATTTGACTTTCGGGATAAGTTGTTTTCATCGACACTGTTTTTATTGAATATTTTCTTGGCTTGTTCTAGTTAAGTACCATTTTCAATAAACTTATAGATTAAAAAAAAATCTAAAGAAAAATAGCTTTACATAATTATTTAAACAAATTTGTATATGTGTTTTAAGTAATTAAAATAAATATGTTTTAATGTCAAATATTTCATAGTAAAACATGTACAGACATATTTTTTTGTATAACTTGAAAAATTTTTAAAAAAATATAGCATAACTGTAATTAATTAACTCTAGATTTACAGAACCCTTCACCTTCACGTTTTTCAGATTTTATGCTTAATTATTGTAAAAATGCAATTTTTATCTATTTATTTTTTAGAAATATGTGCTGCTTTTTAGTTATTTTACGATGAAGTATATGTTATTTAATTTTACTTTTATGAATCTGTTTAAAATTAGATCATTTTTTGTACGCATTATAATTTTAATATACCCATTAAAAGTATGGATTTTAGCAAAAATAAGTATGTAAGCAATGATCGTAAATATAGAATTTTTTTTTTTTTTTTTTTTTTTTTTTTTTTTTTTTTTTTAAATATAAAGATGGATAGAAAATTGCATAGTTTTTACATTTTGCAATCGATTTTTAAAGAAAATAGAGCTAAAAATTACTATGAAATCTATCCATATACAACAATAATAATAAAAAAATAATGACGATAATTTAAATGCGATTGTAAACATTTTTGTTGCATGTTTGTAATATGACGAAAGATAATGAGTCTTTTAATTTTTTTTTTTTATTATTATCTGCTACCTTTTTTCAAATTTTTATTTTTAAATGTTTATAGTTATTTTCAAGTTTAACTAATTCGAGTCAGGGTTTTTTTTTATTTTTATTTTGTTTAACAGGGACAATTTGCTTTACGTTTAAATAAGTTAAAGATACTTTCCAAAAGACAAAAATAGAATTTTACAAAAACCACATGGACCAATTGGAAATTTCTGAATTCATAGATGTGGACAGTTAATTTTACGCCATTTGCGGCTGTCTTATTTGAATTTGAATTTTGTAGTTTTTTTTTTCTGCATCGCATACGAACTCTGCAAATCAAATGTTGAAAAAAATTAAAATTTTGCTATATTTATACAGTTTCCTTGTAACACATGTAAAGCCTGCATAAAAAGCAAGAGAAGTTTTCATAACTTTTTATGAATGACTGGCAAAAAAGTGTATGTTTTTAAAAAAATTAAAAAAGTATTTTTCCCCGTTTAATATTGTGAAACTTTCTGGCATATTAGCACAGACATTTTTATACATAAAAGCAATTGAATTTTCAGGCATGATTATTGAAGGGATTTCTTTACAATCAGTGGTGTAGTCGCAAAAAAAAAAAAAAAAAAAAAAAGAAAAAAAAAAGAAAAGAAAGAAAGAAGCAAGATGGTATGCGCTATAGGCAGAGGGTATACGCCAGAGAGAGTGTTTGCTACAGCTACAGAGGCTGTACGGAATTATCCAGAAGGTATAGGGCATATTACCACCTAATACCTTCCATTACATCCCTACTTTCAATGTTGCTTTTCAAGGTAGTTAATGCTTTAGAGCTTGGGTTATATAACTTTGCTGTCTGTTGACGACCTTTACCAGCGTGTCGCGTCTCAAAAGTGGTTTACCAGGCCACATATGAGAGCATTTTCTATAAAGTTCTTTGAATTTATGTAAAAAAAAAAAAGAAAAAAAAAAAGAAAACGGATTCAGTTTGGATTTCAGAACAGCCTTAAATCCTAAATTTCTTCCACTTTTCTTTGACTCATAAAAATTGCAACAGGCTCGGTATTTATTCTGACTGTTAATATAAAATAATTACGATAACTTCTATGTCAATAAAACAACCAGTACTATACAATAATCAATTGTATGAAAAATATTAACAATCTTACAATAAATAGAAAAACGGACTACATTATAAGCAATACTTTTTTAAAAAAAAAAGGAAATTGATCTAATAAAAGTAAAGCTGCTCTCTTCTAATCTCATGTATAAAATGCATCCGGTTTCATCCATCGGAGATTAAAATTGTTCTTGATTATGTCTGATGTGTATTATGAAATTATGATTCAGTTTAAATTTCAGAACAGTCTTAAAAAGTAACTTACTTTCAATTTTGTTTGGTTTATAGAAATATCAACATGCTCGGCTGTTATTCTGGCTTTTAAATAAAGTTATTTAAGGTTATTTCTACAGTAATAGAAAACAATATTCAATATTCATTGAGTATAAAATAATAAACATCTTACAATAAACCGAAAAATATGCTGCATTATAATCAATATGTTTTTTTTTAAGAAAATTTGAAATAATAAAAAGTAAAATTGCTCTCTCCTAAACTCACACATAAAATGTATCCCACCGAAAATTGACCTTAACATACAGGCAATATATTGCAGCAAATAAGTGGTAAATAATTTTAAGTTATTAATCTAAGTTTTCATGTAACAAGTTACGCTATTATGTCGTTTCAGGGAACAAGTTAAACTTTTACTTTATTTAAATTAGAAGTGAATTGACCTTTATAAGGGCAATTTCAAAGTACCTTGTTAAAACTCATAACAAAAATAATAATTATTATTATTGTTATTAATATTAACCCCTCAGATTTTAAAGAATTTATATTTAATTAGCTTTAAACAGATTTTATAGTCTTAAAGCATTATTAAAGGTCAATTGACAAAAAAAAAAAAAAAAAAAAATCAACACCGAACTGTTCAGTTTTTTGGATGGAGGAATTTCTTCGGAAAGAACGTTAATTATAACAATATGCCTGCTTCTTTTTTCCCCAGCTTCTTTTAAAACTATATGAAATAAACTTAATTTTAAAATATATTTTTTATTTCAGTTTTTTGTCACATCTCTAAAAGAATTTTTTTTGTTCGTTCGTTATGAAAATATCTCTAAAATATTTCGTTTAGGTAACATTAATTTTGTCTTTGAGTTTAAGAAAAAAATTGAGTTTAAGAAAAAAATATCTTGTTAATTTAGAACGTAAATTACTTTGGAAAAAATGCAATCATCATTTCCAAAAAAATGAATCATGAAATTTAATAAATTATTTTATTAGATAAGGAAAGATTTTCTTACATTGCATGACAGCAAAATAATAGTGGCCCAATATCTTGCCCAGTTTTAAATAATTTGGTTTAAAATACTGATCTGAAATACAGTGCACGGAAAACATATTCGAAATATTACTGAAATATATCAGGAACTATTTTGAAATATGCTTAATTTTATAAAGCAGATTACCATAAAACATTGTTTTCCCATTCTGTACATTTATAATATCATTCACAATCGTCATTCTCTCCCCACTTTCAGCCTGTATAACCAGCAGAACCTAACATATTCTAGGTTCAAGTATGTTCCAGTTATTTAAAAAAAAAAAAAAATACGGAAAATTGTTCGTGAGTTTAATATTCATTTTATTGCTATTCCCACTCCTTACCTGACTAATTTATTAAATAGTAACCTGGATCATACACCTGAGCACGAACGTGCCGGAGTTTATGAGGTTACATATTATATTGAAAAATGGTACAAGAAAGTTTTACATCGGTGTTACGAAATAAAAATTTGTAGAACATTTGAAAGGACATAAAAGAGATATTTCGCAATATCAACAGACAACAGTTCTTTCTAGATTTTATTGTAATAATCCTGACGGCAACATAATTGGAAAATGCCAAGATAAAAATTTCATGTGACAATGTTATTGAAGGTCTAAAGAAAGATTCCATTGAAATTATGGTTCAAAGTAACGAAGTATATTATGATAACGTCTCATTTATTATTCCTAAACTTTGGATGTGCTTTTTAAAATAATCTTATGCCACTGTATTTATATCCATACTTTGTTTTTAATGTTCGGAAATGTACAGCTGTTTATCTTTTTAGCAAAGTTTTTCTCTTTTTATTCTATATTTTCTTTTTTGCATTTATTTTCATCATTTTATACTAGATGTCATCACTGCATGCCATAGCGTTTATTCGATTTATTTTACATCTAGTTTCATCTGGTAGGTGTCGCTATTGCATACTACATTGTTAATTCGTTTAAATTTTATTCGTTTTCGTCCGATACATGATATCACTCCATATTCTCTTCTTATGAGTGGTTGAAGCAATTATAGTTTGAGAAACTTAACGAACCCACCAAATTCAATACGGCTTGAATTTGTTCTTTAAAAGCCATGTAACAACTATTTCCCGAAGATGGTCATAGATGATGACCGAAACTCCGATTATTATAAATTCATTCTAAAGTTTGTTTAGTTTTTAACGTTACAATATTTTGTATACACCATTTAGTAAACTTGTGATTTTTTATTTTCCCGTTAATATTGAAAATTTTCATGGTGTAAATGCCCAGCTATTTTATTATTTTTAATTTTTTCACGATTTTGTCCCAAATATTTCATAAGTAATGCAAACAATTCTGCGGAAAATTTACAACATTCTTCTAAACTATATAGAAGATGATTCAATTAAATCCGCACTAGCAAAATAATACTGAGGAACGAATATTTATACTGACTATACTTTGGCTATTATGAAATATAATTGCTTGGAACGTTGTTCTAACGTTAAAGTGATTACAATTTTTGAAAGTGTTGTCTCAAAATTCGCAAGACATATTTCGAATTATTTTGCTATATCATTGACAATACTTCTAATTGAAAGTTTATATAATGCGAAACTTATGTTTCTCTAATAGTCGAATTTTACTATAATTATTTCCAATGTAAAGTCCAGTGTTCCCTATTCCATCTTTTTTAAATTTCAAAATATCTGCCAGAATTTTTGATTAGTATTCTTCACTTTATTTAATCGCGGAAAATCTATCATTAAGCAAATAAAAAAATATACTGGAAAGTTGTTATAGATATTACGCAATATCGCAACTCAATATGACAATATAACTAATAAATATTTTCTGAAGAAATTGATATTTTCTATCACGCATAATAAATATTTATTCTGAATAAATGCCTTCTCAACCCTAACAGTTACTTCGATTTAGCCTAAAACTGTAACTTTCTATATATTTGTGAACTTTAACCAAAATCAGTTTCACTAAACTGTTTAAATGACTTATCATTTAACAAATTACAATGAATAATTTTCCATAATGAAATGAGGATCCAATTTCTAAATTTACGCATCTGCCTTTTGAATCGAACTATTCCCAGTGATATAAATCCTTTATCTGTGCGACGCATTAATAGAAGCGACTTCAATTTAGCTTCTCGCTGATAAAGCAAAGCGTATCAATTCGAATGTCAGGAGAAGGTGCATTTATCAGATTTAGTAAAACTTTAACGAGCCATATGAGATTCCTTGTAGTTGAGCAATCTGTATATCTGGAAGAAAAGAGCTTTTCACTAAGTCTAACTCTCCAAATACATTGCTGCATATATTAAGTGATGAATATGCTTGGTGTTTCTTGTGAAAATTTAAAAGGAGGTACTGAATTCGGTAGATGAAGCGTTATGCATTTCCCCCTCCACCTCTTCCTGCCCTCCCTTAAAGTTCAACAGATCTTGTCTTGTCAAATTATACGAGTGAGCCACATTTTTCCGCTTTTATATCGGAGCAAGATTTGTGCTAAACCGCAGAATAAAACACCCTTTTTTTTCCCCACGCGATTTATGGAAATGTATGTTATACACTAGTACGTTATTCTGAGGAAAGTAGAAATTCTTCATGAGCAAAAAATGTGTTTGCAAAGTGAGACTTGATTTACATGAAACAGTTTTTACGCTATTTTTTGTTTATTATAAAAATATCTTGGATATTCGAGGTTTTCAAAATGTTATAAAAGTATTCATTATTCTCACATTTAATTGTTTATGTTTTGAAAATGTTGGTGCAATATTCGTAGGACATATTTCGTTTTTTTTTTTTTTTTTTTTTTTTTTTTTTTTTTTTTTGGGGGGGGGGGGGCAATTTTATTGACAGTACTTCGAATATAGAACCTAAATTCTAGAGAACAGACCTTTTATTGAAAGTATAACTAATGTAAAACATATTTCTGTAATAGTTGAATTTTACTGTCATATTTACAATACAATGTCCAGCGTTTACAATTCAGCAAGCTTATTCAATTCAAAATATCAACCAAATTTTTTTATTAGTAATCTTTCATTTGCTTAATAACGGAATGTCTGTAATTAAACAAATAAAAAGTTATTGGTTAAAAATTCTTGTAGAAATTATTCAATATCGGAACCCAATAAGTTCAATTTAACCAATAAATGTTTTCTACAGAAATTGATATTATATATTATTATATATTATACATATTCAAGCATAATAAATATTTATTTCTTGCTGCATACATTACGTGATGAATATGTTTCGACATTCTTGGGAAAATTTAAAGGGAGGTACTGAATTCGGTAGGTGAAGTGTTATGCAATTCTCCCTCTACCTCTTCCTGCCTTCCCTTAAAGTTCAACAAATCTTGTCTTGTCAAATTGTATGAGTGAGTCATATTTTCCCGCTTTTTCCTGGAGCAAGTTTTGTGCTAAACCGCAGAATAAAACACCTTTTTTTTCTCACGCAATTTATGGAAACGTAGGTTATAGACTTCTACTTTATTCTGAGGAAAGTAGAAATTCTTCATGAGCAAAAATATGTGTTTGCAAAGTGAGACTTGATTTGACTGAAAAAGTCATTTTTACACAATTTTTGTCTTGTTATAATGTAAGATTTTTATCTTACATATTCGATTTTTCAAAATGCAATAAAATTATTCATTATTCTCACATTTAATTGTTTAGATTTTGAAAATGCAGGTGCAATATTCGTAAGACATATTTCGAATATTTTTTTTTTGGTAATTTCATTGACAATACTTCGAACATAAAACTTAAATTTTACAGATCAGATCTTTTATTGAAAACATAACTAATGTAAAACACATTTCTGTAATAGTCGAATTTTATTGCCAATATTTACAATATAATGTCCAGCGTTTATAATTCAGTAAGTTTTTTCAATTCAAAATATCAACCAGAATTTTTAATTAGTAATCATTTATTTACTTAATAACGGAATGTCTGTAATTAAACAAATAAAAAGTTATTGGCTAAAAATTCTAGAAGACATTATGCAATATCGGAGCACAATATGTTCAATATAACCAATAAATGTTTTCTACAGAAATTGATATTATATATTATATATTATTATATCTTATATATCCAAGCATAATAAATATTTATTCTGAATTAGTGCCTTCTCAACCCTAACAATTACTTCAATTTAGCCTAAAACTGTAACTTTCTATATATTTGTGAACTTTAACCAAAGTCAGTTCCACTAAACTGTTAAATGAATTATCATTTAACAGATTACAATGAATAATTTTCCATAATGAACTGAAGATTCAATTTCTAAACTAACGCATCTGCCTTTTGAATCGAACTACACCCAGTGTTATAAATCCTTTATCTGTGCCGATGCATTATTAGGAGCGACTTCAATTTAGCTTCTGGCAGATAAATCAAAGCGTATCAATTCGAATGTCAGGAAAAGATGCATTTATCAGATTTAGAGAAACTTTAACGAACCATATGAGATTCCGTGCAGTTGAGCAATCTGTAGATCTGGAAGAAAAGGGTTTTTCACTAAGGCTAACACTCCAGATACATTGCTGCATATATTACGTGATGAATATGCTTGGTGATTCTTGGGTAAAATTTAAAGAGAGGCACTAAATTCGGAAGATGAAGCGTTATGCATTTCCCCACACCTTCCACTACCTGCCGCCCCTTAAATTTCAACAAATCTTGTCTTTTCAAATTGTATGAGTTAACTACATTTTTCCCCGCTTTTATCCCGGAGCAAGTTTTGTGCTAAACCGCAGAATAAAACAGCTTTTATTCCACGGAATTTATGGAAACGTAGGTTATAGACTTTTACATTATTCTGAGGAGTGTAGAAATTCTTCATGAACGAAAATATGTATTTGCAGAGTGAGACTTAATTTATATGAAAAAGTTATTTTTGCACAGTTTTTTGCTAGTATTAATATCAGATTTTTATCTTACATATTCAAGTTTTTCAAATTGGAATAAATTATTCATTATTCTAACATTTAATTGTTTATGTTTTTAAAATGTTGGTGCAATATTCGTAAGACATATTTCGAATTTTGTTTTTGTTTTTTTGCGCGGGAGGGGGAAATTTCATTGACAATACTTCGAATACAGAACCTAAATTCTACAGAACAGATCTTTTATTGAAAATTTAACTAATGTAAAACATATTTCTGTAATAAGTGAATTTTACTGTCAATATTTACAATATAATGTCCAACGTTTACAATTCAGCAAGCTTATTCAATTCAAAATATCAATCAGAATTTTTTATTAAATCTTTCATTTACTTAATAACGGAATGTCTGTAATTAAACAAATAAAAAGTTATTGGTTAAAAATTCTGGTAGACATTATGAAATATCGGAGCCTAATCTGTTCAATATAACCAATAAATGTTTTCTACAGAAATTGATATTATATATTATTATAAATTATATATTATATATCCAAGCATAACAAATATTTATTCTGAATTAATGCCTTCTCAACCCCAACAATTACTTGGATTTAACCTAAAACTGTAACTTTCTATATATTTGTGAACTTTAACCAAAATCAGTTTCACTAAAATGTTAAATGAATTGTCATTTAACTGATTACAATGAATAATTTTCCATAATGAACTGAAGATCCAATTTCTAAATTTACGCATCTGCCTTTTGAATCGAACTATTCCCAGTGATATAAATCCTTTATCTGTGGCGATGCATTAATAGGAGCGACTTCAATTTAGCTTCTGGCAGATAAAGCAAAGCGTATCAATTCGAATGTCAGGAGAAGATGCATTTATCAGATTTAGTGAAACTTTAACGAGTCATATGAGATTCCGTGCAGTTGAGCAATCTGTATATCTGGAAGAAAAGAGCTTTTCACTAAGGCTAACTCTCCAAATACATTGCTGCATATATTACGTGATGAATATGCTTGGAGATTCTTGTGAAAATTTAAAGGGAGGTACTGAATTCGGTAGATGAAGCGTTATGCATTTCCCCCTCCACCTCTTCCTGCCTTCCCTTAAAGTTCAACAAATCTTGTCTTGTCAAATTGTACGAATGATCCACATTTTTCCGCTTTTATCCCGGAGCAAGTTTTGTGCTAAACCGCAGAATAAAACACTTTTTTTTCCACGCGATTTATGGAAACGTATGTTATACACTAGTACATTATTCTGTGGAGTGTGAAAAATCTGCATGAATGAAAATATGTGTTTACAAAGTGAGAATTGGTTTATATGAAAAAGTTATTTTTACACAGTTTTATGCTTGTTATGAAGACGTCGCATATAACCGAGTTTTTCAAAATGAAATTGAATTAGATGTGTAGAAATTATGCAGTCTAACTGGTAGCTATGCTTTCTTTAGATTTGGACAGTCTGATATACAGGGTACAATATGTTATCTATCGCCGACCTTTAATTTCTGAACCGTTGGTTGTAGACATATAGTTTCAATTACAAAAACGTTTCAAATGGGGGTTAATATTCATGTTTTGACATTATTTAAAGTAAAAAAAAAAAAACATTTTTATTAAAATTACATAAACTAACTTTTTATACGATCCCCTAGTCCGTATAGTTATATTTACTAAAAGTTTACACATATCGTAACAGATACAACACAAAATTTTTGACATCTGTATTACAAAAATTGATCCAGTTATTAAATTTCAAAGATTGAGATTTTGCACATGATTTTATCTTTCATTAAGGGATCAGTTAAAAGATGAATTAAAGTAATTCGAGATCAAAATCAGGGTATAATGTCCTTTTTACGGCGAAACCACCTTTAGCCGGTATCATAAAATCGGGGAATCACCAAATAGGGTTATTTCATCTAAAAATTTTAGCTAACTTTTATGGGTCGAACAACATTCAAAAGTACCGAGGATAAAGTCAAAAATGATTAAAACAGACAGACAGGCAAACATATCATTTTTGGATCCTAATGATATTGAAACAGAGCTATCTGCAGACTGAGACCTTTACAAAAAAATATGAAAATTGGACTATTTGATCAAGGAAAACTCGTGGACATAATAGAAAAAACAAGTTGGAAATTTCACGTCAAACGTGGCAAATGAGATGCGTTCGTACTATAACTAGTTTTATAAATATTTTTCGAGCCGCATATTGTACTGAATGTATATTTTAGTGCATATCAATTCCATTATGTTCGAAAAGCTATAACATCATTAAAATGCACTTGAAATATTTTTTTTTCCTTTGGCCGTAATGTAACGGAAAACTTTTGGCTGTCCCTGTAATCAGTGGCGTAGTCGTAAAAAAACAGAGGGTATACGTTCTATGTAGAGGGTATACGCTCAAGGCAGAGGGTATAAATACCTAGTGAGGGTATAAATACCCTAGTGTATAAATACTATAGTTTTCTTGAGAAACAGCGGGTATACGGTGTTCCTTTAAAAAATCCAAAGGGTATACGGCGTATACCCCCGTATACCTTCCACTACATCCCTGCCTGTAATTAAACTAAACATACGATTTTCATAAAATTTGAAATGACTCAACACAATTTTGCGACAATTATATATTTAAAATTTCCGACCATTCGGTTGGGTAGTTTTTACTCTGTTATATGCGAACAGACGGACGGACGGATAGACGGACCTAACGATGACTATAGGTGATATGTATTTATATAATTACGAACGCACATAAAAATATGTACCCGAATTGTATAACATAACCTTATTTGTTGAAAATCGGTTAAAAAAAAAATTGTGATTGTATATGACAGGGATGGATAATATTGATTATCTATAACGATGTACTAATAATTGTAATCGTCTTTAATTTAGCTTCTGGCAGATAAAACAAAGTGTATCAATTGGAATGTCAGGAGAAGATCAATATAAATGAATTAGTGAAATTGTAAGGCTCCATGTGAGTTTATGTAGAGTTGAGCAATCTATAAATATGGGCTTCAGTAAGAGTTATTTTCATAATACTTTGCTGCCTACTACACTACGTAAATATATTCCAAAATTCATGGAGAATTAAAGGGTAATTTTGGTTTCGGAAGATGAAGAGTTATGTATCCCCCCCCCCCCTTTCCACACACATACACACTCACTTGCTGCCGTCCACGAAAGTTCAACAAACCTCGTCTTGTAAAATTGCGCCACTTTTTAATGCTTTTATCAGGAATAAACTCTTGCGCTACAACAAAAGATAAAAGGTCTTTTATTTCCCTCTCCCGCTCAGTTTATAGATTGGTATGTTACACACTTATGCATTATTTGATGATGTGAGAGAAAAACTTAATAAGCTAAAAAACATTTATGTTTCAAAGGGCAATGCAATTTGTATGAAAAAAAAATCGTTGTTTCCTTTCAGTTGTTTTCTTTGTAACGTCCGATGTATTTAAAATTATCAAAATGCATTTTAATAAGATAGGTAGAAAGTTTAGGGACTCTATCTAGTTTGCAAACTCTACCATATTTTTTTCCCTTTTTTTTATTTTTGTACAAAATTTCAGTATAATTTTTTGGTACTTTCTATAGATTTACACTGTTTAAAAAAATCCATGTTGAATAGCGTAACTTTTATATATCCATTATAATTATTTTTTAACTCAATTTCCTTTTTGTAATAAATAAGTTTTAGTGCTTATTAAGACTGTGTTTTATACTTTTGAAGCATCCTATACAATTGGTCAAAGCTATAGTCAAGCAAAATTATGCTACTCCATATTAATAAAAGAAAAGTGCTTGACAGTCTTTTTTGCTTTTGCTCTAACGCTGTCCTGGATAATGCTAGCGCTACGACATATGGCACGGTGGTACTCCGAGGAATACTCAAGACAGCTCGAACCCTCCCTAAACACGTTATTAAAAAAATCGATTTAGATTCTTTTAAATTAAATTTTAAGGGGGTTTTCACCGGATTTTCGCTCTAAGTATTTATTTCACCATCCACATCTATAATTCTAAATATCACGTAATTTCAATCTTTGCAGTAATAAATAGAACAAATAAGTCGCTTTCAGACAAAAGTTTTACCAAAACTATAACATACGGAGTTTTAACGATTTATTAAAAAAAATTAAAAATAAAAACTTTTTTTCTTTTAAATTCGATAAATGTCAATCTGCAAATAATTTTCTTACGATGTTTCTTTCTATTTTTTTCCTTTTTTTCTCCCCACACGACTAAAATTTCTTTTTCTTAATCCCACGAAAATATTATACTAAACTATATGCACAATTTTGGTTCTTTTTATCACGATAATATATATATATTTTTTTTTTACAAAAATGACAGGTTAAAGAAAAGGAAGATTAGAAATTACCTAATATAAAAAACTGCCAAATCGCAGCTAAATACAGGATGACATGTAATTGTTTGCTTTTAATTTTGACAAATGGCAAACTGCAAAGGATTATTTTGACGACGATACGAAGAATTTTGGCCAAGGACCCCGGGACCTATATCCCACATCCCCGGACACAGGATAGTTTGAGTATATGACAAGGTGGTATCCCATGGACAGCAGTGCAAAAAATAAAAATAAGGTGGGGGAGGGGACTTAAGTTCTTGAGTTCAGTACTGAAGTATGTTATTTTTTCTTCTCTGAATCTCAGGAAAATGAAAAATGTCAAACAATATATGCGCCATATTGGTTCTGTTTCATATCATTATAGAATTACTTGAACCTACTAGAGAAAATTAAAATTATAAACCACCTGATTTATAAAACAATGAAAATTAAAGATAAATATGATGTGGCTCAGATAATATCTGTTCAATATTTATTTCCTTTATAGTGGATTCCAAAAATGCATCCAAAAAGTTTGATATCAGAATTAAGAAGGCAGACAGACGAATTGTGTTTAAGAAATTTTCAGATGGAGAGTGTCACATAATGTTTTATATCTAAAATAGGGGGAGGGGTGTGTTTATTGTTTATATTTTATCAGAAATATTGTGCCAGAACTGAAAGGTTTATATATCTACATAAATCTCAGAAATTAAATCGCCAATCACTATATCAGGAGGAGATTTTGTTTGGGAAACTGGGGAAGATTTCCATTTTAATTTTGTCGTGTTAAAAATATCATTATTACATTTTTTTTGTATAGGCGATCACTTGGTCAAAACACAATTTTGGTGTCTGCTCAAGTTTTGCACCAAATTCCACTTTGTCTTTTAATGGCGTCCCCCCCCCCCCCCTTTCGCTTTCGCATCGTCGCTGTGAATTGCTGAAGACAAAAGGACTCCAACCCTTTGTGAGGAAAAGTTTTCGTTTAATGGATCGAAAACGGTTACAGCTGAAACTTCATTATTTAAGGATATGTCAGTTCCTCTTTATTAATAATTCCATGATCACCATATGCTTGATGAAGAAGCTTGGTGTCCCCTGGTACCATCACAACTGGCATATAAAGTTTGACAAAAATTTCTACAAATTTTGGAAAGCATTTTCCCGAAATCACAGCTGACGAGGTTTCTCTACCCTGTTTCTCAACGCGTCGTATATAAGACATAAAATAAAGTATCGACTTAATGCTACATTGAATTATTCAACGCATCAAACTTCAAATAAGTATGTTACGTGTTTTTTAATGTATGTATTATATACGATTTTTATTACGTTCATTTTTATTGAAAATCAGAATCAAATTCAATGAATAATACATTTTCTTGACATAACCTTCGTCTAAAAATGGGATAATAATATTATAGTTCCATTTATGTTGAATGTTAGATCCATAAATGTACGACTCGGAGCATTTGAAACAAATATCAATAGCCCGTTCATAAAGTATTACTATAAAGTTAGAAAAAAAATTATCACTGTCTTTTGTTATTTAATTTAAGAAACTTTTATCAATGCATAAGTTTTTCATGTTTTGACTTTCATTGATCTTTTGTAACAGTTTGCTGAATTAGGAATCCTTTTGTTAGTTATACCTATATTTCAGAATAATTTATAAGTTTCATTCATGTTACATAAAGTGTTAGTAAAAGAAAATGATGTACCGTGATGTCTGATATTACATTACATAATAATATTTCACAATATATGAATGTTGTTTAAAACAATTTCCTACTTTATGTCATTCTGAATTCCTTCCATCGTGTTTCTGACCATCGTGCATAACTATATATAATACGAAACATTCCATTAATTTGTAACTTACATTTGAATATCTTTTTATTTTTAAAATAATAATATACGATAATATATTACTCAAACATAAAAAATACGGTAAGGAATTCTAGAATAAATTACTAAATTGCAGAATAAACCTTTAAGTAAAGCTATTACGTTCCTTTTTGCTGCATATTTAATGTACTTTTTATACTTTTACTTTCTATTGAAAATCAGAATCTAAATCATCGAATAAAATCTATCCTAAAGGAAACTTTTTCAAATTCATAATACTCAATAAAATTACAGTGGTATTTGTATTGAACAGGACATTAAGCAACTATCAGTAATTCCTTTACTTTATAAATAATATGAAATTACATAAAATGTTGCACATTTTTTTGTTCCTTGTATTAGGATTATTTTATTAATGTACAAAATTTTCGTGTGCCTTCATTTTCTATTCTGTTGTCACATTTTCTGAAATGATTTTTTTTCTATTACATCTACTCATATTTGTATTACTTATTATACGTATTTTGTAGTTTTGATAAATGAAACTGACGCCTTTAGCTGCCTGATTTTCGGTTATGTAAAGTACTGCAATACATTTGTATATTAGACGAGATATCAAAATATAAATGTCTAGCTGCCCTTTCAACGTAAAATAGCTTTTTTAAATGAGCCAAGTATTAGGTGAAGTAATAAGTAATTTCCATTTTTCTATATCTCTTTTGCTTTTATTAAATAACAAAATTATATTAATTTATTACGTATTCGCCACCATTGTTTATGTATTGACCTTCTCCCACTTTCCTGGCATTTTATCAGTTCCTTCCTTGTAAAATGTGGTTGGTTTGAACAATAAAACCTTTTTCCCATGGATTGTGAATCTGATAGGGATGGTTGATACTTATGATGTCGCTGTCTTTTGCGGACGATATTGTCATAAGTAACGCTTTTTTTATCGTCTGTTATAATCCTGTTTAAAAAAAGCTCGATTTTTGCACGTGAGAGCAGAATTGTAGCGATTGACATGTAACTTTTTTTTTTTATTCCGTTCACTGAGGTTGTGAGGTATCCATACCCTTATCTTGCTGACTTTCTCTAGTTTCTCCTGATGGAGGTTAACAGTTGATTTTGATATATTCAACATTTCTAAAATACCTCTTGCTGATGGACGTGGATTTTCCATTATTATTGCCTTGAAAACATTGTCGTCAAAGTCGGAAGAACATTCTGCAATCGGTTCCTCTTTTAAGTTCGTATCTCCAGAACAGAGTTTTACAAATCAATTTCTAACTTTCTGATCAGTTATTAGTCCTTAATCGTATATACTGCATTTTTTTACAGCTGTCGCCTTAGCACTATCGCTTGCTTAAATTTCCAAAACATTACATGACGAATTTGCTTTTTTTTTAAATTTCCATTTCAGAGGTTGAGAAAACAGTTTAATGTAACATGCATCACATAAAACAATTGGCAGAAGACTAACTGACTATATAGTGAAAAGAAAATCTCGTTTGTCCCTATGACTAATACCGGGTAGATACTAACAAATGATTCTACTTAGCTGCTTAGAAAGAGAAAGTTACTTAAATACAGTAACTCAAAATGTAACGAAAATTAACATTTTGAAAGGTTTGAAAGTTGGTAATATCAGATTACATATCCTTTTAGCAAAAATTACAAAGACACGTAATAAACTATCTAAAAGAAAGAAATAAAAAATATGGTTCTTTTATACTGCCCCACTTTATTCATTCTATGAAAATACTGAAATATGTATGCCAGTAGTGAACATTCAAAATAGAAATTGTAGCTAAGTTTCGGAACAGAACTGGCTGTTTCTGCGTTTTAAATTCAATAAATTTTAATCGATATAATAGATTTTTATGTATAAAGGAACATTCGAAGTACGGAGTGGATACTACTTTCTTTTGAGATAATGGCATCAATGAAGATGCAGTAATTTCTATAATTTCACTTTTCTCTGTAATGATGAGAGCAAACCAATTGCCACAGATGTGAAGAAATTTCATTAAAAAAAAAAAAAAACTTTTAAAATTAAAATTAAAGAATAGCTAGTGTGGGCACATCATCAAATAAACTGCTTTCGTTTGAAAAAAAAAAATAGTTATCGAAATCGATTAATAAGATTACAATTGGCGCAATATAATATAAATAAATAAAGCATCGTTAATAGCACCAGAACTTTAAAGTTTAAAGCATACTACTTGCAGTAGCATTAAGCGTACTGAAGACAATAGGGGCTATGCATATATAACTTGATCGTTTTAGGGGGGAGGGGGAGTGGTCTGGCGCATGATATCGTAAGATATCTCTAGGGGGAGGGGAATTTGTCTTTTGATATCGTTAACATTTTTGAACCAACCTAAATTTTCTCTTCTTATTTGTAAATATGTTTGGCTTTCCTATTCTTCTGTCATATGTGTATGCATATACAATCTGCTGTTCGACAAACCATATGTGAAGTATGTTTGAAATGATACTTGTGTTTAAGAAGTAAATAAAAGAGAATGTTGTCCACCTGTTTTGTTGATAAGAAGTTCTGTCTGCCCCAACCCGTGCGGGCAAAAAGACATTATTACTGTTGAATGCATTATGTAACAAAAAGCTATTATTAAATACTTTTAAACAATAACTGTTTCAGTATTAGTTTAAGTGTTATTTGAGATACTGTTATTTCATATATAAAATGATATTTTATTGACTTCTCTCTGAATCAATAAAGTTTGCGAAAAATAAATGTTACCATATTTGTATAACACTCCAAACTTAAGAAAAAAATTCCAAAAATCTAAAGAGTTTTTATACATTGATAACGATATCATTACCGGGGGAGGGGGGGAGTTCGAGGTATGATAACGTATGGTATCGTAAGGGGGTGAGGGGGTCCAAAATTGCCAAAAAGTTGATAACGTTATATATGCTCAGATCCAATATTCATCCTATCACCGTCTGGTAAGATTTGTAGGTTTGCACCAGAATCATTAGACTAAGTTTTATTCTATTTAGATTTTAGATGCATAATACGGATAGACTCAATTTCATGGCTCCTCTATAATGTGATATACGCTTACTCATACACAGGGAGAGGAGTAATCATGCTACTGGGTATCCCATTGAACTATTCTCCTGTTCACAGATCAATCAGGATTTTTATAGATATCGATAATTCTTCTTTCTATTTACTACAATCTTGCATTAACATAATATATACGATTTTATTTTGCTGCTTATTAAAATAGTTCATCTATGTATATATTTTTCCCAAATTGATATATTCTATTTGGTTGTCACACTTGCTGAAGTGATATATATATATATATATATATATATATATATATATATATATATATATATATATATATATATATCATATATATATATATATATATATATATATGATATATATATATATAATCATTTAATACATATGATATATATATATATATAATCATTTGTTATAACAATAGCAATAATCACAAAAAGATTTTGACATGCAACTTAGTAATAAGATTTTATAGAAACAAAGAAAATACATCATATTATGCACATTTGCGGCAGTAAAACAATCTATTTAAAAATTATGAAATTATATATATGCCAAAACGTGGGCTGTTAATTAGTTGAATAACTAACGTTGAGCTGCAATAACACATATTTTCCATGAAAATATTTACTTAAAATAATACTATCCATAAATGATTGCGCAAATGCAGCATTTCATTATGTAAGTTTAATATATAAAACTTTCTGTACAATAATACCATTGAAAGCATAATGAAAATAACACACCACATTAACCAGATGTTATGTAAAAAGTATAGTCCCATTGCTGTATATGAATGACAGATAACACATAATGTCCATGGTCAAGATTTCAAAATCATTTGTTATAACAATAGCAGTAATCAGAAAAAGTTCTTGACATGCTGCTTAGTAATTATATATATGTATTGGTTACATTTACCCACATCTGAATTATTTATTACTTGTATTCGTATTTTGTGAAGTGTTAATAATTAGAATTGATACCTCTTGCTGTCTGATTTTCTCTTATATAATAATGTTTCAAAATATGTGTATGTTTCACTGAACAATACATATATGTCATTTTTATATGTCATTTTGAATTTATTACTTTGTATATTCAGGTAACTATGAATATGCAGTACATACAAGAAAATGTTACTTAAATTTAAAGTGAAACTGGACATCTTTGTTTTTAAAGGCAATAATTTTGTGTCAAATTTCGTTCCAGTAAACATTTTAAAGAAATGCTATAATTATGCATAAGAAATAAATAAACTATTATATTAATGCTACGTTAAATTATTCAATAAGACTAATCTTAAAATGTGATTTGAATATATGTACAATATATTTTTTATTTCATTCCTTTTCATTGAAAATCAGAATCCAATTCAATGAATAATATTTTTTCTTGAAGTAACTTTCGACGATAATCAATAACATTATAGACCATTTATATTGAATGTTAGATGCACAAATAAATGAATCAAGGCTACTGTAACAACTATCAACAATTCTGTTGAATAGCATAAAGTATATCAATTTCTTTAGTTGCTTATTTTAAAAATGTTATTTCAATCGATAAGTTTTTTATGGTCTGACTTTCATTGTTGTAGAAATTAATTTTTTGATAAATAATTTTTATCCATCTTTCACCTTTAACACCATTAATAAAATAAATTGATGCCCCTTACTGTTTGAATTTATGTTGCATAACTATGCACAAAAGTACGTGTATATTTCTTCAAGAACTTTGCTTCGTTATGTCATTTTGAACTAGTTAATTTGTATGCCTGAATAACTAACATAATACAGAACGTTTTAGAAAATCTTTACATACATTTGAAATAAAACTTTCATATTTATTGAAAATCGGAAACCATTTTGAATAAATATTGCTTTTCCTTGAAGCGACCTTCATCGAAAAGAAAAATTCAATAATCGGTGACATTAGAATGTTATTTATATTCAATGCTTGAATGTTTAGATGCATAAACAGGTAAATTAGAGCATTTGTAGAAAAAAAAACAACTATCAACAATTCTGTTACATTAATAAAAGTGTGAGGTTACATAAAGTACTTCATATTTTTTGTCGCTTATTTAAGAGTTTTTTATCAATGAAGAATATTTTATGTCTTGACTTTCGCTTTTCTTTTACGTTACCACTACTTTACAAGTAAACTTTGGCTATCACTAATTCAAAAATACATCTTCTTAGTATATTTCTGAAGCATTTGTAATAAGAATCTACAACAAATATTATAGTATAGAAGTATATAGTATAGGTTATAAGTATATAATATAGTATATATTATAGTATAAGTATATAGTATATAGTATAGGTTGCAAAACAATGGTTGCTACCTATTTCGAAGCAATGAATTTCAGAGAGCGGAAAAGTTAAGGAGGATTTCCTCTTTTTGGTTGAAATAATCGATTTTTTTTCCTATTCGCCATAGTCTATAGATTATCTGTGCACAACAATTTGCTTATTTCGAATTCCTTTCTTAGTTAGTACCTAATTCTAACACGTCCGTATCCTTACACTGTTTTAGAAAACTATAAATGCATTTTACACAAAATGACTTTCTCAAGCACGCATCGCCTTTCTAGAATTCATCAAATGATATAAGTCAAAGCATTATTTTGTGTTTGTCTGAACTAATAATATCACTAGAAAAACTAGAAGTAGTAGGGTGTCATGGTACTGTAACAAACACTGGATGGAATAACTGTGCTTTCCACCGACAAGAAAATCATAAAATGTGGAGCATATGCATCCGGCATTTCAATGAGCTTTCGTATCGCCATATTTTCCAATATATTCACTATCAAACTGAAGGGCCTAAATCTTTTACTGCGCCAATCAGGTAGCAGCTCACGTGCTGTGAAAAAACTCCTATGGTCGATTGTGAACCTGCAGATTGTTCGAATCCTGATATAGACAGACTTTTTTGAGCGAAAACAACAGTATTTTTGGGACATTTTGTATGAAATCATCTTGGGACATTGTCCAGAAGACTTGGCGAATCGGGACCCAGGTACTTTGTCCGATTCCAGATGGCTAACTGCGACCAACCGAGTCCTTAGATTGTATCAGATTTATCCGAAAACTTAAAAGAAATAGTTCGCTTCATCATAAAATCATACATGCCTGAGTAATTTGCCATAAAATAAGCAAATATTTTACTTACGGACCAAAACATGTATTTCAAGCAATCCAAAGATCACGCTATTTACCCGACGAATTGCTAGAATATGTCGATCCAGTAATAGAACGAAATGCATTTTTTGCGCACCCAGAAAATGTTCTGTTGGCAATGATTGTCGATTAAAGAAAACATATTCGGGATATTGGTTACAGAAGTATCGTAAAAGCAAGACAAACCGTCCCAAAGAGGAAGACTGTTAGAAATGTAATGCCACCGAATGGTTGCATTTTTAATCGGAATTCTTGTGCGGCGTATCCTTTACCAATGCCGCGGGACCTAAGTAAAGATGATGTTAAATTGTTCATCTCTTCTGACACTATTCTCATCAGAGAAATACAAATGTTTCCCTGTCACACCGAGACTGTTAAGATGTGCGTCAAACTTGTGACAGAGACCTCGAATAAAGTATATGGACATGAAGCTAGAGGTGGCTATATCCGAACAACACTGAAGTCTAAATCGGTTATGCCTCATTCTTCCAAAAAATCAGACTTTAAATGTGTAGTAGATATAAAAAAGAAAACGTAAAAAACACAGTAAGCAAAAGAATGCTACTCTCTGGAAAACCTTTGTAAATAGTTGCAAATATAATGTAAATGCCACACCCAACAATTGAATGGTTGGTTGGGTAGGGTGGAGGTGGGATTCTACGTGCAACCAACTCCACGTGGTCAGTTCTGGATCGTTTTGTTCTAGCAAAACGTGCGAAGAGTTGCACGGTGAAAATTGCGAAAAATTGCTAAATTTATGTTTTTTTGCTAAATTTATGTTGCGCGAACGGAAAAATTAGATTATTGAAAAGAATTTAATTTATTTAGGTTATGTAAACCATGAAACAGGCATAAAAAGCTAAATCGTGTTTATTTATAAAGTTTTAATTAACTTAAAAAAATTAGAGGAAAGGCGCGATTTTTGCAATTTTTTCATCAACTTTAAGTACGATGCGGGAATGGAAGATGTTAACAGATTTCAAAAATTTTTATGCCATTTTTCTTCTTATTACAATAGGCAACGTTTCAGTACTAAAGCGTTCCGAAAACAGAAAAATTTCTTTTTTTCGAGCCGCCCTATGTAACATTACTCAGGCGCTCAGCAGTGTTTATTCAAGCGAAATAAACATACTATCACTAGAGATTCGATTACGCCAGACTAAGCAGAACTTGAGTACACAAACACTCGAAACACGCACAATTTACAACTCTCAAGTGCGAGATATATTTTCAGACGAAGCAGGACTGACCCACTGCCTTCCCTCCCTTACAAATGATGACGTCATTGCATGATCTGATAAGCATCGTTTTGCTCGGACTGGTCACATGATCAACAGGCTGAAAAATTGGACATCTGACGTAGATGTGACGTCATATTCTGGGCGTTTCAAAAGTCACTTGGACGTTGGACGTCTTCCAACTTAGGTAAAAATATGCTCAGTTGGAAGAGAAGTCGGTCCAAGATCGCTAATGTGATTCTCAAGACGTCCAAGATGGCGGACGTCCAGGGATTATGCAATCTAAGATGGCGGCTGTCCAAAATGGCGTCCAACCAGTTATTTAAATATATTAAACAAGTTTAATTCAATTAAAATATGAAAATTAAAAATTTGTTAATTAATACACAAACAAAGAAATTTTAAGTTTCCAAAGTGCTATTGCACATATTTATTTTAAAATAAAGATCACAGAGTTACATATAAATAAACATAGAATTTGAATAAAATTAAGAAAATATTAATTATTAATAAAATATAATGGGGATAACATAGGTTTTTTTTCCTTCAAAAAAGTAGGCTCCAAACAAAAGCATGCTTGAAATAACTGGTATATATTTACGTTCAAACATGGGCGCATCACAATCTTCAGGTGCATTTTGGACGCTTTGATTTAGGCTCGAAGTCGTCCTCGCTGACCACATAGGGAATCGAACGTGGAACCTCCTGGTCATTTCAATGCGAACAGCTAGGCTTAGGAGATGAAGGATGAACAATACACTCTGACTGCACATCTGTTAGAGTAAGTCAGCTACATACCACTCGGAGACAAATCTAAAGTCGGTAAATTTTGGAGAGAAATATTCTTTTAACGAAGCATTTTAAAGAGAATAAAATTATTCACTGTTATATTTTTACATACTTACAAGACTTAAAATCAAAATACTGGCAATGCTCCACTTTCATTTTCTATTATCGACGATAAAACGCCACATCTTTATATCATGACAAAGTATATCTCTATTAAAGCAACGTTCCGTTCGGTTCTGTTTACAAAACAAAAAGATGTCGTGGAAGTGACAGTAGAAGTCAAAATTACATAGCGCGTAGCGCCTATGAGCTCAATCCAGGCATCTCAATTCAGGCAGGTAGTACTGATATGCGTCAATTCATCATCATAGATTTTTTTCAAAAAATTACAGTAGTTACAACTAAGCAATACATAAAATTTCCCAATAGGATTTTTCCCCCAAAATTTTTTTTCTGTGGTTACAACACTTTAAAGTTTACGATAAAATTGACAATTTTCGTGAAAACAGAAAAACGCTTCATTTTGAAATGAACACAGTATCAAAAATATTTAACCTATCCAGTCAATTTATTTTTTACAAATAGTTACTAAGCTGAATTTTACATTAGCATAGTTTTAAAAAATATAGTGACATTTTAAATTGATTTTAAAAAATTGTTTCTAAGTACAAAAAAAGGGAATTATTACCGATTTTAAATTTTTTTTTTTTTTTTTTTCAGAATGAAAAAAAAAATATTAAAGCTAAACACTGATGGTAATCCAAAGACCTTTAATGGGAGTTTCACGGCAATTTTTATTTTAAGCCTAAGTTGCATGCAACTTTTGCAATTCAATTTCAAATTATGCAAAATTTCGTAAAATAGCTACTTTTGAGATGCAATTTCTCAAAAACACCGTTTTATAAAAATCTGATAATCTGCTCAATTGATACCTTATTAGCTTCTAATAAATACCTTATAAGCAAATCGTGTGTTTTTGCTTAGAAAATTTTATGTGATTTTTTTGAAAATAACATGTTGTGTATATTTTTCAAAAGACCAGAAAGTCAAGCTTTTTCTTATTTCACTGAATTTATAATTGATTATGAAATATGGATTATGAAAGTAATTGGTGGGTAGGACAAATCAGTAGCATATCATGAGAACTAAATGACATTACAGTATCCTTCATGTACTCCCATGGTCCAGCAAAAGCATTCCAGTGGCCAGAAGAATTGGGAAAGAAATTTGGAATCGATGCCAGGGAGGAAAGAGCATCGATACATCTTTCAACCGTCACGTTTGGCGAGTGGTGCCCATTAAATTTGACGAGTGAGGACAATAAAGTTTATTTCCACGTTTTAACCATTATTCGACGCATTCATCTTTTTTCTTTCCAGATTCTTCTGGCCACAGGAATGCTTTTTCTGGACCATGGGGTATATGAATGATGCTGTAATGTCCCTCAGTTTTCGTTATACGCTATTGATTTGTCCTATCCACCAATTATTTTCATAAATACACCCAATGCAATTACCGATTTATAAATCGTGCATTTAATGTTGTTTTGTCATCTGACTGGAGGTTTCAACTTTTGTCAATGCATTTTTAATTGTTCGTCCCATATAACCTTCATTATTTTTAATCATCCAATAATGTTTAGATCGTATACCAACAATACATTTTACATTAGCTTATTCTTTCTCGTTATTAGCTCTATAGGCTTGAATAATGTTTCTGTCTAGATGGAGTAGAAGGATACTTTTTTAACAGAGGGGATAGTTCAGCAACAAATGAGACAGAATCTCGGATGGTTCTTATTGGTTCATTTTGGAGATTAAATTTCGTTCCATAATGCTTACATAATCCCCCTACAGCATCACATGCACTTTTTTCATGGCCAATAGCTGAAAAATCCTCTTCTTTAGTGTAACTTCATTATTTTTGTGCAATCCATAAAAATAATACTTATTTTTAAAATGTGCTCTATCTCCATCCGATATATGCACAATCGATTCCAGTGTTTGTAATTGGTACAACTTAGATAATTCTTTTTTTTATATTTCCTATAGCACAAACAGCATGAGCTGTATTATGAGTTATATCATCAGAAACTACAATAAAACTCTTTATTTCTTCTCTAAAGTATGCTGTACAGGTAAATAATGATATTTGAGTATTTTGCCAGTGAAAGCTTTGTACTTCATCTGTCAGTATTACCGATCAGTTTTTAGCAAAGTCAGAATGTATCATGAGCACAGATTTTTTTTTTTTTTTTTTTTTTTTTTTTTTTTTTTTTTTTTTAGATAACTACCTCAGAAATTCTTTGTCTCTGATTTTTCCTTGAGTGATAATGAGGAATTGCTTTTCTCACCCAGTGCCTTACATCTTTTAAAATTTTTTTAATCCATACCAACTTTTTTATTAAGTTACCACCTTCCCATATAGCATATACAACCTGTTCCTCTTCATTCAAATCAAAAGCCTCGACTGTAAGAATTTCGGTACCCCAGGGCACTCACCACACTCTTCGAGCCAACAATTTTCATTGTTTATTTTTCTATACAGTCGAACTTGGATAATTTGAACGTCTTTAATTCGAATTCGTGGATAATTTGAAGCTTTCTGTCGGTCCCTTGAAACTTGTATTCAGTTAATGCTAAAAAATCTTGGTTATTTCGAAATCCAACTTCTTTAATTTGAAGTTTTTACCCTTTCAAAAATAACAAAATCTAGTTTCAATGCAGTTTATATGAAAAGTGGCCGGGTTATTTTCAGCTATTGAGGAAATTTCAAAGTCCAACTTCTTTAATTCAAAGTTTTTACCCTTTCAAAAATGACAAAATCTAGCTGATGATTATGTCGACATTGATAAAAATATAGACATTTGTGGAGAGTTATTTGAAAGAGATATTCTATCCGAAGTTCTAAACAATAAGAACATTGCAACAGAAGACGATGAAGATATTGAAGATGAGGTAGAAGAACAGAGGCCTATTTCAACTTCAAGTGAGGCAGACTTTCATCTAGCAGAATATCGTCGTTATGTAGAAGGACAATCTAACGTGAGTGAAGTTGTGTTTCGAGCTGTAGAAATCTTTGAAGATTTTGTTAAAAAAATCAAGTAAGCTCTTTAAAGCAATCTATAATATCTCAATATTTTAAAAAGCTGTAGTTTTTTATTTAAAATTAATAAACATATTCTTTTCACAATTTCTGTTGCTATTGATTATTTTACGACATAAAAATATTTTTTTTGGATAATTCGAAGTTTTGCAGTAGTCCCTTGCACTTCGAATTATCCAAGTTCGACTATAAGCATTTCGTCATCTGATCTTCTTCTCTAATTTGAATGCCTGTTAGATTTTTAAGAGCTACACATATTAATTTCTAATTACTGCAGTAAACAGAACAGCGTACTACTTGTATTGGCTGAATTTAGATAAATTTTGGGCATGATGAATAAATTTTTGATAGTCTTATTTTCATAGAACAGGGGTGGCCAACTGTGGCATGCTCGACACCACTAAAATTTTATAGTAATCATTTCCTTAACTAATCATCAAATCTTTGCAATTCAAGAAGTCGACTTTTTCTGTAAAATTTTAGTATTGTCCGGCGTGCCACAGTTGGCCACCTTTGTCCAGACTGTGTCATAAAACGTTTTACTCTTTTAATTTTCGCACCATCATTTTTAATACAAATAACATCACTTTTGTTTGGACTATCTTTAGTTCAATCTTTGTTATCCTCTAAATAGCAGGACAATGCAACATTTAGTGCTTCTATTGATAAAGGATGTCCTATATAAGGATCAGATTGCGCATAAACAACTTTTTCTTTTTTAATTTTCTGGATTTAACAACTAGATACTTTGATACACCTTTTATTAAAAATTATTACATATTATTCTTTTTATTAAAAAATTAATCATATTATAAATTCAGTGAAATAAGAAAAAGCTTGACTTTGTGGTCTTTTCAAAAATGTACACAACATGTTATTTTCAAAAAATCATATAAAATTTTCTAAGCAAAAACACACGATTTGCTTATAAGGTATTTATTAGAAACTAATAAAGTATCAATTGAGCATATTATCAGATTTTTAAAAAATGGTGTTTTTGAGAAATTGCATCTCAAAAGTAGCGATTTTACGAAATTTTGCATAATTTAAAATTGAATTGCAAAAGTTGCATGCATCTTAGGCTTAAAATAAAATTTACTGTGAAACTCCCATTAAAGGTCTTTGGATTACTATCAATGTTTAGCTTTAAAATATTTTTTTTTTTTCATTCTGAAAAAAAAAATCTTAAAATCTGTAATAATTCCATTTTTTGTACTTAAAAACAATTTTTTAAAATTAATTTAAAATGTCACTATATGTTTTAAAACTATGCTAAGTAAAATTCAGCTTAATAACTATTTGTAAAAAATAAATTGACTGGATACGTTAAATATTTTTGACACTGTGTTCATTTAAAAATGAGACGTTTTTCTGTTTTTCTGAAAATTGTCAATTTTATCGCAAACTTTAAAGTGCTGTAACCACAGAAAAACAATTTTGGGGGAAAATCCTATTGGGAAATTTTGTGTATTACCTAGTTGTAACTACTGTAATTTTTTGAAAAAAAATCTATGATGGTGAATTGACATGTCCTGCCTGAGCTGAAATGGAATTGCTGCTATCTGATTGTAATTATTTTTTCTACAACAACATCAAGCTTTGAATGAAAGGGAAAGCACCGTCGCTTTTGAATGTTAGCGAGTGTCGCTTTTGCGTGACGTATAGTTTGCTTCTAATCCTTAATTTCTCGTATTTGTATTTTTTAATCGTAAATTTCCCCTTAATTTATACTAATATAATAGAGAACTCCTGACTGACTGGCTCATCAACGCAGAGCAGTAACGACTAAAGTGAGGATCACGAAATCTGGATAGTCTACTGCAGTTATGAACTAGGCCAGCAATAACAAGGGATTTTTAAAAAGTCAACTACTATAGGGTTAAATGGGAGAGATAGGATGTTTTAGTTAATTTCTCCATATCTCAGCAGCAGTTTTAGCAAGAAGAGTAACATTCTGTATAAATAAATCTACTACAAGAAATAGTTAAACACTTGTTTTGACGATTTTATAAGTTCAACCACTAAGTTGAGTAAATGAGGGTCGAATGTTTTAGGGCATTTCGCCATATCTCAGTAACAGTTTCAGATAGGAGCATGAAATTATAAAGAAATTACTAATAGCATAAAGAAATTACTAATATAATCATTAAACACGTATTTCAGCGATTTTAGAAATTTTACAACAAAGGAGGTTAAACGGGAGTTCGAATGATTTAAGTCATTTCGCCTTATCTCAGCTGCAGTTTTAGGTATGAGGATAAAATAGATCTAAATCAATCTGCTAAAAAAATAGATAAACATATATTTAGCGGTTTTAGAGCTATTTTAGCGATTTCGTATCCAATATCAGCTATGAATCCGATTATGGAAGATTAGAGGAATATAAAAACTATTGCTGAATTTTATAAGACAATTTTCAAAGACACCGAGATAAAATGCGCATTTTCATTTAAAAAGCTAAGATCATTTCTATGATTGTATCAAAGTAACTTCATTTTTTCCTGTTTGTGTTTTAAAGATTTATGTTCGGGAATATAGAGAGCTGCGTTATTGCGATCGCCATATTATTGAATTTTTATTTATTTTACCTGTAAGGGCCTGATGGTTAACATGGGCAATGCCAGGTGCTTCTGCTACTAAATAAATTTTGTTGATCAAATTAACAAAATAATGCTATTTAAAATTACTACTGAAATAATTATTGAACATCATGTGTGAGAACCTCGTCGCGAAAACGTTAATGTATACATAAAACACTCTTTATAACGTCACATATTTGTTGAAAATCATATTCCAATTTAATGAATACAGTGGAACGTCGTTATCTTGACACTCTAATGAGCAAAAAAAGGTGTCGTTATAAGCGGAGTGTCTCGTTAACCGGAGTTGGAGAAAAATGTGTTTATAAAAAGCTGTATTTTTGATTAATTTAAGACAATTTTAAATTCATGACTGTTCTTGCAGTTTTAAGCAATAAAACATTATTAAATAAAATATACACAAAAACAAAATTGAAAAGAATAAAAATTGAATTTATGATGACTTTTTTTTTTTATTGTTACATGAAATATTGACGAATTAAGGTTTGCTTATCACTAGATGTGCATCCTATAATTCTTTTTTTCAACATTATACAATGAATTGTAATCAATATTCGTTGTTTCAGAAATGGAGGTCAGATAATTTCTGATCGTTTCAATGCAATGCAATGCTTCAGTTTTATTCGGATGAAAAATGTCGTGTAACCGTAAGAAAGCGACGCCTGACCAAAACAAAAAGACCCCGAGTAGACTGATACGTCTATCTAGAGCTTAAGTGTGTCATTCATAGTGTGGGGGTTTATTTATTCAGATAAAGGATTGAAGTAAAACTTCACATTTATCTCAATGGGTATTTTAGAAAATTTTGTGAAAAGTTTGGCTAAGACATTTCTTACCGCTTAATTTCCGTGCTTATAAGATGGATTATAAAAAATGGACAATTTTTCTAAATCGTCGGGATATCCGGAGTTAAAAATTATTCAACGACGTGAAATCTGGAGTTTATTTACATTAAAATCATATACAGAAGATCGGGACTTTGAAAAGCTGACGTGATAAGCGGAGTGACGTGAAAACCCTGTGTCGGGATAACGAGGTCCGACTGTATTTCTTTTCCATAAAGTTATCTTCGTCGAAAAGTACGATAATCAGTAGTATTAGAGTGTTATTTATGCTGAATAATTTAATAAGGATTTATGTCAATAAGTGATTTGTAATGAAAAATTTTGTAAAATTTGTAATGTAAAGTGGTTTGACAGGGAATGTACAGAGTTCCGTTAATGGGATCGCCATATTAGTGATTTTTTATTTATTTTACTTCTAAGGACATGATGGTTAATACGGGGCAATTCCATCGTAACTGACGTAACATTTTATCATCGAATTTTGTTTTCAAATCTATGTAGAAAATTTACTAATAAAGCTAGGACAAAATTTACCATTTAAAATATTTCTTACTAAGGTCTTAATACCAAAATACCTGCAGATTATTTCAATCTCTCTTTGTGACCCAAAAATTGCAATTCAAAATTCCGTAACTGACGTAACATAAATTATACAAACATTTTTTCTGCCATCGTTGAAGGGTAAAAATTTTCAAAACTATCCATTAAAAAAAAAGATTTAATATTCTCAACAACACTAAGTAATGCCAAATTATAACAGTAACTTGTTTAATTAATTTCTGAATAATAAAAAAGAAAACAATAGTATTTACATGTGTAACTGACGTAACTTTTCTTGTGTAACTGACATAACATCATGACTTTACAAAGACAATAATGGTACTTAACTTAGTTTCTAAACAGTAATTTGCAAAGCCTTTATATTAGGATTTTTCTATAGAATATAAAAATATCAAGTTTTCCAATCATACCCTTATATTAAACATATAAATTTGATTACACCCCTCTCCCCCTCAAAAAAAATTATGATTTTCTGTGGAATTGCCCAAGGGCAAAGCCAGATGGTTCATATAGTCTAAATTTTGTCAATTAAATTAACCTAAGATTGCCATTTAAAATTACCAGTGAAACAAAGATTTAAAATCTTGCGTCAGAACCTCGTTACGAAAGCGTTAATGCATTCATAATACACTCCTTGTAACGTGACTTATTTGTTGAAAATCAGATTCCAATTCAATGAATATTTCTTTTCCTTAATGTTATCTTCGTCGAAAAGTATGATAATCAATAACATTAGAGTGTTATTTTTGCTGAATAATTTAATAATGATTTATTTGAATATGTGATTAAGTGATTTGTGATGATTTATGTGAGGCAATATACAGAGCTCCGTATCTGCAATCTCCATATTATTGAATTTTTATTTATTTTACCTCTAAGGACCTGATGGCTAATATGGGCAAAAACAGGTGGTTCAGATAGTCGATAAATTTTGTCAATTAAATTAACCAAAGATTGCTATTTACAATTGCTATCCAAACAAAGATTAAAAACCGTGTGTGAGAATCACTTCCAAAAGTGTTTATGTATAAGTAATGCATTCCTTATAACGTTATATACTTGTTGAAAATCAGATTCCAATTCAATGAATATTTCTTTTTCTTTGACATCTTCGTCGAAAAGAACGATAATCAATAACATTAGACCCTTTTTTTTTTGCTGAATAATTTAATAGTGATTTATGTTATTTATGTGATTGTGTGATTTGTACTGGTTTATGTGATTTTACTGATTTATGTCAGGGAATATACAGAGTACCGTTATTTTGATCGCTGTATTATTGCATTTTTATTTATTTTACCTTTAAGGCCTTCATAGTTAACATGGGAAAGCCAGATGGTTGTCCTAGTCAGTAAATTTTGCCAATTAAATTAATCAAATATTGCTATTTAAAATTACTAATGAATTAAAGATTAAAAACCGTGTGTCAGAGCCTCGTCGCGAAAGGGCTAATCCATGCATAATACACTCCTTATAGCCTTACATATTTGTTGAAAATCAGATTCTAGTTCAATGAATATTACTTCTCCTTAATGTTATCTTCGTCGAAAAGTACGATAATCAATAACATTAGAGTGTTATTTATGCAGGATAATACATACATAAATCAGAACATTTGTAACAACTATCAATAATTCTTTCTCATAAGACAGCTATTGTATTACATAAAATATTTCAGTTTCTTTTGTTGCTTATTTTAAGAATATTATATCAATGTAGAAATTTTTCATGTTCTCACTTTCGCTGTTCTATTGTCATTGACGCTGAAATGGAAATTCTTTTGTTACATTTACCCACATTTGAATTATTTATTACGTGTATTCGTATTTTATGAAGTGTTAATAAATGAAACTGATGTCTCTTTCTGGCTGATTTACTGTTATGTAAAAATAACACAAAATAGCTAGTGGTGAAATATATAACAAAAATCGTAGCCTGTTCTTGAAGGAGAAATTACTGTTTTATCATTCAAAAGTTATTGAATTTCAAGTTTTATGATAGCTTTTCATGAAAAAATGTTTTTTTTTTCACTATAAAGTGAAAGGTTTTTATTAATACTTATTCATTAATATTGGTTTGAAAAGCATAGTTAATTATCATAATACACATCAAACAAAATATACGGTTTAAAAATATTGTTACATGTTTGTTCATTTATTATTTTCAGTCGTTCAAAAGTAGAAAATTTAAATGAATTAGGCAGCATTTTACAAATTCTAAAGTGTGATTGTGCTAAAGATGCACGTTTGAAATAGTATTAAAAAAAGCATTTTTACCATATATATGAGATAATAAATATATAATTGACAGAATCATTTTTCATTGGTAAAACATAAATGAAAAGGTGCATATTAAGTCTGTTATAAATTTCTTCAATAAATTGATTTATTTAAATGTAAGAATTTATTTTAAATTTTTTATATATAAAGCAATTATAAAAAAGTTAAAATTATTATATTAAAATATTGTTATATATATTAATACATATTTTATAATAATAAGATACATGAATACATACACATTAATGGTTTTGTTGATTATTAGATACTTTAGAAACGAATTAAACAGCCTTATAATTAATTCAATGATTAATGAAACAAGAATGGAAAAATCAATGAAATAATTTGGAATAACAAATATTTAACACATAAATGATGTACTCCAGAAACAAAAGGAATGGAATAAAAATACTGACAAAAAATAATTACATATTTCAAGCTTCATGAACCGCTAATTTTGTATGTGCAATCTATATTTTACTAATATATATTAGAATATTTGGAATGACATTTAATTATTATTTTTTTCTTCATATCTGTACTTTGTAAAATTAGATTATTATTTTCTCTAAAATGTAATAATATTGTATCATTCACCTGGGCACGAAACCCGATATATTACAAAACAGAAAAAAAAATACTTATATTTAAAATACGGGGGTGGATATTAATATTTGGAAATTTTTCCAGAGAGAAAAATTCGCCTTGCATACAATATTTTAAATGAAAATCAAATTTCAAATTAATTGCTTAAGAGGCTCAAAGGCCAACCTCGTGAAAGAGATTCCATGCCGGGACACGAACCCGGGCATCAGTATTGCGCACTGACGTAGTTGGTTAGTCGGTAGAACGTCAGTGCGCAATACTGATGCCCGGGTTCGTGTCCCGGCATGGAATCTCTTTCACGAGGTTGGCCTTTGAGCCTCTTAAGCAATTAATCTGAAATTTGATTTTCATTTGAAATATTGTATGCAAGGCGAATGTTTCTCTCTGGATAAATTTCCAAATATTAATATGGCTTCTATCGATACTGGTTTTAATTAAGAGTCTGTGTTTGACCCAGGTCGGTGGTTCACGGAAAAATATTCCATCTTGTGCTGCGTTTGTAGTCTTGTCAACCTTTAATAGTGAGAAATTCCAGGCTGGGTATCGTTCCATGTTGTTTAGTCGGTAGAGCGTCAGTACACAATACTGATGGCCCGGGTTCGTGTCCCGGCATGGAATCCCTTTCATGAGGTTGGCCTTTGCGCCTTTTAAGCAATTAATTTGAAATTTGATTTTCATTTGAAATACGGGGGTGAATCCAATAAAAAATAGGTTACAAGCAACATAATTTAAAAAGTAATTATTGCGGAGTGGATATTTTTTGCACAGTGGTGAGATAGCGCTAGTTGCCGTACAGTGGTTGCACGGGTAGATAGTGTAATTTCGCAAACACGACCGAGCGATTGAAAAAGCTATACATTTATAAAAGTGGTCTTGCTTATGCTACTTTCACAAGATTAAATGAAGCCATTCAACGCAAACGCCCTGGTATTTTAAATTGATGCTATCACCCTCCTGCATAACAATACCAGCCCATACCGCTGGCCAAACTCAAGAATTGCTGCAAAAATTCAAGTGGAAAGTCTGTAGAATACATTCAGTTTACAGTTACAAAACTGTTTTATACAGCCCAGATTTGGCACAAAGGGACAATTTCCTGTTTCCGAAATTGGAGAAAACACTTATCTGGAACAACGTTATCTTTAGGCAGTGATTTGAAAACAGATGCCGAAAACTGGCTCAACGGACGGGACGGGACTTCTACTAAACTTTATTAAACAATATAATCCTGCGTTCATATAAATGTCTAAATGGATTTGGTCATTATGTAGAAAATTTATCGGTAAGTATAATCCTTAATTCCTCTTCCTATTTCCTGTCTACTGTTAATAAATATTTTTTTTATTATCGTTGCAACCTTTCTTTCGATTCATCATCGCAGATAAGAATAGAAAATGTTTTTGACAAAAATAATACAATGACACCTTATAAAAGATAAAAGTTTCTTAATGAAATAAAATATAATATCGTTCACGCGCAAGAAAAGTGACACATCTCGCAAAAATTCATTTTGAATTTTATTCCTCTAATAGGTCTATCATAGGTGTGTCTTGCCACGCAAACAGTTTCATAAATCACTTTGTTACGCTACATGTCCATTTGTAACCACAGAGGAGGGATGGATTGTGTGAGGAGGGAAATTTACCTAACCCTCCAACCTCATCCTATGTCTTCATTCTTAAGGTTTTTATGCTTTTATGCGCGTCTTTATTCATGCATGCAGAAATAAGTGCTATAATTTTATGTTACATTAAAATCATGCGAATTTTCTTTTGCCTATCCTGTGAAATTTACTTTTGTCGAGATGTGTCACTTTTCTTGTGGGTGAGCGACATAACCATGACTAATAGTATGTAACAACCTCTTCCGATTTATCCACGATTTCGAAAAACGTTCTTTAAATTTAGAAATCCCAACATTGAGAAAAAATCTGCTGCCACTGATTTTTGGAAATGTTTCAGAGTAGATTTCATAGTGTATTAATCAGTTTTCTCAAAACGAGATTGGGTTTTTCTTATGCTATTCATTTTTAAGAAAACATATCCATGTTTAACAAGCATGTTTTCCAGACATACGTGATAAATAAACAGAATTAACATTAAAATTAATATCATTTTGTTACTCTTGTACGAATAAATTACGTTATGCAGCTGAAAGTATTCAATTGAGAATTTATAGCATTCTAAAAAACGACATTCCGGTTTTAGAAAGGTGACGGATATACTATAAAAACTACTGGAATACGTATCCAAAAATCAATGACAGCAGAAGGAACTTTATTTTCATAAAAGCCTATTTAAATTTCTAAAATATATTTCATTTCGTTGTTTTAAAAGGTAGGGAATGCTTTTCAAAATCATGAGTAATCGAAAATAGTTATAGTATATTATTTTTGGTTATAGTTATGGTTTACACTGTTAAAAATATGAGTAATTTGTTGCATCGTCTCTCCACCGCTTTTATAGAATACAGTGGAACCCGGTTAAAACGCTCACGGTTAATACGCGATTTCGCTTAATACGCGGATTTTTTTTTCGATCCCTTGAACTTCGCCCATAAGAATAATGTAAAAAAATCACGTTTAATACGCGAACGGTTATAACGCGATCCCGCTTAATACGCGATAAATTTTCGGTTCTTTGAGGAAAAAAAATCACGTTTAAGACGCGACTTCATTGATCAAGATGCGAATTCCTTCTCTCTTCTCGAGTGTTACCGATTTAGAGGATTTTTATTATTCAAATAAAAAACGTTTCCGAATAGTATTTAATTTATTTAACAACAGATTAATTAAGGCGAAAAGTACTAATCGGAAATAGCGGTAGATGTTTGAATTAAAAAAAAAAAAAAAAAAAAAACCGCTAAATTAGCAAAACTGCAATTCTTCATTGATCCCACGCTCCTAACATTCTTAGTCTTTCACTTCGTGTATGTTTTTACTATATAGAGGTAGACGAATTTAGGTTACTCAGATACGTCATAAAAATAATTATATTAGAGTTGCTCATACGTGTTGTTAGAGATGTTTAAAATGTACGTTATTACAAGTACTAAATATGATTTTAAAAACTGGGTTGTGCTTCAAAGATTTAATATTAATTTCCTTTCTGTTAAAAAAATGAGTCTAGTAGGAAAATTATTTTTGGTTGAAACGCATTAATCGACAATAAAGTTATGTTGTAATCTATATTTATTTTCCGTTGTTATTCCAGTTTGTCCTATAAAAAGAAACAATGTGGATTCAGCAAAGTGAAATACAATTAAATTTCCATCTGAATATATGTCAAAGATACAATTTTCAACCGTAATCGTATAAATGAAAACTCTAAAGTTCATTTAGGTGATTAAATGCGTAAATAAGCCTAATTGATGCAACATTATACACATCACGTTTAATACGCGATCCCGCTTATTACGCGACTTTTGACCACTCCTTTGAAACGCGGCTTAACCGGGTTCCACTGTATCTCTATTCTGACCAATGAGACTGCTCCATGATACAGTGAAGTAACCGTTTTCTCTAAAAGCGGTAGAGTGACGATGCAGCAAATTGCTCAGATTTTTAACAGTGTATACTTATAGATATAGTTTTGGTTATAGTTATAGAAATGGTTAATAAATTTTCATGTCCTGACTTTCGCTGTTCTACTGTCATTGACGTTGAAATGGAAATTCTTTTGTTACATTTAAGCACAGTTAAATTATTTCTTATGTGTATTCGTATTCTATGAAGCGTTAATAAATGAAACTGATGTCTCTTTCTGGCTGATTTATAGTTATGTAAAAATAACACAAAATAGCTAGTGGTGACATATATAACACAAATCGTAGCTTAACAACTGAAACTGCTTCAAGCATACAAGATTTATTCTAAAAATAATTAAATAAAGCGCACTTATATAAAGTTACGCTACGACGAAGCACTTTAATAAATTTAATTCCATTCTAACATTGAAAAATAAGATAATCCAAAAGACGCACTGACCAAAAAAAAAAAGAAAAAAAAATGTCATCCAATTTAAAAAAGGCAGAATTTATGAATAAATGCATTTTGAGAATCGCATTAAAGACCGCATCAGCATCGCTTAGGGGCTTTTATACATCCTCGTCTATTTACTTTCAGTTTTATTCTTTTTTTCTGGTTCCTTTATCACATTGAAGGCTTTCTGAGTATCTTTTATATTAAAAAACACACTTCCTTAATGAAGGTAAGTCTAATGTGTTTCTTTTAAAAAGAGTAGTGAAAAACAATTTTTGTTGCGCTTTTTTCGCTATTCAATTCTTTCCTCTTTTGCAGCCTTTGGCTTTATGTTTAAGATGTTCTTTTATTTATTTTTTTCCTCTCGGGAAACCCATTTCTGTTAAAGACTTCCTGGCATCATGCCATACTTTATAAAAGTCACATCGTATGTTTCAATAGACTAAAACTTCTTGACAGGAAAAGGACGGCTGATTACAAAGCGTGTTGATTTTAAAGCTGCACTAGATGACATTTCCACTGTTAGAATCTTGTAATGAAGACAGCCATAAATGACAGATTTTAGTTTGTTTCCTTTTCTTTCTGAATTCAAACCCGTCATTTCAAAAATTACATAGAAAAAAGCAAAAAATGGAAAAAAAATGATTGGGTAGAAAAATTTTCTTTAAGCGAGTCATAAATCAATCAGTTAGCTGAAAAATAAACTTATGTCTATTGATGCACGGTTACTTTGCTTACCAATTAAATTGTTATTGGTTTAATTCTTTCTGAATTCAAACCAATCATTTCAAAAATTAGATAGAAAAAAGCACAAAATGGAAAAAAAGCTTAGCTCGAAAAATATTTGTTTGAGAGAGTCATAAATCAATCAGTTTGTTGAAAAATAAACTCATGTCTATTGGTGCACGCTTACTTTGATTATCAATTAAATTGTTATTAGTTTATTTCTTTCTGAATGCAAAGCAGTCATTTCAAAAATTACACAGAAAAAAAGCAAAAAATGAAAAAAAAATTTCGCTAGAAAAATATTTATTTGAGAGAACATAAATCAATCAGTTAGTTGAAAAATAAACTCATGTGTATTGATGCACGATTACTTTTATTATCAATTAAAGTGTTATTAGTTTAATTCTTTCTAAATGCAAACCAGGCATTTCAAAAATTACACAGAAAAAAGCAAAAAATGGAAAAAAAGTTTGGCTAAAAAATATTTTTTTAAGAGAGTCAGAAATAAATCCGCTGAAAAATAAACATGTGTATTGATGCACGGTTACTTTGATTATCAATTAAATTGTTATTAATTTAATTCTCTCTGAATACAAAACAGTCATTTAAAAAATTACATAGTGAAAAGCAAAAAATCGAAAAAAAATTGGCTAGAAAAATAATTCTTTAAGAGAGTCATAAATTATGAGTTAGCTGAAAAATAAATTCATGTCTATTGATGCAGGGTTACTTTGATTATCAATTAAATTATTATTAGTTTAATTCTTTCTGAATTCAAAACAGTCATTTCAAAAAATGCATAAAAAAATGAAAAAAAAATGTTTGGCTCGAAAAAAAAAATATCTTTAAGAGAGTCATAAATCAGTCAGTTATAGATTTTCTTGTTTTCTTTAAGTGTGCGCATTTGCGAATGTTATATTTTTTTATTTTCAATAATGATCGTATATATTTAATTATTGTTTATTTTAAAACTCTCTTACAACATTTTATTTTAAATATTTACAGAATATATCAAATCGAGTATCAATTAATTTCTGTTATAATAGACATTAATGTTTGCAGTTAGTAGTAAAGATATTTTCAAAAAAATTCTCTCTCCCAACTTTTGCCAATAGTTCATGTTGTCAAAATGATTATTTATCATTAGTTATTTTCGGAATTTTACCTTGCGTTATTTAATTGATGGATTCGAATAAAAAATAGTGTTATTTGTAATTCTAGTGTTACGTTTTATATTAAGAATTCCATTAAATATATTTCTACTTGCCGATCCAAGGCTGAAATGTGCGATGCAATTGGATAAATTCACAAACCAAAAGTTATTTATTTATTTATTTATTTTCATTATTTGAATTAAATTTAAAATTCTAATTTTTAAAATGTTTTTTAAAAAATGCGCGAAAATCTTCAATATGGTGTCTATAGTAGTACGTACACCACTTTCAATAAGCGCGGATTATACGCCGGTGCGGCGTATACGATGGAGTTTCAGTTTTTTTTTTAACCATTTTCGGACGTAGCGGCGTATACGCTAGGGCGGCTTATCTACCCGAAATTACGGTAGCTGAAAAATAAACTCATTTCTATTGATGCAAGGTTACTTTGGTATACCAAATTTGAAGCAAATCTGATAGAAAACCCATTTATCTAAATTAAGAGGAGTATAAGCCCCCTTTCCATCCCTTTATATTTAACCAATGAACTTCCAAATCTAATCAGGAAGCGCCTTATCAGAATAAACCGGTATACCAAATTTGAGGCAAATCGGATAGAAAAAAACCATTTATCTTAATTAAGGGGTTATAAGTCACCCGTTCCACTCTTTAGACTTAAACAATGAAAATTCAAATCTAATCAGGGAAGTGCCTTATCACAATTAACCGGTATACCAGATTTGAAAAAAATCTGATAATTCTGAATGAAAACCCATTTATCTAAGTTAAGGGGGATTTAGCCCCCCGTTCCCGCTTTATACTTAACCAATGAACCCCCAAAACTAATCAGGGACGCACCTTATCAGAATGAACCTGGAAAAAAGATTGAAGCAAATCGGATATTTCTATGAAGATCTATCGCGTTACGTACATGCGTGCGTACATGTACATACATACATACATACAGAACCGGCGGGCACATTAGCTCTCAGGCTTTGATAGCCTGTAATCAAAAAAATAATTAATATAAAAATATATTAATATAAATCAATATAAATTAATATAAAAATAAATTAATATAAATTATAACACGAACGAAAATGTACAATAACTTCTTCCCAATTACCTGGTGTTCCGGAAAGCGTAATCTATCTTTATAAAGCTAAGAAACTAATGCGTTTACCAGTTTTTAAAAACTATTTATAAAAACAAAGTTACTTTTCCAGTCATTGATTCTCGGAAACGTGTCTGAGTAATTAATTTTTGTAGAGAAATAATAGGTTTTCTCAATCTGGTATAGCCGATTTTAGGATGTTATCAATTCTTAATTTTCATCCGCGTAACTGAATTTATACATGAAGTGTACCAGAATCTGCCTATTAAGCAAATTTGGTGAACGTAAAAATATTTGCTTGAAAATTGATAGCATACTAAAAACCTATATTGCTGTTTGATATAACCGATTAGTACACTACAAAAACTACTCGGAAACGATTCCGAAAATTACACTGGTCAACAAATTTGAACTTTTGCTCTGTCCTAAACAGAAAATAGTTGTTTTTTATGTGGTTTTTTGTGCTGATTCCTAATCTAGCTTTAGATTTACTCCAGAACGTCAAGTTTGAGAGATGTTTGCTTATTTCAATTTATGCAAATTTGCTAAATTTTATACAATTATTTGCAAATTTAAGGTATAAAGCAATATCAGACAGGGATTTTTGTTTTATGTTATGATTACTACCTAATTTACTTCACAATAACGTTGTTTATGAGATTATACTGACATGTGACTGTGAAATATTGTACCTAATTTGCACATTTCTCAGGTTTTCCAATAATGTTTCTTGACATTCAAATGTTTTTGCCGCACGAGTACGCTAATTTGTTTCTAAACCAGTTTTTTAAGCTGATTTCAAATGTTGTATCTGTTTTCTTCTATCACGTCTAGTTTTTGGAAAAAGGGAAATTTTAGTTTTTGGTCAAAAAAAGCCAGAAATAGCTTTTTATGATACTTTGTATGATAAACTTCAACTAGTTAGGATATATTCTACTACTTTTTTTTTTCGATTATATAAATTTTTGTTTATGTCTCTGACATGAATCTGACCCTATTCACCTTCTTGTCAATGAATTACACTCCCCTAAAGAGCATCTTATATCAAACCTGTGTTAATGCCATGCAAAAGTAGAATATCATCTTACTCAAAAACTAGACATGACATAAGAAAACAAACTGCAGATTTGAAATGAGCATAAAAATCTAGTCTAAAAAAACATTACGTCAATTCTGTGGTAACTATTTTAAAGTTGATAGTGATGTAAACATTACACAATTAGAAAATATGCAAATTAGGCTTAATAACTGATAAAAAAATGTTAAGAATATGCAAATCGTGACATTTATCTGAAGCAAATATTCAAGTAGTCATTATCTAGAAAAAGTAATTACACTTAAAAATTTACAGCATTCTGGCAGGTCATTTGACCATTTTTTTCCGAAAACGGTTACACAGCCGTAATTTTAACACTATTCTGACCATATTATTGTCCATTTTATGGTCAGAATATAGTTAAATTATGGTTATGAAACCGTTTTTTAAAAAAAACGGTCGAATGACCTGCCAGAATGCTGCAAAATTTTTAACAGTGTAGATGTGACATATATTGTATCTAAAATGTGCATAAAATAGCAAAAAAAAAGCTTAAATTTGCATAAAATTAAATATGCAAATTTCTCAAAACCTGGACCACCTAGAGATAAGCGGAAAGCATATTCGGAATCAGCGTCAAAAACTGATCTAGAATCAACTAATTTTAGTTCTAGGACAAAACCACTGTTGTCCAGTGTTAGTGACAAAAAAAAAAAAAAATTGTTATTATAAATAATTCTTTAAATATCAAAATTTTATTGGTTTATGAAGTTTTTAGATGTAAAGAACTCTTTTCGGAATAGGGAATCTCTCGGAAGTGGTTGCCTTGAAATATTTTCAATAGATGTTTCACTTTTTTTTTCTTAATTTCACTGCTAAAAAAAAAAAAAAGAAAAATGTTTCTTAATCTACGAAAATATAATTAATATAAATATAATTGTTATAAATCCAAATTCATAGAACAATAAATTAATATAAATATAAATTAATATAAAAATAAATTAATATAAAAATAAATTAATATAAATTATACCACGAACGAAAATATACAATAACCTCTTCCGAGTTACCCAGGAATTCGGAAAGTGTAATCTATCTTTATAAAGCTGAGAAGCTAATATATTTGCGAGACTTTAAAAACTGTTTATAAAAACAAAGTTATTTTTCCAGCCATTGATTCTTCAAAACGTGTCTCATAAATAATTTTTGTAGAGCAATAGTAGGTTTTCTCAATCCAGAATAGACGTTTTTAGGTTGGTTGTATTTATGTCGGCCAATTATCAGCACGTGGGATATAGGGCCTGAGTGTGTGTGTGGGGGGGGGGTGCCTTCCGTGGAGGTCTTTCTAAGGGAACCTAACCCGTATTAACGCTTGGAGAACCAAGGTTCGAAGAAAACCACGAAAACTCCGAACAATTAGGCCGACGGTCGCGATTGGGATCGAACCCAGAACCTCCCGTCTACCAGCTTCGAGAGCAGAACCTCTCGGCCACTGAGGGGGCAGCCGTTTTTAGTATTTTATCAATTCTCAATAAAACATTTTCAGCTGCGTATCTGAATTTATACATGAAATGTACCAGAATAATATTTTTTTTAATGTAAATATTAATGCTGTTAAGTTACGAAGTCTGTCTGTTAAGCAAATTTGGTGAACGTGAAAAAGTTTACTTGCAAATTTTTGCTTCCTAAAAACCTATATTGCTGTTTCATATAAACGATTAGTACACTACAACAACTACTCGGAAAAGATTCCGAAAATTAGTGACAGAAAAATAAATTTTGTTTTTATAAATAATTCTTTAAATATCGAAATTTTCTCGGTTTATGAAGTTTTTAGATATAAAGAACTCTTTTCGGAATAGGGAATATCTCTGAAGTGGTTGCCTTGAAATATTTTCAATAGATGCTTCACTTTTTTTGGGTCGTAATTTCTCTGCTAAAAAAAAGACAAATTCTTCCTAATCTACGAAAATATAATTAATATAAATCTAATTTATATAAATATAAATTAATAGAACAGTAAATTAATATAAATGTACATTAATATAAAAATAAATTAATATAAAAGTAAATTAATGTAAATTATACCACGAACGAAAATACACGATAAATTCTTCTAAGTTACCCGGTGTTCCGGAAAGCATAATCTATATTTAGAAAGCTAAGAAACTAATATATTTCCCAGACTTTAGAAACTATTTATAAAAACAAAGTTTCTTTTCTAGCCACTGATTCTTAAAAACATGTCTGATTACTTTTTCTAGAGCATTTCTCAACCCGGAATAGCCGTTTTTAGAATGTTATTAATTCTCAATTAAACATTTTCAGCTGCTTAACTCAACTTATGCAAGTGTAACAGAAAAATATTAATTTTACTGTAAATATTTATGCTGTTAATTTACAAAATCTGTCTGTTAAGCAAATTCGGAGAAGGTGAAAATGTTCTCTTGAGGATTCACTGTAAAAAAAGGGGGGACTAAAATACTACTGGCAATCGAGACGCCAGTACTATTTCCGTATTTTAACAGAGGTTTTCCCCCGTAAATGCCAAAACCCGGAAATGTTTGTGTAATTTACCGGGAAAAAGTTCCGTTAAAATACGGAAATAGTACTGGCCTCTCGATTCCCAGCAGTATTTTCGTATTTTAGTCCGTTTTTTTTTTTTTTTTTTTTTTTTTTTTTACTTTGTTGATAGCATCCTAAAAACCGATATCGCTGATTGACTAATCAGAAACTTTTCCAAAAATCAATAGGAGGAAAATAATTTTTGTTTTTATAAGTACTTCTTTAACCCCTTGAAGGGCGGTGGGATATATTATGTTCCACCTAATTTTAATTCCGATTTACACCAGAAACTTTTAATTGGGTTTTGCTTTTATAATTTAGGTGGAAAATGTGTTTTATGGAAAATGCACTTTTCAATAAAAATTCCTTACGCAATACAGTAGCCTCCCGCTTAACCGGCCTAAACGAGACCAAGGGTAAGCCGGTTAAGAGAAAAACCGGTTAATGCGGAGAAGTAAAAAAAAAATTAAGTAATATTTGCGTAATTTAATTATATAATTAAATTTTAATAATTAAACCCGTACGATGCATTTAGTTTTCAATTTTTGTAGTTTTAAAAGAAAAATATTTAGCATGAATTGTCAAAAATCGTGTCACACACCTTTATAAGAAGTTGAAATTGTTCTACATTATATATATTTAAGTTAATCAACCATAAAGAAATCAGCGACCTTCTTCTGTTGAAGGCAAGATGCCCGACATTTTGCAGCATAATCTTTCCATCTCTTTAACAACATAAGTTTAACCGAGGAAACTGTTATCCTCTGCGCAACATAGTGTAGCGGCTACTCTAATGCTTTTACCCCTTTCGTATGAGGATTTTAGCAGTGTCAACTTTAACAAGATCGTCTTCGTATTGAACAACATCAGTTACTGTCCTAATTATATCCTCGTCAAATAATGTTTCATGCTTGAGATAGTTATCAGACTCAAACAACTCTTATACATCTACGGTAATCTGTTCGCATCCCTCAAGCTTTTTAGATGTCTGTACAAAACAGTTTGCAGATAGATGAGACATTATATAGTTGCGGGGGGAGGGATTGCACTTTTGACCATTAAACACACAAAATCTGAAATCTTCCGGGGGGGCATCTCATTATTCCTGGGGGGATAGTACCCCCCCACCCTCCGGCCACACCCTGAATTCAACAATGGTGAATGTCAACGCTTATCAATTTAGAATCGACGTTCTCCTTTCAAATTTTTGCCTGATTCCCCTCTGGATTGCACTTCAACTCGAAAGCGTAAGCTGTGTTCCTGAGGCCATCATCATTGAATTTTGCCTAATGTTGGGGGGAAAATTCGGCCGGTTAAAGCGGAGTTCCGGTTAAGAGGAGGCCGGTTAAGAGGGCGGCTACTGTACATGATTTCTCAAAAAGTTTGTGAAATATGACCTTGAAATTCAAAACACACGTTACATGGCTGACACTGGTAACAATTTTTATTTTATTTTCGTACCACCACTCTTAAAATATACATTTTGTAGTATACAGGGTGATTCAGCTCGTCGGTGACAAACTTTAAGGATCGATAGAGCACACCTAGACGAACATTTTTGAATAGGGAATGTAGGGTCCCTGACGCGATGGTAAGGCGCTAGGCGCTTTCGAAAATTTGGGTGCCGAAATTCGAAACGTCATAAAATCTAGGGAAATGGTTAGATTTTCTTGCTTGTTGCGTCGAAATGATTCTGTTTGTTTAGACTTTCTTCAGTACCAATTTGATAAGCGTATCTCTTAAAACATGGATAGGGGGCGCTGCAGACTTTGGAGAGCTAGACAACAACTTTAAGCCCGTTATTTTGATAATTTAACACATGCTCGCCAAAGTTTATACTCTAACTTAAAGTTTGAACCCAAAAGTAGAGCCCTGCAAAAAGCGTAAGAGCCGGAATAAAATGTCAAAGTACAGGGTGGTCGAAACTCGAAGGCTCCTAAGAGATAAACAAACAGATTTCTTGACTTATGGCATGCATTTTCATGATTCTGTTTGCTGGGGCTCTCTGAAACTGAGTTGAACGGTACAAAAAGAAACATCGATAGGGGGCGCTTTGGGAAAAAAACATAATTCGTTGACATTTCGGACGCTAACTGGAAACGGGGCGCTACGATCAGTTAGTAATAATGAAAACACATTTTCTACCTCTGCTCAACACTTCTGAATAAATTTAGACCAAAAACATCAATGGTACTGGAAATTTATTTACAAAAAATAACACTACAGAAGATGCTCGAAATTTCGACCTTGGGCCATGATGCAGGCTTCGCACCTCCGTCGCATTGAGGAGTGTGTGTTTCCAACAATGCCAGGAGTATCTCTGATCTGCCCTGCAGCTGCCACAATGCGCGCCACAAGTTCTTCAGCACTGCTGACAGGTGTATGGTATACCTCGGCCTTCAGGTAACCCCAAAGGAAGAAATCCAAGCAGGTGAGGTCTGGTGATCGGGCAGGCCAGTGAACTGGACCCCCACGCCCGATCCACCGCTGGCCATACCTTGCGTTTAGATGGAGACGCACGTCGTTCGTGTAATGGGCCGGAGCTCCATCGTGCTGGAACCACATCTGGCGACGCGAACCTTCGGGTACGTGCGCCTCATCCAGAAGCTGCGGCAGCACTTGATCCAGGAAAATCAGGTAATTTCCACCTGTCAGCCGTTCAGGTAACAAATAAGGGCCAATGAGGCAATCCCCCAGAATGCCGGCCCACACATTTACTGAGAAACGCTCCTGGGCTGCTCGGCTTCTGGTTTCATGTGGATTTTCATCACACCACACATGACTGTTGTGGGCGTTCCACATTCCCTCCCGGCTGAAGGTGGACTCGTCCGTAAACAAAATGTTGTTTACAAAACGGGGATCCCTGGATCTCATCGCCAAGTACCATCTTGAGAATTCCACTCGAGGGCCAAAATCCTGCTCTCTGAGCAACTGCACCCGCTGGATGTGGTAGGGGTGCAGATTCCGGGAACGTAAGATGCGCCACGCAGTTGCTTGCGAAATGCCAACATGTCTGGCGATATCTCTCGTGCTAAGACCTGGGTTGTCCTCAACCAGGTTAAGCACAGCCTCTTCGTTGTCGGGGGTGCTCACTGATCGCTCCCGTTCAGGCCTGCCTCCGTCGAAAGATCCCGTTGTGGACAACCTCTGGTGTACTCGAGCGAAGAAGGCATGGCAGGGGATTTGCCTGTTGGGGTAACGCTCGGCGTACAACCACTGAGCGGCTCGTCCATTACAACCAGCAGCGCCATACGCCAAATGCATGTCAGCCAATTCAGAGTTTGTGTACCGTTCCATCCTACTACCGATCTGCAGACAAGTAACCCGAAGCTTAAGTAGGTACCGCACGTTCAAAAGACGTGTCTGCGCATACAACTACGTCATCTCGCGTTGTCGTCTACGCATTACGTATCTTTTGCATATCGATATGGTACGATATCTTTTGCATAAATCAGCAAAAAGCACCTTATGTAAATTTTATTGCGCGCATTGTGCATGATTGAAACCAGCTATGTTTGTTAAAAAAAACAAACAAACTGCAGTTTTAATAGCTTCTTATGATAAGTAAATTACTCTCTTGTTTTGTTTCTAACTGATCGTAGCGCCCCGTTTCCAGTTAGCGTCCGAAATGTCAACGAATTATGTTTTTTGCCCAAAGCGCCCCCTATCGATTTTTCTTTTTGTACCGTTCAACTGAGTTTCAGAGAGCCCCAGCAAACAGAATCATGAAAATGCATGCCATAAGTCAAGAAATCTGTTTGTTTATCTCCTAGGAGCCTTCGAGTTTCGACCACCCTGTACTTTGACATTTTATTCCGGCTCTTACGCTTTTTGCAGGGCTCTACTTTTGGGTTCAAACTTTAAGTTAGAGTATAAACTTTGGCGAGCATGTGTTAAATTATCAAAATAACGGGCTTAAAGTTGTTGTCTAGCTCTCCAAAGTCTGCAGCGCCCCCTATCCATGTTTTAAGAGATACGCTTATCAAATTGGTACTGAAGAAAGTCTAAACAAACAGAATCATTTCGACGCAACAAGCAAGAAAATCTAACCATTTCCCTAGTTTTTATGACGTTTCGAATTTCGGCACCCAAATTTTCGAAAGCGCCTAGCGCCTTACCATCGCGTCAGGGACCCTACATTCCCTATTCAAAAATGTTCGTCTAGGTGTGCTCTATCGATCCTTAAAGTTTGTCACCGACGAGCTGAATCACCCTGTATTTCTCTTACAAATATTGTCAAAGCGTCTGTAAAAATATTTTGTTTTGAAAAAAGCGGTGCGAAATAGAATTAAAAAATAGTAGTCTTGGCAACCCTGAAGTTATCGATACTTTTGTGAAGATGATGAACTAAACATTTAATTTCACAATATAAATACTTTTTGTTTTATAGCTGTTTTCGTGAAATGAAAACAAAGAATTTTCAAATAATGGGCATGTAAATAGATGCGATAAGCCATAACTCATGAAAAATTGATTTGTTAGATTTTAGTTTATTTCTTTCACCTTTGTCATACATATAACGTATAGGCAGAAATTACATACATACGTGATAGGGTTTCTTGTAGAGCTTTTTGTATATTGAGCTAAATTTCACTAAATTTTACCATAAATTTCTTAATTTACCAAAAAATAATTAATGTATGGGCTATTTTTCGTGGTTTCAAAAATCTCACTAAATATAAGTGTTAACTATAATTAAATAACATTTTTTTTTTTTTTTAAGTCGCTCCGCACATAGTCATGTAACTTAAGAAACACTTGAATTTTTTACAGTATAACGATTTTTGACACTTGAGCTGAACTAGATGCCATTTCTAATGTTACATTCTTGTTATAAATATAACAATGCAAATTACAGTTTTTAATTCGTTTTCTTTTTTTAGAAATTCAATCCACGTATTTCTAAGGTTAATTAGAAAATATCCCAGAAGAAGTTTTCTGAAAGAAATTTTAAAACAGTCATTAATAGAATAAGAAATGTGAATACCGTGTATTAACATATATATATATATATATATGTTATTTGGCGATAAACATCGTTTGATTTTACTTCAAGAAAATTTTAAAGAAAAGAATTTAGAAAATGTAATATTTTAAAATATTAAAAAGTAATAATAAAATAATTATGAAAATCGATGCAGCCTTTCCAGAGTTACGTAAATATACATGAAATAAGTAAATAAATAAGTACATTTATCAAATTATGTAAATCGTTTTTTATTTTTTGTTTGTTAAAAATACCTTACAATATTAAGAACCATAATCTGATTCATAAGTTAAGGCATATAGAGAAAGACAACATTCTTCAAATATAAACCATAATGTTTTTGAAGTACTTGTTCTAGTTGTTTGATCTTTTTATTACAAGTAGTAATTCCTTATGTAAACCCTCTGGGAATCAGATGATGTAAAGTTATTGCGCGTTTTCAAAAGCGACATAAGTGGGAAATACATAAGAATTCGAAATAACACAACAGATTAAATGGAAGATATAGAAATCTGCCATAAAATATAGTGTTAAGGAAATATTTGTTTTGTTTAAATAAGTTAATAAGACATGTGATAGGATAAATAATTAAATTATGTAAAGATAATATGTTGTGCATAGTAAATAGATTAAAATTAGTAGTTTTTTTTAGGAGCGTTCATAATTACATAAATACGTAGCACCTATAGGCATCGTCAGGTCCGTCTGTCTCTCTGTCCGAATATAACAGTGCAAAAAGTACTCAACCGAATGGTTTGAAACTTGATATGTATAATCGTTGCAGAATTTTGTCGAGTCATTTAATATAATTTGTAATCATGCGTTATTGCATAAGAGTGCAACAGCTATTGCACCAAGATCTGAATATTTATAAAACTAGTTAGAGTACTATGCACCTCATTTGCCACGTTTGATGTACAATTTTCGTCTTATTTTATTTAATATTACTTCTAGATATGAATTGAAATAAAACAAATGTTAAATATATGTCCGTTTAAAATAATCCGTTTAAATTTTCAGAAAAATATCTTATGTACTGTTAAAGTTACAGACAAACGCGAAGTTTCAGCCAAGTTAAACATCCTACATTTTTGCTTAAATAGCCGAACTGTGGCCAAGGTTTCTGTATAAAAATAAACTGTCTTGACATAGTATATTGTCATTTTAAATATGTAGCCAACATTCTTGTTATACCCTGTGAAAAACTATCGAAAATCTAACCTTTCTTTTCTAAAATCTGTTAAAAAACACATCGCGATATTAATAATAATAATCAGGTTCAAAATTTCAGCGGTCTCAAGAAACTCCATATAACAAAATATCTTAAATTTTCCTATCGAATAAACGAACCTTTATTTCTGAAGCCTGTTAAAAACATAACGCAATATTAATAATCATAATCAAATTTAAAATTTCAGCGGTCTCAAGAAACTGCATATAACTGAGAACCTAAAATCTTGCGATCGAATAAACTTTTCTTATCTGATGTCTGCTGCAATATTAATAATCATAATGATATTCGAAATTTCAGCGGTCTCAGGAAACTCCATATAAGAGAGAATCTAAAATCTTGCTATCGAATGAATTAACCTATTCATTTCTGAAGTCTGTTAAAAACACAATGCAATATTAATAATCAAATTCAAAATTTCAGCGGTCTCAAGAAAGTCTATATAACCGAGAATCTAAAATCTTGCTAACTATCACTGCTTGACTGAAATGTTTGATCCATCATTAGCAACAGGAATTCCCTAAGTAAACGCTTACGGATTCGGAAACCTCCAGATTATCACATATTATCTGAACATCCCGTAAGTGAGAAGTGTATAGGAATTCGAAGTAATAAAACAAATCTAATCGGAAGTTTTCGGTCCGACTCTCCCAGATTTGGTAAGACATTTGTTATATATAACTAATTTTATTCCACAGGGATGATTAAATAAAAATTATCTGCTGCTTCTAACGTGTAAAGATTATATTTGAAATTAAACTTATTTTTAAACTAGGGGTCATATAAATTTTAGAGGATACATTCTCAGAAATACTTTCTTCAATTTCAGGGACATATTCCTGGCAGTGCTGCTACCAATATATCAGGTTGTAACGAATGTTTCCCGCAAAGAGTCTGTGCAAACAGTTCGCGTTAACGTGTTTGTCCATATTTTGTCAAACGATTTTTAGCATTTGAAAGAAAGAGACTTGGTTTATAACAATGTGTTGTGAAATTTGTAAAAAAAAAATTTATCCTTATCATTAAGTAGAAGGTATCTGAAATGGAACTATCACGATACCAGATTCGAACCATCCTTTACTTCCAGTTCTCTTGCAAAAAGACAGCTACATAATGTCACCGAATAAAGTGTACATATTTAGGTACTAGTGTCGTATCATATGACACTGTAAATGTTTGGCGTAATGGTGGTTATATATAAAATTACAGTCAATTATATATATTATAATTAGTATTATGTAATGTTAATTTGGCGAAAAACTTTCGTTACAACCTAATATACCCAAGAAATGACGAGAATTCCGTTCTTTTTTTTTTTTTTGTTACGTTTTCTAAGACAGAAAATGGTTGGTATTTTCACAGTTATAGAATAATATAGGATAAAAATTATTACATATTAGACATATTTTGAATAAGACATAATTTGATTGCTAGGTGTAAAATAGGAATATTATACTTTTAGCTATATTCGAGAAGAAATGTTTGCTTTTTTGAATAAAATCGATTTTTTAAATTTGATTGAACTACTATATATTTTTTAAATGTGTTTGTTTCATTTTACATGTGATTTTTTTTAATCCTTTAAAAGTAAATTGCAAATAAATTTAAATGGATGAGAAAACTGCTAGTTTAAAAATTTCGAAAGCATTATTTTTGTTTGTTTTAAAATAAATTAGAAATTTTAATTTATTGAATTTTCGATATTGCATTTTAAAAATAAATTCAAACTTTGCATGCTTGTAAGGAATAAACGAAATTTCCATCTCTTTTTCAGACTTCCCGGAATAATTACTGTAAAAATTGCGTTTTCTAGGCGTACTGAAATTATTTGTTTAAAAATAACGAATAATTTAGTGTATAAAGACAAATTTTTGTGACAGTATTCAAATATTGAAAATCCAAGACAAAAGTCAAGCAAAAAGTCAAAACGTAGAGAAATTCCAAAACAGATTTTATGTGAATATATATATATATATATATATATATATATTTCTCTAGGTATATATAACCTGTAAAAAAAAAATTCCGTTAAAATACAAAAATTGTACTGGCAATCGAGACGTCAATACTATATCCGTATTTTATAAGAAAATTTTCCCCGTAAATTCCAGAAAAACGAAATATTTTTTGTAAATTACGTGAAAATTTTCCCGTTAAAATACGGAAATAGTACTGGCGTCTTGATTGCCAGTACAATTTCCGTATTTTAGCGGATTTTTTATTATTATTTTTTTATATAGTTTGTAATTAAATAATGGTTATATATATATATATATATATTTCGACACTGAATGCCGTGAAATATAACCGATATCTATATGTCAAAAAATATCTGGGAACAACTTTTCATCGCATATGCAATTCGCACTAAATTGCACAACATACATGAAAAAAAAAATATCAATATTAACAATCATAATCTGATTCAGAATTTCAGAAATCTCAAGCAACACATTATACTGCGAATCTAAAATCCTTCTAACTACTACTGAAGTACTTGTTCGAAATGTTTGATCTATTATTATTAGCAGAAATTCCCCAAAGTAAATGCTTCCGGATTTCGAGACATCAAGGTTATTACATATTATCTAAATATCTCGCAAGTGGAAAATGCATAGGAATTCGAAGTAATAAAACCGATCTAATGGGAAACTTCAGGATCTGGCAGACTGTCAATGATTTGGGAAGACATATGTTATGCATGACTAATTTAATATTGCAGTGTTATTAAATAAGAGTTGTCATCCGCTTCTAATGTGTAAAGTAGATATTTTGAAACAATTTTCTTTTTAAACCACGTTTTGAAATAAACAAAATAAATTTTAAGAAATATAAATTAATCAGAGTGAGCTTTTCGAGAAAGTAGTTAATATGAAGTAAAATTATAAATTAGACAATTTTAAACAAATCCATAAAGGATATAACTACTCTAAAACCAAAATGTTTTAAAACAAGTCAGACATTGAACGTCAAATGTGGCAAATGAGGTGCGTTGATACTATAAGTAGTTTTATAAATATTCAGATTTTGGTGCAATAGCTGTTGCACCCTAATGCAAAAATGTAAGAGCATAAAATTTATTACGATTATGTATATTAAATTCAGTAAGGCGGAAAAATATCACTCCATCTTAAATAGGACGTAATCACCATGACAACCTAGAAACATTGCCTATCATGAAATATCATTGAATCAATTAAGTATGATAGGATTTAATAGAATTTTTAATATAATCATATAAGATCCTGATAACTGCTGTTGAGTTCTCTATTCTAAGTGCTTGATCAATTGTTACCAATAGGAACTCACCAGCTAAACGTTTCTGGTTTTAGACAGTTACGAAATGGTTATAACTTTATGATGCATTTTATCCTGTATATGCTATAAGCTATATCAATTATTTATCATATTTATTATATATGATCGTTATAAGGTTATACTATATATTTTAAACCCAATCGTAAGCAGTGTTTATGAATTCCAAATAATATAACAGATAAAATGGAGAATCTCTCGCAATATATTTTCGACCAGGATATATATTTGTTGTGCATCATAATTTAATAACATAAAAGAGTTCAGAGAGTTCAGAACAATTTAATAAAATTTACTTCTGCTTCAAATTTGTTCAGTAATATTTTGAAACATATTTCCTCTATTATCGATATTTTGAAACGCATTTCCTCTATTATCAACAATTTGTATCAGGCAATAATATTTGGATAGATACCTCCTGAATAAAATAGGCTTTATGAACTTTTCAAGTATACTTTTTTTTTTCTTTTTTAAATAATTTGAAAATACGCTCACATAGATTCATTAAAAAAAAAAAAAAAAAGAAAAAAAAAAGAAAAAAAAGAAAGAGAGAAAAAAGTTATTTAAACAGCAACTGAATATTTAACAATGGTTACATTTTAATACGCATAAAGTACAGCATTTGCGAGTTTATTGGAAATGTACGGAAGAAATAGATTAAAAAAATCAACCCAAAGTATGCCTAAAAATTCTCAAAAAAAAAAAAAAATGCAAATTTTTTTATTCGCTTAAGGGGACAAGGGACCTTAAAATAATTTTTTTTTTTTTTTTGTAAATTTCACCTTAAATATTATTCAAAGGTAGATTATATGCATTATAGCATGCATTTATCACAAAAAAAATAAAAGAAAAATTTTTTTTGAGAAAAAAAGGGAATTTTACGTGTCGTCTTAGAAATTTCGAAATGTCGCTTGCGCATTCCATATCAATGAAAATCCCCAATATTTTTTATAAAAGTCTGTTTTATATATATAAATAAAATAGAGCATCGAATTTTATATATTTGAATTTAAAGGTTAAAAAAAATAAAAAATTTTGACATTTTTTCGAAAAAATTTCAAAAGTTTTCAATTTTATTTTTATTTTTTGTAAATTTTATCTTAATAATTACTCAAAGGTACATTATATGCATTATGGCATGCATTTATCACAAAAAAAAAATTAAAAAAAAATTATTTTTATGAAAAAAATGGAATTTTACGCATCGTCTTAGAAATCTTCGAAATGCCCCCTGCGTGTTCCATATCAATGAAAATCCCCAATATTTTTAATAAAAGTTTGGTTTATATATATAAATAAAATAGAGCATCGAATTTTATATATTTGAATTTAAAGGTTTAAAAAAAATGAAAAATTTCAATTCATTTTTTCGAAAAATTTTCAAAATTTTTATTTATTTTTTTTTTTTTTTTTTACTTTTAAATTCAAATATATAAAATTCGATGCTCTATTTTATTTATATATATAAAACAGACTTTTATAAAAAATATTGGGGATTTTCATTGATATGGAATGCGCAAGCGACATTTCGAAGATTTCTAAGACGAAGCGTAAAATTGCATTTTTCTCATTTTTTTTTTTTTTTTTTTTTTTTTTTTTTTTTGCGATAAATGCATGCTATAATGCATATAAAGTACCCTTGAATAATAAATAGGTGAAATTTACAAAAAATAAAAAAATATATTTTTAAGGATTTTAAGGTCCCTTGTCCCCTTAAAAAAAAAAAAAAAAAAAAAAAAAAAAAAAAAAAAAAAACTTTGCTTTTAGCTTTAAATACCACAAACCGCATGCTTCTATTTTAATCAGATCCAGAGATATAACACCTTTTGTCTTGAGAAGCAATGCATCAGCTGCTCTTTAAGGAGAACTTTAACTTCATTTATATCATAATGAATTTTTTTACGATTTTTCTACTTTAAAAGAATATATATAAAGCCCCTTCCATGATATATGTATGAAATTTTCAACAGAGATTTTATGCTATATTTCCAACAAATTGTCTTCAGGATCTTTAATTTTGAGTGATAATTAGGCAAATATGCTAATTAATGCAAAACTCACTCATAAAAAAAACTTCATTTTTTTTTACTTATTTTTTTTTTATAAAATTCATAATCAATCTTTTAAGAAATCCTGAAGACAAATTAAAATGACACATTTTCTATACACAAAAGTATAAAACTTTTGTAAATCGAGTAAGTATTTCCAGATGTATATCAAACCTTAAATATGTTTACATTTTTAAAATTTATTATTATTTTTTTTTTAATTTAAAAATTATCTGATTTTATTTACATGCAATATTCTTATTATATAAAAACACACACTTCGGAAAAAATTTCATTACAAAATCTCTAATTAAAAAAAATAGAATTTCGAGTCCCGGACCCCCTATCTCACTAATTAAATCTTTTCCATATTCAAAGAACGCAATTTTATTATACTGGGTCAGGCTAAATGATACATCTAGTTTCAAAACATTGTGTATTGAGAGGTATACGACCTACAAAGACGGGTGGTATATGACAAGGTACATACACTCACCAAATTTAAAATCCCACCTCGTAGCTCGCGTGCCGGAACGCATCACTGCTGCTGTGACGGAAATTGACAAAAACATTGATTGACAAAAACATTGCTATTGAACGTATGGGTGGAACTGGATTATCTTTGCAGTGCATGCCTTGTGACTACGGGCGCGTACATTGAACATTTGTAGTATGTATCAGAAACTTGATAAATGTATGTATCTTTTCGTCTATCACCCTTCTTTGTACGTCTTATATTTTTACATAACCAGTCTTTTCAAACCCTGCGAATCATGTAGGCTAGCTCTGTATGCTGGGGGAAATTTTCCTAGTTGACAAATGCACGCAACAGAAACTTAAAATAATATTAACCCGGGAGAAAGCGCGCATACACAGGTTATGAATGGTTTTTACTTTGTCACCAATAAAAACAAATAATAATCGTCACCTTATTTAGTCGGAGACAATTGTTACAAATTCTGCTATAGAATAAGTTGAAGATTACTTTAAAAAAATAGTGGTGGCAATTGTAAAAACCATGCACACTCAGAGTCTATCAGGCCCAGTGCGCGTCCTCCTGGGTTAAAGATAAGATGGGCTTTTCGAGAGTGTCTGAAATGGAAAGAAATTTGTTGAGTGTAAGTAATTTCAAAACGCAGATTGATTAAATGTAGAATCTAAATGGTCTTATTTATAAAAACAAATATATTGAATTACATTTTCTTTTTATCTACATTTTGAATCAGATAATAAAATAATCATCGGATTTTAATTATCTGAAATGTTTTGTGAATAACAGTGTACTACAATCATACAATCCTTCTAACTTGTACTGAAGTCCTTATTCAAAATGTTTTATCCTTTATCACCAACAGGAATTCCTTAATTAAACTTTTCCGGGATCAGAAGCTGTAAGGTTATTACATATTATCTAAACATCTGATATGTAGGAAATGCACAGAAATTCAATATAATGCAACAGATAAAATGGAGAACGTCTGGCTCAGTTGTTATATCATTCACATTTGTTGACTGAAAGTAATTTATTAACAGATGTAGAATAAATAAAATTTATCTTTTGCTCTTAATATACAGGGTTAGCGAACGTTAAGTTATCCACTTATGAAGATTCTGAAGTCTCGGCTCTGAATGAAAGATAAGTTTTAATTTCAGATATTTCAAATGATTCGCATGCCATTTGTTTAATTAAAATTTTCTTTGTGAAAATTCTTCGAAAAGAGGAATTGTTTCATTGAAATAAGTGTTCAGTAGGATTATACATTTTAATCCGCGATATGTTTATACAGAAGTTTTCTATAAGCTTCCCAGCAAAAGAAAGAAATAGTGGGCCACCAGCTGGAAAAAAGATGCAGCCAGCACTGCCATCAGGGGTAAAGTGTAATGGTGCCATTACTTAAACCAGTACAAAAGTGTCCTTGTGGTATGCAGCTGGCCCATTGATGATGGCCAACACCAGGCCAGCATTGGTATGCCATCACATTACTTCAATACAGCACTTTTCCTGTAGTGCTAGTACCTATACTGCTGCTATTCCTTTGCTGGCCCAGCACTTTTACTTACAAAAATTTCTTATATAATTCTATAAAAAAGATTTATAGAAATAATATTATTGAATAATAGCCCGTTTTTCTATGAGCTAGTTTCACTAACAGCTGTAGAAGTGTCTATAGAAATATTTGAACTTGCAGCTGTTTCCGTGTAGTCACCCTCTCAAGTACTAACCGCGCTCGGTGCTGTTTTCTTTTCGTGATTGGATATGAACAAGTACTTTCAGCATATTCTACGAATGCTCTTTGTTTTCAAGCTCTCAATACACTATTCCATGTTTGTTTCTTTTGTGATATGCGTTCCCAATCATTAAAACTGTATAGAAATTATTATATTATATAGAAATCCTACATATTTTATATTTTGATTGATTCTCAACTATGTAAATTACGAAAACCGAAATGATTTGTAACTCAGTAAAACCATATTTAAGAAGAAAAAAAAAAGTGCGTTGAAAATAAAGAATTTATTTATTTATTCATTTACTTATTTATTTTGTTGGTGGCAGTGGTGCTATATTATTTATAGTTTCAAAAAATAAATAAATACACTGGTTATCAGAAATTAAGGAATCAGTCACAAAATGCTAATTTTCAAATACGCGAACACTCAAAAGGAGATAATATAATTCGAATAATTACTATCTCTACAACACAGTTAGCTGATATAACATCTCATTCATGTCACACATGGTCACAAGTGTCACAGTCACTACGGTGAAGCAAAAAATAGGAAATTCCATACATCTCAATGTGATCCTCAAATGATCACTATATGTGACTCCACTGCGAAGTCAATGTGACAGCTGCTTTGTGACAAGTCACCAGGTGACTTTACAATGTAGTTAAATTGTGACTCTCATGTGACTGTCATTTTGTGACTCAATTTCATAGTCATCATGAACGTTGCATTATGATAAGTCACCAAATAATATCATATTATAATCACATGGAGACTTTTCCCAAAAGAGCGCAATGGTGACTTCACAGTAGTCTCTCTGTCACCTGATAGTCATCATGTGACTTTAATGTGGCATTATTTAGTAACTTATCACAACGCAGCGTTCACGATGACTTTGAAATTGAGTCTACAAATGAAAGTCACATGAGAGTCACAATGTAACTACATTGTAAAGTCACATGGTGACTCGTCCCAAAGCAGCAGTCACAGTGACGTCTCAGTGGAGTCACATATAGTGATCATTTGAGACTCATAATGAGATGCATGGAATTTCCTATTTTTTTGCTTCACCATAGTGACTGTGACATTTGAGACCATTTGTGACATGAATGAGATGTTATATGGACTAGCAGTGTTGTAGAGATTGTAATTACTTGAATTATATTATTTTCTTTTGAGTGTTCGCGTATTTGAAAATTAGCATTTTGTGACTTTTCCTTAATTTTTGATAACCAGTGTAAATAAAAAGCTGGACAGCTTAAATTTTGTTAAGATATTCATTTCAGATTTGTGTTCAAATTCATTAATCTACGCGGGGTGATAAAAATAACTCTTATTATAATATAGACGAGACAAAATATTCAAAAGGCTAATAAATTGTTATTTGTTATACTTGAAACGTAATTGTTTAAATATTTTTACACTTCAGATTAAAATATTTGAATAAAAATTAGAATTAGTGGATTTTTTTAAAAAACATAGATGAATTACACAACCTAGCGTGCACTATTAAAAAGTTTGCAGCATTCTGGCAGGTCATTCGACCGTTTTTTGAAAAAACGGTTTCATACCCATAATTTAACTATATTCCGGCCAGAAAATGACCAATAATATGATCAGAATAGTGTTAAAATTACGGTTGTGTAACCGTTTTCGGAAAAAAACGGTCAAATGACCTGCCAGAATGCTGCAAATTTTTAACAGTGTAAGGGTTCCCAGGAATAATACTGCAAAAGTTCGTGAACTTCCATAGTGTGGTGGGCCAGCGCAAGAGATAAAACGGAGGACCATCAGAATTTTTTCTGATGATTTCCAACAGCAAATTTGACTGAAGCTGTCCAGCAGTGGTCATACAGTGGAAGACCATTAGCCAGCACTTCTCCACCATTGCCAGCAACTATCTTGCTGCTGGCTAGCAATTTCTTCTTTGCTGGGTTACAATAAAGGATTAGTAAGTTTGCCTTTATTTTCAGTACTTTGCAGCAATTACGAAAACATGAGTTTTTCCATATATCCAGAAATTTATAGACTAATGCTGTCTGTGTTTATTAGAGATTTTTTCCTGCTTTAAAATTTTTATTTAAATTGTCATTAACGCATCATTCGATTTACCAGTAGTTTAAATTTCGCCATGTAGATAAATGTAAATACCTAAATCCTCTTACTTATAAAACGGATCCATCAAAACATATTTTATTTTTTATCCACTTTTTGAATCCGAAAATAAAATTTTCATGGGATTTTAATTATTTGAAAGATCTTATGAATCACAGTGTAGTACAATCATATAATCCTTCTAACTCCTATTGAAGTCCTTGTCCAAAATGTTTTATCCTTTATCACCAACATGAATTGGTTAATTAAACTTTTCCAGAATCAGAAGCCGTAAGATCATTACATATTATCTAAACATCTGATATGTAGGAAATACACAGGAATTCGAAATAACGCAACAGATAAAATGGAGAACGTCTGGCTCAGTTGCAATATCATTCATATTTGTTGAGTGTAAGTAATTTATTAACAGATGTAAAATAAATAAAATTTATCTTTTGCTTTAACATACAGGGTTAGCGAATATTAAGTTGTGTAATTATGAAGATTCGGAAGTGCGTTATACGGCTCTGAATGAAAGATAAATTTAAACTTCAGATAATTCAAATGATTCCAATGCCATTTGTTAAATTAAAATTTTCCTTATGAAAATTCGTTTGAAAAGAGGAGTTGTTTCATTTAAATAAGTGTTCAGTAGGACTATAAATTTTAATTTGCGGTATGTTTATACAGAAGTTTTCTATGTGCTTACAATAAAGGATTAGTAAATTTACCTTCGTTTTCAGTAACTTGCTGCAATTGCAAAAACATGAGTCTTGCCAAATATCCAAAAATATATAGACGAATGCTGTCTTTTTTTTTAAAGGATTTTTTCTGTTTTAGAATTTTTATTTAACTTGTCATCAACGCATCATTGAATTTACTAGTAGTTTAAATTTCGGCATGTAGATAAATGTAGAGACCTAAATCCTCTTACTTATAAAACGGATTTATCGAAACATATTTTATTTCTTACCTACTTTTTGAATCCGATAACAAAATGTTCATTGGATTTTAATTATTTGAAAGTTCTTATGAATCACAGTGTAATACAATCATATAATTCTTGTAACTTGTACTGAAGTCCTTGTTCAAAAAGTTTTATCCTGTATCACCAATAGGAATTCCTTAATTAAACTTTTCCGGAATCAGAAGATGTAAGGTTATTACATATTATCTAAACATTTGATTTATAGGAAATACACAGGAATTCGATATAATGCAACAGATAAAATGGAGATTCTGGCTCAGTTGCAATAGCATTTATATGGAAAGAGATTTGTTGAGTGTAAGTAATTTAATAACAGATGTTGAATAAATAAAAATCATCTCTTGCTTCTAATATAAAGGGTTTGTGAATATTAAGTTACACACGTATGCGGAATCTGGAGTGCTTTCTACGGCTCTGAATGAAAGATAAATTTAAACGTCAGATAATTCAAATAATTCGCATGACATTTGTTAAATTAAAATTTTCATCATGATAATTCTTGTAAAAATGTCATTATTTCATTGAAATAAATTTTCTGTTGGATTGTACATTTTAATTTGCGATATGTTTTTACAGAAGTGTTCAATACGGTTCAGCCTTAATAACATTGAATTTGTCAGAGTATTTAGTAAACTTTATTACGTAACTATTTTTTGTTGTATTGTAACTGTGTCTTTATATAGCAGGGATAATTTTCTAAAGAAAATTCAAGATTAATTAACACTTATTGAATCCTTTCCGTATTCAACGATTGCAAGTGTATTATAAATAATGCGAAAAATTCATAAATGTAAAATTTAGGAAAATAAACCTAAATAACATTAAAGTTAAGATGGAATTTTCGGAATGTCACTGGAATGGAAAGAGCGTGTAAGTAATTCCCAAACGCAGATTTATTAAAAGTAGAATCTAAATATTTTTATTTATAAAATGAATATATTTAAGCACATTTTCTTTTTGATCCACATATTGAATAAGATAACGAATTTTTCGTCGGATTATAATTATCTGAAATGTCTTGTGAATCACAGTGTACTACAATCATATAATCCTTCTAACTCGTGCTAAAGTCTTTATTCGAAACGTTTTATACGTTATCACCTACAGGAATTCCTTAATTACATAAGGTTATTACATATCTAGACATATGATATATAAGAAGTATACAGAAATTCGCAATAATGCAACAGATGAAATGATAAACTTCTGACTCAGTTGCAATTTCATTTATATGGAAAGACATTTGTTGTGAAAGTAATTTCAAAACGCAGGTATTAAATGTAGATATCTAAATCCTCTTATTAATGAAAGGGATATATTGAAACTTATTTTCTTTCCTATCCATATTTTGAATCATATTATAAAATTTTCATCAGTTTTTAATTATCTGAAAGGCCTTGTGAATCACAATGTACTGCAATCATATAATCCTTCTAACTCGTACTGAAGTCCTTATTCAAAATGTTTTATCTGTTATCACCAACGCGAATTCCTTAATTAAACTTTTCTGGAATCAGAAGCTGTACGGTTATTACATATTATCTAAATATCTGATATATAGGAAATACACAGTAATTCCAAATAATGCAACAGATGAAATGGGAACTTTTGCCTCAGTTGGAATATCATTCATGTGGAAAAACATTTGTTGAGTGTAAGTAATTTAATAACAGATGTTGAATAAATAAAAATTATATTTTGCTTCTAATATACAGGGTTAGCGAATATTAAGTTAGCCACTGATGAGGATTTGGGGTGCTTTCTAATGCTCTGAATGAAAGATAAATTTAAGCTTCAGATAATTCATATGATTCGCATGCCATTTGTTTAATTAAAATTTTCCTTGTGAAAATTTGCCGAAAAGTGGCATTGTTTCATTGAAATTAACTTGCAGCAGAATTACTGCAATATCCGGCGTATAAACCGCGACTCAAATATTTCTGCTTCTGACAAGAAATTTCATTTACAAAAATGCAACCTTTTCAATCTTGGAACTTATTTGATATTATTGATTAAATTAAATTTCTGGTTTGAAGTAGATTATTTTATAAGCGGCATATACAGGAAATTGCGGTATACATTTTAATTTGCAATGTGTTTTTACAGAAGTCTTCAATATGCCTACAATAAATGACGTCTGCCTTCATTTTCAGTGACTTGCTGCAATTGCAAAAACAAAAGTCTTGCCAAATATCCAAAATTATATAGAAGAATACTGTCTTTCGTTATCTGTCATACAGACATTTATTAGGAATTTTTTGTGCTTCAAAATTTGCATTTAACTTATTATTTATGCATTATTGGAATTATCAGCAGTTTAACACATTTGTGCCTGCATTTTTGTTTTCTCAAATTTGTTCGTAAAATCACTTTAAAATGTTGCAAAATGAACTGTAAAAATACTAAAAAAAATAACGCTAATAATTTTTTTTTTGTAATTTTGTGATAAAAAGTAAACATAGTAAGTATGGGGATATGCATAATATTTGTAATATTATAATATGCATAATATTTGTAATATTATAATATGCATAATATTTGTAATATTATAATATGCATAATTCTATATAAAATAAGCTTTTAAATTATATATTATATATTATATTTAGTATTTATTTGAATTACTAAAAAATTATATTTCTTTACGGAGACTAATAACATTATAATTATTAGTAATAATTAACTAAGAATAATCGTAGTTGAGGCTTAAAAAAATTAGTTTCATAATCATCTTGAAAAGGAGTCAACATAAACGACTGTCCCCTAAATGTCTAACAAAATTATGTACCCATTCGTGCCTAGCAACCTATATTTTGTATGTTATAAAAATGCATAAAAAATAGACTTGAACATTCATTTCACAATTAAAATAATAATAATAATACATATTTCAAAAAAGTCTAAAAGCAAAGATTATGACTTATTTTTTTTTTTTAGATACTTGGTAGAAAAATCACAAACTTACTTTTTACATTTCGCCTTCTTGAAAAATGAAAAATCTATAAACTCCGAAAAAGCCTTCATTTTAAGCAAATAAATATCCATATTATACTGTCATCTATCGGAATTATTTCATGCAAATTTAATGTTATATATTTAAAAAAATGCAAATTTATTAAAATTCGAAGCGTCCCAAAAATGGGACGCCAGGCATAAATGTGTTAAATTTCGTCTAATTCGGAACAATAGAACCTTTAATAAGAGTAAATTATTTTTCAAAACTCCTGTATGAAATAAATATTTCGAAATTGACTCTTTTCCCCTTTAACAGTTTGAATAAGACTGACTTGCTGCAATCGGAAAGAATTTCTATGTAAAGTACTAATTTTAACGAAACTTTCTATTTTAAGAAGACATTTCATAAAAGAATTGGCAAAACTTCCATTTTTAAAGGGATCTTCGAATTAATTTTTTTCCCTTAAAATTCCCCTTTAAATATTATTCAAGGGCCTATGTGCATTATGGCATATACTTGTCAAATATTATATAAAAAAAGGGGGGGAGGGAGAAAAATATTTTTTTTTTAAATTATTTTAAGCATAATGAAGAACTTTTCAAAATGCCCCATGCGCATTCGATATCAATTAAAATCCCCAATATATTTTATTCAAATTTGTTTTACATATGCAAAAAAAAAAAAAAAAAAAAAAAAAAAAGTGTTCATCGAATTTAATATATTTGAACATAAATATAAGAAAAAAAAATATTTTATATATTTTATGAAATTTTCAGCATTTTTGCTTCATATTTCTACAATTAACTGCCTTTAACTTTCCAGTTATATTTTGTTTCAAAAAACGATGCACAGTTTTATGAAATACATAATGACAAATAGCTATAAAACATATTGGGGATTTTAATTGATATAGAATGCGCATGGGGTATTTTGAAAAGTTCTTCATAACGCTTTAAAATACTCAAGAAAAATCCTTATTTTCTCCCAAAAAATTTCCCTTTAATTTCATGTGTTATAAATATGTGCCATAATGCATATACTCTTGCATGTACTCTTGAATAGCATTTAAAGCAAAATTAAAAAATAAAAATAAAAAATGAATTTCAAGGTCCCTTGTCCCCTTAAAATATATCAAATTTGGAATGGAGGCTATTTCACGTACGAATTGTAAGATACATTCTCTCGCTTGCCGCATTGAAATGTTTTATTATCCGAAAATAAATAGAAAGAAATCTAGCACGTACTAAAAAAAAAAAAAAAAAAAAAAAAAAAAATACAACTATAGTGCCTTATACTGTTTCAGTCGCATGATTTCGATGCTACAAGAGAAAATTTATAGCAGATTTTAAAAATAAATAAATAAAATTTAAATAGTTTTATTACACTAGAACACATAAAAAAGCAAATACTTTATCCATTTCAATAAATTATAATTTAATAATTATTTTCAAGATAAGCTTTTATTAATTTTCCTTGGTTGAAGTAAGAGGAATTTTCTTAAATATAACCTTGACCATATCTGTTAAGAAGAAATTATTTTATAAATCAGTTTTCACTTTTTCTAAACCTTAATAAGCAAACTTCAAACTTTAATTATTGTTTAAATATCATCATTTCCACATTCACATTGTATTTATTAATCCCTATATTATTTTTTTTTGCACATTTAAAATGTGTTAATCTAAATTAAAATAAGTCCACCTTAGCTGTAAAAAAGCAAAGTAGGAAAGAGGCGTATGCTCCTATTATAACTAGAATTAATAGAAATATTAGATGAATGTCCTCTTAAACATTGCAGGGGCAATATATCTGTTAAGATGAAATTGTTTCGTGAAGTTTTATTTTGCCTATTACAAACCTGAATAAGAAAAACTTCTAGCTTTAATTAACATTTTTATATTATCATTCTCACACTCAACTAGTATTTAATAAGTTCTAGAATTTTTTTCAACTATTAACATGTATTAATATCATTTTAAAATAATTCAACATTAGTTGTAAAAGGAAAAGTAGGGTTGGGTTGGGTTGATTTTTGACGGCCAATTATCTACACGAGGGATATAGGCCCGGGGGGAGTGCCCTCCGTGGGGGTCTTTCTAAGGGAACCTAATCCGTATTAACGCATGGAAGATCCACGGCTCGAAGAAAACCACGAAAACTCCGAACTTTTAGGCCGACGGGCGCGATTGGGATCGAACCCAGCACCTCCCGTCTACCAGCTTCGAGAGCAGAACCTCTCGGCCACTGGTGGGGCCAAGGAAAAGTAGGAAAGAGCGCGTATTATAATTACAATTAATAAAAATATCAAATGAATGTAGCTGAATTCTCTGAATGTCATTGAATTGTAACTATAATAAATGTATAAACAACGACAGATTGGGGGGAGGACTCCAAACATCTCCACATCAATGACCGGGAATCAATCGTTGCATCGCATGCCTTTGCTTTATATCTGGAAAGGAATGGGGCTAATTCACACAGGAATTCTTAGATGTATTCTCTGGCATGCCGCATTGAAATGTTTTATTCTCCAAAAATAAATAGAAAGAAATCTAGCACGTACTAAAGAAACAGGACCGTTGTGCCTTATACTGTTTAAGTCACATGATTTTGTCAATATATGGGAACATTTATAGCAGATGTGCAATAAAAAAATAATTTAAGTTTCTCCTGTTTTATTATGCCAGAATGCATACAAAAGCAAAGGAAATTTTTAGGCATTCCATTTAATAAAATTAAAAGTAAAATATTATTTTCAATATAATCTTTTATTATAATGCAGTAAAAAATTTCTAAAGAACAATTAACTGAATAAAATACCTTTTTTAAGAGAAATACAGTAAATTGTGAGTGACTTTTTTTATATGACATACACCGTAGTGCAGATTGTTTTCGGAACTATAGCAACTTGGAAATCTCCTAGAATGAACCTTAGTTATACACAGAAACAGATAACACAAGACAGAATTTTTTTTATTTCTTCCATTACATATATACATATAACTTTTATAGAACGCACAGTTAGATTCATGACTTAACCTACATAAGAACCCGGGACCTCAGCGCGCTAGCGGACTTCGATACTGATCACGCCACCGGGCAGATTGCAATTGACTTTTTTATCAGTTATATTAAAAAAAATAGTTTTTCAATTTTAAATACAGCTTCCTATCAAGAAAGAAATCGATCAACGTCAACGTCAGGATAGAACCTCATCCATTCTTACCTTACGTGGAATTGAAAAATGGCATATTTACCGATAATGCCACGTTCAATCAAAGAACATCAGATTATTTCCTAAGCAATCAATCACATTTACGTGATCAGATACGTGATTACTTATTACCCTCATTGGACAAATTCACTGTAAACAAAATCTGTATTTTACAATAAAAATGCGTTGGCACCCCGGCTGCCAACACAGTGGCTGTAAAATTTACAAGCTGCTGTCTTTAAGTGTGCTGTAAAATTTACAAGCTGCTGCCTTTAAGTGTACTGTAAAATTTCTCAAGTCTAGGCAATGTCGTGTTGTTACTGGCAGCATTGAGCACGTGGCAGACAAAAATATTACATTATATTGTTACAGGAAATATCGATTTTCACTTGACTTGTTGCTTGAATTCGCTTTCGCAGCAACGGTGCTTGAACAATTACAACATAAAGTGATCGGAAAATCACTGTATTTTGCAACAAAACGTGCTGGCACCCAGCCTGCCAACACAATTGCTGTAAAATTTTAAATCTGCTGTCTTTAGAAGTGCTGTAAAATTTTTCAAGTCTGGTGATAGTTGCATTTCTATTGGCTGCGTGGTGCACGTGGGACAAATAATTCGATTATTACTTCACTAGTTGTTTGAGTTCGATTTCAAAACCTCGGTGCTTTAATTCGCCTTCACAGCATCGGTGTTTGAAAAATAGCAATACACAGGGAAGAAAAAAAAACTTTTGTAACAGTGTGGTTTTGTCTCCTGAGGGATAAAGTAGGCATTTGTTTTAACATTATATTGTATTGTTACAGTAAATACGTCACATCACAACACCCATGCGAATTGCAGCACAGGAAATATGCTAAAAATGGATTGCAAGCTTTGAGACAAACGGATACACAATAAAAATAAAATAAAATAAAATCTTGTAAAAATAAAGTGTTATTCAGTTCCAGAAAATATTCCTTAAAGATGCTCAAATTCAATGTATTGTGGTTTTTCATTTGTAAAGTGATTTGCTAATTTATTGTCATTTCGCGTTATTCAGGTTCGAAAATAGTCAGAAAATATTAACGCTAAAAGCATTTTGTACGCCTTCCAGTACGCCCGCAGCCTTAACATTTTACAACAAACGTAATTTTTCGAAACTATGTTCTCACAAACAGCGTCAAAATTAAAACTCAATTTTTATTACCCACATGTATGCTCTTCTAGCGTAGCCCGTATTACTGTTATAAAAATTTTTGCCTTTCTAATAACGTAAATACTGTCCTCAAAAAATGACATCATGAGTACAACACGTCGCGTAAAATTTAAGTGCACCCGCTCCAAGTTTAATTATGGTCTAATTTTATCACAGACTAAAATATATTCTTAAAACACCGTCAAAAACTTAAATGCGCTAGTCCTTTCGAAAGATCTGAGTCTTGGCAGGCGCAAACAAGACGTGCTTCTACTATGAAAGCAGCTGCAATATTGAAATGAGAGATAAGGGAAAGGAAAGAAGCTGAAGGAACAGCCAATAGGAAAGTATGAATCAACAGCAGAAGACGACAGCCAATGACAGAAGAGTCTAATCAAAACAAAAGAACACAGAGTAGGAGGGAAATAAGGAAGCAAATAATAATAATAATAAATAAAAATAAAAATAAAAATAAATTGAAAATACTTTCTAATAAAACGAAAACACACACATATATTAAAATATGGGAACACATGAAATTTAAAAATAAATAAATAAATAAGATATAAAAAGCAGACTAATATCTTATTTATGACTTATAACTTATTTATATATTTATTTTTAAATTTCATGTGTTCCGATATCTTAATTTATATGTGTGTTTTCATTTCATTATAAATTATTTTCAATTTATTTTCAATTTATTTTATTTTATTTTATTTTTAATTTGTTGCCTTATTCCTCTCCTACTCTGTGTTCTTTTGTTTTCATTATACTCTTCTGTCATTGGCTGTTGTCTTCTGCTTTCTTATTGACTGTTGATTTCTACTTTCCTATTGGCTGCTGATTTCCACTTTCCTATTGACTGTTTCTTCAGCTTATTTTTTTCCCCTTATCTCTCATTTCAGTCTTGCTGCTGCTTTCATAGCAAAAGCACGTCTTTTTTGCTCCTGACGAAGAAAGAATCAGATCTTCCGAAAGGCTTACCGAATTTAAGTTTTTGATGATGTTTTAAGAAGATCTTTTTGTTCTTATTAATTCACACCAGTTTCAACTTATTTTCCAAATTTTATCAGTATAATAATTTAATACTTGAAACCTGAATAGTACTTTCTGAAAATGACTATGGCGTGTCGCATTAAAATAAACTCTTAAGCTTCAAATACAGAATCAATAAAATAATGCCCCTAGTTTCAATGGTATATTATAACGGTTTAAGTTAGACTATTTACAACATACCATACATGAAATAAAAGGCAAATTAACCCAGTTTTTCCTACAAAGTTCAATTCTTCCCACCACTTCGATTAACAAGTCTGGAGTAATGGAAGCAATAGCCTCTTCAATTCTTTGTCTCAACTCTGGCAAATCATTATGTAGACACGATCTTTTATAAAGCCCCAAAGGGAAAAAATTCCTTGACTATAACGGCTTTCAAATCTTCAGCCCAGCAATAACGTTTTAAACTCAGGAGTCATCATTTTAAGTATGTGGCACTGCAAGCGGTTAAATAACAAAGCAGTACTCGCGCATGCGCTTATCTAAAATTGTTTGAGTTACTTTTTATTTGCGACCTTTAATCAATACTTTAGAATGCTTGCAGTTGATATTATTAAAATTTATAACTGGACATTGTTTTTGTCACATGATTTCATTGTTGTAATACGATATTTGATAACGACATTTGATTACATTTGATAACAGTTTTAAAATTAAAATAAATAATTTTTCACTAATTATAATTATGCTTGAATGCAAAAAAAAAAAAAAGTCATGCAAAATTATTTAAATTCTATCAAAGATAATCTCATTACTGTTTTTGCTACAATTTGTTTACACTTCTTTCAGATATATTTTTAAATTATTTCTCATAAGTTACATTTATCATTTATATTCTTAAACTAATAAAATTTTAATACATAAATATTCAATTGTGTTTGAAAAAATCAAGCAGCTTTTTCGTTAATTCAGTATGAACGCAAAATATTTTTATGACACTGAAATGCTAATCAATTATCACTTTTCGTAACTTCAACCAGAAAAGATCCCCTTAAAACAACAGCATCGACAGTACTTACGTAAATATGCTTTAATGTTATATCATTTTGTTTTCGATCAATAGAATCATCGATAAAACAAGCTGCAAACTTTAATTTATATTTTTATATAAACACTACAAAACTTATAATATATTTATTAAACAGTATACTAATTTCTATCTGACTGGAATGTAATAACGTTAGTACTATATAAATCAACCTTAGATCTAAGAAATAAAATAGAAAAGAGAGGTATGCGTCTATTATAATTACAAACCATAGAATTCTCTGAATGTCGAGAAATTGTAACTGTAACGGTTGTGAGGAGAACTAAAGGGGGTGGGGGAGAATGATTCAAAACAGTTCTACATCAATGTACAGAAATCAATCGTTCCCTTTTCATGTCATTGCTTTCAAACGTGTAGGGAGATGAAGACAATTCCACACGGAAATTCTTAGCTGTGTTATCTGGCATTCCGCATTGAAATGAACTTTTATTCTCTAAAAATAAGTAGAAAGAAATCTAACGTAAAGAAGTGAAGAGGTCGTTGGGCGTTATATCATTTCAATCACATGATGCGTTGTTGTAGCAGAAAGTTTAGTAATAGACTCACAATCAAAAAAAAAGAAAAAAAAAAAAAAAAAAAAAAAAAAAAAAAGACAAGAAAGAAAATGACACATCAAGCATTGAATATGAAACACTTTCCAACACTAATACAATATTATGATGAATTTCAATTCTTTTTTCCTACCATGAAATGAGATATCTAAATGAGCAATTTAAATAAAATGAAATTTGAACGATCCTTATCCCATAGACTATATAACTTAATAAGTTTGTGTGTCCCTGAAAACGAAATATAAATACTACACATTTTATTTTCAATAGCGAAAATTATACATTGAGCTCCAATAAAATATAATATTTACATGCCAATACGAGTTCAGTTACGTGAGTTAGAGGACGAACGGACAAACATAATTCATAAACACTTTTCAACTATGTGAGAATGAGTTAAAAAACCCAGTTGCAAGATTTTATAAATTTATATAGATAATGAAAGAATTAAATTGTATCGGATGTTAGTAAATATTATTTATCTTATTGCTAAATTTATTTATTTATTTTTTTTTATTATTTAAGCCTATTTCCTCAGTTACTTCTCTTCTCTTTTTTTTTTTCATTATTTCTAAAGTAATAGAATTTTAAGTTATGTTCTTTTGGGTTTAAAATCACCTTTATTTGTTATTTTAGTTTAAATGGGGAACTGTTCAAAAACAGCGAAAATTCTCTAAATGATGCGGAACTATAACGATTTGTGTGGTAACGAAATGGGTGATGAGGATTTACAGCAACAACACATCAACGATTGAAGATGTAATTTATTTATCACAATCGATTGCTAACTAAACTTAATTAAGTAACCTACTTTTTTTTTGTTTTCGTAATTACTCTGAGGGTGCATTAATATGTTTTTTTTCCGCACATAGATATAATAGAGTGAAATTTCTGAAAGTGCTACATTGTATTAGTCCTATTCTATATATATAGTCACCGTGCACAGTAACACATTTCTGCAAACGGTATTTCAAAGAGAGGGGTGAAGATGTATTCCAGGAGGCGCGATAGTAGAGCCAAAAGGGGGGGGGGGGGCATTTTCCTAACTTTTGCCGACCACCTCATGTGGCATATTGTTGAAAGGACCTGTTCATGCTATGCACCAGCTCAGCGCCTCTCCCCAAATTTTCCGTCCGGGAGGCACTTTTCTAAATTTTGCTGACACCCTTTATCCCCCCGCGGCAATTTTTTTTTTTGGGGGGGGGGGTAGGATCAGGATGTGCATAGCATGAATAAGTAGTCACATGCCTTTTCAGCAATATGTCACATGTGGGGGTCGGCAAAAGTTAGAAAATGTCCACCTATGGATCTACTTTCGTGCCTCCTAGAATACATCTTCCTCCCTCTCTTTGAAATACCGCTTGTAGGCATGTGTTACAGTGCATGGTGACTATATAGAAAAAGACTAATACAATGTAGCAATTTCATAAATTTCCCTCAATTATTTCTATGTGAGGGCAAAAACTTATTCATAAACCCTCATATGTATCATTGCGCCCATTATATCTCGTGTGCATGGTAATTCACAAACTTTAAAAATATTTTAAATTAAAGATAACACTTCGCTTAACATAATGAACACAGATATTTTAATTATCTTTATCTATACTACTTATAATTAATAATAAAGATTAAAAAAAGAAAATCGGTAAAATTTCTCGCGTACTTTTAAAAATAACGTTTTTATTATTTAAGTTAATTCTAAGATTTTAGTTCCTTTTATGCAGTAGTATAATATTAATGCACTCAGAAAATTTCAACCTATTATCTTTAACAGCTTTTGAGAAATCATGCGCGCAGTGCTATATAGTAATTATGAATACAAAAAATACAGTACGTTACTTAACTAAGTTTTCCTAAATATTTTTTTTTTTTCACCAATCCGTTTTGTTTATTTTAATAATCAATACTATACTTTAAAATGCAAAAAATTTCATTGAATTCACTGTAAAAAAAAAGGGGGACTAAAAAACGAAAATACTACTGGTAATCTAGACGCCAGTACTATTTCCGTTCTTTTACGGGAATTTTTGCCTATAAATTACAGAAAAATGTTCGTTTTTAATCAGAAAAACGGACATTTTTGTGTAATTTATGGGTAAAAATTCCCGTAAAAAAACGGAAATAGTACTGGCGTCTAGATTGCCAGTAGTATTTCCGTTTTTTAGTCTTTTTTTTTTTTTTTTTTTTTTTTTTTTTTACAGTGTTTGCTTTATTGGTATTTTATGTGATTCGGGACATTAAAATTATTTAAAACATCACCACTCAAATTATTTTTACTTTCTTCTATCTTTACAAGGAGAAAAGTATTGGATTCCTGAAATTTTTCGAATTCCAGTTTTCGACAAATTTAAAAGTTTTAGGAGTCAGAGATCATAAAAAACATGCTTTTACGAAATACATGTCTGTGAGTCTGTCTGTAACTCTGTGAATCTATCTGCCTGTATTCGACACAATTATTTTGGGCGTTCTATCTCAAGAACTAATGAACGGGATTTAATAAATCTTTAGATTCAGTTAGTCCCTGATACAAATTGGTGCTGATTACTTTTTGGTGTAAATCGTCCTACAGGTGGCGCTGCTATGCTGCATTTTACAGGTTTTCCTCAATAGCTCTATCTGAAGAACAAATGCACGGTTTGGTTTGGTTTGGTTTGGTTTGTGGGGGCCAATTATCAACACGTGGGATATGGGCCCTGGGAGAGAGTGCCCTTCGTGGGGTCTTTCTAAGGGAACCTAACCCGTATTTACGCATGGGAATCCACGGTTTCGAAGAAAACCACGAAAACTCCGAAATGGTTAGGCCTGCGGGCGCGATTGGGCTCGAACCCAGCACCTCCCGTCTTCCAGCTTCGAGAGGAAAACCTCTCAGCCACTGGTGGGGCCACTAATGCACGGATTTTTGTAAGACGTCAGATTCAGCTAGTCCTTGATACTATTTGGTCCGGATTACTTTCTGGTGTAAATTGTACTAGTGTAAATGCCCGTCCTAGGACGGTGGGTAAAAATTGTGCTTTTCACTTAAAACTTGAAAAACTGATAAAAAAAAAAATAATTGACAATTGAGCGTTTAGATGAGCAAAGTTCGGCTAGTTTATGTTCTAATAAACACACAATTAGCACTTACATTATTTCTGGGTAAAGCAGATTTTCCGGCTAAAATACTACTATAACAAAATTAAGATTTCTTAATAAAACAAAAATTTAATAAATATGCAAAAAAAGTGCGTAATTAAAACAGTCTGCTGCAACTATTGAAATAATACTATTTTTTTAATAACACTTTGAAATTGTATTTTATCGTTCCCCCCCCCCTTCCTCCCCTCCTCCAAAATTTTTTTAATATGCATAGTGATTAATAAATAAGTATCTCGGGTTGAATCCCAATCGTTTAATGCCCTAAGCTTCTGCCCTCCTGATGCAAAGCTGTAAATCAAAAATTATTAATTTTACTTTTCGTATAAATATTAATTTTTTACTTTTAAAATATGGGATATGGTTTTTCTTTTTTTTTTTTTTTTTTGTTTAAATTTACATACACCTGTATATAGAAAAGAAAAATATAAGTAATGTGTCATTTAAAAATAAGTTACAAAATGCCAGGATATTATTTCAGGGGGGGGTGGGGGGTGGTCTAATCCCCTAAGCTTCTGTCCTCCTGATGCAAAGCTATAAATCAAAAATTATTAATTTTACTTTTCGTATAAATATTAATTTTTTACTTTTAAAATATGGAATATGTTTGATTTTTTTTTTTTTTTTTTTTTTTTTTTTTTTTTTTTTTTTAAGTTTAAATTTACATACACCTGTATATAGAAAAGGAAAATATAAGTAATATGCAATTTAAAAATAAGTTACAAAATAATAAGCCTAAAATATTTAAATTGATTACTTTTTTAAAAGAAAGTCAGTTTTATCAATTTTTTGCAGGAAAAAAAAGGATATTTTAAAAAATACCATATCATTGTTTTCCGTGAGTCACTTTATATGAGAAATAAATTAAAATTCCTTACATGTCGCAAAGAAAATTTAATATGATTGCAACTTAATACTTGAAATAATCTCAAGTGACACTTGGCGATTTATTTTAGTGGTGTAATGCGATGTGCCTTGCACTCATTTGTTAAGAAGAAGTGTCTACTACTGCTCAATTATCAGGACTTGTAACCTTGAGAAGTAATCGCGCGATTCTTGTTTCTTGTCAACCAATGGGAGAATGGATCCTTTTTCCCCTTGAGTCTCTTCCTGGAAGACTGGTAAGATTGATGGATTCGCCGCGCCCAGCGTTACACTGGCTTTTATTATATAGAGATGGCAGTTGGCGCTCCTAAGCTGCATTATTCCCGATTCCTTGGCGCTCCTATGCAGAATTTTTTATGATTTCCGCAATAACTCTGTCTCAAAAACTAATGCGCGGATTTTCATCAAACTTCAAATTGATTTAGAGGTTCACATAAATTGTTGCTGATTAGGTTTTGGTGTAAATCACCTAACAGATAGCGTTGATATGCTGCATTTTTCAGGATTTACACGACTTCAGCGATTGTCATATCTCACGAACTAATGCATGGAATTTCATATCTTTAGAATCTTCATCATGAGCACAAATTATCATTCAATTTTGGCAGTGTTTTTCCGCATTTCGCAGTATTAATACGTATGAGATAGAAGAAAGTTTTGGGATTACTACATTCGACTAGTTTCAATTTAATTTACTTTTAAAACTGAAACCTATAGAATAAAAACTAACAACCGGAAATATTAACAAGAATTTATTTTAAATATTCAAATTTTATTAAACATGTATTTTTTTTGTCTCTATTGTAGTGGAATTCATGTAGTTGAGATGCTTTTTTGCAGCTCTGTAAAATGAAAGGTGAAATAAAATTCAAGAGCCACTAACAGGACATAACTCGGTAATGACGGAACAGGTTGCAGTATGCAGCGTATTCCAAAAAAAGATTAGAAAACTTTTTAAGGATTGGATTTAAGATTATGTTGATGAAAAAATTTTCACATACAAAAACTCACCGATTTATACCTTGAATTCATTAAGTTTCGGAGCTTTCTATCACAGACTTTTTTTCGTGGCGAAAAGTTCCAAAATTTCATGAAACTTATATCATAAATCGGGGAATTATTTTCGTAGAATGTAATTTTACTGCTTTTTTTTTTTTTTTTTTTTTTTTTTTTTGTCAGAGCATGAGGAAATTTTTTTGAAATATAACTTCTATGATCCAGAGACTACATAAAAAATTGAAAATTTTATGTTTTGAAAACTAATGGCAAGATTATTTCTGCATATTATCTTAATTTACAACTTAATTTACAACTTAATTTGGAAGATATTTGTAATTTACTTTGCATGCAGACCGGAGGCATCTGCACAGACCATTACCTCATCGACTTTACCGCTAAAAATCCAGGATTGTACAGAACTCGTTTAGTATATTAAAATGCAACTTGTCTGCCAAGTCATATAGAATCAAGTAATGGTGTAAACCACCTGCAGACTCGAATTTAGTGGTTGATTGGTAGGTTTATCATTGTGTTCTCCAGCACCCAAAGGTTTGAAAACATGGAGGACTTAGAAACCCTCTAATTACAATTTTGATGTTAATTTTACTATCGGGAACAGCATTATTTTGTATATATATATTTAAAAGCATTCAAGGATTGAGATTTTTTTCAGTGAAATCTGACAGGCTGAAGTTTGACATAACTTCTAGCAATTTATCCTCGAAGTCAAAGTTGTCACCGGACTACAGTTCGATAGTAAATTCAATAATGTTTATAATACCAGTGACCATGGCAGGTTTGGTTTTCTTCTTTTTGGAGGGAAAGGAGTTTTTTATTTTCTGATTCCTCATTATCGGAATCAACATGTACTCTCTCATGAGTAGTGCTGTAATGAGAGTCATTTATCAAAATGATAGCTTGATCATTATTTTTAGCTTTACGCTTATTGTTCGAAACGAGAATGAAATCTTCCTGAGCTGTGTCCGAGAGAGTGACATTTCTTTTCATAACCTTTATTAAAAATAAGTTAATTGTCGCATTAAAGGCCTCTAAAAGTCAATAATCCTTTTTCTTTTTTTGTTTTCAAATGAAAATCAAATTTCAAATTATTTTTGCTTAAAAGGCGCAAAGACCAACTTAGTGAAAAAGATTCCATGCCGGGAATCGAACCCGGGCCATCAGTATAGCGCACTGACGTTCTACCGACTAAACCACATGGAACGATACCCAGCCTGGAACTTCTCACTATTATAGGTTGGCAAGGCTACAAACGCAGTACAAGATGGAATATTTTCCGTGAGCCACCAACATGGGGCAAACACAGACACTTAATTAAATCCAGCATCGATTGAATCTATATTAATATTTGGAAATTTTTCCAGAGAGAAACATTCGTCTTGAATACAATATTTCAAATGAAAATCTAATTTCAAATTATTTTTGCTTAAAAGGCGCAAAGACCAACTTAGTGAAAAAGATTCCATGCCGGGAATCGAACTCGGGCCATCAGTATAGCGCACTGACGTTCTACCGACTAAACCACATGGAACGATACCCAGCCTGGAACTTCTCACTATTACAGGTTGGCAAGGCTACAAACGCAGCGCAAAGACCAACTTAATTAAATCCAGCATCGATTGAATCTATATTAATATTTGGAAATTTTTCCAGAGATTTAGTTGGTCTTTGCGCCTTTTAAACAAAAATAATTTGAAATTTGATTTTCATTTGAAATATTGTATTCAAGGCGAAAGTTTCTCTCTGGAAAAATTTCCAAATATTAATATAGATTCAATCGATGCTGGATTTAATTAAGTGTCTGTGTTTGCCCCATGTTGGTGGCTCACGGAAAATATTCCATCTTGTGCTGCGTTTGTAGCCTTGCCAACCTGTAATAGTGAGAAGTTCCAGGCTGGGTATCGTTCCATGTGGTTTAGTCGGTAGAACGTCAGTGCGCTATACTGATGGCCCGGGTTCGATTCCCGGCATGGAATCTTTTTCACTAAGTTGGTCTTTGCGCCTTTTAAGCAAAAATAATTTGAAATTTGATTTTCATTTGAAATATTGTATTCAAGGCGAATGTTTCTCCCTGGAAAAATTTCCAAATATTAATCCTTTTTCTGTTGTGCCATAATTTCGACAACTTTGATTTTTTGCCTATCACTCACTACATGTTTAATATTACCAGTTAAGACCTCATTGGGGACTTGAATGACAATATAGCATTTTTCTAATTCAATTTCATCCGTAGATCTAAGGAAGTTAAGAGAAGAGAGCGCTGCGACAGATAAAGTACGGCTTATACAATTGACTGAAGAATATTCAATCCGTTGACCTCAAACGTCATCAAAGGGTTATAGAACGATCTGGTTTTGGTAGAAACGAACAAACACGCTAGCGTATAACCATAGCGATAACTAGACGATTTCACGAGGATCCTGGGAACCTATGCTTCACATCCCCGTCACATAGAGGATTAGATGGAATAACAGGAATGTGAATCCTTTGCAGTAGCGAAGAGGAAAATGGGTAGTGTCTTAATTTTCTTGTGCTCATACAAAAAATAAAATGTTAAGAAAATAAGTAACTTAAAATAATTCGAAAAATAATTTTAAAAAAAATTGAAAAAAAAATGCGTTTCCTAGTACCCTCCAACATCCGAAGTTTCTTAGGCAGCACACAGACTGCAGTCTTGAAAAAGACTCTTTGCAACACCATAACAGGTTCACAACGACTGAAAAACTGTATTTCGGCTGTGGCAGAACAGAAATAGCTTTAAATAAAAAGTATACTAAAAAAATCTAATTTTAATTTTAAAAAACGTTACCGAGACTATGAACGAGCTTAGGCTGCATCGTTTGACCGCAGGTCCTCGAGATAACATAAATCGCATAGCTCTGATAAGAGACCTTTTTGAAATCATGCTCCTACAGTGAGGAAATGCAAATTAGCTGAGTCGGTCCGACATAAGCATACAGGTGCTGAACAGGTGCTGAACAGGTGAGCAGCATTAAGGGGTTTCCTAGATGATAACAGCTTAACACCCAGACTAGGAAATTGAAATGTCTTATGTTTTAATGAGCCATTGGGATAAAGTTAAACTGTAGCAAGGCTACTAGAAGAGTAAATAAGTTAACAAAAAGAAAAAAGTTTAAGAAAGAAAGGTATAAAAAAAGAAAAATTAAGTTAAAACTTATGAAATTAGAAAGTTAAGGTTAAATCTTAATAAAATACAGGAAACTTAATAATATGTAGACTCTAACTGTAGTTGCAGAACTACTATAAGGAATTTAGAATATTAAAGTTAGCACTGTTCAGAGAAACTCTCACCAAGCATGGGCAAGAAAAGCTAGGGTGGCAAAGACCACATTATCCTCCAAAAAAAAAGGACTAATCAGGGACATACATTTTATTTTTATAAATTTTATAATTTTTATGGTCTCTATAACATTTATACAGAGTTTAAATTTTTTTTTAACCATTTGGAAAAGTGGTTATTGTTTTCGTCAGGATGGGAAATTAAAAGCATATCTGAAGGTTTTCATTGGTATAATCCGCAATTTATTCGTTTCCTGATTGGTCTATACAGTAATCGTTATTTCCCTTTAATTTCAACAACGATGGATACTTTCTGTTGCCACTATGACAAAAAAGTAATAAAAACTACAAAAAAAAATTAATAACTCAGAAACAAATTGAGATACAGCTTTCAAAGAAATTGCATTTAAAAGTAGATGTTTTTCTCTATCCGACGGTGTAAAAAATAATAGTGTCGGATGTTTAAAAGTTTAAGAATGAAATTTCATTTAAAATTGGCCGTCAGATTTCTTGGAAATCTGACGATGAAAAGCCTTTTCCCGAACAGCCAATGAAATGCTTGGATATTTACGTAAGTTTCAGTGGATAATACTTAATGGTGTTATTACACGAGGAGTCAAAGACGCTTGAAATCCCAGGCGTCTAGCGACAACAGCCACCTCATGGCTCGTCTTTTCTAAGCATTTCATTGGCTGTTCCGGAAAAGGCTTTTCTATTATCAGATTTCCAAGCATTTGATTGGCTGTTACTGGCGAGTCGCCTCGTTTCGGGCATCAAAGATGCTCCGACAGAAAAAAGACGCTCGCTCTCCAAGCGACTCCCCTGCAGCCATAGGAATAACATGGAGACGCCTGGAATAGCGTCTTTGACCCCTCGTGTAATAATACCAATGGTGTTATTACACGAGGAGTCAAAGACGCTTGAAATCCCAGGCGTCTAACGACAACAGCCGCCTCACGGCCCGTCTTTTCCAAGCATTTCATTGGCTGTTTCGGAAAAGGGTTTTCTATTATCAGATTTCCAAGCATTTGATTGGCTGTTACTGGCGACTCGCCTCGTTTCGGGCGTCAAAGATGCTCCGACAGAAAAAAGACGCTCGCTCTCTAAGCGACTCCCCTGGAGCCATAGGAATAACATGGAGACACCCGGAATCTGAAGCGTCTTTGACCCCTCGTGTAATAACACCATAACGGGTCGCAGGCGATATTTTTGGCTTGCAGTTTTTACGTATAATAACACTATTAATGTTTAATTCATGGCGTACGTAATGTATGATCAACTCCGTGCGATTTTTTATCCTTCTATACATAAAAAAAAAAAAGTTTTGATTTGGAAATGGACCAATAAAAAATCTGCGTAGATACCGTGAAATGCATCTGATTGGTCAGAGCTTTATGATGCTATAAGGGAGGTTACCAATGGGGGACAAAATAAAACCAAAAGTGACTGTCGCCAAAAGTGATGCCAACTTGGCACTATTTCCAGTATTTCGCCAAAATTAAGGGTACTTTTCTGTTATATGGACAGCATGCCAAAATGTATGCTAATGCGCCAATTATTTCAGCCCTCATCGTGAAAAGGATTTTTCTTGTAAACCATGCGAAACATTGTGATCTGTTATTTACGAAACGTGAATTACGTGAATGATTATTATTTAACCTTAACCTTGGAAATCTTTTTAATTTACTATTATTCGAAATAAAAATGCTTTTTTTTATAGAATTATAATTTACTTTTACTGCTTACACTGAGATGGATTTTACCATTTGTCAATTACCAGATGATGAGAAAGTTGCGATAAAACTGTTTCAGAAATTTAGAATTTTGCATAATAAAAGGTTGTGTTCAAACAACCATGAAATGAAATTATGGATGAGTTCTGGAAATCCGAAATGGAGATGTAGCTTACGATCATGCGAAGAAAGCGTAGGAATACGACAAAAAACATGGTTTGAAGGATAGCGGTTGTCTTTTCTTAATGCTTTGAGGTTTATATATTTATGGTGCCAAGAGTTGACATCGATTGAGCTTTGTGAGCTGCAACTTGATATGAACCACAACACAACAGTGGACTGGAATAGTTATTTTAGAGAAGTTTGTGCAAATGCTTTATGTTCACGACCAAATAGAAAAATCGGTGGACCTAATTAAATTATAGAAGTAGATAAAAGTCTTTTTACCAGAAGAAAAAGCAACGTAGGGCGTGTTCTTCCTCCTCAATGGGTGTTAGATGGTTTATGCCGTGAAACACGGGGATGTTTCCTTACTCCTATTTCCGATCGCACAGCTGAAACTTTAATGGCGGCAATAGAAAACAATGTAGCTGATGGAAGTATTATTTATACAGATTACTGGAAAGGATATAAAACAGATGACCTGCGAAGTGCTGGTTATGATCATTTCACAGTAAATCACAAATACAATTTTGTCGACCCTAATACTGGATGTCATACTCAAAATGTTGAGAGATTATGGGGCATCGCAAAATGGCGCAACAAAAGACATCGGGGAACAGTTCGTCATCATTTAGAGTCGTATCTCATAGAGTTTATGTGGCGACGTCTTCATTCAAAAAATGAGATGTTTACTGCAATGCTAAAAGATATGGCACAGATGTCATATTCGCCCCATATTGGCGCGATTTTTTCCTGACACCAATGTCATATACGCAATGGTTACTTATCTGGAGCCAAAGTGTCGTTATTTTGCTAGATGTGGTAACCCGGATTATGTTGTGGCACAGATGTCATATATTGGCGCGATTTTTTTCCGATGCCAATTTTGCGAAACTATCAACAGCATGAACAGCAACATCCAGGTTACCATATCAAGCAAAATAACGACACTTTGGCGCCAGTTAAATACCCGTTTCGTATATCACATTGGCGTCAGAAAAAAATCGCGCCAATATTGGGCATATATGACATCTGTACCTACGTTGTTTATGCTGTTGATGTTTTCGCCAAATTGGCAACCGAAAAAAAATCGCTCCAATATGGGGCGAATATGACATCTGTGCCAAAGAGATTTGTAATTTTATGGCAGCAGTTTAATATGATTTTTTTATTTTATTACTTTATTGTATAACAGTTATTTGTTCACTTATTTTAATTATATATTTGTGATTTAATAAAATAGTTCGTAAAATTCTGTAATTTTCAAATGTTATATTTTTAAAATCCTCCCTTTAATATGGACAATGTTTTTCTTTTATTTTTCAAATGTTTCAATTCACGTGATTTTCATTTTGCGCCAACTATTGTGCTTGGCGACAATGCTGTCCGTATAACGGAAAAGTACCAAAATCTAAGTAGTAGTATCTAAGTATGCCTTGCAAAAGTAATGCTTTGGAAATGGAACAATGAAAGTCTGCGTAGATAGCGCGAAATGCAACTGATTGGTCAGAGCTTTATGATGCTATAAGGGAGGTTACCAAGGGGAGACCCGTCTCTCTGTCACCAAAAGTGACGCCAACTTAGCGCTATTTCCAGTATTTCGCCAAATTTCCATAGACTCCCATTGAAATACAATAGGGTTTACTTGCATGCAGGAAATCAGCAAATTGAGATATTTCAATGCAACAAAAACTAATATTAGCTTATGAATAAAGCTTAATTGAACTATTTACATTATTTTTAAGCACAAACAATAATCTGGGGTTGGCTAGAAAATAGGAATTGCTTCGCTATACCGAATGGAATAGCTAAGGGATTACACGGGGGGGTTGGTGAGCGTAGCGAGCAGGGGGGGGGGCGGTGCCCCCCTAGTGTTTTAAATTTTAGTCTTCAAAAAATCGTTTTCCAAATGGTCGTTGTAATTTGATAAATTGTTTTTTTTTATATATATATACAGTGGAACCCGGTTAAGACGCGTTTCAAGGGAGTGGTCAAAAAGTCGCGTATTAAGCAGGATCGTGTATTAAACGGGATTTGTATAATGTTGCAGGAATTGGGCTTATTTACACATTTAATCGACTAAATGAACTACAGAGCTTTCATTTATACGTTTAAGGTCGAAAATTGTATCTTTTCATATATTCAGATTGAAATTTAATTGTATCCCACTTTGTTGAATCCGCATTGTTTCTTTTTATAGGACAAACTGGAATAACAACGGAAAATAAATATAGATTCCAACATAACTTTATTGTCGATTAATGAGTTGAAACCAAAAATAATTTTTCTGCTAGACTCTTTTTTTTTAACAGAAAGGAAAATAATATTAAATCTCTGAAGCACAACCCAGTTTTTTAAATCATATTTAGTACTTGTAATAACGTACATTTTAAACATCTCCAACAACACATATGAACAACTCTAATCATAATAATTTTTATGACGTATCTGAGTAACCTGAATACGTCTATCTCTCTCTACTACAGAAAAACATACACGAAGCGAGAGACAAAGAATGTTAGTAGATGAGATCAAAGAAGACTTGCAATTTTGCTAATTTAGCGGGTTTTTTTTTTTTTTTTTTTTTTTTTTTTTTAATTGAAACATGTCCCACTATTTCCTATAAGTAATTTTCACCTTAATTAATCTGTTGTAAAATAAATTAAATACTATTCGGAAACATTGTTTTTTATCTGAATAATAAAAATCCTCTAAATCGGTAACAATCGAGAAGAGAGAAGGAATTCGCATCTTGATCAATGAATTCGCGTCTTAAGCGTGATTTTTTCCATTAAAGAACCGAAAATTTTTCGCGTATTAAGCGGGATCGCGTCATAACCGTTCGCGTATTAAACGTGATCTTTTTACATTAACCTTATGGTCGATGTTCAAGGTATCGGGCAAATTCCACGTATTAAGCGGGATCGCATATTAACCGTGAGCGTCTTAACCGGGTTCCACTGTATATATATAAAAAAGTTATGAAAAGAGAAAAATATTGACATAGGCAAAACATGCATACAGTTTTCGTCATTATATAAATTAAAAGAAACGCTATATAATAGTAGTGGTTCTTAAATATTAAAAGAAAAGCATTTCACGTTCATTGCCAAGGGATTGATAATATTATTTCCAATGTAATTTTTATGCCATAATGGGACACGACATAACATTCATAAAAATATTACACAAATTATGTACTTTTGCAACATGGAAGATTAAATTTTAATCGTATTAAAAAAATAAAACAACTATGTACGTTCAAAGTTAAATAATTCTTCGAATAAATGTTTATTGCTGACCTGGCATTACAGATTTTTGTTGATGACAAATATATGCATAGTTTTTAAAAATATTTCAAAATATATATTTTTTTATGATATCGTATAATAAATGAATGATATCTGTTCATTCTTGATCAAACGAGACTTTTATTGATATAAAAATATATGCAATGTTTATAAAAGACTGAATATAATAAACAAAACAGCAACAACATTTGTTTTAAAATATGTTAAATTTACACGTTTTATGCAAAATTTTATTTAAAAATGAAAAGTGTAAAAAATACGTATGATTAAATATTTCTCGAATATTTTTGATTTTTAAAGCGAGAAATATTCATTCAGACACAATAAAAATATCCCTACTCGCAACGCTCAAATAGATAAAATAAATAAAATGAAGTTCCTTTAGTATCATACGAGAAAATTTATGTACATCTTTCTGCATCTATTTTACGGACAAACACAAGGCCGTAATTATGGTTGACGTCATTTTGATAGTGGCAACAGCTGACCAATAAATTTATGTTTAACTGCATTTTTTTAAAAACTTCTAAACTCAGCACAATTTTAATTTTTACACCGTCAAATAGGGAAAATAAAAATTCTTTCAAATGCAATATGCTTTAAAACTGCGTTCCAATTTACTGAGGTTTTACAGTTTAAAAAATAATTTTCAAGAATGATTATTTTCTTAAATCTATCTCTATGGCGGAAACCTGATTACGAAACGTCAACCAGTTTGAAACTAAAAAAAAATATAAATAGAGCATTCTTTCTGGCTAACATTCCATAACAAAATTAAAGCTTCCTCTGTATATAAACAAAATAATACAAATGAAACACAAATTTAATAAACATTTAACAAACCTCCGTACTTAAATCACTGAAAACATCAGTATCAAAACCGGAGATTTTTAAGTAAATTTTATATGATTTCTCCGCCTTTTAATTCCTGACATGCGACTTATACGAAAGTGTCAATTTTAATAAATTTTGAATAAAGAAAAAGTGTATACATGATTTATATTTTTTATATAAAAATGTCTTTTCGTGTAATTAGTCGGCAATCTAAAAAAATATATATATATTACATGGTAAAAATCTATTAAATATTTCGGCACTTCTTTGTTTTGACGGCCCCAAACAGGAAGAATCGCCGAGTGACAAAGATATAGTGCAATGTTATGTTCTAAAGTCCTGTCAAATGTTTTGCAGCTGTAAAAAAACATTACCCGTTTACGCTATCATGATATTTCTTTTTCGCTTTGCTACAGAACATTTTTCATATGTTTTTTAACTAATTACATGCTGTATTGTTTTTTCTTTATATGCCCATATTTATTTTATAAATATGGTAACAATCTTTGATTTACCCATTAATGAGATGGATGCAATCTTATTTCCTTCAAAAGCGACAGCTTTTACAGGAGAAACAACTAAACTACTTTTACAGAACAAAAAACTATACAAAAATAGCCATGATAGGAAACTGTATGTTACTAATGATGAAGCAATATGCAGATGCAACGTAAAAGTTGTTAAAAAAATGCCCCTGTGTTGGTAATTGGTTTAATGGCTCGATAATACCGTTTGTTTGTTTAACCCTTAATTGCCTGATTTTTAGGTGCGTTCGTAATTATATAAATATGTATAGCACCTATAGTCGTCGTTCAGTCGGTCTGTCTGTCCGTCTTTCGCATATAACAGAGTAAAAACTACCCAACCGAATGGTCTGAAATTTTAAATATATAATTGTTGCAAAATTTTGTCGAGTCATTTCAAATTTTATGAAAATCGGATGTATAGTTTAATTACAGGGACAGTCAATAGTTTTCTATTATGACCAATGGGAATAAATTATTGCAAGTGCATTTTTATGATGTTACAGCCTTCCGAATGGTCTGAAATTTTAAATATATAACTGCTACAAAATTTTGTCGAGTGATTTCAAATTTTATGAAAATCGGATGTGTAGTTTAATTACAGGGACAGTCAAATTTTTCCGTTACATGACGGTCAATGGGAAATTATTTCAAGTGCATTTTAATGATGAACGCACCTCATTTGCCATGTTTGACGAGCAATTTCCAACTTGTTTATTTTGCTTCGAAAAAATTATATATGGTTCTCTGAAAGGTTTATTACACAGGAAAAATAATGAAAAAAATAGACATACATTTTTCATATAATACGTCAATCTTTTCTTCTGGTGCACATCTGCAATATAAGTAAAAACTACTGTCGTGTAGCTATTTTACACTAAAATATTGCAAAATAGTAAATATTTTAATAAGTATGTCTCCAAATACCTTATTTTATATAATTATTTATTTTATAAAACTTAACATTTAATCTTTTAATTTCCATGATAGAATATGATATAGAAATTAAGTAGTTCAGAGAATCTGACTTTACACCAGAAAGTTTCAATGGTTAATTTCGCTTTATTTAAATACGGAATGTCTGTTATTAATTAAAGCAGATATTGCTATTTTAATTTTCTGGCATGATTTAGGTATATACGAGTAAAAAATTCTATTACAATCAAAACACTGTTGTTTGTATATATGCAAAGCCTCGCACTAAAGGGTTAATGTTTATGCACTCTTGGACAAATAAATTAATTTCCATAAAATGGTGCAAGAAACAAGAATTTGCATGAAAATGCTATATAGTTCATAGGAAGAGATACGTAAGATCATGTCTAAAGTTATAAAATTGTTACACTTGTGAAGATGTCTAAGAAATTGTTATGAAATATTGCAATGTATTTTTATTGGCATAAAATATTATATTATTTAATGTTTTTTTTTTTTTTTTAATTTTTAAATCCCTATTGTACGTTCGCTGTGCGTTTGTGATTCGCTAAGACTTTGGCAAAATTTTCTGAACTTAGCGTAAGCATAATTGTGGGAGCCGCTATAGCAAACAAGTACCATTATTTCAATATATATGTTCTTTTAAGTAGTTTTTCGCCTATATTCAATAACCCAGAACCGTGTTTCTCGGGTTTTGGTCTTCTTGTATTTTTAATTTTTGAAAGTGCTTTATTTTTTTTATCTCGAAATTTGTTTAACAATACTGTATATTACTTAACCCATTTATGCCTAGTGTCCCACTTTTGAAACGTTTTGAATTTTAATACATTTTTATAATTTTCTTCTTTTTTACAACATGAAAATTGTATAAAACAGCATAACATGGATATTTATTTGCTTAAATGAAGGCCTCTTTTCTGTGTTTATAGATTTTTCATTTTTCAAGATAGCGAAATGTGAAAAGTAAGTTTATTTGTATCTTTTGTATCAAGGATCCAAATAAATGTCATAATCTTATCTTGTAGACGTCACTGAAATACGCATTCTTTTAAATAGCGAAATTATATGTTCAAGCTTATTTTTTATGCATATTTGTAACGTACAAAATATAGGGTGCTAAGCGCAAATGGGCATATTTCTATTAGCTTTTTAGAGGACAGTCATTTATGTAGAGTCCTTTTCAAGATGATATTGAAATAAATTGTTTATGAGACTCAAATTCGATTATTTTTAATTTATTATTAATAATAATGATGATGTTGTTAGTCTCTGTAATGAAATAAATATATTTTTAATAGTTCATAAATATACTAATTATAGTATATAATATACAATTTAAAAGCTTAATTTATGTGAATTTAGACAAAACATATAATCATGTATTTTCCACATATGGATATTCCTATATTAAGTATGCTTACATTTTATCAAATAAATACAAAAATATTTTATGGTATAATTTTTAGTATTTTTACAGTTCATTTTGCAACATTTTAACGTTATTTTACCATCAGATTTCGGAAAAGAAAAATTCAGGTATAAATGGGTTAAGATTATATACTACTTATTTTAAGCTTAAGTGTCATTACACTTTTAAGATTAATTCCACCACCACTGTTAGATAAGTAGTATGAAAGGAACATATGCTTCCTTTACAATTACGAACAACCGAAATAATCAAATGCAGAGAAAATTCAGTGAATGTTGTGGAATTGTAATTATAGGGACAACGGAAGAAGGGGGAAATTTCTAAATAGCCTGCCATCAATATACGAAAATCAATCTTCCACTTTCCATGTCACAGATTTATACAGGGAAAGGAATGGGGGCTATTCCATTTAGAAATTCCTAGATGCACTGCACTCTTAGTTGAATCACTCTGGTATACCATAATGGAAAGGACTTTTAAGCTATGTAAATAGGCACTGATCTAGAACATAGAAAAGAGATGGGAGGATAGTGCATTCTATTGTTTCAGTCAAACGACTTCATTTCTGCGGGAAGATTTTCAATTACAGATTCACAATGTGCAAAATAAATATAAAAAGTCCACAATGAAAATAAAATACTCCACATAATGTATTGCGTTCGAATTCTGAAACACAATACGTATTTCTTGAATGAAACTGCATGTAGTTTATACCGGGTGTACCAAAAATGATTGATGGATTTTAAAATTCAATAACTTGGAAACGGTGGCAGATATTTAAAAGATTCTTGCAGGAGTGTTATTTAAGATGTCAAGCGTTTTTATGCTACGATTCTCAGCTTTAGTTACAAATAGAACCGATAGATGGCGCAGCAAGCAATAACCTCTAAATCCAGGCTCTATTTTTCGGCATTTCTCTTCTTTCATGCAAAAAAAAAGGAGATTAAAATGGATTGAAAAGATCTCGAAGTACCAAAAATCGGGTTTGGACAAAGCACCTATTGCTCTCAGTGTCATCTGTTGTTTGAAATTCGAACTAAATTCAAGAATCACAGTAACAAAAACTCCTGACATCATACATAGTCCTCCTGCAAGATTTTTTTAAATATCTGTCACCGTTTGCAAGTTATTGAATTTTCAAAATCCATCAGTCATTTTTGACACACCTGGTAAGAAATCTTTCTAAAATAGATCTAAAATAGATGTGTCGTTATGAGACGGGGAATATATATTTATAGACTAATATACTTTTCTGAAAGAAGTTCTTTTTCCTCTTTCGCAATTACTTTTACTTACGGGATAGCAAAGGTAACTTTGCTTACTCATAATGTACGAAAATAATAAGTGGCAAAATGATTTGTCATTCTCAGTTACTTTGAAAGTTTGTAGCGAATAAATCTTGCCTGTCGTAAATGAATGATTACTAATCCTCATTTTTCTAATCTAGAGTTACATTAAATGTTGCGAAAAGATGGATTACGATACAGCTTGCATAGAATGTCAGGCACTGTATTCACTTTTAGGTTGATAATACCCATAATTATCTATATATTTAAAAGACAAGGTTATTTTTTTAGTCATCTGGTCTGGTCTTTCTACTGAACCAATTTTAATATATATATATACGTTAAATATAAAAAACACTTTACTAATAGTTGTACCCACACTCTCTATTTTTTTAAAATTAATCCCATTTTTATATTTTAATTTTAATATCAAATGTCCTTTACGAAATTTTTTCTCATTGGTGGCAGTCGGATAACTTCTACTGTTGAAGATAGAGGAGAAAAACAATCGTAATTACCATATCATTATGGATGCCATTTTCGTATTAGAATTAAAAATGACTTTTTAAAAACTTTCTAATAGAAAATGACGTCCCGATTGAAAATAACGCATTTTAATTCATAAAGCTGTTATATTTACAATTTTTTTTTCATTCCACTGATACTCAGATTGAAACGCTAATCTGAGATGGCTTCAGTGGATGAAAATGATGTCATAGTAAAAGTGAAATGAGTATTTTTTGTGACAAAACTAAATATTTTACTACGAAAAGAAAATTTCTTGATTTCGCCGGCACTCCGATTAGAACCTCTTGTAAAGAGTGGGAATCTTTACATACAAAATTGTAGCTGACAAATGTGGAATATTATTTATTAATAATCCATTGCACGTTAAAATGGTTTTTAAATAGTGAATTTTGCTATGATGAAAGATATGTTATTTTTAGATTTCGTTGAAAACAAAAATTATAATTGTGTGATAGTATGCAATTTTCTATTATATAATACCAAAGGTCAAAGCCTGAATTAAATAACTTCGTAATTTAATTATCTTAATTGCATGTTACTGTTATGTATAGGAATAAAGTTTTATTTTTCTATAATTTGAAAGTTAAAATTAAACTTTAGCTATAAAAAATATTTTTTTAGAGCTAGGCTAGTCAATATAATACTAATTGATTATTGAAATTATTTTTGTATTATTATTATTATTATTATTATTATTATTATAAATTCAGTCTATCTGTTCTTTTAAATATTTTCATTCATCGAATTCGACAGGCTTTTACCTGACTCTTTTTATTTTTTATCAATATAATTTAGGTTATTTGGGAATTGAAGTTAAATATATATATATATATATATCAAATTAATGGGATTTGCAATAAACTGTTAAAACCTTGCAGCAAACTATTCAGTTATTCGACCTCTTTTATAGAAGACGGTTACATAGTAGTAATTCAAATTTATTCTGTTCATAATACATATGTGTGATAATACTATCCGAATAGAGTTTAATTACAATTATAAAATCATTTTATGTAAAAACGGTCGATTGACTGAGCAGTTTGCTGCAGTTTTTTAACAGTGTAACTCTTCTGTCAAATGATTCTAAATACAGTGTGCAATATGTGATTTTAGTAAATATGTATCGTTGTGAGATGGAGAATTTATTTATGGATTAATTTATTATTATAAAATATGTTTTATTATTCTGTTAAATTACCAATTCTCATTTTTTTTTAAATGTAGAGTTACGTAAGGCTGTTCTCAAATCCAAAAGGGCAACTTCCTGACATGAGATTTAATTTATTTTTGTTCTAAAATGCATGAAGCTAGTTGGTGCTATTGTTCAGAAACTATGTCATCGAGCTGTTTTCCATTTTTTTTTTCTTTTTGCACACGAAATAGATTTTTCGGAAAATAATATCAAAGTGGACCTTTTGAACTGAATTTCCGTGCGAAAGTAGAAAAATCCCTCAAGAGCGGGCAAAAAACGGGGTTGTCACGTGATCGGTATCGCTTATAACTCAATGGGTCATTGATTGACCAAAAAATGAAAAAAAAACAGTTCAATTTCAAATCACTTCCATGGCTAGGCTTTATAATTTTATATCTTTCCGTTAAAAAACGAATTTGTAAATGTGTCAGAATGTTTTGCGCTTGTTCAGCGGAGCAGTTAAGAAGAGCCTTAAATGCTCCGAAAAGATGAATTACGGGGGGCTTGCATAGTATGTCAGGCACTGTTTTTATTTTTATGTTACAAATGCCAATAGCCTTTTATTCAAACTAACCTAAGAACAGTGTGCAATATGAGGATTTAATAAATACGTTTTGTTGTGAGTCAGAGAATATAGGGTAAAGTGCCCATATTTCGTCCCCTTTACTTCTCTGCTTCTGTGACAGTGTAGCCACTTATGACACAAGGCACAGGGAACGGAAGGTAAAAGGGGTCAGTATTGAAAGTTTCGTTCGCCAAGACGCATACATAACTTATAGATGCCAAATTTCCTATTTTCAGAACACCTGAGTTCATGTTACGTTCGTAGAACGTTATTTACTGTACTGTAAGTATTTATTTCTTATGCATTGCATGTATTTTACGTAGGTAAAATGCCAACAATAGCATACAGTGAGTTTTAGAACTCTCTGTTCATCTTACAAGAACTGAAGATCCGCCATATTGGGAAGTATCGCGGTCCCAATTTCGTCCCCTTGCAGTTCTTTGTTTTTGTCCCGGGGACGAAATTAGGAATGACTTTCATGATAAATTTTTCCTCATGTTTGGATGGCTAATGTTTCGTTATGTTATTCCTTCATTGCTAATTAGTACATTTCTTTATGCCTTAATTTAACGTAAATTAAATTACTTACTCATTTAGAAATAAATTTTTATTTAGTTATAAGTTAAGCCTTTGGGTTAACTTATAACTTATAAGTTAAGGTATTGGATTTTTTTTTTGGGGGGGGGGGGAACAAATTTGCTTTTCTTTTGAATATTTTAGATATTTTTGAAAAAACAATTTTTCATATTGTTAAAAATTTCTTGTACGATATTTGCCTCTGTTTCTGTGTGCATGTGTAGGTAAGTCTATGTAAAATCGAAATTTGGTAGGTTTTCACTAAAAATTAAAACTTCAAGGTCATAAAAGTAACTAGGGGGCGAAAATAGGGCATCTTACTCTATATATGGATTAATTGTTTTTGTAAATAAGTTTCCTTCCGCTGTAAAGTAACTACTGCACTTTCGGATTAACAAAAGTAATTCGTCAAGTAAATGAAAAATGTAAGTGACAAAAGGCTGTGTCATCCTCGTTAAGCTAGAGAGAAGGAACGAGTGGAGAAGGAAAAATTACTCTTGTGAAATGAATGATTACCAGTCCACACTTTTCTAATCTAGTGTTACATTAAATACTGCGAAAAGATGGATTATGACAGCACTTACGTAGAACCTCAGGCACTATTTTCACTTTTAGCAAATGCCCACAATTAACTAAGTTTTTCTATTCTTTTTTTCTCTTTTTTTTTGTACTGAAGTTAAAATATGTATTGATCGAATTTCGTAAATTGGCAGAAGTATTTTATCAAGTGATTTTAAATAAAATTTGTAGCTTATTATTAATATAAATATATGTATACATTTTAAAAGATGTAAAAGAAAACAAATAGTTATTTGCACCAGGCGTTACGTAGTTCTTATAAGCACACAAATATTGTAAGATTTATGATAAGAAAATATTCATGGAATTTAACCCCTTCGGGACGAGCGTCTTTTAGAGAGTTTTTAATCTTTAATCACCAGTTTTTTAAAGCAGAAATTTTTGCCTAATTGAATCGGGAAAATGCTGTGATTAAATAAGGCAAAATTTACAGTAAAAATTTATTGGTGAGAATAATCCCCGATTCTAAGCACTTTAGCACTTTATACGGCACGAATACCGGTCGCTCGGGCCCAAGGGGTTAATGGAAAGTGGGAGAAATAACAAGAAAACAACATTTTAAAATTTCTTATAAAAAGTATCGAATATGGGAGCTAAAGACTGAAAACACAACTCAGAAAAAACAGCTCCTAGCTCATCCGAAAGTGGGAGAACAAAACATATTAAAAAATAGGTAGCCTCACAGGTTTCGCAAGGTACTGTAATTCTGTATACTCCAAATGTATCACAAATTAATTAAAAACACAGATTACAGATATTACATAGAAATTATTTGTAAAAGCAATCAAGTATGTAACTACGCACTAGCATACAATATGCCAAACGTATGATTAAATATCCTGAAAAGAAATCCTGAAAACTTAAACACCCAATTACCTTCCTACACCTAGGTTTAATTCGAAGCTATTTCTACTACTTCCCATTTGAAACGAAGTAACGTTTTTGTCCAAAGTAACGTATTAAAATGAATGAAAAGACAATTAAATATTTTCCTCCCCACAAGTTTAATCCGCAGCACTACTACTTCTACAACGGTCCAGCTACGCATTTAAAAACGAAAGTGACGTATGGGGATAAAGTGAAGTATTAAATTTAATGGACCGGCAGTTAGATTTTTCCTATACGAAAGATTAATCCAGAGCACTACTTTTTCTATTTACAGCTACCCTAAGAATTTTAGAATCTCCTTTTTCAAACGGAGTGCGTATTTGAGATGAGTAGAACGGGAATTGATGAAAATAATCCCTGACGATAGCTGCACGAATTCAGACCGAAAGTAGTAGGGAATTTAAATTTAATGTATATTTAAAACTTGTAATATGTGTATCATTTCTATCTGTCAACTTTTAAATAAACAGAAAACTATAAAGTTCATATAGTGTAGTTCGTGAAAACAAAAACAGTTATACAGATAACTTAAATATAATAAAATAAGTTATTTTATTTTTAATGTAATTTAATTTTATTTGTTACTGTTGTATTTTTAAGTACGACTGAACATACTAATAATAATCCTAAGACCTGACGCACAATCAAAGGGAAAATTAATTTTTCTGGAAGATATTTTTTTTCTCTTAAGCAATTATTTTACACTCATAATGTCAAAAGTACCTCACTGAGTAAGCGGTAATAATAGATGATATTAGGATCTGAATTCCTCATTAATTTTGAGTACGGGTGGGGGTATACAACTTACCCCGTCTAATCCCTAAAATCTGACCCACAATCGGCACTTTTCTAGTCTAGAACGTTTGATTAAATATTGCAGGAAAGATTGATTATGATAGGGCTGGTATAAAATATCTTACGGCGTTATGATTTTCGTTTGCTAATGCATATAATTATGTTCATTTATAATTTCTATCGTGTTTAAAACTAAAAAAAAGAGAATGATAAAGGAAAAAATAAATAAAACGAAAAAAAACAAAAAAAAAAAACACACACACAAAGAAATTGGACAAATTTCGGGATTTGCAAGTATACGTTTTTTTAAATATTTTATTTTAAACTATAACAAATCATTCCAAAATAATGGTTCCAAATAATATAAATATAACTTCAGCGTTTTATTTGAGTTGTGTTTGAGAGCCCTTACCTCCAATGTCTTTGCTCTAACTACCTAACTATAATTATTACCTAACTACCTAACTATCTAATCTACTATTGGTTAACAGTACATTAGAAACCAAAATAATGGTTTCAATAAATGGTTCCAAATTGTTCTTTGCGAGCTGGAAAATATATTTTTGGGTTAATTTTATTTTTTGGAAAAAAGTGCCTTTCTATTATGCAATTAATCATGGAAGATGATAGTATTCCAGTGACGCAGCCTTAAGCCTAAAATCGTATCGTATCGTATCGTAGAATTCGTGTGATGGCGGAACTCATACAACTAACCCGACAACAACTATACAACTCGACAAATGATATAAAATAAAAATAAAATGATGAAATAAATAATATAAATGTATGTATATATACATTAATTAATGGAATAGCGTCACTTAAAATTTGATATCATTATTTTTAAGTTCCATATTTAAAATTCTTATGGCAGTAAGATAAAGTGCTGCGTCACAAACTTTTAACCCGTTAAGTGTTTTTTGTGTTGATATCACTGCTTTTTGTAGGTTAATAATAAAAAGAAAACTGGAGTTTTTCCGGAAACAGTTGTTATCTTATTCCCTTCACTTAAAACAGATTCATATTATATATCAATTTAAAGAAAATCGCCCGAGCCGTTTTCCAGATTTTGACTTTGGGAATATCTTCCATCGCTTTCACTTTAAAAATGACTATTTAGATCTCAAAATATACTGCACATAGAAATGTAAAAATTTCAGAATAGAATTAGACTGCAGATATAAGACTGTTCTAAAAAAATCAGAATAATAAAAGCTATATTTGCTGATTTATTGAAAGGCGGCTTTTCGGGTTTTCTTTGAAGTCGAGTTAGTTGTATAGTTGTTTTCGAGTTACTCAACAACTATGCAAATGATTTTTGTGCGTCATATTATCCATTTGCATACATTTCGTTTAGTTTGAATACAATGACGCACAAAAATCATTTACATAAATTTTACTTTTGATTTTGGATAGCGTGGCACAAAAGATGAATGATTTTTTTCATATAAATACATTACAGTGCATTGTGTAGGTTCAGTGAGAGTGATATTTTTAGTAGTGTATTGGTAAATTAAAAGTTTTGGTTACATGTGTAAATATATTTAGCCGAACCGAAAACAATTGAAACTGAATTTTAAAACAAATTGTTTAAAGCTACATCAAGGCGTCACTTAAATTTTGATATCATATCTTTTAAGACTCATATTTTGAATTTATGAAAGATGTGATTGATAAAACATGAATGAATAATTTTTTATACATCCTTTTAAATTTAACATAATTATTACACATGCAATTATAAGTAAAACAAAATAAAATGATGAAATAAATAATATAAATGTATGTATATATACATTAATTAATAGCATATTGTCACTTAAAATTTGATATCATTATTTTTAAGTTCCATATTTAAAATTCTTATAGCAATAAGATAAAATGCTGCGTCACAAACTTTTAACCCGTTAAGGGTTTTTTTTTGTGTTGATTTTATTTTGAAGATTACAAAAATAACTTATGGACACGAAGTGAAAGAGAATAATATCAGTGACAAAGTGATTTTTCATCCTCAGTAAATTCAAGACGAGATAAATCATAGACATATGCAACAATTGATTTCCAGTTCTCACTTTTCTCGAACATATAAGTTACATTATATATAGTCCAGGCAATAGAGACCGTATAGGGGCTCTGCCTAGCAAAATTCATGGTAGTTCTGGAAAAGGGCTTACTATATGTTTTTTGGGTCGCTGAATCCGAATTTTTAACTTCCCACCAAAATTTCCCCCGGCAACATCCCCAAATTTTGGTAAAATGCCCACAAAAAAGGTTTTTATTAAAAAAAAAAATTTAAAAAAAAATTTAAAAAATAAAAAAAAAAATTATTAATTTTTTTTATTGTTTTAGGAAAAAAGTATAGTTAAGAAAAAAGTAAAGTTTAGGAAAAAAGATAACCAAAAAAATTTCTCTGTTAAAATAATATTTTAAGTAATAATTTTAAGTCTCTGTTAAAATAATAATAAGTCACCAAATATGGCGCTACAATTTTTCCGTCCGCTTTATCCAAAGGGAAAATGTGCAGAACATAATACTAGAATTTTATCAGATTGCGATTTTTTTTTATAATAAACAAATATTAGGTTTTTATTTTTTTTTCTATGCAGACGATAAATATATAAGTAATAAATATAATTCTATAAAAACTTCGAAGATCATTGAAAACTATTTTTTAGTGAAATACAAAATAAGCAACCTATTTTCGCATGAAATAAAGTTTCGAATGTTTAAAATGAAATGTTGCTGTATTAAATGGTCCCTCGGTAAAAGTAATCATAAAGTAAATTAATATTTTTACACAATTTAGAAAAATTACTTTTGCGAAATAAGTCGGGCATTGCAATTTTTAGCTATTACAAATTCAGCTATGACATTTGGCTAGGGTTGCCGGAAAGCACTACTTTTGAAAATAAACGCCAACTGTTTCCCCGCCAAAACTATGAATATAAAGTTGGAATATTTCAAAATCAAATTCGTGGGTTTTTGAAGGAATTTTCAAACTTTTTTCAATATTTTATACTTATTATTAACTAATTTTTATTTTTAAATGCTTTTCTTTAAAAAAATTCAATGTTAATAGTCCGATAAGTGGTCTCAAAAATTGCATTTTCAGAAAGTTATGCTGCTGTATAATCAAGAAATATTATTTTAACAGAAAAATTTTATCGATTCTCAAACTTCATAATATAGGGCTTTAAAATGCACCAGGTCTCAATGCTAGATGCGAGCAACACCAAAAGTGTTTCCCTTGTAAGTTATGAAGTCCAGGCAATAGGGGATTTTACCTGGAAAAATTAAAACTAGTTCTGGATTTCGACTCACTTTTTTTTGGGGGGGGGGAGGGGGGGGGGTCGCTGAATCCGAATTTGTAACTTCCCACCAAAATTTCACCCGGCAACGCCCCCCCCCCCCAAATTGATTTTTTGAAAAAGTTTGGTTTTTGATAAAAGCACGCTGGGAATGTTCCGAGGCAACGCCCTCTCTCCCGTTTATCCTACGTCATAATGTCATATATCCTATTTGTTTCAAATTTTGTCTAGTTTCTGAATTTTGTAATCCTTTTCTCCTAAAACAATAAGAAATTTAAGTTAATAACAACTATTTTGGGGGGTTTTCGGGGGGGGGGGGGATTTTGGGGGTAGGTTAAAATTTCAGATTCAGTGACCCAAAAAACTTAAAGTAAACCTTATAAGGAAAGTTCGGAGGGGAGATGGGAGGGCGAATGTAAACGTGTGAGTGGTTAAGTGGAATTGCGCACCTTAGTCCACGCAGCACCGCGCGCATGTTCCGAGGCAGATCCCCCCTTCCCCTCCATCCTAAGTCATAATGTCATATGTCTAATTTATTGCAAATTTTGTCTACTTTCTGAATTTCTAGATGCTTTTTCCCTGAAACAATAAAATTTTTTTGATTTTTTTAATAAAAACCTTTTGGGGGGGGCGGGGGGGGGTTACCAAAATTTGGGGGGGGGAGGGTTGCAGGGGGAAATTTTGGTGGGAAGTTACAAATTTGGATTCAACCACCCAAAAAACATAAATTAAGCCGATTTCCAGAACTGCCATTAATTTTGCTAGGTAAAATTCCCTATTGCCTGGACTAATACTGCGTTCAAATATATTAAAAAAAAACGTTTTTGAAAAATCTCAGTAATTACTACATTTTAGGTAATTCATGACCATAATTACTGTAGTTTTTATTGCTAGGGTTTATATTTTTCGAAATATTATTATTATTATTATTAGTGGTAGTAGCATTTTAAAATAATATTTAATGCAGATTATGAACCAGGGAAATGAAAAAAACCAAAGTAACTGAAATAAAAGCTACAAACGTATATATTTAAAAAATATATTTTTACTTTCTTCTATCTTCAATAGAAGAAAGTATTGTAATCGAAATTTTTTTCGACTTCCGGTTTTCGACGGATTTACATGTTTTAGGGGTCAGAGATTCCAAAAAACATGTTTATAGAAAATGTCTGTCTGTCTGTGTGTCCGTCTGTCCGTCTGTCCGTCCGTCCGTCTGTCCGTCTGTCTGTCGCCATTGTACCATAAAAAAGTGTATGAAGTTATGCATAGAATTAAACCAAAATTTTATTTTAAGTTTTTGGCTATGGCAAGCAGGTCCTCCTGGAATTTAGAAAAAATTCGCCGGTAGGGGGCGCTGATATAGCAATTTTTGTGCGATTTTGAATATTGTACCATCCAAAAGTGTATGGAGTTATGCATGGAATTGAACCAAATTTTTATTTTAAGTTTTTGGATATGGCAAGCAGGTCCTCCCTGAATTTGGAAAACATTCGCCGGTAGGGGGCGCTGATATAGCAATTTTTGTGCGATTTTGAATATTGTACCATCCAAAAGTGTGTGGAGTTATGCATGGAATTGAACCAAATTTTTATTTTAAGTTTTTGGATATGGCAAGCAGGTCCTCCCTGAATTTGGAAAACATTCGCCGGTAGGGGGCGCTGATATAGCAATTTTTGTGAGATTTTGAATATTGTACCATCCAAAAGTGTATGGAGTTATGCATGGAATTGAACCAAATTTTTATTTCAAGTTTTTGGATATGGCAAGCAGGTCCTCCCTGAATTTGGAAAAAATTCGCCGGTAGGGAGCGCTGTAAATGCGATTTTTGTGCGATTTTGAATATTGTACCATATAAAAGTGTATAAAGTTATACATAGAATTGAACCAAATATTTATTTTAAGTTTATGGATATGGCAAGCTGGTCCTCCCTGAATTTGGAAAGAATTCACCGGTAGGGGGCGCTGTAATAGCGATTTTTGTGCGATTTTGAATGTTGTACCGTCCAAAAGTGTATGAAGTTATGCATAGAATTAAACCAAATTTTTATTTTAAGTTTTTGGATATGGCAAGCAGGTCCTCCCTGAATTTGCAAAAAAATTCGCCGTTAGGGGGCGCTGTAATAGCGATTTTTGTGCGATTATGAATATTGTACCATCGAAAAGTGTATGAAGTTATGCATAGAATTGAACCAAAAATTTTTTTTAAGTTCTTGGCTATGGAAAGGAGGTCCTCCTTTAATTTGTAAAAAAATCGCCCGCAGAGGGCGCTGTAATAGCGATTTTTGTGCAATTTTTGTGCCATTTTGAATATTGTACCGTCGAAAAGTGTATGAAGTTATGCATAGAATTGAACCAAATTTTATGTGTTTGTTTTTGGTCATGTCACGAAGGTCCTCCCTGAATTTGGAAAAATTCTGCCGGTAGGGGGCACTATAATTGCGATGTCTGTACCATTTTCATTATTGTACCATCGAAAAGTGTATGAAGTTATCCATATAATTGAACCAAATTTTGTGTGCATGTTTCTGGCTATGGCAAACAAGTCCTCCCTGAACTTGAAAAAATTCCGCCAGAAGGGGGCGCTATAATTCCGATCTCTGTGCCATTTTCATTATTGTACCATCGAACAACGTATAAAATTATGCATACAATTGAACCAAAATTTTTGTGCTTGTTTTTGGCTTTGGCTAACAGGTCCTCCTAGAATTTGGAAATATTGCGCGGTAAAGGGGCTCTGTGCTAGCGATTTTTGTATACTTTTCTTGATTTTTCGTAGTTCTATTGTGCATCGGCGGCTCATGCAGCGGCGGGAACTCGCTTCCTGCTAAGCCGGCTATTCGCAAACAGCTGATAACAACAAAATAAGGAAAAACTAATAATTTTTAAAAATATCATGATATAGATTAACTCGTTTTTAGTCCGTTTAATTGACTTGAGCAGAAATTTAAGATGAAAATCAAAGTTGGTATAGTATTGAACTAATAATATTGACGTATTAACATGTGTAACTAGGTTTTGAAATATTAAGATGTATAAGATAGAAGAAAGTTTTGGGATTGGCACATCCAACTAGTTAATTGTGATTTCGCTATTTCTCCGTTGCTTAGATTGTTGTAAAGTTATATAAAATTCTCGTGTTAATAAATTCCACTTGTATGTTTTCACATTACATTTGTTAAATATCTTATTGGCTGCTATATAAACTTTCCAGAAATTCTGTTGGCCAATAAACGTGATCTTTGAATCGGGTTAGATTGCCTATTTCGTAAAATTTCCTATTGTAATTCTATTGGCCAATTAACGATATCTTTGAATCAGCTTATCGTACATTGGCTGTTTTCTAAAATTTACTGTAATTCTCTTGGCCAATAAACTTTATCTTTTAACCTGCTTTTCCTACACATATTTGAGTAAATTTCTCATCAGAGCAATCATATTTTGCATTGATGAAGGTAGGCTTTGTCTATCGAAATTAGTTTGCAACAAGTAAAGATGTTTTCGTTCTATAAACGTTATTTTTTATCTACTTATATGGTCATGATTAGCCACTTGATGACTCTTCAGAGGCATATTTCGTGTCTTAGATTTTACTTGCCTTATTTTTATAAAGAAAAATAAAATACATACAGAAAATTCTGGTTCTTTAGAAAAAAATCGATTTGGTTTCAAAGTAAGTTTTTGAAGAGTTTTTATTCATCGTACCTTTTGATGTATTTGCACTCAATGCACAGTGGTCTGATTTGCTTTCACAGCACGAAAAATATAATTCAAATGTTTTTATAGTATGTAAAACAACCTCTCCATAATTTTGCGATATTATTGAATCTGATGATAACACAAGATTTAGCTTCGAAGAGATTTTCATTGGCTGAAATAATCAAATAACTTCTGCATACTTGAATTTGACTTAATCAAGATTTAAAAAAAAAAAAAAAAAAAAAAAAATAGATAAAGTGTGTTTTGTTACCCGACTGCCAAAAAGGGTTATGTATTTGACGCGTATCTGGGTATGTGGATTTCTTTATACCCTCGAAACATCCTAACGGCTCGATGGATTTTAATGAATGAGGTATCTATAGATTCGTCTTAACCGTCCGATGGTTATAGGCTAGGTTTTGTTTTTATAAATTCAAAATGACGGTAGAGACGAAAAAACATTTTTACACATCATATTGAATGGCATATCATTGGATAGGTCTTTCAAAATGAAGACGAAGTCTCATTGACTATTTTCAGTCAGAAGCTCCTCTTAAATGTTACACAATCTGAAGTCGTGTAGGTAGAATCTCTAGCTTTACCGCAACTCTGACATTCATAGACATCTATAGGCTTCATAAAAATGGTGTTTAAAGATAGGAAATAACAATTAAACACAATTTAAAAGTCATCAATACAAGTAGATAACAAAATTAGGTAAGTAATGTAAAACATAGTTTCACATTGGTGAGAAATAATTAATTAATTCGCTTTTTACGCAGTCGGGTTTTTTGATTTTTTTATTTAACTTTTACTTGTTTATTGTACAGATTAGTTCATTTAGTCTTCCGGTAGAAATGCCATGCATTCCAAATTATTAAAAATTAACTCTTTCTATTCTACAGAATCAGATATAATGATATCCATTTGTGAAATGCGTGTAAATGTTTGTACTTTAATATCAGCGTACTCATTTAAAATTTCAAAGCTGATCAACCAAAGACACCGTAAAAAATTACTTACCAAGTTTATAAGAAAAAATATTTAATTGAATTCATTAAACAAATCACTAGTACAGTTTTTTGAATATTTATTGGGGGAAAAGCCATACAATATACCACAATAAATTAATGACTGAAAGATACGTCTAATATATTTAGGCAAAGTTAGTTTACATGCATTCATATTTCGAACAAAATGCGTATATATTATAATTTTGTCACGTTTCTTTTAAATCATGACAAAAAGGAACAAAAATCTTAGTAGAAAAATGTTGTTTAAAATTAAATTATCTCCCGCTAAATATTGAAATTGACCCACTGTGCAATTGTTTTATTTCTTTTGCATTTAAGTGTATCGAGATATAGAGTTGGGGATATTGCAGAGAATATAATTTATTGTATTATAGCATAACTCACAACATCTGGGTAAAGGGTAATTTAACATGAGAACGATTCAGTCCATATTTCTGATTTCCCTAAATCTTGGAGGGAAGATATTAATTGCTGAAAATCCCACACAATAAACCGCTATAAATTATTGACTGAATGGTACGTATATTATATATAGGCAAAGTTTGTTTACATACATCCTTATTTCGAAAACAAAGGCGTATATATTATATTTTTTTTATGCTTCTTTAATAAAAAAGAGTCTGAGACCTAAACATATTGTAGAACAATATTATTTGAAAATTTACTTTTCTGGCGCTAAACATTGAAATTGGTCCCCTCTGCGTTTTATTTCATTTGCATTTAAATGTATCGAGATATATATTTATGAATATTGCAGAGTATATAATTTATTGCACGCAGCATAACTCACAACATCCGGGTAAAGGGTAATTTAACAGGAGAACGATCCAATCCATATTTCTGCTTTCACTAAATCTTGGAGGAAAGCCAATGAGGTCAAATCTTTTCGCGACCGCGTTGTATTTCTGATATGAATCAAGTCGAGACTCTTTCCTGGATGAATATCCAAGACGTTCGCAGAAATGAGCGGCAATTAAAACGAAGGGCGCTTCTGGAAGGAGTTATTAATTTTTATTTCGGTAATAATAATACAATATTTATGCTTATGTGTACGTGTGCACACTTTAAGAGATCACTTTAGCTTAATAAGCGATATATGCTAATAAAGGAAGATGATTAAAAATTGGTAAAGCAGTAATAATACAATATTAATACCTATGTGCAAGTGATTTGCTAGATTGTTACAGCCTTATTAACAAGATATGATATTATAGGCCGCCAGCCGACGATAATGCATTACACAATTACATCTAAATCGTTAGAATCAAATGTTCTATGCTTATACAGAATGCTTTAAACTGCAACGTATGAGTAAACTAAGTATTAAATGCTTGTTATAAAGAAATTATTTGTAAGCGAGATTGTTCTGAGTAGAGTTAATATGCTCGTCAGCGAATGCACAATGAAAGTACACAGATAAATTTAAATGACTTTTTAAAAATATGTTACAACTCGGGAAAACAAAAAGTGATCACCCCCTACTAACCCTAATCACGATATAAAAATGTGATTGGTATCAAACTACTAATAATAGTTTTAACTATTTTAACTGTTCTTTAACTAGTTATAATATTAGTGATAGTTTCAAACTATTAGTAATTCTATACTTAAATTTGCTTAGGGGTTGATCTACATATAGAAATTGCAACACATTTTAAAATTTACTACTAATACATACCTTTGATATCACTCTTGGAATGTTCTTCGACTTCTACTATTAAAGGACACAAATCTTATATATTAACTGGAAAAAAATCTATAGTATTACTTTTATAAAAAGTGTTTTTTTTTTTTCTTTAATGTATCTAAAATTTTTGTATATTTTTTTGTGGACAATTTGGGAGTTTTCGGTATTCTTTCTTGAAAGAATTTAATTGCGTTTTCCATAGCTTTTGGATAATCCCATTACCCATTTTCTAAGCAACTGTATGAAGTTTTAAGAAAAAGTAAATAAGCTATACGTTTTTATGGGTAGATTTGACCCGAGGAACACAAATATTGTGTCAAAAGTTAGTAATACCATTTGGAAAATCAAAAGGACCATGTCGGTTCATTTTTAATAAGTAGAAAGTTTTCTTTGAAAAACTGCATTCATGACACAATTCCTTGTTGCACTATGCCTGTTGCATTGTTGTGTGATAATTTAGTAGGGGAGACCGGGGCTAGTTGGCTACAGGGGTAAGTAGGCGCAGTCCTCATAAATCGCCTGTATGTGGATAGATTACGCAACCACTCACAGAGTACCTTTTTTATTGCTTTTCACAATGTCCATTGTAGTTTTGCAGCGTTACCTACGTTCAGTGGACATTTATTACGATTTTTTTGTTTTTTGCACTCATAAGTAATTTTTTGTTGCTTCATTCTTTTTCTAATTCCTAATACTTATCTTAATAATTGCGATTTAACTTGTGCAGTTTTTCTTAGTGTATGATTAACTGTACCTATCCCAAATATGATTTCCTTGGATTATTTATGCTTAGAGGATTACTTGTCCCTTTTGTGAAGAAATTTATTATGGGGCTAGTAAGCCCATTGAACACGGGGCAAGTTGGCTCGGTGTTTGGTGCATGCTGGTAGCTTGAAAAACAGCAAACAACGAGAAAAGTGGTTGAAATGCAAGATTTTGGGCACACGAAGCTTTCCCAAACGGAGACACACCATTTTTTATTTGTGACATCTGTAATTCTGATGATGATATAGAGTAGGATAGAAGTTTCTCAATGTTAATGTTTTATTCATTATTTTTATGTCTGTATAAGTTAGATTTGACATTGTACGGCTATAACGCCTTTGTTTAAACTTACTGGTAATAATGAACTTGATTTCGCTTAACTGCATGTCTTATTTGAGCTTCATTTAAATTTTTATAAAGCGTGTGCCAACTTACCCCATAGGTATAGGCAAATTGCCCCGTGAAGTGGTAGGTTGGCGCACAATTTCCCTTTTACTTTAGGCTTCCTCTAAACATAAACTACAAAAGCTACAAACTCAATCCGGGTGTTTATAGCCCAATGCTTGTTCTTTAAAATTACAGTTAAAGTTTAAAAAAAAAACTTAAACAAAAAATAAATAAAAATTAATAACTAAAAACTGCGCCTACTAGCCTCGGTCTCCCCTAATACAAAAATATGGAAATTCCCTTTATTTTCTTTTTGCCCGATTGAATTTTAATTTAATTTATGGAAAACCAGCTTATTTAGTAATGGCTAGATCACTGTTGAATTTTTAAAAAATCATTACAGTTTTTTAGCATTTGTTTTATTTATTTTTTATGTATAAAAATAATTTTTTAATTTCTCTTTTCCTTTTCAGGTAAGGAATATTTTTATATTGTAAAATGACTGAAGAGTAAGTTTATTATTATTATTATTATATTATCTAATGCAGCTGTTTTCATTATATAACATATTTCCAAATCCAAGCAAAAAGGTAACCTCACAGGATAAATTAAATTATGTAGGATATCATTAATAATACTCTTGTGTACCGGATGATCAATTAGTAACAAAAGAAAATTATCATAATTTGAAAAGCATAAATAATATTCACATTGAGGTTTTACTAAAACGTGCAAAAAGGCCTGAGATTATTGTATAACGAAAATTGTATTGCCAAACTAATTCTAAATAAGTGGTGTGTGAGCTATGTCAGCAGTTTATACAGCGGTGCGGCGCAATTCATAAGGTTTAAAAATGTTTATCTTGACGGTTGCCGTTTGTGAGAATACTTGTCAAATGTGGCAACGTACTCTGAACAGCATCTAAAAAGGATTCCGCCTGTTTCCCGCTCCATGATGAGTTAAATAACTACATGCAAGCCACAACAGTAGTAACTGTCAATACTAAATTCAGCTTATCTGACAATAACTTTTTTTTCTGTTAAATGAATCCAACGTCTTTCTGTATATTTGGTAGATGATTAATTTGACGAATGGCGTTAGTGAGAATAGGTATCGAATTTGGCATCGTATTCTGCATAGCGCCATTTTCTAAAATCAATTTCAATGCAGATCAGACTGGTTTGAAACCTGTATTAATTCCCCTTACAAAACTGTATTGTTAACCATGATTTTATTTTAATACATGCACAATCAAATCCATAGAAGATGCGAAGATGGGAATTAAACGTGTTCTATCTTTTTGTAGAAGCTACAAAATTGTTTTATAAACTTTGTAATAAATAAAACAAAAAGGCAGGGAAGTTACAGATTTATCCGCTGTTTAAAGTCAACAAGATTTAGCGACTGAGCTAAACAGAGAATGGAATAAATGAGAATATTTGTGTTCCCGAGTCTTACTTGCAAGACTGCTACAATTTTAAGATGTCAGCTGCGCTGTAGCGTTATTAACTTTTATATTGTTAAATTTAGTATCATGTAATTAAAATAACTGTATCCATAACTGCTTCAGAAAATCATTCTCCAGTACACCTTGTATTTAGTTTCATAATATAACACAAGAATTCAATTAAATTTCATCTTTTCATAATGTCTGATGAATACACATAAATAGGCCTCGACATAAAATCTATTTTGACTAAAAATATTTCAATTTAACTTTAGGCACAGATGTTTCAGACGTACCGATGTTGGCGCGATGCTTTTTTGCGCCATTTTGGTGAGAAAACCAAGTTTTCGGGTATCTGTTAGGCCTAGCTTGCGAAAGTAGCATGTAAGTTTTATTTGTTATGGATCAGCTTATTTTATATATATATATAAACACAATTCTACTATAAAACATACGCAATTTCTATTATAAACAGACACAAATTATTTTATTATAAAACACACAATGTTTAATTTAATGTAAAACCCCCGCAATCAGTCGTACAGGGTTGCCATACAAAGAAAAATATCGCCAAAATCGCCGGATTGCTCCGGCACAAATTGACGTTTTGGCACAAAATAGGCACCCCAGTGCGTCTAAGACATCTTCGCCTAACTTTATTGTATTTTTTAGCACTAACTTACTTCTAGGTGAATTTGTGTTCTTAAGATGATGGTGACAAGCAGATTTTTACAGGGTTTTCTGAATGGGCAATATGGTCAGGAAGAAAATAATTATACTCTACTGTTAACTTTGAAGTTTCTCTCTGTGCACCGGGCCATATATGTGTTCATCTAAGAAATAAAAAACACACTAACTACAAAAAGATTTTATACAGATAAAAAAAATTCCTTATTTTTAATCGGCAATATTTTTTTTTTCCTTCAAAATTTTACTTCCCTCAATACTTTGCCGCCTTCAAAAACTTTGCCCCTTCCTGCAGCTACTCATGTTCCACATGTCTAAATACGATTCTAATCAAAAAATAACTTTTGGCAACTGTTGTAGATTGTAAGAAAATTATATACAAAGTAATTCAAATTAGTTCTTGAAGAATAATATAAATCTTAAAGCTATAGTGTAATTTTTTTCATGTTTGTAAACAAAAAATGGTTTTGTACTCTGAATATTTTAGAATTTTGCATTTAAAATCTATTTACTCTATCTACGTTCTTCTGTAACAGATGTTATTTGTTTACATTCTTTTATAACAGATTTTTGTGATTTCCTCCCCTATTATGTCATATTTTATGCAGTTCAAACCAACATTTGTTTACTAACGTAGAAATAATTAAGAATTAATTTATACGTGAGATTTTTAGAAAAACATTACTTGACCTGTGAATTCAAAACACATTTTCAAACATATTTTAAAAACAACAAATTGGATTTTTATTCTTAAAGTACGTGTTCAGAATAAGTAATAAGCACACTCTTTAAAATTTTCTTGTAGTATAATTTATTTATAACTGAGACTTGTAAATATTCAGTTTGTAATCTTAAATTCATATTGTTGCATTTTCATTAAATAAATGTAACATTTTTTTTTCTCAACAGTTCATAATCTACACTGAAATATTTTTTTTTATAATTTTAGAAAGTAATATAAATTTTCCGTTATGTAAAATTTTTTAAATGTGATAAAATATTTCAAAAGAGCGGAGATGCTAGCATGATCTTAATTTAAACGACTATTATACGTTGAAATACGACTATTATACGTTGAAATACGACTATCATACGTCGTATTTTTACGTTGAAAATTCATCTTAATAAAAGAAAAGGTTTGTGTGAATCGCGAATCTATCGCTCATAGAGGTCCTAATTTTTTTCCAGAAGGTTGTACAAAAAATTGGTCTGTATCACCAAGCTGGATTTTTGATTTGTTATCCTGATGTTTTATATTTTTTTCTTTCGCATTATGCGACGATTTTGCGACTGTTAACACATTCAGAATGCTATAACAAAACTTCACAGTTTATTAAAGTGAAAGATGATGTCTAAACAAACAATTTGAAATAATGCGCAATGAATTTGAAAACCTAGTTTCAGCTATTATTATCAATAGTCGGAAAAATATCAGATTTTATTTGTGAAGCCCTGTATATCATATATAGATTTGTATGTATACTACATAGTATTCTAAGAGTTAGTTCAGTTAAACGAACAGAACAGTTGGAATTTTCCATTTAGCAATTTCCATGAATAAACGAATATGTACTTGAGAAATTTTGTGCAAGTCTGTATATGATGTATATAATTTATACACAACAACTAATATTATAAAAAACAAACTATGGGACCAAAAGATTAGAGACACCCTCTAAAAACGTGTTGGTAGACCTTTAGCTCTGGCTACATCCGATATTCTTCTTAGTATGAACTCAAAAAGTTACTGTTACCGTTTCTGAGGAATGTTGGCCCTCGCTGACATGATAGCATCTGTAAGTTGGGTCAGATTGGATAGGGACGTTTCCAAAGCTTTGAAGTGCTCTTTCGACTTCTCCCAACAAATGCTCAATAATATTGAGGTCAGATCTGGCCATGGAATCAGATTAAACAAGTGGTTCCTCAATGGTTCCTCAAACCAATTTAAGATTGATACATCACGGTGGTAAGGTGCTTTATCCTGCTGAAAGCGACCATTTCCACAACGAGTGCACGTGATCGGCAACGATGTTTAAGTAAGCTTTCCTGTTCAGAGTTGTGTCCACAGATATCAAGTAACCCAGTGTACTCTGGGAAAACATTTCCCACACAATAATTCCACCGCCAACTAGTATGAAGTGTTGTCATTTGGCAGGAAGTGTCTATGAATGAGTGCTGTTTGTGCCATATTCTGATCCTCCATCTGCACGATGGATCAGGAAACGAACGTTATCGGACCAGGTTACTTTTTCCAGTTCTCAAATGACCAATTTCGCGTTTCCTTTTCCGGCAACAAGCGCCTTTTCCTATTTTCCTGTGATACCAAAGGGACTCTTGATGGTTTCTTGCTGCTAAATCCCATCCTTTGCACAGTATTCTTGTGCATTGGAATATGCTTTGTGGTGAACCTACATTGATTTTCAGCTGTAATTTGTAGTGTTGTTGCACTTCTTTTGCTGCGGACCATGCATATCACTCACCTTTCACTTCTCTCATTCACTATCCTTTTTCGACCAGAATGATCCTTACCGCTTGAAGTCTCTTCCCTCAACTGCCACTCTTTAAACTCCCAAGATACTGTTGGTTGAGAAAGTACTAAAAGAGTCGTCATTTGAGAGAGCCCGGCACCAGCTCTTCTTGGACCGACGATCACCCCACGTTCAAAGTCTTTCGTCTCACCCATTATTACTGTAACTTCCGATCTAACTACGTCGTTCGAAACTGAGAGTTCCTTATATAAGCAAATGTGTGTTGTTACGTCATTCTACGTAATTGTCGAACTGGTTTACTTTGAAATAGGGGGTGTCTCTAATTTTTCGGCCACTCACTGTAATTCAATTTACAAAGGCGTACCACAACTGAAAACGCTCTTCCACCAATTATTATTCATAGTCTTCAAACGTTCAATTATTGTTCAATTTCATCTATAGCCAAATTATTTTGTTTGTACCTGTAAATGAACATAAAGTCTATGCATACAAGATTTTACAGTGATTCTATGCCGCTTAGTACACATCAGTGATATATATGAATTTCAGTATGTTTTAAACTGTGTAATATCATTAAAATACAGCACACGTGATTTTCCCCCATAGATCGTAATGTAACGGAATTATTTTGAGTGTAACCGTAAATGCACTGCAAAAGCTACACAATTACCTTTCAATATCAGAACATACCAAATAGCATCTATAAATTTAATGGCAATCGAGCTATATTTACACTAGTTAGAGCACAGGTCAGACATACAGACAAAACGTATTTATAAAATTTTTTGCCCTTCCTGGAAAGTGTTAACAAAGAAGAAAAACGCGGATTTCCGTTATATTAAACGACTTTCTGAAATTATTCTAATCCAGACATAAATTTCGGACCATATTCATAATGATTTTTCCAAATTAAAAATCATAAAGTGTCCAGTATATGATTATTTTACCCTTTTTTTTTTTTTTTTTTTTTTTTTTTTTTTTTTTTTTTTTTTTTTTTTTACAAATATATCACAAGCAAAATTTACAAAGAATTGAGTATCAAAAACTGATTTGATTTGCTATATGAGACGTTGAAGGCTTTTTTTTTATTTACCCCCAATTTAAAATCACAGTAAATTATAGCTCGATGATGCTCTGAAGTCTACTCCGTTTTCATTTTATTTAAATTTTATTCACTGATAACTAAATTGCAGTTATTGTCACACATTATTGTCTGCGGATATAAAAGTGTTTAAAATTTGGCGCATACTGCCTACCACTGCCTAAAAAATTTCAGTGATACCACCGTATACATTTGTATAAGAAGATTGCATATTACAATGCAAATCAAAACTAAATACATTACTATTATTTTTATGTAAGAAGCTGCCAATGAAAAAATAAGTTTCGTTTTCTGTAATTTCTACAGTCGCGCTTTCACACAGAACATTTACGCAGAAAATTATTACGACAAACACCTCAAGTATGGAACTTCATCATTTAATTTATTCCCTTAATTCTAGAATTAGTATACTGAATTTTACATTAGATTTGAATTTGCTACCAATTATGATTTACTTTTTTTTATCATAAAGTTAATAATAATAAAAAAAAAACTTCCTTTCGTTAAATCAATCACAAAACGTCATTAGCATAATGGTTTGCGGAAAAAAAAGTATGTCGTAGTAGCATAAAAGGTAGAGTAACTGCGATGTTAAATGCATCATAAAGCAAGTAGATTTTTATTTTTAATCAAAACATTTCTGACTTCATTCCGTAAACTAATTTTTTACTCTACAGTCTGCCTTTATCCTATTTTTTGTTCCCAGAAAGTAATCTGCGGTAATAAAAGTGTGCGTTGTACTGTAGCTGAGTGAGTAGTATTTAAAGTATAATTTAACTTTTATTTCTTTTTTGTTATTTATATGAAAGCTTACTTAACAACAGGTGACAAAGAAAAGTGAGTTGTTTATCTTCAGTTGAACAATTTTCTGACTCTTCATAAATTAAAAAAATATATATATTACATGTTTTCTGTTAATGTACATTAAAATATCGGGCAATCTAAACCATGCTGCCTGGGTTACAAAACATAGGAGAAAAACAATTTTCAATTGAAAACTGTAAAGGATTTTTTATATTATATATATATATATATATATATATATATATATTTAGTTTGCCTACTAACACCCCTATCAAGTATTTTTATATGATAAATACTAATTACGTATTTAAATAGGCATTGAAATTTATTAAAGTAATGCTTTTTTACTAGCCACACGTCAAGGGTTAATAGCCGAAGAAATCGCCAAAGATTTTAAAACTTACAGCAGCATTTTTTCATTCTGATTATTTCAGTTAAGCGCATAGTTTTATTACACATCTGTTAAACGTGTGCTTTTTTTATATGATATTTATTTATTGAAGTTTTAGTTTCGTTACGGAATATTAGACTAATACTGAACTATTACAAATACTGAATTATTGATATTGTTTTAAGTGGAAACGGAATAATCTTCCGCAATTAGGCTGCACATGATAGATGAATAATTTAAAAAATTGGAGCTTGAAAATTATTTTAAAATCTATATAAAATCTATATATTGAGATAACAAATTGCATTTGAACAAATTTCACTTGAAAACACATTTTTGTTTTTTGGATGGCGTAAAAAATGAAATTGTTTGCTATTTAGAAGTTTAAAAATTGCAAGAAAATCGATATTTACTGCCCTGGTCGTTGCCCCATTCACTATGACATCAGAGTTAATAACGGACATTGTTTTGCTTTATGTTACAGATGTATATATAACTAGTTAAGTTCAGTTATTGTTTTTATTAATTTCCCATGACAAGTTGTATAAACTGAGTTGGTATACTTTTTTTAACCTTATTGATTCTGATTATTTTAGCATTTTATTGCATAGTTTGGTTATATATCCGTTAAATTTGTGCTTTATTTATATGTTATTTATTTATAAACTTAGAAATTTCATAATGGAATATTAGGCAAAATAAGTTCTAAACTACTTATATTCTTCGAGTAAGGGTGAAAATCAAGCTATTAAGGTATTGAAATAAAAGATTTTGAAGTAGCAGTAATCTTTTTTTATGCGGTTAGTAAAAAATAGGTATCCCACAATATCTTTCAGGTAGATAGTTATACGTACATGCAACTCTCACACATCCTTGGAAACTTGATTCGCTGTATTTATTTCATTAATGACATCATGCCATCATGCTGTGAATATTAGATTTAAAATTGGTACCTATTACTATTTACTTTTTTTATCATGATGTTAGTAAAAAAAAAAATCTTTATTTTCCTGAATCATAAAACGTCATGAACATCAAGGTTGGCGGGAAAAAATATTCTCGCAGGAGTATAAAAAGTAGAATTCTTATGTTTGATGTCAAACGCATCATAAAAAAGTAAAACTTTAATTCTAACCAGAAAAAGTTTACTCCAATATATAAACGGAATTTTTACTCATCAGTCTGCCGTTACGCTATTTTTACAAGAAAGTAATTTTAGCTAATTAAAGCGCCGTTATAATGTAGCTGACTGAATAGTATTTTAAACCTAACTTAACTTTTTTTTTATTTAAAAGAATAGGTTTTCTATAAAATGTTAATACAGTAACCTCTCACTTATACGACTTTCAGGGGTCCGGAGAAAAATGTCGTATAAGTGAGAGACCGTTTTATTATACATGTTTAAAATTTTATATGCATTAATTATTTTACCTACATTAAATACGATACATTTTGAGTACTAAGAACGTATTTTAACAAAATTTATAAAATATATTAAAAAATAAAACATAAAATATATCTTAAAATTTCACAATATAGTTCACTTACCACTATGTTTATATTAAAGATTTACAAATCAGATTTTCTCAAAAAATGAAGTGATATCAGTTTGTATCTCTAGTCGACGAAAAGAGAAAATGTCTTTTTCTAAGTCTAATAAAGCTTTTAAGCTATTTTGGGAATAATCCTTTTGGTGGATAAAATTATTTAATGTGCTTAAAGCAGCACTTGCTTATGAAATATTTACAGCAGCAGAAACACTGTTCTCATCTTCGTCATCCTCCTCGCTCACGTCTTCATTATTGATAAACACTTTAACAATAGTGAAATTACAAAGGTAGGAAAACGTGAATGATTTGTACTTTAAAGATTATAGAATTGAATTCTTCAGCTAGAAATGTAAAATCACCTGAACCGTTTAAAGCGTCGTATAAGTGAGAGAAGCAGTCGTATAACTGATAGAAGTGTAGCATTATTTCCCATAAAGCGTGGGCGGGACCAAGAGAATTCGGCGTATAATCGAGAGAGTCGTATAACTGAGAATCGTATAAGTGAGAGGTTACTGTAACTATGGCCTGAAAAAAATAAAGAGGTGTTTACCCTTAATTGAAAATCTATTTAAATCTTTATAAATTTTAAAATGTATAATTTTATTCAAAAACTTTTATTATTTCATATTAAATTGACAGCATATTTATGCAAATTAAGACTTTTAGACTTTCAGCACATTTAAAATTTTTGAAGGAGCAGCTGCATTGCATGATGCCAATTATTTCTGGAATAAATGTGCTCAAAACTGCAAGGTATTTAATAACAGTAATATGAGACATGTTGGCAGAGGACTTATACACATGAACAGTAAATAATTGTTTTCAATTTCGGTGCTATCTATTAGAACGAAGTTTAGGAAAAATCACATTTGTCGCAAAATTTGCGGCAGCATGCCCTATGGTAGTTTGGCATTTCTTGCAAAAATAACCAAGCCTTTATGACACTGATCAAAATATATAATAAAAGGTTTTAAGTTATAAACTTTCCGTATTTAGAAGTACATGCAAGATTGTGTTTGATTTAATTTCTGGAAAAATGAATAACACATAGTCAATATATATGGTACTTGTAAACTATTTCAACAAGAAAATTTTTTAAATAAGTAATTATGTTATAATCCACTTGTTCGTTGAAAAATATAGGATTTCTCACTCCCAATAGAACTTCTGAACATCTTTCTGAACTTTAACAATAATTGAAGTTACTTTAGCGAATTTTTCAAGAAACACTTTTGTTCTGCGTGAAATGCGATGGCATTATGAAAGTGCTGGCAGTGAAGCATAATTCGGTCAGTGACATAGCCTGTGTTTTCAGATGCATTATGAAATACGGCACTTGAAGCTCCCTGGTGTTTGAATGGTGAATGTAAGCCATTTTCTAAGAATTATTGAAATGCATTATATATTATAGAGAGAAATTAAATCTGTCGAAAATAGCATTACAATAACTTCAATATCGGTAAAGTAATGAATGAAAATCTGAGAATAAGTAGTTAAATATTGGTTTCATTGGCTTTAGATAAAACTTTCTGCTATTATTTTTTGTTATTTTACGTTATTTATTTATTTATTTGTTATTATTTATTTATTTTATTATTATTTATTTAATTTATTGTTAGTTATTTATTATTATTTATTTATTTATTATTTTATTTATTTATTTATTTATTACAGTATTGGAAAAATTTCAACACCCCACCTCTGAGGCAACATTTCACACCACTGAAAACAATATTATTCCAATATATCGTGTCAAGATATAACTAATATTAGCTTTCCACTAGGAAACTGTCAGATTCTTATTTTATGAAAGTAGAAATATAGCTCAGTCTCGTGCGTATTTTTTAATTAGAATTGCGAGGTCCATATGTAAGGAAAAAAAAATGGGAAGAAAACATTAAAGGAAGAATTTATGTAATTGATGTTAAATGCAAAATGAAGAAATTAAAAATTTAAAAAGAAAAATCCTATTTATTTTTTCTTCTTCATTCTGAAATATTAAAAATTTTTTTATCCATTATTCTCCTTTTATCCTTTTCCCCCCTAACAAAAAGTAATCTTCTATACTGAAGTTATAGTTTTACAATAACTTAAATATTGGTAAAAAAAAAAAAAAAAAAAAAAAAAAAAAAAAAAAAAAAAAAAAACGAAATCCGACAATAAGTGATTCAATATTAGTTTTACTGAGCTTACATAGGGTTAAAACTTCCTTTATTATTATTATTATTATTATTACTATTATCAGCATTTTTTTTCTCTTTTTTTGCAGTATTAGAAAAATTTCAACAACCCGCTTCTGAGGCAACATCATTTCATACCATTGAATACAATATTATTCCAGTATCGTGTCAAAATATAGCTAATATTGGCTTTCATCTAGGAAACTAACATATTCTTACTTCACGAAGATAGAAATATAGATCAGACTTGTATATTTATTTGTTAATTAGAAATTCATATTGCCAGGTCAAGATATAAGGGGAAAATTTTGTCTGGAAGAAACATTAAGGGAAGAATTTCTGTAATTGATGTCAAATACAAAATTCAACTCAAATTTCAACACCTAACTTTTGAGGCATTATTTCATTTGCCGTTGAAAAAATTATTATTCCAATATCGAGTCAAGTTATAGCTAATATTGGCTGTCTACTAGGAAAGCCTTTCACTATTACTTCATGAAGATGGAAATATAGCATATATAGAAGAAAACTTAAAGGAAGAATTTATGTAATTGATGTCAAATAAAAGATAAAGATTGTAAAGATTTAAAAAGAAAAATTATATTTCTTTCTTCTTCATTCTTTAATGTTAAATTAATTTTTTTATCCATTATTCTCCGTTTTGATTTTCCTCCTCACAAAAAGTAATCCTCTATAATGACCTTATAGTATTACGATAACTTCATTATTGGTAAAGAAATGAACGAAAATCCGAGAATAAGTGATTTAAAATTGGTTTTATTGGCGTTTTATTAGATAAATATTCCTTTATTATTATTATTATTATTATTATTATTATTATTATGTTTTTATTTGGTTATTTTTGCAGTGTTAGAAAAATTTCAAACCCCACTTTTGAGGGAATATTTCACGCCGTTGAAAATAATATCATTCCAATATCGGATCAAGATATCGCAAATATTGGCTTTCTACTAGGAACTCTCCAATTATTGTTTCCTAAATATAAAAATATGGCTTAGACTTGTGTGTATTTTTTAAATTAGAAACTAACATTTGCAGATCAGAATTTAACGGAAAATAAAATAAGTTGTTTAAGAAACATTAAAGGAAAAATTTCTGTAGCTAATGCCAAATACATAATGAAGAATGTAAAGTTTTTTTTAAAAATCCCATCCCTTTTTTCCTTCTTCATTCTGTAACATTAGATTAATTTTTTATGCATCATTCTTCCCTTTTCCCTTTTTACTTCAGAAAAAGTAATCCTCTATAATGAAAGTGTACGAAAAATTTTAGCTCAATGAATGATTTCTTAAGCTAACTTAATATTTTATTCATTTTTTTTTTTCATTTTGAAGGTTTATCTCATCATCTTTTGGGTTTATTTAACTAAATACTGAAATAACAATTTCAGCTATTCGTTTTAATTTCAAGCAAAAGTTTTTTTTCATTTTACGTAATTGAAATAAAAATGGGTTTTATTTTGTTGTTGTTGTTGTTTAAATCTAAGAAAATAAAATGAATAACAAGATGTCTTTTATAACGGAAATATATGAAGTAATTATAACATAAATAAAAAAAATTAATAAATCAGTCCTTTTTATGTTCCTTACGCTGTATATATATATATATATATATATATATATATATATATATATATAAGTTTAACGTTTCCCCATAAAATTGTTGGCAGCTTCGCTGCCTCCATTTTATGGATCATTTTAACCGATAAAAGTGGTGTTACCTGATACCATAATAATGTGAATAAAAAAAATGTTTAACGCTACCTCTGTAAAATTGGTGCCACCCTTGCTGCCTCAATTTTATGGAGTAATTTAACAGATGTAAGTGGTGTTACCTTATGCCATAATAATGTGAATTCTAATATTTTCACATTAGTGTGGTGTAACGTTACACCAGTTACATCAGTTTAAATTAAGCATTTTATAATTTTATGGACTAACGTTACATAATTTTCTTACAGTGTAGGAATCGATATTAAAAATAATATTAAGTTTTATTTCTCTAACGAATCTCGTTTGCATTTATATGAAATAAATAAATAAATAAACAAATAAAATAAATCACATATTTTACACTTGAATCATAACTGTCATTAACATTGCAGTATGCCGCACCCCGGCCACTCCCCCGCCAAAAAAGGGGAGATAAAATGAAGAATTTCTACATTTGCATGGGAAATGCAAGAAAGTGAAAGTACGTATCGAAAAAAAAAAAAAAAAAAAAAAAAAAAAAACACATAAATTTAGAATATTTACTTTGTTCTTTTGATTTTGTTTTCGTTTTGCCACAGAATAGATGAAATTTTGCGCAGTACATTAGCCGAAGAATTCGTTTGTTAAGCTAACTTGATATTTTTTCTTGTTTTTCATCTAATCATCTATAAGGTATTCTGTGTTGCGGTTTTTAAAAAATATATCCTGCAATTAAACTTTTAGCTGTTCCTCTTAATTTAAATAAAATCTCTTCAGCTTTTCATATATCTGAAACAAAGAATTCGAATAAAAAATTGTGTTTTTATATTTCGTTGATTAATTTTCGCCGGATTTATTTCATTAATTTGAAAATAAGAAAATGAAGAATAGTGTATGTCGTACGTTAAAATACAAAGTGATTCCTATTGTTTATAACGAATTTTAATTATAAAATTAATTCAGTTTAGATTTATTATGAATTATTGTGTAATAGAACATTAGGTGTGGGTGTTAGAGACCTCACACCCAAAGCTTTGTTCAACAACAATTTGTAATGCATTTTCGCTTTTACATTTGTAAAATACAAATAACTAATAAAACGCACCAAAATATTTTTTCACCGAAGTCACAAAATATATTTAACATTGTAGTATGCGAAGAAAAATATACTTCGGAGAAGGGTATGAGATAAAATTTCTACATTAGATGGAATATGAAAAAAAAAAAAAAAAAAAAAAAAAAAAAAAAAAAGATAAGATTAAATATTAAGAACGAAAAAGAATACTAATTAATGTGAATTTTTTTCACTTAATTTAAAAGTGATAATTTTCTTATTCATCAGCATTCATTTATCGTTACTGTACACAAAACAGGCTTTAAACTTTAAAGACACGGTCAGTGAAAAACAGTTGCGAATTCAGCAATAGTTACGTGATTAAAATATGCGCCTCCTTTAGCCTCTTCCCAAATACTCTACAGTGTTAATCAATATTTAAATTGATTTTCACCATTTTTTCTCCTATTTCATTATTTTAATTGGCAAGTCACTTACTGGCATATGCTGCTGGTGTATTTTTGTAACTTATTTAATTTTCTTTCTTAATTATTTTTTATATAAATTTATATATACTAGATACTTCACTAAAGACGAATATCGTTGGAAATCGATAATAAGGCTACAAAAGTTTTCGAATAAACTGGTCGTGTTTTTATGAAACTACAAACCGAGAGTGTTATATTAATTCTAATTAAATTTTTCGTTAATTAAAATTTTGTTTTTTATTATTTTTATTCTACTATTGTACAAATATCTTAGCGCATGCAGTACATACTTCAACGGTTATTTTATGTTCTACAAACCGTCGGTATCTTTAAGCGTTAAGTGGTCTCAGGACTCTTAAAGATTTAAAATTTTCGAAATTTTAATTTTTTTAGACATTAAACTCCTATCTTTTCTAAACATTTTGATGTAATTGTTTCCATGAAATTGTTTTCCTTGTTCGTTATAGCTTTTAGAAATATACCCGCTCTATAGCTGAAGCGGTATTTCCGAAATTTTGAAGTTATTTTTCTCTAAATGACGTTTTCGGCCATAATGCGCACGATATGTCAAAAACTTCTCAATATTTTTTCATGAAATTTTCAAAACATACGTTTCATGTTAGTCTGTATAAACTGAACCTAAAATTTCATTTTTATTGTTCAAAGAAATATTTTTTAATGTGATTATATCGTTGAAAATTTCTTAATTTTTGATTAGCAAAATACAACTTTGTATTAAAAATATAAAAATGCTTTAAATACAAATTTATTTAGGTTCAGGGTAATTATTACAATCTAAAGTATAAATAGGCACAAAAAATGTCATTCTAGTTGAAAAATGTATTTTGTAATCCTGCGCGTAAGCTGTTATACCAATTTTCTGCTCGTCAAATGTCTGACAGTTTGGAGCCTCCATGAAATGTTGATTCTGCATCTTGCAATTTTTTAATACATGAATTGAAAGAACATACTTATATCTTTCATCCCAATTAAAATTATGTCTTAAAATCAAATACATTTTAAGATATTAAATGTTAAAAATGGTCTTTTTTTTTTTTTCATTTTTTCCAATTTTAAGAGTCCTGAGACCCCTTAATAATAAAACTGTGCCTATTATTTTATTTTAATGAATAGTTTTTAAATCAACTTAATATTTTATTAATTTTTGCATATTTAATCTTTTAGGAACTATTTTTCTACATACTAAAATCAAAATGTAAACTATTCATTTTAATTTAAAACAAACTTTATTACTCTTTTCTGAATTTACAATGAAAGTATCGATTTTTATTTTTTATTTTGTTGAATTGAAGAACCGTTGAATATGAAAATGATTAACTCGGTATGTTTTAATAAGACACAGATAAAATACTCATTATTTGAATAGAACTTTAATCATTCAATTTTTTCTAGGTCGTTTCGAATCAGTGCTAGGTAGGAATATTAAGTTTGAATTCTCTAACTATTTTCATTTGCATTTGTACACTGAAAATAGTTTAAAGCACATTTTTGTTTTCTCTTTGGAATCACAAAGTGTCATTAACGATGCAGTATCTACCAAAAAAAAAATTGAAAAGGTTAACAGAAAGGATTTTTACATTCGATGTAAAATGCAATAAAAGAAAATAAAAAATAAACCAAGCAGATTTTTTTAAATTTTATTCTCTAGAACTTTTTCTTTCCTTTTATTTTTTTCCTTTATTTTATTTATTTTTATTTTATTTATTTTTATGTATTTTTTTAAAATCTGTTTTATTCTGTTTTACTAAAAAACGGTTTTGGATAATGAAAATATGATCTGCACATTAGAGAAAGACATCTGTTTTTTAAGCTAACACGATTTTTACTTCTCTTTTCATCTGCAAAATTTTCTTTAGAACGGTACTATATCCTAAAATCAAAACTTGATATATTCGTTTTAATAAAAAAATTTCACATGTTTTAAACAATAAAATCTGTTTATTTCGTTCATTCAATAATAATAATAATAATAATAATAATAATAATAATAATAATAAAAAGGATAAATGTGTCTGTTAGGTTGAGAAATACGCAGAGTGTCCCAAAAAAGATTGAAAAGAACATTACTTTTTTACCCCTTAAAAGTTACGTAGACAATTTAAAATGGATAAACGTTGAAAGTAATTTACGAATTAATATTATATTGATGAAATAGTGCTGTCATTAATTTTCAAAAAGTTACACCTTTAATTTTTATACGGTCCCTGAATCATATACACTGATGAAAACAATTAAAGGGACAAACGGTTAGAAAAAAAAAAGTTATCCCTATACGCAAATAAGGTATCAGATGATAGGTAAGCTCCTTGCGGACAAACCTGCCGCGTAGTAGTCTGTGTCATCATAAGTTAGTGGTGCTGTGATCGCGCTTGTGCAAAGGTACTTCATTCAGAGCCGACGCTTGTAGCGTAACGACGTTTTGAAACATACGAGAAATTCTGAGAAGTGTGGTGTTCACTCTGTGGAAACAGTTCACAGAGACAGGTGAGAGAACAGTGGCCCGCCGACCTGGTCAAGGCCGCAAAAGGGCAACAACGCACGCTGAAGACTGTTATTTGAGACTTCTAGCCAAAAGAGATAGGTCCGCGACAGTGACACACTGTCTTGTCACCTGAATAATGCAACAGGAACATCCATTTCACAGATAACAGTCACCCAGAGACTTAATGCGGGTGGTTTGTATGCCAGGCGCCCTGTAGTCTGCATCCCTTTTATTGTGAACCACAAAAAAAGCCCGTCTAGCTTGGTGCCGAGAACACCTGTCTTGGACAGAGGACAGTTGGGGGCGGTTTCTTATCAGTGATGAGTCGCGATTCAATCTGGACAGTGACTCGAGACGTATTCTCTTCTCGAGAGAACACGGAGGTCGATATTGGCCCTCTAACATTGTCGAAAAGGACCATTATGGTAGAGGTGGTCTGATGGTCTGAGAAGGAATTATGGAAGACGGGTGTACCTACCTTCATGCGTTTGATAGTGTACTCTGACAGGTCAGCGGTACAGGGACGAGATTCTTGCACCTTATATGAGACCTTTTTCGCGGAGTATATGGACCAAATTTTGTCTTTATGGACGATAACGCCCGTCCATATAGGGCTCAGTTGGTGGACGAATACCTCGAATCGGAGGATAATCAACGCATGGAGTGGCCTGCGATGTTCCCTGACCTTAATCCCATCGAACACGTATGGGACGCCCTCGGACGATCAATTACATCTCGAAAAACAGCTCCAACGACCATCGATGAGTTCAAGGATGCCTTGGTGCAAGAAAAGAGTTGGTGCAGTTGTCACAGGGATTGATAAGGACCCTCGTAAGCAGTATCAAACGCCGATGCGAGAGTTGTGTAGCTGTTACAAGCGATCATATACCCTGTCAGACATGTTTTTCTCTGACTGACAGGGTGTCGGTCAGCTGCTGTGCTGGACACTTGACCTGTTTCCTTATTTAGGGTGCAGGTTGTGCCCATTTTTTTTCACATATATTGATCTTATATCGGATAATATTTTGGCCAAGTTTGGTTTTATTTGATTTGTTAGTTTTTCTTTAATTGCAAATAAACCATTTGTCCCTTAAATTGTTTTCACCAGTGTAAATCATATGCAGAAAAAAATTCTACATACGACCCAGGGTCCGCATAAAAAAATAATAAAATATATGGCCGGGTTATTTCATGAATATGAACTTGAATTCCATCTTATTTTGAACACTTTTGAAATTTTCACTTCCTAACTATCTCTTACTGAAAAAAAAAATGTTAAGAGTGAGCATTTCAAAAATTTTTGATCACCTTGTGGAAATTGCCATGAGTTGTAATAACTTTTATTCATAAAATGCCTTCAGTTTATGCTATATTTTTTAGGAATTAGTGTTCAAGAGAACATTATATTTGATAAACCTATCGTTCTCATTCTCAACGTTTAACATACGTTGGGATAACACAACATATGTTTCACTGAACATGACATAAAACGTACGTAACGGACGTAACATAATATATGTTTCACTGGTACAATATGCATTAAAAAACTACTTCCCATAACATTTAATTACTAAATTGCCGCAGAGAGGAACCGTTCGATTTTGATTTCTTATGTCTCTCCTTTAAGGGGGTAGGATACCTTTGAACGCGTCGAAAAAGTAAAAAATATCACTATGCACATTCCATGCTTCAACACTTGTGCAATAAGTCAAAAAAATCAAACTTCATTTAAATATAAAGCTCATATTCAATTTTACATTAAAAAAAATATATATACTTGTAAATTCATAAATAAATATTGAAATGATAAGTTAAAAATACATGATAATAAGAGAAAAAAAAATCTTGTGTGCATGATAAAATCTGACAATATGCATATGAAGAAGAAATTTTGGTAAAAATAAATAGATAATAGTACCTTTATACTAAAACAAGAATATTTGTAAATAAAAAATATTGACTAAATTAAAATAATATAAAAAAATTAAAAAAATTCACTTTTTTAAAAATATTTTCAAAGAACAAAAACAACAACAAAAAAGTCCTTCCGGCCAGTGCCGGGAGGAAGAGGTAGCTTTCATAATCCTTATTTAAAAAAAGCCAACTTATATCATGCAAACACACGAAGCTCAATTTAGTGGAAACCGAATATAGGAGATTCAATACTAATTTTTATCAATATAATGAATGAGAATTTCGCGAAATTAGTCAGCTTTATCCAAGCTGCTTTTCTTTAAAGTAACTTATATTTGGCTGCCAAATTCGGCAATTTCTTAAAGTGCCTGTCATTTTAAGACAACATGGTGGATGAGACTAACCTGTGAACTTGGTCGAGACTTTCGTAATTGCTGTGCACATGCTCACTCACATCGGAAATCGGTTGATATATACGAGTGCTGTCGCAGGCAAAAAATCAGATTTTTCAAAATGTCACCCACAATAGAAATTGAAACTGCTATATCTGAGCCATTTTTTAAGGTAAAGACAAACAAAAAATGCTCCTGAATCCTTATATCAAGATCAAATACTTAAGAAAGAAACCTTTTTCAATTTCTAATTTTTTTGCACCTCACTTTAAATATATATATTTTTTTTAATTTAATGGCCGCCATTTTGAAACAAGATGGCTGATGAATCTGGCCAGCGAACTTGGTCGAGATGTTGATGTATACTATCCACATGCCTTCTTACATCGAAATAGGCGAATACGTGTATTATCGCGTGACAAATACAAGATCGTTTCAAAATGTTAGCCATGCTAGAAATTCAAAGTGCTATAAATCAACCATTTTTTAAGATATCAACAAAAGAACAAATTTTCAGAAACAAAAACTGCACCGGAATCTTTGTATCAAGGCCAAACACATAAAAAAAATCTTTTTCATTTTCCAATTTTTTAATACCTTATTTTGAATTTTAAATTTAATTTTTTTTAAATGGCAACCCTTTTGAAACAAGATGGCCGAATGAAGCTGGCCAACGAACTCGGTCGAGACATTGGTATGTACTATGTACAGACCAAGTTACATCCAAATCGGTTCATAAATACGCCTGTTATCGCGTGACTAAAATCAGGTCGTTTTAAAATGTCAGCCACAAGAGAAATTCAAAATGCTATTACTCAGCCATTTTTTTTAGATATAGACGAAAGAAAAACTGTTCCGGAATCTTTGTATTAAGGTCAAACACATACAAAAAAAAATCTTTTTCATTTTCCAATTTTTTGGTATGTCATTTAATTTTTTTAATTTTTTAATTTTTTTAAATGGCCGCCATTTTGAAACAAGATGGCAGATGAAGCTGGCCAACGAACTCGGTCGAGATATTTGTATGTGCTATGTACACACCAAGGTACATCCAAGTCAGTTCATAAATACGCCTGTTATTACGTGAGAAAAATGTCAGTGACGCTAGAAATTCAAAATGCTATAACTCAGCCATTTCTTAAGATATAGACGAAACAAAAACTGCTCCCGAATCTTTTTATCAAGGTCAAACACATAAGAAGAAAATATTCTTTCAATTTTCAATTTTTGGTACCACATTTCAAATTTAAATTCTTCTTAAAAATTTAAATGGCCGCCATTTTTAAACAAGATGGCGGGTGAAGCTGCCGAACGAACCCGGTCGAGACATTGGCATGTACTATGTATAAACGAAGTTATATCCAAATCGGTTCATAAATACGCCTTTTATCGCGTGACAAAATTCAGGACGTTTCAAAATGTCAGCCACGCTAGAAATTCAAAATGCTATAACTCAGCCATTTTTTAAGATATAGACGAAACAAAAACTGCTCCGAAATCTTTGTATAAAGGTCAAATACATAAGGGAAAAATATTTTTCCATTTTCAATTTTTTGGTACCACATTTTAAATTTGAAATTTAAAAAAAAATTTAAATGGCCGCCATTTTGAAACAAAATGGTGGATGAAGCTGGCCAACGAACTCGGTCGAGAGATTGGTATGTACTATGTACACACCGAATTACATCCAAATCGGTTCATATATACGCCTTTTATCGCGTGACAAATTTCAGGACGTTTCAAAATGTCAGCCACGCTAGAAATTCAAAATGCTATAACTCAGCCATTTTTTAAGATATAGACGAAACAAAAACTGCTCCGGAATCTTTGTATAAAGGTCAAATAATTAAGAAAAAAATATTTTTCCATTTTCAATTTTTTGGTACCACATTTCAAGTTTTAAATTTTTTTAAAAATTTTAAATGGCTGCCATTTTGAAACAAAACGGCGGATGAAGCTGGCCAACGAACTCTTTCGAGACATTACATCGAAATCGGTTCATAATTACGGGAGTTACAGTGTGACATAGGTCAGATATATATATAAATTTTGAACGGAGGGTGGTTTCGGGGTCTGGGGGTCATGATCGATGAAAATATACCAAAATTTTTTGAAATCGCTTTCCTCCGAACGGCTGCAATAGGTAGCTTTTTTGTAAAGAAAGCTACCTAAAAAAAATCTATACAATAAAAATACAATAAAATTTATACGATACAAATTCTGGTAACTATTAAAAATTTCACTGAACTTTTTGCTCAACCTAATAATAAAACAACAAATCGCTCTGTGTGTGTGTGTGTGTCTGTGTGCGATGGCTAGCAAAATCTACGGCACATACGAGGTTCAAAATTTTCGTGAGAATAGTCCAAAGTCTCTCCTGATACACCTGGTTCTCAGAATTTCAAAATTCTAATTAACAGCTGAGTTATTAATTATCAACCGTCACTCACTTTCATAAAAAATCCATCTCGGACGGGAAAGTCTCTGATGCATGCGCTGAAGGTGCTGATACGCAACTGAAGAACGGGGAAAGAATTTCGGAGGTATTTTGTCATTATTTATTAACTAACATCGTCCAAAACACTTAGTAGAATTAAAAATAGAATACAAATAGAATGTTTTGAAAGATTGTACTCTTACGTCTCAAATGCTGTAATCAATTAAAAAATATATCGCAATCATCCCCTTGAAAAAAAAAAAAAAAGTTAAAAAAAGATCGTTTTTCCGAAAAAAGTTTCTATCCCTTATTACAATACCTACCTCCCCAGGATGCAATTTTAAAGTTACTGACAAACCAAATATATGCTTATAAAGCTGAAACCTTCTTCAATTCGATGGTGTAATTGGGCTTTAAAAATATGAATTTTAACTCTTTCAAATATACCGCCAAATGCAGGTCACTTTCCACCTCATAAATAAGATTTACATTTCGGTTAAAGGTTTACCCTATAAAATATGCATATTTTTTTATGAAAATTTAAAAAAAGGCTTGGTTTAATTATATTTACGATCGATTAAGATTTCAGAGAATTCGGACAACAATAATCATTTATTTTGTTATGCTGGTCGGCTAATGAAACCGATGCGACGCGGAAAAAAAGAAAGACAGAAACCATTTACGCTTCCGATACGGAACCTTAATTTACTAAGTTTTTTGTAGCAGTTGTGGTGTAGTCGCTTAACGCGTTACTTTTCTGTACGAAAAGACCCATGTTCGAAACTGGATGAGTCTAATTTGAATTAGTAGATTTTTGCTACTTTAAAGACTTCATTTTTCTTTGAAGGGTATCTAAAGTGAAAAAAATGTTCCAACTGTTCCGTTATAAAAAGGCTTTACTCTATTAGAAAATAAATTTGCTGGATAGTATCTTTTTTTAAAAATCTATATAGTAGTACTTGCTTGCAGTTTTATTATTTCTTTTTCAGTATTACAGTTTCGGATGCATTTGTAATTACTTTTTCATCTAAAGATTTTAAATAAAAATTAAAAATATTGAAAACATAATTAAATTTTAATTGAGTTCACCAATTAATTTTGAATAAAAGAGTTTAAAGTGTGAGATAAATAAAAATTCAAAACCTTAATCATTGACTTTACACATCTTTCCAACTGAACAAGAATCGGGCCCTGGTGAATTGCAAAGTCTCTACTCCCCCCTCCACCCCCCACTGACCGACTTGTGATACAAATTTCAGGTTTATTTTAAGAAAATTATTACGGGCCCGGGCAGCTAGTATATATATATATAAAACCGTTATAAATCAATACAAATGATGATCTGCAATTGTGAATATACAAATTTCATATGAAGTTTTTGCAAATAAAAAATGAAGTTTTATCCTTTATAATTTTTTTTAAACATATCATCATATCAAGCAAAACAGGGAATTGAAAATTCGGTAAACATTCGAAAAATGGAAATATTCGAGAAACCAAGACAGAATGCTCAGACCCAAATGACCTTAAGTTCCACACTATTCATGTTAACATATAGAATAGCCTTAAGCTTTTTATGTGTTTGAAATTAAACGATTGATTAAAATATGTTATTGTTTTTAGTTTGTTAAGATGAAGAAATGGAAATGAGTGTTCTTTACACAAAGAGGAGCAAAGTACCAAAATGTATGTGAAATTTTAATCACAATTTTCACTCGGTATATTACAAATGAAAAAATGCTGAAAGGTATATAAAGTCTAAGTTGTGATACTGTTGCCTCATGAAGCATTAAATTCATTAATACTTTAAATAATATTGAGTTCTCTAGTTACAAACTGTTGCAAAAAATAAATAAATTAAAAAAATAATAATAAAATAAAATAAAATATGCACCCAGAAAAAAAAAAAATGAGCCAGAATTACTAAACTTGGCGTTTTGATGTGATTTGATGAGTTATGTAAATAATTAGCATTTCAGAAAGAAGGACCTTGTGCGACGTGCATTTAAATTGCGTAGCAGGCAACATTCAAAAGATCCTGTACTCGATTAATTAGAACTGGAGTACCATTGTTGATGCACGCGATTTGAAAGAAAGTTGTCTTTAAGACGTAGTTGACGGGGCTACCAATAGTTTTCGACTTTTAACGGGATCGCAGCATAAACCCCAGAGAAGCGGATTGAGCTAACAGACGTATAAGCCAACATGTTAGTCTACGCAATCTAGTAGTTACGCGGTGTTGGCAACCGTGGATCAGAAAAAACACAGTCGGCCACCACAGTGGCTCAGGATACCCCTGGGCTACAAATAGGAGATGATCGAGCTATCGGGAGAGCAGCCGAGTCGTCAACAACAGTGTCGCTGTCGACGCCATCTTCCAGTTAACAGGGTACACTGGTATCAAGGCATATCATCCGTAGACGACTGGCCAACTCTGGTCCAGGTCTAATGTCCATTCAGGCAGTTGCTACTAGCCCTTCAATATAGGCAACGTCGTCTGGATTGGTGTCAATCGCGCGCAAGATGGACAATGTCTGATTGGAGAAATATGGTCTTCGTCTTCAGCGACGATACGGCTTTTCTCTCAGTGCTAATGATCGGAAACATAGAGGTTAGCGGTCCAATAGTGCATTTGATACTGAGCGGCACAATACCATAACACCTATTTGACAGTCTGGCGAGCAATCTGCTGGATAGTCTATCACCTTCGATCTTGCTACAAGATAGTATGACGGTTCACAGGTACGCTTTCGACATGCTTCTGTCGATTAAATTGCCAATTATATCAAGACGCATAGTTGATATTTGTCAGAAAGAAAACGCTCTGCCACATACTGCACGACTCTCACAACAGTGTTTACAAGGATATAATGTCCTTCCACGACCTCCAGAGCACCAGATTTGGCTCTAATAGAGCCTGTTTGGGATACATTGGGAAGGCGACTTCAGAGGTCTCAAAATACCGCTGAACTAGTTGAGGAAAATAGGTAAATTGATAGACTCCATGCCTCACCGGCTGAAGGCTCATATAGCTACAAGGGGTGGCTTTACAACATACTAAATTTGATATTATTTTTGCTGCTACTAGTCAATAAATGTTCTTTTGTTCTGAATTTCTAATAAATTGTTCAGTTATGCAAACACCATACATATGCCGAGTTTCATTTTAGTGGCTTAATTTTTGGGGGTATATATATATTTTTTCAACAGAGTGTATTTTCACTTGAATCGCGAACAGTCGTTGATTTTGAAATGAATGTTGGGTTTGAGTTCTCTAACTATGCTCTTCTGAATCACAAAATGTCAATAATTCTGAATAAATTCTAAAAAGAATATTTGATTTGAGTTCCCTAAAAATTTTCTTTTGAATGACAAAATGTCAGCAACTTTTCACTATGCATAAAATATGCTATTACTTGTACGAACTATGTATGTGCACGCTATACATGTACGATATATGTATATGCTGTGCCATTCTGTGTATAAAACTGCAATTATAAATTTCATTCTGTGTTTTCTAGAGAGATTAATTACCATTGTACGCTTTCTTGTTCCGATTAACATTTTTAAACATATGTTTCCTTTTTTAATTGCAGAATTCGGTGATTACAGTAAAGATTATTATTAAAATTTAGGCTAAGTTAAAGCGCAAATATTGGTCGCCGTGCCACTAAGTGTGCGAAATTTTAATAATGAAATTAATTAAGTTTAATCTAGAGACAGTAAGCAATCATATACAGTGTTGCCAGTGGGCTACTTTTTTTAAATTCAGATTTCTTGATTACCACCACTTTTTTTGGAACGGTAAAATTACCTTTGTTTTCTCCTTAATTAATATGTCATTAAACAAGCCGTATTTTATCATTTCAAAAAAGTGGTGCCAATCAAAAATCTGAATTAAAAAAAATTCAGCATTAAAAAAAGTAGCCCATCTGGCAACACTGATCATATATACAATAATAAGTCTGCTGTCTAGAACAATTCTAATTCGTATATAGTCAATGAAATAATAATTAAAACAATATTTGTTCTTCAAGAGACACAAACTGAATTAACATCTCAGTATTCAAGGGAAAAGTATGTTCTCGAAAACATTGTAAAATATATAATTTCTACATTTTGTGTCAAATATGGATTTAAAGTATAATTAAACGAAAATAAACCTAGCAAAAAACCATTAACTAATTTTTCTTTTATCATATACATTAAAGTTAAACTATTTTTTATTCACAAGCCTACCATTTTTCTTTTATTAACAGAAAGTGAGAGTAGTTTTTATCCGAATGAATAATTTTGCCGGAATCAAAATTTCAGTCATTTATCTTAATTTAACGGAAACCTTCTTTGTATTGCAAATATTTGTAAGAAAATGTTTATTCAATTTCTGTTTCTTTTGCTTTCGGCAATTTGAAGAAATCAAAAAGACTAAGAAAATTTATAAAGATTACCATTGTATCTATGGCATTTTAATGATAAATTCGTTCATATTGTACCGGAATTATAGGAATTTTTTTCTGTTATAGCATAATAAGTTTCAATTCTCTAACAAATAATTTTTTTTAAGGTACTCAAACTCAATTTTTTCCAGCAGTCATTTGTAACTTAAACATGCATCACAACCTTTACACATATAGAATTGCAATGATCAATCATTTTTGAATAGAACATCCAGTTTGAACACCTTAAAAATTGTGAATTGTTAGAGAATTCAAATGTAACATTCTATTCAACATTAATACGTAACATTAAAAAAAAGAAAATCGTTGATTTCCTATACAATTTCCTGATATTTTCTGATTTTTTTCCCCGATGAAATGATTACATGATTGTGTCATGATTGATGAAAGAAATTGCTGAATATGTGTTTAAGAAATTTCTTGGCACATAACAATCTTAAAAGGCTAGTTAATTTCTCAATTTTGTTAAAGCTTTGGAATTTCTTTAGACTTTTACACTGTAAAAAGGATTTCTACATTTTGATAATACAATTTAATTTTTACAGATTTTATTTTCTGCTGCTGCCGAATAATAAAACTAAACCGATAATTTAATGATAATTTAGAATTTTCTTTCAACACTATTCTCAAACCCATACTCTTTGACAAATTCAAGAAATCGCTTTTATCGAAAAAAAATATATTCCGAAAAATCCGGAAATTGTATTGCCATGGTAGTCAACAAAAGTTTTTACAATGTACATTCACATTAGAGCCATTACATCTTTGGACTTTCAGTGATAACATTCATTGAGATTATTCTGGAAAAAATCAATTTTAACGCCTTAATTCACGCACCCGTAACTTCTAGCTGCCCCCTTCGAGTCTTTGAGTATGTGAAAAAAATCTTGCAATGAAGTTTGAATCAGCACTTTTTCTTTTTTTTTTCTCTGGGAAGCTCTTTGTAGCAGCAGAGTCAGTGTTCTATGCTTTTTCTAGACGTCGCTGCACTTCATCTATTTCTTCACCAGTACTTTGTTTCTTTATTTCGATAATTCGTCGATGGTTAATTACGGATCACGGGAATTTATGAGTTCAACAAGATCTTCAGCATCCATCTCTAACTTGAGTTCTCTTCCATTTTCGACCATTTCATCAATTAAGAACGAGAGGTACAGAGTCACAATTTTGAAATGTTTTCTTAGTATTTTGGAACGAAAAGAAACACAGCCTGTTTCGAGCATCTCTGGTTGTCCCCATGAATTTCCTTGACTTGGGCTGCATCAGAGATGTTAAATTTCTACCAAAAGTCTTCAAAAATGTTCAAAATGCATCTTAATTAACAAAAAAATTATCTAGGCCAGACGACGTAAATGTGGGATTACGTAAGTCGGGATACTACCGTATCTGCTATTAAGTAAGGTGAATATTTCTACTTCAAAAAACTGGTGGCAATCAAACAATCTGACTTTTAAAAAAGTTGCTTACACTTGTCGGGCGCGACGCATAAAGTGTTAAATAGAACATTGAGTTTTAGGTAGATAACTAAAAAAATAATTATCAAATTAGAATTTTTAGAAAATTCAAACTTAATAGAGTGATACCTCAGCTAGCGAACACAATTCCTTTAAGAACTACATTCGTTATCAGAAATGTTCGCAGGATCGGTGGGACCATCGAGAAAACGAGGTGATTGCCCTTATCCCCGCACCAGTCAGGGTCTTATTTTGGTCCCCAGGCATCTCTATACAGTTCTAAATATTGATGCATTGTTGTAAAATAACGATATTTTTATTATAAACTTGTTTTTAAATATTTTTTAGGAAAAAAAAAGGAATATTAAATTTATTTCTAACAGCCAAAAGTGATATACAGTCGAACCCGGTTATGACGCTCACGCGATCCCGCTTAATATGCGGATTTTTTCCGATTCTTTGAACAGAGACCATAGGTTTAATACAAAATATCACGTTTAATACGCGAACGGTTACTACGCGATCCCGCTTAATACACGATAAATTTTGAGCTATTTTTGAGAAAATCCCGCTTAAGACGCGAATTCGTTGATCAAGATGCGATTTCATTCTCTCTTCACAGTTGTTGCCTATTTAGAGGATTTTTTTTATTCAAATAAAACACCATGTTTTCAAATAGTAGTATTATTCACTTTATTTAGCTGTAGGTTAATTAAGGTAAATATTGCTGATAGAAATAGTGGTAGATATTTTAATAAAACAAAAACCCGCTAAATTAGCTAAACTGCAATTCTTCTTTGATTCCGCCTCCTAACATTCTTTGTCTCTGGTTTTGGTTTTTTTTTAATGTAGTAGAGATATATAGACGAAGTTTAAGTTACTCAGATAAGTCATAAAAAATATTATGATTAGAGATGATCATACCTGTTTTTATTGAGGTTTTAAATGTATGTTATATCACTCCTATGTTTTATAATGCATATTATGGGCAACAAAAAATTCAACTCGTAAATATTAATGAAATATGACTGCGATTAGATAATTCTTTTATGTTTTGTATGATTTCTTTACTTTTTTTCCACAATAACCATATTTTTAAACAAAAATTAATAAGGACAGTTTTTGCTTATATTAAAAAGAAGGACAATATTATAATGGTACTCCTTACTTTAAGTACTAAATATGATTTTAAAAACTGGATTGTTCTTCAAACATTTAATATTTATTCTTTCTGTAAAAGAAAAAAAAAGTCTATTAGGAAAATTATTTTTGTAGTTTTATTTTTGGTTGCAACGTATTAATCGACAATAAAGTCATGATTGAATCCATATTTATTCATATAAATAACGTTTAATACGCGACTTTTGTCCACTCCCTTGAAACGCGTTTTAACCGGGCTCGACTGTAATTGTCCGAGAATGTATAGATTTGAGAATCCTGAAAATAATTGTAAACGCAATAAAATATATATATATATATATATATATATATAAAGCGCAAAAGTTTTTTAGAAATTAAAAATAATTATGCACATTACAAGTGAAAGAATGTGCGTGGTACTTTTCGTACATTTCATAATCTATATTACAAACTATTCTGTGATATATACGACTTAAAAACAATTTTTATTATTCCAATATTGCAGTCAAAGACGGTAGGTTCCTCTAAGTTTGTATTATTACAGTGTTGCAGTCAGGGTCGTTGGGTCCCTCTAAGTGATTTGCCAGGGTCCCCCGCTATATTACGCCGCCGTCACTGAATGTTCGATAAACCGAAACTGATTTCTCTTCCAATTAAATATATTGCTGCTGTGTTATATTAGGAAATTAATCCAAGAAAAAAAAATCCAGTGTCATTAGCCGAATCAAAAAAACATGGGAAATAATAGACGTTAGATGAAACATTTGTCAGCTGAGGCATACGCTAGCTGAGGTTCACTTTATTCTATTCTGAACTGATTCATAATACAATGAGTTAGGTCAGGGCGCGAAATTTCTGCTCGCCAGATCGCCATTGGAGAGCAAATAATTAAGGTTGGCGAGTAAGTTTCGACTTTTAAAATGTTGTACTTCAAATCAAACTATATACGCTCAGAATATCCTCAATCCAAACGACACGCGGATGTTTTTTTTTAAATCAAGCGATGGCATTTATATTCCAAAAGGGGAAAAAATGCGGCGTCACCCACTTCCAAGTAATATTTCAGTGCAGAAGGACAGCGCTACAAAAAACATGAAGTGCTAAAATACAGGAATTGTTTATTTCATGACGTTATAGTGGTATGCCACAATTTCTGTAATCATTGAAAACTTATGGTAACCTTATATTGAATTAATATATATATTTTTTCTTTTCAATAAATAGGTTTCAATTTTTCAATTTTTACATTCTTTTATGATTTCGGTCACCAAAAAGGTTTTCATACTACATGTGTTAACATTTTAAAAATTGATCATATTTTTCATGAATATAAAATATTCCGGATTTAACAATCTGCTCCTCCTAATAATGGTGAATTTAAATTTAGTTTGTCATAAATAGTTCATTTTCTGTGCAGGTGCGGTGAACAATGTTACTGTCTGAATGAATGTAAAATAGTGGCGAGCAAAAATTTTAGTCTGGCTAGTAGCGTATCAACTGAAATTTCATGCCCTGAGTTAGATATGTATGATAATTATTATACAGAGGTGCCAAGCTCGCACTAATCTTCCGTAATGCGTGGATTAATTTGACTCAGTTTAACAACGTTTCGAACCAGAAAATTTATGTGATGAATCTTTATTTATTTAATTCCAGTTTTCTATGTGGAACGTATTTAATTTCCTCTCTGAAAATTTTTTTTGGTGCGAAGTGTAATAAACCAGGGTTAAATTAACCCCCATATTACGGAGGATTAGTGACAACTTGGCACCTCCGCTAAATACCTGTAATTTTAAAGATAAATTCATCCAAACAGTTCTACAACCATTATGAATCCATTTTCAATAAAATATTCAATTTGAATGCTTTAACCTATAAGATTGTTTGGATCAGGGTTATCTAGTTGGACATCTCTGCGGTATGCAATAGTATGACATTCTTATTTCCGAAATAAAATCTCCCGCTTATTAAATTGCGAAATTTTTGTCATTCAATAAAGCAAACTATTCTATACGACAATAGTGATAGCTCTGCAGGCCGCAAATCGGGCATACTTGGTTTAGAGAATTCAAACATAATATTCCATTCAGTATTTATTCTTTATATACAGTACAGTGAAAATATTATTAAAAGTATATTTCTACTTCTAAACCAATAAACCTTATTAACATCAAAGTATGAGGAGAAGAAAAGAAAAAACATTTTTTCGTAAAAGAGTGCTTGATAAAATTCCTACATAGCATGTCAAATGCAGGAAAATGAAGAAATAATTCTAACCATAAATCATTTATTTCCTCCTCTAGATTACGCATATTTTTTATTCACTAGTTTGCCTTAATCTTTTTTTACCAGAAACTAATCCTAAATAATGACATTTTATGCAATACTTTAGCTGAATAAATGGATTTTTAAACTAACTCAACTTTTCATTCACATTTTTTTATTCCTTAAATTTTCATAGAAATATATAAAGCAAGCATTATGAATATAATTTTTAAAAGAATATTCAGTTTGAATTCGCTTACAAGTAAGGATGTTGAAAATAATGCTCTAAACATTGTAAAATAGAAGTTTTTTATAAAACACAATTTTAAGGAAATGTATCAGAAAAATAAACCAGGGTTAAATTAACCCACATATTACGGAGGATTAGTGACAACTTGGCATCTCTGGTAAATGCATGTAATTTTAAAGATAAATTCATTCAGACAGTTTTACAACCATTATGAATCCATTTTCAATAAAATATTCAATTTGATTCTTTAACCTATATTACATTTTAATATACATGGTATTCCAAAATTCGACCGACAGATTCAGGTTGTCAGTAGCATTAAGAGGATGCAAAATTACCATAGAACACAGGGTATACTTTCACACTGATACAACATCACTTTTTCTAAATCGACGACGTTGAACAACTTTCTGCTTATACAATTTGTCGCCAAAAGTTTTGGAAGTCGGATCTTTAAGTTCTCCATTTCGACGCTGGAGGTGCTGCAATTGGTGTCATTGTGAAGCGTATGCTAAATTTTAAATGTCCAGACTGTAGCTACATTCATCCACGAATTAACTGACTGATTAACTCATACTGCTTCCACCCTATATAACGAAATTAAATTTCACCTACTTACCTCCAAGCAAAACGTCTTTTTTACCATGTACTTGAAATAATATTTTCGAATTAAATACTGTATTTCTTTTTTTAAATGTTCTTAATTTCAAAAAAATTAAAATTAATAAAATAGTATGTTTTACACATAAATGTGTGAAGATGAAAATTGCGTGTATGGCATTTTAATCATCTTATTTCATCAGTTTTTGCTAGAGTCATGACAAATCAATGTTCAATGGAATATTAAGTGAGAATTTGTTGTAAATTCCCATTTGAAATTATACAATGGAAATAGTTAAAATACACAATTTTTTTTCCTGAATCACGACAAGTCAGAAATATTTCAATATTCAGAGAAAAAAAAATATATTTTACTAGAAACGTAAGGTATAGAATTTCTACAGAAAAAGTCATAAGAGTTTATATAAACGAATACTTTTGCAGAAAAATCAATACAATCAAAATGTTTCAACACATTGTTGAATAAAGACGCCTTTTCGTTGCTGCAATCTTTTATGTTTTGTTTTAGTTACCAGAAATTTTGAAAAATAACTGCAGCTTATTTAATCACAGATTTCTACGATTAAATTCGACGAAGAACTTTTAAAAGATTGACGAAGATTTATTATAATTTCGATGTTCTCTGTAACGGAAAATATATTTGATGCGGGGACTATTTTTAAAACGTAAAGTGGAGCTGCGTACAATAACCACCACGTACCAAAGTCGTGCCGACTGGCAAATTTTTACAAAGAATTTAACTGCAAATTTTTAAACAAACGTTATTTTTTAAAGTGTGAATTTTAAAAGAGAGAGAGAGAGAATGAGAGAGAACTGACCAAAAGACAAGAACAACATTTATTTGGTCAATCGTCTATTCTTTGCACTAGAGAACCTTTCTATTCTATTTTGAAAGCATATAAATCATTAGATTAATTTTAACAAAATTATTCTAATTGGTAAATGAATCATATTAGATGTAAATTTCCAACTGGGTGAAAAAAGTTTCACCAGATTCGTCCGGGATAGCTCAGATGGTAGAGCACTGGCGGCTTCAGCCAAGAGATCCCGGGTTCGAATCCTGGACCGGACATTTTTCGTCCAGTTGGAAATTTACATCTAATAACATATAAATCATTATTGTTTTTTGGTATACTTAGTACGAGGGTAGGCTGATAAGTAATGCACAGATACTTGTAGAGCGCGAACGAAATAACCTCCAGAAGCGCGCCCGATGGCATGTGGAAGTAACTTTCCACCTGTATACGCATGTGCAGATTCATCTTGTGTGTTTTGAGAAGCGGAAGTATGGAGACGTGTTCTAGTGCTATGTCAAGGCGGGTTAAACAGCGTGCTGTTATCTAATTTTTAACTGCTGAAAAAGAGACTCATGCTGATATTGATCAACATTTAATGATTACGATGCTATTGATAAGTCTACTGTAAATCGATCGGCAGTAAAATTTCGTGATTGCGAGCCTAGAAAGGATATAGTTATTGATGAAAAATGCAGCGGAATTCCTATCACTGCTCAGACGATACACATCACAATCTCGTCGACGATTTATTTCAAAATGACCGGCGAATTACTCAAAAGTGTATCGCAAACCATATTGGAGTATCCAAGGAAGGTGTCGTCTTCATTATTGAATAATTGGGATACCGTAAAATCCGCAACTGCAGAGGCTCTGGGAAACCTGAAGTTTAAACGGATTCAACACCCTCCTTATTTCCCCGATTTTGTGCATTGCGGTTTTTTTCTCTACTCAAGAGAGACCTCAAGGGTAATCATTGTACATCGGACAATGATTTCAAGTCAGCTGTGAAGTTCTGGATTAGAATTCGGGAAGTCGGAATAAATTTTTAGTGACTGAATAATAAATCTTGTTACACGTTGGGAGAAATTTGTTACCCTTAATCCCTTCGGGACGAGCGTATTTTACAGATTTTTTAATCATTAGTCACTGGATTTTTAAAACAGAAATTTTGCCTAATTGAATCGGGAAAATGCTCGGATTAAAAAAAGCAAAATTTACAATACAATTTTACTGGTGAGAATAACCACCGATTCTGAGCAACTTACACGGCACAAATACCGGTCGCTCGCCCCCAAGGGATTAACGGTGACTATGTTGAAAAAGAAATATATGATTTTGAAGCTTAAGACTTTTGTCCAATCTTGCTATTTGTTTTTATTACTGTTCTACAAGCATGCGTATATTTATTTTCAGCCTACACTCGTATAGTAATAAATGTTGTTTTAGGCACATTATCTAGCAGTGCGTTTTATTTGGTTTCAATAACCATCTTTCTCTTCATATTTGTCACCTTTGAATGGGAGCAAATGCTCCGAGGTCGCCTGACTTATTAAACACCCCAGCGCTCCAAAACTCGCTGATCTGGGTCTTTAATTTAAAGAAAATACCTTTCGCATTTTCTGGTGTAATCTTCCGCGCTCTGGGCTATCCCCTAGCAAATACCCTCAGTCTTGAAATGGGGGGCGGGCAGTTTCGCCTCTTCCAAAGAAATTCAGAAATATGTATGGTGTGGAGATTTTGCCACCTTTGTTATCGTGAAAAAACAAAGATATTATTATTATTATTTAAATATTGCACTGCTAAAGTATACATTAAATTTATACCTATTCTTTGCATGAATAAAATTACAATTAATAATTTAAAGTGTTTTTATTATTGTTTGTAATATAAATGGGATGGGGGCAGGAATAGGTTCAGAATAGTTTTTTGACATATGTTTCATGAAGATATAAAATTCCTTTACGCAGCATCTTCGTTTTCATAAAAGAACTTCTAGAATCAATACAAAAAAAGTCAAGAAACTTGATGAATTAATAAAACAAATATTGAATCTGTCATAGATATGGAGAAAATAAATAAAACTGTATTATATATATTTATTTATTTTATTTTATTTTTTCACAAGCGAGTATTAACATTGCTTTTTAGACATTATAAAAATTACCGATTAGTTTTTGTAAAAGATGCGGGAAACAGATTTTATTAAAAAAAATAAAACAGAACGTTTATTAATTAATTACGCAATTATATAATTACTTTGTAGTAGAAGTTTAAAAAAAAATCGATATGATGTAAGATACATCTTCTTCAAATCCAAAAGAAAAAAAGGTAAAAGGCAAATGTTGTTGATCTTTGTTTATTTTTAAATGTATATATTTTTTTTCTTTGATGTATCTTTAAATAAACATAATTTGTAAACTAGAAATGGAACTGGCATAATAAATGGAGCCAATCTTTTGTATAATTCTTGATAAGTTAATTAATAGACATTCTTTTTTCTAGAAAATAATTATAAAAGGACGTCTGAATGCATTAAAGTTAAAAAAGAATTTAAATACAAAGAAACACAGAATAATTATTTTTATATTTCAGTATTAAATATATAAAGCATTTTGCAAAAGATTTTTTGCTAATTATATCATAACTAATTACTTTTCTAGCAATTTGTTTTTAATGGAACCTAAGTAGTAGAATAAAAGTAAATACTCAATTGTATACATAAATAATAAATTGAATGCCAGGCAAAATTAAAAACGCTTCAATGTTCTACAATTTTTTTTAAAGATATGTACATGCAAAAACGTTCATATTAGTAAAATCTGAAAAATGAATTTAGACTAAAAAAAAAAAAAAAGAATTTTTTTTCACTTTAAATTCATTAAAGAGTAACGAGATATGTTTTTACGGAAATCATTTAGACAGGATGTTTATCATAAAATGAGGCAATTAAAAAAAAATAAAATGTTACTAATGATTCAGAAAAATAAAAACTTTGAAATGCCTGCCAGCGATACTAAAATTTGCCTTTTTAAATCAATTTTTTTTTCTACTACAAATAGTTTTTTATATTTAAAGCCGTGTAATATAAGATATTTGAATTTTTTCTTATAAAGTAAAAACATAATTATTGAATAAACATAATTTATAAACTAGAAATGGAACTGACATAACAAATGGAACCAATCTTTTCCATAATTATTGATAAGTAAATTAATAATCATTCTTTTTTAATGAAATATTATAAAAAGATGTTAGAATACAATAAAGCTATTAAAGAATGTAAATACAAAGAAATATGAAACAATTAATTTTATATTTCAGTATTAAATATGAAAAGCCTTTTGTAAAATATATTTTACTAATTAAATCCTAACTAAGTACTCTTGTAAAAATTTGTTTTCAATGGAACCCAAATGGTGGAATTAAAGTAAATACTCAATTGCTATAGATAAATAATTAATTGAATGCAAAGCGTTGTAAAAAACTGTACGTTATATAATTTCTTTGGAAGTTATGTACGTACATGCAAAAAACTTTATGTTGCCAAAATCTGGAAAATAAATATACACCAAGAAAATATTGATATATTTCTCATATTAAATTTATTAAAGAGTAACGTGATATGCCTTTACGGAAATGAATTAGACAGGATGTTTATCATAAAATCAGGAAATAAAAAAAATTGCTAATTGTGCGGAAAAAATTTTGAACATTTGAAATGTCTACCAGCGATTCAGAAAATACATAATAATTTAGTTTTATATCACTGTAATAAATAAAATACGCTTTTTGAAATCAAATTTTGCTTTTCTACTACACAATGTTTTAGTATTGAAAGACAAAAGTTACTAATATAAGATATTTGAAATTTGTTCTCATAAAGTTAAAATACAAAGGAAAAATAACTGATGTTAAAAAATATCCTCTTTAATTGTAGCATGATAATTTTATGATTTCTTTTATGATCCATTATATGATTTCTTTTTTGAGAATTTATATATATATACATTTTTGGGGGGGAGGGGTGTTGAAAGAAGATGACTCAGCTGAGTACACATTTATGTTTAATTATATATTTTACTGTCATTCAAGATCAATCATTTAAGCTGACTATGAAACATTAGACAAACTTAAACACATAAAAAAAATGAAAATGAAAATATATACAAAAACATATCCAAAAACATTTAAATTAAAATCAAATTCATACAAAGTATACGTTTCGCTATGTCATCTCATAGCCTCCTAAGTACTACCATTAACATCAACTACAACAACAAAACATCGAAAACAAATTGGATTCATTCAAAGTTAAAATGTTTATTTCAGAAAACAAGAAATATTCAGTAAGAATAGAACCTAATTGGTTCAAGATATATGAGTATAGCTTAAGGAACCACCCCCGTATGAAAAGTTTGTAATTGTAATCTTTGCAGTTATTTTTCAAAATTAACAAATCTGCGAAAGAAGACTTTTCATAGAGGGAGGTTTAACTAAGCAATATTAAAAAGTTACGGTACAACTCAAAGGTACCTCAAAAAGTTAAGGTACAACTGTTATTTTGAGACTAATTTGCAAATAAATGAATGTAGAAACAACAAATTTGGGGGATATGTGCACTAAACAGTTATTTATTGAATGCGACATAGACATTTACATAAGTTAAACGCAAAAATGATTTAACCCTTAAATGCCTGAGTTTTCAAAAATCATTTAAAAAATGTTTTTCGGCTTTTTTTTTTTCATAAATCATGGGAAAAATACTTAAAAAAATCATATTTTGTTTTAAGTATGGTTTACGGCTAAAAAAAACTGTTTGTTACTAGTCGGCAATACTGGTGTTTATTTGAAAAAATAATTTTCCTTGATAAAATTCTATAATATTAAACACACAAGAATTTTGAGAACTATGATAACAAATAAATTTTACTTGCTCACTGCAGAACAAAATAGAGTATTTCGTAAAGCTTCCAAACAAAACAAAAAGAGCATGTAGCAATAATTGAAAAAATAAATCTATATTTACTCTTAAACAGCACAAGTGTTGCTATCTAAATGTTGAAAATCGATTTAATAATATTTTCAGATTTTATTTCATTGCAACATTAGGAATTATAGCTTCAATATTATTCTAATAGTATTTATAAACCTAAATTGGGTATGTTGTCAAAAAGCAACACCCGGCATTTAAGGGGACACGGTACCTTTTAAACTACTTTTTCGATTTTGAATACTACTGTAATAAATTTAAATATAATGTCACTACAGATATTAGGTACTATAAAGCAAATACAATTTCATATAATTTAAAAAGAAAATCTTCTAGAACAGCCTATTTAACTAAAATTTAAATTAAAAAAAAATAAAAAAAAAATTTAAATCCCTACTACTTTTTTAAATATGAATATTTTTGCTTCAAAAATTTTCTCCATAATCCTAAAAACATACTACATAAAATTGTGCATGGATTTAATATTCAAGGTTATAGTTATATTTTTTTATGAATTTCAATTATTTTTTCTTGATTTTTTACTATACAAAACAGAAAAAGATTGATATTAAATGTAATATTCCATACATCTAAAAATCCATGCACTGTTTTATGTAGCATAATATAAGGAATATGAAAAAAAAATTGAAGCAAAAATATTCATATTTAAAAAAATTGTAGGGATTTTAATTTTAATTTTAATTTTTTTAAAATTTAAATTTCAGTTAAATAGGATGTTCTACAAGATTTTTTTTTTTGAAATTATATGAAATTATATTTGCTTTATAGTACCTAATATCTCTAGTGACATTATATTTAAGTATATCACAGTATTATTCAAAATCGAAAAAGTAGTTTAAAAGGTACTGTGTCCCCTTAAGGGTTAAAAAAAAACAAGCTTGGGGGGAAAAGTCCATTTTTTGGATAAAACAGTATATCACAGTATTACGTGGTAAAATGTCAGAGGAACATTACAAAAATGGGTTCTAATTAGGAATGTGTCGACCCTAACTTGAAAGCATTGGCGCCATCGAATTTACATGCTGTTAATTAAGTTGTCGGTAAACCGTAATGGAAAGCGTCGGTACCGTAATGGAAAGCGAGGACCAGATACAGAGTAAGCCTTGTTCCAGCTCATATAACGACCTTGGAGGAGGACGTAAAGCAGCAAGTTGCCTGCCAAGATACTCCTAAAGATGCTCTATCGGATCCAGGTCTGGGGAATGAGATGGCCATTCCATTAGCTCCAAACCGTGACCCTCAAGATAATAATCAACAACCACAGCTCAATGAGGTCGTGCATTATCATCCATAAGAATGAAATCGTTACAAATAGCACCGGCACATGGGTGTATTTATAGATCAAGGATCTCATCCGGATATCTCAAACCAGTCAGAGTTCCTCCATGGAAAACATGCAGGTCAATGTGACCATCGAGTGAGATCCCTCCCTGCCCAAACCATGATTCCATCACCTCTGTATCTGTGTGTTTCATCAGTGTTGGATTGGTGGTATCTGGTGCGTTGTTACCTTAATACCAGCAGACGCCCTGTATCTCCAGTGTGAATTTGGACTCGACTGTGAAGGGTACAGAAGCTTCGAAAAACATGTTGTACCATAACTTTTGGAGGCCAGTGTATCTTCAACGAATCGGGTTCGATTCCTAACGAATATTTCTTGAAAAGCAGTAAACCAACGTTTAAAATGCACAAATAATGCGTGAAAAGCAGCAAGTTGTTTCGAATCTACAGCGAGATTCTTCTTCAGTGCAAGATAGGGAAAAGGGAACAGCGTGCTAGAAAAAGCAAGACTGAGCAAAATGATAGACAGGGACGCGCTGGCTTATATACCTTATGCGGCTAGCGAAGGCGCCAAAAACAACCAATGAGAGAGAAGCAGTGAAAACGACTGGGTGGACAAGTAGCGATATCTACCGGAGAAGGAGAGAAAAACAAGCCAAAAAATTTGAAATTAAATTAATGCTTTCCAAATACTTGGAAAATCAGAAACTGAAGAAGAAACTGAAGAAGAATCTCGCTGTAGATTCGAAACAGCCGTTTGCTGCTTTTCGCGCATTATTTGTGCATTTTAAACGTTGGTTTACTGCTTTTTAATATTCCTGCACAAAGGCTTTAATTGCTATTTTAATGAATATTTCTTGTTTCTAAAAGAAAATTTTTAACTTTTACTGGATACAGTTTGTGTTTGATGTGCTGTTGTTGTGGTTGATCTCAGTACTGGGGAGGCTATGCGATGACACAGCGAAACGTATACTTTGTTGAATTTGATTTTAATTTAAATATTTTTTAGGTAAATATTTTATTTTATTTTTTTAAATGTATTGAAGTCTACCTAATGTTTCAACCCCTCGGGATTGCACTAACACTCTAAAGCGAAAGCTGAGTTCCCGAGGTGGTCATCGCTGTCATCACTGCCTAATGTTTCGTAGTTAGTATAATTATAGTTTTAATTCAGACGTGAAATGTACGTATATCATAAGATTATTTATATTGCTAGTCATAATAAATATACAGTTACAATAACTGTATTAATGATCATTCCTTTATAAAAAGACAATTAGCTGCGATCAAATTTCTAGTAATTCGTAATTTCTATTTTTGAATTATATCTTCATTCAACAACAGGACTCACGTAGATAAATTCATTAAAACTGGTCAGAACATAGCTGACAACAGTTTTTGGATTACCACTGTTTTCAAATAGCAATATCAGTTTTATATGATTACTGAAATTCTGCAATAAAATAAGACGAAGATTACTATTTGAAGAAAAATAATTTGTCATGCGTTAAAAAATTTACAGATAAAAAATTATTCGGTTTTTAATGGAATAAAAACATTATCATATTTTTCATTTTCAATAAATAAATAAATAAACAAATCGAATGAAAAAAATTCGTTTATATCCCGTGATCATTTATGTTACAGAATTTTCCGTTACAGAAATCGCTTTCACGGTTTTTTTATTTTGAACAACAACAAAAAAATAATAATTTCTTTATTAATCTCCAAATGAGAATTATTCCGTGTTTTTATATTCTAAATTTACAGAGTAATTTTGTTTTAAAAAAAATCACTGAACGTATATTTTAATAAAAATTTCATTAGTCTCCTGAAAGATATTTTCAAAGTCTTTTATGCCTTTAAGATGAATGAAAACCAATTTTCCATTGAAATTGCTGTTTTAAAAATTGTTCATATTGCTATTCATATTTTACATTGAACTTCATTGAATTCTAAAATGCCTAAAGATTTTCTTTGTACTCAAGAATTTATTAATTCATTTACTAAATATTCTGCTTAGTTATGCTGAAGTATGTCGAATTCTTCAACGTATCGCAGTTATACATTTCAATATATAAATTTTTTACTCTTTTTTTTTAAATGTCATGCTTTGATATTTTACAAACCTCAAAGAGTTTTATCTTTTTGCAATATTACATCCTTTATAGATCAATCGATGTAAATTGAAACGGAAATTTAATAAAATGTCTTTTAAATTTTTTTGTAAGTAGTAACAATCCAGGGAATTATATATATTTTTTTATCGTACAACATTTTTCTTAGAGATAAATTACATAGCTACTAATATAATAGGGTTACATTTCCATGAGTTTTATCCTTATTTAATTTTTTTTTTTACTTCAAAATACAATAATTGCAAATCAGTAAAATTTTACTTTTAATTTTAAATTCGATAAAAATAACAAAAATAAATGATAATAATTTTGTATGAATGATTTTTGTTAGCAGTAGCTTTATAATAATTCACAATACTTGAAACAAACGACATAAAACAGCCTTTATTTAATGACATATTTATACATAAAATTGTATCCTTTATTTGAATATATTGTCATCAAAAATTACATAGGATTCAAATTCATTCAAACAAAAACTTTGCATTTCCATTTTAATACACATCCATAAAATAATTTTAAATCAGTACAATTTTAATTTTTCATTCTATAAACGTAACGATAATGAGTAATAATAATTTTGTATTTTTAAATTTTTATCCCCAATAGCTTTATAATAAATCATAATATTTGAATCAATTGCATTAAAACTGCATTTATTTAATGACATATTTATAAATAAAATTATATCATTCATTAATATTTGGAAATTTTTCCAGTGAGAAACATTCGTCTTGCATACAATATTTCAAATGAAAATCAAATTTCAAATTAATTGCTTAAAAACGCAAAGGCCAACATAGTGAAAAAGATTTCATGCCGGGACTGGAATCCAAGTCATCAGTATATCGCACTGACATTCTACCGACTAAACCACATGGAACGATACCCAGTCTGGAGCCTCTCACCATTAAATGTTACCCCATGTCGGTGGCTCACGGGAAAATATTCCACCTTGTGTTGCGTTTGTAGCCTTGCCAACATGTAATAGTGAGAGGTTGCAGGCTGGGCATCGTTTTATGTGGTTTAGTCGGTAGAATGTCAGTGCGCTATACTGATGGCCGGAGTTCGAATCCCGGCATTAAATCTTTTTCACTATGTTGGCCTTTGCGCTTTTTAAGCAATTAATTTAAAATTTGATTTTCATTTGAAATATACAACTCATTTCAATATATTTTCAGCAAAAATTACGAAGGATTCATATTCCTGCATACAACAAATTTACATTTCCATTTTAATAATGATCCATAAAATAAATTTAAATCAGTACAATTTTAATTTTACATCCTATAAACATAGCGATAACGAATAATAATAATTTTGTATTTTTAAATTTTTGTCTCCAATAGCTTTACAATAAATCACAATACTTGAAACAAGCCCATAAATCCGCATTTATTTAATGACATATTTATACATAAAATTATATCCTTTATCTGAATATATTGTCAGCAAAAATTACGTAGGATTCAAATTCATTCATACAACAACTTTCCATTTCCATTTTAATACAAATCCATAAAATAATTTTAAATCAGTACAGTTTTAATTTTTCATTCTATAAGCATAAAGATAATGAATACAGTCCTCTCCACTTAATCAGGTCACGGATAATCGAATATACTGCTTATTCGAATAGAATCCTCCGGAACCGAATACATTTCTTTTGGTTCTATGTTATTTTTTCCCGCTTAAACCAAATACCTTTTACGAACGTACCCGCTTAATTGAATAACAATTGTGTGACCGATGTTTGAAAATAGGCGCGGAAAGCACGTTTCAGCTGGAATTTCTGTCCACCTTTTTTCATTTTCGGTTCCTTTACGCAAAAAAACAAATTTTCATTTCTTCCTGCAATGATTTCGGCCGGCAGGTGTATAATGGACAGATCAAATGATTTCCCTACCTTGATCTTCCCCCACCATCACTTCTTGCTGTTAACCAAGCTTTAATGGCAATGCGCCGTAACTTTGAGACTCGAGATGGTAGTTGTGATAATTTGCATTCATTCGAAAAAAAAAAAAAAAAACTTGATATTTACTCCTTTAAAATTCCACTTAAACAAACCACTTTAAACGATTTTTTTAAAGGCAGTATAAGTAACGTAAATTAGAAGTTGCAAAGTTTTGACCACATTCAAACGAGCTGCATTAAGTGTGATGTAAACCATGTAAATGTAGGTAGCGACATTAAATTAATACATATTTACGTTATATTAGTATTTGTATTTATTTTTATTGTCTGTTATTCTGTTAACGATTTATTATGCTGTTAATTAAATATACTGCAGATGGTTATTTTGCCTTTTTATTACGCATTAAATATTACAGTTATGAATCCCCGTTTAATCAAATAACCCGCTTAATCGAAAAAAAATTCTGGAACCGTCAACATTCGTTTAAACGGGGACGACTGTAATTATAATTTTGCATTTTACCAATATTTGTCCCCAATAACGCTACAATAAATCATAATACTTGAACCAATTGGCTTAAAACTGCATTTATTTAATGACATATTTATACATAAAATAATATCATTCATTTCAAAATATTTTCAGAAAAATTTAGTAGAATCGAGTGTTCATAGAAAAACTTCACATTTTCATTTTAATCCCCATCCCCCATGGTTCGTCTCTTATGACTGTGTGAATCGGAAGAAGTTATAAAAATCACGTCCACTAAACTCACTGTATAGGTTCCCGAGATCTTTCCAGGGTTATCTATAGTGTAAAATCAAAAGAAAATCTTAAAAACACCATTAAAATAAATAAATGCAAAAGGTCTTTGAAAAGAACTATGCCTTTCATCATAAGGTACAAAGAACACGTACTAGTACGTTGAAGGCAGGAGCAAGACTAGATTCGCTCCTAACAGTCTAGTTCCTACTTTCAAAGTAGTAGCACCTGTTCTTTGTGCCTGATGAAGAAAGACTAAGCTCATTTAAAAGGCCTTGCAAATTTCTTTATTTTTATGGTGTTTTAAAGATGTTTTTTTCAATTTTATTATATCACACCAGCTTATATGAACTTTATTTGCATCTATCGTGTATTGAATGGGTTGGGAAACGAATAGGTGCGCATATCTCTGGTGCAGTGAGATAATTGTTTTCATCATTCTGGACGTCCTGCAATGACCCTGCTGCTACTGTATCTCTCATATTTTATCAATATTTACAACTATATATTCAGAAAAAGGAAGACAGACTTGTTCATGCTGATTACAAACATCCATGATTATTTAGATTTCTTTGTTTCTTTCCGCTTTCCTTCATGTTATTATTGTTCAAAAATGTCATTAAAAGTCAAGCGCAGGAAGTCTAAAATGTGAAAAATTGACATCCAAAAGATATAACGTGAAGGTCAGCAAAACGTGCTAAACAATGCATTCATAGAATATCGGTTATATCGAATAAGATAAAGTCTGGGTGTTTTTAAGACGTCCTGGCACAGTCGTGTCCCAACAACCAAGTACACCTATCTGAAGCCCTGTGGCTTCAGTTCAATCTCGAAACTACAATCTGTTAGTTAAAAATGATCTAAAAAAGGACATTACGGACAAACTCTTTAATAAATTTCGTTATTTGCGGGGTGATGAGTTTCCATTACTCTACCAGAGAAAGAAAGAACGAAGTCTTAAATTCTTCCACCTTAAATTATTAACAAGTATCAAATTGAAATAGGAAAAGTATTCGAATTAAACAGAAATATATTCCAGTCTAAAATGTGATAATTTGACATCCAAAATATATAACGTGAATTTCAGTAAAACGTGCTAAACAATGCATTCACAGAATATCGGTTATATCGAATAAGATAAAGTCTGAATGTTTTAAGATGCCCTGACACAGCCGTGTCTCAACGACCAAGTACACCTATCTGAAGCCCTGTTACTTCAGTTCAATCTCGGAACTACAGTCGTTTAATTAATAAAGACCTAAAAAGGTGCATTACGGGCAAACTCTTTCATAGATTTTATTATTTGCGGGACGATGAGTTTCCATTACTCTACCGGAGAAAGAAAAAACGTAGTCGTTATATTAACAAGTATTAAATTGAAATGGGAAAAGTATTCGAATTAGACAGAAATCTATAAAATTTTTCACCTAATATCTAAACAAAAAATAACCGTTAAATGTTAAAGCAATGAGCCTCGCATTCTAAAAAGAATACTTTAATACTGCATGTTTATACTAGAGTTACCAATTTGGAGATTTATTAAAAATCAAAATATCTTTCTCTATTTCAATATAAAAATCTTCGCTGTATTTAATGACAGACATTTCGTAATTAAATAAAACGTCAGATTACCAGTCGGAAAAAGTTTTAAATAATAATAATAATAATAAAAACTGCTTAAATCTAACAACATTGGTTAATACAGTTTTGATAAAAATAACTTGAAAAATGTAAATTATAAGGTGTGTTACTTTTTTTTTATCTTTCTAGAACAGTAAAATCACTGAACAGAACGCTTACTGAAAATGCATCTTGTGTGCATCCACCTAAAAAAGATCTTTTATATTTTAATTAATTCTCATAACATAAAGTATTATTATGTAAAGAGAGTTAAAGCTGAAAGGGAGGATAAAAAAAGAGATAAAATTTATTTTATTCTTAATGTAGCTAATACATGCAACTAACGCTAATACTAGTAAAAATATGCAGCCAAATAAAAAGGCTTATTTTAAAATTAATTTGTTACTACATATACGTACACAATGGAATTATAATCCATGTAGGATTTTGACCTGCCTTAATATACCTCCCCAGACCTTCCGATCTCTGGCCTTTAATTTATAATTTATAATTTGGTTTTGTGCAAGATTTTGTGCAAGATTTGCAAGATTGTTTCTCTACCTCTTGTTTCCATCTCTTCCTGCGTCTAAAAATACTTCTTTTCCCTACTAAATTACCATTATATAACTTCTTTGTGCTTCTCTCATCCCCCATTCTGGTTAGATGGCTAACCATTGCATTCTTCTTATTTTTATAGTACTTATTATATCTTTGTCGTTATATAACTGTTCTATTTCCATATTTGACCTGATACACCATGTGTTGTCTCCCTTAATAGGTCCAAACATTTGTCTTAGGATCTTCCTTTCCCAAGTAATAAGTAACTTTTCATCTTTTTGTGTAGTGGTCTAGGTCTCACTACCATAAATTACTATTGGTTTTATAACAGTTTTATAAATTTTAAGTTTAGTTGTTCGGGATATTAGAGATGACTTTAGAATGTTTCAAAGAGAAAAAATAGCATCTATTTCCTGCTGCAAGTAGCGTTTATTACTAGATTCGAAATTATTACTAGATAACGGAAAAACGTTTGTCGCGTAAACAAAAAGTAAAAATCCCCCTTATTCTTAATACAGCTAAAAGCCCCAATTGCTTGTCGATGCAAGTTATTCCCAATTTTTTTCTATTCTCTAGTGTAGAATGGTTTAATAAGAGAATGCGACATACCCATAAGGCGAATGCTTAGCTTGGCAGTTCCTTTCCGAAATAGGACTACCAGTTTACGAGTTTACAATGTTTGGTGATACTTGTCCCGACGAGTTAACTTAAATAAGTTTGACAGATCGTCAAACATTAACGTGGAGATAATGACAGGCTCTTGAAACACAACATAATGGTTAGCTCACTAAGTTTTTATCTAACATATTTTCGACCAGTAAAACTTTATTGCCAGGAACTCGTTTCTATTTTTTAGAGGCACTTTATTAAAGTATTACGACAAACTTCTTTGCATTACCTAATTGTGTGTTTGCTCTTCTGAAAAATTGCTGATTATTCCTTGAATAGTTGAATATGGGGGAATGCACCATTTGCAAAATTTTGCTCACGTCAGTTCAGAAAAAGATATAAAGGATTTTTTTACCGAGTAATAAATTTCAATTACGAATTCACACACTTCGGCAGAAAGCACCATTTTGAACAGCATTTACTTATGCTTTTTTAACAACAATAGTTTAAACGAAAACCTAAAATATTTGAATTTAAAAAGGAAGTTAAAATGTTTCAACGTTTTAATATGTTATATAATTTCTTTCGCATCGGTTTTGATGTGGTAATTTTTGTGTCTCTATGTATGTTTAGTGACTGTTCAAAAAATGATTAATAGTAATTAATATAGTACATTTTAAAGTATAAATCTATTTGATATCACAATAATTAGCAGCCAGTTAAAAAAAAAATGCTAGAGAAATAGTGTTTTATTACGAAAAAAAACAATACTGATTAAATATTGCCGATTTTGAAATTTAGTATCTTTATGCTAGTTATAACCATTTTTAAAATTTAATTTTAATCCCTATATTGAAATTCTATAAGTTTGGAACAATTTTATATACTGCGCTTGCATAGGGTTTAACAACTAGATTCTGTGAACACAAAAAATTTTAGGTGTAACAAAAAGTATAAAATACATCAGATATATTAAATTCATGATAAAATTTGTTTAACCATTTGGACTCCGGCGTCTCTTGCACCAATGTTATCTGGTCGGTACCACTTTTTAAAAAGAAGTTTCCTTCAAGTACACAATTTCAAAAATGCTCTGATTAAATAAAGCAAATTTTATTTTCCTTTATTACTGAAGGCAAAAACAAATTTTGCAAAAAAAGATGATGACTACGCAGAGGCAACAACGGAGTGAAAATGGTTAATTCTTTTTTACATTTTTAATATATTCATAATATTTATAATATATTCATTTATTCAGTTGTCTTTGCGAATTGATGAATCATATATTTTGAATTCAGAGCTCCCAATTGCTGTTTCAAAAAGTTTTTCAACAGAATTAAAAGTGTTTATATATCACAAAAAAATCAAAGAAGAAATACAAATACAGTATACGGATAGCTTTTTCTCTAAGAAAACTAAAATCCAATCTCCTTATAGCTTTTGTGTTTTTGACGTCTTTGTTTGCTTTCAGAGTCTGTAAGCAGAAACAATATCCAGATATGTGCTTGGACAATACAAGTACCCATATAAAAAGAAACTTCCAACTGTGTTTTCGTTCATTGCATTAATGATTCTGGGAAGCCTTCCACTTGTTACACAAAAGGAATAAGGATTCCACTTTTATTGTTTAACTTTTCCTTATTGTTGCATTTAATTTCTTATAGATATCGGATAAACTATATTGCCTAGGATTAGAATTCGGATATTTTTATGCGTGTGGTGGAGAGGCTTCTTCAGAATAATTCTGTAAAGAATATTATATAGTCGTATAAAAAAAGAATTGGTAAAAATAAAAACAAGAAATAGGGTAAAACGTTTACATATATTTATTTCCCAATTCTATTTATATTGTTTATTATTTTATTTTATCAGACATTTCGCATAATGCAATTTTTTTTAATCAAAGGGTATATATTCGTATCTAGCATTTCCACTAATTACAATTATTCCCGCAATAGATAATGCCGCATAGTTATAATAATGCTAAGAAAGGTCTCGATTCGGATTAATTACAACTATCATATTTAGTTCCCGACATTCCATACTATGATGATTATGTTAAGACATCATGATGATTACAATCAATCTTTAACCGAGAAATACCAAAATACATTCAGTGTAGTCGGGAAATGGCATTTAATGGGTTCAAGCTACTATGAAGATTCTCCAAGAACAGCGAATAAACAGTCAATAAGTAGAATGACATTTTTTAGTGTTACATTTCGGCTGTAAAAGGAGAACTTGCTCCAACAACAACAAAAATAAATCCACTAAACGTTGAATCCGAAATTATAATGGATAGTTCATGATTCATGATAAAATGTTTAAATTTTACTATTTACGTGTTAGGTTCCAAGTAAAATTAAACTTCCTTGATGTCTACATATACTTTCTGTAACTTGAACTAAAAGAGAAACTTCTAGTCTCAGGTGACGCGCCGTATTTAACCCTAGAATACTAGACGCTCGTAATTATCACGACAATAGTATTTTAAAGTTAACGCTAATTATCAACAAGTAAAAGGTTTTCTAAGAATTTCGTACACGTTTTTTGTCTTTGTATTAATATTAAGATATTTGATCTCGTTATTAAGTTTATTAACAGCGGATTTAAAGGTTGGGATTGCTGGAGGGTTAAAAAAGTCGATAGAGAAAATTGCATTGTTTACAGAGGTTGCAAATATTAATACGAAGGACAAAGGTATTATAATTTGTTTATTTATGGAAAATGACGTGCGTTTGAGCGTTAGTGACAAGATTTTGAAGATAAATTACAGCAGAACCACCTTCAAAAAATTATTGATATAGAGATCTAACAAAAACATAACTGTGTAAAAAGGGAAACAAGTTCTATTTTAAAAAATGGCAACAAAAGAAGTCATATCTAAGTGGGTGCCATGTTCAGATAAAATTCACTCAAACGTACCTACTGAAATATTATAGCAGTGTTTAAATTGTTTAAAAATAAAATTTATTGACAGTATATTAAGTAATTTATTATTAGAGAGTAATTATTTCAAACTTTTCGCTCGAGGCAGGTTATACGAGATTCTCGAAACAAAATGTTTCGGCCAAAGAGATAAACATAACTTTGGAATCGAATGTATTGTAATAAAAAAAAATAGAAACACCGAGATCATCAAATTTGCTAATTGAAATTTAGAAAAAAAATTATGACGCGTTGAAACGGAATAAAAATATTTTAGGAAGAAATATAGCAAATTAAATAGGGAAAATTTTAGAATAAATGTAAAATAAGTTAATTTTTCAAATATATTTTACATACAATTCATGGGGCAAACTGTAAGGGAAGTTTTCGTTTCCTCCGCAATTTTTGTTTTCAGGCAAAACTTTTCGTTTCCGACCCAACATTTTCTATAACGAAATTGAATTTTTATGTATAATTTACCTTCCCTTACAGTTTGACCCGTGAGTTCGGGGCATTCTGTATATATATTTTTTTTTCTTTCATTGGAAAGTTATAGTTATAAAGAAATTCATGAGCTACCGATTATGGAAAAGCCCTAAATTTAAATGTATTTTTATAAACGTTTCATGTTTAGTTTCCGGATAACTAGTTTTATGTATACTTTACCTTCCTTTACAGTTTCACCCGTGATTTCAGGGTATGCTGTATGTTTTGTTTTTCATTGAAATGTTATAGATATAAAAAAATTCAGGAGCTACCGACAATGGAAAATCCCTAAATTTAAATGTATTTTTATAAAAGTTTCATGTTTAGTTTTTGGATAACTAGTTTTATGTATACATTACCTTCCCTTATAGTTTGACACGTGAGTTCGGGGGCATCCTGTATGGTTTTTTTTTTCATTGAAAAGTTATAGATATAAAGAAATTCAGGAGCTACCCATTATGGAAAATCCTTAAATTTAAATGTATTTTTATAAAAATTTCAAATTTAGTTTCCGGATAACTAGTTTTATGTATACTTTACCTTCCTTTACAGTTTGACCCGTGAGTTCAGTTCGGGTGTATCTTGTATATATTTTTCTTTTTCATTGGAAAGTTATAGTTATAAAGAAATTCAGGAGCTTCCGATTATGGAAAATCCCTAAATTTAAGTGTATTTTTATAAAAGTTTCATGTTTAGTTTCTGGATAACTAGTTTTATGTATACTTTACCTTCCCTTACAGTTTGACCCGTGAGTTCGGGGTATCCTGTATGGTTTTTTTTTTCACTGAAATATTATAGATATAAAGAAATTCAGGAGCTACCGATTATGGAAAATCCCTAAATTTAAATGTATTTTTATAAAAGTTTCATGTTTAGTTTCCGAATAACTAGTTTTATGTATAATTTACTTTCCCTTACAGTTTGACCCGTGAGTTCGGGGCATCCTATATGGGTTTTTTTTTTTCATTGAAATCTTATAGTTATAAAGAAATTGAGAAGCTACCGATTATGGAAAATCCCTAAATTTAAATGTATTTTCATAAAAGTTTCATGTTTAGTTTTTGGATAACTAGTTTTATGTATACTTTACCTTCCCTTACAATTTGACCCGTGAGTGCAGCGAATCCTGTTTTTTTTATTATTATTATTTCATTAAAAAGTTATATTTCTAAAGAAATTCAGGAGCTACCGATTATGGAAGATACCTAAATTTGAATGTATTTTTATAAAAGCTTCATGTTTAGTTTTTAAATAACTAGTTTTATGTACACTTTATCTTCCCTTACAGTTGACCCGTGAGTTCAGGTGGCATCCTGTTTGTATGTTTTTTTTTTTTTTTTCATTAAAAATTTATATTTATAAAGAAATTCAGGAGCTACCGATTATGGAAAATACCTAAATTTAAATGTATTTCTATAATAGTTTCATGTTTAGTTTCTGGATAACTAGTTTAATGTATACTTTACCTTCTCTTACAATTTGACCCGTGAGTTCGGGGCCTCCTGTATGTTTTTTTTTTTTCGTTGAAAAGTTATAAAGACATTCAGGAGCTACCGATTATGGAAAATCCCTAAATTTAAATGTAGTTTCATAAAAGTTTCATGTTTAGTTTCTGGATAACTAGTACTATGTATACTTTACTTTCCTTTACAGTTTGAACCGTGAGTTCGGGGGCATCCTGAATAATTTTTCTTTTAATTGAAAAGTTAGTTATGAAGAAATTCAGGAGCTGCGGATTATGGAAAATCACTAAATTTAAATGTATTTTTATAAAAGTTTCACGTTTAGTTTTTGGATAACTAGTTTTATGTATGCTTTATCTTCCCTTAAAGTTTGACTCGTGAGTTCGTGGGCATCCTGTATGGCTTTTGTTTCATGAAAAATTTATAGTTATATATATAAAAAAAAAAATAATAAAAAATAAATAAAAAAACAGGAGCTACTGATTATGGAAAGTCCCTAAATTTAAATGTATTTTTGTAAAAGTTTCATGTTTAGTTTATGAGTTTGGGGGCATCCTGTATGTTTTTCTTTTCATGGAAAAGTAAACTAACTTTTCAACTAAAGGTAAAGTCTCCTTACCTTCCCTTAAAGTTTGACCCGTGAGTTCGGCGGACATCCTGTATGGTTTTTTTTTTCATTGAAAAGTTATAGTTATAAAGAAATTCAGGAGGTACCGATTATGCAAAATCCCTAAATTTAAATGTATTTTTATAAAAGTTTCATGTTTAGTTTCTGGATAACTAGTTTTTTAGTTTACTTTTTGTTCCATTTGTATTTTAAATGTCTCTTCTGAATGAACTAATGACATCATATCTGATCGCGTTTTTTTTATGTGATTTTTTAAGAGTAGAACAGCAATAAATAGATATCTTAAGCAACGTGATTTGGGAAAACCAAAGACTCTTAAAACTGTAATCAGGCTATATTTTTGCATGTGATGAAGAATATTCTTTAAGTATGTAAAAATTTAATTTAGTAGAGTATTTTCTCCTATTCTAAAGCTGTTACATGGTCATATATGTAGGTATCAAAAATAAATGAAAGAAATAACAGATATAAAATGTTTAAATGTATGCATGTATATTTTTCTGTCTTATAATTATATTCCTATTTTCTATAGGATAATTTTATAGCAAGTTTGCATGATGCGATTTTTTAATTTTTTCTAGTATCAAATCAATAATTTACGTGGAACTCAATTTAAATTATCATTAAAGAGACATATACCCCTCAAAAATATTTTGAAGAGAAGTTAACTAATATTAGAGCAGAAGGTGTAAAAACGGGCATAGGTGTAAATATGGGCACCTCTTCCGAAAAAGCCAGGAGAAGTGTTGAAGACTGGCGGCCAGGATTATACATGATGCCATTTGTTGATATAAAATAATATAGAGCATTTGGAACGATTTTTTGAAATAGTGTGAATGCAGTGTGAGTTAGTGTGCGAATTGGCCTTTATTCGGAACTGCAAACTTTTGACAGATATCTGAAATCGTTTTCTTTTCATGTCCTTATACTTAGTGTAAAACAATATCAGAGTGATATCGGGAAAGCGAAGAACCCTAAGCTACTTTTAGAAGAACACCTTTAGTCATGCAAGTCTAAATAGCAAGTCAAGGTTACATGTGAAAGTGACCATCTTTCTTATTTCGGTTTGGTGTAAATATGGGCTCCGTCTTCTTTGAATTATCTTGAAATACAAGCCCCTTAAACTCTAGCTATGCTAATTGATGAGACTGCTGAAACACTGCCATGTTCCCCGGGAACTTTAAATGTTGTTTCTTCGGTCGACATATCTCCCATCCCCAAAATGAAGAAGAGAACCACCACTCGTGGACGTAATGCACCAAGGTTCAGCGTCATCACTGGATCACCATGCGAGTATCAGTTGACCAAGTCGCTTGACAAAAGTGCTCCCAAGAAGACATGCCTGGGTTTTCCCGGAGTAAGAGAGGAGGCAGGGGTGGGAAAACCAAATGCCTCCAAAGAAATCGACCTACGAAGCGATACGATTTATCCTCGGATTCATCACTGACCCTCTTCTTGTGAACAATGATGAGGATACGAACCTGGATATCGACGATGGGACTAAACCAGTCTCGAGTGTTGCAACTGGCATCTTTTGTGATGGAAAGTTCTGCGAACACACTCGCAGAGAAGTGTGGATTAAATGCGCTATGTGCCAAATTTAGGCACACTTAGATTGGGCAGGGCTGAAAGCGCCAGTTATGTTTTCGATTTCTGAAAATATATATTTTTTTTCTGTAATAAATAAATTCTCTACCATTTTGTATTCCTTTATCCTGTTTTAAAAGATTTTAAATTAGCTTTTATGACCTTTTTTGGAGGGGACCCATATTTGCACCTCATTCTTTCTGGAGCTTTTTTTCAAAGCTTTTTGTAAATCTTCGTTTTTGAATTGAAACAATTGATATTAATCATTGTTTTGCATCCTCTTATTTAGTAAACTTGTTATAGTTGTTGAAGAAGGTCAAAAATCTAAAATATTTTTAACCCTTTCCGGCGCGAAGCAATTCTGTTTATAAACTGATGAAATAATGGGCTGACACCAGAATTTAGAAATGAATTTAATAGAAAATAAGAACTTTCTTATTTTCACGTACATTATAAAAGGAAAAATTTAATGAAATATTCTTGGTGCCATTTATCAGTTTTGGAATTGAAATTAGGTGTCCTTTTTAATGACACCGCCCTCGAAAGGGTTACATGAAAGTCACCTTAAGTCAAAAACAAAAGAGGGTGCCCATTTTACACCTTTTCCTCTACAAGTGTTCGGCTAAATTGTGATTCATACGCGACGACACATGAAATTTTGTCCTTGGATGGAATAAATTTTACCATCAATACCAGAAACAAAATGTAGATGCTAGAGTGAAAAATATTCTTACAGATTGCACTAAAAGCGAAAAAATTCCTATTAAAGTTAAATTTGAGTTGGAGGAAGTTAGTTATACTAGCAGTTAATACTAGTAGTTGAGAACTGACGGGATGCAGGGTTGCCAGATTGGCATCCACTTTTAGTCAAAACATTCGGTTTCACACCCGATAATATTAAAAGTATTTTCATATTTATTCAATGACAGACTTTTTTGATTAAATAAAGTTAAAATTCTTCAGAAATTTCCTGTCTGAAGTGTGAATTTCGGAATAAAAATAGAGTCCAAACTGGCAGCCCAGATGGGATCGAATGCTGAAGTCTCGTTCTAGGTTTATATATCGCCAAAATGTTCTGGCTTGCCGGTCATAACTTTCAAAAGATGAATTTTCGGTGCTTATTTTATTCTGATTTTTTTATTTATTTATTGATATAAAAAAACGCATTAAAAATCTGCCTCGTTTCTTGAGTTATGATCATTTATTGACGGTGAGTAAAATTGAAGGTTAAGTGGATATTGAAACTTTAAGATACATTTTTTTCAGATTAGTAAATTATGAGTATTCCCGCACTGGTCCTTTCAAACTATATAATGAGCAAAAGATTTAAAAATTTAAACACGTAGCTCTTCTTCATATTCTACATGCTAAAAAAAAAAAAATAAAAATAAAAATTGTCTTTATTTTTATTTTATCTTGAAAAATAGGATATATTTTTGAAATTTTTAAGGTTTTAAATTTTGTGTTAAAATTAAACTTTAAGGGTATCAAGAATCTTAAACCTTCAAAAGTTTCGAAATTTTAATTTTTTTAGATGTTAAATTACTGTCTTTTCTGAACATTCTGATTTCCCATTCTGATTCCTTGAAATTCCCATTAGAACAGAAGTTGTGGTTTTAGAATTATATCCGCTCCATAGCTGAAGGAGCGTTTCCGAAAGTTTGAAGTCATTTTTCTCAAAATGACGCTTTTGGGCATTAAGCGTAGGATATTTCAAAAACTTCAGGATATTTTTTCATGAAATTTTCAATACTTATGTTTCACATTAGTCTGTATAAACTGAACCTAAAATTTCCTTTTTATTGTAAAAAAGATTTTTTTTAGGTGATTGAAATTTTCTGTTACTAATATACTGTTGAAATTTTCAAAATTTTGTATTAGCTAAATACAGCTTTGTATTAAAAATATAAAAAATTTCTTTAAATACAAACTTATTTAGGTTCAGGATAATTATTGTAATCTGAAATGTAAGTAGACATCAAAATATATATTCTAGTTGCAAAATTTATTTTGTAATCCTGTGCATAAGCTATTATACCAATTTTCTGTTTGTCTTCCTGACATTTTAGGGCCACCTATAAATGCTAATTCTGCATCTTGCACTCAATAAAAATTGTGTTTTAAAATCATACACATTTTAAGATATTAAATGTTGAAAATGGTCTTTTATTTTCTTTTTTCCAATTTTAAGACCTGAACTCTGACCCCTGATCCCGAGACCCCTTAAACTACACACATTTGTGTATATTTTGGTTTTAAGTTAGAGGTTCACGTGTTATACTTCTATTTTATTAAAAATTGTTTTCTACATGAATATTTTTCGTTTTATGTGCGCTCAGAATTTAATGATTTTTATTCATGTACTAGTGATAGAGATTTTTTACACAGAAATTTAAGTAATATTCTTCCATATAAACATTTTTTGTGTAACATACTTAATAATATGAGGCATTCTCACACTCTTTTGATTTTTATGAGGAATAATAATTTTCTTTTCGTATATGTTCTTTTGTTTACTTAATTTCATATACTGGGGAACATCCCATTGCATGATTGCATAACAATATTAACGATATAAATAAGTTTTGGACGATGCTGTGGTTCCAAATACCTCCTATACCGTCCCGTGTCCCTGATGCTGATTTTTAAGTTTGGAGCTCTGTGTATAAAATTGCTTCAAGAAAAATAATTCGATGTAATTTTTTTTCGAAACTGGAGCTATTGTTTTATATAAATATGTATCAAAAAATTAGCCTGCACACATTTTTACGGTTGTTATTATTTTTTTAACTCTGTCCCTGGGTTTTAATCCCTGGGTACCGTCCCTCTTCTAAAATTATACAGGAAATCACTTCAGATGCAGCCACAGAATTTCTTTCAAGTTTTTTCTCATGCAGAAGTATACTAGAGAAAGAATGTCTAAATTTCTTTTACAGGAAATTTACTGCAGGATTTAAATCAGCATTTAAATATCAATTTCAGGCATCATGGCTTTATTGGTAGTCTTACCGCCCCCAAGGTTTATTCATGCACTTTTCGGGGTAAATTAATTTCTTTTAAAATTTAATCCAATGTAAATAACTGTTTCTAAAAATCAATAAATATTGTGGCTACCACTTAGTCTTAACATGATTTGCTTAAAATAGGTGGTAAATTTCCTTGCCGTTCCATCCTTACCGTCCCTTTTTTGCCCATTTCGCCCCTTTTATCCTATACCGCCCCTCCTTTAACACCCCTTTAAGACAATGTTATAACAAAATTTTGTACTAAAATACTACATTGTTATTATTTCTTATTTGAATGTCCTGTGGGTACTATGCAAAGTCATTATAAGAAAAATTTAGAAGAAACTAAAAAGTTTTAGTGGTATAACGGTACGGAAAATTAAACTCGCAAGTTTAACATAAACCTGAGTTAAATAAAAAAAATTTCGCTGCTGACCATTTTTTTTTAATCATTAAGGCATAAGTCTATCAGATTAAATGTTAATTTAGAAAGTTTAATTTCACCAAATTTTTATTCCCGAAAGTCAAAAGATTGTGAGAATGCCCCATATCCACTTTAGGCAGATAGTAAAAAAATCTTAATTACAGTTTATTTAAGCTTTGGTGCTTTGAAAATGCTGATGTTTTTGATCGTATCAACAAACTCTTGCGTCTTGTGCCCCTTAATTTACATTGCCCATTGTGGTATATTATTATAAAACAGACATTTTGAATCATTATTTTTCAAATATATATATATATATATATATATATATATATATATATATATATTCAAATTTTGAATATCACTATAGTAGCAAAATATAAAACAAAATTAATTTCGGTATTTTTGTATATCGTACAACCAATTTTATTTTGCTTTTTCATAATGGTGTGCAAAAGATTTAATATACACACGTTATATAACTGAACTGTTTATTTTTTTTTTTTACTTGTTAGTTATTTTAACTAATTGAAATTTAAAATAATAATGGGTGTTGGAATCTGAGATTTCAATATTTTTTTCTAAAAACAGGACCCGTGACGACTCCTTTATAGAAATTGTATTACGTTTATTTATACCGTCTTTACTCCTTCCTACTTTACAGCCTTCAGAGTAACTTTATATAACAGTTTAGGTCATAGTCGTTGGAATTTCATTGGTCGAAAACACTTCGAAGGAATAGAGACTCGACGAAGATGACTTTTTCACGAAGTTGATGTTTAATTACCGGGGTCACTAACTAGGCAAAATACGTCCAGTGAAATGTGATGTCATAAACATGCATTTTTATTCATAAAACTGAAATTGATTATTCCTGTTAAAATGACCTAATTTTTCATTGTCTTTCCATTCTGTCATTCTGTGTATTAATTTTAAAGTTTAACTGCTCGAAGTAAATTTGTTGAAGTAAATTTTCTTTTTCATGCAATTAGGGGTTGCAATAAAGTAGACAAAATCTTTTAATCGGAGCATAGTTTATAGAAGCGTATGTCGCTACGGATTTATAAAAGTGTACCAGTATTATTATTTTTCAGGAATAATAAAGACTTTCAAGTTACATTCCTTCATAATTCCCTCCACTAAAGCCTTTTTTTCATGCAAGATATCTTCTTTTAGTTATGAACTTTATGCATTATTGCGTAAACCTTTGATAAGATTATTACTTTAGCTCCTAATAACATTATCACTTAACTTCTTTCATAACATTAAATTCAACGTAAGATAATAATTGAAATGAATAAATCGATTGAGGTATATCACTCAACTATCAGTTATTGAAATATCTTTATATTAAACTAAAATTAGGTGCTATTGTGAATATAGCACATTCTAACACTAATATTACACAAACAAAATAAAGAAATAATCAGAAATAAAAACTTTAGTATTTTAATATGAACAAAAATCAAACTAATTTATACTTAATAATTTCATACACATTGTTCATATAAATGTACACAAAAAATAATATTGTTCATTAATGAAATAATAACTGGATGATCATATTTCTGAAAATATATATATATACAAATTCTTATTGACTAAGTTACATGCGATGCTAATTCTTTAATTATTAAGTTTTACATATCAATACTATCTCATTAACCATTTAACATGAATATTTTTAGTTTTTTTCTTTGTAATTTTTTCCCGAATTCCACCTATCTCTCTCACTATATATATAAATATATATATATACTAAAATATTCTAAAAATCTACAAAGAATTTAAATGGTATCATTTGCAAATATTCTCAGTTAATTAGTATTTCAGTTCTTTATCCTCAAAGGACGTAGCATTTGTACATTGTATTTTAAAAGTGTATCTCTTTTCGTCGTTTTACTTAAATAATTCTATTCATTCACATATATTTTGTTGACAGTTCATTTGTAGCAAACTTCTAATTAATAATTAATTAACCTTGAACGATATTTGAAATGAGAAATGTTAAAGGTTACATTTTGTGTATATATAACAAATTCTGTAATTTGTATAGGTTAGAAGTTAACTTTTATACATATGTAGTTTAATTCTAAATTTCACATTTTAGATTTTCTTTTCGACAAACATAATAAGTTATTGAAATATTATACCTTTATTATTGACGATTTATTTTTGTAAAAAGGGGGGGGGGGGATAATTTCTCTTAATAATCCCTTATTTCTCTCAAATACCAATGCTTCATTTTTTTTTTATATAGAATTACTTATATTTTCCACCAGGTGTCCCAAAAATGACCGGTGATTTTAAAATTCAATAACTTGGAAACGGTGACAGATATTTAAAAAAAATCTTGCAGGAGTGTTATGTAAGATGTCAGGAGTTTGTATGCTACGATTCTCAGTTTTAGTTACAAATAGGATCTCGATAGATGGCCCTGCAAGCTATAACCGCTAAATCCAGGCTCGATTTTTCGACCTCTCTCTTATTCCATGCGAAAAAGGGAGATTAAAACGTTTTGAATGCATCCCGCAGTACCAAAAATCCGGTCTGGACAGAACACCTATTGCGCTTAGCGCTTTTAATGTTTGAAATTCTAAATAAAATAATAAATCACAGTAAAAAAAAAAAAAAAAAAAAAAAAAAAAAAAAAAAAAAAAAACTCTTGGCATCATACATAACACTCCAGCAAGAATTTTTTAAATATCTGTCACCGTTCGTAAGTTATCGAATTAAAATCATCGGTAATTTTTGGGACACCCGGTATTATGTTGTGTTATCTTCAAACAGCAAAATAATTCAAGAGCGACAGAATGGTTATTATTTTTATTTATTTTTTAAATAAATAAAATAAAATAAAATTGCTCTTAATCAGAGTTGGGCAAATTTGTAATTGCAATTATCTGCATTGTAATTACCATTGCATTGTATGTAATTAATTTTAGTTAGAAATGCAAGCCGTAAAAAATTCTTGCAGCACTATAGCCGGAACAGTCCCCATGCCATTGTTTGACAAAATTTCTGCGTTTGAATGTGTGTAACTATAATCAATTACACACAAATTAATTTTCTATTATGTTGTGTTATCTTCAAACAGCAAAATAATTCAGTAGCCACAGAATGGTTATTGTATTTTATTATTTTTTTAATAAATAAAATAAAAAATAAAATTGTTCTTAATGATATTTTAGTTCTCTCAAATACCAAAGTTTATTTTTTATATAGAATTATTTATTTTTTCTGTTATGCTGTGTTATCTTTAACCCTTTCGCAGCGCAACCCGAGAGTTTCTCGGGCAACGTAAAAGTAGCAAAATTTGCGCAACACGAGATTTCATCGGGGATGCATTTTCTCCGTCTAATTAACCCGCCTTGATCATTCCCATCAGTTACTTTTCATTATAACTTTTGCCTTATCTAATCGGAGCATTTTCCCGATTAAATCAGATGAAAATCTTTGTTTCGACTAAAAATTCTTAAAAGACGCTCGTCGCGAAGGAATTAAGTACGAAATTTTTGAAGCTATTTTGATAAAACTATTATGCAGCGAGAGGGTTAAACAGCAAAATAATTCAGTAGCGACAGAATAGTTATTATGTTTTATTTTTTAAATAAATAAATAAAATAATTTAAAGTAAAGTAATAATGTAAAGTAATAATGATCCGTTATTTCTTTCAAATAAAGTTAAATTTTTTATCTCAAATTACTTACATTTTCTGCTATTTTGTATTATCTTTAAATAGCTAAAAAATTCAATATGTGTTTTCTTTTAACAGAAAAATAATTCAGTAGCGACAGAATAGTTATTATTATTTATTCTTTTTAATAAATAAATAAAATAAAATGAAGTAAAATTCCGCTTAATGATCCGTTATTTCTCTCAAATACCAAAGTTTCTTTTTATATAGAATTAGTTATATTTTCTATTACATTGTGTTACTTTTAAAAAGCAAAATAATTCAGTAACGACAAAATAATAATTATTATTTATATTTTTTAAACAAGTAAAATAAAATAAAGTAAAATTATTCTTTATGATCCTCCAATTCTCTCAAATACTAAAGTTTCATTTTAATATGAAATTACTTACTTTTTTTCCTATTATCTTTCAATACCTAATTAATTCAATAACAACTTAATACTTATTTTTGTTATTTATTTCAGTAAAAAAATAATTAAGAAAAATGTGATGAAATAATAATTAAAACAAAATTTATCTTAATGGTCCATTATTTCTCCAAAACATCAAAGTTTCTTTCTATGTCGAATTATTTATATTTTCTATCATTTTGCATTATCTTTAAATAGAAAAATAATTCAGTAGCGACAGACTAGTTACTAGTTACTTTTTATTATTATTGAACAAGCATTGTTTTCAAAATTCATAAAACAACCCTATTACAGAACATTCCTCAATGTCAACGTATTATTCATGAAGTTTTAGTTGAACAAGAATTTTTAACAAGTTGAAAATTGCTCGTCAAACGTGGCAAATGAGGTGCGATCGTACTATAACTAGGTTTATAATTATTTTTTGCACCCCATATTGTACTGAATGTATATTTTTTTGCACTTCATAAGTGCAAGTCTGTAACATCATTAAAATGCACTTGCAATAATTTTTCCCATTCCCCGTAATGTAACGCAAAACTTTTGACTGTCTCTGTAATTAAACTATACACCAATTTTCATAAAATTTGAAATGGCTCGGCAAAATTTTGCAACAATTATATATATATATATAATTTAAGACCATTCGGAAGGCTGTAACATCATTAAAATGCACTTGCAATATTTTTTTTCCCCCGTTGGCCGTAATGTAACGGAAACATTTGACCGACCTCGTAATTAAACTATACATTCGATTTTCATAAAATTTGAAATGGCTCGACAAAATGTTGCAACAATTATATATTTAAAATTTCAGACCATTCGGAAGGCTGTAACATCATTAAAATGCCCTTGCAATAATTTTTCCCATTGGCCGTAATCTAAAGAAAAACTTTTGACTGTCCCTGTAATTAAACTATACATCCGATTTTCATAAAATTTTAAATGGCTCGACAAAATTATACAACAATCATATATTTAAAATTTCAGACCATTCGGTTGGGTAGTTTTTGCTCTGTTATATGCGGACAGACAGACTGACAGACAGACAAACGGACTGAACGACGACTATAGGTGCTACGTGTTTATATAATTACGAACGCACCTAAAAACGTAATCTAATCAATTAATAGTGAATAAAATTTGTGAATAAAATCAATTTTTTCCTTAACCTTTTACTACAGTCAAAGAAATTGTCACATAAACTATTGCGAGCGATCTTAAGACCTCTAGATCTAATTATACATAGAATGACACAAAATGTATAACGCTTCCGGGGTTGAACTCATCCGTTTCCTGATAATCCAAACGCGGCCACGTTAGGCTTAAGCATTCCAATGCCGTATTTGCCGACTGCCTTATTTAATCTGTCTATCTATTTGTTGTGTAACATATTCTTCTTCAATTTTTCTCAAACCTTCAAAATGTATACAATTATAACGCTTTAAGATCTAATTTAAAAATAACCAGATACCAACAACACGGTTCCGATGTATACAAGCGATTACCGTTGCCATTCATAAGCACAAATTACAAATCCAAAAACAAATGAATGACTCTTTCAGCTATTCATTAAATGCTCTTAAAATATTTTTCAAAAGCATATTAATATTTTGAAATACGTTTTTCACTTTTGTTTTCATTTATTTACAGTTTGAATTCAGTATACACGGTTAAAAATATCGCGAAAAATTACCTCTGTTTTTCAAGGCTATCTATTTTCTGACCAATGAGTTCGGTGATTCATTCCCGTGAATTATTTTGTACCGGATTAACGTTTCCTTTCTAAAAACAAACGTATTTCAAATTATTTAAAAGCTTTATTAAGGTTTTACAAATATTTTAAGAGCAAAATCGGATGTCGACCGTAATTTTAATGATTCGTTCAAAGAGTCATTCAATTGCTTCTGGATTTGGAATTTGTGTTGTACATGTGGCATTACGACACGCGAGTGATTGTTGATTTGATTTTCAATCTTAAAACGTTGAGTAAAACGTGCTTTCTTTTCCACTATTCGCAAAAGTTACATTTTTAGACAGATTATTCAAAATAAATTAATATTTATGCGATTACATTCAATTATCTAATATTCTGCTGCGATAACTTTAGTTTAAATTAGATTGGTAGCTTTATCTATCCCTATATGAAAGTAAACAAACAATTGATTCATTCGTCTTGAACTTATTATATTAAAACAAACGTTTATATGCTCTGTTGCGCCATCTGTTGGTAGTTAAAAAAGGAAACTTTCTTTTTAAAATGTTTTTTGAATTCTGAAGACATTGGGGGGGGGGGGGGATGAATATTTCTTATAAAATGAAATTAGAATATCAGAAATATGTAATGCCGTGTATTACATACATATATATATGTATATAGTATATCAATGCATTATTATAATAAATAAAATTTTGTATTTTGTAGGGAAAATAAATTTGTAATTTATTAACAGAATTTGGGAAAATAAATTGTTAATGTAATTAATACTTGCAATTTACTTATGTGATAAAAGATGATTTTTAATTATCAAAATTTATTACAGGTTTCTTTTATGTATGTTTAAAAAAAATCGGGATTTTCTCTGTTCAACTTTTTAAAATTTAAGTTATATAATTATTATTTTGGCAATTAATAAAAACAAATAAACTTTCTGTTGGAATTGTCTTTTATTTTACCACATGCCATCAGATAAAATAGTTAATTGATAATATGTTTTAAAATAACATTATTAGTACTAATTTGAATGTTTTTGTGAAATATTTCTTCAAATTTTGTGAGTGAAGTTCATTTGCATACTTTATATCAGTATTTTACCAATTCAATTAATAATTTTCTTGCCAATTAAATTTCAATGAAAAATGGGCTGTTTTTACTTTACCCCACCTGACCCTATAAGTCAGACAAGACAAAATTTATTACTTCACAATTCTTTTTATAATGCAATGCTATATAATTTTTTTGAAAATGCAAACACGTCATTCTGACGGGCTATATTCTAGTTATGAATAAAATACTCTACTAACTGACAGAATATTTTTCCTGTATCATAATTTATGTACAGGATATTTATAATTAAAATTCACCTGATCGGAGTAATATTACTAAAATAAAAATCCTACTGTTATCTAGTTAAAATGACTGATTCTTTAGAAATAATTAAAAGCTACGGCCTATGAAGCGAGTAACTGAAGGTTAATATAATCAAAGTTTAATATAAGAAGTTAATACGAGAGTCTCTGTTGTATCACTTCCGCAACATATAGATTTTTCTTTTCTTTTAGCAAGAAAATTGTGTTTTGGGAAATCGATGATGCTCGATTAAAATAAATAAAAGTTGGTTAAACAGAAAAATATTTAATTAAAAGTTTCGGCTTTAAACATTTTAAGTTCAAAACTAATTTATGTGCAAAAGCATTAGACACGCCTCCATGTATTAGGGGGTACTGTACAGTGATGGAACAGTGTAGCAGCAGAAAATCAATTGACACCACAAAATTTTATTAGTATTCTTCATTTAACTTCAGGACACAATTTCTGAGATTTTTGAAGGCGAAGAAAACTATAAAAATTTAGTGGGGACAACCGCTCAACTACTGCGCCACTGTTCCATCACTGCGGTGTATACTTTGTTTCAACTTTCACACTTGACGGGGATTCAACTAATAATAATAAATTTCTGAAGACAGGATTTTCTATACTGCCTGAAGAAAAAAAAAAGAACATTATTCATAATATCCATTTCAAGTTACACATATTGGGAATTTTTTCAACAGAGAATACCAAATGACATTTCATCACAATAAATTAAGATTTAAGTTCAATTTTAACATTTCTAATCCAAGAACATAAATAAACCAAAGTTCTAAATTATTTTTAGTTATGATGAAATTCATTAATTTATAACGGAATTGAAATTGATTTTCCGATTAAGGAATTCAAAATATTAAAATTCTAAGCATTCTAAATTAAAACTGACAGAAGGTAATTTAACTTTCATGTAATTTCTAAAGCGTAGATGTATTTCTCTTACCTTTTGAATTGAGATCAATATAAAATGAATGAACTGAATCTGGATTTTCATTAAGAGATCTGAAGCACACATTTAAATATAAAAATGATTATGTCAAGAAGAATTTCCATTTTGAGATATAAAAATAAATTATAAATATAAAAGTGATCTTTTTTATGCTTATAATGTACCGCATGTAAAAATCACATAGTTAAGTGTCCCCATTTTTAACAATCCAAAATAGCTGAAAGTTGTTTATGATTTCGGTTCGCCTGTCTGTATGGCCGTCTGTTTCTCTGTCTGTGTTCACTGCAACTCTTGAAAATACGTTTAGATTTTAAATTGACAGCTATGCATTATTGAGGTCTTACCGTGGCATAATTTATATTGAAGACGAAGTGCATTTTTAGTTATCATATAGTTACTATATAGCAATTATAGTTTCTTATAGTTTAATACACAATATAATTCGGATGCATTACAATTCATGGGTCAAAATTTTTGAAGCACTTTTTTTATTTTGTTATGGGTGTCCGACACACATTTTAAAATAATTTTCATTTATTGAGTTAAAATTTTGAATTTTTTTGTGATGGTTAATCATATTATTTTTAAACAATATCACATGATAAAACTTCTCATTTTTTAAACTTAAAATTTAAAATTTATTAAAAAAGTGGGGTAATTTAAAATCATTATAACTCGAAATATTATTTGTAAAATTTCATTTTTTTTTAAATTTAAATAAACATAAATATGTAAGTTTTAATTCTGATTCAGCATTTAAAAATTAAAAAATATTAATTTAAATAAAAATTTAAAATATTTATAGTAAAAATTAAAAAAATAATGATGTAACTTAAAAAAAAATCATATTTTCAAAAGTAAATGTATTTTTCTTTTAATTTTCTGAATCAGAATTAAAGTAAAACAATTGAAAAAGATATGTTTTAAGTCTGAAACATTTATCTTTAACGGTTCTTGACTTATAACAATTTAAATACGATAAATGGTGAAAAAGACATCATGAAGAAAAACTCATTTTCACAAAAAGTCCTTTCCGTAACAACCATTGCTTGAAAGCTAGATTTTGGGAACAAACCAAAACGATAAAATTGATATTACCTGTTTCAATTAAGATAGACACGTGATTTAGTCGCCGTTTTAAGCAGAAAAAATAGAGAAATTTTTAATGAAATAATTTTTTCTAGAAAATTCGAAGATTTTTGTGTCCCGGGCCCCCTTAGGTTCAAGCATTACAAAATTTACAAAAAAAGATATAGAGATACACTAAATCATGTTTCTTAAAGAAAATGGTGTAGATAGTAATAATATATCAGTAGACAGTACTGGTTTAAATTGCCACTTGTAAAAATTGATATGCCTTATTTTGATTCGGGATAACATATCTTACGCAGAAAAAAATAAGACATTTAGTATTTAATGTCCTTTTTCAGATACACACACACACACAAAAAAAAAAAACCGTATGTATTTATTGTATATTATACAGACCTTCAAGCGTATTCAAGAATAATTAAATTGTAATACGTTGAATGGTATCTAAAGCATCTCTAGATGATATACAGCGCTACCCGAAAAATTGAATAAATTAACTTATATGGATGAGGTTTATAGAAAATTCGATTTCAAGTGTCTTACTGGTTTTTTGCCTGAACTAAATTTTACGAGGGCTGCTCAGTAATGAATGATCATATTTTTTTATTAGCATACTTTATTGCACACAAATTTACTTTTATGTTCCATTGTTAGCTTAATGTGTAATGGATATGTGGTAATTGTTTTGTTCATTCGTTTCCAGTAGTACGTCAGTGGCAGCCATGAAAGTTCAGATAGTTTCAATATTGCTTACGGAAACGATGAAGGCAACAAGCATTGACCAAGTATGATCATGCCTGATGGAAAGTTTGCTTTAGCCAGAAGAAATCGTCAGTCGAAGCGTATTATTACATTAGGGGATTCATCTGATTTCCATGTAACATCACCTTCAATTTGGAACAACATCCACGCGAACGTCCCGTTGTTCGGGTATAAGGAGTCTTAGAAATCAGGGAGCACAGACACGTCACATGTACACTTTTCTGTTACCAATGTTGTGGGTGGTCTGCCATTATAATTGCAATATTTTTAATAGTCCTCATATCCAACGATCTTCTCTGACAATAATAGCGACGGTATTATGTTGACTTCTATAAGCTCAGTTACAGGAACACCGTGTCCATCTATCTTTGATGATGATTGTCTTTCTTTTCCTTAAGCATCACAAACTATCATCTAATTGTACTACAGGAAAGAACAGACTCTCCATAAGTCTCCTATAGCTTACTATTCGACTGATGATTTCTTCTGGGGAAAGCAAAATTTCCATTGGACAAGAGTATACTTGGTCGTCGCGTGTTGGCTCCATCGTTCCCGTAGGCTAGGGCTCCTATAATACAGGCTGAATCGTTAAGCATTCTGTTTCCCACTTAGACCAATGAGAGATTGTTGCCCACGCAGCATGACTTATCGTCCTTCTCCTGCTGGCCATTAAATGGCAGCGTGAGTCCGTCCGTATTTATAGGAGCCTTACCGTAGGCGATACTGAAAGTATCTGAACTTTCATGACTGCCACTGACGTACGACTGGAAATAAATGAACAAAAAAATTACTATGTATTCATTATACATTAAGCTAACAATGGGACATAGAAGTAAATGTGTGTGCAATAAAATAATGCCAAAAAATTATGATGTTTCTTTATTCAACAGCCATCAAACTATGCAATGTGTTTTGACGATAATAGAATCTATACAGAGTTGCACTGAAATGACATAAATACATAATTTTCTATGTATGGTAAGATTATTGCCAGAAAAAAAATAGCCAATTTGTACATATTTTAGCCGAGTAAAATTTTTAGTTGAATTAAATACATTTAGTTGATTTAAATCCACTGAAAACATGTAAGAAGACAGGCTGTACAAAAGAATTCGCATACATTAGCACCTAATGAGAGTAGTTAAAGAAATTGGGTTTTTAATTATGTTATGTATTTTCTAAATTTTTTATTTACTCTTACTTACATTTATGGAAAGTTCGCCCATCATCGTGTTTTCCAGTCGCTTCATGTTCTATTAAACAGTGTATTTTTAAAGAACTCAATAAAAGAAACCGGTCTCTACAGACTTGGTTTGTTTGTCTGAGCAGTCCATCAAAGTTTCACCCAGCATTCAAATCAAATGATTTATTTAGCTATCTCCTAGGATATTATATTTTTTTGTTTTTTCTCTAACTGTTGTTAGTTTTAATCTATTCATAATATAAATGTACAAATTTGAGAAATATAAAGATGTACTTAAGATGTAATTTGAGAAAATATTTCAATAAAACTATGGCCGAAGCTGTGTTTTTATTGTGTCGTTAAGATACTTTTTTGCAATCTTAATTACATTTTTTAAAAATTATTTTATTTAAAAATTATTCAGCTGTATATCAAAAACGGTTTGTTTTTCTTCGTACGTTCATTCACAGTGCATTTCTGACTGTTTTTTTTTTTCTCTCTCAGACTGGAAATGTGTTTTTTAATTACCGAATAATGCTGTTTAATGTGTCTAAAGAAACGAAAGGCAGTTTAATATTGAAATGAATGAAGGTTTACCGTATATGTCTGTGGAATTTTAAGAACTTCGGGTGAATATTTCTGATAGGTCATCAGAAATTAAAAAAAAAATAAAAATAAATGCATTTTCTTAAAAACAAAACATGATTTTCATTTTTAAAAAAAAAAGATTTACTTTAACGTCCTATCTGCAAAAGGTATGGTTATATATTTGATCACCTGCAATTTATGTAATTTTGTAGAAACAATTAACAACCGCTATGAATATCGGATAGTCCCCTGAAGTTCTACAGCTATTTATATAAATTAACAAACATAATATTTAAATAAAAAAGGAAAGTGTCCAGTTAAACTGATGGCATTGATCTCACTGGCTATTCACACTAACTGTATATTATACTCTTATTTCAAAGAATAATGCCCCTCGAAAAACAAATTGAAGGGGGGATAGTCCACCCCCCCATTTCCACTCTCTATGCTTAAACCAATGAACCTCCAGATGTCATCAGGGAAGCGCCTTATTGAAATAAACCGCTGTACCAGATTTGAAGCATATCGGATAGAAAAACCCATTTATCTAAATTAAGGCGGTATTAGCCCCCCGTTCCCCCTTTGTATTTAACCAATGAGCTTCCAAATCTAATCAGGGAAGCGCCGTTTCAAAACAAATCGGTATACCAAATGTGAAGCAAATCAGATAGAAAAACCCATTTATCTAAATTAATGGGGGTATTAGCCCCCGTTCCTCCCTTTAGACTTAAACAATGAACCTTTAAATCTAATCAGGGAAGCGCCTTATCAGAATTAATTGGTGGATTAAATTTGAAGAAAATCTGATAATTCTGCAGGAAAAACCAATTTATTTAAGTTAAGGGGTGGATTAGCCCCCCATTCACCCCCTTTATATTTAACCAATGAGCCCCAAAACTAATCAGGGAAGCACCTTATCAGAATGAACCTAGAAAAAAATGAAGCAAATCGGTTATTTTTATCAAGAGTTATCAAGAGAGTACATATGTACGTACATATATACATACAGAACCAGCGGCCACATTAGCTCTCAGGCTTTGGTAGCCTGTGAGCTAAAATATCCATCAAAGTGATAATTTTAATGAGTATATCTATGAATGTTTTCATTTTGTAACTTAAATTGCAATTATTTACATTCTTTGTAACACAAAATCTATCTTTATTTTTTAAAAGTAGTAAAATATTATTATTTTTATCGTAGGGACATATTATAGTAAATAGCAAATATTGCAGTAGTTTACCGTAATATTAAAACAATTAAAAAGTAATAGCATTGAAATAATTTACATAGCAAGTGAAATCGTTTTACCACATTCCGACATAGTCGAAAAGTGTTTATGAATTCAGTTAGTCTGTCTGTGTTCCGTCTGTCCGTGCTTTAACTCTCATAAACATACTAGGTTTGTCTTTCAATTAATATATGTTAATGATGTTTGCTATTACATGGTTTTTTAGTTCGTTTATAGGGGCACTCAAAAGAACTCCGTTACATTACGGTCTAATTGGAAAAATCGCTCCCAGTGTATTTTAATGACATTACTCTATTACAAATGTAGTGAAATTATTATGAATTACTCTGCTGCACTAAAAAATGCTTTCTGTAGTATATGTAACATATACTTGTTATAATTCGTTTGCAGGAACAATAAAAATATTTCTTTTACAATATGATAAGCGGAAAAAACAATCGGATGTATTTTAATGATGTTATTCTATACAAACATAACAAACATCTTACAAACACAATGGAATTGGTATGAATTTTTGAGGTGCACTTAAACATGCTTTCTGTAAAACATGAAGAGTAAAAAAATAACCATTCATTTACAAGGTTACACAAAAGAATTCAGTTACATAATGATTTATGAGGAAAATTGTTTAGTGTTTACAGCGTATGTTATTGTCACTCTATTTCAAACATAATGAAACTGTTATAAATTTCTGAGGTTTACTATTAGATGCTTGCTGTAGGATATGGTAGGAATAACAGTTATTGTTCATTTACAGGGATACAGCAAATTTACCGAATGTAGTAAAGCGAAAATTGCTGTAAGTTCGTTTTCAGTTATAGCATGCATTTTGTAGTTTAACTAGATTTTTACAAGCTACGTGGTGTGTACATATTCTATAAATCAAATTCAGGACTACTCAAAAGAATTCGTAAGCATTACTGAGCATGTTGTGAATTTCTTAATGGAGGTTTTTAAGTCAGTTATGCATTTTCAATCTGAGTTATATTTAGAATACTAAGAGATAATTGTAGAATATCAATAAATTCGATACTACTTAGCTATCCCGTCGACTAATTTCGCCAAATTATAGAAATCGCCAAACCACTCGCCAAATTATACAAATTGACATAATTTTTATTTTAAATAACGAAAGAACAAATAAATTAGTATAACATTAATAAAAATGCAAAGAAAACGTCGAAATAAAATTTCTTGATGACGCAAGCACGCGTAACTTGCTTATAGTCAAGTGAATGTGACATTCATGATCAACCATTATTGGCATTTAATCTTATAGTTTCGAGATAGATTGTTGGTCGACGTTGGATCTTATCAACGTCGATTGTTGGATCTTATCAACGTCGATTGTTGGATCTTATAGTTGGTCGACGGGATAACCAAGTAGAACCTATACAGCCCTTTGTGTACTCCTGTAAATGAATTAAAATTTATTTATAGGAGTACACAAAGGGCTGTATAGACTGTAGCCTGTAGTTGATAATTAATGAAAGTGTGATTTTAGTAGTTTTGGGCTTTTTTTGCCTGACTTTAATATTAGCTTAATGTCTGGAATGTATAAAAATCTGTAGATTTATACACAGCTGTACAAAACAATTTGAGTACATTTCTTTCTGTTTTCAAAAACTGCTGAAGGTGAAATGATCGTGTTATCCGTTTTCTAACTAAATTAATTTAGCATACTGTGTAGAATTATACAAATCCACAGAGTGTATATAGGGCTGTACCAAAGAATTCCATTGTTTCTCAGGCTATAGACTGCCGATGCTGAAATCTCTTTTTTAAATGAGTTATGCGTTTTCTAAATTGTTTTGTTGTCATCATTTTTACCTTACTCAACGGTAAAGTTTCGTAAAGTATTATAGAAATGTGGGAAAGTTTCATAATATATGCTTAAAGCACGATTTCCTTTCTTGTTTTATTTAATAATTTATGTTAAAACAATAACTCAATTATGCTTTGTTTAAAAAATAGGTGTCAAACTCAGTAGCATACCTTAGTAAATATATTTTTTGGAATATTTCGTTGAAATTTGATTTAAAGACCCAGAATAAGTGCGATCATAATATAATACTTCAGTAATCGAGAAATACGACTTTTTAGATATTAAAAAACATGAAACTTTTATACCATAATAAATGAATTTAAAAAATATGTTAAATTTATTAAGAAATATTTGCCTATATTAGAAAATTTAAAAAATCTAAGTTTTAAACACATAAAAAAACATTAAAGGTAATTAAATTAATATATTAATATTTAAAACTTTTGCTTAATTAGATTTGCAAAAAGTTTGCAGCCTTTCTTGGCTCAGATATAATAAATAGATTAATCTTTTTTTTTAACGGATAAGCAGAAAAAATAATGAAAATTAGCGAGCAGGCTAAAAATATTTAAAGTTCTGAACTGTAACCAACTTTCTTCCGGGCTAATTAACTTTTTTAAGAGGAAACCTTTCTGAATTCTTAGCATAAATGCTATTCTTCTATGTGGTGCAAGAGATGGACAATTTTTAGGTGCGGTAAAATATATTTTGAAATACTCGTGAGGCAGTTTTTTTTTGTTTTTTTTTATGTATATATCACGCAATTATGTGAAACAATAAGTCGTTAAAATAATCTTTCCCAGTCAAAGATGCAATTGTTTAAAAAGGCCCCATGCAGCGTGAGATGCTAAGGTAAAGTAGTTTTTTGTGATATATACTATACTTTTTAAATACGGGTTAAAATTAAGTGCAGCTATGCACTCTAAAGGCATATATTGAGAACTCATTTTATCTCATAGGAGAAGAAGAGAATATGTATATATATATATATATATTAAAAAAAAAAAAAAACAAACCCTGTCGGCTCGGCTTACAGGCGCAGGTAGATTTCGAAGCTAAGTACTAATTTCAACAACAAAAACTAAATCATGGTTAGAGATAAACCCACTTTAACAATTTTATCTGGCCTCTTTTGACGCGTATTTGATTTTATTTTTATATAAGAACTGGTTTTATATGAATCATGTTAAGGCGGTATTAAAAAAAAATACGTTTCCATACTTAACAACTTTAAATTTTCTGATCCATTTTCAGATTCATTTTTAAAAGTAAAAACATGAAATTTGCTGACGTGATTTTTGGAAGAGATTTATACGCGACTTGTCTTTTTATGCAACGTTTAAATAATTAGAACTTGATTTATAAACAATTATTTTCCAACACAATCGTTTAGGGAAATTCGGTTCAAAATGCCCACTTTGACATCTTTTTTGAAATATATTCTGCCTCTATCCGAAAATCAACCATTACGGTACATTATATAGCTTCTGAATAACAATACCTACCAATTGGATGCGTTTGAGAGCAAAAATGAATTAAAAAATGAGTCGCAAAAAAAAAAAAGCAGTTTGGATTTGAGTACACCTTATTACGATGATTTTATCTTCAACCACTATGTATTTTTAAATTGTTTTTCCTGTAAGAATTAGTCCTATTAAAAACTTGTCAATATAAAAGTTGTATATAATATTAAGAAGATATATAATAAATTAATGCAGATTTTACATCTTGTGAATTGACGAAGTTATAGATTTTTTTCTCCTTTAACCCCCCCCCCCTTTTTTTTGTTTTCGTTTTTGATTTTTTTTTCTTCGTTACGAATTGGTCCTATCAAAAACTTGTGAGTATAAAAATTGTAGATAATATTTAGAAGAATTATAATAAATTTAATTGGATTTAATATTTTAAGTATTGATGAAATTAGGATTTCTTTGTCCACAAAACCCTATTTTTTCTTCCCTTGAGCCCATTTTTTATTTTATCAAAAATCTGTCATACATAATTTTTTGGCCCTTTTCTTAGAAGTAATAATAACTTTAAACTCATTCTATATGTATTATGATTAAGAAGTTAGTGGGTTTTTTTTTCCACAAAACTCCTCCCTATTTTCACCCCCTTGGTCCGATTATGTCCATTAACGAACTTGACCGAGGTTTTATGTCCCTTGATTTTATGTATCAGTTTGGAAGAGATTCGTGGAGAATTATGGAATTTATCATGTCTATAAAAAAGTGATATAGATAGATAGATAGATAAATAGATAGATGAAGCTTTTTACTGAGGGTGGTTTCGGGTTCTAGGTGTCATGATCGGTGTCGATCTGCAAAATTTTTCAGAAATTCCAACATAGAGGAGATTGCAATAGGTAGCATTTCATACGAAATCTACTTAAAATGGGATAATTTGAGAGACACGTAAATATATTTTTGTCAGTCTGAAAAAGGAATGGGTCGTTTTTGAATTCGAAACAGTTAGAGTTACTTTTTTCTCCTATTTTGTCGCATACTAATAAAGAACTTATCGTCTATTCTATAAAAACCAGTATGCCTTCGTACAGTTTTTGTTGAACAGATATTCATAATATTTTATTTGTTCATTGTATACAGTGTGTCTATAATTAAACGACCCTATTTTAAAGTCGTCTACAGCCGAAATAATTGTTCAGAATGTTGTGAAATTCTGTGGATGACTTAACCCATGACTGGAGACATGAATACATGGAAATTATTCCAGAGGGAAACATTCGCCTTGGATACAATATTTCAAATGAAAATCAAATTTCAAAGTAATTGCTTAAAAGGCGCAAAGGCTAACACAGTGAAAAAGATTCCAAGCCGGGACTCGAACCCGGGCTATCAGTATAGGGCACTGACGTTCTACCGGCTAAACTACTTGGAACGATACCCAGAAAGGAAAATTTCTGACTATTATATGTTGGCAAGGCTACATGCTGGATTTAATTATATTCTGTGTTTGCCCCAGGTTGGTGGCTCACGGTAAATATTCCATCTTGTGCTGCGTTTGTAGCCTTGCCAACATATAATAGTGAGAAATTTTCCTTGCTGGGTATCGTTCCAAGTGGTTTAGTCGGTAGAACGTCAGTGTGCTGTACTGATGGCCTGGGTTCGAGTCCCGGCTTGGAATCTTTTTCACTGTGTTGGCCTGTGCGCCTTTTAAGCAATTACTTTGAAATTTGATTTTCATTTGAAAATGGAGACATGAATTTCCTTACACGATCAGAGACATAGAGTCAAAAAGACTCCAATGTTATTTTTCTTTTTTGTTTTTTTTTGTAAACAGCATTGGAATTTATTTTGGAAACGCAATATATTCTGGAAATCATGTAATGATAAAAGAACTACTTGACGGTACTGAGGAGATTATTTTATTCAAGGAGAAAAACCACCTGATAATCAGAGCTAAAGAACAACGCGGAGTCATTTTGACTCCCATCTCCAGTTACGGGTTAAAAAAAGCATCGGAATTTGTTCGAGCGAAAAAAAATTAGATCTTAATTTCGCCGCCAGAGGATATTTTTTAACGAATTACACATTTAGCATACATTTACGATAGATTGCAAATTTTATTACAACAAACATGTACATCAATCATCATTTTCAGATATCACCTGCAATCGAAATACAGCATGTTCCATAGTTGACAACAGTGTGTTCTGGGAAATTCATTAAAAAACGCCTTCTCGTGGCGAAATTTTAAACTAATTTAATTTCGCTTAAACAAATTCCCATCCCTTTATTATATTTTTCACAAAATGTCACAACTTTATGAACAATAGTTTCGCCTATAGACAACTTTGAAGTAGGGTCGTTTAATTATGGACAACTAGCACTTGTTCTTTTAAACATTTTTATGTGAATAATGGTTATATTTATTTATTATTTTTTGTTGGATATAAGATACAGTCCGAAAAAAAATCCGAACACTGGATATAACTTCAGTTCTAAAACAAGCAAAAGTAAAATAGAAAAAAATGCAAAAAAATAATAATTAATTAAAGAAAAGTTCCATTTTATTTCTTAGAAAGTCTTGTACAATTTCTTGAGTTTCCTTTTGTCATAAAGGTCATGTGCACATTTAAATTAAACGTAACTTTCAAAAGTTAAACAGCATCTTATAACATATTTAACTGCATATTTATTTTTAATATTTAAGTTCATTATACACCGAGAAAAAGCATCTTGATCTACGGGAAAAAATATGGCAAAAAAAAAAAAAAAAAAAAAAAAAAACTTACCAAATCTTCTTTTGAGTTACCCACAATTCAGAAAACCATTCTTTATTATCAGAAACCCCAGAAACCAATATATTTTCGAGATTTAAAGAAGCGTTTATAAAAAACAAAGATTCACTTGCTATTTTCGAAAACATTTCAGAAATAATATTGAAAAATATATTAATCAATATTAAAGAGAAGTGTTGATCATGTAGACATGATTTGAACTATTCATTTATTTTATTATTTTTGTTTAATATAATACTTTATAAGAGCAATACATAATCAGCAAAAGCCTTTTAGATTAAACTGCTTTTGATTTATTTACTGCTTTTGACAGCTTAAAATTATATAAATATAAATAGAATATACTATAATCGTTGCTAGTATAATTAGCATAGCTCTAGGATGCCAATAAACTGTTTATAAAAAATACAAACTAAAAACGATTTCTTTTACTCTAAAATCTGTTAAAATAACAGAAATTTCGCCCAAAATACAAATTTTCTTTTACGGGAAACCAAAACTAGATGTTATATTTCGAAAAACATCAGATAGAGGAGAAGAAATCAAATAAAATAAAATAAAGTTAGCGACTAAAGTATTGACATTTCATGTTGAAGATCGAATAATATGTATTTTGTCTTTTGAAAGGTATGTTTTTGTAACGTTATAACACGTAAATCTATCATGCTGAGCACTAATTGAAACATGTCTGAAAAACGAAGTCAAACAATGAAACTGAAATGCATTTATTTTGGCAGTCACGCTATGTACTGTCACGCATATAGACAATGTTACGTATAGTCAAGCTCTAACACGTGTAATGTCATTGATTATTTTTCTTTTTTTTTTGAAATGCTGAATTCAATTTACTAACAAACACGTCTTCGGATAGTATATAAAAAGACTTGATTTCGGTATAGTAAAAAAACATTATACCTTTATTTTCATTTTTTTAATTTAAACTGCTTCTTTTCATTTTTTCATTTCCTTTTATGCAAGGGTCTGTCCATAAATGATGTCACACTTTTTTTTTCAATGTTTTTCACCCCTCCCCCACCCTTTGTCACTGTCACACTTCACCATACACCGCCCCCGCCTGTCACGTGTGACGCTATGTTACATAAACATGTACTTGCAATTCAGGAATAAAGCAATGCATTATAGAAAATATTTTTAATTTTATTTTTAAATTTTATGTATGTGTTTTAATGACATTTGTGAGCGTAACAATAAAAATTATTCGTGTACTTATTTTGCATGAAATAAGATTAAGGTTTAAAACAGAAGACATAATTAATATACAATAGTAATATTGTATTAATTGTAATTATTGTAATAATTGTAAATTAAATAGTAATATATTATTAAATATCGATATGAAAGAGCAGCTGAAAACAGTAGTATTTTGGAATTTGAAATGGAATTTAATATATATTGATTTCAATTTTATCTTTACTTTATGAATACAAAATACTTTAAAACAGATTGATTTTTTAAAAGAAGCCTTTGTTTTACTTAAATAGAATTGCCATCACATTTCATTTGTCACATTAATATGAACATAAACAAAATTATATACTAAATCATAAAATAGAAATTACCTTGAATAATTTACTATTACGACTCTTCCTCCAATGGAAAATGTGCGTCAAAATGTGCCCAATATGTGATATCACACTTCTTCTTACCCTCTCCCACCCCCTTCTCACAAACTGTCACAATGTCAAGAACACCCCCCCCCCACCTCCAAGCATGAAATCATTTATGGACGGTCCCTAAGAGTGTGTCCCTAAGTACACATTTAAAAAATATATATAATTAAGATTATTTTTATGTTAATTAAGTTTTAAATTGTTAAGCTTTAAATTTTCATTTATGTTTTAAACTTTGCTTACAAATTCTCACCATCGCATTCGCATTTTCTTTAAATTTACACCTAAATGTGAAGCAATATTACCACTAACAGTTGCACAATGCAGCTGAATCAGGTGATTGTGGTCAGTATTACGGAGGGCGAACATCAGGGAGGCTCTTGAGAACATCAACTGCAATTTGTCGGTTAACAAAAGAGCGTCACATATTACCCTAGCGGTGACTTTTGAAACTATATGTATATATATATTTGAAGTATCCTTCGTCCCGCGTCTTTCTAAATCAACCTACTAAATTTACCTCCATTCCCGTAATTATATCTTGCTACAAAACATACGACGTGCTGTGAGTTTAGTTATAACAACCTTATGTATATGTTTGAAATTTATTTTCGAGTTAAACATAAATTGTAACCTATAATTTCTTAATAGAAATAACTTTCTAGCATCTTCAAAGATAGAAATACAAAATTACAACTCACTCAGGTAAGTAATTTTTGAGTTATGCTGAAAAATTACTGGTATTTCGAACTATTTTTATATCACATAAAATGAATTTAACATTAGGAGTTTGAAACTTTAAACACGTATAATTCCTACATTACTTAACTGACTTCCAGTTTTGTATAGGAAATCAAAATTTACCGAAACATCCAAATATGATGTCAAGTTACATGTTAGTATTTAATTATTGTACGTTTGGTACGATTAATACACTGGTTTCCAAAAATTAAGGAAAAACAACAAAAGTTGCGATTACTCAAAATCTTACAAGTAGATTTTAATAAAGCTCAGGCAGAATTTACAACACATAATAAGGTATAAAATAACAGCAAAATAAATTACCAGACGATTGTGGTGTTTCAGAAATTAATACAATTATAAAATAAACAAAATAAATGTATCAGTTTGGTATAGGAAAAGTACCTTTAATATGGAGTATGATCACCCTTATAAGCAATACAGAACATACAGTGAAGAGTGATACTGTAAATTATGCGATCGATAAGTTTGCTGGGAAGTGCGAGCCATTTCTTTTGTAAAGCAATTGTAAGCTTGGCAAGGGTCTGAGGAGGGAGATTGAGAGCAGAGACACATCTTCCTAAAGCATCCCAAAGACGCTCAATGGGGTTCAAGTTCAGTGACCACTCTGGCCATTCCATGCGTTGAATTGTTTGGTGCTGAAGATAATCTTCTACGATGTGAACCCTGTGCGGTCTAGCGTTAACGTCCTGTCACAGGAAATCTTTACCTATTCCACCGGCATAAGGGTGCTCATAAGCATCATGAATGTCATCTCTATAAACGTGAGCATTCAGAGTTCCACGTGGAAAGACATAGGGGTCTGTACGTCCACCCAAACAGGTACCATCTCAAACACAGCCACTGCCTCCTCCATACGAATATCTTTTACGAATGTTTGATGGATGGCAGCATTTTCCCTGTTCTCTCCAAATCAAACAATGCCTACTATCGCTTTGGATGGTAAACTGAAACTCATTTGTGACGAGAACACACCTCCATTGATCAGCCGTCCAGTGGACATGTTGACGTGCCCAACTTAAACGTTCCCTCCGAAGACACTAGGTGAGCGGCACATAAATATCCGGTTGCATCGCGTACAGACCACCTTCATGAAGTTTTCTACGTACAGTAGACGTTGATACCAACCTTCCAGTGACTGTAGCAAGGACGGATTTAAGGTGAGAGGGGGTTGCTGTTCTATTCCTTCGTACACATAACCGCAAATATCTGTCATCGGTGCTTGTCGTAGCTCTTGCTCGTCCTTCGCTGAACCTTCTGGAGGCCGAACCAGTGGTTTGAAAGTGTTTCCAAAGCCTATGAGCAACAGAAGGACTTACATTTAGCAATCTGGCCACCTCTGCCTGACTTTGGCCTACATCCAATCTTCCAATAGCTCTATATCGCAGTTATGCGAACAGATGATATATCGAGGTCATACTAATGAATTGGCTATCTCAGTTTTCTTATCTCATAATAACAGCGACATCAGCCGCCGTACTCTCTAGCATGCATTTTTATGCTCCTCACAGATAACGCAATCCGATTGCAGCACCACTAATTTGCCTTTTGTAATTTTAATCAGCATCAACAACAAGTTAACAAGTTAACAACATATCCAAATTTCATACGGATAGGTAAATTTTTAAACGAGATATCGCTCTTTTTGTGATTTTTCTTTAACTTTTGGAAAACCAGTGTATATAAAGCCATGAGCAAAATTACCTATAGCATTAACTAGAAAACTTGTTATTAATACATTAGTCTCAGCCACTTTGTATACTTTGATTTGCGAGAGAGTTCTTTTTTCCATTTTTTTCACGACTGTACATTTATCGGAACAAGACAGTAAAAGTTCAAAGAGCGCTTAAAACTTTCATTGTTTTAATTATTTAAATGAAAATGCTGATATTTCCAAACAGTTGTTAAAAATTTCTTTAGTTTGATTGCGCATGGTGTATATTTAGATAAAAAGTAGTTTTTATTTAATTTTCTAGGATTAAACCTTGAATAATTCATTTGTTACTATCATTTATATAAATGTATCATTCTGATTAATAATTCTTGCATTTAACGATACTAAAAATTAACAATATTAGGTTTATGAATACAGTTATAAGTGTTGATTTAAGCCTTTATCTCCTGACGGTACTTATAAGTACCATTAAAATAATTTGTTCTAAAATTCATTTAATACATCGATTAGAAGTAATACAGTTTAGAAGGAGTTTTAGATGTATTGCTTTATATTGTTCAAAAAGCATTATTGGTTACACGAAACAAAAAATATTTTTAAAAGGATGATTCCCTTTTCCTTTGCACTTTTTCAGCTTTCTTGGCGTTGGGGAGTGGGGGATTTTTAAATTCGGAAATACTTCTACATTTCTATTGTAAGAACATTATACTTGTACATTTCCTAATTATACAAAATACTAAGAAAGATATTTAAAATAAACGATTTGAGTGAGGTTATAAATATTGCACAAAACCCCTATAAATTAAAGTTTAATTAATCTTTATAAAGCCTTTAATCCTTCTAAATCCCTTTAAAATTTATTAAATGATTATGTAAATCTTCTAATTTGGTTTCAAAAATTCACGAAAAATGCATTAGAAGATAAAATATTCATGAATTCATAATTCAGTACATAAAGGTTTGAATTATAACACATGGTGTGCACACAAAGTTTCTACACTGGTCTGAGAATACAAAATTTATTAAACATTTTTGTACAGCGAACTAAAATTCTTCCAAATATAACCCTTGGGCATCAACACACCACTGCCAGCGTTTTTTCTCCCTGGAAGTCTTTGCGCCCAAGACTGTTAAGGGACCTCGTCGAAGCTGTAATAGTGGATAGATGGAATCGTGTCGAATTGCTTCCCTTTCAGGTCTTTCTTGATCCGGATGAACAAACAAAAGTCGCTGGGAGGAGGTCGGGACTGTAGGGGGGCTTATGGCAGAATTGGCACGTTAAACTTAGCCAAAACTTTGACGGCTGCGAGCGACATGTGAGAGGGCGCATTGTTATGAAGAACAATCCAATCGCCTCTGATGCCTGGGCGGACGCGCCGGGTCAGGTCCGTTTTACGCTGGAATGCACCACCATCCGGCGCGTCCGGCGCGTCCGCCCAGACATCAGAGATGATTGGATTGTTCACCCATGCCCTCTCACACGCCGCTCGTTGCTGCCGAAGTTTTGGCTAAGTTAAACGTGGCAATACTGCCGCAAACCCTCTACAGCCCCGACCTTGCTCTCAGCGACTTTTTTTTTTTTTTTTTTTGTGTTCCTCCGGATCAAGAAAAACCTTAAAGGGATGCAATTCGACACGATTATGGCGATCCAGACAGCTTCGACGAGGTCTCTTAACTGTCTAGCACGCGAAGACTTCCAGGGCGCCTATGAAAAATGGGAAAAACGCTGGAAGCGGTGTGTTGATTACCAAGGGTTATATTTCGAAGAATTTTAGTTCGCTGTACAAAAATGTTTAATAAATGTTGTAAATCTACCTTCGGCAAATATTAGCGAAATTATACCAATAAAACAGACAAAATAATCTGAAAAATAGCCTAAAATAAAACATATTATAAACTAATAACAATCAAACATTAATAAGAAATTTAACATAGCATTTATTTTCATCAGAATTTTTATTTAACAATATCGAATAATTTATTAATAAGAAATAGGTATAATTATGATTCGTAATGCTCATTGAAAATTTGATGAAAAAAATATTTCAAATATTTTACAATCAAAAACAAAACGGACTATTTAACAAAAGTGTATAATAAATGTCAACATCTACCAAAAAGAGGAATGTAGAATTTTGGTAAACTTATTCTTTTTTTTTTCCTTTTCCTACCTATTCCTTTTTTCTTACTTTATTCAATTCACTCAGGTAAACGCATACCAGTAAAACAAAAAATACTAATCTTCCGGCATTTTCAAAACTATACACATATCATTGGTATGTAAAAATATTTTTTAAATACTGCAAATCCTATGTTTAAAAGATCGGTAGATAGATAAGTATAATTCGTTTCACTGTTTCAATCTTTTTTTTTTTTCGAAATATTTTTTCGATTAGAAATTGCTTATTTAAAAAAGTGCAAAAATTTAATTATATTTTTTCTGTTGAGACTATTACGTTGGCTTCGAAGGTAATATTCATTTTTAATTTTAAATATTAGTTAATTATTTTTTTTCCACTTTTGATCTAAAGTAGCAATTCTTTATTATATAATTAGAATTTATTTTTGAACCTCATATTTAGTTATTTCAAAAATCTCTCTGAATAAGTTTCAAATTCTTAGTTTTGTGCCTGTTAAGTTACAACTATATCATTCACATGAATTCTACGGTTTACCGATAAAAATCAGTATTTACTAGTTTACTGACTTTATATATAAATAAAAAAAATCGCTATACAAATTATAAATGTTCAGTTTTTTTTCAAATAAATAAATATATAAGTATGATTAGTTATCCGTATTTTTAATTATTTTCTGCAGAAATTCTTGTAGAGTACAAGTTAAATATTCCTTATTAACAAAAGTAATAATATAATAATAATTAGACTGACGAATCTAAGCTATTCATGTACGTACTATGGGGCTCAGACCCCAACTCTCTAACGCTCACCAACTCCTGTGAATTCAATTCAAATATAAAAAAAATAGCTATACAAAATCATAAATGTTCAATTTTTTCAAAATAAATAAATATATAAGTATGATTATATAAGTTTGATATCCGTATTTTTAAATATTTTCTGCAGAAATTTTTGTAGAGTACAAGTTAAATATTCCTTATTAACAAAAGTAATAATATAATAATAATTAGATTGGCGAATCTAAGCTATTTATGTACATAATATGGGGCTCACACCCCTACTCTCTAACGCTCACCAACTCTCGTGAATTGCAACTCAATTGACATTGGGACTGCTACGAGATCCCAGGTCACTTCGCTCGCTCACTATTATTTTGCTTCAACTCTAGCCAAAATGAGTATTATCATAAATCATTTTAGCATGTGAAATTTAAAAATATTTTTATTGTATTTAAAAGTAATGGAAAACTTCGTTGAAAGTGCAGATAAAAATGCATTTTCTCGCCTATAATATTGTACGGCACTGCTTAAATTAATTTAAAACTCTTTTAAAAACATGACGCTAACGAAATGTAAACAAAACTTTTTCTGCTGTTTCTAAAAGGTAATCTTGATCAGAAAGCTGATTCGCTGAATGCAACACGTCACCGCAAAACCAACCAGTGGCATTGTTCATGCATCGATCAAACCAAGGCTCCAACAATTCGGGCTGACTCACGCCGCCATTAATGATGGAGGTAGCAATAATTTTCTTCTTTATTTTGTTATTCTATGCAGGTAACGGCCGTGTTTAACAAAAGATTCTCTCTGAATTTTGATTTGCTGAATGGGTCGAGTCATGTGACCGTAAATTAACCTGTGGGAATTGTCGGTGTGGTTGTTGTCAAATGGCAAGCTGTAAATTCAGCCTGCTTTCCGAGCCACGTAAGAGAAATATATATATATAGATATATAGATAGATAGATTTTGCACAGTTTTATGTTAGCTCAGGCAAATAATATACATTTAAATACTACTACGCTCGAACAATGTAATATTCAAGATATGTACACCGTTTGGAATTTCAAGTTGCTAGCAGACAACAAGTTTTTCAACAGTTTTTTTTTTTTTTTTTTTTGAAATAATACACTCAAATTTCGTTAAAGCACGCTGCTTGATAGAAAACCGCTGTTGATGAAAAATTAATGAAAAAAATGTATCAGCAAAAATTTGAAAGGTTACACTGCGAAAGCGTCGTACACGGCCACTGGTAAAAACAGAGTGATTCAGAACTCTTTGTCAATACTCGACATGTTGGTTAAGAAGACGATGACAAGCAAAATCACATAGGAACATAGGGTCACAAATGCAATGTAGACGCGCCACATGTTCACAAATTTGGGGACGGCTTCCGCCTGCAGTCGAAAGCCCATTCCAAACAGTGCTGGTAATCACCGGCGGTCAGATACTGCACAGGTTGCACATGGTATGGCTGTAACTCGTCCGCATGAAAGATACGCCAAACGCTGGATTGAGATGCATGTACACGTGCTGCAATATGTCGAGTATAAGCCCCTGGGTCCTTTTCGACTTCGGACAGTACGGCTTCTTCCAACCTACGTGTCCACGTTGTTCTCTGAACACCAGTATCGATCATTCGTGTGTCGAAACGTCCCGTTCCACTTAATCAATGGTGTAGCCGCGTGAACATGGTATGAGTAGGGATACGTCTGCTTGGAAACCCGGAACGATATATTTCTCCAACGGTTGTTCCACTGCAACTGGTCGCCCCGTAAACGATGTGCATATCCGCCAATTCACTATTCGTGTAGCAATGCATCCTTCCTTCAACTCATACATACGAAATACGCTTTTCATCGCCTCTGCCTGCCCAGCTGTCCTCGCGACCTTTAGCGCACTCTTGTGCATCAGGGTTGCGTGTGCGATCCGATGTCCTTATATGATTCTTGCTTGTTATTGTCTTCCTAACCTATATGCCGATTATTGTCAAAGAGTTCTGAAACACCCAGTATATAAATTTCTATCGAAAATAGAATTTTTTCATTATATAATTAGATTTTATCTTTGAACACAGTTCTTTTTATTTAAAAATTCTCTCAAAATTATTTAAAAAATTTAAATTTTGAAATCATTAAAAAGTTAAAGCATTTTAAAGCTTTTTATCAAATTTTAGAATCACACTAAAGTGAATAGTACGAATTACCAGTAAAACTTTAAATTTACTAATCTTTTAACTTTACATAAAAAATTACATTAAAAAAAACGGTAAATTATTGTTTTTTTTTAATACATAAATGATAATCTATGATAGATTTTATTTATATTTTCTGCAGAAATATTTTTTCGAATAAAAATTTCTTTGCTTTTTTAAAAACAAAACCTGAAAAACCTAATATATCTATGTATTTTTCTATCTATTTATTCAAAATTTTATTTTGGTTATCACAAGTAAAATGCATTTTAATACTGAAGAGTATTTAATAAAAAAACTATTATTTTTCTCCTTTAATATGGAATAGGAATGTTTATTATATAATTAGATTTTTTCTTTGAACTCTATTTTCAATTATTTTAAAAAGTCATTATAAATTAACATGCAATTTTTACTTTAGAGGTTATTAAAAAATATAGCATCGATTCAATTAATTGGAGTCATTAGAATAAATCAGATTATATATATGTTTCTGCTAATTACTAATACTTTTCTAATTTTTAGCTTAAATGGTGAACATTTCTTTCTATAAAGCTGGTATGAAACTATTTCTGAAATAATAAATAAAGCAGCATGTTTATGATTATCATTACGTAAACACATATATCTGTGAATTATATGCTTATCTTACTAATAGTTTCTCTAAATGTCAAACATACTGCATAGTCATGGAATAAAGAAATGGCAACCCATTTAGAGAAAATATAAAGTTTTGCGTAGTCTGTATTTACATTTCATAAATTATTTATTTTTATTTATTCATGATTTAGTAAACTGATTTTAGGAAAATATTTTGAATACGACATACTGTAACACTTGATCGTAATGAAAAAGCGTATAATGCATTACGATATTTCAGAAAATGTTATTAATGCTTTTTTTACATTGTGGTTTGTCATTAATTCATTTAATCTAATGTGCGAACACAAATTATAAGCATAAAAACCCAAATGATGTGTTAGTTTGCCATTTTTACTTTACCATATCAATGATTTGCCAAAATAAGGTAGACATTTTGTAAATGTTCATTTATTAAATATAGCTTGTGCTTCATTATTAATTCAAAATGATGTGTATTTAATAAAATTTGATAGATAGATATGATATTGCTTTCCAAATTTGTTATTATTATGATCATTTTGCAGAAATACCTTTTGGAGGACAAATAACTTATTTCTTTTCAAAATTAAATAATAAATAACTAATTATATTTTTCTTCTGTTTGGAGTTTTATTTTGGCTTTCACAAATACAGTTTATTTCAATAATAAGCAGGAGTTAGATTACAACTTTTTTTCCTTCTTAATTCGCACTTTTGCATTATATAATTACAGTTCATCTTTAAGAACTACACTGCTCAAAAATATTAGGGGAGCAAGCAAAAAAGAGAAGAGAACAGTGCAAGACAGTCATGTATTGGCATAAAATGAATAGTACACGTGTATCAATACGCAATATATAAAAAAAAAAAAAATGTAAAAAAAATTGTAAGGCAACTTTTATTCTTTGAAAAGATGAAAAGAACATGAAAAGGTGGTTAGGGCAACAATTTGGTTTCATGTAAATGATAAAAAAGTATTGTTTAGAAATTATGCAAGGTTTTTAATATGGCGTGTAGTCTCCTCGAACAGCTAAGACTGCTGCACACCTGTTTTCCATGGATGCGGTGAGGTTATCGATAAGACTTTGGGGAATACTGTTCCACTGCTCAAGAATTGCAATCTCCAAGTCCCGGACAGTAAAAGGAGGCTTCGATCTCGCAGTAATGCGTCGTCTGAGTATGTCCCAAACATGCTTGATCGGATTTATGTCAGAAGAGCACGCTGGTCATTCCATGCGCCGTATTGTTTTAGCTTCAAGCATGTTTTCCATAAGACGAACTGTATGAAGTCTGGCATTATCATGCATTGAAAAAAAGAAATCACTAATTACTGCAACATAAAATACGACATGAGGTCTCAGTATCTCGTCTGTATTACTTCGGACCGTCAAAGTGCAATTCCGAATGATATGCAAGCCCGTGCGTCCACCTATGCTGATTCCAGCCAATAGCATCAGCCCACATCTTCTGTATTGTGATCTTTCACGAACGAATGAGGGATTATCTTGAGTGTCTCTTCCTCTCCATGCAAGAACACATCAGATGTCATATCCAGACTGTATCGGGACTCGTATGTAAACAGAATTTAACTCCAACAACGTTGCCTCCAAATTTCGATGTTGAGTTCCCCACTTTCTTTGGACCGGACAGTGGCTTGAAGTCAAAGGAATACAGACCACTGGCTTACGTGCCATCCTGCTGAAGCCTATTTCGGACTGTTTGGCTGGACACCCTTCGTCCTTTTGGACAAGAACAACTGTGTTTGTAGCTGGGTAGCTTTGCCCGTTCCGTCTCGACGAGCTGTTAACAGGATATATCGGTCATCAGTTTCTGTGTTAGCACATTTTCGATCTTGCACTTGTCGATGACTACCATTCCATGTGTCTTGGAATCGATTCCACAGCCTTTCATGGACACTTCCTGCGACTCCAACAGCGCCCACTACACTTCGTTGTGTTTCCCCAAATTCAACTGTCCGAATAACACGCCAAGCCATGATTTGTGGTAAATCATGTTGTTGTGTATTTTCAAGCCACCTTTTCTCAAAAAACAAGCTGAGCAATTGAATTTTACAACTGAGGCAGTGAAACAGACGTTTCTGCAAAATGCCAATTTCAGCACTTTTATCCTTTTTCCAGTTTTTGGCGTGATAAACTTTAATTTACATGTGAAGTTTTCTTTATCTGTTTTCTACAGCACTTTAAATTATGGCTGTTTTATTTTACGTTACTTATCGGTATAAATATTTGCTTAATTTCGTTAAAACCATGTGCTCCCCTAATTGTTTTGAGCATTGTATTTTTAGTTATTAGGTAGCTTTCATTACAAAAAGCTACCTATTGCAGCCGTTCGGAGGAAAGCGATTTCAAAAAATTTTGGTATATTTTCATCGATCATGACCCCCAGACCCCGAAACCACCCTCCGTTCAAAAGTTGATATATATATAACCATTAATTAAACATAACCTAACACCATCAAAAACCGTAAATATTATGAATTAAAGCTGAAAGTATAAAAAAAAGTGCCAAATAATTTATTATAAGAAATATTATGGAAGAAAAAATAAGAAAGTGGACACCGACAAATAATGCAAAAGGAAATAATGGTAATTATATATTGAATTACGCTTTCAAGGGCACAGAATTCAATGATATAAGCAATATGGTTGTTTCCTGTGAGAAAAATAAGCTAAAGCTAAAAATTATTTTTCTCTGTGCCCGAACAACCATTATAATCAAGTGAATAGATTAAAAATGAAAACAGAATAGAAACAAATAATATGAAATGGAAAAATCAATAAAACCTGTTTAAATATTTATAGGATATAAAATAGAAATAATACACAACGTACTGATTAATATTTCAGTATATTTCAATATATCCACTCGCACATGGCTACCAAAATATCGTAAAGATTAAGGTGAATAAAACAGTTAAGAAATCACAGAGATTGATACCAAAGGATGCAGTTAATACATTTTGAAATACCATGATAAATGGAATTAATATAATATAAAATAAAATAAATAGAAAGTAATTACATTATTTAAAATAACTAAAATGCACAATTAAATTAATTAATTACTATTTAACAATATGGTCAAAATTTAGCTAAAAAATCCGCCTGGCGAAGGAAATTATAACTGAAAAGGAGCTGCAAAAGACAAAATTTATATCTTATCGTCAAAAGACAAATTTTGGTGCTGCCATCTATTAGTATTTTTATTATTCAAATGTCACAAGATGAACAATTGATAGCCTTTGAATGTAAAAAATTTTATTAACAGCAAAACCAAACAAATCCTTATATATAGATAATTATAAACCTAATATAAACCACACTATATATTTTTTAAAAAACTATTGTTAATACAATTTTTAAAAAAGCATACAAAATATTCTATTATCTTACTCATTTAAACTACACTAAGAATTTAAATAATTCTATAACATTGATAATATATAGCATATAGCTATATGCTATAAAACAAAATAAATTCAATAATAATTAATATAAATATACATTAAAAATAATATAAAAATCGTTAATAATAACTATTATATATAAGATAATTATAAAATGAACAGGAAATAAAAAAAACATATGGAAGTAAATAGAAGATTATCAGATACTTAAATTCCCATTACCTAAAAATCTCAAATATAGTGTGTGAATTATTTTCATACAGCCATAAAAATATTAAAAGTATGAATGTGAGACATTCAAAAACATTAAACCGATAATAAATTTTATAACACAAAGAGGGAATAGATCAATATTAAAAAGAATAGAGGAATAATAATAAAAATAATTACCCAATTTTAATACATACAGTATAACTTTATATATATTAAATATACTCATATGTATATTAATCACTATAAAAATGGCATACTATTAGCAATTAATATGATATTGTCCTTAGTAAATTAAAATTTAATAACAAATGATTGTAAATAAGATAAAACTAAAGCTAAATATAATATTAATGAAAGTCACCAATTACATATAAAATATCAAAACAGTATCCTTATAAAATACGTATCAAAAATATAGTAACTAGTAAATCTGCAGATGCGGAGCCTCAACGTCAGCTCTGCAAGTCATTGTTTTTAGACACACTTTGGTAATATTCAGTTTCCTGCAAACCGCAATTTAAAGTTTTCAAATTATGTAATTATTTATAAGAATAAAAAATACGAAGTTTTCAGACATTAGAAGCATTAAATTAAAAACGTTATGGAAGGATATTTCCAAATTTTCATGAGCTGTTAATTCTGGTATATTTTTAAAATAATAAAGTAGGTTTCTTCAGGGCGGCTCCGCCCCCCTGAACCCCCCGTGGTCTTATTAATTTACATACGTAACTTTTTATTGATTGCGCTAATGGTTAGCGCAAATCTTAGATTTCTTTTTACACTTCCGAGCCCTATTTTTCCATACTGGTAACACAGAAAATGATTTACATTGACGCAATTATATTAAACGTCTAGGTTTTATGAATAAAAATGTAATTTCCTTTAAAAGTAAAATAATTTTCATTCATATTTTCTGAAATGAGGCGGCATTAAGTAGTAACACCCGTCAAAACACATTTTTTCAGGCAATCTAGTTAATGCTTGGTTTTTAAGGATGAAAATATTTATTTCAAGATACAATGACGTCATTTTCGATAGCGATAATTTTGCTGTGCATAATTTTGATATTTACTATATATTTGCTTTTCAAAAGTTTTTTTTTTTTCTCTTTGGAATTTTCGATTAAGAATTAACATTTCTTTTAGCTATGTGCAGACGATAAACCATGAGATATTAGTAACATTTTTTTTTTAATAATAAGAATTAATAACATAACACAAGCCCCTTTTATTTCAACCTCAAAGCGTATTGGTTTTATTTTTGATATATGAGATCAAATTCACCTTCTTTTCGTATTTTCACTTTATTTCTAATATGAAGGCGTATTCATGTCTATTTTTTATTTCATTTCCCTCTCGCACATAAAAATCTTTCAAATCAAAAGTAACTGTTTAGGATAAATTTTTATTCCGGTTCCGGTATTGAATTTTCGTGGCAATGGCAAAAAAAAAAAAAAAAAAAAAAAAAAAAAAAAAAAAAAGATTGTTAAATTTCATAGCAAAATGTCGATTTATTCCTTATGAAAATAATGAAATTTTTAATTTAAAAGAAAAATATTTGAACAAAATAAATAGAACATAGTCTTTCTTTATTTCTGTGGTAAATTCCATCTATATGTAAAGACACAAGGCATTAATTCGTCCCTTTTGACTTTGATTTAACTTCAAACAATTACACATACTTTCACATTTACGATATTTTTAGGTGTAGTTCGCTGCTAGGTAACAGTTAAAAGATAATAAAAACAATTAAATATTTGCTTAAAAAGAAAATTTATATTAAAAAAATATTTTATATTATTGAAACACATATATAAAATCCCTCCATAAAAGTTATACACCGAATTTAAAAACTCTGACAAATGTATACACAAAATTTCAAACTAATATAAATAATGTATGGTTCCAATTAGGAAATTTCATCATCCTTAATTTAGCATTTAAATCCTTCAATCATATGAGCCATTTCTTTTCAACAAAAAAAAAAAAAAAAATGGAAAAATCGTCTGAATTGCTATAGGAAAGCATTAAGTCGCAAAATAAAATGTTCTATATATTCCGAACGAATGAACTAAATTTAACCAAAAACTATACAGCTAAATCCGGGCATATCACCAACATGCATCCTTAATTTTAAGATAATCGGATGCTTTTTACGGCAGTTATCGCGGAACAGACAAACAAACAGACTAACAGAAACCAAAACTTTTCGTGTCTCCACAGTAAGCCTTCACTGACGTTTCGGCAATAATACATATCCATATATATATATATCTGATATTTGTCACACTGTAACTCTCGTATTTATGAACCGATTTGGATGAAACTCGGTATGTACATAGTACATAGCAATGTCTCGACCGAGTTCGTTGGACAGCTTCATGCGCCATCTTGTATTAAAATGGCGGCCATTTAAAATTTTAAAAAAAATTTAAATTTTGAAATGTGGTACCAAAAAATTGACAATTGAAAAATATTTTTTTCTTATGTATTTAACATTGATACAAAGATTCCGGAGCAGTTTTTGTTTCGTCTATATCTTACAAAATGGCTGAGTTATAGCACTTTGAATTTCTAGCGTGGCTGACATTTTGAAGCGTCCTGATTTTTGGCACGCGATAACAGGCGTATTCATGAACCGATTTGGATGAAACTCAGTGTGTACATAGAAAATACCAATATCTCGACCGAGTTCGATGTCCAGCTTCATCCGCCATCTTGTTTCAAAATGGAGGCCATTTAAAAAATTTAATTTTTTTTTAAATTTGAAATGTGGTACCAAAAAATTGACAATTGAAAAATATTTTTTTCTTATGTGTTTGACGTTGATACAAAGATTCCGGAGCAGTTTTTGTTTCGTCTATATCTTAAAAAATGGCTGAGTTATAGTACTTTGAATTTCTAGCGTGGCTGACATTTTGAAACATCCTGAATTTTGGCACGCGATAACAGGCGTATTCATGAACCGATTTGGATGAAACTCGGTGGGTACATAGTACATACCAATGTCTCAACCGAGTTCGTTGGCTAGCTTCATCCGTCATCTTGTTTCAAAATGGCGGCCTTTTAAAAATTTAAAAATTTGAAATGTGGTACCAAAAAATTGACAATTGAAAAATATTTTTTTTTCTTATGTGTTTGACCTTGATACAAAGATTCCGGAGCAGTTTTTGTTTTTAGTCTTTATGTTAAATGGCTGAGCTATAGCACATTGAATTTCTAATGTGGGGAAATTTTGAAAAATCTGATTTTTCCCTTGCGACAGCACTCTTATACATCAACCAATTTAGATGTGAGTGACCATGTGCATAGGAATTACTAAGGTTTCGACCGAGTTCATAGATTAGCTTTGTTGCACGTATTATTATATTGTTTTAAAATGGCGGGCACTTCAAGATATTGCTGAATTTGGCGACCAAATATAAATAACTTTAAATAAAACTAGTTTTGATAACTCTGACTAATTTTGCGAAATTCTCATTCATATTCAGTATTGACAAAAATTAGTATTTAATCTTCTATAATGGAGTTCCACTAGTTTGAATAATATAAGCTGGCTTTTAAAAAATAAAGAATATGAAAGCTACCTCTTCCTCACGGCACTGGCCGGAAGGACTTTTTAAAAATTCGTTCCTGCTTCTAGTTATTTAAAAATTCGTAATACTTCTAGTTGTTTAAAAATTCACCCTAAATTAATTTTAAAATTCTTAATTTTGATAGTTTTAGAAAAAGGACAAACAATTAATTAAATACAGTGTGTCCTAAAAGTTCCCTTACTCCAACTTAAAGAGCTCATTTTCCATGATTTTTTTTATCTTTAATTTTATCGTCTGCTTATCATTGCATCAATTCTTGAGTTTTTATCGTTTGGTTCTTTTCGCGCTCAATTGGCGCGAGAATAAAGTTCTACGTTATTTTGTACTTCATAGTGAAATGATTTTATCACGCATTCAGAGAATTGCGCTGATTGAAACTTCTTTTGAATGTAAATCGTACGAAAGTTACAAAGAAGTTTGGCGAAATAAATATCCAAATGATATAATAACGAGTAAAGATAAGCTATACAGACTCGTTCGACAATTTCGTAATACAGGTTCGGTGGAAGACAAGCACAGGAGTGGAAGGCCGAAATTTGTTACATCAGCCTTTATGCCTGCTATACAAGTGATGATACCTGAAGAATTTTTAACGTTCGACTCATCTCAAAAAATCTTTGCCCACATCGATCCCCCAATCTGAACATCCCGGACTTTTCCCTGGGGATATTTACAGAACAAAGTTTATGCAAATAATACTCAAACAATAGATGATTTGAAAAATGCCATTACTCAAAGGATACAAGAAGTCAGTAGCAGCATGTTAAAACGCGTTTCTACAAACATGCGCGGACTATTTGATCTTTGTTTCCCAGATAGAGATGAATATTTTGAGCATTTATTAAAAAGATAAGTTCAGTAATTTTTTCTAAGTGATGTTATAAGGGCCTTTTATCATTTGCATAAAAGTAATCGTTTTAAGGTTTGTTATTTTGTGAATAATAAATACATATATCGTCACGTCAGTACGGAAACTTTTAGAACACTCTGTATTTTATATTTAGACTCAAACAGATTATTTAACACTAGACATGCTTACTGTCGTATTAAACTCCGTTAGATCATTTATCGAATCATGGTTTTTTTATGGTTTGGCTGAAAACGTATTTACTTGAAATGCATTAGAAGAAAGATTGTGTAGAGAATGTTTCTAAACTAAAAGGTATGAAATGTGTATTTATTTCAGAAAATATTGCGTTATTAAGACCTTTTTAAGAAATTCTTAATTTTGAGACTTTTAGATAAGGGATAACTAATTAATTAAATATTTTATATTTAGACTGAAACGGATTATTTAACACTAGAACTGCTTACTGTCGCATTAAAATCCCCTAAATCGTTTTTCGAATCATGGCTTTTTGATGGTTTGGATAGGAGCGTATTTACTTGAAATTCATTAGACAAAAGATTCTGGAGAGAATGTTTCTAACCTAAAAGATATGAAATGTGTATTTATTTCAGAAATTTTTTCGTTATTTAAGACCTTGGTGTTCACTTAATCGCAGTGTGCTTTTAATGTAGATATTCGTCAATTTCTTTTATTATTATTATATTTTAGAAATTCTTTTGAATTAAATTACATACTGTATTTTAAGGTTTTTGATAGAAAAAAACTCAAATATAAGAGTAACGTGATCACAGATAAAACAAGTCGGAAATTGTACGTCAAACGTGGTAAACGAGTTGCGTTCATACTATTACTACTTTTAGAAATGTTCAGATCGTGGAGCAATAGCTGTTGCACTCTTATGCAAAAATACATGAATACAAAATTTATTACGATTATATATACTAAATTCAGTAATACGGAAATAATATGACTCCATCTTAAATAGGACGTAATCATCATGACAACCTACAACCATTACCTATCATGGGATATCATTGAATTAATTACGCATGATAGGATTGAATAGAATGAAAAATACTTTTATTAATATATTTTTAAGTTTTGATTCGATTTTCATAAAATTTGAAATGACTTGACAAAATTCAGCTGCGATTATATATATTAAATTTCAAGCCATTCGGTTAGGTAGTTTTTGCACTGTTATAATCCGAACAGACTGACAGACAGACGAACGGACCAGAAGACGAGTATAAGTGCTGCTTATTTATATAATTACGAACGCACCTAAAAAGCAAAAGTGATAAGACAACAAAATTTAGCCAATGAAGATACAGCAGGACCACAAAACGATTTAACCACAGATGTAAAAATTGATATCGAGGATAAGAAGATTTATTGAGTACAATTAAATTTTCGATCATTGAAAATTAAGTTGATGATTATTACGAAACCATACGCTAAATTGAAGACGAAAACACAAGCAGTCACATGTATTCATAAAACAAGCAAAACCGTTCTGTTTATTCCTCTTGTGATAAAGATTGAAAATAAAAGTACGTTTAATCGAAATGCAAATAATTGTGTTTTCTGAATTATCGATGCTGGTTGCGCATGACACATGTAATATTTTACTCATTTTTCATATGGATGTATTTGAGAATACAAGAATGCATTAAGACACTAATTGTTCTTATGAAACTTACGTTTGTTAAACGAATTAAAACTCGGTTTACACTTTTAATAAAGAAATATTTTCATTTTATAACAGTTATATGCTATTAATTTTTACATTATTAAACACAGAATGCACTGTGATGCAAATTCAATTGAATAAAAAATTGCGATTTTTAATGCTTGTGAGCTTTGAATTCCTTATACATATTTTGCGGAAAAATTTTCTCGCATTTTTCATAGCACTTTCTAAATAGTTTGGAATTAGAATTTTAAATTACAATTAAACAAAATATTAATTTTTGTTCACGTTACATCTTCAAATAAATAAAAATAAATGTTTACAATTTTAAATTACATTTTATATGGTAAAAAATTTGTTTTATTTAATATAAGAGTATAATGATTTCTAAAAGAGATTAAACAATTACTTTTTAAAAATTTAAAAATTACAAAACTTATTCGAACGGCTTAGTATTTAATTAATGGTGTGTATTGAGCCCCATATCGCATTTCTATATATACAGATATCATTCAGTACTACGTTAAAATATATTTTCTTTCAGATGAGTTCTTGCAGCATTTTTATTTTTTATAGTAAATTTGGATTTCTTATTTCTGAAATACTACTATGAAAATGTTTCTAAAAAAAGAATAAACTACCACGTTTTATCTTTATCGTTCCGCAAAAGAAATATATCTGTGAGTTATATGCTTACCTCACAAATAGTTTCTTTAAACGCCAAACTTACTGCATAGTCACGAATTTAACAAATGACAGTCCATTTAGGTAAAAGATAAAGTTCTAGGTAATTTATATTCTCATTCGTATTTTTTTTCTGGTATTAGTAGACTGATTTTATGAAAATATTTTTAATACCGAAAAATACATACCTACAAGTAGTGAGGGACGACAAAATGCATGATTTTACAGTTCGAATGTATTATTCGGGCATGCGGAAAAACATAGTTTCCAAATTTTATATTTATATTTAATCAATTACAAACAGAAATTTAGAATAATAATAAAAAAAAAATCATAGTTTGCAAATTTCGTGCTTTTTGAATCAATTATCTTCAGAAATTTTGAAATAAAAATGAATATCTATATTTTTATGGATTTCTTAAATTAATTGCAATAAAATGAGAAACATCTTTTTCGATACAAAATTTCTGGTAGAAATTAAATTAAAAAAAATAATAATAAAAATAAAAAAATAAATAAAATAAAAAATTTTGAAATTACAAAGTTTCAAAACTTGTCTCAGAATACAAAATTTATTAAACGTTTTTGTACAGCTAAGTAAAACTTTTCGAAATATAACCCAGACCTGCCAACCTTTGAAAATGAGAAATCGTAGCACACAAAATTTAAATTAATCTGGAGGTTGGTTGGTTGGTTTTTCGTGTTTCGCAGCCATCTTTTGAAATTCTTAAAAGAATAAGGTTTCCGTCTTTCAACTCAATATAGTAAATTGTTTCCTCTGAAAATTTTAATACGATGTTTAGAGTTTATTTTCGTTTCACAGCATTTTTTTTTTTTTTTTACATTTGTAATAGGAGCCTGGTTCCAACTTTTTAGCACAATGCAGTAAATTTTGACGGAATTCACGATTTTTTCCCCATCCTCATTTCAGGATATTCACAATTTTTTCCCCACAATCGTAATTCACATTTTCCTATCACGATTTCTTGTTGAAATCCGCACTTTTTACCATGAACTTTTGATGAAATTCGCATTTTCACGTGATCCTTTGACGAATTTTACGTTTTTTTACCACGATCCTTTGACTAAATTAGTGTTTTCTTTCTGCGATTTTTGGTGAAATTTGCATTTTCCTACTAATCTTTCGATGAAATTTGCATTATCTTACTTATCTCTATACGAAATTCGAGTTTTATTTCTGCGATATTTTGACAAAATTCACGCTTTTACCACGGTCCTTTAACGAAATTTATTTTCTTCTGCGACCAATTGATTTTTTTTACACGGTCATTTGTCTAAATTCGTGATAGTTTATCGCGAATCGTACGATTTTGAACACTATTTCAAACCTTGCCCCTCAAGGAACCCCCTCCAGAATTCTTAAAATGGCACCCTTGTTTCTAAGGAAGGGAATTCCTGTATAAATATTTACAAAAACACGATTAGTGTGTTATATGTTAAGAAGTTTTTTTTGCAGCTTAGAATTTTTTTTTTTTTTTTTTTTTTTTTTTTTTTTTTTTTTTTTTTTTTGTCTTATGAGCATTTTTTAATGTCCGAATTTTCGGACTAATGGCCAATTTTTTAAAACTTTTGCTAAATGAATACTTGGAAATTTCGGAACAGAATCACTCCTGAAAAATATGCTGCGCGGGATAAAAATCGGAACTAGAAACAAAATATGCTTTTGTGTATTTTGCAAAAAATCGTAGTTTAAGGCCGATTTTCGTAGCATCGTAGTTCATAGGTCCAAATCGTAGCAACTACGATTTTTTCGTAGCAGTTAGCAGGTCTGTATAACCCTTGGGCACCAACACAGTGCTGTCAGCGTTTCTACCATTGTTCATGCCATTGTTTATAGGCTCCCTGGATGTCTTCGCGCGCAAGGCTGTTAAGATACTTCGTCGAAACTGCCTAAAGCTGCTATCAGATTCACCAACTTTTCAAGCACCCAACTTTTCAGCCGATTTTAACCCCAACGTTTTCCCGTTCAAAAGGAGAAAAAGGTTAAAATTGTCGTCGCTAAAGTTAGAGGAAAACTAGTACTAAAAGTAGCAGCCGTTCATATTTATCGCCTAATCGTATCAATCGCTTATCTCCGATTGGCTGAAATGTTGAAAATTGGGGGGGGGGGGGGGAAGTCGCGGCCAGGGCAGACTTTTTAGAGCTGCGGATAAAAAGTTGGGGATATTGCTGTTTGCTATCACACTGGGTGTTGAGACAATATTTCGCGAAAAGTCGGAGGAAATCAAGAATTGGCTCAAAAATTGCTCGAAAAGTTGGTGAATCTGATAGCAGCTTAAATCACCGGAATTTTGTTGAATTGCTTCCCTTTCGGTAATTTCTTGATCCGAGGGAACAAAAAAAGTCTCTGAGAGCGTGTTCGGGGCTGTAGGGGACTTGCGGTAGTATTGCCACGTTAAACTTAGCCAAAACTTCGGCGACGGCGAACGGTGTCATTGTCGTAGTGAGAAATCTAAGGGGGCGTGCCACTCTGCACTTTGACATTTCGTTTCAGGATTGTACTGGTAGACCCAGGTCTCGTCATTAGTAAAAAAATTATCCAAAAAATTGGAATCGTCTTGCAAGCGACTCAACCAGTTTTCGATGGGGTGGATGACCCGCACTCACTCCACTGGCGATCTACTCACTGCAGCGTCTCGGATGCAACTGACACGCATGCGTTCCATTAACTGACACCCCACACTACTTCATACTGTCATTTGAACGGGTATGCGCGCGCACCCCTACTCAATCTTAAACCTTTGTGAACACACCCTGTATATGTCTGTGCATGCCCGAGTGAATCATTCGACTAGTAAAACCATTCATTCTGCACATCACTACATACAAGTGGAATTGATAACTTCCTGTTTTTTTTTTAAAGAAAAACTCTAATATCACAACTTTCGTTAAAAGGAATCGTGCAGTGGGATATTTAACCCCTTTGGGACGAGCGTCTCTTACAGAATTTTTAATCTTTTAACACCGTTTTTTAAAGCAGAATTTTTTGCCTAATTGAATCTCGAAAATGCTCGAATTAAATAAAGTAAAATTTACAATAAAAATTTACTGGTAAGAATAATCAAGGATTCTGAGTACCTTTTGCTGCACGAATACCGGTCGCTCATCCCCAATGTGTTAAGAGCGTTCGTGCAGTTTTTTTTTTTTTTTTATGTTGTATTTGAAATTTTCTTTACAAAATACGAAGGTCAAATTATCTATCAGGATAAGCAATTTTTTATATGAAACTACGTTTGCAGCACCCATATCCAGTCAAAAATGCGGGGACGTTTCACTCCAAGCATAACCCCATTTTCTGTAAATAACTTCGACAAAAATGGGAGATATTTCGTGAAATTTTTAGACTAACTCTTTTTGGTGAAAAATGTGTTGACATGACAAAAAGTGATAAAATTGCATTGTTATTTCAATGCACCGTATGCATTGTCACTTACTTTTCCAATAATGAAACGTCCAGTAAAATGTTATTTAAGCACGAATGACCGTCATTTGCATTACTTCTCGTGATGGCCTAAAATTTCAAACATAAACTTACATTAAATAAATAAATAAACTGGTGTGGAAGGATAAGATGAAAAGGACTTCTTAAAAACACCATACAGATTTAATAAATGCGCAAGGACTTTCGAAATAACTAGACTGACCGACCATCTTGCTGCTGTTTTCAAAGTAGTAGGACGTGTTCTCTGCGCCTGATGAAGAAAGACTAGTTCTTTCGAAAGGCCTTGTGCATTTATTAAAATTTTTATGGTGTTTTTAATAAGTTATTTTCATCTTAAACATAAAGTAGGTCTTTTTAAATTTCCGTTTTAATCTTGCCACGTTTCTTACGCTTATGTTTGATACACTCTGTAGTTTCATCTGAATATGTGGACTGATATTCTGATTTTCTACACGAAAATTCTTCTTCCTTATAGGTACTATCAGGACCGCTAATTTTATGAAACCACTTTGCGACAGACTGTAAAATGACTCACCATTAAGTTGTTTGGCTTATTAGGTCAATTCAAATTTTTACTGTCCTTTTTACTTCATTTTGTTTTTGCTTTATTCTGTCTTTACAAGAAGAAAGTATTGAATCAACTAGAGAACAGGAATTCTGCTTTTTTAGAATTTAGTGTTGCCCCCGGCATTTCCATTACTTCATTTTTCTGATGGATTGGTGGCTTCTATTACTATTAAACAGCCATTATAAATGAAGTGTTAGGTGAAGATGAAAGAGAAGCCGTAAAAAGTTAGAACTCTGATTTTCTGGTCAGAATGGGAGGAAAAAATGCCCATATATATATATATATATATATTTTACGACTGCTCTTTCATCTTCACCTAACACTTCATTTATAATGGCTGTTTCATAATAATGGAAGCCACCAGTCCATCAGAAGAAAATAACCCGGTTAAGCGGGGCTCTACTGCAGTACAAAACATATTTCAATTTTAAGACATAAAGCACACGTTTTATTTTATGTAAAATGACGTCATTCGCATCCGCTTAAGTATTCCACATTTGCGATCTACTCTTAAACATCTACAGTAAAGAATGCATAGCACATCACTATCCCGAAAAAATGCACAAATACAGCAAAAAGATTACGTCATTCAAGAAAATCGAAAAAAAAAACGGCTATCTAACGATTCATAGATACTTACAATTAAATATAGCATATAATAGCTCCACTGTTTTAACAGAAATCATTCGTTTATATTTTTTTCAAATTAGCACGTATTTTAATTAAATTTTCTTCCGGTTGTTATGAGATAATGGCAACAAAAATATATAGTTACTATTTTAAAACTATTTTTCCTTTACTTTCTACAGAAATGGAGTACTTCCGTTGCCAATATTAAGCAAATGGCTCCAAATACTACAAACAAATTAATATTTCAAAAATAAATGGAGATACAGTTTTCAAACAAAATGCATTTAAAATAACTTTTTTTTCCAATACGGCGGTATAAAAATTGAAAACGTACGAAGCTTAGAAGTTTAAAAAATTGAAAAAGAGTATTTTATCGTACTGCTTTGTTTTACGGCTAGCTTCTGTAAGGTGGCGTTATTTTTTGGACACAAAATAAGCTGGGAAAAAGAAATAGCATATCGTTACCGAAAGCTAATAAAAAATTTCGGCTTCTGGTTTTCGAGGGATTTATACAATTTAGAAGTTCCTGAATACGAGGTGATTTTTTTTTTTTGAAAATATCTATCCATGGGTCTGCCTTTGAGTTTATTTTTGTTTGACACAAATATTGTGGGTCCGCTATCTCAAGAACTAATATACGGAATTTAATAAAATTCCAGATTCAATTAGATATTTACTTACATTGTTGCTATTAGACTTTCATGTAAATCACCCAACAGGTTCCTCTGCTGTGCTTCATTTTTCATGATTTCCGCAATATATCTCAATAACAAATGAACGGAATTTCACCAAACTTCATATTCTGTTAGACATTGATATTAAATACACTGTAAAAAAAAACGACATTTTTACAGTACAAAGTACTATTCATCTCGCGCACAAACTCGATCACAGTTGAATGTACTGTATCTTTCTTTGGTTTCCTGACTATTTAAACATGGAAAATACAGTAGTTGCGTAAAATTAACAGCACAATGTACTGGCAATTTGGACGCCAGTAGTTTGTGCTGTGGTCCAAATGCGTCCAAAATTGCCAGTACATTGTACTGTTAATTTTACGCAACTACTGTATTTTTCCTGTTTAAATAGTCAGGAAACCAAAGAAAGATACAGTACATTCAACTGTTATCGAGTTGTGCTGGCAAATTTACAGTGTTTTTTTACAGTGTAGATCCTTATTGGTTTTGAGTGTATACCGCTCAATAGACCGCTTCTACGCTCTGTTTTTCATGATTGTCACAATAGATTTCAAGATTGAATAGATAGTCATTAAATTTTGGTGGCAGACGATTTGATTTATGTAGAAGGAAGTTTTGTAATGGCTACAATATGCCAGTTTTATGTATCTGTAAAATTATTTTGTGAAAAAGTTATTTTCGATATTAATTGATTTTCCTTTCATTTGTTGAAGAAAATTGTTTTATGTATTACATGCACTATAAATTGAGTGAATTGTAAATTTGTTGTGTTTAAGTATGTACCGGGTATCCCAAAAATGACTGATGGATTTTAAAATTCAATAACCTGCAAACGGTGATGGATATTTAAAAAAATTCTTGCAGAAGGTTATGTATGATGTCAGGAGCTTTTGTAATGTGATTCTTGATTTATCTCGGATTTCAAACACTGGCTGGCGCTACAAGAAACAGGTGCTAATTCCAGACACGACTGATTTTTAGTACTTCTGGATCCATTCAAAACATTTTTTAATCACCTTTTTCCGCATGGGAGAAGAGAGAGGCCGAAAATGCATTTAGCGCATATTGCTTGCAGCACCCTCCATTGCTGCTATTTATAAGTAAAATTAGGAATCGCAGCATAAAAACTCCTGATATGTTACATAACCCTCTCGTAATTTTAACCCTGTCACCATTTGCAAGTTATTGAGTTTTAAAGTCCATCAGTCATTTTTGGGACATCCGGTATGTCGTATGTATTAAAATGGAAATCATCCCGTAACATATAAACTGCAAGTTATGTGGAATGTTTGTAAGATACCGGGTGTCCCAAAAAGGACTGACTGATTTTAAAATTCAATAACTTCCAAACGGTGACAGATATTAAAAAAATTCTTGCAGGAGGGTTATGCATAAAGTCAAAAGTTTTTTTACAGTGATTTTCGATTTTAGTTCGAATTACAAACAATAGATGGCGCTGTAAGCAATAGTTGCTAAATACAGGCTCGATTTTTGGTCCTTTCTGTTGTTCCATGCAGAAAAAGGAGATGGAAATGTATTATCCGGGCCACGAAGTACCAAAAATCGAGCCTGAATTTAGCCTCTATTGATCGCAGCGCCATCTATTGTTTGTAATTCGAACTAAAATCGAAAATCACTGTAAAAAAAACTTTTGACTTTATGCATAACCCTCCTGCAAGAATTTTTTTAATATCTGTCACCGTTTGGAAGTTATTGAATTTTAAAATCAGTCAGTCCTTTTTGGGATACCCGGTAGATCTATGTAGAGTAAATGGGTGTATCATGGATGAATGTCAATAAATATGTATGAATGTATGTACAGAAGTATTGAAATAAATGTATAAAAAGGGAGTACATAGATCTATCACAATTTTTTAATAGAATTTTCCTCCTTATACCATAAAGTAATCTTACAAATTCTACCATTAAACAAGATGATTAAATATTCTGCGATTAACATATTAAACAGAAAATTTCTAATCTCAAATAATGGTGCTAGAACTAATAATTGGACATTTTAAGGGATGTTAGCAGCTTGGTATAAATTATGTAAAAATGCAATATTTAAAGTATATTTATTAAAATTTAAATCTCCTATGTGTAAATAGCATCTGCTAATGTCGAATTTGGGGTATTTTGTATTGTTAACATTTTTTAAAATACCATTAGTCTAAATATCATTAGTTATTAGTTAAATATTATCTGTTTATATTAATATTGTTTGTTTGTTTTATTAAACACATACATCAGATTTGTGTGCTTGACACCAGGGCCCGCTTATAAGTCATCGTCGATATACAGGGACGAGATAGCACAAGGAAATTTACAACACCAGAGAATTACATCCTGGGGGCTCCACAAAGAGTGTGCAACGGAACCGGCGGGATTCGAACCCGCCCCCACCTACGCTCTCAAGCGATTAGCGGTGTGGTGTCTTATCCACTCAGCCACGGTGGGCCCTTTATATTGATATTTTGAATGCAAAAGAATTATGAAAACTAATAAACTACTACATGTACAATATAATATTTAATTATATTTTATTAATTTTACTGAATTTTAAAATGATGGTTTGGCAGATTTCGTTTACGTTAAGGACACCACTATCTTGCATTTGGGCAAAAATCGACTAAAAAATCGTTTTTTTTTTTCTTTTTTGGTTTATAATTATATTTCAGTCGTAACTGCATCATTAGTAAAAAACTGTAGGCAATTGCAACGATTTCTAGTGAAATTACAAGTATTTCAAATTTGTACACTGTTATTGAGTTACAATAAAAATAAAATTTTAAATCGCGTTTTCTCAAAATGAGCATTTTGGCCAAATTAATATAATCAAAATACTCCATGCGACTTATATTTTTTATCTGATTTTTACCGTATTAAGTATTACATTTTGCAATATGCTACATTTTAAAATCTAATATTCAAATGCTTGCATTACTGTACGTGTACACAAAAGAAAAATTCGGTAGTTGTTTGTAGAAATTGAGAAAAATTCGGTAGACAGCTAGCTTTTTCCCGTCAAGTTTCCAAAAAACAGTTTATATATTGGATGTTTTTTAATATTTTTTCTTACTATACATATTAGTATAAATTTAAAACGCATAGCAACTTTTGTTGAAATATTATGGAGATACCATTTTACAAAACACCAGTTTATTAATCCCAAATTTATTTCGCATAGAGCCTTTTAATTAGTGATTAATTAACATATTTTAAATATTAACTTAATTAATTATGCACATGTTTGAATAACATTAATTAATTTACTTAGAAAATGTATGAATTATTATGTGTGCAAAATTTCCGTATAATTATGTAAAAAAAATGGTTTTGACGTCCTCTGTCTCCTTAGTTATTTCATTAAAATTATGCTTCATACCTTCCGTGCTGTCTTTCACATGATAGCATTGAAAAGGATTAACAATGAATATATGGGAATTCGTTTCAGTTTTGTTCAAAGAGGCCGAACATTAGAACAATATAAACTATAGTCCATGAAAGAACAATCAATGAACTAGAAACGAGGACAACGTGATGGACATTCATGTCTGAAAATGGATACTTACGAATCACTAACGGTTCTTCTAACTTGAGAGGAAATGTTATCAATAAATCAGTTATCTGAAATAGGATCAGTTAAAGGCTATTGATTTTATTCAATAGGGAGTAAATAATTAGGATAGAATTAGAATCTTCAGGATTTTCTTTAGATTTTATTAATTTACAGGGTAAATACAAAAATAGTACACAGTTTATAAAATCTTTTTTTTTTTTTTTTTTTTAATCTAAAAGTCGAGGATTCAGAATTATAATTAACAAGGTGATTTTTTTAAATATAATATAAAGACAAACTACATAACATGAATTAAAAAAAAAATCTTTTTACTTTAAAGGTGGCAGATACAGATGTTACAAGTCTAAAATAAACATTTTACATAAATTTCCTAGTACTTTCAGCCTGAAATCCCGCAGCCATCGTCAGGGACTATTTTCAGAAATTGCCGTTCTATTAATTTCAAACACGTCGCTTTGTTTGAAATAGGAGAGTCTATAATTTTTCGGCTGTCTGTAAATGGACGTTGTAGAGCTTTGTATTAAACTTTTGCAGAGGAAAAAATATCTAACTGCCGATCTAATCATTTGAATATGCCACTTTGTTCACATACGTCACTTTCGTTTTTAAATGAGTTAGCTGGACCTTAGTAGAAGTAGCTGTGATTCGGATTTTTCTTGTGTAGAGGAAAATACTTAGTTTTCATTCCATTCATTTAAATAAGTAACTTTATTTACACACGCCATTTTGTTTTAAATGGGAAGTAGTAGAAGTAGCTTCGGAGTAAATCTACGTAGAGGAGAATTATTGGGTGTTTAAGTTTTCAGGATTTATTTACAGGATATTTAACCATATATTTGGGATATTGTATGAAAGTGCGTCGTTACATAATAGATTGCTTTTACACAGAATTTCTATTGATCGTATTTGAACTCAATAGATCGACATTTAATGAACATATTCCCTCAAGATGGCTGCGACATTGCAGACCGAAATTACTAGGAAATTTAAGTAAAATGTATATTTTTAACTTGTAACGTCTGTATTATTATTAACCGTCATCTTTAAAGGTAAAAATAAAACTTTTTGAAGCTCATATTGTGTAGTTTTTAATTGAATTAAGGTGGAATATTGCAATTCGTCTTTGATTTAATTTATTAAAGAATGATGTTTTCGTACAAAATATATTTTTTAATAAATAATTTTAATAACGATATTTCACATAAATTCTTCTGGTTTATTGGAACATCTAAAAATATTCATATATTAGTCTCTTTTTATTTTAATTTTGTAAATTTGCTGTTTAGCTAAGTTTTTATGTTGGCATAATCTAAATAGTGTAATGGAGTATTATATGTATGCAGATTTAACTAAGATTGAATTTTAATATGGTGTTTTCAGTTCAATTCCTTTGTTTTATAGCTTCCATTAAAATTATGCTTCAAAACATATGCGCCGTATCCGTATATTGCACGGTCGTATAGATGGTAGTAAAACAATGCTTTGGTGGAAGTTCGTTTCAGTTTTGTTCAAAGAGGACGAACATTAGAACAATGTAAACTATAGTCCATGAAAGAACAATCAATGAACTAGAAACAAGTACAACGTGATGGACATTCATATCTGAAAAAGGATACTTACGAATAACTAACGGTTCTATCTTGAGAGGAAATGTAATCAATAAATAAGTTATCTGAAATAGGATTAGTTAAAGGCAATTGATTTTATGCAATAGCGAGTAAAATATTAAGGTGGAATTAGAATCTTTGGAATTTTCTTTAGATTTTTTTAATGTACAGGGAAATACAAAATAAACATACAGTTTGTAAAATCTTTTTTTTTAAACTATAATACAAAGGATTCAGAAGTATAGTGAACAACATTATATCTGAAAATCACTTAAAATCATCAAACTAAGTTATCGCATTCTAAAAGTAATAAATAGATGGATGTGCAAATCCAAAAACTTTCTTCTATCTCACATATTTTATTATTTCAAAATGTTGTTACAAATGTCAATATTTCATTTGTATTTGTTAAATACTCTATCAACTTTGACTTTCATCTTAAATTTCAGCTACAGTCAATTAATCGGAGAAAAAACAAGTTAATTTCGATCATGATATTTAATAAAATCAGCACTTTTCCGCTATTCTGTTATGTCAGCTGTTCGCGAATAGTCGACCTATCAGGATGGGAAGTTCCCGTCGCTTCACGAGCAGCCGGTGTACAATAGAACTACGGAAAATCAAGAAATCACCCAATGATCGCTATTATAGTGTACTATTTCGACGGAATATTTCCAAATTCAGGGAGGACATTCTTGCCATGGCCAAAAACATACACAAAAAATTGGTTCAATTCTATGCATAACTTTATACACATTTCGATGGTATAATATTGAAAATGGCACAAAAATCGAAATTACAGCTCCCCTTCCCGGCGAATTTTTTCCAAATTCAGGGAGAACCTTCTTGCCATGGCCAAACACTTTCACAAAAAATTTGGTTCAATTCTATGCATAACTTCATACACTTTTTGATGGTATAATGGCGACAGACACATGTACATACGGACATACGGTCACACGAACGTACGAACACATGGACAGACATTTTCTATAAACATGTTTTGGGGGATCTCTGACCTCTAAAGCGTGTAAATCCGTCGAAAACCTAAAGTCGAAAAAAAATTTGATTACAATATACTTTCTTCTATTGAAGATAGATGAAAATAAAAATAGATTTTCAAGGCAAATAAAGACCTTTATTCAGATAGACGTGTTTCATCACTCAGACGGCGACATTCTCAAGATCGATAGTGATAAAAAAATTTCGAATTTTTTTTTATCTCTATCGACCTTGAGAATGCCGCCGTCTGAGCGATGAAACACGTCTATCTGAATAAAGGTCTTTATTTGCCTTGAAAAAATATTTTTTTTATCACTTTTAGCAAGTTATAATTTGGTATAATGAAAAGGGTGACTTTTTTCTATATTAAAGAAAGATTTTTTGTAAAAAATATATTTATTAATAAAGAATGTATCTTTCGTCTCTTTTTACCCGACTGCCAAGAAGGGTTATGTGTTTCACGCATATCTGGGTATGTGGATTTCTTTATACCCTCGAAACATCCCAACGGCTGGATGGATTTTAATGAATGATGTCTCTATCGATTCGTCTTAACCGTCCGATGGTGGACAGGTTTTGTTTTTATAAATTCAAAATGGCAGCCGTGAAATACAAAATGGCGGTAGATGAAAAAAAAAATTACGCACCCTATTGAGTAGCATATTATTGAATAGATCTTTCAAAATGAAGACGATGTTTCATTGAATATTTTATAGTCAGAAGCTACGTTTAAATATTACACAACCTGGAAGTTGTGTAGGTAGGATCTCTATATTTACTGCAACTCTAACCTTTATAGATATCTATAGGCCTTATCAAAACTGTGTTTATAGATAGGAACTAATAATTAAACATAACTTAAAAGTCATCAATAGAAGTAAATAAAAAAAATAGGTAAGTAATATAAAAAATAGTTTCACATTGATGATAAATAATTCTCTTTTTACGCAGTCGGGGTTTTTGATTTTTTAAATTTAGTTAAATTAATGTTGTTATTTTTATTATTTTTATTTTGTAAATTTATTATTTACCTAACTGTTTTTTAAACATATTTCAAATATGGAAAACACAATTTCTCAAAATTATGACATAATCTAAGTTTTGAGTTCAATTCCTTTGTTTTATAATTTCCAATAAAATTACGTTTCAAACGATATGTGATGCCTATTGCACGGACGTATAGATGGCAGTGGAAAAATTCATTCGTGGTAGTTCGTCCCAGTTTTGTTCAAAGACGACGAATTTTAGAGCAATGTAAACAATAGGGTATGAAAAATCAAGCAATGATCTTGTAATGAGTACAATGTCATGGACATTTAGTTAGTAACGGTTTTGACTCGAGAGGAACTGTAAACAATAAACCAATTATCTAAAAACGTTTCATTTAAAGAGTATAGGTTTAATTCAATATTGAGTAAAATATTAAGGATGAATTAGAATAAGAAGATTCTTTGAGATTTCTCTGCAGATTTATTTTAATTACAGGGTAATCATAAAAGAAACAAACAATTTGTAAAATGATTTCCTTTTATACTATAATACAAACAATGCAAATGTATACAAGGTGATTTTTTTAAATATTAAACATGTTTTTTATGTAAAAAATGTATTTATTGATAAATAGTTGTAATAAAATGATTTAACATAAATTGTTCTGGTTTATATGGATATATACACTTCTTCGCCTATTCTTATTCTCATTTTGTTTTTGTTTAATTATTTAATTAGTTCTGTTTTTTGTAGGGTTACATTAATTCATTTCAAATATGAAAATCACAATTTCTGAAAATTATGACATATTCTAAGTTTGGAGTTCAATTCCTTTGTTTTTTAATTTCCATTAAAATTACGTTTCAAACCATATGTGCTGTCTATTTCATGGACGTATAGATGGCAGCGGAACAATTCATTCGAGGTAGTTCGTCCCAGTTTTGTTCAAAGACGACGAATTCTAGAAGAATGTAAACAATAGGGTATGAAAAATATTAAGCAATGAACTTGAAATGATTACAATGTCATGGACATTTCACGTCAGAAAATGAATGGTGATGAGTTAGTAGTGGTTTTGACTCGAGAGGAACTGTAAACAATAAACGAATTATCTAAAAACATTTTATTTAAAGTGTACAGGCTTAATTCAATATTGAGTAAAATATTAATGTTGAATTAGAATAAGAATATTCTTTGAGATTTCTCTGTAGATTTTTTTTTCAATTTCAGGGTAATCATAAAAGAAACATACAATTTGTAAAAAGATTATTTTTATACTATAATACAATCGATGCAAATGCATACAAGGTGATTTTTTAAATATTAAACAGTTTTTTTTAATATAAAAAACATATTTATTGATAAACAGTTCTAATAAAGGAATTTAACATAAATTGTTCTGGTGTATATGGATATATACACTTCTTCGCATATTTTTATTCTCATTTTGTTTTTGTTTAATTATTTAATTAGTTCTGTTTTTTGTAGGGTTACATTAATTCATTTCAAATATGAAAAACATAACTGTTCAAAATTACAACATAAACTAAATAGTGTAATGAAATACGAAATTTATACAGATTTTACTGAAATTGATTTTTAATATGGTGATTTCATTTTTATTAAAATTACGCTTCATATCATCCACGTTGTCTATTGCATGATCGTGGGAAATGAAACAATGCATTGTAGCCCCAGTTTCGTTCAAAGAGAACGAACTCTAGAACAATGTAAACTATAGGGCATGAAAGAACAATCAACGAACTAGAAACGAGGACAATGTAATGGACATTCATGTCAGAAAATGGATACTTAGGAAACAGTAACTGTTTTAACTTGAGAGGAACCGTGATCGATAAATCAGTTATCCGAAGCAACATCCGATAAAGGCAATCGATTTTATAAAATAGTGAGTAAAATATGAAGTTAGAAGAAGCGGGTTCTTGTGATTTTCGATATATCATATTAAGTTACAGGGAGAATCTATATTATAAAGGACAAACAACTCTGTGCGTAACGCTGACGTCATTTTGTGAATGGCAACTGCAGACGATAAAATTTATCTTTTATAAATTTTATTGCATTTTTAAAAAATTCTCAATATCGCGCATTTTCAGTTTTTAAACCGTAGAACAGAGAAAAAAAAAATGTACTTTCAAATTCAATTTGCTTGAAAACTGTATCGCAATTTATTCAGTTTTTATTGTTTAAAAAATAATTTTCAAGGATGAATTTTCAAAATCTATAAGTTTGCACTTGCACACATTCGATTACAAAAGATGAAGCTGCTTGCGCTAAAATTAACATAAATAGAATAGTTCAGAATATGTTTCCGGCTTCTATTCCATAACGAAATAAAAATTTCATCAATCCATAAATGAAATAATAAACACAAATTTAAGACAGGTAATCGAACTGTGCTTAAACCACTGAAATTATCCGAGTAAAAGAGATTAGCAATATTTTGAGATTTCTACGATTGTTAATTGCTATTTTTCATATATTGTAACTGCTATTTTTCATATAAAATTGGTTGTTGGTATTGTTAGTGAAAAATCCAAATATGTATCAATTAAATGTAAAATGCCCATTAGAGTACATATCAACTAATATATATATTAGTTGATATTATAAAACTTGAAGGTAACTTGTCAGAATGACATGTAAATTTAATACACACCTTCGCTTGCCTTAAATTAGCATTTTATTAGTTTGAACGAAAAGTTCTGGGAAATTTTTAATCTAATAGTTACTAGAATTTGTATCGTTCCAAATGATTGTGCAATCAATTACCAGCAGTTGGATAGCGTCTACGTCAATTTTGTGCAGAAGTATCCAAGATTGGTCCGCCGAAAGCGCGCTTTGTTTCAGCAGGACAATGCCAAATCGCACGTGGCCCAAAGGACCAAGGACAAGTTTGCACAGTTAGACTTCGTCGAAATTCTTCCTTCCCCACTTACAGTCCATACATGGCTCCATCCGATTATGGCCTCTTTCGATCAATGCAACACATTTTTCAAGGGCCGTCGATTTGAATCCTTTAATGAAGTTGAAGAAGCACGTCAAGAGTTTTTCGATTCCAAGGAGCCGCCACGGTACTTTCAGCTAATCCGGAATTTGGCAGAACGATCGCAAAACGTCTTGGACTATGATGGTCTCTACTTTGAAGACTAGTTGTTGTTGCTTTTGCTGTTATTTTGCGCATAACAATGCAACTTTCACAAATATCCCAAAACTTTTTGCTCAACATAGTAATAGAAAGTTTTAATGGATGGAGTTCGTTCAGATTGTGATATTACGAATGAGTTCCATGGTCTACATTTAAGAGGAAACATTCACAATTAATCATTGTTTTTGAAATCGTGAAATGATTGCAAAAAGCAATAAAATGTATTTAGTTTTGAATGTTTTTTATGGCCGTTGAGCAAAATTATTGCGTCCATGGTCTATATTTTATTGAATCTGAAAGGAATAAATTGCATATTGTTTACCATTGCTGATTGCTGGTTAATACGATATTCAACGCAAGATTTATGGAAAAACATGCATATTTCAATGTATCTCATCACTCAAGTTGTTTTTGTTTTCACAATATTTTTAAAGAGGTTAATCTTATGCAGCTTTATTAAAAAAATTAAATCTCTGAAAATTAAAATAAAATGGCTAATTTTAACTAAAGATTATCGAGACCCGGATGAGTTCACTCCGGAAGTGTTATACACTTGGCGCTATTATATATCTAATATATAGACGGCCAAGACAAAAAACTGCGTGAAGACTCAGGATATGTGCAGTTCTACCAAAATGTTTCATTAATTCGCTTCATTGAATAGTAGAAAAATATTTAAAAGTCTACGATTAAATATGGTGGTTGAAAAGTCTGTAGACAATATAAAATTTCTAATTCGAAATATTGTCGCCAAACTTCACGTAAATTCTGAGAAGTGTACGGACCTTGAAATCGTAATTTGCGCTGCCATTTCAAAATGACAATCATACTGTACTTTAAAAAATGTATATGTTATTTTATTTGCACTTTTAATCGTGATTTTGAAGGAAAAACTAAATTGCACATAAGAGATTTTAAACACTAGTAAATTTTTATATTAAAATTTTTAAATGGTGAAAAATGTTTTGGTTATTATTTGCATGATTCATTCATAATGCATGGTGCTTTCATACGGTTCATTACATCATTAGCATCATTTACATAATTTACATCAATTTTTAATAGAGAGAGTTTTCTACACTAAATTAGTTTGCTTATTCATTGACACCAGTATTTCTGAAAACTCATCTTTTCCTTATTTAATCGTAGAATTCTTCGATTAAATAAGAAGAGCAATACTATTTAATGGAAATCACCGAGCTGGAAGACTTTTTTGTTATTTTAGAATAATAATATTTTCTTTATGTTATTGGAAAATTCCGCACCTCTTCCAACTCTATGAACTACCACGCGTACTGTATTAAAAAATTGCTGCTAATTATGGCAAAAATAATTTATCGCAATAATACATTATTTGGAATGACGCATCGATAGCATTGGTAACTGAATAGACATTAATGAGAAAACTATATTTACTATATTGTTGGTATTTTTGTTATTTTAATGGTAAGCATTACTTAGGTATAAGTCAGTGCAAAGATCAATCTTTTACAAGAAGGCGACGGCCTTGTGAAGGTTTAAAACGTTCTGGGGTTTTTTCTAATGTATTTTAAGATATTTTGATGTATTTTAAATATTTATAAATTATATATATGCACATGAAAGTAATTCTTGTACAGGTGTTTGTACTGTTTATATGAATTTAATTCCTAGTTTCTGACACATTTGTTATTTCATTTTTACTTTCAAATACATGTGAATGACATGTTCTATTATTCAAAAATTACGTAATCAAATATTGCCTACCACGTTTGGTAAATACAGAGTTTCTTTCAGAAGACGATGTCAAAGTTGTCGTAACAAAAAGGAAATACAGGGAAGAGAAAAGAAAAACAGCGGGAAAGAAAAAAAAAAGTCTCTCGAAAGAAATCTTCTCCTTAATCATGCCTAAAAAGGTCATTATTTAACATTTAAAATAAGTCAGAAAATGTGTCAGAAAGTTTCGTATTATTAATCGAGGAAAAAATATTTTTAAGAACTCGGCGTAACAATGTATTGTCTCGGTTCGATTAAAAACGTAATTCGTAAACGTAACAATGTATTTTTATATTAATAATTTTACATTCGGTGATTTGATCTATTTGTTCCTTTTCAAAAAGCATTTATTTTAAAACATCCTGCTTAATTAATTTAAAATAGAATAGTTTAAAACAAATCTTGATTTTAATTAAGAAATTTACTAATCTGCTTAAAGTCTCTTCTTAAATTCATTCTGAAATTAGTGTTTTTCTTTGAAAATGAATATTATTCCTTGGAAATATTTTTTTTTTATCTTTTGCGCAATAAAACACATCGGTGAAACGAAATATCATTTCGTTCTTCTTAATTATGTAGTAAAAATTATCGACAGAAGTGCGATTTGTCATTTATTTATAATTAAGATTTTTTTTTTATTATGCAGTGTTAGAGCAAGGTAATTTATTTGTTATTTTGACATGTAATATAAATTATAGTAAAATAAATAAAAATGAGAAATCTATATTTAATTAAAGTTAATAAATATATTTTAATTTTTACCTTTCGAATATATAGTGTAAGTAATGCAATCATGATAAAAATCATGGTATAGAATTTTGGTAAATATTTACATTTTTAAGTCTACCGAATCAGCTCTTGCTATTTTTACAACGATTGTGCATGTACACATGCATGTGTGCATGTTGTTGTTTCCATACGTTCTCAAGTCTCTAAAGTCCTTTTTTTTTTACGATATATGTAGATACGAGTATATATATATGTGTCAGTAAACACCATATATTCTATATGGTGTTTTAATTGAGCTAAAATTTGACAGAGTTTTATTTCAACGCGAATAATTCAATAATGTGTTCACACAATCATTAAGATTTTTATTTTTAATGTATGTTTTCTTCCCTTCCCTTGTTGGTGCGTCAATTAAACCTGAAGATGAGTCAGACTGTCACAGTTTTCAATCTACTTTTGGTCTGCTTATCTAAACTGCTGTACAAGTATTATGTTTCCTAAATTTGTTTATCTTCTCTTTAAAACAAATATGTTGTAAATAATAATTGTGCACATTATCTTAATTGTCAAAAAATTAAAAATCATTAATCCTTATGAATAATCCCTAATCTGATTTCCGAATTTTAAGAAAATGTAAATTCAAGACCTCTGATAGTGCATGGTGCTATTGTAAACTAGTTGCTTCAAAGAGTTAGGGTATTAAAGGAATATTAGCTTAACAATAATTGTAGGATTGTTAAATACAAGATAATGGTAATCTTCCAATTTTTTTTCTATGATCACCTTGACTAATCAATTGTTATTACGTGTATGTCGTCACTCTATTATAAAGGAACTCTGCTGTAACTGCATTTTAAAAATAATAATAGTTATTATCGAAATCACATTTTTTTTTTTAATGCAAATATTTTTTATATAAATTTCCATTAATGTACATTGTAAGTATGATGTCTTACTTACGATTAATTTTATTATATAAAATTAAAATTATAAATGTTTTTCAAATGTCGAATGCAATTAGTTCCCCGAAAAATTAGGAAGTTTTTATTATACAATTGCAGCACAACGGGTTGCTATGTAGCTTGTTTAAAATAAAATTTGTAGTTATTAAGAATATTAAATTTTCAGCTTAATTTCAAAAGTGTTATTTATAGCAGTGGTACCGAAACTTTTATTGGCCATGCCCCACCAACACGTCTACAAAGTCACTATGCCCCCCTCCCCTTAATCTGTAAATTATGTCTATTGTTATTTAAAAGTGTGAACTCTATTCACACGGGGGAAGCGTAATAGAGCCTTAGTAATAAATATTCGTTAAAAATTTTTTAATCTTGAGTCACAAATATGTTTTTAACATAATTTTATAAATGCATTTAGATTATACACCTTCACCTTTGTGCCAAAAAGAATTTTCTTGTACTTTTCCAACTTACCTCAATGTTAAAGAAAAGTGTTATATGGTCTGCAATTTTATTTTCCCAAGATCTCACGAAGAAAGGCTGACATTTAACAATAAAATTGATTATATTTACACACTTTATAATTCATTTTACTTACTTATTAAGAGTTAATGGAAAAGCTTAGGACTCTAAATTTTCTTTCTATAGGTAACAGAATATACAAGAAGCATATCAAGATTCCCATCTTCACTAAATTTAAGAAGTCATTATTCCCCATCATAACACATTTTTCTGATTTTTCTTTCCCAATATCGTTAGTCGTGTTCCATCTATTATTTGATTTTCAAACTTCGTCATCATGTAATTTTTTTTTCTGTGCACTATGCCAGTACTAGAATTATAGATATTTACTATCTACCAATTTCCTTTTCTAATGCCATATGCTATTTAAGATCTATAAATTTAAAAAATGGGTCGTACCTCGTTCAGATATTTCATATAATTTTTAGGTTAAATATATTCAAGATAGTAAAATTTTTGTATGGTTTTAAGTAGTTTCTCGTGTAAAATAATCATGTGACATATAGCAGAGCGAATACAAATAGAAAGCGCATTCAGTAAATATTAATTGGAAGTGTTTAGAATTCCCAGAAAAATTATAGTGAGATTTTCATGCTAACAGTGGCTTAACAGTGTCTGGGGGACTTCTGAGTTGTCTACAACTTTACGCCCAGTCGATTGATGATTGTCTAATAATGAATGAGCCATTGGGATAGAAAGTCTAACAGTAGTATAATACTACTGTAAAATTTCAATAAAATGAAAAAACACTTCTATTGAAAAGTGGTAATATAAAGTTAAAATAGTAAGAAGTCTTACTGGTTAAGAATTAAAAGAGAAATTAAGGGTAAAATAAAAGTAAATAAATTAATTTTTAAAATATTATAAGCACAGTTAAGAAAGATAAGAGAACAAATAAGCTGTCGACAAAGCTGGAAAGGGTAGGTCGGCAAAGAGTGTGGCAGATGTTAATGTCACAGAAAAAAAACAAAAAAGGCACTTTTCAGGGTCCTTACATCTTTTTTTGTTACTAAATTCGATATAATGATCATAAAATCGTATTTGTTACATAAAAGATTATTTATTTATTTATTTATTTATTTTTTACAAAAATTTAAGATAGTGATAATAAAGTTTAATAAAATGAAACATAAACAGTAATCGCAAAACAATGTCAAAAAATTTAAAAAAATTATTTTTATAATAATTCTGGTATTAAATTTGTTTTAAACTTTTCATTTAAAACATTTTTTTTAAATTCAATTTAAAAAACTGATTTTTTACACTTTACTTGTATTTCCTTTATTTTTCGTCTGTAACATTACTTAAAAAAAAACGACTAAAGAAACTGATAGCGAATGAGTGAGTAACAAATTTAGAATTGCACCCCAGTGGGGCGTACGCCCCACGTTGGGCACCACTGATCTATAGAAACAGATAATTAGAATTGGTATGTAAGTGTATATTGTCAGCTTTGATAAAAGTTTGTAACTTTATTAAAATAAAACACTGGTTTGATCATTTATCTATAATATAATTAAAAATAATATTTATAACCGTTAAAAAGATAAAATTTTTAACTTTTGATCAAAAGTGGCTCAACATCGATAGTTGCAGATGATTAGTATATATAGTTATATTTGGACCTTCGATAAATATTCATTTTATAAAATTCAAAATTGACCTATAATACCAAAATTAATATTATATTTCATCTTTAAGTTCATTCTCTTACCACATCTAAAATAAAAATTAGAGCCATCAAGAAGATTAAATTTCCATATTAAGTTCAAAAGTACGCCAACCCGATTCAATAGCAGATATTTAGTAAGTTTATAATTTATGTTTTCATAAAATATTGCAACTTTTATTAAAATTGGATAGTCTCCTCATTGTTTTTTTTTTCAGTTTTAAACTCATTTTAATCTAATTTAAAAGTAAATTGATTGGCATTAAAAAGATTGATATTTAATTTTTAAAAAGTCAACGTGTATAGCAGCAGGTGATTGATAATAAATATATATATTCTATTTTCTTATTTAATAAGGTTTCATATTTTTTTATTAAAACTCAGTCTGTTTGTTCATTTCTTCTTTAAACTCCCCTTTTATCTCGTTTAAAATAAAATTTATAGTTATTAAGAAGATTATTTTTTTTAAATTAAATTAAAAAATGTGCCAGCATTTAAAGTAGAAAATTACTAATAATAGTACTATATGTTTATATTTTTAGCATTGATAAAATTTTATAATTTTTATTAAAATTCGAAACTGATCTGATGCCTTATTTCCCGTTTAAGCTTCCTCTCTTCATTTTCTTTAAAGTAAAATTTACAGTCATTAAGAAGATTAAATTTTAAACTTAAGTTTAAAAGTATGTACAGACACGTATGTACATACACGTGTCTTCAGTTATGATAAAAGTTTGTATCCAAAAAAATTATAAATTCAAAACTTGTACGAACGTTCATTTCATCTTTTGACTGCTCTCTCTCTCTCTCTGATCCCGGAGAACATCTTTTCAAGGGGAAATCCTCCTGTACTTTGTTGCTGAGATGTATAGCGCCATCTATAAATGGAATAAGGAACTTTATTTCAAAGTAACAGTAGAAAAAAATACGTAAAAATATATATTTTTTAATAATAAAACTATGTAATTACACTGATTCTATCTATATATAAAAAAAATATATTATTTAATTTAATTTTTATATTTAGTATGAATTAATGATGAAGCATAAATTTAAGCCTTAATAGGGTATTAAGCATGTTTTTAAGGATATATGGATTTTCCATAAAATCTATTTGAAAACAACGAATTAAAGTAATTAAAATTGTTGTTTAGTGTAGTAGTTAAAACATAATAAAAATGAAATATTAGCCTTTTCATTAAAAAAAAAAAATAGTCTCAGTCTATGTTAACGCTGATATATATTGTTAATATTATATCGTACGGTATAAGGGCTGTTCCAAAATTCAACCGACAAATTAACCTTTTATCTACTGACGGTACTTATAAGTACCATTAAAATAACTTGTTATAAAATTCATTTAATACATCGATTAGTTGTAATACAGTTTAGAATGAGTTATAGATACATTAGTTTATCTTGTTCCAAAAGCATTATTGGTTACACAAAACAAAAATGTTTTTAAAAGGATGATTTCTTTTGCCTTTGTATCTTTTCAGCTTTCTTGGCGTTGGGAGGAGAGGGGATTTTTCAATTCGGAAATATTTCGATATTTCTATTGTCAGAACATTATATTTGCAAATTTCCTAACTCTACAAAATACTAAGTAAAATATTTAAAATAAAATATTTGAGTGGGGTTATAAATATTTCACAAAATCCCTGTAAATTCAATTTTAATTAATCCTTCTAAATCCTTTTATCCTTATAAAATCCTTATAAAATTTATTACATGATTATGTAAATCTTCTAATATGCAGTCGAAACCGGTTAAGACGCTCACGGTTAATACGCGATCCCGCTTAATACGCGGATTTTTTCTTGTCCCTTCAACATAGGTAATGTAAAAATATCACGTTTAATACGCGAACGATTATGACGCGATCCCGCTTAATACGCGATAAATTTTCGGTCCATTTAGGGAAAACTTACGTTTAAGACGCGAATTCATTGATTAAGATGCGAATTCCGTCTCTCTTCCCGAGTTTCTTAATTTAGCGGATTATTTTTATTCAGATAAAAAACACTGTTTCCGAATATTATTAAAGGCGAAAATTATTAATCGGGAATAGTGGCAGATATATGAATTAAACAAAACCCCGTGGAATTAGTAAAACTGCAATTCTACTTTGATCCCGCCTCCTAACATTCTTTGTCTCTCGCTTCCGGTATGTTTTTACTGTAATAGAGAGATACAGACGAATTCAGGAAACTCAGATACGTCATAAAAATTATTATGATTAGGGATGATCATACCTGTTGTTTGTGAGATTTTAAATGTACGTTATAGCACTAGGAATGCGTATTATAGGCAGCAGAAAATGAAACTCGTAAAGATGAAACGAATACGACTGCGGATGGATAATTCTTTTATGTTTTCTTTAATTTTTGCTATGCTAACGATACACAAATATTAATAAAGATTTTTACACAAATTTTAATATATATTTTTTTTTTATATTGGAACGAAGGAGAGATTATAATAGTACTCATTGTTACAAGTTTTAAATATGATTTTAAAATTGGGTTTGGTTTCAAAGATTTATTATTTATTTCCTGTTTTTAAAAAAAATAATCTAGTAGGAAAGTGATTTTTATTGTTTTAATTTTGATTGCAAAAAGTGTTAATCGGCAATAAAGGCATGTTAGAATCCATATTTATTTTCCGTTATTATTCTAGTCCGTCTTATAAAATGAGACAATGAATTAAAGTAGAATACAATTAAATTTTAATCTAAGTATACGTAAAAGACACAATTTTCGATCGCAAATATACAAATGTAAGCTCTAAATTTCATTTAGACGATTAAATGTGTCAATAATCCCAGTTCTTTCAAAATTATACTAATCACGTTTAATACGCGATCCCGCTTAATGCGCGACTTTTGTCTACTCCCTTGAAACGCTTCTTAACCGAGTTCGACTGTAGTTTAAACAATTCACGAAAAATGCTTTAGAAGATAAAATTTTCATGAATTCATAATTGAGCCCATAAAGGGTTAAGAATGGTAATAGAAGCATCAGGAGAATGAAACATTGCCATATAACATGAGGTCGGAAAGGATTACTCACAAATGCATGGTGTTTCATTCTAAATGAACTTGGGTTGACGGCAGTAACTTTGAGAAAAATAAAAAACATTGCAATGAAAATGCAACGATATGTACCTTGTTTTGTGTGAAATGTTTTAAGATTACGAAAAATTCTGGGAAAACAGGGTGCTCACGCAATCGATGATACCGTATGAACTGATAATCACAGTCCAAAATGTGGAGCGTTAAGTGCATGCTGCTAGCGAGTATAACGGAAATTTTTAGCACTTTTTTTTTTTTTTTTTTTGTATTTTCTTATTTATAGAGCAATTCCAAGCCAATGTTAACATTTTTACTATTTTATTTTTTGCATCAACTAGATAATACACATATTTTCTGATAGTATTAAACCTATATTTTTGATATTTGCAATGCATTTTATAAAAGGTTGACTAGTTAAAATCAATAAAATCCATTATAATCAGCATAGCTTCATTTTAAGTGCTTATTTATTTGTCTGTTACATATTATATATTGGTCTGTTACAGGTAAGATTACATATTTTTCATAACTATATTGTAGCAACAGTCAGATTTTGTGGAAATCGAATGTTTCTAAACTGCCTCTGGATGATGCCTCTACATTTTTCTTAAAATAAATTGCATGTTATTTAATAAGTAATATAGATAAACATTAAGGTGCCCGAAAAGCATGGTAATTCCTGTTTGTCTGTTACAGTATCACTTTTTTAATGATAATTATTCACATGAAATAATTTATTCATAATAAACTAAATTAATTTATCTTATAATATCATATACTAATTGTAGCCATCCTTTAATTACCTGATAATTATTTTTTTTTTTAATAATGTAAAGACATTTTTTCCTCTATGACTATTAGTCTGTTATGATGGAATTTCCTGTTAACAAAAGTGAGCATGTCTATTAATAGTTTCATTATAATATACTTCAGTTTTCTGAAAGTTATTACCGTCAACTGAAACTGAGTTTGGTAGAACACTCTGTATTTTTGATTAAATAAGTGGTTTATGACCCCATGTCTATGGTAATTTTTCATCTTCTTGATGCTTTCTATCACTCCTCTTAATTTGTCGGTCGAATTTTGAAACACCCAATATATCATTATGTATGTAAGGTATATATTGTTAATATTATGTATCTTAAATATTATATAATGCTAAATTCATTTTTCTGCATTAATGAATGTCAGCTTTCAAATACAACCTTAAAAGACATTGTTTGCTTTCTTTTTATTTATCTTGCATATGCAGTCAATAAAATGTTAGTTTCTGATTGCATATAAGTTATTATTATTATTTTTTTTTTTTTTTTTATCGTTGATACAAAGAAGGCGGCTGAGTTTTACACAGCAATGCTGTATAATTTGTAAGTTGACACTGAAAACTACTAATGATTTTATTTGCTAAATTCCAACTAATTTGAATTTAATATTATAAAACGTAACATTAAAAAAACCTCTTAAATTAATGCCTCTGGATCAGTAAAATACTTAAAATTTAAATAAAATTGAAACCCAATTTACAAGCAATTTCTATAAAAGGAACTCTACTTGAAGTACAATATGATATTAAAAATTTCTTTTTGGTAAACTTTATTTTACATTATTTTTTATAGATTTTAAGAGCTTAAACCCTAGTCGTATCGATTCATTAAAAAAAAAATGTAAATTTTCATTGTTTCAAAATGGTTTTTAGGCGCATTTTTATTATATTTCTTTTCTTTCTAGATTGGAAATATTGAAACTCATTGTGTTACTTTAAAAACAAAATTAAGCATTTAGTGCAAAAATAAAATTGAAAATGAAAATAAAGAGATTTTGTTATATGAGTATTTGGGACTTTATTGACCAATATATATATGATCATTAAACGCTGCATAACTTTGTTGGGTGGTAATTTTGTAGTTAAAAATACCAAATCTTTAAGCAATACATTGCGAATGCGGTGTAACTTTAGTACTGAATATTGGATTAAAAAAAAAATCTTTCATTAGAGTTCAAATCTTTAAGCAATACACTGCGAAAGCCGTTAAGTTTAGCACAAATTGTTATATTATAAAAAGTAAAATCTGTTTCATTAATGCTCGAATCATTCAGTGATACACTGCGAATTCTATGTAACTTTAGCACTAATTAGCATATTTAAATAATAATAATACAATCTGTTCCATTAATGTTCAAATAATTATCAATACATTGCGAATGCTGTGTAACTTTAGTATTAATTACTGCTTTAAAAAATTAATAAAGTCTGTTTCATTAATGTTCAAATCATTAAGCAATACGTTGCGAGTGCTGTGTAACTTTAGCATTATTTGTTATATAAAAAAATAATTATAATAAAATATGTTTCAATAATGTTAAAAAAGATGTTAATGTTTATGTTAAAAAGAGGGGGTAGAGACGGTGCAAATTACCAGGGCCGAACTGTGGATCAGTTGGAACGTTGAGTAAAGGCACAGCTGAAGGTTTTGAAATTTTATTTGTCTCAGACTTTAAATACTTTTATTCAAAATTAATTAATGAATTCAATTAGAATTTAATTATGTTTTCAATATTTTAATTTTTATTTAAAACCTTTACATGAAAAAGTAATTACAAATACCTCATAAACTGTAATACTGAGAAAGAAATAATTAAATTGCCAGCAAATACTACTATAGAGATTTTTTAAAAAGGTACTATCCAACAAATTTATTTTCTAATAGACTAAAGCCTGTTAAAACAGAATGGCGCAATAAACTGAAATAAAAAAAACAGATTTCGGCTTACGCAAAATGAGCTGAAATCAAAACAAAAAACAACAACAACAACAAAAAAAAAACTGCAATTACGCTTTTCTCAATTTAAAGACCCTGCATAAAACGGATATTATCTCTGGTCGTTTGCGTTTCCGTCTAAGCAGGTTTTATTGTATCTTATTTCTGGTGGGGGCCTTGTATTGGAATTATTACCGTAACGCGCAGACTCTTTGTATGGCCAAATTTGTATCATTTTATACAATTATAGATCACACTTCCAAATACAAAAATAGACTCTTTCCATAATCAAGGTGTTTCTCTCTATTATATAAAAAAAAAAAAAAAATAACTAACGCTGTCGCCGCCGCCGTCGCCGTAAATGAATTTCTCGTCACCGGAAGTCTTTCTTCGCTGGTATTAAGAAACATACTACATACAAAAATAAGAAAATTGGTAGTACTTATTAAAGAAAAATGTTTGACAAACACGCTGAAGAAGACAGTTTTAAAATCGAAGAATCACCTTAAGAGCTATTTAATGTTAAAGTTGGGCAAAACGCTCCATTAAAAAAGTTTTATAGGAGCATAAACTATGCATATGAAATTAATCATTTTTTATAAGGATATATATTACAAGCTTGCGATGTGCAGCTGCATTTACATTTTTGATTTTATAAAAATTAACCCAATCATTAAACAGCAAATGAAACAAATAAGAAAATTTGTCTCTTATTAATTAAAACCGTTTGCTAATGATTAATGTTTTAAGAGTAAAAACCGTAAAAACAAAATAGCAAGGGGTCAGAGGAAATTTCTCGTTATGCAGGTTTAAAGTTTGGTATAAAATTGATGATATTGCTTCCGTCGGTATAATGAATGTTTCTGTTTTAGGCAAAATCCTTTTCAACAGGTTTCATTGCATTCTGATTATATAACCCGAATTTGCTCACAGTAAACCGCTTCTTACATATTGTTCCTTTCTTTCCCAGAATTCACAATTTATACATATTGCTTTTTTTTCATATTCTACTAACTTTAAAACATTGATGCATTTTAACCCTTTCAAGGGCGATGGTCGTGCGGCATGACAGCCTAATGTTAATTCCAAATCTGACAAACGACACGAAGAATATTTTAATAAAAATTTTATTTTATAATGTAAGAGTACAAAAGCAAGTTTTTATTTTCTGAAAAATTAGTTTGCAAATTCTGGTGTAAATCAATTACTTCATCCTTAACACAATTTTTCTGCTCTTGAAAGGATTAAATCTATCAAACTCAAAAGATATTTTTTAAATAAGGTTACTTTATATTTCCACATTTACTGAAATTTACAGAAAAATATTAATTTTTGATGCACATTTTTATTTTCTATTTAGTTCTTAAAAATGCATACTATCAGCAAACGATTTCTCATTTTTTTCTATTTTGTAAAATTGACATCAAAACTATCTTTATTATTACAGACTTTATCTGTTACATTTGATGCTGTATTCATAACTAAATTTTGTAGTTCCTTTAAAAATTACCTGTCATAAAAATTCGTCTGCAATGTGTTAGTATATTGGAGCTTTGCCAAAATGAAAGATAATTGAATGTACGTAATCACGATATTCTTCTGTTAGAAACTCTTAGGAGAGTTTCTCTGAATTGAAGAACCGTAGGTAAAAAGATATATTGAAATTCCGTCAATTTTGCGCTTTTTGAAAAAATCTTTGTTTCGGAAATTTGTATTTTAAATTTTTATCAACAATAATACATAGTAATTACTTAAAAAGGAAAAGCAAATTCTGCACTTCTGAGAATAAACTTTGCATGATTTATTATTAAAAGAGACAGTTTGTTGGTGTAAAATAGTTTTAATTTTTTAAAAATATGTTTATTTTGAGAAAGGTGTTGTAAAAGTGAACCAGTATCCTAATTCCTTGAAATTAATGCTTATATATCACACAGCAAAATATTGGAAAAATTTCAAAATGCATTTTAAAAAAGATAAAAGAAAGCTAGAAGGAATAAAGCCCCATCATAATGCTCTAAACTAGAGATTCCCAAACTTTTATTGGCCGTATCCACCAACACATTTCTAAAATCACAATGCATAATTTATTATTAAAACAGACAGTTTTTTTGATATAAAATAATTTATATATTTTTAAAAATATGTTTATTTAGTTTTGGGCAAAATGTTGTAAAAGTAAACCACTATTCTAATTATTTGAAATTGACGCTTATCTATCACACAGCAAAATACTAGAATTTTTTTTTAAATGCATTTTGAAAAAAGATAAAAGGAAGCTAGAGGGAATAACCGTAAGAAATGCTCTAAACCAGAGATTCCCAACCTTTTTTTGTACACACGCCCCACCAGAACATTTCTAAAATCACAATGCCCCCCCCCCCGCCCCTCCAAAACTCCACATCTATAACAACTATCTTTTATAATTTAAAAAGGGAACCATTCACATAGAGACAACAATATCAAGTCGATTTGAACTTTTATAAACTTATCAGAAAGGTAATTTTTTTAAGTCACAAATATATTTTTTACATAGTAATTATATAAATGCAATGAATTCATACACCTTCGCATTCATAGTATTTTTATTGTTTCTTGCCAGCTTATCTCAGTGTCAAACAAATATGTTTTAATCCTGTAAGGCCAGGAGCTTTTTGGTTGAAATGAAAGGTTTTGGTTATTTCTCTAATTAATAGGATCATATATGATTGTCAAAAAAGTAACTTAATTCATTAAAATAAAATAATCCAATGTCAGGTTATTTCAAGGGAAGATCCATGCAATTCTGTGGGTAGAGGCTTGACTTTAACCTTGCCAGCACCACTTGCCCTATCTGGTACATACTTAAAAACATTATATATTTCATTATGTGCCATGAATTTGGCTAATATGATCACTGTAACTGATCAAGAACAATCCAAAGAATGAATCAACACTTATTTTGTCCATGTCAGATGGCTGCATTAGACATAAAATTAGAATGTGTTCTACAGAAACAAACAAACAAAAAAAAACGATCAAGCTATTAAGGTAAGATTTACTTTAATTATTTTTTACTGAATACTTAAAAATATTAATATAAAAAAAGTTGCAGAGAGTTAAGCAGGTAAAATTAATTAATTTAAGCTCATTTAGTTGCAAAATATAGTAATACATTATTTTAAAATCCATTTAGATAAGCAAAAAAGGATAAGTTATAAACATTCTCCAAAATCTAATGAACATATTCTATTGTATTTAGGAATTATATTACATAATTTTAACATTAACAAAATATGCGTTTGCAATACAAGAATTTGGAATAAACCAATAAGTTGTTAACTTACAATTTATTGTTCTTCTAACAACCCCGTTCGAGTCTTTGAGGATGTGAAAAAATCTTGCAATGAAGTTTGAACCGACAAATTCTTCTTTTTTACTTTTAGCTCTTTATTTTTAAAAAGAGGGATATTTCTGAGCTTTTCAAAGAGGTTTTTTATTTGTTTGTCACTATCACTTGACAGTGGCAGGAAAGTTTTCCTCCGTAGAACCAAAAATGTTCAAAAAAGTTAAAAGTGCTTCTTAATTAAGGATTTTTTTTTTCAGGCCAGACGTTGTAAATGCGGGGTGACGTAAGACGGGGTACTACTGTATTCTAATTTTACAATTTAAAATATATGTTCTGATTTATATTTATGTAAAGGGTATAAGATTTGCATAACAAAAATAAGAAATTTACTATTTATTCTTTTCCTATACGGATGCACATTTGACATTTATACATTTTATAAGGTTTGTTGGACATCTTTCAGCTATTTCAAATATTATTTTTTATGGGAAAAGTGTTTAATGCAGTCTGTATATATATATGTTTAAGTAGTTTCACATGTAAAAGTCCCTTCATGTGACTCACGATTAAATACATATAAGAGCATACGTGTCATTCAAGAATTCGAAAATAAATACTTTAAGAAATTCTAAAGTAGAATAATAACACAGAAAAGATATTTTGGGGAGGAGTCGGGGGTTAAAGAATTTTCAAAAGATTTTTATATACTTCTTCCGGTTTTGATTATAATTTTAACTTTTATACGAGAACTCCTTGAAAATTCAATGAAAGCCTTTTTTCTTTTTAAATTTTGTACAATTTTATCTTTTAGTTTACAACATTACTTTCCAAAAATTGACAAAAAAAAAAAAAAAAAAAAAAAAGAAAAAAAAAAAGAAAAGAAAAGAAAAGAAAAGAAAAGAAAAACTGATAGTGAAAGTTTAGTAACCAATTTAAAATTCTCCTCCAAAAAGGGAGATCCCATCCCGCATGTCTAGTATGGCCCACGCTTGGAAGCACTGCTGTAAACATACAGTGAGTAATCACACCTAACAATGTACAAATATTTTTTCGATTGTACTAATATTGCACAATCCTTTATACGCTCGTATTTCTTACATAACTAGAGTTTTCTTTATCAGGATTCGTACGTCCAAGGATATTGAGTGGATTTAAGATACCAGAATTTGTTAAAGCTAATAGTTTACATATTTAAATACGGAATTGTTTCATTAAAAAAAGCAAATATTACTTAACGAAAAAATTTGGTGTTCATCCTCGGATGCCTACGAATTCTGTATAATAGTTTACACTTCGTACAAGTTTTTAGATGCGTTCGTAATTATATAAATGCGTAGCACCTCCAGACGTCGCCTGGTCCGTCCGTCCGTCTGTCTGCATAGATCATCGCAAAAACTACCTAACCGAATGATTTGAAATTTAATACATATAATCGTTGCAAAATTTTGTCGAGTCATTTCAAATTTTATGAAAATTGAATCAAAACTTAAAAAATATATATATTAATAAAACTTTTCTCATTTCTATTAAATCCTATCATACGTAATTAATTCATTCATATTCCATGATAGATAATGATTCTAGGTTGCCTTGTTGATTATGTCCTATTTAAGATAGTGTCATATTATTTCCATATTACTCAATTCGTATATAGAATCGTAATAAAATTTGTATTCATGCGTTTTTGCATAAGAGTGCAACAGCTATTGCACCTAGATCTGAATATTTATAAAACTAGTTATAGTGAGAACGCACTTCGTTTACCACGTTTGACGTGCAATTCCGGACTTGTTTCAAATTATACTTACTTTTTTAAATTATTGAGCAAATTAAACCAAACAACTTTTAAAGATCCTTTTGCAAAGAGATGATTTTATTTTAAAATAAGTATACAGTACAGCGCCGATTATCAGAACTCCAATTAACTGAACTTCCGATTATTCAAACAGCCTATTTCTCTCAAAAAAAAAAAAAAAAATCTAACCGAATTTCTAGTTATCTAAACAGCCTATTTCGCATAATTTTTTTTTTTTAAACCGAATTTCCAGTTATCCAAACAGCCTATTTCTCCCAAACAATGTTTTAACCGAACTTCCAGTTATCTATTTGCTTAAATTTTAAATAAAGAAAAAACTGTCAATGGATCAGAAAATGAGGAATGTAAAACAATAAAGGCGATGGTAATAATCCTCAGCTATGAAGAAAATGAAATTAACGAGTGGTTAAATAGTGAAGTACATGACAATGACTTCAGATTTTAAATGATGACGATATTATACATGAGATTCATAATGAAAAAGAAATTGTTGAAAATGAAAACGAATGCTCTGAAAATAACCCAGTTCCATCACATAACGAAGCCTTTGAATATTTGAAAACAGCTATGAAATGGCTCGAACGGCAGAAGAAGGTTCATCCTATTCAACTAACGTGTTTAAGAAGGATTTGAGATATATAGCAGCGTAGAAAGGAAAGTTTTCGTTGAATCAAGCAAGAATCAAAGGTTTTTATGATTAAATTATAATATCTGGAGTTCAGAAAATGATAAAAAGAAAAAAAAATAATGATAAAAATGTAATCAAAAAGGGAAAAGAACAATTTTTAAACATGCCAGCACTAACTGATATTGGCAGTCCTAAGCTTAGATAACATGTGAAGGTTTTAGATAGTCAGAAACATCCCTTTAATTGTCTGCCCATTTATCTGAACTTTTGCTTACTCGAACTATTGTCGGTCCCGACATCTTCAGATAATCGGTGCTCTACTGTACTTTTTACTTCATTGTGAGAAAGGAATATTACCAGAGGATGATTGTTTATCATTTTTAAAAAATGACATAATAACTGTATTTAATAAAATCGCAACTTTATATTATATCAGATGCTGAATTCATAACTAGATTATTCAGCTCCTGTTTTAAAGTTTCTTGTCATAAAGATTTGTCTGCAGTATGTTAGTATAATGGCGCTTTGCCAAAACTTTATTGTATCTATATCTATTCACAATATCCTTGTGTAAAAAACTTTTACGAATGTTTCTAATTAGTAATGATTGCACTAACATCGTACAATTGCTTATGCGATCTCATTTCTTACATAACCATAGTTTTCTTAACCAGCATTCGTACGTCAAAGGAGATTGAGAGGATTTATGATAGCAGAATTTTCATAAAGTAAAGTTCGCCATATTTAAGGGGGTAGGGGATACCTTTAAACCATCAAAATTTTCGATTTTTTTTAATAGATATTTTGATTCCGTAACCATTTCTGAACAATATGCAAAAATCCGCATTAAAAAATTCCTATTAGTTTACTAATTATGGCAGTTTTATTATGACTATATATTAAGACTACACCGTAAAAAAAAATCTGTGAAGTTACTAAAGTTTTTCTAGGAAACTGGGATTCCTAGAACTTTTCATGTCACGGCAACAACAAAATTTCATGTAACAGACACACTTTTGAGCCGAAAATCAAAAAATCTGTAAGGTTACTAAGAATTTTTTTGGAAACTGGGATTCCGAGAACTTTTCATGTAACTGCAGCCGGGGTTACAAATAAAAGTTACGTAAGATTACTGAAATTTTAGCAGATTCATTTGTAAAGTTACAGATTTTTGTAGCTTTACAAAAACTAGTTTTGTAGATTTGCAGCTTTTTTCGTACAGTTACAGGTGAAAGTTTAGTAAGCATGTAACTTTACATCTGTAGAACTACAGATTTTTTTTTTACAGTGTACATAGGATAATTGAACTTTGTGTTGCGTTTATTCAAAACGATGAATTTTGATACTGCGCGCAGTGTTACTTAAAAACTATGCACGGCAAACAAAAGAAATTTTTACCACATATTCATGTCTGTATTATCTACAGCTTAAAACCAGAAAAATGAAAAATTTTATTTTTTTTTCTATTTTTGTACTTTGAAAATATTTTTCAAAAAGTGAAAATTTTTAATTTTTTGTTAATTTTTTAATTTAGTAAATATTTTTTACAAATATTCTGGTTTAGTATAAAGGTAACTCTATTATGTATTTATTTTCACCAAAATTACCTCTTTATATGCATATTTTCAGATTTTATCATGCGCGCAAGATTTTTTTCTCTTATTACCGTATATTTTTTAATTTATTATTTCAATATTTATTTATGAATTAACCAGTATATATATATTTTTTAAATATAATTTTAAATATGAGCTTCATATTTAAATGAAGTTTGATTTTTATTTTTGACTTATTATACAAGTTTTGAAGCTTAGAACATAGTGATATTTTACTTTTTCGCTTGTTCAAAGGTATCCTACCACCTTAAATACGGAATTGACTTCATTAAATAAGGCAAATATAACTTTACGAAGAATCTGGTATTCTGCGGCGTAGGAATACGAAACCTGTATAATAGTTTAAGATTCGTGCATGATTTTTCAAGTTACACTCACAATTTGATTGAGAGAAATTAAATCAAACAACTTTGAAAGATCCTTTTGAAAAAAAAAAATATATATCTTATTTTATTTTTAAATAAGCATCCTTGTTTTTTAATTTATAAAGATAAATGAATAATATCAGCAAACGATTGTTTGTTATTTTAAAAGAATGACATAACAACTATATTTAATAATGTCGCAACTGTATATTATATCGGATTCTGAATTCATAACTAGATTATTCAGCTCCTGTTTTAAAAGTTACCTGTCATAAAAATTCGTCTGCAGTATGTTAGTATATTGGAGATTTGCCAAGGCTTTATTATATGTACTCACAATATTCTTGTGTAAAGGCCTTTTACGAAAGTTTCTCTAATTAGAACAAACTTTTCGTATCTAAAATGTATTATAAATTCACGTCAATTGTGTTATTTGAAAAAAATTCTAATTTTCAAAAATTTTTGCCTTTAAAACTTTCTTGCTTAACAATAGCTAGTAATCTCTTTAACATGTATACGAAATGCTGCATTTTTTGAGAGACAATTTTGCATTGAATTCATATTTTTACATCTGTATCTTAATTAGTAAGTTGAAAAATTTGAGTAGTATACTTTTATAAGAGAGTAAAATTCTAGAATGCAATTTTGAAGTAGCAAGCAATACTTTAGTGCATGGAATTAAATGTTTATGACGTTTGACAACAATTCCAATTTAAATGATGGCATTTAATTTTTAATAAAATCAACACACACACATATACATGTTCCAGGATTTAGACATAAGTATACTATGGTTACAGACACACACACACCTTTATAAATTCCTCTTTTATTTATAGTTTCCAAATTTTTTTGGTAATTTGTAATGGTTTATATATATATATATTCATATAATTGAGTTGCATGCGTAAAAACTGTTTTAACCCTGCATAGCGTGTCGTAATCCAATCAGCCTCTCTCCATGTTTAGTTAGTTTGCTATTTTGTCTTGTTTCTTCGGTTGATTTTGTTCAAGTTTAAGTTGATTATGTTGTGTTTCTTTGAGTTAGTTTCTTTCTTTAAAATATTTTATTGTATGGTTTAATTACTATTTGTACTTCATTTAAAGTTTACATAAAGAGGTAATATTTGAGATTATTTTAGGGATTTTTTAACTCTCTCTCCCCCTAACTCTCTCTCTATATATATATCTATATATTAAACTTTTGTATAATAATACCATTGAAAAAAAATGAAAATTACCAATAATATGAAAACACAAACACCACATTTACCAGATGTTTTGTAAAAAGTTTAGTCCCATGTATTATCTTATATTGATTAAAATGGAAGAAAAAAGAGAAATATGGAAACAGATAAAAATAATTAAATGAAATGCTTATATATTGAATTACTTTTTCAAGGGTACAAAATTCATATATGTAAGCAAGGCAGTCGTTTTCGGTAAAGAATAATGCTAAAATCTGAATAAATTTACTCTCTATGCACCCGAACGACCACATGACCAAAATAATAGAAGGAAAATGAACAGGGGCGCGCCAGAAGTATCCGGCGCCTGTGTGCAGAACTTCACTTAGCGCCCCATATACCCAAACCCCTCCTCCCTACACTCCCCCCCCCCCCGAAAAAAAAATCAATAACTATAAATACATACCTGCCAAGCCAACCTTCCGGGGTTTTCTCCATGTCAAATAAACAAATTTTGAACCTGAAATTTTGTTTAATGAAATGTGCCTTGTTTCTATGGGGTTCTTTTTTATTTTATTTAATAAATTAAATTTCTTGTTCAAAATATTTTTGTTTGACTTTAAAAATAAGGAATGTTGACAGCTATGTAAATAACGGACATCCCTAAAAAATGGGTGCATCAGCTGCTTGCTACCTCCCACCACAATGGCATACCTCCTAAGAAATTAGCTTTTACCATCTCTCCCCGAATTTTTAAGCGTTAGTCTTTATTTATATTTGTACTTAAAGCAGTTCAAACAAACTTTAATTAAGAAATATAAATGTGTTCAAATAATTAATGGTAGCACCATGACACAAGGAAAGGGGTGCTCGTAATACGGTAAATATACATAAAGGTAGAAAAATATTTTCTCTAATTACGGAGCGAATTATAATTTTTTTATTGTAAGATGCGATTTAAACAATTACCACACGTAAATCATAATTAGGGGTGCATTTTTAAATGTTTTCCCCGTCCTAGAACGATTGGTTTTATATTAGCAAATATAGAACCGCTATGCTGCTTATATAATAATTGTCAAAACGTATCTTTATCTTGTCACATGCTTAACCCTTCCTTCTTTTTCGGATTTTTTTATCTTTTTGATTTCAATTATAAATTTTTATTTTTTATTTTTGCTGAAAATTAATACACTGAAACTTCTTTTAAATGTCACACTATTCAAAGGCCACCTCTATTAAGGGCCAATATTTTTAGGAACGAAAATTTTTCCCATAGACATAATGCTAAATTTACTTCTATTAAGGGCCGCACCTACCCCTCATAAAGGCCATTTTTTTCACATGTGCCTTAAATCTTAAACAGGTGTATTGAATTTCTGAACCAAAAGGTAAGAGTTCAGCAGACAACTGCACTTGCAACAAAGAAGGCAGGGGGAGATGGGAAGGATTTAGAAACACAACGAAGGACGACAAACATGTGTTCCTCACACTTTGTTAGACCTTTCAACCTGTTGGGGTTGGGTTGGAGGGAAAACTTGACCCTTTGTTGTGGGCCCACAAAGGATAACAGGTTATCTAGAAAAACTGATTCCACATTTACTAAAACTGTGAATGCATATTGAAGCACAATTTTTGCACTTGTGTGTAAAAACGCTAGCATAAATAAATGAACTAATATCTCATTCTAAGGCATTAATAAATTATGCAAATTTAAGTAATTTGTTCCATAAAGTAAAAAAATCATGAAAAACCAAAATTGTCTGTGAAAAAATTATGAAAAGTAAACAAAATTCAATAGAAAATGTTTTCAATCATATATATAGAGTTTGAAAATGTTAATAAACAGTTTTTTCACCTACATAGGTTGTGATTTCCTTATTTTAGTTGTTTTTTTGTCACCCCTATTCAAGGGTCACACCTCATAAGGGCCAATTTTCGATGGAACGGTATGTAGCCCTTACAGAGATGTTTCACTGTATTATGTTCTATCCCGAATACGCAAACGCAAAATAATTTTGTCATTAAGCAAGTAAGCAGCATTTTCCTAGGTCAGGATCGGCGAGCCTTTTTACGTGCGCGTGCCAAAAATTCACCAACAATATCTATCAATGGTGTAACGTGTCACATTTTGACATAAAATAATTTTGCAAAGTACGATGTTTATACAAAACGCTAGTTAAAAAATCAGATGCTATTTCTCTGCATATTTGAATAAATCATTAAATTAAAATTTTAATTCGTAAATATGATTCATTTATGTAATAATTTTCACTATGATAAGGAAATAAAAATACGAAATTTTATTTTAGAAATTTTCGACCTTATTATTTATGCATCTAGTTATGATTATCCAAGTTGCATTAAGCATTGTATCAATAAATTATTGATGAGATTTTTACTGTTGTATGTTCGATGGAGAATGCTTTATACCTGATTCATATTTTGATAGTTTTATAAATTGGATCCATTTGCCATCTTACTGAAGGGACTGTCTAAAAAAATTAATTTGAAAAGTACAGCATTATAAAAATCATACAGAAGGGCAAAATACATGTCGCAAACGCTGCATAACATCGCAAGAAAAGAAAATTCTTTTCATGCAAAAATAATTGCCTTATTTGTGATAGTCTGTCCGTATGAAACAAAATTTTATTCATTATAATAGAAATTAAATTTCATCTGTATAATAATTATAAAATTTATTTTTTCGCGTGCCAGAGAAATTGTCTTACGTGCCAACTCTAGCACGCGTGCCATAGGTTCGCCAACCCTGTCCTAGGTCATATAGTTTTTCAGAAAATCGCACTTTTCCATTATACATAAACTTTACTTTGCGTGCGCTCAGTGAGGAAATTAGGGGGAGTTCGAGGTACTCATCGTCACGAAATCATCCAAGGATTGCTGATAATAATTTTCAAAAAGGATATTGGATAATTAGCAGATATTAATTAATAACCTTTCTAGATAAAGGCATCACAGATCAAGGCGGCGATGCAACTTTGCAACATCCTTTCAAGGCGCATTTGTCACAATGTCAACTTTGAACTTTGTACAAGGTCCTTGTTTTAGGTAAGGCGAATCATAACGATAAATAGTCACCCTTTTTCATTCCAATTGAATTCAATTATTGATAAATGTTTAATAGAACAATGGCAAGTTTTTTACAAAGTCAACGCTTAAATTTATTGTACGGAACTTTTTGTACGTGAGTGAAACTCGCACTTGACCGATTATTCTTTGTTCAAAGCAAATCTAATAAATACAATTGAAATTTCCATGAAACGTAATTCAGTTTGAAGTTGTTCTAAAAAATATTTTTACCTCCTGAACAACATGAAACTTTCTTACATATTCATGGGCTCGTTTTTATGCGTAAAAGCATAAAATGGTAGGCGTGACTATTAAATTGATTTGGAATCGAATGGCGCTTTTAATTTTTTTTTAAGCATTGCATTTTAAATTATATCCTGTTTTACTTATTTATTGTTTCAGTTATATGTAGCCGATTAATTTGTGCTTTTTTCGGTAATTTACATGGGAACCGTGCATAACCTGGGGCTTATGCTGTTTTATCATTGTGCAATACAATTACATTCAAAATTGCATTTATTCATGTATAGGGGGGAAAAAAACCTTTCCTCCTTCAAAATTACGTGTTATATTCTGTTTCAAATCATTTTAATGCTATTTTGATCAAAATGAAGGGAAAACAGAAATCATGTTTTCCTATTTCAAATTAATTACATTCATATTTATGTCGGCGACGTGTTGATACGGCGCCACTCAAGAGACTGAACGATGAATTTGCTTTCAAGTCGATTTTCTTTTGTCACAGTAGGGTAATTTTTTATTGGCTTTTTTTTCTAATATTTAGATATCATATCTAACCTGAAAAGAATATTTTCTGTTTTTAGCCAACGAGCATCAGTTTGAGGTTTTTTGTCTTCTATTGTGTACGAGTATAAAAGACACGTTAGTGGTTTTTCTATTTATTTTGTATCATGAACATTGGCCATGCTAAGGTTCTGCTCTGCAGATTTACGAAGTCAATTTCATTTGTAAGTAGATATAATTGCCATGTATAGTTATTCTGATAGAAAGCAATCAAGCAGTGTTTCCCCTTTTTTGTATAAAAGCACCGAATCTTTCCGATAACTGTGTCAAATTTTTAATCTAATCTGATTTTCAGGGACTCACCACAAAAGATTGCTATTGCTAATCAGAAGGAATCGATTATAGTGTAAGATATGCACCTTTTATAGGAAATTGAAAAACATTAGTCCATTTTTCAGCAAATAAATATTAATTTCGGTAAATTTCATTTTATTTTTTTTCTTAAAAATGCGTATCTGCAAACTATCCTTTTTTGTGTTAACACTATTTCCGAATCATAATCCTTACCATATTTAATCGAAGAATTCTGCAATTATTTAACATTAAAATTAGGCAAAGATTACTATTTAAAAGGAGTGATAACTAGAAAGTGGAATAGTTGACAGCTAAGTATATGCTGATAGATATTATTTAATTTTTACTTTCTTCTATCTTTACAAGAGGAAAGTATTGGATTCATGAAAATTTTCGAATTCCGGTTTTCGACGGATTTACAAGTTTTAGGGGTCAGAGAACCCGAAAAACATGTTTTTACAAAATGTCTGTCTGTGAGTCTGTCTGTGTGTGACACAAATTTTGTGGGCGCTCTAGCTCAAGAACTAAAGCACGGAATTTAATAAAAATTTATATTCAGGTAGTCCCTGATCAGAGTTGGGCAAAATACATCGAAAATTCATTTTCGATACAAAATACAAAATACATTAGTTTTAGAACCTAAAATACAAAATACAAAATACTTTTCGAATTTTAAAATATCCAAATACAAAATACATGTACTTTCAAAATACATTGAAAATACAAAATACATTTAAAATTTTAAAAGTTTGGGCATAAGGTTACAGGTCTGCACCAGCCGTGCCTGGCAGGCCAATTTTCATTCAGAACACTCTGATCGAGCCGGACTGGATTTCACTCTTTCCGGGTCAGGCACGGGTTTTATGTTTTTCTGAAGGCTTGTGCCGGTCAGGACCTCGACATCATTCGTTCCGCTTCGGGCCTGACTTCTTTTTTTACGGGCTGAATCGAGGCTTAGTCCCTTGGGGATGAGCATCTTATACAGAATTTTTAATCCTTTATCATCGGTTTTTCATAACAGAAAATTTGGCCTAATTGGATCAAGAAAACGTCCTGATAAAATATGGCAAAATTTACAATAAAAAAGAACTGGTGGGGATAATCAAGATTCTGAACTTCATTCTTCATAGAGGTCTGCACTGTCCAAAATTTTCAAGCTCGGTCCCGACCCAACACGTATGAAAATGTTTGGCCCGTCCCTGCCCGGTCTGGCCTATGCAAAAATCAGTAAAATCTGGCACGGCCCAACAGTTTTTGCACAAAATGTGTATTTTTAAAAATCGCCATTATTCTACAATTAAATTGCTAAATTTATTATTTTTAAAGAATAGTACATATAGTATCTCTAGGCAATGAAGTTAAAGCACAGAAAAAGAAACTGTGAAAAAGAACCTTCCTAAGACGAATCATGTGTAAAACTGAAAAATGTGTTGATCCATGCAAAATGAATATAATAACACGCGCGAAAAGAATACATTTACAACAAACTATGTACCTGCTAAGAACGAAACCTGTCTATAACGGATATTCTCCTTTCCTGTCGATTCCGTCTTGGAAGATTTTATGCTATAGCATTTTTCATATATTTAAGTCTCCACACCATGGAATGTGGATTAGATTTTAAATGATAACTAAGATTTTTCCATACAAATACAGATACATTTAAAAGATAAATATCGCAGTCCAGCATGTTTTCTTAAAAATGAAAAGTATAAACATGAAAAAAAGCTAAAATAAGTATTTTTTGTCAGAATTCCTCATACGAGACGATTTTTAACCATATTGGCGTAAAAATCAATATTTTGTTGAAATTCAGTTGGACCGGGTTAATCAAGGTTTTGTACGAGCTGGGATCGGGCCGAACTTTTAGCTTTTATACCTGGCTGTGCCAATATTTATTTATTTATTTATTTTGTACAGGACGGGACGGGCTAAAAAGATTTTTCTACGGGTTGGGCTCGGGCCGAGAAATGTTATTTCGGGCCGTGTATGTTTGCGTAGTAACAGTTAGACAAAATAATAGTTTTTTTCATTTTAAACAATATAGTGAAGTTTATTTTTAAAATAGGTTAACAAACCAGCGATGTAGTGGAGGATATACGGAGATATACGCCGTATATCACCTGGATTATTTTTAAGAAGCTCTGTACACTCTCTGTTTAATCAATAAAGTTACAGCGCCTAACTCTGTTTTCACAGACTAAGAGAGACTGCTCAGATGAGGATATTAAGAACATAGATTCCCCCCCCCCTCCCGACAACTCTTATTAAGGATTTTAAAAGTGCAATTTTTTCAGCTGGAACTGAATCCGCAGGAAACCGTGAGTTTTTTCTTACGATTTCAGCACTGTTTCAAACCCATCCCGCAAGTGTCAACTAGAACAGACCAGAACTCGAATTAGGGTCAAACCAACTCGAACCCGACCCACAATGAAAGAATGAGCTTCCACCTGACCCAAACGACATCTCTGGTTGATGTGCGTTCGGGTAAAATCTGGTTACTTACTTGGTGCAGAACAGTAATTCACGTTCATTTTACTTAATTCCCTTAGCTATTTAATATCGCTCATTTTGACGTGCAGTACACGATGGATGATATATTAAAATTTCGTGATGATAGCTTCATTTTTACGAAAGTTAACGCTTATAAAACCAAAAAAAGGTTTATAGTATTGTCCTGTTGAAATCGAAACGTTGTCACCTTCAAACTAAACACTTTCTTAAAAAAAAAAAAAAAAAAAAAAAAAAAAAAAAAAAAAGTAGAAGAAGAGTGAGCGAGATTGAAAATCGTAGCATTAGTTCAAGAGTTATGCATGGATATACACGAATTGGTTGGTTGGTTGGTTGTATTTATGTCGACCAATTATCTGCACGTGGGATATGGGCCCTAAGGGGGGGAGTGCCTTCCGTGGAGGTCTTTCTAAGGGAACCTAACCCGTATTAACGCTTGGAGAACCAAGGTTCGAAGAAAACCACGAAAACTCCGAACGATTAGGCCGACGGGCGCGATTGGGATCGAACCCAGCACCTCCCGTCTACCAGCTTCGAGAGCAGAACCTCTCGGCCACTGGTGGGGCATACACGAATTGCATAACCCCCTTTGTTGGAAGTCTGTATATATATATATATATATAGATAGATAGATAATTCATTAATGCCTCGATCACTGCAACTCAAATATGAGTGCTTCACATGAATAAAAAATAAGAAATAATTTAAAGAGAAATATAAAATAAACAACATGCTAAATGTTTTTGTTTAAGACCTAGGAATATCATAATATGCGGAAATGAAACCAAATAATGTTTTTTCTTATTTTTTTCTTTTAGTAGTGAGCTTTAGTAATGATCTTTTAGAGTTTAATAAATTACAAGTGCTTGTAATCAATGCATCGCTCTTCGTCGTGGTCTGTCTTAAAGTTTCATCAATCTTGAATAAGTGATTTTATTAAAATGACTTTAAATTTTCATAACGTATTGAATATCTCATTCATTTATATTGTAAAACTGTATTTAAACACATACATACTGTATTTGTAATAATAAATATATCAATAAATAGAACTATATTTATGTAATAAAATTCATTCTCCATTTAATAAATATCACGAGTGGGGTAAATTACACCTGAACATTAATACAATGAATACAAAGGAGCTATAAAAAAAATAATGTTTCAATCAATGCATAACCGTTATAAAACCAAAACTCTTACTTTTAAATGAGTTTTAAAGTTAGTTGTGGCTTGAAAAGTTCCACTTATAAAAGTAGACCTTGTTTTACACATGCATAATGCGTTAACTTTTTAACAACATTATCAACAGAAATTATTTTTAAAAAAATTCCCGCCTAATACAGCGCAACTGTATTATCCCAAATAATTAATTCACTTGATACATTACCAGCGGGGGCTGAGTCATTCTTTCATGAGTCTCCTAAATAACTAACTGCAGTATATTTCTATGGTATTTAAAAAATAGAATACACAGCAATACTCTAAATGATTCTTCCTGTTTATCACACAGTAGTTTTTCATTCTCATAGCAACGTTAGAACTATAAAAACTAGAACGTTTTGTAATCATTTAGCAAAAATACTTCAGCAGAGCAGATGCATTCATTATAATCCTAAGACGAAACAAAACAGTCAGGCACGTATTTTGCTTTTGTGAATCTTAGATTTTGCGGTTTTAAAAAAGCAGCTTGAAATCGACAGAAATGTATTTTGAGTATTTTTAATATACAAAATACTTGGAAAAATCATTTCAAAATACATTACCAAAATACTTTCCTTTAGTCCGTTTAAAATACAAAATACAAATGTATTTTGAAAATGTATTTCAAATACATGTATTTTCGATACTGCCCAACTCTGTCCCTGACGAAAATTGGTGCTGATTAGTTTTTGGTGTAAATCGCTCAACAGGTGGCGCTGCTATGCTGCATTTTTCTCGATTTCCGCAATAGCTGTATCTCAAGAACTATTGCACGGATTTTCATAAAACTTCAGGTTCCGTTAGTCCTTGACATAAATGGATGCTGTTTACGTTTTGGTGTAAATCGCCCAACAGGTAGCGCTGCTAGGCTGCATTTTGCAGGATTTACACGATTTCTGCAATAGCTCTATCCTCGGCTCTATCTCAAGAACGAATGGACACATTTTCATCAAACTTCAGATTCAGTTACTCTTTGATATGAAATGATGCTGACTTCGTGTTGGTGTAAATCGCCCAATAGGTGGCACTGCTGTGCTGCATTTTTCACTATTTCTTCAATAGCTCTATCTGAAGAACTAATGAACGAATTTTCATCAAACGTCAGATTTAAGTATAACTTGATTAATATTGCTGCTGATTATGTGTTGGTGCAAATCGCTCAACAGGTGGCGCTGCTATGCTGCATTTTTCATGATTTGTGCAATAGCTCTATCTCAAGAACTAATGCACGAATTTTCCTCAAACTTCATATTCAGTTAGACGTTGACATAAGTTGATGATAATTAGGTTCGGGTGTAAATAACCCAATAGGTGGCGCTGCATTGCTGCATTTTGCTGGATTTACACGATTTCAGCGACACCTCGAGAACTAATGCACGGAATTTCATCTTTTTAGAATTCTCATGATGAGCACAGATTGCCATTTAATTTGGCACTGTGATAGCGAATTTTGAAGCATTGACATGTATGAGATAGAAGAAAGTTTTGTGATGGCCACAACATACTAGTTTTATTTTGCTAAATTAAAAAAAAATGCTTTAAATTTTGCAAATAATGTACGATATATAAATATGCAGATTGGAGTGACAGGTGGGGGGAGGGGAAACGGTACGGTTGTTAGTAGCGGTATCGCAAAATACTAGGGCTCCGGTACTTTTTTGTTAGAAATTAAGCCCTGATCGTCAGTATGTCTATCGCTACCAATACTACAATAACATACAAGTGTTACATATTTTCAGTCATTTGAATAATGGAGTCCATCCATATTTGCCACCAGCTGCAATGCGCATCCTGTTTTCGGAAAGGTTGGAAAAGCCTGATCTAGAGCAGGGATGCCAAACACGGCATTCGCGGTTTCCTTTCCGAATTTGTAAAGTTTCTAGCTTCTTTTTTTTTAATGTATTTCAGTCGCTTGAAGGCGCCGTTAAAACTTATGTGGCGCCCTTCGGCCGTTAACATTCAACTGATCTTTTGACACCTTGGCGCCTTTCGGCTTGAGACTCCCCCCCCCCCCCCCATCCCTCCTAAAGCTACGCCTCTGAAAAACATCTGCAAATTTTATATATTTTTAAAATAAAAATAAATTCATAAATGTATCAGAAATAAACCACTTTCGAGTTTAATAAATTTAAATTAAATAAAAAAATTTCAAATATTTCAGCTTCGCCTATAATATTTGGCGCCTTTAGTATTCTGGCGCCTGTGTGCGGTGCACACTTTGCACACTAGGTCGGCGCGCCCCTGAAAATGAAAACTGAATTATATAAAAGGCCTTAAAATGAAAAAAAAATATATATATAACTATTTAAATAATTTACATTATCATGTATAAAGGAAAATATGTATTATTACTCAGCTTACCTTACATAATTTTGCAAGATTTATCCTAATTCCCTGCTTCACATGTTGTATTTTACCGCTAAAAGTATAAGGTTATTTTTACAGTTAAGTTAAAAGAAATATTATATCCAATGATTGCACTTAATCTTGTTAACGTACCTTGATAAATGCATTTAATTAATAAAAATAGGAAATTATTACAATCTTAAAATATAAGTTACCTATTAACAGTTTTAAATTTATGCAACTAATTTAAAAAATTCCCAAATCACTTATTTTAAAATATATATATACCGGGTGAGCCAAAAGTTCGTTAAAACTTTAAAAACTCATATAAAAAGAAGAAATTATGATTAAGGAATGCGGTTTGCAATAAAGGGCTCACAAGATAGTCAGAATATTTTTAGTAGCAAAAAAAAAAAAAAAAAAAAAAGTTAAAAAATCATATGTGGAGGGCGCTGACGACCCGAAACACAATGAACAGGACATTAATAGTGTCGTATAATGTTGAACATTTGTATTGGACAAACAAATGAATGGAGCGTATTGTTGTCCTGTTCATTGTGTTTTGGGTCTCAGCGCCCTGTACATATAATTTTTTAGCTTTTTTTTTTTTTTTTTTTTTTTGCTGTAAAAAAAAAAAAAAAAAAAAAAAAAAAAAAAAAAAAAAAAAAAAAAAAAAAATCCCACTACCTTGTGAGCCCTTTCTTGTAAACCGCACTCTTTTACATAATTTCTCCCTTTTTATGAGTTTTTAAAGTTTTAACGAACGTTAGGCTCACCCGGTACATATTGTTCCCGAATTCATGAGCAAAACTCTAAGGGAAGGTAAAGTGCAGATAAAGAAGTAAGATTGGTGTAGCAATGTGGAGTAGGAAATGAAAAGTTTTGTTCAAAAACAAGAAATGCATGGAAAAGAAAACGAGCTCTTTAATGACATAAAAGTTACAGTAAAACTCAAATTTGGCACTGTTAGCATCTACCAAGTGAATGACGTACCTTTTTTCAGATTCCAAGCGTTTCGAACATTTGCAGCAACGACTGAAAATCTTGCAATGAGGTCCTCTCTCAGAGTCAACTATTGTCTCATAGATGAGTCATCTGCCAGGTATGTATCGATGTTGGTGGTGGTACATCACTTACTGTAATTGTTCTGACAATAAAACGCTTGTTTTCATTTCCTTCGCATTTGTTGTTTGTCGCCAAAACCTTTCACTTCCGACGCCACATTGCTTTACCAAAATTACTTCTTTATGTGTACTTTACCTTCCCTTGCAGTTTGGCCAATGAATTTTGGCCAATGGACTTGTATATGTCTATATATCCTGCAATACTAATACAAATACAAAGAAAGAATAAATAAAACAGTAACGTAATGCCCAAAACCTTATATGAACCTAGAAGTACGCTTCTTAAGGGGTCTCAGGACTCTTAAAGCTTCAAAATTTGGAAATTTTAATTTTTTTAGATGTTAAAATCTTTAGATTAAAATTATTTCTGAACATTTTAATAAAATGGTTTCCTTGAAATTCCCATTAGAACGAAAAATATGGCTTTTGGAATTATACACGCCCAATAGCTGAAGCGGCGTTTCCGAATCTTTAAAGTCGTTTGCCTCCAAATGACGGTTTTGGGCATAAAGCTCCGGATATCTCAAAAACTTCTGAATATTTTTTCATGAAATTTTCAAAACATATGTTTCATGTTAGTCTGTATAAACTGAACCTAAAATTTCCTTTTTATAATTTTTAAAAAAGTATATTTTAATAGGTGATAATACTGTTTCAAAATTTTGTATTAGCTAAATATAACTTTGTATTAAAAATATAAAAATTCTTTAAATACAAATTCCTTTAAGTTCAGGGTAACTATTATAATCTGAAGTATAATTAGGCACAAAAAATTTCATTTTAGTTACAAAGTTTATTTTGTAATCTTGCGCGTAAGCTGTTATACCAATTTTCTGCTCGATAAATGCCTGGCAGTTTGGTATCTCCTATAAATACTAATTCTGAATCTTGTAATTTTTTAAATAGATGTAAGTAAAAAACATATCTTTTATCCCAATAAAAATTGTGTTTTAAAATCATATATATTTTAAGATATTAAATGTTGAAAAGGGTTTGTATTTTTAATTTATTCCAATTTTAAATGTCCGGAGACCCTTAATTATACACTTTTATATTCTCTCTTATTTTTCTATTACACGTTTACTCAATTTGAAAATAAAAACAAATCGAGGATTGTCTAGAAAACTTTCAATGATATCTTTGAAATAAGATTTCGTTATTTTTATCTTGCGTATCCTTAAAAAGAAAAAAAAATTAGTTCTGAGAAATGAAGAATATTATTAAACGAATTTTCATTATTTATTATTTTGTAAAAAGGGAATTTCGACTATGTTCAATTGTATCGCCTTTATATATGATCTCCTCTGTTGAATTCATAACTAGATTTTGCAGCTTCTACTTTAAAAATTACCTGTCATAAAAATTCGTCTGTAATGTGTTAGTATTTTGGAGATTTGCCAAAACGAAAGATAATAGAAAGTGTATCTAATCACGATATTTTTGTGTTACAGACTTTTACGAAAGTTTTTCTGAATGGTAAAAAGCTTTTGGTAAGTAAAAAGATATATTCAAATTGCATCTATTTTGAATGTTTAAAAAATTATTTATTTCGAATATTATGTATATGAACTTTTCATAAATAACAATAGTTTTTAATATTTTATGGAATTATAACAAAGCAGAATTTCTGATGAAAATCTAGCAACGATTTCGTATTAAAACTTTTTTGTTATAAATTTGTTTTATCTTTGAAACTATGTTAATAGATATTTAAAAACAATGTAAAATTTTTGAAACTGTGCACTGATAATTCCAAATGTATGTTTATATATGAAGAGATCAGATGATAAAGGGTGTAATTGACACAATCATCATTTTGGGAAAATTTTCTTTAAAGTTCTAAATCTTTATTTGCTTTTATTTTCATATACCTCGTTTATCAATTAAAATCTCCGTCCGTATTAATTTTTTTTTTTTTCAAATAGAAATTTAGCAGATGATGGAGGACAATTGATTATCTTTGATGATATGATTAACTGTTTTTTTTTTCTTCTCACAGATCACTTTTATTATCTGAGCTTTTCATATATCCTGAAATAAATTTTAACACAGTGTTTGCGAAAGAATAATATATCGATTATTTTGGATTGTATTCTAAGTCTTAGAAATGTATGTTTAATAAATTCCAGAGCTAGAAAATAGTAAATGGTAAAAATCCATCTATAAAAAACAACAAAAACAAAAAATGTTTATATATGAAGAGCTCGGATAACAAAGGTGGGGAAGCTAACGAAAAAGACAGGCTACCGCGGTGCATTCCACGTATCATTTTTTACAGACCGGCGAAGTCACGTGATGCTCGAATGCACCAATGCAGGTGTACGACACCACTCTAGCAGTCTGTAAAAAAAAAAAAAAAAAAAAAAAAAAAACACTTGGGATGCACCGCAGTAGCCTGACTTTTTCGTTAGCCTCGCAAAGGTGGTAAGTGACGCAATCATCATTTTGAGAAAATAAGCTGTAAAGCTCCAAATCTTTATTTGCTTTTATTGTCAAATACCTGCTTTATCAACTAAAATCCCTGTGAGTATTAATTTTTTTTTCAAATAGTAATTTAACAGATGGTAGAGAACCATTGATTATCTTCAATCTTATGATTAAGTCAATTTTTTATTACACATACCAGCTTTATTATCTGAGTTCATTATATATCCTGAAATAAATTATAATGAATGTTTCAGATACTCTTTATAAAGAAATAAAATTCTCGAAAAGCACGACCTATATTCTGTAACCCGAGAAGTCCGGATACGATCCCCTACATTCTTTAAAAAATTAGTGGTATCATGCGTGGTACTAATATTTGATATTTTTCAAATATAATTTCATTTATTTTAAATCTCATTTGTCTTGTCTTTTCGCAACACTGAATAAATTATTTTAAAAAAATAACTCTTACGTAAATATCTTTACTAAAGTTTCAGTAAATGGATCAATTTTTGTCGTATATGAAAATTACGAAATTACAATGATTGTGTGTTTTTGAAAGAAATTTTCTTTGGAATATACCCTATGGTATTGTAATATTTAAAAATTAATGTGTAATACATCCCATAGCTAAAAAAAAGTAAAAATTCACGTATGAAAAACAAAAGGAAATCTAGAATGAATAAAAATCTATAATAACGCTTAAAATTTAATATGTACATATCACATTCCTTAATAAAAAAGCTTACCTTAAACGGATTTCAGAATCGTGCGATTTTGCTTAAAATATGTCTCCAATTTTAAAAGTTGATTGAAGCAACTTGAACAACTTTGAAAAGAAATAAGATTAATTTATTTTGACCTAAGAATAATTGTTTTGATTTCATTCTGAGAAATGCATAATATCAGCGAATGATTGCCTTTAATTTGTTAATGGCAATCATCACAACTGTATTTAATATTATCGCCTTTATGTATGATATGCATAACTAGATTTTTCAGCTTCTGTTTTAAAGCTAATATCAGACGACCGATTATTTCGACGCTTGTGGTTTTCGAATGAAAAATAAACACATTCGCTACCACATTCACAGGAGTGTCCCGTTCCCGTTCAAATATGCAGCAGATATTTTGTCTAGCCACAACAGAACGATTTCCATTCGATGTTTTTAATTTAAACAAGATGGATCTTTTGCAGGAAATAAAATGTTCTTTCAATTTTGTATCATTTATTCAAGAAATTAGAATAAAATTTATATACACAGATGTAACTGGGTTCGTCCTATGATAAGTAATGAATTATTTACCGGGAATTTCTATTTAAAACATTCAAAATTGCAGGAATTACTTTTTTAATACATCTGATGTTAAATGAACAATCCACCATATTTAAGAAATACAAATGACTGCAGATATTATTAAAATGATGATTTCAACTTTCATTTAGTTAATATATATTCTTTATTATTATTATTACATATATAAACTAAAGCTTTCAAAAGTGTTAAATTTTCGTTATATTAGTCAGGAAACATGTGCTTCCGCCCCATGGGAAAAAGCAAGATTTTTTCCCATTTTCTAGTCTGTCAGCCCTGCTGCTGCTTTTCCAGTAATGATGCGTGCTTTAGCCTACCAAAAATGTATCATATTTTCAATTCTTCTTTATTTTTAAAATGCATTTAGAAATTTAATAAATATAATTGTTATTAACATAGTTGAAACCTCATCCAGGCTGATGGAACATACAATATTAAAAATTAAATTGAAAAAGAAATTTATTTCCATGATATTTACGAAAAGATGTGCAAAAATCATATATATATATATAATATCGAAAAATGAAACATTTCTAATTGAAATTAATTCATGCATATTATGCATATTTACCATAAATGTGATTACGCTGTAACTGAGTAAATTTGTCGCCATATGCAAATAGCCTTTTAATATTTTACCAGAGCAACTTTCCCGCCACACAAAATATTACAATATATGGGTAGTTCTGAAATTAAGTGGAAATTTGAGTCCCAATCAATTTTTCTGTACTTTTATGCTAATAATTGTTCAACTAAATAGATAATCTATGAAGGCACATCTAAATCTTGTATTAAAAAAGACTTTAGAATAAATTTGAAATTTAAAACTATTTTAATAAAATTAAAATCATGTAAAATGTCACCTCCATGGTATGTCCCTCCATACCTGTTTTTACTTTACAACTTTACAACATGAATCTATCACATAAGATAAATGAAAAGAACCGTATAAAATATATTAAGTTAATTAATGGCTATACTTTACTTACTTTTTAAAAGAAATTTTTGAAAATTTATATTTTTAAAAAAATTACAGACCAAGATGCTTCGGTCCCCAGATTTATAGCTGCTTCCATGACATAACAGTTATAGTTATATAAAATTCTACTAGGTGGCAGAAAAATCTAGAACTTGGAATACAAATTAACTACAGGTAGCTACTTATTGGATGGAATATTTTTGAAGCATGGTAAGTTGTTACTTCATATAATTTTAATTAAAAACTTTTAATAACCATAGTGGACTTTAATTGGATGTCAACTCTATGGCCTCATTAATTTTGTCAATTTTAAAAATAGCAGAATTCTGTGGATAGGTAGCTTTAAATTGCTTAAATTTTGTATCCAAGTAGCATTATGTTAATGTTGCGCATAGTTTAGAAAATATTAGGCCTAATCTAAAAAATGTAACTTCCATGGATGTCACCTCCATGCCATTGTTGCATCATGGAGGGGACATCGACCCATGGATGGGACATTTATTAGTGCAAACAATATTTTAAGGGTGCTTAAAGTATATTTTTAATTGTTGAACCTATATTTTTATTTTAGAGATAAATTTATATTAATAAAAATATTTTTTGAAACTGAAAATTTTTAACTCTAAAATATATAATTTTGTATAAGTTTCATTTATTAATGCCTTTCAGTAAGAAGCAATAGCAAGATATGAAAAATAAATTTGTGTGGTTGAAACAGCTGAAAGTGACTAATGGGTTACAATATATCTTTGATTCTCTTTTGATTGATTTTCTTTCAATACAAGTTAAACTTTATAGTTAATTAAACTTTATTTTAAAGCCTCTTATTGAATTTCTCGATCTCCTAAACTTAAAATAAATATATTAATTAAATTAGAAATAAATTTAAATTTTCAGTTTTTCTCTGCTAGCCAATTTGATAGATTAAAATAAAACACAAAATGTTTGTTTAATATTTAATATATTTAAAGAATATGGTCACACTAGAGTAATCTACAGTCGTATATTTAAAACTCTGTATTTTCCATTTATCTATTAATCTACTTATTTTTATCTGATTGCACGTTAATATTTTAAAATATTTTTTAGTTATATCATGGCTCGAGCAATAATCAAAAAGATTTCTGTAGAAAAGAAAAGAAAACTCAAACGCGAAGCAGAGCAGAAAAAACGAGATAAAATGAAAGAAAATCTAGAATTTCAAGAAGAATGTAAGACAAAAGAACGCAAAAGATATTACAAGAAGAAAAAAGAAGGAAAAATAAAAGCTATTTTTCAAATGAGTGAACGACAGAAGCGTGCACAAAGAAAGAATTGGGTACAAAAAACAAGGAAACGTCGAGAGAAGAAAGCAAATAAAGAAAAATTACAGCAAGTTCTTTTAAATTCTAGTACACCAGAAACAGATAATGATCCATAAATTATAAACAATCCTATTGCAAATGTTAAAGATGTGCTAGGAAGAGCAGGTACTAGTCGGGCAAAAAGTGGTCGAAAAACTGTTAACAGAAACAAAACAAAGGCATACCAAAGAATAAAATTGCTTGAGAAAGAGCTTAAAAATGTTATGAAAAGTTGAAATATAAAAGAGAAAAAGATTATTATACGAAAAGATATCAACGCATTATAAGTAAAAGAAAAAAAAAATAAACAGCCCAAAAGAGAAGGTACAGAAAATATTAAAAGGTGAAAATGTTTCTTCTAAAGTCAGAAAATGCCTGGAATTCAGTTCAGCATTGAACACTGAAATCGAGAAATTTTTTGAAAAAAATGAGCAGTCTTAAAAGTCAAAGAAGTCCTTTGGATTTGTCCTTTCTGAAAAAATAATAAAGAAGCACGGTAGTATGCTCAAGATTTCAGTTAGGTCCTGTTAATCTGTATTTAGCAAATGTGACCTCAGTTGAAGATTATGTAGAAGTTAAATTTATGCAAAGATGTTCGGGATTCAAGAACAAATTTGTTTTCAGTAAAAAGTAAGAAGCAATAGCAAGATATGAAAAATAAATTTGTGTGGTTGAAACAGCTGAAAGTGACTAATGGGTTACAATATATCTTTGATTTAATCTGTCAAAACTGCAATATTATTTAATAAAAAATAACATTTGAGCTTTGTTTTCTTTTAACATGTTACTCAAGAGTAGTGTTTTTTAAATGTATTGTAATCTAGTTTTTGTTTTTATGTGTTATCTGACTTTCTGTATTTCATTGAAATAACATATTATACCTCTTAAACAATAAAACTACCTAATATCGCAACCAAAAATGTTTTCCAATCTATCAAATGTACAATAAAACTCATATTCATCATTACTATTAAAGGTTGTTACCTCCATGGAATAATGTGTGACCTCCATGTTTATATGAAAAATGAAATTTAATTTTAAATTTAAAAAAATTAACCTTGACCTCTAATCATGATTTATTTAGCTCTAAAACCTTAAGAAAACCTTGGAAAAACAACTTAAAAGCGACAATTTGAAATTTTATTAATTTCTCTACAAAATATTTATTTTAAAAAATTGTATTAGTACGTTTACTGTAAAATAGCACACTTAAAGATTTACAGCGACCACAATTTTCAGCTTAAGTGTAAAAAAGATTAAAGTTTGTCCAAGGTCTAACCCAGATAGTTTATTTTGACACAGTTCACGGCCCGATCCAAGCTAAAATTCTATAGCAATTCAAGACACAATTTTTATAAAAATGTAGGTTTTTTAGCCATCATTTTCCTACAATTAAAAGCCTTTTGAAAGAATATTATAAACCATAGTTTTCAACTTTTACGCTTTTTTTCTGCCACTGTTTTTGATCAGTGAAATTTGAATAAATTAATCTTAGGTTTTCTATGATTACATAAGACAAATCTGTATGTTAAAAAATAGTGGAGCGAAAGAAAAGGTATGGTATACATACTTATCCAAAGAAAAAAAATACTAATAATGATAATAAATTACGGCATTTTTCAAAATACATGCTCGCAGTAAATAGAACCGGTACCGGATATGACCACAGAGGCTCTGTTTTACTGTCTGCTTTCCCATACCGGATTTTCAAAATCAGATTTAACATGATTTTAATTTCAGAGGTCAATACATGCAAAATTTGCGGTCTATTCAGGGCCCTTTCACACAAATTCATTTAATAAAACAGACCCCTTCACAAAATACGTAATAATAAAACAGGTCCTTTCACAAAATTGTATTCCATAAAAACATACTATTCATTATTTATTCTAATGTTGTTAGGTTTAAAAAATTTTAATTTGCAAAGAAAACAAGTTCTCCAGAAAGGAAAAACTTTAGCAGAAGGATTTGAAAAACTTGTTATAAAAAGAATGCTTGTTTCGAATTTCAGTAACTGTATTTCATATAGTTACAAAATGCTATTTTTCACAAAAATAAAATAAATAATAAAGTTCACAAAAATACTTTTTACTTTTCCAAAATGCCACCCCCCTCCCCTAAATAAATAAATCAATAAATAAATAAATAAATAAAATAAAAAAAAACCCTGTATGGACCATTGAATTGAATTTTGTTCTCAAGCAACACGCTAGGAAAAAATATTATTATTATTGTTATTTGACAAATATTACATTCAATTTTTCCCTATAATAATACTTTACTGTTATAATATTTTTCTTACGAAACGTAACTTACGAATGTTTTGTACGAATACGTTTCTTACGAAACGTTTAAATGTTTTTTGTTGTTGTTGTTGTTCATATGAAACAAAATTAATTCATATTATTTATCGATAACTTCTTGTTCTTCTTCAGATTTTTCTGATTTTTTTTTTTTCAAGGATACTACATACCTCTAACCAAGTTATTTTTTTTTCTTTTTATCTTTATGTAATTCGCACGATGTGTCCAACAATATTGGACGATCTTGTTTTTCAAAAATTAGTTGTTCCACATATCTTAAATCCATTTAAAATTCTAGAGAGTAAATTCGATATGCAAATAGAACAAAAACTCATGAATATCTGATAAAGAGAATCAAAAATCAGGGTTAAAATCACAGTTCGTCTGAACAACATAGAAGAAACAAAAGCGGCAAGAACGCCAGTAGGTGCCAGCGGCTTGCAGGAAATGTCACAGCTCAACGTGAAGCGTTTTGTATTTTTGACCGCAACGGTTTATCGGCGCTCGTCGGATCAAACCAGAAGATTACTATACTCTCAAGAGAGGCCGTCCATATCGCCGCTTTTCGCAACAGCTTGTTTGACATTAGCCGAAAAATTATTTGTCATAAAATATCGTCTGCAATGTGTTAGTATATGTTGGAGCTTTGCAAAAACTGAAATTTTCGAATGTATGTAATCACAATATTCTCGTGTTAGAGATCTTTATGAAAGTTTCTCTCAATAGAACAAGCTAATCGTGTGTAAAAATATATAATTGAATTACGCCAATTTTGGATTTTTGAAAAATTCTTTGTTTCAAAAATATGGCATAGGAAATTTTCATAAATTACAACAGCTAGTAATATTTCAAAGGTGAACAGCAAAGCAGCATTAAAGAAAGACCTTGCATGGATTTGGTATTAAAATGGATGTTTTCGTTGTTGTTGCTATAAAAACTAAAAAAACATTTTATTTATCTATAACTGTCATAACTAGACTTTTCAGTTTCTGTTTTAAAAATTATTTGTTTTAAAAATTCGTCTGCAAAGTGTTGGTATATGATGGAGTTTTGAAAAAACGGAGAATACTTGAATGAATCTAATCACGATATTCTTGTGTTAGAAATTATTACGAAAGTTTCTCTCAATAAAACAAGATTTTCGCGTGTAAAAAGTTATAATGCAATTACACTATTTTTTTTTTTTTTTTTTTTTTTTTTTTTTTTTTTTTTTAATTCGAAATTTTCGTATGTGAAGTTTTTGTGACAAACAATAGTCGTAATATTTTAAAGATAAAAGAATTTTCTGAAAAGAACCTTGTACTGTTTTCCCTTGCAAGCACTTTGTTAAATTAAAATTATTATTATTTCCCCAAACAATTAATGGTGCACTGGAAAATATTCTAAACAAATTTCATTAAAAATTCTTATGAACAAGTTAATAAGAAAAAAGATATAAAGGTGATACTAATAAAATTTTATATAAAGCTCTAAAATGAACAATATGTCTCCTTTGTAATAAAGGTTACAAAATAGCTAACTGTTTGGAATTAATATCGAGATTTACGTTATTTTGTGTTGTGTTTAGGAAAATTATGCGACTATTCTTTTTTTTTTTTTTTTATTTTACTGAGCATTAGAATTTGTAAGTTGAAACTTAAACTAATGCTTAAATTTGTTATCGGCAGTTAAATTGGAATGTAATAATTTTTTTTTAATCTAAAGACGTTTACACTATATAATTTATTTTATGTATTATGCTTCCTTCTGATTATTTCGTTTATGAAGTTATCTTATTGTTCTTAATTGGGTTTGTTTCCTCCTTAACATTCATATTATAAAGAAATAAAAGAATATTTAAAATGTATATTTTTTACTCTTTTTGTTTCATTTATATTTTATTTTCTACTTTTTAGCGTTTAAAAAATTCCATTATTGTAATTTCACTGTCAGTTAGCATATTTTAGCGAGTGTTATTCATTACTTTTGGAAATAATATTAGATATGTTAAAAAATATTAAAATCTTATTAAAGTACATCTGTGTAAAATGTTATTAAAATACCTTTTTTATAATTCTATGATATCAGGAAATGAGTGAAAAATCATCACAATTCCATTTTTACACATATGATTGAAATTAAATTACATATAAGAGTGTAAAAACATGTTATTGACTAAAACTGATTTCCTGTTGGCTATCGCGATAACATAACAATAAATTTTGCTTTTAGTGCAATTTTTGTAAATTATAAACATCACACAATTTCAATTATTTTGTACCGCAAATAGAAAAATAAATGCACATTTAAATGCAATTTGGTTGGAAATTATATCTCAAATTAACCTTCTTTCTTTGTGGGTGTTCTAAATATTTTTAAGTATTTTTTTTTTTTAAATATCTGTCTCTATCGTTTTTAGCTCGAATACTGAAGATAAAAAAAAGCCTTAAAATTAATTTATCAATTTAAATTCAATTTCTTAAAATTTTAAAATATTATATTGTCATAGGAAACACACCTACATACATAATTTTTATATCCCTATCATACCCGGAAATAAGTGAAAAATCGATTTAAAAATTCCTTCTTATAAAAAACAACATACACAAGAATTAACTTGGAAAGAAAGAATCCTCATTTACAACCTAAAGATCACTTTCAAAGAAACACTAAGAACATACAACAAGGCGAAGAGCAGCAGCATATTTCGTTCAGAATTACTTCTGTTATTGTATTGACGTGTTCTGAAAAAGAATTTATTCGTTTGATGTTTCTTTCTTAGCTTTATACTTTGTTTACTTTTAAGTAACGCTATAAAAAGAGTTATTCAATTCATCATCACTTTTTTTTTTGTTTGTTTTTTCAAATGCAGTGTCTTTGATCTGCTACTTTTATGTAATTAGGAAGAAGTTATGCAAACTTAACTTTTTTATATTAGATTAAAAAAGTATTAAGTTTTCTAGTGACCTTTATATTCATATTGATTTTCGAAGAGGGTAATACAGTATAATACTCCCTTAAATTCGCAAACGCCTAAAATCATCACAAATGTAAACAATGAAACTTCCATTTAAAATATTTGGTCAAACGTACAGACTTTTTTATTTTCATATCATTCTAAACGTATTTTAAACATAATTCTCATCAATATGACTGAACTCATGCTTTTTTTTGAAAGACGTATAAATTTATTTATGGAAAAAATTTAAGATATTGCTGATATCTTTGGTAATCACAATCTTTTTACCAAATATATTTATGTATTAATGGAGCTTTTTTGTTTATTAAATCTGGCTAAATCTGAAATAAAACTTCCTTATTTTATGATATTTATGAGAATTTGTCGAGTGCTTGTATGAGGCAAGTTGCATTGAAAAATTGAAGAAAAATGTATCTTTATCGTGCATACACTGTAAATTGAAATGTCTGAAATTCAGACATTTAAGTGTCTGAAACGCAGTGTTCAATTTTCAGACGTTTTAAAATGTCTTAAAATTTTCAGACACTTCTTGCGTCTGAATTTCAGACACTTAAGTGTCTGAAACACGAGTGTTCAATTTTAAGACGTTTTAAAATGTCTTAAAATTTTCAGACACTTCTTACGTCTGAATTTCAGACATTTGAAATGTCTTAATTGCGGCCATCTTTGAGCATTTTTTTTTTTTTTTTTTTTTTTTTTTGTTAGCCAATATGAAGCCATCTTTGACCATTTTCTTTCTAAACCATATACGCAGCCATGTTTGACCACATTGAATCATTTTTTATAAATGGGAATAATTTGTTACCCTACAGCAGAGCTGATTGCAGCGTGGGAAAACTGGGATGCTTCTCTGCCCCCTGATTTTAGGGTACCCCAAATTGGGTATGAAATTTTCATAAAGCTGATATTTTAAATCAGTTTTGACCTTATGAGGATTGTAATCAGTTTTGTGTAGTTTTAGAATAGGATAATATATATATATATATTTTTTTCACCTAAATATGTATTTATGTGTTATCATATATGCCCTACGGCATCAAAAATGTTTATTACTTTTAGTGAGAACTTCAAATTGCTTCTAGTCCAAAGACCTAATATTCATTCACCCCCTCCCCCCATTGCCTTCATATACTGTTACAAAAAAAAAAAAAAAAAGCCTATTCGATGCCGTCAAATACATATTTGTATAAATATATCATTTTCTTTAGCCTAATCATGTTCTAAAAGTGCAAAATATTTATTAAAATAAGTGTAAGATCAAAACGAATTTAAAATATCAGCTCTATGGAAATTTCGTACCAAATTTAGGGGCCCGTAAAGCTAAAGGCCCATAGAAACAGCCCAGTTTGCCCATGCTGCAATCAGCTCTGCTTTATGGTAACAAATTACTCCCAAATATAAAAAATGATTCACTCCTTCAGAAAGAATCCCATCCGTGCTATGTTGTGCAATTTTTTCCCATTTAAATAAGATATTCCCAGTAAATTAGTTTAAGCATTTTTATTTCTGTGTTAAATAAAATCTAACACTGGATTCCACCAAATTTACAGTATATGAGTATTATATTGTAATATTTATTAATCAATATTTATTATTAACCAATATTATGAATTTCTAGAGTAGAATAAGGTTAAAAACAAAATATATTTGTCTTAATACAGTAAAACCTCTCAATAGCGGACACCTCGGAACCGTGGAATTTGTCCGACTGTTCGGAGGTGTCTGCTTTTCTGAGGTATAAGTGTACAAAAATTTTGCATATTTTCAATAAAAAAAATGTGTTTCCTAAATAGTGGTGTCCTTTATTTAGGATTGTCCGTTATGGAGATTTTACTGCAAAGCCTTCATACGAACAGTTGTCTTTAGCGAACACTCACCTTTATTAATATACAGTAAAACTTCCCTAAAGCGACCACTTCCGTTCCAATAAAAATTTGTCGCTCCGAAAGGTGGTCTCTTAATGGAGGTCATGTTAAAATCTAGAATTTAATTGTTGAAAAAATGTAACAATTAATGTTACTAAAATTATATATTTCAAATTAAGAAAACATATGAAAATTTAAGTATCAAAACAAAAGTTAATTACTGCAGAGCTTAATAAATAAATACATTGATGTTTGCTTTGCTTTTATGGTTTATCTACTATAAATTTTATTTCCAAGTCCTTTTGAAATTCAATAAATAAATGCATTTTTTTTTTCCTTTGTCTGGAACGAATTTTGACGATTTCATTACTTTATCTATTCCTTTGAGAGTTTCCTGACAGAATAGGGCAGGGGAGTTTATGGACCGTCATCCTTAATGTGTCATCAGAGTTAAATTCATTGCCTAAAAAGGAACAAAGGGGTTTAAACACTTAAAAGTTACCGGAATAAATAAAAATTCTAAACTTAGTTTAGAAGTTTGATAAATAATGCGCTCTCCGGAATTATTATTCTAATAAAACCTTTTTCAAGCGACCCGGAGAAAACGGAATTTGTTTCATTTTCTTCAAAGAAATGGGTCCCTCATGGAGGGAGTTCAACTGGGGTGGTCTCTGAATAGAGGTAAAATTAGTATTGAGCCTATGGGAATAAATTTCGTACCATGGAAAAATGGTCGTTCAGGGAGGTGGTCGCACAGGGAGGTTTCACTGTATATATATTTACCTCATAAAAGCTAACACAATCGAATAGCAGACAGATTCAGCGTTCTGAAGGTGCCCGCGATTAAGAGTTTTTACTGTATTTAAAATTTTTTGTACTTAACTTTTAATCTTATTCTACTTTTTTAGTTCAAAATACTGATTATAACCAATATACATTGTCGAAACACATTTAACGTATAAGCTTTAAAAAAATTACATATCGAATTTGGGGCAGCAAAAATCGTAGGTGGTGGGGAGCGGGGAGGGGGGGCATGTCAAAGGTTACCCTTGCTTTAATCAAGTCCTTCTTCTAGAAAAATTCCAACTCTGCATTGTGATTCAGTAAATATAGAATAATTCGGCTTTAAGTGCAAAATCTTAGTTATGCTTAAGTATATATAGTATAAAATTCTATCTTTTTACTGATATTCATTTTAAATTTCAGATTCCTTTTTTACTAAAAATAATCAAAAAATCAATATTATAATTGATTTCAAATGAAATATAGCTGTATATATTTACCGTATTTTTACAATTATGTTAACAGCACATAATTACATGAATTTAAGAATTTACAAATAATCATTATGACTAATACAGAGATAAGGCGAGAACATTTTCTAAATCGTTAAATAAGAAGATTTATTGAAGACGCCAACAAAATTTTCTCCGCTTTACGTCTACAGATTTCAGTCGATTTCTGATGAGTCTTCAAATTGTGGTGTGAATCACCGGGCTTGAAAATGAAAACATCTGAAGTTGACTACTTTCAGTATAGGAAATAGAATATTTCTAAAATGCTCGGAAACAACAAAAGTATATAGCAGAAGGAAAAAACAGATTGGGGAATTAATGATATGGGTAAATGGAAGGATTTTCGAACTATATTCTTTTAAATAACTTTAAATTTATCACGGTGTATAAAATCTGAGACGCAAGAAAACGTCATCAGACATGAAAAGCATACATAATAAATAAAAATTAAATAAGGATGTTTACTATAAAGAGTTGGGAATTTCAGTACATATCACATATTAAACCTATGGGAAACGTAAAACCGATGTGAACGTTACAAATGCTGTCGCATTAAATGCTTATAAAAATATTTTATACATAAATAAAACCCATATAAAAGGTACTCCTGTGTAATAATTAATCTAAGAAAACGCTGTTAAGATAGCCTTGATGGTAATTAAGAAATTATGAGCCGATCAACAGGTGCTGTCACTGCTATTTTTAAAGTAATGGCGTGCGAGTAGACAGAGAAAGAAGGCTTAGGATGGTGTATCTCAATAGATTCAGTAACAACTAATACACCATGCAGACTTGCCAAAACTTATTTAAAGTATAACATCGGATGTAAAATAATACAGAAACATGATTGCAGATGATTTGAATAGTAGAAATTTAAATATTAGCAAGATAAAATTTTAACATGAAAATCCCATAGGCAAAATGCTTTAAACAAATTTTGGCATAACTCAGGAACTAATAAAGCTATAGACTCGTGTTAGGTCTCTATTTAAAGAGAAAACATTCGCAGACAGTTTTCAATACATAGTGAAGGGTCCACTTACCTGGAAAAAGGTCTGATTATTCCAAAATCACATCCATCCAGGCGACGTCCGGATTGGAGGCTACGTTAGTATCCGTGAGCGAAGCAGGCTTTGATATTTAAAAAAGAAAATCCCTTTGCACATCCGGATAGCTCTGTTAAAAGAATGGAATATTTCCATCCTAAAAACATAGCCCGCCAGACAACAGTTCTCTTTACCTGCTTTGACGAGACGAAGAACACTATATTATTGTTATTGCTTGACACCTTTCATTAATATGGAATATCACTATGTCGATACGGATTAAATCCTGGAACTTCACATTCCGCAAAAACCGAATCAAGTCAAAATAAATTATTAGTTAAAATGTACGCGTACATAAAACAAACGCTCAGTTTGAATTACAAACGAACATCCAATTCGAACGAAAGGCATCTAAAACGCATGCGCAACAAGAGTGCCCCCTGGTGGGTAATGCGGAACGGAGTTACAAAGTGTCTTAAAAGTAGACACTTGCAGATTTTTTAGACACCTTTCTCAGTTCGTTTACACCATGATCATAGTAAGACACTTATATGTTTTAAATTAAGACATCTATCATGACTGAATTTTCAGATTCAGATACTTAAGTGTCTGAAATACCTTTTCAGTCACATATGTGTCTTAATTTAAGACACCTCTATTTGCAGTGTATTTAATTATACACTATTATTTATTTACCTGACATTTACTTATAATAACTTAATCATTTAAAAAAATCTTCATTTTTATTATTTTAGTTTATTACTTTAGTTTATTACAGTATTTTACAATATTGTAAGCATTCGTTATAATTTCAATTGCATTATTACGTTCAAATTATATTTAAAAAATGTAAAAAATCAATCACCAAAAATCCAGAAAATTCTAAAATTCGCACAACCTCTGGTTCCGAGCAGTACGGATTCGAGTGAGTCTACTATATTTCATTAAGGGATTTCGCTACACTAACATATTTAAAATTTATTTAAATAATTCACTTTGGCAGCAATAAACAAATAATTTCTTTTATCGGACTCGATCATTAAAAATGTATAGTTGAACTCACAAGAGATTGCATTTTGCCTATTTTTGAATTACACTTTTTAACAGTGAAAATACAATAATATTTTATAGTTTTAAAACAAGTGTCATTCTCTTATTTAAAACTGTTTTATTTTTTTCATTTCGAACACTGTTTAAGAGGAACTTCATACAATGGAAAATATATTTTTTTCATGAAAATACCTAATTTATCTTATGAAAGCAATGAACTATCAAAACCGTTATTAATCTAAAAAATGTAATCCCATAAAACACTATTGTTTCTATGTAAAATTAGCTTACTCATTTCTTTTCTCAACCATCTCAGCAATAAGTTGTGTAAAGATAAATAATATAACTTGCAACCACTACAGCCTTAATCGTGGGTTATTGCTTTCAGGGTGAAAGATTTGTGTTTCTGTAATGTTTAATTTACACCGGAATTAGTGAAAAATTTTATTTCGAAATAAGGAAAAGCAATTTCAGAAAGGTTTTTTTTCCAACAAAGTTATAAAAATAAAAATTAATTAAAAGTTCCTGCTGCAAATCTTGATTAAAATTAGTTGAGATATTTATATACTACCTCAATATAACGCCCTCAAGGGGTTATATTGAGTGTTTAGTTGAAATTACTGGGTTTGAAGACGCACAGTCGAATGGGGATGATTATGTATGTTTAATGTTTTTCATGACTAAAAGGTGCCATTTTGCGTCTTATTTTTGGAAAATCCACTTTCATGTCATTCTGCTTACGTAAATCTGGACAAACTTGGCCAATGTCAAATACAAAATGTATTACTTTAGATGTATAACTTTAAAATAAAAGATTTTCATTATGTATTACATTCTACATTGTTAAAAAATCCTCCCCATAATTAGAATTTGAAGCTGAATTTGGAAATGAGTCAGCATAATTTTTTTTTATTGTGATAATCAAAACGCGAAAAGCTTCTTAAATTTAGAGAAATATATATATTTTTTTATCATTTATCATTCTTTCGTTTTTTTTATTTTTGTCATCTCTAACATAACTTTTAAGCAATTTCAAACAATAGAAAAGAAAACAAATCATGGAGTAATACAATTTGCTCATAAAAAATGAAGTCACTATCGGGAAATTTATTTGTCAGTTAAATATCTAAAATTGCTTTCTTAGAAAAATTATATACTAATTTTTTTTATTCTTAACAATGAATCGTGCAAAGATTAAAAACTGAAATTTCCTAGGGCGAAAATTGTTATTAAATATAAGAAGTAATCCTTAAGAAAACGGTGACTAATGAAGATAAGGTACAACTGTTTAATTTAATTCTCACAAAAAAAAATGCAAAGGATTAATGTAGAAAGTTTAATTAAATTTGGAATAAGTGTAAATCTCAATGCACACAATCGTACAGAATAGTATTAAATAATGTAAAAAATACATATTTATCACTAACTGGCTGGCACGCCCGGGGTTGCCTGTGCCCGCGATGAATGACTCTTAAACGAAACTCAAATTTATATGATTTATATCTTTAATTCTATTTTGTCTAAATTTATATTTTTTAATTAAAAAATCGGGAAAAAATATTGAAATGAAGATACTTGCTATTTTGCGTAATTTGATATTTGGAGTCAATGCGTACAGAAAGCGAGCAAAACCGTGACAAAACACTGAGGTTTTTAGTGATTTCGTGGACATTTTCACACATTTTATTTTGTAAAAAGTAATTCTACCCTTTCGAACGTTTCAAACTATTTGTAGGAGATATAAATCAGGTCTATTTAGATGCTCCAAAAAGATTGTGTTAAAAAAAGGACGTTGACTAAAATAAGAAATTAAGAAATTTGCTTAATGTACTATTCAAAAATAGTGGTTAGTTCAAGCTTCCACCAACAGGGACCGCAGTATGTTCTATACAAACATTACACTATGAGACAATTGGTCAAAGGGCTTTTCAGTCCTATATTACATGAGGGGTGTCGGCAAAATTTTAAAAAGTTATCTCCTGGGGCTCGCTAAGTTTGGTGGTGGTGGTGGGGGGGGGGGGGAGTGCATAATAATATGAAATAAGTGGTTACAGTGCTTTCTAAAGATATGCCACATGAGGGATATCGGCAAAATTTAGAAAAATGCCTCACGGAGCTCCCCCCCCCCCCCCCAAATTCAAAGCATCCTCATTTTTTAAAATTTGCATTATATGTTATAAGCTATCTGAAAGTTTCAAATCGATTGGTTAGTTTGTTTTCCGAATTTTAACAAATTCGCGCTCATTCTCTGTTATTTCTACGAATTTTGCATTTCTTTCGAAGAAAATAAAAGTACTTTTTATAAATGGATTTTTCGTTGATTTTTTGACATTTTGTAACAATACAAAAATAATTTTTGTAATTTCTGAAAGGAATTTTTTCTTTTCGTCCGGCTGTGCAATTTTTGATATTTTAGGTCCGATAGAATTTAAGAAAAAATACCCTTTAAAAAAAAGGGCACAGCACATTTATCGTCCTAGCAGCGCTGTAATTTTATTAACCCCTCCCCCTCTCTTCGAGTTTTCGAAGAAATTGTCCGCGATTTGATAAAATCTATGCTTTTTTTGAATTATGAATAATGCTCCATTATTTTAATTTGGGGTTTTAAATTAATTTCTCAACAAATTATTCAAATTTTAAAATTCTGATTGCCAGGTGAATCCTGATACTCTTTGGTCTAGTTTCCCAAAATTTTGAGCCGCGTACGTGCTGCAGATTTTGCTAGCCATCGCGAACAGGCAGACAGACACACACACACACACACACACACACAGAGCGAAATTTTCTTTTATTAGTATAAATATAAAAAGGTAGCTTTTTCTCTTTTTTAATTGTAGGTAATTGTTATTTAGATATTGCTCAATAATGTAAACGATTTTTTGGGATTTTTTAAGATATCTAGGATTTTGTACGTTCAAAAAGCGCAAGTTCTAAAACCGCGATAATTTACTCTGTTTGTAAAGGGTTAAAGAAATAAATTTATATACCTTATAATTAAACAACTAGTGGCGATGTTCTGTAATTGGGTTGCCATTAATTTAGCTTTGACTGGGGATTTTTCCGTTGTTAAGGTTGTTAAGGCTGAATCAACCGCTGTCTCGAAAGCTAATGAGTGTTTTTGATATTGATTAAATAAGATCAATTAATCATTTGAAAACCAGATTATAAAAATTATCGTATAACAATCGTAAACAATATCGCCAACTCAGGAAATTATATACCGACACTATAAGAAAATTGTTTTAAATAAGACGCTTTAAATCTATCGTTTTAAATATGACGTAATTTTCACCAAAGTTTCTTTCTATTTTTAATATTCACGTATAAATATATTCCTTTTATTGAAAGGAAACATTTTTGAGCTGTTTTAAAATTTGGCAACAATATAATAAAAAAATAACCTTTAGAAATATGATATAAATCTCTCGTGTAAATATATGTTTAAGTAAAACTGTTTGGCAATATTATTACTTAAAGTTTCTAAGTATGACGTAAATTTCCATATTTAATGATTTTAAAACATATAACTGAGGTCTTTTTTTTTTTTTTGTATTTTTAATATTCCCGTGTATATAGTACATTTTTCAATTGAAAGGAAGCATTATTATTTGCATTTTTTTTTTTTAATTTGGCAACAAATAGGTGAAAAAAATGACTTTCCGAAAATTGAAATAAAAGTCAAATGAAATAATGAAATTCTTAATTACAATGAAACTCTCAGTCACATTTAAAAAAATGATGGTATGCTGCACACCGTAAGGTCACCAGATATGTGTATGGAAACGATTGTTAAATTTCTATGCAAAATTTATTATTCTGTAATTTTATTTTTTAATGGAACTATTTTTACTTCAGCATTAAATATAGCAAAAGTAATAATTCGTTTAAAAATTGCCAGCTTTAGCGTATTTATGGAACATTTCTGTATAAAACTACCGATTTCCACATTTTTATATGCAATAGTCTTAATATAAGCGGAGAAAGACCTTAAGTTACAAAAAAATTTATTCTCGGTAGCAACAACGATGGTTATTTTTTTAATCAATTAATTTTTTTAAATAATGAAATTCTTTAACTGCTAACGGTTTTTTAACTGTTTTTTTAAGACTCCTCTGTTTTTTATTATTATTTACAATGTTAAAAATCTGCAGCAAATTCTCCAGTAATTCAACCATTTGATTTGTTTGTTTTCATTTGAAAACGGTTTTTGTAGCAGAACTTGGAACGATCCTATTGGTCAAAATCGGGATAAATTACTGTGGTATAACCCTTTTCTATAAAAACGGTTGAAAGACTATCATTTGCTGCAAAATTGTGACAGTGTAAGTGTAAGATCTATCTCAAAAACAAGAAACAAATATTTTTGTGTGAAAGTAACATATTTTTTTCCTAAAAAAGTCAAGTCACTTTTAGAAAAATTACTATCCTGCTAAAGGTGATTTCGTAAGACAAAATTTCTTCCTGCGCAAAATTGGATTACTCATTTCTTTTTCCATTTTCTTAACAATGAGGCAAAAAAAGATAAAAATTAAAAATCATCACATCAGTTCTCATCACTTCAAATATCTAGATCGGAAGTTGTGTTCTGAATTCGGTCAGCTGATTCTGGTTTTCAGAATTCGGTCAGTCCAAGAGAGACATGCATGTCTTTTAGAGTTTTTATTAAGTAACAAACTGTAATTCGCTTCATTTTTTTTTTCACTATAAACTTATTCTGCATGCGGATATATGACTACACATGGCGAATAATAGATACATTTTTTATAGCTTTAAAGTAAGTGAATTTTCCTGTGTAATAACATTAAAACAATAAACATGTTGCGCTATAACCCGTAAATGATCATGGCTTACACTACCTAGCCTGCTCTTCTAGACTATGAACCCTACCACAGGATATGCCCATATAAGGGAGTCAATCTAACGTGGTATTGTCAGTGTTTATTTCTTAACAAAGTACTTATATTATAGACTCCGAAGGAATGAAAAGTAAAATGATTACCCAGTACACAGTACGAGGTCGAACTGTGGACCTGTGGTAGCGCAACACATAGAAAACCAAGCTCCCGTGACTTGTAAAGACACTTTACACAGCTAAAAAAATATTCCCAGAATAAGAAATAAGTACAGTGAAATGTCTCTTTAAGGGCCACCTGCCGTTCCATTGAAAATTGGCCCTTGTGAGGGGTGGCCCTTGAATAGGGGTGACACAAAAAATCCAACTAAAATAAGGAAATCAAAACCTATATAAGTGGAAAAACTGTTTATTAACATTTTCAAACTCTATACATGATTGAAAAAAAATTTCTAGTGAAGTTTGTTTACTTTTCCTAAATTTTTCGCAGACAATTTTGATTTCTAATGATTCTTTTACTTTATGGAACAAATTACTTAAATTTGCATCATTTATTAATGCATGTCCTTAGAATGACATGTTTATTTATTTCTGTTAACGTTTCCTGACAGGTGTAAAAATTGTGCTTCAATATGCATTCACAGTTTTAGTAAATGTGGAATCAATTTTTCTAGAAAACCTGCTATCCTTTGTGTGCCCACAACAAAGGGTCAAATTTCCCCTCCAACTCAACCCCTACAGGTTGAAACGTGAAACAATGTGTGAGGAACACCTGTTTGTCTCACTTGTAGAAAAGTTTGTGGTCTTTCATTTTTATTCTAAATCCTCCCCATCTCCCCCTGCCTTCTTTGTTGCAAGTGCAGTTGTTTGCTGAACTCTTATCTTTTCGTTCAGGAATTCAATACACCTGTTTAGGATTTAAGGCACATGCGAAAAAAATGGCCTTTATGAGGGGTAGGTGCGGTCCTTAATAGGAGTAAAGTTAACATTATGTCTATGGGAAAAAATTTTGTTTGTAAAAGTATTGGCCTTAATAGAGGTGGCTCTTGAATAGGGGTGGCCTTTAAAAGAAGTATCATTGTATATGCTGGATTATATATATATGCTGGAAAAAAGAGTTGGTTTATGTTTTCAAAACTCATACTGTCAAAATACGAAAAGTTTCATTAATTTAAAATATTGTTTTATACTTAATTAACACTTTATAACTTTTTTTTTTAACATCTAACATTGTTTAAGAGCAATTTTAAACAATGGAATAAATAGTTTTTCTTCAAAATAATATAATTTTCTATTCGCGAAGCAAGTCGTTATCTAAAAGTTTAATACTCTCCTAAATGTGACTTAATAATATAAAATTGTTTTCTCTACAAAATTATATTACTAATTTCTCTCCCCATGTTTTAATAATGAATCATGTAGTGATAATAATTTTAACTTCTCATCTCTTCAGTTATTTTTCTCGGTCCCTAAAATCACGATTCGGCGTCGAAGTTTAGTAAAAATAAGTTGATAGTCAACAAACATGCACAATGTGTATGTTTGTTGTGGTTTTCTAAATCATAAAACACAAATTTGCTTCATTACCTTTTCAAAATCTCCTCTAAACTCATTCCACTTTGGTAAACATGGCTAAAATTGTCCCATGCTGTAATGTAAATGTGATTTTTTCTTTGTATTCCTCATTGTTAAAATATTTCTGGAAATTGAGAATATGAAATTCAAAAATGAAATTTTGATAATTGTGAAAACCAGATTTTTTTTTTTTAAGTCAGACTTAAAGCTTTGAAGAGTAAAGACTATTTTAATACCTTATAATCCGTATACAATTCGGATACATACAATTCAATTAAACATAACTTAAATCATCAATACAAGTAAATAAAAAAAATAGGTAAGTAATATAAAAATATAGTTTCATATTGATGAGAAATAATTAGTTCGCTTTTTACGCAGATTTTTTTCAATTTAAAAAAATCTTTTATCTGAAGCAACAGAAGTCATCCAATTGCCACTATTTTGAAGAAATTTCATAAAACTTTTAAAATACAAAAATGGGAATATTTTTATTTTAAAAATTGTTTGTGGGCAAATGAACAACTTTCATTTAAAAAAAAAAATGCTTAGGAAAATCAGTTCAGTAGAAAAGCTAAGGGCAGATGACTCAAAAAACAGCCTTGCGTTTTAAATAGATAGGGATCCTACACTTTCCTACGCTTGGATTTTACATAAGTAGAATATATTGAAAAAATATATATATATAATACACCCATTCATTCACATAAAAATAGTTATAAACTTATACATAGACGCCAATTTAGCTATTTAAGAGCCGACTGTGGTAACACGAAGTCAATCGCAAGCTAAAGAAAGTTAGTCTAGTGGCTGCTTCCTTTTTAAAATTCTTGTTTCCATTTTAAGGGGGCTTGTCACTCAGCTTCCGTTTTCCCCTATCCCGTGTCAAATCTAATGGGCATTGGATGCATTCGTCTATTTAAAATATCTCCTCGGGAAATGAATATTTTTTACTACTATATTTTGCGTGCACTTCATAAAAGAGGTCTCTTTTTTTTCTTCGTTCTGGAACTATTTCTAAAGTATTTTATATGATCACTTTATGTGAAATTACTCGCAGTTAGCCCGCTTTGAACACACAAAATATCAAATTCAGCATGGATTTTAGAAATATTTTGAAAACTAAGAAAAAAAGAGAACTTTTCAGAAGAGTAAACAGAAACTTCGCACTCTTAAATTATTTGCAGCAAACTATCCAGTCATTCCACCGTTTTTATAGAAAACGGCTACATAACCATAACATAACTCTATTCTGAACATATTATTGCCCCTATTATGGTAAGAATAGTGGTAATTACAGTTAAGTAGACATTTTCTATAAAAACAGTCAATGTGTGGACAATTTGCTGCAAATATTTAACAGTGCGGTTCAGCACCCGCGCATTCTACAGTAGAGCAATTTCTGATTCCGTAGCTTCAACTATGTATAACTTTGTTGGTAATATAGTGATAATGAAAGGTAATACACGATTCATGTAAGGCATTTAATTAGAAAACGAACTGTGATAATTATTTTTATTAAAAAAAATTCATTTTGTTAATGAAAAATGCAAAGTAATGATGCTTTAAGGGGACGGTGGGCGTTAAAAAAATTTTTTTTTTCATCATAGAGATCTAAAATTTTGTGGAAGTATACATTTCACCATAAGTGTATAAAACACGTTAAAAGAAATTTCCAATTTTATTGTAATTTTAAGGTTAAAAAAAATTAATTTTAAATCGAAATTTTAAAATGCACCATGCGTCACAATCTTTTAGATATTTCTTCGATTTTCCATTTTAACCACTTAAAACTCTATTACGAACAAATCTGTGCATCTATTTTTTAATCCCTTCAATAGTTAATTTTTTAGAGAATTGTTTTTCTGAATTCGACATCGATTTTCATCAAAATTTTACCTTTTAATGATTTAAAAATTAAATTCAACTATCTTAATGATATTGCATTTTAAAATGCATGCACAGTTTCTTTGCAAGCAATATCAGGATTCTTCCTTATCAATTTCATAAATTTTGATATAAAAAAAAATATATATATGATGCATGGGGTATTTCAAATATCTAAAAACGTTGAAATATCAGTTTTGAGAAAAACAGATTTAAAGTATATTAAAGGGCCGAAAAATTTTCTGTGCATAAAATTAAACGCTTGTAACGCTTGCGAAAAATAATCGCATCTATTGGCATGCGGTTTTTTACAAATGGTTGAGAAAAAACTGGCAAATAATAATAACACCAAAAATTATTTTCAATTTTTGGGTCGATTTCTACTAAATCAAAGGTCCACGATTCCCTTAAAAAAACGCGACAATTGATGTTACGGTAAGTGGAAATTCGGACTACATAAATAACAATTTGCAGCAAACTGTCAATCATTCGATTGTTTTTATTTTTTTTTTTTAGAAAATGGTTACTTGACCGCAATTTTACTCTATTTTGACAATAAAATGGGCAATAATATGGTCAGAATAGAGTTAAATTACGATTATGTAAGAGTTTTTTCTTTAAAAACGGTCAAATGGCACGACAATTCGTTCCAAATTTTTAACAGTGTAGTGTGCAGCTCACGGGTTAATATTGATCAGGATTAGGATTTTATACCAAAATTATTTTAGAAAAATTTTACTTTTATTGCTGTGGTGGAAAAAAAGCTACAAAATTGTATTTCTAAATCTCAAAGTAAAATATTTCGAACATCATGGCGTGACTTTAATATTACAGGATCACAATTAGTTGCCCCCCAGAAATGAATAACTTGAGAACTAGTAATTCTGCTTTTTCATAATTTAGTATCGCCCCCGATGAAAAAAAAATATATGTATGTAAATATAGATACAGTAGAGTATCGAATATCCGAGTTAATCGAACTTATACCTTTGGAATGGATCCTTTTCTTCTGACGGACTGATGTCTTCTATTATTATGAAACAGCTATTATAAATGAAGTGTTAGGTGAAGATGAAAGAGCAGCCTTAAAATGTTAGAACTCTTATTTTCTAGTCAGAATGGCAAAAAATAAAAATAAAAAAAAAAATAAAAAAAAATGGCCATATTTTTTTTTTTCATTCTGACCAGTAAATCAGAGTTCAAACTTTTTACGGCTGCTCTTTCATCTTCACCTAACACTTCATTTATAATGGCTGTTTTATAATAATAGAAGCCATCAGTCTATCAGAAGAAAATATCTCGGTTAAAGCGGCAACTCGGTTAAGCGGGACTCGGATAATCGGGACTCTACTGTAGTTATGTTTTAAGATTTAAAACACGCGATTTTATTATATATAAAATGACGTCATTCGCATCCGCTGAAGAATTCCTCATTTGCGATCCAGTTTTAAACAACAGTAAAGTACGCATATAGGATGTCACTATCGCTGAATAATACACAGATCCAAAAAAAGAGATTTCGTCATTCAAGAAACTCCGAAAAAAAAAAAAAACGGCCATGCCATGATTCGTATGCCTTCATTTTTTTTGTAATATTAATATAGTTTCTTAAAATTAAATTTAGTTTATAATAGCTCCCTGTTTTATCAAAAATCATTCATTTATATTTTTTTCAAAATAGCACATATTTTAATTACCCTTTTTTTTCAGTTTTTATGGGAAAATGGCAACAAAAAGATATAATTGCTATTTTTTCTCTTATTTCTACAGAAATGGAGTACTTGAGTCACTAAATTTAAACAAATGTCACTAAAAAAATTAATATCTCAAAAATAAATGGAGATACAGTTTTCAAACAAATTTAATTTAAAAGTACTTTTTTCCCCAATACGACGGTATAAAAATTGAAAATGTGCGATACTTAGAAGTTTAAAAATTTGCCGTAAACAGTTTAACAGTACACTTTGTTTTACAGCTGGCTTTTACAACGTAATGTTATTTTTTGGAGACGACGCAAAATAAGCTGGGAGAAAGACATAGCATACCGGGGGCTAATAATAGCAGCTATTTCCGACAGAAAAAGGGATAAAAAAAATATTTTGCTTATTTGTTTATTTTTACAGATAATTACTTTTTAACGCAAAAGTCAAAATCCATTTTAAATTTTTAATTAATAGCTTTTCTCTTATTTAACATTCTATTTTTCATTCCAAATATTATTTAAGAAAAATCTCGATGAATAATAAAATAATATAATTTTCTCTAAAGAAAGCAAGTCATAATCCAAAAATTAATTATTTTTCTAAATGTCACTTCATAATTGTCTGAGCGAAGCGAAGGCTAAATACTCAGCGAAATATTACTGTCCGGAAACTTTACTACTACGATGGATATTAACGCCATGTCCTACTAAAAAGAAAGCCTAATAAAAACCTTTCGTCAAGCATAACTCAAAAAATATTTGTCGGAATTCGTTTCTGATTGCACCAGAAGGTACCTATGAGGGTCACCTACTGAATGCACCTACTATGAAAAATAAGTTCCAAACCGTTTAAAAATTATATAGAAAAAACTCTTTAAAAAGCACAATTTATCTGCATACGTCACAGAAATTTGGTGTGCGTCACTTTCACCGGTTGATGTTTTCGTAGACAACTGGTTTGAACACATGGAGCAAATAAAAAAAAATACGCACGCAGTAATATTGAATAGATCAGTTTCAACCACGTGATCACAAAAACCTTGCAACAACCCGTGACAACCAGTTTTGGTGGGCAAACAAATAATAATACAGTATTCCGTACCACGGTGACCGTTTTTAGCCTGTTGTATAAAATCTGACATGTTGTATGACATATAATTGTGGATGATTAAAACAAAAGACATGAGTGTTTATTGATCCGGAGGTTATCTTTCTCTGGATGTCTGTCTGTCTATCATACGGCATGCAATTTTCTTGTAAAGGATGATATTATTATGCAGTAAAACATCCATAACGGACACACCCGATTAGTGGACACCTCTATTTAGCGGGCATTTTTTCGATTACCAACCCTTAAATAACTGTACATTTTTTACTCTCAGTAGCGAACACCTCCAAATAGAGGACAAATTCTGCCCTCCCGAGGTGTTCGCTATTCAGAAGTTTTACTGGTAAAACCTCCATAGCGGACACACCCGATTAGCGGATACCTCTATTTAGCGGACATTTTTTCGATTACCAACTCTTAAATAACTGTACATGTTTTACTCTGAGTAGCGGTCACCTCTAAATAGAGGACAAATTCTGCATTCTCGGGGTGTCCGCTATTCAGAGGTTTTACTGTATATAATATTGATAATTATTTTACAGGGCCGCACAAAAGAATAAGAATATATGAAACGAATATAAACTAAATTCGGGATTGGTGGATCGCTGATGGTAACGTAATTTTAGGATGTTGTTACAGTCATCCGCAGCATGTTTTTAGAGTTTCGTTCATCTAACGAAACCCTACCTGTCTCACCCCTTTGTCTATCTGTTTGTCCGTCTGTCACAGAGCCCGTTCTCAGAAACGGAGACTTGAAAATTTGCATTCTTATAGCTGAACACCACACATCAAACGGCAAATAATAAAATTTTGAAAAAGTCTAATATTTAACCCTCTGGGCTCTAACTTGTGTATTTTAAGCAATTTTTCTAACTCAGCCCCTAATTTAATTAAGTTGGAGACATGAAATTTTGCATACTTATAGCTGAAAATCTCACATCAAACGACAAATAATAAAATTTTGAAAAAGGCTTAATATTTAACCCTTTGGGCTCTAACTTGTGTATTTAAAACAATTTTTCTAACTCAGTCCCTAATTAAGTTGGAGACATGAAAGTTTGCATACTTATAGCTGAACACTTGCGATAACACGATAAATCATAAAATTTTGAAAAAGTCATATTTAACACTCCGGTCTCTAACTTCTGTATTTTAAGCAATTTTTCTAACTCAGCCCCTAATTAAGTTGGAGACATGACATTTTGCATACTTATAGCTGAACACCTCACATCAAACGACAAATAATAAAATTTTTAAAAAGTCTAATATTTAACCCTCTGGGCTCTAACTTATGTATTTTAAACAATTTTTCTAACTCAGCCCCTAATTAAGTTGGAGACATGAAATTTCGCATACTTATAGCTGAAATCCTCACATCAAACGACAAATAATAAAATTTTGAAAAATGTCTGATATTTAACCCTCTGGGCTCTAACTTTTGTATTTTAAGCAATTTTTCTAACTCATCCCATAACTAAGTTGGAGAATTGAAAGTTTGCATATTTATAGCTGAAAACTTGCGATAACACGATAAATCATAAAATTTTGAAAAAGTCATATTTAACCCTCCAGTCTCTAACTTCTGTATTTTAGCAATTTTTCTAACTCAGCCCCTAATTAAGTTGGAGACATGAAATTTTGCATACTTATAGCTGAACACCTCACATCAAACAGCAAATAATAAAATTTTGAAAAAGTCTAATATTTAACCCTCTGGGCTCTAACTTGTGTATTTAAAGCAATTTTTCTAACTCAGCCCCTAATTATGTTGAAACATAAAAATTTGCATACTTATAGCTGAACACCTCACATCAAACGACAAATAATAAAATTTTGAAAAAGTCTATTATTTAACCCTCTGGGCTCTAACTTGTGTATTTTAAGCAATTTTTCTAACTCAGCCCTAATTAAGTTGGAGACATGAAATTTTGCATACTTATAGCTGAACACCTCACATCAAACAGCAAATAATAAAATTTTGAAAAAGTCTAATATTTAACCCTCTGGGCTCTAACTTGTGTATTTAAAGCAATTTTTCTAACTCAGCCCCTAATTATGTTGAAACATAAAAATTTGCATACTTATAGCTGAACACCTCACATCAAACGACAAATAATAAAATTTTGAAAATATTTAACCTCTAATATTTTGTCTCGCGCAATTTTTAAATTTAAACTGTTTTGCAATACTATTTTTTGTTCATTTTGCATAATAAGTGTAATGTGACGTAATTTGTTCTATTTCAGATTTCTAACGCATGTTAATGAATTTATTTTACAATATCCTTTCTCTTTTAAAATTAACATGTAAATATAGTTTTTATGGCGTAATTTCCTGGCGTAAGTGCCTGCTTTTTATACCTAATTATTTAATTGTAATTTGAAGGTTTTTTTCTGTTTATAATAGTAACGTGTAAATAATTTTTTTATTTGAAGCAAACATTATTGTTTGCGCTGTTTATACAGTTGGCAACAGTTTAAATTAATACCATTTTCTAAAATAGGTAAAAAATATCTGTCAAAATGCTGAATATTTAATTTAAAATAGAAATAAAACCTCAAAAAATGAGTCAAATTAATAAAAATGAATGAAATCTGCAGACCGGGATCTTCTATTGAATAAAATGATCTAAAAATGATTAAATTCCCATGTATAGCTTTTGCTCTTATAAATTTTTTTTAATGGAACGATTTTGTCCAACTTTAACATTAAATATCTCTTAAAATAATTTTTCGATTTCAAAACTGTATGCATTAGTGTGTTGTTCAAACATTTCGCTATAATACCACCGATTTTCATATATTTGTATGCAATAGTTTTCTTAATATTAACGAAGAAAGACCTCCGGTCAGAAAAAATTCAAAACCGGCGGCGGCGGTACCAGCGTTAGTTACTTTTCATAGAATAGAGAGATATATAAAAAATGAGAACTTGTCTATCTGTCTGTTTGTAATTCTATAAAAAATCCACAATTTGGAAGCCAAAATTGTGAAGAGATACGTACATGTGTATTAAAACATGGCCGAGACAACTAAAGTAATCCGGAATCGAAATAACTTATAGTTAATTTTTAATTAATAAAAACCACCAATTTAACAGCAATTTCTTATCAAATTTAAACATTTTTCGTTATAGCAGTTGCCAACAATTAAAAAACACAATAAAATTATTACTACAACAATTAATTTTCTACTGCAAGATTTCCACGTGAAAACTGAAAATGAAATAATAGTTTGCCGAATTTAAAAAAAAAAAGGTGAATATTACGTCATAACTTTTCTATTGCAAGATATTCACGTGAAATATGAAAATGAAATAAATGGTTTGACGAATTTAAATGAAAATGAATATAACTTCATAACTTTTCTATTTCAAGGTTTCCACGTGAAAGAGGGAAATATTACGTCATATTGGAAATATAAAGGTCATGGTGGATATAGTATAACGTCATATGAGTGTGAAAAATGTATTGAAGCATAATAAAAACCCAATTAGGGAAATATTGGCGTATTTTAACATTATTGCTCCAATTATAAATTGAAATAAGTTCATTTATAGTTGTATTCTTTTGCGTCTGTTATATACATTTATACATTTTTATATAGCGTTTTCATATGATTCATTCAACAACATTTCGACGGCTTTTTTTAATGTTTGTTTTGTGTTGTATGTTAAATTTTGAAATTGATTTTTCAGAACAAACATCCTTCAAATTCTGGGCAACGCCGGCACTTTAGCTTTTAACAGATAAATGGCTTTTGTATCTGTACATCTAATGCTAATATTATAAAGCGTTATAATATTATAAAGTATATAATATTATTAATGCCTGTACGTTTGTGAGGTGTTATCTCTGAAACTACATAGCCAACTTAAAAAAATGTTGGTGGCCATCTCTGCTCCGAAAAAAAAAACTATTTTATGTCAGTGCAAGAACCTACATCGCTGCAGGAACAAAAAAGTTCTAAATTTGTGATTTCTGCGATATTGATTGGGTTAGAAACTTTAAATTTGGTACTGTAGTTACTTTTAAGATGTAAATACTCGTAATGAACGCTCTCTAAAAGGTTTAATTTGACGGATAAACGTAAAAATTTCTAGAAAGGTTCTAAACTATGATTTATTTGGAATACTGAAATTTTTGGGATACTGTTGGGGTTAGAAACTAGAACTTTGGCATGGTAGTAATTAATAAGATGTAAATGCTCGTTGTAGAACGAATTCTAAAAAATAGAAAGACTGAACAAAGCGGAAAAAGATCTAAAGATGATCTAAGTAACGAAAAACGCATGGAACTGTTAGGAATATAAACATGAAAATTGACATGGCTGTATTTATCATGACGTAAATTCTCGCAATAGAACAATTTCTAAAAATGTCGCTATAAAAAACAGTGCAGAAACAAAAAACTTTCAAAATTTTTCTATTTCTCTGTTACTGCTGAGCCCAAAATCTTGAAATTTTGCTTCGGGTTAGTTTTAAAATATACAATTGTCTCTATGAATGGTTTCTAAAAAATTTAAAATTTAAAAAGATGAAATTAACGGAAAGCGATCTCAATTACCATTAATTTGGAATTATTAGGTACAGCAACTTTAAATATTTCATAATGCTAGATTTCCTCCGCAAAACATGCGATTTAAATGCAACAAAACTGATAGATGCCCACCTATCATTAAATAAATTGTGTAAATATTGAATAAAGACCTGTATGAAACAGTGAGTAGGTTGACCGAAAGTACTTGTTAAAATGTTCCTTCTCTGGGCTTTTCTCACTCTCGCCAAGGCCACTAACAGAGGGAAGGGCCGTTTTAAATGTGATATGAATTTTTTATCCGATTCATTTTTCTAGACATTTTATCATAAGGTCACATTCTCAATTATCATTAGTAGATTTTTTATATATTAACTTATTCTGGTGAAATTTTGTAATCGGGTTCATATTGGCGTATGTTACCTTGCATGATTTGCTGAATAAATATGTATGGATTTGTAAATTACTTCGAATGACACTTTGACAGCTCAAAAGTTATGCAGACGATATATTCAGATCTTGTGTCATACTTTATGTTGTAATCATTGCCGATTTCTTTTATTTAATACATGCTAAATACAGCTCAACTTGTGCAGAATATGTTTGAAAACAAAACAATACAGCGTATGTAGTGGCCAGCATACACTCATCATTTAAATCCGATCGAGCATATCTAAAATACACTCTAACGAAGCATTGCATGCCACTTTTGATGTATTCGGTACTTTGATACTATATTAGATTTTGAGAAGAGAATTCCTTAAATGTTATCGACAACCTCATTGCATCCGTGGAAAACAGATATTGTACAATATTAACTATTCCGGGGGAGCACACACCATATAAAGTATAGTCCATTCTTTTTAAACATCATATATTTGTCATTTAAAGTTACTCAAATTGGTGCGGAGCGTCTGATTATGTTCTTGACATCATTTTATACAGTTAAAATTCCGATATAAGTAAATTAGTGTTTCATTTTCTATTTTACTTTTAATATATTGCGTATTTTCAAATTTGTATCCATGCATGGCTGTCTTGAATGGTTTGATTTCCCATTTTTTTAAACAGTGTATACGAATTTATATATAAGATTTTGTAATTCTGCAATTCGTTTATTTTCATCATTTCAATTTTTCGCAGTATATGGACAATTAAAGATAACATCTCATTTTCTTTGCTTCCACATGTTATTATTAAATCTATGTTCTCAGTAATATCGCTCAGACTAATCCCTCTGAGGGAAGTCCTAGTATAGAATTGCTTTCCTGACAAAATTAGATCACTAATTTCTTTTCACGTCCTCTTAACAATGAATCATGTAGAGATAAAAATATTTTCCTCGGGGTAACAAAAAAGTTATTAAATATAAGAAATAATTCTTTGAGAAAATTATGAGAACTGAGATCAGTCAGAAATATTAAATTATTTTCTGAAGAAAAAGCGCAAAGGATTAATTTAAAAAAGTAAGTTAATATTAAAAGGATTATAAAAGTTTATTTACGCAATCATTCTCATATCTATATTATGAAGGACAAACAAGTTCCGTTCGTAACACGGACAAACAAGTCCGTTCGATGCCATTTTGACGGTGGCAACAGCAGACGATTAAACTTACACTTGAGGGCAATTTATTAAATTTCTAATTATGGCACGTTTTAAATTTTTACACCACCAAATAGGTAAAAAAATGCATTTTGTTGCAATGTATTTTGATTGAAAACTTTATCACAACTTGTTTGAAAACTGTATTCTATTTACTCAATTTTTATTGTTTTGAAGTAATTTTCAAGCACGATTAAAAAAAAAAAATCTATCTCTATTGCGTGCAGGCGATTACTAAACATAACTCCTTTTGCACTTAAATTAATAAGAATAGCTCAGCATAAAAATGCTGAGCTATAATGTAGAAATAATTCTTTGAGAAAATGATGACAACTGAGATCAGTAAGAAATATTAAATTATTTCCTGAAGAAAAATCGCAAAGGATTAATTTAAAAAAGTTAATTAATATTAAAAAGATTATAAAAGTTTATTTACGCAATCATTCTCATATTTATATTATTAAGGACAAACAAGTCCGTTCGTAACATTGATGTCATTTTGCCGGTGGCAACTGCAGACAATTAAATTTACCCTTTAGGGCAAAATTTCAAACTTCTAATTTAGGCACATTTTCAATTTTTACACCGCCGAATAGGTAAAAAAATGCACTTTCCAATGCATTTTGTTTGAAAACTTTTATCACAATTTGTTAGAAAACTGCATTGCTATTTAATCAATTTTTATTGTTTTTGAAATAATTATCAAGCATGATTTTCTTTTTTTAAATCTATATCGCGTGGAAGCGATTACTAAAAATAACTCCTTTTTCACTTAAATTAATAAGAATAGCTCAGCATTTCTTTCCAGATTATATTCTATAACGCAATTAAAAGAGTCATCAATCAATAAATAAAACAATAAAACATAAACAAAACACAAATTTAAGACATGAAATCGAACTATGCGCTTAAATCACTGAAATAAAAAGAATCACAAAGGTTGATTGTAAATACCGTATATTTCCATGTATAAGTCGAGTATACGAATTTTTAGTGAAAAATCGTCCAAAATCAAAAACCCGTATATATAAGCCGATGTTAAAAATTATGATTAAAAATTCGGTGACCGAAAACTAATAGAAACGCTAATTAGAAAAAAATGCGCTCTCCGAAATTATTTATCTGCTCCATTCTCTTTCAACTCTCTGCCAAATCTATTTAATTGGGTTCCGCTGGAGATTTATATAAATAAGCCATTTAAAAAAAAGCTGCCTTCAAAATTGGCTAAATGTAATATCATCTCTGGATACTGAGGATGATGCCATTTTTGAAGAGGATGGAGCTGATGATGAATTAGACACAGGCGATATTCTTTCTGGTGTACCAATGAAAGAAAGTGTTTTTAAGGAGTTACTTGAAAATTCTGATAATAACTTAGCTATACTGAATAATGATTGTCGACTTTTCTATTGTGAAAGAATAGAGTATTAAAGTATTTTTAGAAATTTGCAAGTATTTTATATGTTTTATATATATCATCCTTTTTATTTTAGAATATCAATTTTGATAATTTTCTTAGACTCGTATATAAACCGACACCCCTGATTTGGAGCCCAAAAATTGGCCACAAATTCTCGGCTTATGCACGGAAATATACGGTAGTAATCTATAGCGATTTCCTGATACGATAGCATCAAGAAATCGATAGTATCAAATAATACGATAGTATCAAATTTTTAACGCACTATTGTTATTTTTCAAATAAGTGTGATTTTTGGTACTATTAGAGGACTTTACAATATACACAGGGTGTTTCTACGATGAAGGGACAAACTATTTGGGAATTTAAAGCGCACATAAAGAAGAAATTTTGGTATAGAAATGTGTGGTCGAAAATGAAAACTTTTGGCGAAAAACACGAAATACGGAGGAAATGAAAATGAGCGCTTTATTGATATAACAATTACAGCAAGCACTCAAATGTGCCACTGGCAGCGTTTGGCAAGTGATTGGCGTACCTTTTCGCAGATTCAAAGTGTTTCACGAACATTTGCAGCAAAGAACGAAGCAGCAGCAATGACTGAAAGTCTTGCAATGAGTTCCTCATCAAAGTCAACTGGTGTCTCATAGATGAGACATCTGGAACCTTCTAAAGGGTAAGCCAATCACTTGCTAGACGTTGCCAGGTATGTATCGATGTTAGTTTTGGCACATTTTGCACTTACTGTAATTTTTATCTCAATAAAACGATAGTTTTTATTTCCTCCGCATTTCTTGTTTCTCGCCAAAACTTTTCTTTTCCGACCCCTCATTTCTATACCAAAATTGCTTCTTTATGTGTGCTTTATCTTCCTTCCAAGTTTTCCCGATGATCGTAGAAACACCCTGTATATATATATATATATATACAGCATATAGCATACAACGTCTACAACATGTCATCTCTATAATAATAGCCTAAGTCATGTGACTGTCATCAACAGTTCCGAGCTGACCACTTCGATTTTTATATGCCAGGCGGCCATTTTGGTACCTGACGCAGGTGATTAATCTCCAAATATTCTTCCATTGCCATCATTTCATCTATGTTATAATAGTTCAAGACATGCGACTGTCATAAACATTACGCTTTTTATATGAGCAGCCATTTTAAATCAAAATTATTTTTTCGAATAAAGCTAACATAAAAGTTGCCATGATCGCAAAAAATTCTTGGTACTTATATGTTAGCCGGGTAAATATCTTGCCAATAGCATTTTTTAACTCGCCAGTTAGTTTTTTTTTTTTTTTTCGCGTGGTAAATTAAAACAATGATTTGATGTTTAAATTAAATGTCATGGTTTATGGTATCATTTATTACTTTTCTTTTCTTTTCTTTATTTTTTTAAGAAATAAGTAAAAATCAGGAATTTTAAATGTTTCAGTTTTAAATGAAAGTTGTGTATTTAAAATTAAATTAGTGAAAGGATTATATTTTTAAATAAAATTAATAAAATACAAAAAAATTGAGACAGAAATATTTTTGGCGATTTATCCCCTGCGTCTGGCTAACATAAATATACTGAGTTCTTGGTTTCTCGAGACCAAACTGGTCGCCAAGGACGGCTAGTACATGAAATAGAAGTTAAACTAACCTTCATTTTCTTACAAACGTTCAATATGTGCACATTTAGTTATACGGCACACGTCCAACCTAAAATCCAATTCTTCTCACATTTCGGTTAAGTCCGGGGTAATAGAAGTAATAGCTTCTTAAATTCGTCTCAATTCTGGCAAATCATTACTCTGTAAAAAAAAAAATCTGTAATTCTACAGATGTAAAGTCACAGAAATCTGTATGCTTACTAAAATTTTATCTGTACACTTTACAAAAAAAGATTTAAATCTACAAATCTGGTTAATGTAAAGTTACAGAAATCTGTAGCTTTACAAAAGAATCTACTAAAATTACAGAAATCTTACTAAACTTTTATCTGTGACCCGGGTTACAGTTACATAAAAAGTGCTAGGAATTCCAGTTTCCTAAAAAATTCTTTGTAACCTTACATATTTTTTGATTTATGGTGCAAAAGTGTATCTTTTACATGAATTTTTGTTGTTGACGGTGCATAAAAAGTTCTAGGAATCCCAGTTTCTAGAAAAGTTTTAGTAACTTTACATTTTTTTTTTTTTTTTTTTTTTTTTTTTTTTTTTTTTTTTTTTTTTTTTTTTTTTTACAGTGTAGCTAGTGACTTAATGCAGGCAGGATTTTTTATAAACCCTCAAAGGAAAAATCGCATGGCTGTAACCTTTTAAATCTTCAACCTAGCCTTATTCCCAGGAGTCGCCATTTTGCGTATGTGGCAACTGCAAGCGAGTAAATAACAAAGAACTACTTCGTATGAATTTACCTGGAGCTGTTTGAGTTATTCTTTATTAGTTACCTTGAACCAGCACTCAACAAATCTTACAGTTGATACTATTAAAATGTAAAACTGGGACATTCTTTAATGGGCAACCTGCATTATCTAATCCGAAATGCGACAATTTTTATAATTATAAAGTAAGAGGATAATAACATTCGACACAATGAATAAATAAATAAATAAGTAAAACTTAAACAGAATAAGAAAGTGATTATCTAGGTATCTAAAAGTTTTTCTTTTATTTAAATTTCTTTTTCTTTTTTAATATTATTTAAGAAAAATCACAAACAATTTTTAAAAAATCAAGGGTGCAAATAACATAATTTTCTCTAAAGAAAGCAAGTCATAATCAGTAAATTTATTACATTTCTAAATATGATTACATAATGTAAAATTGCTTTCTAAGCAAAATTAGATAACGATATATTTTTTCTCTTTCTTCTTAAGAATGAATCATGTAAAGATAAAAATGACTAGTACCTTAGGGTAAAAATTGTTATTAAATATAAGAAATAATTCTTTGAGAAAATGATGACTAATGAAATCAGACACAACTGTTAAAATAATTTCTCAAGAATATGAGCAAAGGATTAATTTAAAAAGTTAATTAAGTTGGAAAGAGTATAAAAGATTATTTACGAGATACTACTTATTTATATTATGTAACATTAGAAAAAAAAACGACATTTTCCTAATAAATGTAAAGTATAATTTCCTAATATGTTTTTCTAAATTATTTTTACTTTTTTTTTTTCTAAAGTAGAAAGCGTGGAATCAAAATTTTTTTAGTCTGCTAGTTTTCGTGGTTTTACATGTTTCAGGCGTCAGAGATCCCGAAAAACATGAATATAAAAATGTCTGTTTGCCCGTCCGTATGTCCTTTTTGTATCATCGAAAAGTGTATTAAGTTATGCATAGTATTGAACAGAATTGTTTGTGCATGTTTTTGGCTATGGCCACCAGATCTTCCTTGAATTCGGCAATATTCCGCCGGAAGGGGAGCTGCAATTGTGATATTTTGCACCATTTTCGTTATTTTACCATCGAAAAATATATGAAGTTAAGCATAGAATTGAGCCAAATTTCATGGTTTTTTTTTTTTTTTTTTGGTTATGGCCAGCAGATCCCCAGGGCCTGATTACCAACGGGGCACACATACACCAATAAATTTTAAAAGAAAAGTTCGACTTATCTAAACGCCGTATTCATGTAAAATTTCTGCCATGAATGAGGAAACATTTTCTGTTTATTTTTAGTGGTAGGAATTTGCTCCGTGGGTAATCAGGCTCTGCAGATCCGACCTAAATTTGGTAACAATACGCCGAAAGTGGGCGTGGTAATAACGATTTTTATCGGTTTTTCATAGTTCTGTTGTGCCCGGCTGTTCATACAGCGACGGGCAATTTTCATTCAGCTAATCCGGCGATTCTCAACCTGATGTACAACAGAATAACGAAACATATTGTTTTTTTAAATAATATGGTTGAGATTAACTCATTTATACTTTAATAAAATGAAGCTGAAAATTAAGATGAAGTTAGTGATCTGAAGTATTAACATGTGTAACAACTTTTTGAAATATTAACATGTATATGAAAGAAGAAAGTTTCGCGATTGGCATATCCGACTAGTTTACAACATAAGAATAATTATAGTATTCAACTAAAAGAACAATTTTTGAATGGTAAAGCAGTGCCGCATTTATATTAGGAAGACAAAAATTCAGGATGCTTCATTAAAAAACAAATCAGTCTTTTCATTCATAAAATTGACAGAAATGAAGGTATTTTAACGAAGTTTTCAACTGTCTATCTTTGCGTTGTCTCAAAATATGATGACATCATTTCAAGAAAAAGAAGTGCACTTGATTATTTCTGTAATACGTATGGTAATATGAATTAAATTGTGAAAACATGGCGTGTCTATTCTGCGCTGTTCAGATTGCTGTCTCTTTTTTTTTTTCCCCTTATAATACCTTTACATTTTACACAATAAAAGTCAGTCTGTAAGAAAAAAATTATTTTAGAATAGAAGTATTCTTTTTAAATAAAATAATTATATATTTTGGCAAAACAGAAATTTTAAAAATTTGCTTGCCTACTTTTGCATATACCCTTTCTGAAAGATGCTTCATAATAATCCCGAAAAAAAAAATGTTCTTCGTGTATATTCAGCAAAAATTTGGAATCAAAATAGTGTGACATTTCAAGCTTAACAAATGTCACTATGAGTAGCTATACAGGCGACACACCACAAAAAATATATTTTAGGGGAAGCATGTAAAAGATGTTCTATTTAAGGTTTTGCTTCTTACGGCTAGAAAAGAACTCCAAGAATAGAGACGTATATAGAGATACAACTTTCTAAATAACGTTATTGACTATTTCATATTTTTCGAAGTAATTTCTCCTTTATCATATTTTCGATATTAAAAAGCGTAGAATTTATAAATGGTTGAGATTTTATTAAAGACAAGTTGCACTGTTTTGACCAAACTGACAGTTATTAATTAAATATTCATTTCGTTTCATTAATAATTCTAATGAGTATTCTCGCTTTTTTAGTTGTTTATTTTTATAATCATTCTAATTTTTTTTGCATAGAATTTGATTTTTTTTTTTTTTTTTTTTTTTTTTTTACAATATTAGCTGTAATATTTTGAACGAATCAAACAATTCCAGTTTTAATATATATATATTTAATGCACGTGTGCATGAGCATGCCTATATTATAAATTTAAATATAGAAGAAAAAGACGCATTTGTTCTCACACGACATATAAATTACATTTATTTAATTTTCCAAATATCGTTTTTATACCAGAAAAATTAAAAGAAATATTTTCAAAGGGTTTGTTTGTCCCGTTTTCCCCTAGTTTTTCTCTTCTTAAAAATACATCAGAGAATCTGAAAAAAAAAATGCATTCTACGCTATTTTTACAGAAGGATTGTTGAACAAATTCTTCATGCGGCATTTCAAGCTTCATAAGTGAGAGTAGCAATATTCACACAATATCCAAAAAATATATTACAGGTGGCGTATTACGAACAGAATGTCTCTTTTAAAGTTTCGGGTTTTTAACGTCTAGAAATTAACTTTAAACGAGATAAGACTATGCAAAATGTTTATATACATTCTCGATTATTTAATGTGTTGCGAAGTATTTTATAGTTATACTAATTCCCATACTATCACACGAAAATTTTCTGAAAGATTTTGATATTATTAAATATCTAAATTGTAATATGCCTGCATTATTTCAGAGGATCTAATAAATGTTACAATTTCTAAAATATTTTATTTTAATATTTCAAATGTGCGTTGATGTTCATTTTTTAATAATCCCAATATTTTCTTGGTAATAATTTTCCAAATTCTAGAGCTAGTATTAAATTTCCAAAGTTTACATTAAATCAAGCAACTTTAAATGTAATTAAGCGAATTTTCAAACATCATTGAATGTAAAAAATGTGTATAAAAGCTGAGGAATAAATATTCCTTTGAAAATTAAAGAAAAAAGTAATAGCATATATTTATGTTTACAAGTCATGGGGAATGAAGTTACAATACATAAATAAATAAAATAAATAAATAAATAAAAATAACACTAAATTTTAATTTAGCACCTTTTATCAACATATTGCATGTCTGCAACATACCCAAAAGTCAATGCTGCTTATACAATCGACTATAAACGACCATTATATTTATTGCTGCTATCTCCTTCCACAACAGTTTACATAAATTGTTCACAAAATTCTTAAAAGATAGCGTTACTGGGTTATTTTTTCATTCCTAAGTTGAAATTATCGCTTGAGCAGTTTTGAATCGTCAATGTTGAAACGAACTTCGTAAATTTTGTAAAAATAAAAGGTACGTCCAAAAGTCGATTTTTTACAAAGTTTGTAAAAGTTTACAAATTTGTAAACTTATTGATTAAAAAACAGACAATATTTATTAGAAATACGTAATTTTCTGCTTATTGCAGAAGTGAAAAAAAAATACTTTTGGACAATATATTTTTTAATGTTTTATTTATTATTATTATTATTATTATTATTATTTTATTACTAAAATGGTGTATTCTAACATGTGAGTAATTATCTTTCTAATCGGAGCTGTTGAGTCATAAATGCTTAAATTTACAAAAAAGTATCTTTTTTGTTGAAATAGAAATTACAGCATATGTTTTCACATTAAAAATACATAATGGAGATCCTTAAAAAATAATAGATATATCTTTATATATGCAGAATAGAAATTAAAATAAAATTTTTAATGCATTATTTCACTATTCATAATTCTATTTCACTATTCTATTCACTATTCTATTCCATTATTCATAAGCTTTAAAAATGTCAGTGGTGGGAATATGTATATCACATTGAAAAACACATTTTGCTAATGGTATCGAGAATAGCTGCGTGGACGCAATATGAAAAAAAATAGTTGTTCATCTTAAGAATAAGTTTCTTCCAGGTTTTAATGATTAGAAATATGTCTAAGAAGAGAAATGAAACTACGTATCAATCCTAGACGCATTCTTGAATATTTCATGATTCGAGAAATGTTTCATTTTTTAAACTAATTCCTGCGTCATCTTTCTAAGACTTTTTGAAACTCTTTGAGGTTTCATATGTTCCTAACGTGCACTATTCTTACCTTATTTTAAGAAAATTTAACAATTGTTAAATATTGTTAAACGTTCTAACATACATTCTTGAACGTTTTGTACTTGCAAAGTTATTTATTTTTAGAAAAATTTCAATGTTACGAAGTGTCGCTATTAAATAACCGGAGTGACGCCAAAAAACATTTTATTCGTCACTAATTACATCAGACATTTTATCGCCTTCAATCAACTGCACCGCTCCATTCGAATTTTTTACTGGGCAAAGTAGTGCTGGAAGTTTTCTTTTGTCAGTTTGTTGAGAGTCACCTGTTTTCCTTTGACCAATTCCATGTTCTGAAGTCTTGTCCCTTTAAATAGAATTCACAGGGAGATACGTCGGGAGAGTACGGCGGATGATCCAACTTGGGAATTGTGCGCTTTTCCCAGAATTCCTTAGCAGACAACGCGGAATTGGAGCATTTTCCTTGTGAAGGATCCAGGGTTCTTCATGTTAAATATTTTCGTGCAAAATCTGAAGAACATCGTTTTTTGTCGATTCCTGTCAACTGAGCAAAACCTGGAATACTCAGGTGACAATTTTTGCAGATTGACTGACCATTTTGTAGTATGTTTGCATCCGTTTTTGAAATGTAGAGTCGTTCAGGGCGCGCATCGTTTTCGGTCGTTACTCGTCCCACTTTGAACCCTTTAAACCAATAACAAACATGAGCGAGCGATAAATATTCATGTTCATGCACTTCTTTTACCATAGCATAAGTTTCTTTGGCGGTTTTACCGAGAAACTTCTGAAGAAAGTTGAAGTTTTCCGTTGCTCCATCTACACACTCATCGTTTTTCCAGCGAGTCACTGGCACACGGTTCACTGCGACAAAATACTATACACAAAGTAAACTGGGCGATCAAGCGGGGGGTGGTTTCGATACCATGTAATAGCGTTTAGGAAAGTTCGATTGCACAAAGGTCGCTATTTAAAAAACCTCACCAGGCCGGTTATTTAATAGTCAAACCTCGTATTTTTCTAAGACTGTCTAAAATATTTGAGGCTGCAGTATAAATTTCATAGTTTATACTAAATCACACAATCCTAAAACATAATTAAATGGATTCTTCACACGTTATGCGATGTACTAAATATGTATTAAATGTTTAATAACAAAATCGTACACAACATTACATTAAAAAAATACATGCTATATCTTTTTACAAGTATTGGAAAATGTATTTACTTAGTTTCAAAAAATGTATGAATAACACTACATTTTCTTTTTACGTTATGAAGAAATATCTTTTGGGTAAACTGTAAGAATATTCTTTGTCCTATTTTTCTTCATCCCTTCTTAAAATATATATCACTGTAATTCTAAAAAAAATCTTTGTATATATGCAGTAAAGAATTGCAAACAAAATAGTTAATGCTACAACACAAATATAACAAACATCAGCGTAAGTAGCTATTGCAAAGTCATCGAAAAAATATATTGCTATCCCCATGTTAAAAACAGAATGTTTGTTTTCAGAATTTGTTTCTTAACGACTAAAAAGAACTCTAAGAAGGGATGTGAAAAAAACATGGCATTCTTATATGCATTTTTAAATATTTCATGATTTTAAAAAAGTTTTATCTTTATAATAATTGCCACTGTCAGAATTTCTGAGAGATTTTGGAGTTTTATAAACATCTACGATGTTTCATTTTTAATAATAAAACAATTGTGGTAAGTTGTTTAAACTTCCTAATATGCATATTTCATATTTACAAAGGTATATTTTATTATTATAATTCCTATTCTAAATTTAAAAAAAAATTGTGAAAATGTTTGAGTTTTCAATAACTTTTAATTGCATGATTTTTTACTGGATCAAGCAATTGCGAAAATTGTTTAAATATTATGATATGCTTTTCAGAATATGAAAAATATCCGAAGTTATTTATTAGCGGGGAATTCCTAATCCCATCACAACTGACTTTTCCGTCGTCGACGGACTGTGGACGTGTTGATTGTTCTCAATTCAATATTAGAAATGTATCCCAATAAATAAAAAGTACTCGGATGTAATAACGATGATAGCAACAGCCTGCGCATTGTTTTCGTTTTTAACACTTATATACCACTTTTAAATGTTATATAATTACATTATTTACATTATCGAATTGGAGGGAAAATGTGGATTCAAATAAAATTTGTTTGAAAATTAAATCTGAATTTAGTCACTTTTTCAATACTTTTCAGGAGTGACTTTGTTTTTTTAAACAAAACTCAGTAACTCTTTGCTACAGTAACGTAAAAAAGCTAATAAGAAATGGCAAAGTTAACCCAATTGGCAAAAGATTGTTAGTGTTCTGTTTCGTAATAAAATTGATGGCAAGTTTAATTGGTTAAAAAATATATTGCATCAGTATGTGCTCGGAGTTGTCTGTTTTATATATTTTACAATAATACCAATACCATTTTTGGTTCTGTAAGCTTCAATTTTGCATTGATAGTACCGAATCAAAAGACTCTAAAGCATTATTTATGTCTATATATATACTACTTCATATGTGTTGAGAGAAAAATAAATTATCCAAATTTATGAAAAGCACGTTTCAGTACAGATAAGTTTTTAAGATACACTATATTTTCCTACAGTTGGAATTGACACGTAACCATTTTTTATGTGTGTATTCCGAGAGAAACCACACATAATAAAAGAAAAACAGTAACAATAACAGCAATAATAATAAAATAAATAAAAATATTTAAAAAAGTCAATCAGTTTTTAAGCGACTTCATAATAAAATGAGCTTTATGTTTTTATCTATGTATGCAGCATGCAATTTTTAATACGACAACGGGATTAATTTGTGTTTAACATTTTATACTACTATTCTATTACACAAGAGAATGTGTTAAACTAAAATAGACATCATATCGTGCATAAATGTTTTCAAATGGATGCGTCAAAGATTTTAGTATGTGATTGTCAACTGAGTGTCAAACGTAAGCAATGCAGATAACTGGTCTTTCAAAATAAGAAACTGTCGACATACAGTCAGTAAAATCATTATGATCGATAAATACTCGCAACTGTGTCCTATTTTATATTTAGCAAGCCTGGTGTTATCTTCAAAAATTGTTTTTGGATTTGCCTGACTCGTCTAAATTGTATTTGTGGAGATGAGTGTTGTCACGTTAATTTGTTGGGGAGAAAACTCTCAATTTGATTACGTGATCCGTGCGTCTGTGAACGTGTCTTTTATTTATAAAGGCATTCTATTGGCAAATACGTACATTAAATTTTATATGCATAACAATTAACGTCTATGACAAGCACTGTGTTATGTAAAACCGTTCTAACTTAAACACACCGACTGACACGTAGTGCGTTAATAACTAATAGAGAATATTTTAACAAAAGGAGTTGTTTACCACAATTTAAAAAAAGATGGTGATTAAAGAAAAGACACTTCAAACTGATTTATTTTTTATTTATTTAAAAATTCTTGTTAGTATAATTGAGAAATATGTTTTTCTTATTATATTGTGTTCCTGCAGCAATAATATTCTTCAGCTATAAAACATTGTATGAAATTTTCTGTTATAAAGATTGTGTTTTGTGACGCTCTCGTCTTCATCCAAAACGAATAAGTAATATTACAATATGTGTTTGTGGGCTGCATGAATTCTGTTTCAACAATTTTTTAACTCAGATGTTAAAAAGACAACGTCATAGCGCAAAATTCTCACCATTATGTAGCTTAATTTTTCTGTCTATCTAAAAATAGAAATACATGCAGAAAGTTTAAATAAAGTAAAATAAATTATTTGGCAATACGTGCTTTTAGTATGATGAAAACGTAGTTGAAAGCCAATAAAACAAACACTTCAATTTAAAACTTAGTTGAGTTAAATTTGATATCATAAAATCAATATATTTATACTTTTGTAAGCTTTAAAATGACCGGCGTATACAACAATCTTCAAAATATAAGTAGTTGCTTAAAGCAAAGAAAAACTCTAAACCGATTGAAAACTGAACATATCTATACTGAATTGCCGTCATAAACGGAAAATTTCTACGAACTATTGGAATGCTATTCAATTAAATCTGCTTATGCAGACATCTGGCAAAACCGGAATTTTTTTCCGGATACTAGAGAATCCATTTTCACAATGTTTCATAGGGAAACAATTTAAAAAATATAATGAACTACAAATTTATATACAAGGTGATCATGATTAAATTGGCAGTACTCAGTGTGTTCTGTAGCGAAATATTATAGTGAGTAAAAGTGGCAAATTTTGTAGGATGATTAACACTAGAAAGCTCGCGAGCAGTCATTTAGACTGCTACCAAATGAATATCTCGGTTCGAACCAGAATTTTTTTTTTTATAAAACTAATTTAAAAGATATTAAGAAAAAACTAGTTAAATGGATAAGTTAATAATTTAAAATAAAAATTCTAGTGTGAAATATTTTTCTAAAATTTGAGAAAAATTCTCGTTCTTTATTAGTGTTAAGAAGATGGGAGAAGAAGAACTCTGCAGAAAATTACAGAGACAGATAATCCCTTAGTGGTGACTTTGGAATTATTTTTTCTTTCGCAGAATCCTTCATCCCCCGTCATGTTTAATAGTTTGGCTCCATTTAGATAGTGCTACAGAACACGGTGATTATTGTCAATTTAATTTTGAATACTGTGCCTTTTGAAATGTAATTCCGGTTGATTCTTCATAATAAATATGGTTTTAAAAGTCTGTATATATATTTTTTAGAAGTAGGTTCTAAATCCAATTTATTTGAAAATGATATGACAGAATGTGTTTAAAAAATGAGAGAGTATCCATCGTTTTATATATATGTGTGTGTGTGTGTGGATTAAACTATGAACATATTCAAACGGACTTCTCTAACACATTCAGGAAGTCTGACTTTATCAGATTCGCTCTAAAACTTCATAAACCAATTCCAGTGAAGCGCTAAAGATAAAGATTGTTCAAGCATGCTTATGAAACATAAGATGTTTTGCAAATAGTACAGATAGTATAACCCCAGGTTATTTTTTGCAACGATTTCGACAGGAGTGTACTGTTGAATATATCAGTTAAACAAATTTAAAATAAATTCAGTTAAACTATCACATTTAAACTGTCTATGGGGTTGAAGTTTAGCACTATGCAGGCCGAAAAGCATGTGCTATCTTTTTCGAAAAAAAAAAAAAAAGAATAAGAAATTAATGCTGGTGACCATCATACGCTTCTTCATACATTCACATAGATGAACATAAACAAAGCTTTCTTTTCATGAAATCATCCTATCAGAACACCTGCAAGAAAATTAGATTTAAAGCCTTTTTCTCAAAAATGCATAATGACTGATAAACGAATATTTTAAGTATGCATTAGCTATTATTTCGTTAAGATCATATCTTATTTATAAAAATATAGTACAGATATATCCTTAATTTATATTACAATATTCTGTCATTAATAATTATAAAAAATCACACAACACGCATTTTCATGTTTAAAAATTATCACGCATCATAAAATTTCATTTACATACTTTTTATAGCTTTTAAACTCATAAATTCTAAGCACGTTCCAAAGTAATTAACTCTTTATAATGCTGTTGTAAATCTCCTTTGGTTCGAATTGAATTTGAAAATTAAATCCTCTGTTATAATTCTTCCTTAATGGATCACCCTTATTTAAGTTTCCCCTATTACCTGTAAAATGAAAATTTGTAACTACTCACTCGAAAAGAAAATTGCTTTAATAATGTGTTATGAATGATATGTTACATTTTCGCATAGAATATTTAACAAGAAAAAATTATGGGACTTATTGAATGAATATTGGAGATTATTTGAAAACAAGTTAATTTTTGCTTTATATATTATCCTCTTCGTTACTGAAGGTAAAATAATACTACAAATATTGATTCTTTGATTAAGGGGGTCAGGGACACAAAAATCTTCAAATTTCGAAAGAAACATTTTATTTCATTAAAAAATTCTCTGTTTTTACCTGCTTAAAATGACATTTAAATCATGTTTCTATCTGAATTAGAACAAACAAAAATATAAATTTTTTCGTTTCGGTTTGTTTTCAAAATCTAGCTTTCAAGCAATGACTGTCACGGAAACGATTTCTTGTAAAAATGCGTTTTTCTTCATGATAGATTTTTTCACCATTTCGCGTATTTAAATTCTTATAATTCGAGAACCGTTAAAGATGAAGGGTTCAAACTTGGAACATATCTTTTTCATTTGTTTTACTTCAATTTTGATTCAGCATATTTGAAAAAAATATTTACATTTGAAAATATGATTTTTTTTTTTTTAAAGTTGCATCACTTTAAAAATTTTTTTCGTTATTTTATATATATATATATATATATATATATATAAATTAATATTTTTAAAAATGCCAAATCGAAATTAAAACTTACATATTTCTATTTATTTAAATGAAAAAAAAATGAAATTCTATGAATAATATTTCGAGTTATAAGGATTTTAATTTACGAACACTTTTTTAATAAATTTAAATTAAATTAAAAAATATATATGAGAAGTTTTAACGTGCGATTTTGTTTACAAATGACAAGGTCAGAAAAAAATTCAGAATTTAAACTCAAAAATAAAAATTATTTTAAAATGTGTCCCGGACCCCCTTAAAAAATATACATCATAGATGACAGGAAAAAATAATTTTTTGGAAAATTAATAGTTTAGGGGGCTAGTAATTTCGGTTCACAAATAGGGATCTAAAACTAAACCATCAATATAATTATCACTAATCTAAATTCACACAGTAACAAATTTAAGGTCTTTAAACAATTGAATGAAAAAAAAATTCCTCAAAACATTTTATTGTAAAATATTTACGTTAAATAAGTATGAAAATATTTCATTTTCATGGCCACACTGTCTTGAAGGCATTATCCAAACTCAGATGGAAAAAAAAAAAAAAACATTTTCTTTCTGAGGAAATCATCATAGATGTTGCCATTTATTCGTTTGCTTTTAAAGCAAAAAACATTCAACTATTATGAAATGAAGTAAAAATGTAAAAAAAATCTAACAGTTTAGTTTATATGAGGAAAAGAGTAGATGTCCACATATATGAACACAGGTAGCGAACAGGTTATACAATATATTAGATGAAACAGTACCGGAGAATTAGCGATAAACCACAATTAAATAATAAACTTTGTATAAATTACCATAAAATTATAAAAGACACATAACACACAGGGCGCGTTTCGAGCTGGACGCGAAATTATAACAGACCGTCATCAGCGGAAGTACACACGTGTCCGTAATGTGACAAGGTCACAAATGAACTGAAAGGTGCAGAGTAGAGCTTACAAAGAATACCTTAGGTGGCGCTAGTTGAAAGGTAAACAATCACAGGAGAGCACATGAAGCAAATGAGGAAAGTGTTGCCAAAATTACAGAAAAAAAGGAAATAAAAGAAATAAAAAAAATTAAAATAATATAAAAGAAGTAAATTAAAAAATAAAATGAAATAAGAGAAACAAAAAATAGTATTTTTTCTCCCCCCCCCCTTTAAATGCCATAATAAAATGGAAAGATACAAGATAAGATGGCCAATAATTACATTCGTAATTTCGAAGCTTAAGACAGAAAAGGAGAAGATGAAAGACCATTTTCAAGTTTATCAGAATTTTTAAATATAAAATAAGCTTCGAGAAAATCCAAGTGTATAGAAGAGACTGGGGGAAATCTATTGTTCTCTAATATTTCTAATACATGTCTTGTATAAAAATGTACCAGGTATTATTTTGTTAAAAATATCTCATTTATGAAAATAACACCAAAATTATCTTTGATTCATAATAAATCATTCAGTCATTAATTAAAAACATAATACTAGAAGTACTTTCCTATAAGCATATCATGAATAATAAAATTTCATTTAAACAGTTTTTATAGCTTTTAAGCTCATAAATTCTAAACATGTTTGAAAGTATCTATCTGTAATGATGTTTTAAATCTCCTTTAATTCGAACTGAATTGAAAATAGAAACCTCCATTACAATTCATCCTTAATAGATCAACATTATTTAGTTCACCCTAATACTTGTGAGCGTAAATTTTAACTTCTCAATCGAAAAGACAATTTAAATAAAGAGTTAGGAATAACATTCTGTGTTTTTGAATGGGATATTTAATAAGACTTCTTTTACGGGATTTGCAATTTTAAATGAATATAAAAGATGATTTGAAAATAAATTAATTTTGGATTTATACACTATTCAATCTATTAGTTCATAATATTCTAAATACTTGTAATGCATAAAAAGTATCAGGTATTGTTTTGTTGAAAAAAATATCTTACTTACAAAAGGAGCAATAAAAAATCCTTTTAAATTCCTATTGAAATATTCAATCATAGTAAAGTAAGGAAGGATTTTTATATGTAAAGCATATTATGCATAACGAAATTTCCTTTACATCATTTATATAGCTTTTAAGCTCATAAATTCTGAACATGCTTGGAAATTAACTCTTTGCAGCAATGTTTTTAATCTTCTTTTTTTCGAAATCAATTTGGAAACATGTATTCTATTATATTCTTTTTAATGAACTATAATTATTTAAGCTCACACTATTAACGTAAAATTAAGCACTCACGAGGAAAAGAAAAAGGTTTTTTTTTTTTCTTTCAGAGTAATGTATTAAAGAAAATATTGTGAAATTTCATAGAGATATTTAAAAAAAAATCATTCTGTATTTACCGCTTTAATTTAATATAAAAGTCGATCTGAAAAGAACTCAATTTTCATTTATATACTAACTATTACACTAAATATATTACTATTATCTCTAGATAAACTGTAAAAAAAAAATCTGTATTTCTACAGATGTAAAGTTACATGCTTACTAAACTTTTATTTGTAACTGTACAAAAACAGCTACAAATCTACAAAACTAGTTTTTGTAAAGCTACAGAAATCGGTAACTTTACAAATGAATCTGGTAAAATTACAATAACCTTACTAAAATTTTTATGTAACCCTGGCTGCAGTTACATAAAAAGTTCTAGGCATCCCAGTTTCCGAAAAATTTCTTAGTAACCTTACAGATTTTTTGATTTTCGGCGCAAAAGTGTATCTGTTACATGAATTTTTGTTGTTGCCGTTACATAAAAAATTCTAGGAATCCCAGTTTCCTAGAAAAATTTTAGTAACTTTACAGATTTTTTTTACAGTGTACAATACGTACTACAAGTACAATAGTTTCTATCATTTTCTACACTGTAAAAAAAAATCTGTAGTTCTACAGATGTAAAGTTACATGCTTACTAAACTTTTACCTGTAACTGTACTGTACGAAAAAAGCTGCAAATCTACAAAACTAGTTTTTGTAAAGCTACAAAAATCTGTAACTTTACAAATGAATCTGCTAAAATTTCAGTAATCTTACTTAACTTTTACTTGTAACCCTGGCTGCAGTTACATGAAAAGTTCTCGGAATTCCAGTTTCCAAAAAAATTCTTAGTAACCTTACAGATTTTTTGATTTTCGGCGCAAAAGTGTGTCTGTTACATGAAATTTTGTTGTTGCCGTTACATGAAAAGTTCTAGGAATCCCAGTTTCCTAGAAAAACTTTAGTAACTTCACAGCATTTTTTTTACAGTGTAATACTGGTCCATTTTGTATTTTCCTATTGAACCGTTTTTTTGTCATCTTATAATTTACAATTAATATTCGACTATAATTGAAAAAAAAATTTATTTTATAGAATCCCCAAATATTGAAGAAATAGTAGAATGCTTTTATTTAAAAATCTTCCTCTGTACTTATGTCTTTATAAAATCCCAACCAACTACACTGTAAAGAAAAATCTGTAGTTCTACAGATGTAAAGTTACATGCTTACTAAACTTTCATCTGTAACTGTACAAAAAATGCAGCAAATCTACAAAAGTAGTTTTTGTAAAGCTACAGAAATCTGTATCCTTACAAATGAATTTGCTAAAATTACAGTATTTTACTAAAATTTTATCTGTAACCATAGTTGTTGTTACATGAAAAGTTCTAGGCATCCCAGTTTCATAAAAAATTCTTAGTAACCTTACAGATTTTTTGATTTTCGGCGCAAAAGTGTGTCTGTTACATGAATTTTTGTTGTTGCCGTTACATAAAATGTTCTAGGAATCCCAGTTTCCCAGATAAACTTTAGTAACTTAACAGATTTTTTTTTTACAGTGTACTATATCTGGCATTTTATGTTATTTGACACCATGGTCCAATAATCATTAAATGCTAGAACTGTTTATTCATTAATAATTTTAATATTTGTGTTACTTATTATTTAAAAAAAAGATAGATACCAGAAAGAATTTAGCTAATGCTTAATTTGTAAAAAATACATTAAAAAGGTTAGTTAAGAAATGTAATAAAACAATAATTAAAGTTTGTAGGAATAAGGATAGCATCAGCTGAGTGGAAATACTTTAAAAGTAAAATAATTGTTCCATGGTACATTGTATTTTGTTTTTAATGTAAGATGTTTTTGTATTGCAAACTTTCAAAGTATTTTTTAAATGTTAAGATTTACTCTAAGAATGTACATTTATAACATATATATAACATAATTTTCACAAAGTTTTGCCAAAGAAATTTTCAGCAACTATGGTGAAAAAATAATGAAATATTCAATGAATCTAACTTTCAAAATTAATTTATATATCGCGAGTTCTAATTTCCCATCTGGGGTAAAAGTGACCTGGCCAGAATTCGAACACAGGACCTTTCGGCTGAAGCTGCCAATGCGCTAAGTGAGCTATTTTAGACAAATATGTCGGACACACAATTCACTCAGTAAATTTAATGATTATGACATCCAGACTGATACCTGTATCAGCTCTACAAAATAAGTCGCAGAACTGTAAGAAACGTTGGATACGTAATTACACTTCATAAACTTAAACACGATTATTCTAAGTGGTAAATAAATCATGCGAGTTACATTTTTCCAAGTGAAAACGGTGCGATAAATATTTATCAAAACTAATTAGGAAAGGGGAATCTATTAAATTTAATAATATATGTAGTGTGATTTAATCATAAAACACACCAGTATTTAGTTAAATTTATTAAAATCTTTGAAACTCTCTAAGTTCCAACTACCATAACAGGTGTTAAAAGAAAAAAAAAATACGAGGGTAAGTCAAAATTATCCGCAATGTAGTTATAAATTTTATTGCAATACAAAAAGGAAAGGGGCGTTAACATAATTTTTCAATATATTCTCCTTGCTTTTTTATCCAACTTGGTCCTTCGTTGCACAAGCTTACTGATGCCCTCAAAAAAGAATATTTTCGGCAGCGCAGAGAGCCACGCATACATCAACTTTATGAAAACCTAGTGTGATGTGGATGATTTCGTACGCAGAACTATGACTAATTTGCCGACGATGTGCCACTTCATCAATAGTCACTCGTCTGTCTAACAGAACCATGTCACGTGCACGCTCAATGTTGTCATCATTTGTGGCCATGGACGTCCAGCTACTTCCTCATGCGTAACACCTGCGCGACCATTTTTGAATTTTTCAACCCATTTGTAGACAATCCGTTTCGGCACTGTTCATGTATTGTGCCAAAACTCTTCGATAGATTGCGGCTCCCGATACACTTTCCGACCACAAAAAAGGTTCATTGCTCGTTAGTCCTCTTTGGTGAAAACCTCTAATGGAGAGCTTATGATATAGCTGTAACAAAAGGAAGACAAATGGAGGAATCAGACTTTAAAAGCGTAACCACAACAGCATAAAAATAAAATAAACGAGGACAGAAGTCAGTATGAACAATATAAGAAGAGCTGTGTCAAAATTGCGGATAATTTGTGACTTAACCTCGTTCTCCAGAACTCCCTGAATCATTTTCAATTCTGCACTGAGCTAGACTTGTCTTCTGTTGGGCCTCGCTTCAGATCATTTTTCATTCTCTGCGCAAAAGCGTATATTTTCTTTATTATTTCGCGCCAACCCTGCTCCCCCAACTTGCAAACTACGAACATTTTAACAATGCCCTAAAGAACGAGGCCTTGGAAATAGTCAACGAGTACAAGGCGATAAACCGCATGGAATATGCCATAGTGGAGCAGGGTTGTCGCGAAATGATAAAGAAAAGATACACATATGTGTAGAGGATGAAAAATTATCCGAAGCGAGGCCCAACGGAAGACAATTCTGGATCAGTGCAGAATTGAAAATGGTCCAGGGAGGACTGAAATGTATTTTTTGCTTTTAACATCTTTTACGGTGATTGAAACTTAGAGAATTTGAAAGATTTTAATAAATGTATATGTATGGGATTTTAATGAAATTTATTTAAAGATTCACTTAGCTTATAACTATAAATAAATGCATCTATTAGTTCACCAATTTAATACGGCATTTATTATTCACTCGAACAAATATTATGCTTGTAAGATCACAACAGTTCATCCACATCAATAATATAATACATTTGTTTACATAAATACTGGAATTCACCGAGAATTCTTACTCAAACCTTTTATTTTTTATTTAAGGAATCTTCAACCTTCATGTTGAGATAAACACTATCGAACTTCCCAAAAACACAAAACATCTCTTTAATTTATTTATTTTCCATCAAAACCGTTGCCATACATTTTTAGCTTTTTTCCACGCTCCTCGTGTTGTACTTTTTATTTCATATAAGATTGCGTATCGATTCAATAAACCCTTGAGTTAGACGAGTTGCATTGTTGAGAATATTTACATTCCCACATTCGGTCATCCTGACAGTCCGGTGACCCAACGGAACGTGTTTTCAAATCATATCTTCTTTTAAATTTAGCTTCACATCCACCATAAACAGAATTATCAGTATGGTTTAATGACTGTTCATACTGTCTACGATTGCTATTACTCCAGAAGTATACATCTCTTTTACACAGTTCAATCTCTTCCCTTTCAAAAATTTCCCGTATTCTTTCTTTCTGATCTCCGTATAAATATCTTCTATCGTCAAGAAATGTATGTTGTTTACAATATCTGGGACGTCTATTTACAAATTTGTCTCTCGGATAATATTTCCTATTTTCATTTTTGTCATTGCAACCACGCTTGTAATTTCCTTTAAATCTCTTTTTATTTACATTTACTCCTTCAGTATTATTTTCTTCTCTCGTGTTCTTTCGTTTATAATATTTTTCAACATTCTTCATTTCAGTTTTATTTTCATTCCCGAGTGCATATAAATTGCGTTTTTCTTTTAGGTTTCTCATTCGTACTATTAGAGATACCTCATTTCTTTCATTCAAATTTTTGTTACTAATTGAATTTAATTTTTTTTTCACGAGATCTTTTCGTTTTTCTCATTATGGCTTTTCTATTTATTTCATTGGCCACATATTTTAAATTTTCATCGCTATTCCTTACCGCCCTAATATATCTACAATACATAATGGTCTTGCCTTTGGCCTTTTCTTCCTTGGCGAGATTTTTTATTTTGACACCTTCTTCTGTGACTGTTAAAATGCATCCTGATATTGCACTTACACCTAACAATATGCCACATTCTAGACCTGATATTACATGAAAATTATCTGTCAGTTTCACGCCGTCTACTTGTATTTCATGCTCAAAGTATTCTATTAGTTCTGTTTCTTCTCCGCCAAATCCAGTCAATATATGCAAATTTTCTTGGCATAATTCAGGTGCGCCTATTTCGGTGTAATATTCTTCATTTATTAAACTCATATCGCTTGCTGTGTCGATTATAATTTTCGTGGGTTTCTTATTTATTGGAACTACACGTATCTTTTTTGTCGATTTGGCGTTATTTTCCGCTTTAGATAAGCTCATTACGTTTCTTTTTTTGTGCTCCATTCTCGTTTGCTTTCGTAATCGGGACACTATAATACTCTTGTGTGCTCATTTTATTGCTATTTGTACGTTTGGCAGCAATATGACGAGGCAAATTACAAGAATAGCAGATAATTCTCGAATTAATAGATCTTTCGCCTCATCCTATATTATTTCGTTGAGCATTTTGATCCCATTGGCTATCAATTTCCTCCCTGTTCACGCTATTTTGCACCTTATACAATTTGGCGGTTCTAAATCCTCTCAACGCCGTATCAAAATCATCTAGTTTTTCAACTAATACATCTACTTCTTTCATCCTTGGAAATTCCTCAATAAAACGTTCTGTGAATACTGGTGGTATTTTTCGCTTAATTTGATCAGTTACTAATAACTCCATTAAACCATCAAAAGTTGTTACATTCATTCCACGCACCCACTCATTAAAGTACGTTCTTAACTGAAAACCAAAATCGCGCCAATTATCTGTTGGCTCCTTTTTATGAGTCATGAACCTCTGTCTAAATTCTTCCGGCGACATTTTGAATCTTTTCAACAATAAATTTTTTATATATTCGTAATTATTTACATCCGGTTCATTTTCTCTTGTAATTATGCTAGCTATTTCTAACAGTAATAAACTTAATAGATATGAAACACATTCATCCTTGTCTATTTTCATTTGAAATACTTGTCTTTCGAATAATGTTAAAAACATACAAATATCACCATTTTCACTGTCAAAATGATTAAGGAACTTCAATAAATCAAAATTTTTACCTGTTCTCTTTCTTCCAACGCTATTCTCTTCTCTTCTCCTCTCCTCTTTCTCCTTCTCTGCTTCTATTTTTCTCTGCTCTTTCTCCTTCTCTGCTTCTATTTTTCTTTGCGCTTTCTCCTTCTCTGCTTCTATTTTTCTTTGCTCTTTCCCCTTCTCTGCTTCTATTTTTCTTTGCTCTTTCTACTTCTCCGCTTGCGCTGCAAGTTCTAACTTTCTTTTCTCTTTGCTAGCCGATGATATTACTTCAAGACGGTCTTTTTTAAAGTCTTCATCAAAATTTTCCAAGTTTTATTGCTTCAATTAACGACAGAATGGTTACTTACTCTGGCGTGTTTATTTCACATTCCTCGCGTAGTTCAATCAAATCGCTTCGTCGCGCTTTAATCAAAATCGACATAATGATGTGTTTTTTTCCCGTAATCGGTTCAATTTTTTATTCAAATCCCAGCACCGAGCCCCCAAAATTTGTAGGATTTTAATGAAATTTATTTAAAGATTCACTTGGCTTATAACTATAAATAAATGCATCTATTAATTCATCAATTTAATACGGCATTTGTTATTCACTCTAACAAATATTATGCTTGGAAGATCACAACAGTTCATCCACATCAACAATATATTTGTTTACATAAATACTGGAATTCACCTAGAATTCTTACTCAAACCTTTTATTTTTTATGTAAGGAATCTTCAACCTTCATGTTGAGATAAACACTATCGAACTTCCCCAAAACATAAAACATCTCTTTAATTTATTTATTTTCCATCAAAACCGTTGCCACACATTTTTAGCTTTTTTCCACGCTCCTCGTGTTGTACTTTTTATTTCATATAAGATTGCGTATCGATTCAATAAACCCTTGAGTTAGACGAGTTGCATTGTTGAGAATATTTACATTCCCACATATGTAGTGTCTGATTTTTATTATTAAAATTTAGCCTTAGTATTAAAATTTTGCCTCTTTTAAAAAACTAATATTGGTTTTATCTTATATTTCAGGTACGTTATAATGACTTGCTTTGAAATTTTATGTCTGATTAAAGGTAAGAGTTGCTGTTAAAAATTGTATCTTATTTTCTTTCATACAAATGACTAAAAGAAAAACATTTCCCAGCTATTGTAACTTTTGCAATGTTATTGCAAAAGAAATAACGCTGAATTCGTTTAAAATGTGGAAGGATGATCAGATGCACGTTTATTTATTTATTTTATTATTTATTACAGACAAGTATGCATGCTTTTTTAAGTATGCAAATGAAAAAGAAAAAGAAAAATGAAAATAAAACCATCTCTTGTATATATCTTCGGTATTGGAAAAGAAACACCTAAATTGCATTAAGAACGTGTTCTAAATTTTTTGTCAAATTTATTTTTATGTACTTTAATCTATACATGCGTACGTTTACATGCGTGATATTTGACAAATGCAAATACAAACAAAGCAGAAAAATAGAAAAAGGAAAGAAAACCATCTCTTGTAGTTTTCTTTTGTATTATTGCTAAGGAAATATCGAAATCGCGTTTAGCATGTTATCTACAACTTCAATGCGCTGCGAAATGTATGTATTTTTAAAGAAATCTGTTAAACATACACGTTTTTTTTAAGCATATATATCATGGTGTTTTATCAAAAACACCTTATGGATTTCGTGCATGTGGGTTCCGAGGCGCTTTCCCAAGTACTTAGTATAATTGCTGTACTCGTAATAATTGCTGCTATAGGAATATTTGATTTTTTAATTTCTTAGCAATAAATGACACCTTTGATTATAGATATCAGAAATGGGGATGTACAGATACGCATTGCGTTTTTGCATTCCGATTGGGTCATACAAAATTTGTGTGTTTTCATTAGTGCTATTATATAGGATCATTTGAAGTGACAAAATATGCCGCAATGCAACAATCAAGGCGCCTCCCTCGTCAGATTTCCAAGCATTTAACTTGCCGTTCGGGGAAAAGCCTTTGTAAGTTTTCTAAGCATTTCAATGGATTTTCCGTGCTATGTTGCTCGAAGATTACTTTAAAGGTAAATAAAACGGGTGACAAAATTGCTCAAACAATAAATAGTATATTATTTTTCGAGAAAATAAATAGGTTTTTTGAAGCCAAAGTTTAAGATTGTGTGTCCAGAAAATAGCGTACTTTTGAAGCATGCATTTCTGATACATAGACATGTCTTTCTGAAACATGCATATTACCCTACTTTTTCAAAACACACTTTATTGATTTTGTGTATGAGGCTTTCAAGGCACTTTCACAAGTACTCAGTATACGAGGGTGTATCAATAAATTTTTGCCCTCACATAGAAATAATTGAGTAAAATTTATGAAATTTCCACTCTATTAGTCCTTTTCTATATAATCAGCGTGAACAGTAACACATTTCTGCAAACGGTATTCCAAAAAGAGGGATGAGGATGTATTCCAACAGGTGCGGTAGTAGACCCAATGATTTTTCTACCTTTTGCTTCCCACCACATGTGCCATACTGTTGGAAAGGCCTGTGACCACTTATTCAATTTATGCACGTCATGAGTCCATCTCCCCAAATATGCACTATGAGGGCACAAATGGTATCAGCAAAATTTTGAAAATGTCACATGTGGGGATCGGTAAAAGTTAGAAAAATGCCCCCCTGTGTGTCTACTATTGCGAATTCCTGGAATACATCCTGCCCTCTCTTTTTTGAAATACCGTTTACAGAAATGTGTTACTGTGCACGGTGACAGTATAGAAAAGGACTAATACAATGTAGCAATTTCAAAAATTTGACTCAATTATTTCTATGTGAGGGTAAAAACTTATTGAAACCCCCTCGTAATTCCTGCCAAATGAATATTAGAAAATTTTGCAACAATTATATATTTTTAATTTTCAGAACATTCAGTTGGGTAGTTTTTGCTCTGTTATATGAGGACGGACAGAACAGACAGACGGAGAGACAGACGGTCGGACTGAACGACGACTATGGGTGCTGCGTACTTCTATATTTACAAATGCACCTAAAAAAGAGAAATGTTTCGCAATATCGGGAAATATAATATTAGGTTGTTACGAAAGTATTCCGCCAAATCACCATAGCATAATACTAATTATAATATACATAATTAACTGTAATTTTATATATAACCACCATTCCACCAAACCTTCATAGTATCATATGATACAACACTAGTTCCAAAAGCTGTACACTTTATTCGGTGACATTCTGTAGCGTGATAATTCCATTTCAGACACCTTGTACTTAGTAATAACGATATTTTTTTACACATTTCACAACAAATGTGTTACATGTGTTACACAGTGTTATAAAGCAAGTGTCTTTCTTTCAAATGCCAAAAATCGTTTCACAAAATATGAGCAAACACGTCAACGCGAACTGTTTGCACAGACCGCATTAGCTGTGGCGGGAAACTTGTTACAACCTGATATTACTGCGAACGGAAACATACAAAACTTCTTAGAGTTATCCATTCTGAAAAACGTTCTTTATCTTTAGACCGCTCAGAAACCAATATGTTTTTAAGAAACATTTCACAAACACATCGCCTTCATTTACCATTGATTTTCGGAAGCACTTCTGAGTGATTTTTATAGAGTATTAATAAGTTTTCTTAAACCAGAATATAGGTAATAAATCACATCATAAGACGAAATGAAATACTCCACGTTGACTCAGTCACTAAATACACAATTTGAACTTTAAAAAGCTCACAGTTTTATGTAAAAAGCGACAAATTTTTTTGTCACCCTTTAAGTAAAACGGTGAGTTTTTTAAGGTTCATAATATGTATTTTGTGACAGAATATAGTTTTGCAGTATTCTATCAATTCTCATTTAAACATTTCCATGATCAAAAAACGTTTTTCAGATAAACATGATAAATTAACAATATTAGCATTAGCATTAAAATTAATATTTTGTTGTTACTGTTACATATATAAGTATAAAAGTTTCTTTCCCGATTTTTTTAACCCTTTATGTACTGAATTACGAATTCAGGAAACTTTTACCGTCTAAAGCCTTTTTCGTGAATTGTTTAAACTACATTAGAAGATTTACGTAGTCATTTAATAAATTTTAAATGGATTTTAGTAGGATTGAAAGATTTAGAACGATTAATTGAATTTGAATTTATAGGGATTTTGTCCACTATTTATAACCTAACTCAATTTTTTTTATTTTAAATATTTTTCTTAGCATTTTGTAGAATTAGGAAATGTACAAATGTAATTGTCTTACAATAGAAATATAGAAATATTTCCAAATTGAAAAATCCCCCCCCCCCTCCCCAACGTTAAGAAAGCTGAAAAGATGCAAAGGCAAAAGAAATCATCATTTTAGAAATATTTTTGTTTTGTGTAACCATAATGCTTTTGGAACAAGATAAAATAATGTATCTATAACTAATTCTAAACTCTATTGCAACTAATCGATTTATTAAATGAATTTTATAGAAAGTTATTTTAATGGTACTTTTAAGCACCGTCAGTAGATAAAGGGTTAATGTGGATTAGTTAATAAAAAAAGGAATAGAATGAAATTTGAACTAATTTTCATTTCTGATTTAAACAAGCAAACAAACGCGTTTTTTAAAACATAAAATGTGTTTATGATTGTCGTTTTTTTATCAGATTTATTTTTTTTATGTTAAAAATGTCCGCATTTTTTCGCTTCATAGTCAAGAAAAAATATTTAAATTAGAAATAACTTTTTGAAACATAGTTTAATTAAAATAAAGAGAAAATACATATTGGTATTATACTGTATTTTTCGAACACAAAAATTCTGACTAGTTAAAATCTCAAGCGCATTTTCGCTGAAAAAAAAATAACATTATCTATCTATTATATATATATAATCCAAATGGAAATTTCGTTCCGAACGCCGAGATTTCGAGTTCTACCGCATGGATTTTGACAGAACTTATACCGTTAGATAGGTATCATTTCAGGGAAGGTTTTAAGCTATAACACATCATTCTACCTAGATTAGTTATAGAATGATTACGGAAAATTTTGTTATTTTGGTCTTTGTTACTTCATATTTCCTTAAATATCTGGTCTCCTATTGGTCGTAGAGCTTAGATCTCGCGCCAAAAGTAGCTCCGGAGCACCCAAGCAAACTTTTCCCCGCGATTATTCTGCCGTCTTCCGATTTCCTCTAACTCTATTAGGGGCCCGCGTAGGGCCCATTTAAAATATTTTTCGTAGTAATTTCAGCAATTATCTTAAATTATTGGTTAAGACCGCCACCCTCCCGATTCATGTATCTTCGGAAAGGTTGCATGAAGGAGTTTCGTTCAGATACGCTTCCGTTAAGAATAGAATGTGCTCCCTGGTGGTGAAATGTGGAACTAACATGACGCGATATTGTTAAAATTAGGAAATCTAACAATGCGATCTGTTTTAAACTTTGAGATAGTTCATAACACATAATCTATTATCTATTCTATTATATATATATAAAATCTATTATCTATTCTATTATCTATTATATATATAAAATCCAAACGGAAATTTCGTTCCGAACGCCTAGATTTCGAGTTCTACTGCATGGATTTTTACGGAACATATACCGTTAGATAGGTATTGTTTCAGGGAAGGTTTTAAGCTATAACACATTATTCTACCTATATTAGTTTTAGAATTATGACGGAAAATTCTGTTATTTTGGGCGATAAGGTTACCATTTTATTTCTTGGCGAAATTCATCGTTGATAAAAAAAAAAAAAAAAAAAAAAAAAAAAAAAAAAAAAAAAAATGAAACGGCTATTAAACCTCGAAAAATAAAAGAAAAACTGTCACCAATTTTATTTAAATGAAAAAAAGAAGAAAAAAATCCGTTTTAATGAGTGATAATATTAAAAAAACGGAAACATTTAATCAAAACCTGGAAGAAATATTTGTAATGCTTAAAAATTAATTTAATAAGAAATATTACACTTGATACGCAATATTTGGCTCTTTATCGCTTGCGTTAGATATGGAAACGAATCTGAAAATTTGATTAGATGAAATTTTAACGACCTTTTCTTTCTGTTCTGTTCTTTTCTTTTTTTTTATATCTAATTGTCCCATCACGTGACTTATAGAAGAAACAAGCAGATGTAATTGTGAGTCGCATGTGTAATTACTATTTGTTTCTTTACAATTTTTTATTTTTCTTTTGTCGCCAAACAATGTGATTTTAAGCCAAAAATGCATAAGCGTGACATTAGCTTGAGGATGTTCTCACAAATAGTGTTTTTTTAGGTGAAAGAGATCATTTTTTGAGTACATTTTCATATTCAATTGTAACTTATATAGATATTAGTTAATATTTTAAAAATGGAATCGAATACTTAAATTTCAGTGTGAATTTCTGCCACACATACATATTGTAAAATAATTTCATACTTTTTTAAAATGTTTTTCGCCGTAATTCCGAAAGCATGTGATATTTATAAACTCGAACTCAGATCAACGAATATTACCCATTTTATTTAAGCAAATATTGTCTATTTTCTCAAGTCATATCGCCAATTTCATTTGTAGGAAAATTCACAGATTCGAAATCTAGGAAATAAAGATAATTTTTAAGGAAATTTATGTTTTAATACGTTATTACTATGGAAAAATTCAACATTTTGAAAAAAAAAATATTACAAGTCTTTTGTAATTCGTCATTTCTTCTTCGTCTTTCTTCGTACTGTTATGTAATATTTCAAATGATATTGGACTAATTTTCGATCATCGATTCACCGCAAAATCGCATATCTAATATAGTATATAAAATAAAGTCTGGATTAGGGGACTAATTAACGCACACCGCAAACTACTGAACCTAAAATCTTGAAAATCGTGGTAAAAATACTTCTTATGACATAAACTTCTGCTAAGAAAGGATTTTCTAAAGTGTCACCCCTAATGGTTTTTGCACGGGGAGGGGAAAAAATCGAATATCAAAATTATGCGTCAAATGATAGCATATTTTAACGTAGTTTTGTATGCTGAATCGAATGCTACCAAATAAATTTTTATAAGTCCAACAGTTCATGGCACATTTCATATTTTTCTAATTTGGCGGTGTCTTTGGCATCTAAATCTCAAAATATCTATCATTACATCCGTTACTCTAGCAACGGAAAAAATTCAAATCAACCCTTTTGGCTAAAAAATAAAAACGGCTCTATGAGTTTGAAATAAAAATGCAAGCATCTTAATTTAAAAAAAAATAGTGATTTTATGTAAAATAAAAGGCAAAAAATTACTGAGAATTTAGCGTTATAAAACAAAAATGGAAAAGGTACTACTTAGATATTCCGTCGACCAAAAATCTATCGTCAAACTATAAGATTAAATGCCAATAAGGGTTGATCGTAAATATCAAATTCACTTGAATTTAAACAAACTACACGTGTTTACGTCATCAAGTGATTTTAATTTCGACGTTTTATTTGTATTTTTATTAATGTTATACTAATTTATTTGTTATTTCGTTATTTAAAAAAAAGATTATGTCAATTTATATAATTTGGCGAATGGTTTGGCGATTTATATAATTTGGCGAAATTGGTCGACGGGATAACAAGTAGTACCAATGAAAATATTTAAGTATGAAAGCAATGTTTGTAACGACTTAAAAATTATTTTCATATATATAAACTCGGTTTATGGCGTCAGATGCCGTCATCCGAAGAATCTACAAGAATCTTTTTCCATTTTTTCCGGTCATAGGTCTTAGCCAATTCTTTCAATGAAAGAAATTGGAATTGGAATAATATTGTGCGATTTATAAATTGCTCCTCGATAAGAAGAAAAAATGGTTACATTTATAACAACCGTGCGCACATCTCGCTGATAGCATTTTTAAAATTCCCAGTAGCAGTAGTTACATTTTGCGTATGTAAATTAAAAATATTTTTTTGCTTTTAATTATGGCATTATTTCCTGTTATTGTTTATCTTTTCAGTTTTTTAAATGAAATTAGTATAAGGCATGCATTTTAAATTAAATGAGTGAAAGGTTTGTGTTTTAAATGAAAATAATAAAATAGGAATATGCTATGAAAACAATCTTTATTTATTTATTACCTGCGCCCGGCTGACATAAAAGTATCACAAAAGCCACATATTCACTTTTCTTTGAGTAGTTGCTCATGAGAATTCAAGTTAACCTTCCGTAATCGGATACTTCACATATTGGTGTATTAGCTTTAATGTTGAAAGCATCGTTTTTGTTTGAAGCGAAAACTTTACTATGAAATTGACAAAATCGCATCATCATCATCTACTATATATTTACAACGGAAATTTGTATTTCATTCCGATTGTTTATAATATTTTCGTAGGATATACCACAATTAGTTAGGTAATAATTTTGGAAAGGTTTTAGTGTATACATATTGTTCAAGGGTACTTAGTTATAGAGCAACAGTAAAAGTTTAAAAATTAAGTGAACCTGATTATGAAAGTTTAGCCTTTAAAAAAAAAATCTACAGAACATATTTTGTTACAAGTGGCCCTGTTGCATGACTTTTAGGAATGGTGTTAGTATATACGATTTCTTTATATGTTGATTAGTTACAGAGGTATTAATTTCTGTTGTCATAACGGTCTCATTACCCGACCATAAGTGCGCTGTTTATAATCAATTAAAACAATTACTTCTTAATTGCTAAATTTTGTCCAACGCTTAAGATAACATTATATCGCAATGGCGTTCGCATCGTTTTCAGTAATGTGCAAGGTCAAGCTGAAGATCCATATTGTTTAAAATACAAGTTCAAATTCACCATTTAATTTAATCCAAGGTTCATTTGGAAATATTGACCAGCGCAGCGGGCATAGCCTGCTAGTCTATTATATATATATAATCCAAACGGAAATTTCGTTCCGAACGCCGAGATTTCGAGTTCTACTGCATGGATTTTTACGGAACTTATACCGTTAGATAGGTATCGTTCCAGGGAAGGTTTTAAGCTATAACACATTATTCTACCTAGATTAGTTAAGAATTATTACGGAAAATTCTATTATTTTGGACTTTGTTACTTCATATTTCCTTAAATATCTGGGCTCCTATTGGTCGTAGAGCTTAGATCTCGCGCCAAAAGTAGCTCCGAAGCACCCAAGCAAACTTTTCCCCGCGATTATTTTGCCGTCTTCCGATTTCCTCTAACTCTATTAGGGGCCCGCGCAGAGCCCCTTTAAAATATTTTTCGTAGTAATTTCAGCAATTATCTTAAATTATTGGTTAAGACCGCCACCCTCCCGATTCATGTATCTACGGGAAGGTTGTATGAAGGAGTTTCGTTCAGATACGCTTTCGTTAAGAATAGAGTGTGCTCCCTGGTGGTGGAATGTGGAACTAACATAACGCGATGTTGTTAAAATTAGGAAATCTAACAAAGCGATCTGTTTTAAACTTTGAGATAGTTCATAACACATAATCTATTATCTATTCTATTACATATATATAAAATCTATTATCTATTCTATTATGTATTATATATATAAAATCCAAACGGAAATTTCGTTCCGAACGCCTAGATTTCGAGTTCTACTGCATGGATTTTTATGGAACCATACCGTTAGATAGGTATTGTTTCAGGGAAGGTTTTAATCTATAACACATTATTCTACCTATATTAGTTTTAGAATGATGACGGAAAATTCTGTTATTTTGGGCGATAAGGTTACCATTTTATTTCTTGGCGAAATTCATCGTTGATAAAAAAAAAATTGAAACGGCTATTAAACCTCGAAAAATAAAAGAAAAACTGTTACTAATTTTATTTAAATGAAAAAAAAAAAAAAAAAAGAAAAAAAGAAGAAGAAAATCCGTTTTAATGAGTGATAATATTAAAAAACGGAAACATTTAATCAAAACCTGAAAGAAATATTTGTAATGCTTAAAAATTAATTTAATAAGAAATCTTACACTTGATACGCAATATTTGGCTCTTTATCGCTAGCGTTAGATATGGAAACGAATCTGAAAATTTGATTAGATGAAATTTTAACGACATTTTCTTTCTGTTCTGTTCTTTTCTTTTTTTTATATCTAATTGTCCCATCACGTGACTTATAGAAGGAACAAGCAGATGTAATTGTGAATCACATGTGTAATTACTATTTGTTTCTTTACAATTTTTTATTTTTCTTTTGTCGCCAAACAATGTGATTTTAAGCCAAAAATGCATAAGCGTGACATTAGCTTGAGGATGTTCTCACAAATGGTGTTTTATTAGGTGAAATAGATCATTTTTTGAGTACATTTTCATATTCAATTGTAACTTATATAGATATCAGTTAATATTTTAAAAATGGAATCGAATACTTAAATTTCAGTGTGAATTTCTGCCACACATACATATTGTAAAATAATTTCATACTTTTTAAAATGTTTTTCGCCGTAATTCCGAAAGCATGTGATATTTATAAATTCGAACTCAGATCAACGAATATTACCCATTTTATTTAAGCAAATATTATCAATTTTCACAAGTCATATCGCCAATTTCATTTATAGGAAAATTCACAGATTCGAAATATAGGAAATAAAGATAATTTTTAAGGAAATTTATGTTTTAATACGTTATTACTATGGAAAAATTCAACATTTTGAAAAAAAAAATTACAAGTCTTTTGTAATTCGTCATTTCTTCTTCGTCTTTCTTCGTACTTTCTCCTCTGTTATGTAATACTTCAAATGATATTGGACTAATTTTCGATCATCGATTCACCGCAAAATCGCATATCTAATCCTTCTATATAAAATAAAGTCTGGATTAGGGGATTAATTAACGCACAGCGCAAACTACTGAACCTAAAATCTTGAAAATCGTGGTAAAAATACTTCTTTTGACATAAACTTCTGCTAAGAAAGGATTTTCTAAAGTGTCACCCCTAATGGTTTTTGCATGGGGAGGGGAAAAAATCGAATATCAAAATTATGCGTCAAATGATAGCATATTTTAATGTAGTTTTGTATGCTGAATCGAATGCTACCAAATAAATTTTTATAAGTCCAACAGTTCATGACACATTTCATATTTTTCTAATTTGGCGGTGTCTTTGGCATCTAAACCTCAAAATATCTATCATTACATCCGTTACTCTAGCAACGGAAAAAATTCAAATCAATCCTTTTGGCTAAAAAATAAAAACGGCTCTATGAGTTTGAAATAAAAATGCAAGCATCTTAATTTTTTTTAAAAATAGTGATTTTATGTAAAATAAAAGGGAAAAAATTACTGAGAATTTAGCGTTATAAAACAAAAATGGAAAAGGTACTACTTAGATATTCCGTCGACCAAAAATCTATCGTCAAACTATAAGATTAAATGTCAATAATGGTTGATCGTAAATATCAAATTCACTTGAATTTAAACAAACTACACGGGTTTACGTCATCAAGTGATTTTAATTTCGACGTTTTATTTGTATTTTTATTAATGTTATACTAATTTATTTGTTATTTCGTTATTTAAAATAAAGATTATGTCAATTTATATAATTTGGCGAATGGTTTGGCGATTTATATAATTTGGCGAAATTGGTCGACGGGATAACAAGTAGTACCAATGAAAATATTTAAGTATGAAAGCAATGTTTGTAACGACTTAAAAATTATTTTCATATATATATACTCGGTTTATGGCGTCAGATGCCGTCATTCGAAGAATCTACAAGAGTCTTTTTCCATTTTTTTCCGGTCATAGGTTCCTCAATGAAAGAAATTGGAATTGGAATAATATTGTGCGATTTATAAATTGCTCCTCGATAAGAAGAAAAAATGGGTACATTTATAACAACCGTGCGCACATCTCGCTGATAGCATTTTTAAACTTCCCAGTAGCAGTAGTTACATTTTGCGTATGTAAATTAAAAATATTTTTTTGCTTTTAATAATGGCATTATTTCCTGTTATTGTTTATCTTTTCAGTTTTTTAAATGAAATTAGTATAAGGCATGCATTTTAAATTAAATGAGTGAAAGGTTTGTGTTTTAAATGAAAATAATAAAATAAGAATATGCTATGAAAACAATCTTTATTGATTTATTACCTGCGCCCGGCTGACATAAAAGTATCACAAAAGCCACATATTCACTTTTCTTTGAGTAGTTGCTCATGAGAATTCAAGTTAACCTTCCGTAATCGGATACTTCACATATTGGTGTATTAGCTTTAATGTTGAAAGCATCGTTTTTGTTTGAAGCGAAAACTTTACTATGAATTCTATTACACAAAATCGCATCATCATCATCTACTATATATTTACAACAGAAATTTGTATTTCATTCCGATTGTTTATAATACTTTCGTAGGATATACCACAATTAGTTAGGTAATAATTTTGGAAAGGTTTTAGTGTATACATATTGTTCAAGGGTACTTAGTTATAGAGCAACAGTAAAAGTTCAAAAATTAAGTGAACCTGATTATGAAAGTTTAGCCTTTTTAAAAAAATCTACAGAACATATTTTGTTACAAGTGGCCCTGTTGCATGACTTTTAGGAATGTTAGTTCATTAGGAGTGTTAGTATATACGATTTCATTATATGTTGATTAGTTACAAAGGTATTAATTCCTGTTGTCATAACGGTCTCATTATCCGACCATAAGTGCGCTGTTTATAATCAACTAAAACAATTACTTCTTAATTGCTAAATTTTGTCCAACGCTTAAGATAACATTATATCGCAATGGCATTCGCATCGTTTTCAGTAATGTGCAAGGTCAAGCTGAAGATCCATATTGTTTAAAATACAAGTTCAAATTCACCATTTAGTTTAATCCAAGGTTCATTTGGAAATATTGACCAGCGCAGCGGGCATAGCCTGCTAGTTTTTTATAAAACTAGGGGGCTCGGCCCCCTACGAGCTACGCTCGCCAACCCCCGTCCAAACACCGCAGACTCGATATGCACGCTAATTTGATCGGCTTTAAAAAGATTTCGAAAGATTGAATTATAATTTAAAAAACAGTGGCGATCTCCCTATAAACGAATTTCTATTCATTTCTCTTTGATTGGGGAATTTTAACGCCAAATCCGCTGCGGTACTACTTGATTATCCTGTCGACCAATTTCGCCAAATTATATAAATCGCCAAACCACTCGCCAAATTATACAAATTGATATCATTTTTATTTTAAATAACGAAAGAACAAATAAATTCGTACAACATTAATAAAAAACACAAATAAAACGTCGAAATAAAAATAACTTGATGACGTATACACGTGTAACAGCATTTCAAAATAAGCTAATATAAAAGGAATTAAGTAAACAGAGTCTTTGTCTCCTGGTACTTTTTAACAAAGCGAAAAGAAAGTTCTTTTAAATGAGACATTTTAAATTAATTCTCAAAATATCAAATAAATGTCTAGCGCAATTTCTAAATTTAAAATTTTTTGCAATATTATTTTGTGTTCATTTTATGTAATAACTATAATGTGGCGTAAATATGACGTAATTTCTCCTAAGACTTCTAACGCATGTTAATGAATTTATTATTTTACAATACTAGGGGGCTCGGCCCCCTACGAGCTACGCTCGCCAACCCCCGTCCAGACACCGTAGACTCTAAATGCACGCTAATTTGATCGGCTTTAAAAAGATTTCGAAAGATTGAATTATAATTTAAAAAACAGTGGCGATCTCTCTATAAACGGATTTCTATTCATTTCTCTTTGATTGGGGAATTTTAACGCCAAATCCGTTGCGGTACTACTTGATTATCCCGTCGACCAATTTTGCCAAATTATATAAATCGCCAAACCACTCGCCAAATTATACAAATTGACATAATTTTTATTTTAAATAATGAAAAAACAAATAAATTAGTACAACATTAATAAAAATACAAATAAAACGTCGAAATAAAAATAACTTGATGACGTAGACACGGGTAGCAACATTTCAAAGTAAGCTAATATAAAAGGAATTAAGTAAACAGAGTCTTTGTCTCCTGGTATTTTTTAACAAAGTGAAAAGAAAGTTCTTTTAAATGAGACATTTTAAATTAATCGTTTTTAATCTGACGTAATTTTGACCAAACTATTCTTTCTCTTTTTAATATTCACGTGAAAATACTTGTGTTAGAAATTAAATATTATTTGCACTTTCCTAACAAAAATAGTTGAAAAGTATCCTCTTAAAATATCAAATAAATGTCTAGCGCAATTTCTAAATTTAAACCGTTTTGCAATATTATTTTGTGTTCATTTTATGTAATAACTGTAATGTGACGTAAATATGACGTAATTTCTCCTATTTAAGACTTCTAACGCATGTTAATAAATTTATTGCGTTACAAATTCCTTTCTCTCTTAAAATTAACGTGTAATTATAGTTTTTATGACATAATTTTTAATAAGTTCCTGCTTTTTATACATAATTATTTAATTCTAATTCCAAATGTTTTTTTTCTGTTTATAATAGTCACGTGTAAATAATTTTTTAATTTATTTACAAGTATAAATATTTTTTTTTTTTGAAGCAAACATTATTGCTTCCGCTGTTTATACAGTTGGCAACAGTTTAAATTAATATCACTTTCTAAAATCTGTTAAAAATATCTCTAGAAATGCTGAAAATCTGAATTTAAAATAGAAATAAAACCTCAAAAAATTAGTCAAAATAAAAAAATTAATGCAATCTGCACTCCGGCAAATTCTAACGCATAAAATGATCTAAAAATGATTAAATTCCTATGAACAGTTTTTGCTCCTATAAAACTTTTTTAGTGGAACGATTTTGTCCAACTTTAGCATTAAAGATCTCTTAAAATAATTCTTCGATCTTAAAACTGTCTGCATCAGCGTGTTTATCAGACATTTCTGTATAATACTACCGATTTTCATATTTTTGTATGCATTATTTTTCTTAATATTAACGAAGAAAGACCTCCGGTCACAAAAAAATCAAAACCGGCGGCGGCGGTGACAGCGGTAGTTACTTTTTTTTAGAATAGAGAGATCCTTTTTCTTTTAAAATTCACGTGTATACTTTTTATGACGTAATTTTTAATAAGTTCCTGCTTTTTATACGCAATTATTTAATTCTAATTTGAAAGTTTTTTCCTGTTTATAATAGTCACGTGTAAATAAATTTTTAATTTGAAGCAAACATTATTGCTTGCGCTTTTTATACAGTTGGCAACAGTTTAAATTAGTACAATTTTCTGAAATCTGTAAAAAAATATCTCTAGAAATGCTGAAAATTTGAATTTAAAATAGAAATAAAACCTGAAAAAATGAGTCAAAATAAAATAATTAATGCAATCTGCACTCCGGCAAATTCTAACGCATAAAATGATCTAAAAATGATTACACTGCCATGCATAGTTTTTGCTGCTATAAAACTTTTTTAGTGGAACGATTTTGTCCAACTTTAGCATTAAATAACTCTTAAAATAATTCTTCGATTTGAAAACTGTCTACATCAGCGTATTTATCAAACATTTTTGTATAAAACTACCGATTTTCATATTTTTGTATGCATTATTTTTGTTAATATTAACGAAGAAAGGCCTCCGGTCACAAAAAAATCAAAACCAGCGGCGGCGGTGACAGCGGTAGTTACTTTTTTTTAGAATAGAGAGACTTTAAAGTCTTTCTGTAATAATATACACATATTTTACATCATAGCTATTGAAAATTCACTACTTTTAATATTTTTTTAGAGAGTGATTCGTTTCAAAGAACAAATTTTGAATTACTATAATTTTTGGTTTTTAATTTTAAAAACCGTTATTTTATTTGTAAAATCAATCATGTTTATGATGAATATGGAATTATGCAATCATTACACGGATTTTGTAATTTAATTTTAAATAGCTAATATATATATTTTAAATATTGTCACATTTTACTAAAAAGCTTGACAATAAAATAAAATCAATAATGAACTCCACAGGGATATTTCTTGCTTCTTGCGACACGTGTAAATAACGCTCTATTTTTTTTATCACCGCCGTAAAAAAAACCCAATAAAACATACACATACTCCAAGGAATTGAAAATTCACTGTTTTATCTACTTTTGTCCGCTGTGCTTTTTCTGAAGAAAACAACAAATGGCGCAGCATTTTAGATAAGGCTGCACCAACAATCTAAGAGTAACAGGATAACCTTAACTGTTTTGTTTTGGAAGTTACAAATAGAAAGTATGAAATATTCAACGCACAGTAAATAGGAAAAGAACAAAGACATAAAGAGATATGGTTCAGAGGAAAACCTCAGATTAACGATGATTACAAGGGACATGAAAGTTTGCTGCATCCATGCATTTCGGACGGCCACTAAGAAGACAAAAATATACAACAGGGGAAAACTTTCGTGATAATTTAGTTTTTGCTTGTAATGTTTTGAATATTTGGGGAATTCAAAGAATATCTCCAGTTGAAATATCTATTCTAAACGTTGGAAATGTTTTAAAAAGGATATTGTTCATTAACAGTCTTGTAATCATTGCTTTTTATAGCAATCAAAATAAGAGATCGCATAAATTGTTGAAATAATCTCATTGTTTGCGAATACTACAGTTGCATATAAAATTTGAAGTATAGCCTAAAAAACTTCTTTTAATTAATAAATAATTGACGAAATTAATAATCATTAAAAGTCATTGAGTTTCATTATTATAGAATATTTTTTTATGGTTTAAGTCAAAAAATAATAATCAGACAATGCATACTGACATAATTGATTATTTCTGAATTAAGAACTGTCGTTTTTAAAATTCATATTTAAAGAAAATTTTAAGCAATATATATTAATGTAGTATTTAATAACTAGTATGTTGTGATCATCAGAAAACTTTCTTCTATATAAATCACGTCAATTAAATCATTTAAATAGTACAAGAAATTATATCAATTTAACACCAATTATATCAAAGTATATCTGAATCTGAAGTTTGATGAAAATTCGTGCATTAGTTATTGAGATAGAGCTATGGTAGAAATTCTGAAAAATGCAGCATAACAGCGCCACATGTTGAGTGATTTGCATTAAAACATAAGCAGCACTAATTCGTATCAAAGTATACCTGAATCTGAAGTTTCTTGAAAATCCAAGCATTAGTTCTTGAGATAGAGCTATTGCGGAAATTACAAAAATGCAGCGTAGCAGCGCCACCTGTGGAGCGATTTACACCAAATTGTATAAAATGCCAACTCATGTCAATGACTAACCGAGTCTGAAGTTTGATGAAAACCCATGCTTTAGTTCTGGAAATTGACCTGTTGTGGAAATCGTGAAAAAAGTTGCATAGCAGCGCCACTTGTTGAGCGATTTACACCAAAAACTAATCAGCAACATTTTATATCAGGGACTAACTCAATATAAATTTTTATTAAATTCCGTGCATTAGTTATTGAGATAGAGTGTCCACAAAATATGTGTCACAGACAGACTCACTGACAGACATTTTGTAAAAACATGTTTCTTGGAATCCCTGACCCCTAAAACGTGTAAATCTGTCGAAACCGAAAGTTGAAAATTTTCATGAATCCAATACTTTCTTCCTGTAAAGACAGAAGAAAGTAAAAATACATACACACTTTACGGCCAATTTTCACAGTTTGAGAAATGTCTTGGCTTATTTTGCTTCCTGCGGTACAGGACGTTTTTTATTTGTTTTTATCGCCTTATAAAAACAGTAATAAAACATGCACATCCTTCAAGGAATTGCTAATTCTATATATTAATCCCTTTAGTCACCAGTGTTTTTCTGAAGAGAACGACAAACAGCGCAGCATTTGATATGGCTGTACAAATTATCCAAACGTAACAAGACAGCCTTAACTTCCGTTTTGTTTTAGAATTAACTAATAAAAGGCTTTAAATATTCAACGCACAATCATTTAGTAAATGATCATAGTCATAAAAAGATATGGTTCAGGTTTAGGCCTCAGAATAAAGATGATTGTAATGGACATGGAAAATTACAACATACATGAATTTAGCACGTCATCTGAGTAGCAAAATATATGCTAGGACAGCTTACTTTATAATTTAGTTTTAGTTTTTAACATTTGGAATAGTTGATGGCATTTTAAAAGTATTTCAAGTTCAAATATGCACTTTAAACATTAACATAAATTTGAAGAAAAAAATCTTTTTTTTCTGTTTTGAAATCATTTGTTTTCACCGCACGCAATATTCAACATTTTAGGGAACAGAAGAAAATGTTTTATCTTCTTATTTCAATGATATCTGAAATTGTCACATACTTGTGAAGGAATCACTGCTTCCATATTAGAGTTTTTAAAGAGCAGCGAAAGCAGATTTATTTGATAATTTAACGAATAAAAGCCAATTACAAAAATAAAGCAATTTTCATTTCATTTCATGAAAATAAAAATGCATATTATTTAATTTTGCTTAATTTGATATAAAAACGCAATTAAGTGAAGGGAAATTAATACTGACACAATATTTGTTTTATAAATAAAAAAAAAACGCAGTTATTTTGTTGAAATTTGAATGTATTTCAAATGAAATGTTTTAATGCATCGAAAACTCTTTTTTTATAATAATCTCCCCAGATATCCACCCAATTTCACAGTTAGTGAAAGAACAATAACGAATTCTATTTTGGCTTATTTTGCTGCGTGCGATACATATAAACAACTTTCTTTTTTCTTATCACCACCATATAAAAACTACAATAAAACATCCACACGCTCCAAGAAATTGCGAATTCACAGTTTTATCCACTTTTGTCCCCTGCGTTTTCCCAGAGAGAACAGCAAACGGCGCATTTTAGATAAGCCCGCCCCTACTATCTGAGAGTAACAGGATAGCCTTAACTGTTTTGTTTTAGAAATTACAAATAGAAAGCATGAAATATTCAACGCATAGTAAGTAGTAGGGAGTATAAAGGACATGAGAGATATAGTCCAGGGGAAAGCCTCAGAATAACGATGATCACAAATGACATGAAAAGTTGTGGCATGCATGCGTTAAGGAAGGCATCTAAGTAGCAAAATATATGGAAGAGAGGAAAGTTTTCTAGATAATTTTCCTTTTTGTTTGTAACATTTGAATATAGTTGAGAGTATTTGAAAAATACCAGTATCTAAAAGACACTTGAATTGTGTGTGTATGTACTATATATGCGTGTGTAAGATTTTCAAATGTGCATACACATTACTGTAAGTACAAAAGAATGTCCTTACATATTAAATGTGAAATGTAATAATTTTAAATAATTAATAGTGTTTGCGTCAGGTATGGTCTGATGTGTACATAATTTATCTTTGTAAGATATAATTACAATGCTAAAATGTCATATGTGAAAGTCTTAGAAAAAAAATATTCTCTTCAAGTTATGGATTCCAATTAAAGTAATTAAAGAAATACGTTTCTTTAAATTTATGTGAGTTTATTTTATGTTATTTGATCTCTTTTGAGAGCGATATTCATAAAGTAATATTAAAAAAAAAATATTTTTTTTTTCAGAATTAACTTAATTGAAAAAATGTTCTTTATGCAAATTTCAAATTTGTATTTATAAAAAACGTTTCTTTTTGGTTTTTTACCTGTTTTTAGAATTATAACTTTAGATAACTTTTTTTACAAAAACATATGTTCTGCAATTTATAACTTAACCTTTGTATGTATTGTAACATACGTTAAATACTACTCGTATAAGCCCTTATCACTTATTGTTCTATACTCATGAGTGAAAATGTAGCTTATGTTTCAAAACATTAAACATTATACAGTGCTTCATTTAAATTACCAAATATTAAATCTTAAACATATGTCGTTTGTTTAGGAATTTAATGTGATTTAAACTGACACTATAGTTATTATAGAAGCGTTTAATAAACAACTTTATGATAAAAAAAGAAAGAGCTAGATATTCTTAAAGTTTTTGGCACCCACTTTTAAAGCTAAACAAGATTAATGAGAGATCTCCTATTTTCATAGCACGGAATCAATTTCGAATTAACAAATATGTAAAAGCAATATTGTGTAAACTATTTTTGTCCCCCAAAACATGTAACCCATTACTTGTTCTATACTCGTAAATGAAAAAAAAAATTGTTAAATGAAACACAGAACTTTAAAAATGATAAAGTTTTCACTTAAATTATTAAATGTTAATGCTCCTTATATGTAACATATTTAAGAATTTAATGTTACTTATAACAAGCATAACAGTTATTTTAGAAGTATTTAATAAAAAAACTTTCTTGTAATAAAGAAAGATCCAGAAATTCATAAAATTTTTGGCTTTCATTTTTAAAGATAAACAAGATCAATTAGATCCCATATCTTCCTACGATATCATCGAAACAATTGCGAACTAATGAATGTGTAATCTAATATTAAACAATGTTTGTCTCCCAAAACTTTTTACTAATCACTTATACTATACTCACACTTGAAAAATGCAACTTTTGTTAAATGAAACACTACAAGACTTTAAAAATGATAAGTACTATTTCACTTAAATTATCAAATGTTAAATCTTGCTACTGTATTGCATGTTTAGGAATTTAATCTTACATGTGATTTATAACAAACACAACAGTTAATCTAGAACTATTTACTAAACAGCTTTGTAATAAAAAAGAAAGATGTGGAAATTCTTAAAATGCCAATCCAACGAAACAGTATTGATATATTTTTAAAAGCCTGTGGTAATTCCATCGGCATTTTTAAATTTCCTTAAGGAACAATTTTCTCTTTCGTACGTTAACCTTGATTGATTATAGCGATTTACTTCCGCCTCATTACGTTCATTTCATCATGTTATGGTATCTAAACTTACAGAATAAGAGCAATGCGATCCATTAAATTATCTAAGTTTTTATGGTGCATCATAAATAACCATTTAATATTTTGATTTTCTTTAATCAAAATCAGCTGCAACTGTTTTCTTTATTCAAATATGGAATATGCATTTCCATAAAAGATGAGAATTCTATTTTGTGGATATATGTTTAAGAATGTAATTACAATGTGTTTCTTTTTTCCTCCAAAAGGGATTATTTAGAAACTTATTTCTTTCTGTTTTCTAAATATTTGTTTGAGAATATAAATGCACAATATTTCAATTTTTTTATACTTTTATTTATTTTTTTTACACGTAACTGCCTTATGTTGCATATATTTTAGTCAATAATAATGTTTTATTCTCCTTTTATAAATATGTGGTGTCAGAAAAGCATCACGAGTTTATAAATAATAAATATTATTTTATTTTAAGAAAACGTCTGTGATAAATAACTTGGAATTTAAAAGTACTATGCGTTGTCGGCATGAAAGAAGTTTTAAAGGTGAAAAATATGCATAAACAAAATTTGATGTCCCCCATTTTTCGGCACTCATGTCAAAATGAATTGTTTAGTAATCGTTATAAATATAAATATATATAAAGGGTGCAATATGTTATCTATCGCCGACCTTTAATCTATCAACCGTTGGTCGTAGACATATAGTTCCAATTACAAAAACGCTTCAAATGAGGTAAATATTCATGTTGTGGCGTTATTTAAAGTAAAAAAAATCAATTTTATAAAAATTACGAAATCCAACTTTTTATACGGTCCCCCAGTCCCTATAGTTATATTTAGTAAAAGTTTACACATATCACAACAGATAAAACACAAAAAGTTTGACATCTGTGCTACAAAAATTGACTTAGTTATTGAATTTCAAAGTATGAGATTTTTGCTCATGATTTTGTCTTTCATTGAGGGATCAGTTAAAAGATGAATTAAAGCAATTCGAGATCAAAATCGGGATGCAATTCCGCTGCCATTTATTGCGTCCTTAGTGAATATGTTTTATTTTCCGATTGTCGATTCTACCTACTTTGACGTTTGAATGTTGTTCGACCCATAAAAGTTAGTTAAAATTTTTACATGAAATTACCCTCTTTGGTGATTCCCCGATTTGGCTATGCCGGTAAAAGGTGGTTTCGCCTTAAAAAGAACATTGAATCCTGATTTTGATCTCGAATTACTTTAATTCATCTTTTAACTGATCCCTCACAGAAAGACAAAATCATGTGCAAAAATCTCAAACTTTGAAATTTAATAACTATGTCAATTTTTGCAGTATAGATGTCAAACTTTTTGTGTTATATCTGTTGTGATATGTGTAAACTTTTACTAAATATAACTATAGGGACTGGGGGACCGTATAAAAATTTAGATTTCGTAATTTTTATAAAATTGATTTTTTACTTTAAATGATGCCATAACATGGATATTTAGCTCATTTGAAACGTTTTTGTAACTGGAACTATATGTCTACGGCCAAAGGTTGAGAAATTAAAGGTCGGACGTAGATAACATATTGCACCCTGTATATAAGTAAGTTACCATTGGATGAGATATAGTTGGTTTAATTATGAATATTTTGTTGTCATTAGCCTTACTTAATCAGTAGTATAATAACAGCTTTTTTCATGCTTAAATAATGTAAATTGTTCCCTCCACAAACACACATACAAAAAGCTGTTTGAAGAACTAAAATTCTATATAAATACAACTTTTTTCCACTCGGTGAGAAATACTGTTATAGCTTTCAGAAAAAAAAAAATAATGAACAGTTCTCTTTATCGAGTAATTTGTGGGGTAAAGGGTTTATTTGAAAAAGTTTTTAAAAAATCTGCAGTGAGATTTTTAACTATTTGATGTGAATATGAAATCGAAAGCGGTAGATGGTGAACAGCCAGAACAATAAATCTATCAGTGCAATTAAGAGTTCCAAAGAGTAAATTGGAACAGTAGAACCAAACCCCACATCAGTGTTGCCAGATTGGCGAATTTTTTAATTCAGATTATTTGACTGTTACCACTTTTTTAAAATAGTATAATTCGTTTATTTTTCAGAATTTTTAAACTATTTTTAAATAGGGCGAATATTTCTATTTCAAAAAAGCGGTGACAATCAACAATCTGGGGCCAAAAAAGTCCCCATTCTGGTAACACGGCCCCACATACAGTCTTGTTCAAAAGTATTCAAAGTTTTAAGTATCTGCAAAAGTGATAGTCGGATATACACTTATGTCCAAAATTAAAGTCACAAACGTAAAATCTGTGTAAACTGATGAACTATAGACTGTGTTGCCACGAAATTTGGCACAGAGGTATATTACAATGGGAGAAACACTACATCAACATAAAATATGGAAAAGATTTTAATTGTGAATTAAGAAACAGGGAATATCAAAAAGTGCTAAATCATGAATCAGAGATAAAGCATTTATCTCGGAAAAAATCTGTCTAATATGAGGTGTGACCACCGTGCACTGCTATACAAGCCTCACAACGAGCTCTCATACTGTTTATGAGGGTGTCAATAAATGTTTGTGGCAACAACAACCCATTCTTCCAAAAGCGCGGCTTTTAACTCCTGGCGGGTTCTGTGAAGGGTTCTACGATGTGCAATGGCTCTTCCTAGACCATCCCAAACATGTTCAATAGGATTGAGGTCCGGAGAAGTCGAGAGCCAATTCATACGGCGAATATACTCATCTTCAAGAAAATAATGAACAATTTGAGCTCTGTGTGGCTGCGCATTATCGTCCATAAACATGAAGTTTCGGCCTATAGCACGCCGGAACAACCTTAGATTAGCTCAAGGACCTCATCCCTAACGCCCGGTGCCGAATCTTTTGTGTCCCTTTCACTGCATCCAACAGGAGGCCCGATTGTTATAGAGCCGAAGACATCAGTCTTGGACACAACAAGAATGAGGACGTGCTCTTTTCAGTGATGAGTCGAGATTCACCAGGACCCACCAGGACGAAGTGAGATTCTCGTCGAATCTTCATCCGGGGAGAACGTGGAGATGGCTATCATCCCTCCTGCGTAAAAGAAATCGACAGATTTGGTGGCAAAGGAATCCTTGTCTAGGGCGGTATCATGTTGGGTAATCGTACACCACTGCACGTCTTCTATGCGGGTACAGTCAACGCACCTCGCTATAGGGAGGGGTTCGTTGAAGCCTATGTGAGGTCCGAACTTCATGTTTATGGACGACAATGCGAAGAAACACAGGACTCACATTGTTGATCATTTTGTTAAATAAGAGAATATTCGCCATATGAATTGGCCCTCGAGGTCTCTGGGCCTCAATCCTATTGAACATGTTTGGGATGGTCTAGGCAGAGCCATTGCACAGCGTAACACCCCTCCCAGGACCCACCAGGACTTAAAAGCCGCGCTTTTGGAAGAATGGGCTTTGTTGCCACAAACATTTATTGGCATCCTCATAAACAGTATGAGAGCTCATTGTGAGGCTTGTAGCAGTGCACGGTGGTTACACTCCATATTTGACAGACTTTTCGCGAGATAAATGCTTTATCTCTGATTCATGATTTAACACTTTTTGATGTACCCTGTTTCTATATTCGCAATTAAAGTTTTCTCCATATTGTTATGTTGCTATATTCTTTCTCGCATTCTAATACACCTCTGCGCCAAATTTCGTGGCAACACAGTGAACAGTTCATCAGTTTTCACAGATTTTATGTTTGTGACCTTAATTTTCGACATGAGTGTAAATGATGAACTGTATTCGTGCATAAATCTCTTTTTAAAGTTATTGCAGTTATATAATAATGACAGATAACGAATAGCTGATATTTTATTTTCCTTTTAATTAAACTTTTCCTTTAAAATACGAAACTACTTTACTTTTCTGTAAATTTTGTTGTTGTGTCTTGATAGTGGATAAAAAATTCAGATAGATTAAATTTAAATCAGGACCTGTCTTGTTAAAATTAATAAATGATAAGGAAAATGGTAAAGATTATACTTCACAAAAAAAATGTAGAAAAAAAACAGTATATTTTAATTTTCTGTATTTTTTAATATTATAATTTTTAACATGTATTAATAAAAAATAAATAAAAAGAAATTCATACATATTTTAGAAATTATTTTCTTTACTAAATTTTTGAACATGAAAATATTTTTTATTGTTATTTTTATTGCTTAAGACAAAGTTCTTTATGTTTTGGCATTTTCTGCAATATTATTTTTCTGTTTTTCAAGATTATTTATCAATTTCCATAAAACAATAACGGTATTTCTAGGAAAACACAGTAGTTTAGAATTTTTTGAATCTTTTTTAACAAAATGGTTTCATTAAAAGTGGTAACTAAGTATTTTTTTTTAATTCCTTTTCTGTGATTTTTTACAATTTGTAATAACAAATAAAAAAAAATAAATTACTGTATGCAGTTAGGCATTTGTACCTGATTCTTGATTTTATAATTATATCGAAAATATGAGGAGGGAGTGTTTAATATTTTTGAAAAATGCTGTAATACTTTAACATGAAAATATTTTCCTTATTATTTTGATTTCTTAAGACTAAGTTTTCCGTTTTGCCATTTTGTGCAATATTTTTTTTTTCCATGTTTAGTTATCGATTTACATAAAACATCAATGGAACTTCTAAAAAGAAGTTTAGAATTTTTTAAACCATTTCTTTAATGTAAATGGTTTAATTAAAAGTGACTACCAGTGTATTTACTACTTTGCTGTCATGTTTTGCAAATTGTCATAACAAAAAAATCCTTACTGTATGCATTTAAGCATTTGTATCATATTCTTACTTTTATAGTTATATTAAAATATAGGAGGTGTTGGTGGTACTGGGGCTCATTAATTTTGATAAATGGTGTTAGGATTTTATTAACATGAAAACATTTTTTTTTTTTTTTTTTTTGCTATTTTTATTGCTTAACCCTTAAATGCCTGACTTTTCAAAAATCATTGTAATAATGTTTTTCGGCTTTCATTTTTTAAATAAATCATGGGAAAAATACTTTAAAAAATCATATTTTGTTTTAAGTATAGTTTACGGCCAAAACACATTTTGTTACTAATCGGCAATACTGGTGTTTAATTGAAAAAATAATTTCCTTTGATAAAATTCTATAATATTAAACACACAAGAATTTTAGGAACTATAATAAGAAATAAATTTTACTTGCTCACTGCAGCTCAAAATAGGGTATTTCGCAAGCTTCCAAACAAAGCAAAAAGAACAAGTAGCAACATTTGAAAAAAATAAATTTATCTTTATTCTTAAACAGCACAGGTGTTGCCATCTAAATGTTAAAAATCGATTTAATAATATTTTCAGAATGTATTATATTGGAAACATTAGGCATTATAGCTTCAATATTATTCTAATAGTATTTTAGAGCCTAAATTGGGTATGTTGCCGAAAAGCAACACCAGGCATTTAAGGGTTAAGATTAAGTTCTGTATGTTTTCGCATTTTCTGCAAGATGTTTTCTAATTTTCATGTTTATTTATTGATTTTCATAAAACAAGGAGGAAGTTTCTAGAGAAAGAAAGTAATTCAGCATTTTTAATAAATTTCTTAAAGAAAATGGTTTATTTAAAAGTTATAATGAAAAATTGAATTATTACTTTGCTATCATTTTGAACATGAAAATATTTTCTTTATTATTCTCGTGGCTTAAGAGTAAGCTCTGTGTATGTATGGACTGGGTTCTTTATTCTTTGTCATTTTCTGCAATTTTTTTTTTCGAATTTTCTTGATTATTTAATAGCTTTCATAAAACAACAACGAATCATTTAGAAAAACAAAGTAGTTTACTATTTTTAACGTCTTGAAAAGTAATGTAGTTTAGGATTTTTTTAACTTCCATAAAACAACAACTGAACATTTATAAAAACAAAGCAAAGTAGTTCATATTTTTTATCGCTAAAAAAGCAAATTATTTTGGTATTTTTAACGTCCATAAAACAACAATTTATCTTCTTGGAAAACCTACTTTAGAATATTTTATCTCGTTTCTTCAAGCAAATGGTTTAATTAAAAACTTGAGATACTCCTTTGCTGTCTTTTTTTTTTTTTTTTTTTTTTTTCGCAAATTGTAATAAAACAAGAAAGAAAAAAAATGCATTGTTATATTCAGTTATGCATTTTGTACCAGACTCTTAATTTTATTGTTATATTCAAAATATGAGGGGGAGGGGATGTTCAATAATTTTGACGTAATACTTTAACATGAAAATATTTTTTGTACTATTTTTATTGCTGAACATTAAGTTCTTTTTTCTTGGCATTTTGTGCAACATTTTTTCTAATTATTACGTTTATTTATTTACATCATAAAACATAAACGGAACTTCTAAAAAAACAAAGTAAATTAGAATTTTTAAAGCATTTTTTGGAAGTAAATTGTTTAATTAAAAGTGTTAACAGAAAGATTATTTACTTCTTTGATGTCCTTTTTATGCATATTGTAATAACTTAAAAAATAATTATTGTATGCACGTAAGCATTTTCCCCAGATTCTTACTTTTATAGTTATACTATGGGGCTCTGCCCCCTGCAAGCTACGCTCGCCAACCCCCATTCAGACACCGCAGAATCTAAAAACACGCTAATTTGATCTGTTTAAAAAATATTATAGAATATTGAATTATACGGAAAAAAGCTGTGCAGATCTCCCTGTAAACGGATTCCATTCAATTTCCTTTGATTTCAAAAATTTAAGGCCGAATCAGTTGCTGTTAAGACATCCAATGTTGTTTTCGTGTTTGATTAAAGAGGATCAAGTTAAACGTTTGAAAAGAAGCTAAAAATAAAAGGAATTAAGTGTACAGAGTCTTTGTCTCCCGGCATTTTAAAACAATTTCTATAACACTAGCCTAAGTCATGTGACTATCATCAAGAGTTCCGGGCGAACCACTTCGCTTTTTATATTCCTGGTGCCATTTTGGTACTTTCATATTAGTCAGGTACAGGTGATAAGTTGCCAAATATTGTTCTATCGCCATCATATCATCTATATTATAATAGTCCAAGTCATGTAACTGCTATAAATAAATACGCTCTGATCCCTTCGCTTTTCATATGAAAGTTTGGCCCAGATATCATATACGGCCCCATATTGGCGCGATTTTTTCCGGCGCTAATTTGGGAAAAGGATCAACAGCATACACAACAACACCCGGCTTATCAAATCAAGCAAAATAACGATACTATGGCGCCAGTTAAGTACCCGTTGCGTATATGACATTGGCGTCAGAAAAAAAAAAAATAGCGCCAATATGGGACCGTATGTGGCATCTGTGCCGAAAGTTTTCCATTTCGATTAAGAAAAATGATTTTTTTTTTCGAATAATACTAAATAAAAGGTTTTTCGCAAAGAATTCTTGGTACTGTTACGCTAGCCGGGTGCAAATCTCGCCAATAACTATTTTTCAACTCGTCAGTTAGCATTTTTTTTTTTCGAGTGGTAAATTATAACATTGCTTTGAAGTTGGAATTAAATGTTATCGTTTGTTACATAATTTAATATTTGGCCTGATGCCATATACGCACCCGGTTTGGCGTGATTTTTTTTACGAAAATTTGGCGAAATCCTGGTTTTCGAATACCAGTTACGTATGTATTTTTGGTACTACTTAGTTATCCCGTCGAACAAAAATCTATCACCAAACTATAAGGTTAAATGCCAATAATAGTTGATAAATGTCACATTCACTTTACTTTAAGCAAGTTACACGTCTTTACGTCATCAAGTGATTTTTATTTCGACGTTTTATTTGTATATTTATTAATGTTATATTATTTTCTTTGTTCTTTCGTTATTTAAAATAAAAATTATGTCAATGTGTATAATTTGGCGAAATGGGTCGATGGAATAACTAAGTAGTACCGTATTTTTTAATTATTTTCTATTATTTTTTTTATTTTTAAAGGAAAATAACAAAAACATAATAAACTATAACACAAAACAATTTATGTAATTAAAAAAAAAGTAAATAATGTAAATAAACTCTTATTATTAAATAAACAACAATAGCCGGGTTACCATGTCAACCAAAATAATTCCATTTTGGCGCCAATTAGGTACTCCGGTGCGTATATGACATCTGTGCGTTTCATTTCGTTTAAAAAAAAATAAAGAAGTGAAAGCCATTTATTTTAAATGTTTCTGCTTGTATTAAATAAAATGATAATGAAATACAAATTGAATTATGAATAAAAGTAACATGATACATTTCTTAGCATCCATTTAAGGGAGGCCAGGCTTCTCGCCAAATTAGTTTAAAATAGTAACCTTTTCTAAAATCTGAAAAAGAAAAATATGTATCTGTTTGATTAAAATTTGAGTTGCCATCATTAGAAAAATGTATATGAAATTAGAAAAAAAATAATATTTCGAAAACTAATTTAAATTTAAAAATTCTAATACCAGTTTTGGAATCTACAGATCAATATTGATTTTTGGTGTTAATTTCATTGCAAAGTATTCCTTTTTTTAGGAGAAATCACCGTGAAACATAATCAGTTGTTTAATCAGTCGATTTAAAGAATCATTACATTTCAGGCGTTTCATATATTCGTTTCATTAGGATTTTATATATTAGGTAGATTAAAAATATAGTAGAATTTTAATGAAAATTATTTAAAAGTGGTAACTAAAAGATTATTTACTTATTTGATGTCTTTTTTTTTACAAATTGTAATAGCTTAAATATCATTATTGCATGCACTTAAGCAATTTTACCGGATGCTTACTTTTATAACTATTTTAAAAATATAGCAATGTTGAGCTCAATAATTTTGATGGATTCTATATTGCTTTTTTATCATGAATGCATTTTCGTTATTAGTTTTACTGCTTAAAACTATATATTTCTATAAATATAGAGCTCTATATATTTGGAATTTTCTGGAAGATTTTTTTCTAAATTTCATGTTTATTTACTGATAAAAAAAACTAAGTAGTTCAGCATTTTAACTCATTTCTTTAAGTAAATGTTTTATTTAAATGTTATAATTAAAAGTTGACGTATACTATGCTATATATATATTTTCTTTATTATTTTCTTTATTATTTTCTTTATTATTTTCATGGCTTAAGATTAGGTTCTTTTTAGACTAGGTTCCTTATGCTTCGTCATTTTTTGCAAGACTTTTTCTAATTTTCTTGCTTATTTTATAACTTTCATAAAACAACAACAGGACCTCTATAGAAAAAAAAGCAGTTAAGTATTTCTTTAACTTCCCTGAAAAAACAACGGAACTTATATAAAAACAAAATAGTTTAACTTTTTTATATCTACCATAAAACAACAACTAAATATTTATAAAAACATAGTAGTTTATCTTTTTTATTTCTAAAAAAAAAAAAAAAGTTTAGTATTTTTAACTTCCATAAAACAACAATTTTACTTCTAGGAAAACATAGTTTTGAATATTTTCAACTCGCTTCTTAAAGCAAATGCTTTGATTAAATGGGATAATTAAAACTTCAGTAACACCTTTGCTGCCAGTTTTTTTTTTCAAATTGCAATAAAATAAACAAATTCATGATTGCATGCAGTTAAGCATCTGTACCCTATTCATATACTTCTATAGTTAAACTAAAAATATTGGAAGAAAATTAATTGAAACTGGTGTGAATTAATACAAACTAAAATAATTTCTTAAAGCATCATCAAAACCTCAAATGCGCTAGGCCTTTCGAAAGATCTGAGTCTTTCTTCGTCAGGCGCAAAAAGACGTGCTTCTACTATGAAAGCAGCAGCACAACTGAAAGGAGAGATAAGGAAAGGGAAAACAAGCTGAAGAAACAGCCAATAGGAAAGTAGAAATCAACAGCCAATAGGAAAGCAAAAGACAACAGCCAATCACAGAAGAGTATAATCAAAACAAAAAAACACAGAGTAGAAGGGGAGAAAGAAGCAAATTGGGAAAAAATAAAATAAAATAAAATAAAATAAAAATAAATTATAATAAAAGGAAAACACACACACATATTAAAATATGTGAACACGTGAAATAAAAATAAATAAATGAATAAAATACAAAAACATACTAATATTAATTAATAATAAAAATAAAACATATGATAGTACTGAAAAGGTTTTTCCAAGCTACAGAGAGCATTGTGGAATAAGATTTATCATTAACAATAACTTCACGATTGAGATAAATAGCTAAATTTTCAAGAAAGTCCAATTCAGAGATACTATTGGCATTAAAGATAATTTTAGCATTTCGAAAATTAAAACTATAGCCGGAATTCCAAGAGTGCTTGGCAATAGAAGATTTAGAAATTTCTTGATTAATTACATAACGAGAGTGTTTCTTTTAAACGGATTTCAAGATTTCTTTTAGTTTGACCAATATAAAATAAATCACAGCTGTTACAAGGAACATTATAAATTCCCCATTTTCGAAGATCAGGAACAGGAGATTGAGAGGAGGAATTTTTGGAATTTATTGACAGATTTAAAGATAACGTTAAAATTGAAACCACGTAAAACTTTAGCTAATTTGAAACATAAAGGAGGATAAAAGGGGAGGACAACAAAAATAAAAACAAAGTAAAAATTATTGAGGTTGGGGTGCTGAGTACTTTTGATAAATGCTGTGCATCTCCCTCCTCCCACATTTCTGTCTTGCCACCCACAGTTAGATTAATAGATTTATCGCTCTGGGTCTTTACCGTCTTCTCTTTTCGATTTCATGAACTGTTAATTAAATTTTCTCGAAACAATATTTTGTGCACTCACCATCTGGACAAGAAAAATCTACTTCTATATATTTTTCATCTTAAATTATTTTATTACCACTCAAACTAGAATTGCATTTGAACCATAAGATTATTTATTTCCAAAAATGTATTTCTAAAATAAAACATTATTTAGCTTTTAAAATAGCAATTGACAGTTTTGATATTTATGATAAAGCACAGAAAATGTATTAAAATTTATTGATGTTTTAGCTGGCACAATATACAGAAATATATATAATTTAATTTGCGAGAAACATAAAAACAAAAACAAAACAAAGAGTTATAATAGAATGTGTAAAAAAAAATAAGCAAAAAAGAAAAAGAAAAAAAAAAAGAAAAAGAAAAGAAAAAAAAGAAAAGAAAGAAAATATCATATAAAAAAATAATATCTTATTAAACACATATTTTGCGTTTTCCCGCTACTTTATACACGGTGGGCGATCGGATGTGTACATTTGAGTGATTATCAGTAAAACAGTTTATAACAAAAAGATTTAAAAAATAATTAGAAAAAATTCTTTTAAGTTCATATTGGAAACGGCTGACAATTTTTTTGGAGTGTTTTACATAGTACTTTCAATTCGATTTGCTTAATTGAAAATGCAAATATTATGTAAATTACTTTTAACAAGATTATGCAACTAACCGTCCGTGCTGTGTCACGGGATCTTTCAGTTCAGCAGCTATCAACAAGTCAGCTGACTAAGAGTTTTAAATAAGCATTTATAAATAACGATAGGAATAAATGAGTTTAAAATGTAAGGGAAATTTTGGTAAATGTAGTGAGCAACGAATATTAAGTTCCGATAATTACATTTCATAAACCTATGATAAAATGTTCAATGGTTATTAATACAAGCAGACATATTGCTGTATCTGTTTAATTAGAAGATAATCCTAAATCTCCTGAATCTTTCAGAAACTGTTAATTGGTCTTTTAAAGAAATATAAATATTATCATGAATTATATCTAGTAATTCGAAATAGAGAAGGTACGATTATCTCTTAAACATCTGATTGCAGAAACATACTTACAATAAGAGGATGTATTAAAATCACGTATAGAATGTAGGTATGGCATTTCTTAAAAAAGCCTTATTTATCTATTAAAACAAATATTATAAACCAAATATAATTCCATAAGTAAGGCTGAATTCATCTCGACTGTACAAAAGCGTTATCTATACTTACTATTATAAAGAGGTAAAAATTGTTTATTTGTAGAAGGTAAGCTCTGGAACTACCGAACCGATTCTAAAAGTTATGGTATCAAAATGATGGTGTTAGTCCAACTTAGAACACAGGCTATATCTTATGTCCGTGCCACCGACCAAAAGGGGGTGCAGGAGCAAAAAACGTTCTAAAAATGCGATTTTTGTGTTACTGAAGGGCCTAGAAACATGAAATTTGGAATGATAGTTACTTTAAGATACTAATGTTCTCTAAGGACATTTCTTTAAAAAATCGAAATTAAAAAGGGGTGAAAATGCGCAAAAAGCATTCTAAAAACGTTCTAAATGGCGATTTTTACGCAATCTCAAGAAGTACCAAACCGATATAAAAAATAATGGTGGCAAAATGATGGTAATAACCCTTGCTTCAAAATAGGCAACATTTTATGTCGGTGCCACTACCCCTAAAGGAGGTGCAGGAACAAAAAAAACGTTCGAAATTGCAATTTTTGTGTTACTGAAGTGCCCAGATAAATGGAATTTCGAATGGTAGTTACTTATTACGTATAAATGATTTCCAAGAACATTTTTTAAAAAATTCGAAATTAGAAAGGGGTGAAAATGAGCAAAAATCGTTCTAAATAGCGATTTTTACGCAATCATGAGAAGTACCAAATCGATTTAAAAAATAATGGTGTCAAAATGATGGCGACAACCCTTTCTCCAACATACGCTCCATTTTATGTCGGTGCCACTATCCCTAAAGGGGGTGCAATAGCTATAAAACATTCGAAATGGCGATTTTTGTGTTACTGAAGGGCCCACATACATTGAATTTGGCATGGTAGTTACTTATTAGATATAAATGATCTCTAAGAACATTTCTTAAAAAATTCGAAATTAAAAAGGGGTGAAAATGCGCAAAAAGCGTTTTAAAAACGTTCTAAATGGCGATTTTTACGCAATCTCAAGAAGTACCAAACCGATATAAAAAATAATGGTGTCAAAATGATGAAGACAACCCTTGCTCAAACACAGGCTACATTTTATGTCAGTGCCACTACCCCAAAAGGGGGTGCAGGAGCAAAAAATCGTTCGAAATTGCGATTTTTGTGTTACTGAAGGACCCAGATACATGGAATTTGGCATGGTAGTTACTTATTAGCTATAAATTATTTAAAAGGGGGGTGAAAATGAGCCGAAAGCGTTCTAAACGCCGATTTTTACGCAATCTAGAAAAGTACCTAAAGTAACCGATTTAAAAAATAATGGTGTGAAAATGATGGTGACAACCCTTGCTCCAACATAGGCTATGTTTCATGTCGGTGTCATTGCCGCCAAAGGAGGGTGCAGGAGCAAAAAATAACGTTCGAGAATTCGATTTTTGTGTTACTGAAGGGCCTAGAAACATGAAATTTGGAATGGTATAGTTACTTATAAGATATAAATGATCTCTAAGAACATTTCTTAAAAAAATTCGAAATTTAAAAGGGGTGAAAATGCGCTAAAAGAGTTCTAAATGGCTATTTTTACGAAATCTCAGAAAGTACCAAACATATTTCAAAAGTAATGGTAGGAAATTGATGATGACAGCTCTTGATCCAACATAGGCTTTATTTCATGTCGGTGTCACTACCACCTAGGGGTTGCAGAAGCAAAAAGCGCTCTAAATTGCGATTTTTGTGTTACTGAAGGGCATAAAATCCTGAAATTAGACAAGACAGTTATTTATAAGATACAAATGATCTCACCAAACCGATTTAAAAAATAATGGTGTGAAAAGGAAGGTGACAGCCCTCGCTCCAACATAGGCTGTATTTCATGTCGGTGCTACTAACCCAAAGGGGGTGAAGGAGCAAAAAACGATCTAAATTGTGCTTTTTGTAATACTGCAGGATCTAGCAACTTGATACTAGACATGGTAGTTACTTATAAGATATAAATGATCTCTAAGAACATTTCCTAAATAATTCGAAATTTAAAAGGAGTGAAAAGGGACGAAAAACGTTCTAAATTGCGATTTCTATGCAGTCTGAGAAAGTACCCAACCGATTTCAAAAGTAATGGTTGGAAATTGATGATGACATATTGCTCCAGTATAGGATCTATTTCATGCCGGCGCAACTACCATCTTGCGGTTGCATTTTAAAAAACGTTCTAAATTGTGATTTTTGGGATACTGAAGGGGCTAGCAACTTGAAATTTGGCATGGTAATTACTTATGAGATGTAAATGCTCTCTGAGAAGAGTTCCTTAAAAATTTGATATTTAAAAGGGTTGAGAATGAACGAAAAGCCTTCTAAAAACGTTCTAAATAGCGATTTCTACGCAGTCTCAGGAAATATAAACCGATTTCAGAACTAATGGTTTCAAATTGATGATGACAGTCCCCGGTCCAACATAGCCTATATTTTTTGCCATGCATATATTTTATCATTAGCCTATGTTGTTGTCACTACCACCTGGGGGTTACAGGAGCAAAAAAATTTCTAAATTGCGTTTTTTGTATTACTGAGGTGGTCTAACATTTTAAATTTGGAATGGTAATTACTTCAAAGATGCAAATGCTTTCTAAGAATTGTCGAAAGAAAATTCCAAATTTAAAATGATGAAGTGAGCGAAAAGCGTTCTATAAGCATTCTAAATTACGATTTTTAGGCAATCGTAAGAAATACGAAACCGACTTCAAACATAATGGTTGCAAATTGATGGTGATAGAACTTGCTCAAACATAAGCTATATTTTATGTCGGTGCCACAGTCCCTCGAGGGTTGCAGGAGCAAAACATTTTCTAAATTGCGATTTCTGCGGTACTGAACAGGCTAGAAACTTTAAATATAGCACGGTAGTTACTTATAAAATATAAATGTCCTCTAAGAGTATTAGGAAATACCAACCGATTTGAAGGTTAATGTTGGCAAATTAATGGTGACAGTCTCTGTTTCAACATTTTTCGAGACATTCTATTTCAACTCTATTTCGGCATTTCATGTTGGTGCCACTAACACCAGAGAGATGGTAGACTGTTAGATAAGACGTTTGGAATTTGACATGATGGTTAATTTTAAGATGTAAATGTGTTAAGATGGTTTCTAAATAATTCAAAACTTCAAATGAATACTGAAATGAGCAAAAAAGACTCAAAATATTTTCTAAATTATCATTTATTTGGAATTAGTTTTAGTTCTTCTTATTAATTAAAATCTCATTTCTGTCTATCGCACTTTTATAATAAAGTTTAGTCAAATTGTGGCTTAATTTGTATTTTTTGAATTATTCCAAAAAGTGCTTTTTTAATAAAAAATAATCATGCAAATATCACTTGGCATATTTCAAATATTACGCGAGCAAAGCCGCGGGTTTGCTAGTTTAAGTATAATTTGAAAAATTTTAATATACTAAGGTATACATAGTTTAAAGAAATCCAGTTCTCGCTCAAATTCAAATAATGTTATGTATTGTTTTCTGTCAAAATTGTACTAGACTTTAATTTAAAACCTTATGTTTATTATTATTATTTTTTTAATATAAACTCATATTCTTTGGATGAACCTTTGTCACATAAATGTTAGTCTTAAAACTTTCTTGAATACTGTTGGTCACAGTAGGAAAATCCAATCTGTTTCATGTAACTTCCTATTCAATGCTTATTCTACCCTGAGACATCTATGCTTTCAGTAGAAATATGGATGCCCTTTCAGGTTGGTAATTTTTTTCCGCATTGAATGTTTCTAAACGTGCAATAATGATATTTAAATGTTATTTTATTTATTAATTATATATATATATATATATATATATATATATATATATATATATATTGGTATATAACCTTTCTAGCTTCAACACAATGGAAAAATCCTATCTATTTTATGTACAGTTGAATTAAAGCCTTATTCTTCCCTGTGACGCCTATGCTTTCAGTAGAAAAATCGAGATAACGCAACAAAAACGGGTAACTTGCTTGTTGAAATATTTTTAATATGGATGTTCTTTGAGAATTATAGTAAATTTTTCCGCATGAACTTAACTGTTTCTAGACGTGCAATAATTTTATTTAAATGTTAATTTATTTATTAATTATTGCTTTTAGACTTGTTGGCGTAATTCACAATTGAAAAAAAAAATATTTATTAAAAATATTTTATTGCTTAAAAGGCAGTTCTCGCTGTGTAGCAATCTCAAAATTCAGCAGTTCTCGATGTGTAGCAATCTCAAAATTCAGCAGTTCTCGCTGTGTAGCAATCTTAAAATGTACAAAACTCGTAAAGCAACAAAATATACATAAAATTATCAACATACCTTAATAGACATCTGCTTTCTTGAAAGCTCAAGCATAAAATGCCTGCTAGCTTCACCGTCATTTTATAAAATAGGCTTATGAATACGCACTGACGCACTGTAAACAAACCTCCTTTATTCGTCAAAATTTCCTCACATTTCATAATTACTTCAGCAAGCGCGTTTAAACGGACTACAGAACCCATATTCAATCAAATACAGTCGAACCCGGTTAAGACACGTTTCAAGGGAGTGGGCAAAAGTCGCGTATTAAGCGGGATCACGTATTAAACGTGATTTGTATAATGTAGCAGGAGCTGTGCTTACTTACAACATCTAATAGTCTAAATAAACTTTAGAACTTTCATTTATATGTTTACGGTTGAAAATTGTATCTTTTCGGTATATTTTGAGTAAAATTTAATTGAATTCAACTTTAACGCATTGTTTCTATTTATAGAACCAAATGGAATAATAACTGAAAATAAAAGTGAATCAAACGGTTTTATTATGGATTAATATGCTGCAACTAAAAATAAAAAAAATAATAATTTCCAGCTAGACTAATTTTTTAACAGAGCTAAAAAAATATTAAGCACTTGTTAAAGCACTTGTGAAGCACTTTGAAGCACTTGTTAAAATCATATTTAGTACTTGTGATAATGAGTACAATTATAATTGGTCCTTCTTTTCATCATAAGAAAAAACTTGTTAATAGCATTTGTATAAAAAAAAAACGTTGTTAGTATAGCAAGGAGTAAAGAAAACATAAAAGAATTAAGCAACCGCAGTCGTATTTATTTCGAAGCTAACGAAAAAGACAGGCTACCGTTGTGCATTCCTCATATCTTTTTTTACAGACTGCTAGAGTGACGTCATGCTCTTTTCTTACGCTTCATTGGTGCATTTGCGCATCACGTGACTCCAGCGGTCTGTAAAAAAAGCACCACAGTAGCCTTTCTTTTTCGTTAGCTCGTATTTATTTAATCTTAACGAGTTCCATTTTTTTGTCTATAATACGTATTATGAAACATAGTAGAGCTATAACGTACATTTAAAGCCTCACAAGCAATAGGTAAACTAACCTTTAATCATAATAATTTCATAACATATCTGACTATCCTGAATTCGTCTATCTCCCTCTACTACAGTAAAAACAAAAACGAAGCGAGAGACAAAAGAATGTTTGGACGAAGGATCAAACAAGAATTGTAGTGTTGCTAATTTAACGATTTTTTTAAAATTCAAACATATGTCACTATTTTCGATTAGTAATGTTCGCCTTTTATTAATCTGTTACTAAATAAAGTAGACATTACTATTCGTAAGCAGTGTTTTTATTTGAATATAAAAACATCTGGTAAATTCGTAACACTGAAGAAGAAACAAGGAATTCGCAACTTGATCAATGAATTCGCGTCTTAAGCGTGATTTTTTGCTTCAAAGGACCGAAAATCTCTCGCGTATTAAGCGGGATCGCGTATTAACTGTTCGCGTATTAAACGTGATATTTTTGCATTAGCCTTATGGGCGATATTCAAGGGATCGGAAAAAATCCGCGTATTAACCGTGAGCGTCTTAACCTGGTTCCACTGTATATCCAATAAATTTAACATAAAAATAACTGACAGAAACACAACATGATATCACAAGCCATATTCAATCAACTGAATGCGCATCAAAACACGATCTCCCCAAAAACGGGGTTACCAGAACATGGTTACCATATCCACAAACACCGCCAACATCGCCAACAAAAAATCGCCAAGAAATCCAAAATAGCGGGCAGGTAACATACAGCATCTAAGCCAAATATTCTAGTAACAAAGGGTATTCTAGTATAAATATATCAAAAAAATATTTTGCCGAACACATAAATACTTATCCATGTTTAAATCTAAGTTGAAAAATTTTTAGTGCACTGTTTTTAATAATAATAATAGGAAAAATAAATCCATTTAACACATAAATGCAACTCCTTGAATGAAAAGTTTTCAGAAACAACTTAATTTTCCAGACAATTAGAATATTCTACTATATACATTCCAGTCTGGTTATCGTTCCATGTGGTTTAGTCCGGTAGAACGTCAGTGCGCTATACTGATGTCCCGGCTTCGAGTCCCGGCATGGAATCTTTCCCACTAGATTGGCCTTTTCTCCTCTTAAGCAATTACTTTGATATTTGATTTTCATTTGAAATATAAACATGATATTATAAAATTCTTTTATCGAACACATAGATATTTTTCCATGTTTAAATCTAATTTGAAAATTTTTAGTAAACTGGTTATTGAATAATAATAGGAAGAATAAATACATTTAGCGCATAAATGCTTCTTATGTACCATGTATTTTGTTTCAAACAAGTGTACTAGACCTTTAATTTAAGATATTTAGTATTTTAAAAATTATACCATAATGGATTCTTTGAAAGAAATTTTATACCGTACATATTATTTGTAAACAACTATTTTCCAATATAGCTTGATCCATTGAATGAAAAGTTTCCACAAACACCTTAATTTTCCAGACAATTAAAATATTCTAGTATAAACATGATATCATACAAATATTTTATCGTACACAAATATTTATCCTTGTTCAAATCTTATTTGAAAATTTTTAGTGTACTAGTTTTTTAATAATAATGGGAATAATACATTCATTTAGCATATAAATTCATCTTATGTAACATATCTTTTGCTTCAAGCAAACCTTTACTTCAAGATTTTAAGCTTTTTAAAAATTATACCATAAAGTATTCTTTGAAAGAAATTTTATACTGTACATGTTATTTGTAAACAACTAAGGCAATGTGGTGTAAAACTGATATCATAAAAATCTTTTAAGTCACGCAATACATTTCTTGAAGTACATTTTTCTGTTTATTAATGTTATCACTGAATTACATCAGCGGCAAATATCCATTTCAAAAATCTGCCACATAAACATGACAGCTCCCCAAAAATTTCTAAAGTAAAATTCCACACTAGAATATAAATTCAACGATATGCTTCAAAATATATATTTGTTTACTCAAGAATTAAATTTCTCTGCGGAACACCCTTTTCCTGGAAACAAAAATTATCTCAAAAGTGAATTCATTTAGCAAGGCACAATCTATTATAAAAGCAACTCACAATTTTTAGAAGCTTAATGTGACGGAATGTAAGAGAAAACATCTTTCGTGATAAGCAGACTTGAAAAATAATGCTTTGTGAATACCGGGTGAAGTGCTAGTCCAGGCATGCGTTAATTTAATTTTTCAGAGTATAAAAATACCATGAAGAATTTAATTGACAATATCTTTTGCCTCGCCGTCTCTCTTGTGATTGTTTATTTCGCCATTTATTATATAAACTTAAGTTTTATTTTCATACTTTTAGTGTGCTGTTACGGAGAAAAATTCTAACAATTTCAACTATTGTTCTAAAAATTTCGTTTTGCAGAAAAGAGTAGTTGCGTTTGTTTACTGAGAGAGCATGTTCGTCGTGTAGTTAATCAATGTGTAAGTCTGTGTTTTCTAAAGGCAAAAATTTCATTATTTTCTCGGTATTTTCGTATTTGCTATAAGTAAGTTTACATATTTTTACCAAACCGCTTAAGAATTTTTATGTTTGTTTTCTTTAATTATACATTCAGTGTGTATATGCATGTTTACAGTGTTTATATTGTAAAAAGATTATATAAAAAACCAGTTTTTATATTAATCCATGATATATCGTAAAGATGTATTTAGATATTATTACCAAATTGCTGATATTTTTTTATGTTTGTTAATTTCGTTTAAAACATTTATTTATTATAATGGAAGAAGTAAAAAAATTTTCTTAGAAAGTATAATCGCATTCATATACATTCACAGTAAATAAGAGTTCTCTTTCGGAATTCTAAAACAAAAATTGAGGATTTTTTTTAATTGAAAGAACTAAATGATAAATGGGCATGCATATATTTCCTTCATAGTTTCTCAGTTGCAATATTTTAATAAAATGAGATATATCTTTCAAGACATGATTAACTAATCCCCGGATTAAAAAAGTTTTATTTCGAAATTGGAAAATTCAGAGTGTATATGCATCTTTTCGGCGTTCATTTTGTAAAAAGTGCATAGGGAAAATAAGTTTTTACATGGATTCATGCTATATCGTCAATATATATTTAGATATTATTACCAAATTGCTGATAAATTTTTATGTTTGTTAATTTCGTTTAAAACATTTCTTTATTATAAAGGAAGAAATACTAAAATTTAATTTAAAGATATAATTCCATTCATATACATTCACAGTAAATAAGACTTCTCTTTTCATGCTCTAAAAGAAGAACTAATTATTATTAATTTTTTTTTTTTTTTTGAAATAGCTAAATGATAAATGGGCATGTATATATTTTCTACAAAGTTTCTCAGTTACAGAATTTTAATAAAATGAGATATATCATTCAAAATATGATTAAATAATCAATTAATTAAAAAAGTTTTATTTCGAAATTGTAAATTCAGAGGATAAATGCATCTTTTCATTGTTCATTTTGTAAAATGTTCATATGAAAAAGCCGTTTTTCCAAATTAACATCTTTTTTATTATAACAAACAGAAAAAAAAAAGTTATCAGATGGTTTTGGTACGATCAATCCTCCTATCAGAACTGCTGACCAGTAATTACTTTATCATTGGATGCTTGTAATTAAATTAAATAAAAGTTTCTATACATGATTTCTGGTAGAATTTGTATTAATATAAATGAAGGAATTTGGACATTGGATAAACACATAATACATACGAAATTTTAATTTTCGGCATCACTAGATATCACCTGCGCACAGGCAGAATTTGTTGACAAAACGTCTTTTTTATGATTTTATTAGACATTCCCGAGGAAAATTACTTAAAAATAAATAAATTTATTAAAATTAATGAATAGAAATAAAATAAATTGACTAAAATTAATAAATAGAAATAAAATTAATTCATTAAAATAAATAAATAGAAATAAAATAAAATCATACAAAATTTATAATAGCAACTAGAAATGAATGTTTGTTTGTTTTTATTTTAAAACTATTTTTCATATTTAAACAGAAAACAAAAGTTACTGGCAATGTTCTGTTACAAGAAACATAACTGTGAAATCTAGAATTCATTGTTAAGAATCAGATTGCATTCTGTTACATAACAACATACTTAGTGGAATTATTAAGCACTTCCAAGAAAATCCTTTCAATTATGAATATTCCATCGAAATAGTGAAAATATCTAATGAAAGAGTAATTGTTACACAAATATAACATAATATTTTTTACACATTTATATACAGGGTGCAATTTGTTATCTATCGCCGACCTTTAATTTCTCAACCGTTGGTCATAGACATATAGTTCCAATTACAAAAACGTTTCAAATGAAGTAAATATTCATGCTCTGGCATTATTTAAAGTAAAAAATCAATTTTATAATAACTATGAAATCTAACTTTTTATACGGTCCCCGAGTACCTACAGTTATATTTAGTAAAGGTTTACACATATCATAACACCTATAATACAAAAAGTTTGACATCTGTACTACAAAAATTGACAGAGTTATTAAATTTCGAATTTTGAGATTTTTGCACATGATTTTGTCTTTCATTGAGGGATCAGATAAAAGATCAATTAAAGTAGTTCGAGATCAAAATCCGGCTGCTATATAATTTTTACGGCGAAACTACCTTTAGCCGGTATCGCCAAATTGGGATATCACCGAAGAGGGTTATTTCATCTAAAAATTTGAGCTGACTTTTAGGGGTCGTATACAAAGCGAAGAATGAAATATTGAAATTAAACAGAAAATAAATACCAATTTATTATAATATCGAAAACGGTCTACTATAAAAAATGAATAAATGAAACGCCGGAAACTATTGGAGATACTGCTCAAAGTGTTCTCCATTGGTGGCAATGCACAATGGATTGCGTGACTGCACTGAGTTCTGGACACGTTAGAGCATAGCAGGTGTGCAAACTGATTGAGCTGGGGACGCTTATATCTACCCCCTGTATATCTGCCCCCATACGTCATTTTGACGTCACAGATAGAAGGGGGCGCATATCCAGTGCTGGAGAATTTCACTGTCGTCGAAGGGTGTATATCCGACCCCTGTATATATGACCCCATAGCAGATGGGGGCACATATCCAATACAGAGCATTTTATTTTCGTCGATAGCTGTATATCCACCCCCTGTATATATGCCCCCATACGACGTCACAGCTGAAGGGGACACATATCCAGTCCTAGAGAATTTTCCTTTCGTCGAAGGGTGTATATCCAACCCCTGTATATATGCCCCCATACGTAATTTTGACGTCACAGCAGAAGGGGACACATATCAAGGGGGCAGATATCCAATGCTAGGACTTTTACTTTTGGAGAGAGATTTGGATATCCGACCCCTGTATATCTGCCCCAATACGTCATTTTGGCGTCAGAGCAAAGGGGATACATATCAAGGGGTCAGATATCCAATGCCAAGGCTTTTACTTTTGGTGAGAGAGTTGGATATCCGACCCCTGTATATATGCCCCCAAACGTCATGTTGATGTCACAGCAGAGGGGTCACATATTCGATGCTATAAGACTATTTTTAGGTTCGTCGACAGCTGATTATCCGACTCCTGTATATGTGTCTCCCCCCCCCCTTTTTACGTGCATATTTTGTTGTTGCTGTGAATTAGTATACGGCCTTGAAGAAATATGTAGGAGAGATTTAGTGTGTAATATAAAAAATAATATCTCGCTTATTTTGCATACTCAGCTTTCAAGGACATACTATGCCGAAACAGGACCGTAGACAGAGACAGCCGGCCCCGTTAATAATTCGAATGCCACCACAAGTATGATAAAGAAATATCTGCTAAGACGAAAACTTAATTTTTCAGTAAAGAATTCCGTTTTACACAGGTTTTTTACGTCTGAAGTGGTATAATTGCATGGTATTTTTTGGCAAGAACATGATTTTTCCCGTTTAAAGTGAGATTCCGTTACAGACAGGCTTTACTCTATTAGAAAATAAATTTGTGGGCAAGTTTTTTTCTAACGTCTTTACAGCATTACTGTTTATTATAACACTTTTCATCTAAAGATTTTAAACAGAAATATAAAATATTAAAATATAGGCAAACCATTTTCGATTTTCTTGTAGCAGCTCACTGTTACATCCCTTCTTTTCCCCTTCGGTAATCTATTATTTATATGATTAATCCAATTACCACGAAATTCAAATGTATTATTTGTGAGATACAGATATTTGTTGTTGTCAAATAAAAATTGCAAGCAATATGATTTTTTTTTTCGGAAACGTTATTGTGTTAGCTGTGATTCTGAATAATAATAATAATGTATTATTATTATTATTATTTAAATTAAAAAAATGTGATTCTTATATTGTTTATTTATGTGAGCTGGAAACATTCTATTGTGAACAAACTATTTTAATGCAGCCAAGACCTTCTAGGGATAAATTTTGGTTAATGGTATGCGTTTCAAAGTCAAAGAATTTGAGAACTGAGTATCGGCACGCAAGTAAAGAAAAAAATCTTGATTACAATTCCGAAAGAAAAAAAAAAATTAGATTGCGTAATGCATCTTAAAATTTCATTCAGGAGGTTATACAGTTTTCAGGTTTTTTTTACTAAACATGTGTCATAATCCATGTTTTTATGCTTTAATTAATAAAACTATTATTAGTACTAAAAGATTAAATCAGCAAATTAGTTATTTTATCAGTTAGTAATACCATTATGTATGTTAAAATTTTGTAATAATTATGTAAACCTATATTAAATACTGCAGACATTTATATTTATTAAAATTATTAATAACTTAATTTAATATAAAATTGTTAATACTATTTAAATTAATAGTTATTAAACAATAATTTCTCTAGTTAGAACATTACACATTTTACGTTTTGATTAATAAAATTATAATTAATATAATTACAGAAATAATAAAAACTTCACATAAGTAATTTCATCAGTTAACACAAATAACAAATCAAACAAATATCATGGCAAGAGTTTTTGCATTTCAACTTATAAAAATTACTGTTAACACCATAAATGAAAACTTACACGCAGGTATATGCTTGCTAATCAAAACAAATTATGAAAATGGGTGGAAACCATTAAATTATGCACACAAAGTAAATATGAGAATGACCAATTTTATAGCTGAAGTTATATTTGAAATCCACAAAATAGCAGCATTAGATTTAAATATTTTTTTTAAAATTGAATGATTTTTACGCCAGATAAGAACTTGCTTTTTACAAACTTATCATATTTAATTTTTTATAAACGTAATCATTTAAGCTAAAACATGTATTTAAAGCATTTTTCGGTTATTCATTAAGGCAAAATATCCATAGAAACTTTACAAATTAGGTTCACTTTATATTTCAATGCTTTTTTATACCGTTTAAAAAATCTTTAATTTTTAAACACGATTTAATCATTAATTGTTAATTGTCTGATTAAAATCTTTGACATTCTTATTAAAAGTATTAAAATCAAATTTGGAGTTTATTTAAATTTTTTTAGATGTACTGGTTGCTTTTCCAGTATGAAAAAATAATTTTTTTTTCTATTTGAGGGTTTTTTTTTTCAGATATAAAAAAATTAATCTAGTATGAAAGTATTATAAAAATATAAGTATTTTATAAATTAAAAATTTATTAAATTTAATAATATTTTAATGCGAGTTTATATATATTTTATTATTTATAATATTTTGTCTTTGAATGTTGCACTCTGAGTTAAATACAAAAAAATATCTTTCAAATATTTTACATAATGAATACTTTTATCTTTCAAAGCATCCCGAAAAATCTGTGTTTTTTATTTTCATGAATTTATTTAATTTGTGTATATATAGTCGGTTTCCCCCACAGATTTCAAAAGGTAATATTTATGAACTCTTTATCGCCTTATTTAATTGCAAAGCTTCTGCTATTAGATAAGACAATTTTTAGATATTGAATTAGTGGTAATGCGTCGGCTCACGGTCGTCAGATTAACCCCTTAACTGTCGCATTAAATTACAGTTTAAAAATTCAAATTGCATATTGGCACCTTTTTTTTTTTTTTTTTTTTCTTTTTTTGAAAAAGAAATATTCACCTTATTTAATAGCAGGTGAAATGATACCATAATAAAGCCAATTACACTGTTTTATAAAACTGGTGGGGATTAAACAAACTGAATAAAAGACACAGCCCGTGAATATCACGGGCGCGAGAATTAAGAGGTTAAAGACACCTTAGGAGCTACTACAAGCAAATGTGTAGAAATCTTATTTATTTAGCAAAATTTTCGTCTCAAAATGTCCATAATGGACAGAACTTTAGCACATTAAGATTCACAGAAAGCATATTGTTTACACAAGTATTGTACTGATTGATGAGTTTAGACATTAAATTTTGACGTAATTAATGAAAATGTGCATCAACAAATTTTTCAGAAGGACATGTTTTTTTAAAAAATGGAACATATAAGTTAAAGTTTTTTTTTTATTATTTTAATTAATTTGCCTTTTAAAGTTTTGTATGCAACGGTTTGCATAAAATAAAATCTAAAACTGAATACAGTAGAGCGCCGATTATCCGAACAAGTTGGGACCGACCCTGGTTCGGATAAGCAAAAGTTCGGATAAATGGACAGATAATTTAAGGAATGTTTCTGACTTTACTAAAACCTTCATACCTTATCTAAGCTTAAGTCTGGCAGCACAAGTTAGTGCTGGCACGTTTATTTATTTATTTATTTTTTTTTTATATGTTTACCATTAATTTTTTTTTTTCTTTCCATATCATTTTCTCAACTCCAGAGATTATAATTTAAGCAATAAAGCTTTTGATTGTTGCTTACTTAAACGAAGAAATTCTTTTCAATGCTGCCCTATTTCTAATTCTTCTTAAATACGTTAGTTGAATACGATCAACGTTCTTCTGCCGTTCGAGCCATTTCATAGCTGTTTCCAAATATTCAAATGCTTCATTATGTGATGGACCTTGGTTATTTCCAGAGCCTTCGTTTTCATTATCTACAATTTCTTTTTCATCATGAATCTCATCCACAATCTCATCATCCTTTAAAATCTGATATCCAGAGTTATGTACTACTTCACTATCTAACCACTCGTTAATTTCATTTTCTTCATACCTTCTTCCCATCTCCTTTATTGTTTTAAATTACTCATTTCCTGATCCACTATCAGCTTTTTCTTCATTTAAAATTTTATTCCAAGCCAATGGATAAGTAGGAGTTCGGTTACAAATTTTTTTGGGGAGAAATAGGCTGTTCGGATGACTGTAAGTTCGGTTAAAAATTTTTTTGAGAGATATAGGCTGTTCGGATAGTTGGAAGTTCGGTTGATTGGAGTTTCCTCTTCTGTACATGGATTAAAATGAACAGCTTATAACCATATATATTATATATATATATATATTGTTTACCGTGAAAATTCACTAGACTATTTAAAAAAAGAGTTGTATATTGTAGAGATCATATTACCTTAAAATGAGTAGATTCATATTTCAAAAAGATTGATATATATGTATATGTAATTTAAATATTTCTGATTATAAAAGAAAATTAAGCATTTTTTAGTTAGCAACAAAATCTTATTATCTTGAAATTTTAAGAGACTAGAGCTGTTTAATCACCAAAATATTGATTTTTCAAAAAATTATATATGAAAGAACATTATAGTAGTTTGTTGCATTTTAAAACATTTTGCATAGAAATATTTCTAGTTTTACGTAAGTTATGACTAAAAAAATGCGTCCACTATTTTACTGCAAACAATGATTTAAAAGACACTTTTAAAGATATTTTTCTCAGGAAGATAAAAACCATTTTTTTTTTTGTTGTTGTTAATTGCGCACAAAAGATGTATTTTAGATTAGTTAATATTTTTGCATGCAATCTTTACGAATTTAGATATTATATCTACAACTTAAGATTGTATTTTAATTTGTATATAATTTAGTAAAATTTCTATTTAAAAATTATTGTTGAAAATATTGTACCCATTAAGATTATCTGTTTTTGTGCTTAGAATTACAAACGAACTTTGGTTCAGTTTTAATATAATTCTTGCGTTGCAGGTTTTATAGCGAGAACATAGCCAATAGTATTTATTTAGATTTTTTTTTATCTTGCTGAAATTCAGAACTGAACATTGGCACTATGCGACTCCTATATCACCCTTTACATTTCCCACTCTAAATGATTTTCGGGCTCAGGTTCTTTCCTAACGGAAGTGTTTGATTGAGTACTTGATTGATGAGTTTTCGGAGAATCCGGAAAGTACGGTTTTGATTATCGCTTTCTTTTCGGTATACACCATTAATTTTCCATTTCCTCACACTGGTTTGATGGAACGTTTATTGATCTATTGGTTATTGATCAGTAAAGGCTTAGCAAAGATTATAGCGAAAACCAAGGTTGCCAACAATTAATCTTTGATCTCTTTTAACTATCGCTCGGTTTTTATTGCGCAGAGAAAAAGATAATATAATCTGGACAACATGGAGATTCAAAAAAGAGGTAAAAAGAGACATACAGAGTTACAAGATAAATTGTCTGTAATCTAGCGCCGGTAATTCATATATATATATATAAATAATTCAGAGACATAAAACTCAAAGAGAAGAAAAGTTAGAAAATTTTTTTTTTTTTTTTTCAAAAAAGGGCTACAAACTTTGTAATATTTTCTTAAAATAAAAAATCTTCATAAAAAACACTAAATTCAGGGGATCACCACATTTTCAGAAGATATGCCTAAACAAATCCTAAAAAAAAAATAAATAAATAATAAAAAAAAAACAACTTAAGATTATTTATTTCACTTAAATTATGATTTTGACATTTTTAAACAATATTATTCTTCGTATTATTGTTATTTATTAAGTTTATTTTAATTTAATGTCAAATCATTTAAAACTAAAAGTTAGGCGTATCTGAAGTTTTTTAAGGTTTTCATATAAAAATATATATCGGTAAATAAGTTATATTTTAATCAGAAAAAGAAAAGTTAAGAAGAAAAATTACTAAAAAGACAAAGATTTTATAAGGGAAATAAAGCTTGATTAACTTTGTCAAGTTAACTTATGTTATTTTTTATGTAATAAATGAAAATTTAGAACTAATTCCATTAAGAGAAAAAGTGCAAAATGCAATGAATTTTATATATAAAAAAAATTGAAATTACTTTGTTATTTTTTTCAAATTCTGGATTAATCTTTATAATAAATGTACAGTCGTGAAAAAAAAATTAAACACCCCCACAAATTAAGCAATAAATTATCATAGCAGAAAGTTGTTGGTGCCAAACTATCGGAAATAAAGTCTACTGTTAAATAATGTATATAAATTTTGCTTAGGGGGCTATATGTATGTATATGAAAACAAACTCAATCTTTGTTTGTTTTTTGTTTTGTTTTTTTAAGCAAGTCACAATTTTGAAACCATAAATAAATTCTACACCACTTAATTAGTCTAAAAACGAATTTTCATGAAATTCGCACTATAGTTTCAGGGAAAGTATTTATTTTAAAATGAGCATATTTGGAAGGCTGTATCAAAATTTTAAATTACACATAATACAAGAGTAATAATAATAATAATAATAATAATAACACACGTATACAAAAATGAAAATTTTAATATGAACACCCAAAATTGACATTATATTTGTATTAATTAAAAAACTGCCCTAGAATACCAAACACAAAGTCAATGTTAAATTCATTTTTAGCACTTTCCAACAAAGTTGAAAAGTGTTTATGCATTCGGTTTGTCTGGCCGTCTGTCCGTCTGTACACGCTCTAACTCCCGTAAATATACTGAGATCGTTCTGAAATTTTTGTATGTTAGTGACCTCTACCATAGCACGAACCCTATTTCAAGTGAAGTTTGTAGACTGTTTAGTTCAGTTACAGGGACAGTCAAAAGTTTTCCGTTACATTACGGCCTATGGGAAAAATCGTTTAAAATGATTTTCAATGATGTTACATGCTTTCAAACATATTAAAATTGATATGCATTTATCAAATGCACTAAAATATGCATTCCTCAGAATATGCGGTGCAAAGAATAATTATAATAATAATTTATAGGGCCACACAAAAGATCTCCGTTACATAATGATATACGGGTGGAGGGAATTTTTTCCGGCATATTTTAATTCTATTAAATTATTTCATGTGTAATGAAATTGATAAATCGCTGAGGTTTACTACAACTTATTTCATGTATAATAAGAAGTGCATAGCACTTACAGGGACGCAAAAAAGATTTCAGATACGATATTGTATCCGAAGTACTGTACGGTAGCAATGATTGCTGGAAATGCATTTTTAATTATGTTATGTGCTTTAATGCTTCACTATATTTATGCATTGTATATGGTGTATATAAATGCTGAAATTCATATACAAGGCTACACAAAAGATTTCGTAATGGTTACTGGGTATGATTGTAAATTGCTTAAAGGTGGTTTTTAAATGGGTTATGCATTTTTACGCTGAACTGAATTTTGTTTACTAAGAAATGTTTGTAGAACATAGATAAAATTATGTACAGGGTCACGCAAAGAATTGGATACATGACCGTCTTTAAATGATAATTTCTGGAAATGTGATTCCAGTAGTTTTAAGAGTGTTTTACTTTGAATTAAACTTTAGCTAAATAGTGGCGTGTAATAAAGGTACTAGGTAAACTACAGGGTTGTAAAAAAGTATACAAGTATGTTTCCATCTATTAGTATAAATTGCTGAAAGAGAAATTTCAACCTGTTATTAGTTTTCTTGCTAAACTAAATTTCCCCATTATATATCATATATATCAACCTGCATATCAAATACAGAGCTGTTCAAAAGAATTGGAATACATATTTGATATGGATGGTAACTGCTGAAATCAGTTTTTCAAATGTTTTATGCGTTTTCTAAAATGTTTACTTAGTTCTCTTATATACCTTATTTCCCTAAATAACGAAGTTTTGTTAAAGCATTCAGGAAGTGTTGGAAAGTGTTTCATAATTTATGCTTAACGCATGATTTTTCTTACTTGTTATAGTTGTAAACAAAACTGCAATTCCTGTAGTTTCTTTTAATTTTAACTCGAAAACCACTTAATGGAATGAGCTGCAATTTTGGATTCGGATATTTGAAGCTTCTAATAATCTTTTTCTCTTAATTTTTTCAAATGTTACATAGTATAATATTTTTTATCATATTTTTAAAAATATTTTATGTATTCCGTAATTAATATTCGAAAAAAATATATGTACCATAACTTATAAAATTAGATGGATTTGTAATTTTTTTGTTGGTCTATTGCAACAGGCTGCTATACTTAGTATTAACATTTATTTCTATTTACCTCTAAAATTGTTCAACTAAGTGAAAAAGACAAAATATTGAAAAATTTAATTTTTAATTTAAATTTTTATAATTTTCAGACAAGCACTCTATTAATTTAAAAATAAAAAATCTATTATGTATTTAATTTTTAAAAAAAACCTCATACAATTTATAATTAAAAAGTGGAAGCTTTTTTTCTTTTTTTTTCATGTTTTTTATAATCATTGGGGAATGATTTAAAAATGTATATGAATGTGTATACACGTGGTGTTGCAACCAGAGCTGTGGAGTCGGTGCGAAAAATGGACGACTCCGACTCCGGGATATTTTATCGACTCCGACTCCGATTCCAATTCCGACTCCGGGATGACTGCACTAGTACTCGGGCTGGGGTACTAATGTTGCCTGTTGATTTAAATAATGTTAGAATATAAGAAAAATAAAGCTCAAATCTCACTATTTCGGCATTGATTATCTTTTTTAGAGGCCTTGACGGGTCGTAATTTCCGGGCCTGGCCCGGTTCATTTATATTTTCACAGTTCATGACCCGGCCCGTACAAAATCAGTGAAATCAGGCCCGGCCGGGGGCGTGGAAAAATCAATTAAATGACTCAATTTCTTCAAAAAAATCTAGGTTTTTCTAAACATAAAGAATCTGAATGCATACTGCATGCATATTTATGAGATAATTTTACAGTATATTTTAAAATTAGTATGTATTCGCAAGACAGAGAATACAAAATAGCAACATTAATGATTACTTATAGAGTATTAGATGTTTCAACATTTAAATAAGGATTCATTAAAAAAATAATGTAGTTCAGAATAAATGGAAAAATGGTGGGTTAAAAACATGATAACTTTTGAATCTGTATAACAAAAAGCAGATTTCTAAAAATATTTCTTTGTCATTTAATAAAGCTTTTCTCAAATACCAAAGGAGCTACTTTCTGATACATTTCTGAATTCATTCCTTTTCGGAAACGCATAAGATTGGTGCCGGTGTTCTTATTCAGAAACTTTGCGTTATTACGTTATCCATTTTTTGATAAAGGCAACATATCTTTGAGAAAATACTGTCAAAATTAAAGTTTTTAAGCGAATTTTCAGAAGCGATAGCACGGGAAAGGATAAAAACCTGCAGTCTCGTGACAAGAATCTCTTACATTTTATTAATTATTTTTAAAAAAAAATGGAAAACACTGTTCGATTCCAATTCTCTTCAATAGTCATTAAAATAACATTTTAACAGTCATTAATGGCCAATTAACATAAATTGTCTTATTTCTACTTACACGGCCTGTTTGAAGCATTCCCTTCATTTTTTGGGCTTTGGGTCCTTCCAGACCTTTGTACCACTGGTTCTATCCGCAAACCCCAAAAATATGAGGGAAGTACTTATTTATATACTACTAGGGGGCTCTGCCCCCTACGAGCTACGCTCGCCAACCCCCATTCAGGCACACCAAAATCCAAAAAGCACGCTAATTTGATCGGCTTTAAAAATATTGAATTAAAAAGAAAAAAAAAAAACAGTAGCGATCTCTCTGTAAACAGGTTTCCATTCGTTTTCCTTGGATTGGGACTTTTAAGACCAAATCTGCTGCTGTTAAGAGATACAATGGCTGTTTTCGTATTTAATTAAAAATATTAGTTAAACATTGGAAAATAAGCTAATGTAAAATGAATTAAGTAAACAGTGTCATTGTCTCCCGGTATTTTTTAACTGCGCTATAAGATAGTTCTTTTAAATAATTCATTTTAAATGCATCGTTTCAAATCTGACGTAATTTACACCAAAGTTTTATTTCTCTTATTAATATTCACGTTAAAATACTTTTGTTGTTAGAAGGAAATATTATTTGCGCTGTCTTCGAATTCGCGATAATAGTTGAAAAGATTATCTCAAAATATCTCACGCAAATATATTTTTCAATTTAAACTGTTTTGCCATATTTTTGGGGCATTTTAAATATGACGTAATTTCCTCCATTTACAAGTTTTAATGCATAATAATGATTTTTTTATTTTAAGATTTTGTTTCTCAAATTCAAGTGTAAATATGGTTCTTATGACGTAATTTTCCTGCTATTAACATGTAATCATTTAATTCTAATTTTAAAGTTTTTTTTTCTGTTTGTAATAGTCACGTGTAAATAAATTTTTAATTTGAAGTAAACATTATTGTTTGCGCTTTTTATACAATTGGCAACAGTTTAAATTAATAACATTTTCTAAATTTTGTAAAAAATATCTCTCGAAATGCTGAAAATTTGAATTTAAAATAGAAATAAAACCTCAAAAAATGGGTCTAATAAGAAAAATAAATGCAATATGCACACCGGGAACTTATAACGTATAAAATGATCTAAAAATGATTAAATTCTCATGTATAGCTTTTGCTCCAATAAAACTTTTTTTAATAGAACGATTTTGTACCACTTTAGCATTAAATATCTTAAAATAATCCTTCGATTTGAAAACTGTCTGCATCAGCGTGTTTATCAAACATTTCTCTATAATACCGCCGATTTTCATATTTTTGTATGCAACAGTTTTTTTAATATTAACGATGAAAGGCCATGCTTAAGCATTCAAATTGGATGCCGATCTACCCGGAATATCTACGCAGATTTTCATTGGTCCATTTCCAAATCAAAACTTTTTTTATATATAGAAGGAAATGTAAAATATCTACTACAGTTATGTATTAAAACAGTTTTCATCTACTCTGTATATGGGTAATACCTACCTACCCTTGTATCTACTTTGTACACTGCAGTAAATCGGTCATCTTTAACTTGAGTAGCCTGATATAGTCCACAAATAACAATAACAATTCCTTTTATAGATTTCAAATTGCATATAATTAGTTTACTTAGAGTTTCGTTCAACTGACGAAACCCTATGCGTCTCGCTCATCTGTCTGTCCGTCTGTCTGTCTGTCTGTCCGTCACAGAGCCCGTTCTCAGAAACTATACATGTTGGAGACATGAAATTTTGGGTACTTATAGCTGAACACCTCACATCATACGACAAATCATAAAATTTTGAAAATGTCGTACGTTTAACCCTTTGGGGTCCCGCATGTGTATTTTAAACAATTCTTTCTAAGTGAGCTCCTAATTAGTTTGGAGGCGTGAAATTCTCCATACTTATAGCTCAACATACCAAATTACATGTCAAATAATAAATTTTGAAAAAGTTTCATGTTTAACCCTTTCAACTCCAGCTCGTGTATTTTAAGCAATTCTTTCTAACTAAACCCCTAATTAATTTGGAGATTTTAAATTTTGCATACTTATAGCAGAACACCTGAGGCCAAGTGACAAATCATAAAATCTTGAAAACGTCTTACGTTTAACCCTTTGAGCTACCACATATGTATTTGAAGCAATTCTTTCTAAGAGAGACCCTAATTAAGTTGGAGACATGAATTTTTGCATACGTATAGCTGAATGCCTCAGACCACATGGCAAATCATAAAATTTTCAAAAAGTCTTATGTTATTTACTCCTCCGGGACTTGGGTATTTTGAGCAATTTTTCTAACCTCCGCCCTTTTCACCCGGGGAGTATTTTTCCAACTTTTGCCGACACCCCTTTGACCATTGTTTCATATTATGCACTATAGCCTTACATATTTTAGTCCCACTTTTTACCGCCAGGGCGCCTTCTTATCTCGGGTGCTATCGGCCCAATCCCCTCGACTAATATAGCTGCGGATAGTATGTAAAACGTATTTTCGTTCGGATAGAAGTTTGTTTAGAATCAAGTGCGCCCCCTGGTTCTGAAATGTGGAACTAACAGATTTTTCAAAAGGATAAAGTGTTTTGAAAGGAATATTAAACGAAACCCTCTGTATGATCTGTGATCACACTTACCCACTTGTTTCATTTTTAAGATGTCTAACAAAAAAATCTAGTGTCGGAGTCGGCTTGTTTTTTAACGATTCCGACTCCAACTCTTTTTCTCAAAAATTGGTCCGACTCCGCAGCCCTGGTTGCAACTCAATCATTTTGGGGAAGAGAATAATCCCTATTGGAGATTTCGGACTGCCATCGGCCCGTCCCGAAGGAAAAACTTCAGCTCATTTTCCATTTTATGCTTTTGTAGCAGTTTTAGTTTGATTAAACCTTGGCAATTGTAACCAAGAGTTGAAGTCCTTCTAATATACGGCTTTATCTTTCGGGTGCTTTATTTTACGTTGATTTATTTTCCAGAGTTTTATATTCGGGTTGTTTATTTAATTGTGCTTCTTTTTTTGAGGTGTTACATAATTTAATAATCAACTCTATGGAACAATTTATTATAAATATCCAGTCAAATATCGTAAAAATTCAGAAAGATATCGGCGTTAGAGTGAGCTAATTTTTAGTTGTTCTCTAAAAGCAGCTGAATGGTAAGGGATTTTCCTCAAATTGTGATTTTTTATTAACTGACTTTTAGAAAAAAAGTTAGTATTTAGTGACTATCAACGAGTAGATTTGGAAAAAAATGCTTCGATTTTGATACTTCTTTTGACCGAATCTAGGAAAAAAAGTGAACGGAAAAAACGTGACAGGAAAAAAAGTGACAGAAAAAACAAGAGCGGAAAAAGGTGACAAGGAAAAAACGTGACCGGAAAAAACGTGACAAGGAAAAAAAGTGACCCGAAAAAACATGACACGGAATTTATAAATATTGAACTTATTCATAAACAATTACTAAAAACTAACAAAGTAACAAATGTCTGATATTTTCAATACAATGTTGCATCTTATAAATTTGTTTTCATAAGTTACTTTAACATTATGCATTGGGAAATCAACAGAGATTTGCTTACTAGGGCGTGCTGAAATAAATATTTTGTTTAAAAAAAGATAGATCTCCCCCCCCCCCTTCCCTCTGCTCTTTCTTTTTATAATTGTTGTTTGCAACTTTTTTTAAGTCTTCCCACCCTTGAAGAACAGTTTTGTGAGCAAATTTTATAAAATTAGACCTATTTCTTTTAATAAAACGATTAATTTTAATTTTATGTGATAATGTTATTAATACCTTAATAAATAATTTTTTAACTGACAAAACTAAGCTTTTTTGCATTTGTCTTTTATTATTTTAATTACCTTTTTCCCCCATCTTTCCCAGAAAGTCAGTTTAACAATTTTTTTATCTTAGTTTTATTATTAATTATATTAATAGTTTTAAATCTCAGTAACTTTAAATATAAAATAAAAAAGCAGATAAAGGATAAAGTTCAGCTTATAGCTAATATTAGATATAATGATAAACTGAATATATAATTTGTATTGAGTTTATTTTAAAGTAGAAATTTGTAATTTATATTAACGTTAATAATTTAATAAATTAAGAATAAATTGAATTAAAAAATGTATTTAATAAAACATTAATTTAATTTTTATATTAAAATTTTAATAACTATTTTAATAATTAATTAATAGCAATTATTCATCAATTAAAGTTTTTATTCAAATTTTTTTATTTATTATCCCCCCCCCTCCCAAAAAAATGAAAAATCAGTCAAAAATTTAAGCCTAAGTTATTGTTTTGTTGACTGATGGTATTATTATTAATTAATAATAATAACAATGTAATATTGTACAAAAATGTAAAAATATTTTTTAACGATGTTAGGTGATGCTATTGTCCAGATGTAGAATTAGATTTTTATTTTTTTAGCACAGTTATAGTTTGCAATTTAAAAAAAAACTAGATATTATTAATTAATTATATTTAAATAGCAAGAAAATATTATAAACTAAATAATAAATAAATAAACAACATATTTATCCTCAGAATCATTATCATTTTTATATAATCTAATGACATTATAGTAAACGAAAATTAAAAAAAAAAATTATATTTGCATTACCCTGTAATTATTATATAGCTCATGTAATATTTTTTAAACAAGTAATTGATAAATTAATTATATAAACAATTAATAATTGAAATAATTTTGAATTGTTACTAATAAATACGTCAATAAAAACAATTTAATTTTTGAGATTTTGTTATTAACAATATAGCTGCTTCCAACAACAACTGCAAGGGACCGAAATGGCTAGGAATCGAAATGGCATCAGGACCAAAACGGCGTTACTAAAATATCCTGTTTCCTAATTTACATATAACAAAAATCAAGTAGTGATGTAAATATGATTTTCATATGCGAATATGCGGGACTTTTCTCAATATTTGCATTCTTAAACATCGACGGAAAATATTCGTATTCCCGTTCGCGATTGTCAAAAATCAAGTAGAGCTGTAAACAAGCATTCTAGTATGCAAATATTCCACTCCATTTTTCAAAATTCACATTTGTAGACATTGACTTAAAATATTTGTATTACTTATAACGGTTCCATACCGGACAAAGTACAAGCAGCAACAAATGGTCCCGTTTTTTCAGTGTCCCGTTTTTTTCTTGTTCCCTTTTTTCCGGTCACGTATTTTCCTTGTCACGTTTTTTCCGCTGTTGTTTATTTTGTCCCGTTTTTTCCTGTCACGTTTTTTCCGGTCACTTTTTTTTCCGGTTACCCTTTTGATCATGATATAGGCTGTTTCTGGTGGTTATCCAAGAAGAACTAAAGCATCAATAAAAAATGAGATAAAAAAATTAATTAAAATTGAAAATTTGTGGGCAATTCCTTATCATTCAGCTAGTCTAATCTAACTTGCTATCCAATCTAATTTGCTATATCAAAAAATGGATGAAACAGAAAAATTCATTTTAAATTATTTTAGTACAAAATAAATTTTAGCACAAAGAAAGTAGTTATAAGGATATTATCAATTGGATATAGACAAACAAAGCCAGAAAATCATACTTTTCATTTGTTAAAAAAATTAAGATACTATAAGCAAAAGAGCATGTCATATTCTTTATTGCTTCTCAGTTTCTTTGATAATTTATCCTCCGTGTTATCTGTCTTAATTAATATATATTTTTGAGAAAAATCTAGAATTAAGTTTAACAACCTTAAAGAAATTAAAACATGTGTATCTAAAATTGTATGTTTAAGTGTATATTTAAATATACATTTAATAAATTGCATTACTTTTTTATGATGAATTTAAATGGGCATTTTCAGATACTTTCATTCGTTATGGAATAAATAATACTAAAGTAATGAAAAAAAGTTTGAAATAAAAGAGACAACATGATATACGAGCGGCAATACTTTGAATGAGTACTGTTAATCGTTATTAAATCATATATCATTTTATAATAATATATAAAATATTTTTTATATATTATTTATATAATATATAAAAATAATCATATACCTTTCATAATAATATAATGTTAAATTTGTTTGTTTTTTTCAGAGAAACGTAGTACACTGTAAAAAAAAATCTGTGAAGTTACTAAAGTTTTTCTAGGAAACTTGGATTCCTAGAACTTTTCATGTAACGGCAACAACAAAATTTCATGTAACAGACACACTTTTGCGCCGAAAATCAAAAAATCTGTAAGGTTACTAAGAATTTTTTGGAAACTGGGATTCCGAGAACTTTTCATGTAACTGCAGCCAGGGTTACAAATAAAAGTTTAGTAAGATTACTGAAATTTTAGCAGATTCATTTGTAAAGTTACAGATTTTTGTAGCTTTACAAAAACTAGTTTTGTAGATTTGCAGCTTTTTTCGTACAGTTACAGGTGAAAGTTTAGTAAGCATGTAACTTTACATCTGTAGAACTACAGATTTTTTTTTACAGTGTAAGATTTATTTCAATGTATGTAAATGAAATTATCAAATCACGTATATATAAATTTTATTTATTTATTTATTTATTTATTTATTTATTTATATTTTTATTTGACGACTTTTTAAACCATTTATTAAGTTTTCTACTAAAGGTCTTGAATTGGTAGCTCTAACTAACGCCGCCTATGATTAAAAATAAAGTGTCTACCATTTTCGGCACCTTGTGCCAGGCTATTACTTCTATTGTGTTTGTGTTTCGATAAAATAAATTAATTCAGTAAAATTATTCGTTAAAAGAGATTTTGCAAAAATTAAGTAATAATTTATGAATTTTTGAATAGCCCGAACACAATTATATGTAGTTCTATAAATAAAATTCAAAAACCTATTTTACTAATTATTTTATTTTACTAAAAACGAGGATTCACGAAACTAACATTCTGCTTACATTTTATTTATTTTTATTTGAAACATTTTGTAAAATTCACCTATATTTATTGAGATAACTTAATTATAAACGTTAGTGTGTAATTCCCGAGGTTATCATATAAAAAAAGCATGGTAATAGAAATTTACAATCGAAATTTTGAACTTTTTTGTCTCTTTCAAAGGAAATGTGCCTGAAATTAGTATTCGTAAAACTCTGTATTATTTATTTTATATTATTTTTCTTATTTTGTTATGCGATGTAAGCATTATTCTAAGCCCTAAATTTTAAGGGACACATTTGATGAAATATTGCGTTTTTCTATCGTTCAAGTGAAAATATTCTCTAATTGTATATAAACCACAGTTTAGTTGTTCTTTTTTATTCTTGTGAATTATAATGTATAATTTATAAATATATAATAATGATTTTTGTAAAAATGAATATTTTTTAATGTTTTTTATATACTTTAAAAATTTAGTTTGAAACAAAGTTTTAGGAACTTAACCACTAATTTAAAATTTAAAACAAATAATTACAATTTAAATATCTTATATAAAGTTTTTATTTTGAATAATATACATTTTGAAATTTAACAAAGAGTTTATAAATTTATATTCACTGCAAACCTATTTTAGCTCATATCTTTCCATATGTGTGTACGAATTGTTCAAACAATAAAAAAGTATTACATTAAAATTAATATTGTTATTTCTCTTTTGATATTTCACTTTTAAAATAGATATGCATGAAAAATTCACATAAAAATATTAAACCTGAAAATGCTTTAAGTAAATTTTGATGAAATTCAATGCTGTACACAGTTAAACTTACTCGGATTTAAACTAAATTCTTAAATTTTTAAATTTTGAATTTTTTATTACACTCATTTCAAGTATTTAGGATTTACAGTTATTAGTATTATTATTTATTATTTAATAAAGATTAAACATAATTCGGTATTTTTATGAAAGTATTCGTTTTGACTACACTATTGAAGCTTTCTATTCCACTAACTCAAATCAATAACATATTCATCATGAAAAAATACAATTTGAATATCCATCAAGTACGCTTTGACACTTTGAAATGATATTTATTATTTTTCAAACAGCATATGATTTCTTCGGATTTCATTCGGGGGAAAGGGGGGGGGGATGTATTCACCAAGAAGGGAAGACAGATTCCGGAAACCACAAACAGGTATGCTAATGACATATACAATAGACCACCCGCGTTAATCACCTTTACTGAAAAGAGGGTGAGGGTGCATACTTTTTAAACTTCTCGTAACTAAGCAACAAATTAAAGTAAACTGGTTATAAATGAGCCAGGAACTGTGTCAGAAAATTTCGCGAGCAGGTCATTTGAGAACCATAGTCAAATGAAAAGACCCGTTCGCTAATTCTAATCCTATGGAAGAAATTTATAACGATATCTCGGTTACATTTCAATATTTTTTAAATGATTTTTTTTTTTTTTTTTTTTTTTTTTTTTTTTGTATTGGATAGCTGAGATCGATCTGTATGCAGACCGTTTTTTACTTGTTCGATTTTTATTACAGATTTTTTTTTTATGAGCATGCTTTCAGTTTCGAAACCGGTTCCGAAAATGAAAGCGTCCTCGTTAAAAATATCTGTAAACAAAATCGAATAATTAAAAAACGGCCTTTGTACAGATCGATCTCAGCTATCCAATGCAAAAAAAAAATCATTTAAAAATATTGAAATGTAACGGAGATATCGTTATAAATTTCTTCCATAGGATTAGCATTAGCGAACGAGTCTTTTCACTTGACTGAAGTAGCCTCCTAACATCAGTTTTAACTTTTTTTTATTATTATTAATTTCAAGAAAATTAGCAACATAGCTCAATTGGCTTATGTCTCCAGAAACAATTATTTTTCGTTAAGTGCATGTCGTAACACATGTTCTCAATATGGGAGGCAAAAAGGACCGATTCGTTAGTTCTAACGTGGCATTAGTCTTATTTCCAATTACTTATTTCGACAATTAATTCACTTAACGATGTTTTCATGAATTGAGAGTGATCGATGTGCTATGGGTTTAGGATTTTTTAAAGTTCACAAGAGTGTCTCTTTTCTATATGATTTCTTTACGCCTTCTAGCTATGGGGAGTTCTTTTCACTGTACGTGACACCTCCTAAAATAATTAGTCAGCCAAATGTGGAAGTCGTATTCGTGTATTTCTTTTTTGCAAACACTTATCAAGAACACACTTACATTTGTCAGCCTTTAAAGGAAGGAGTGACTTTTTGTTCAAGTTCAGATTTTATAGTTACTAAAGCTTCTTATAATTCTAATTTTAAAACGGAAACAACAGTTTTCGAAGTGCCTGGCGATAAAAATGGATGATTATTTTCCAATGGTGATGGATTTTTTTATAGAATTAAAGACAAGCTCAGTGCCGGTAGATGGAAACTAGCATGCAAAGATATTAAATGTCGGGGAAGAGCAGTCTTGTTGAATCCAGAGGGGGAGAAAAAAATTGAAGAAAAATCCGCACACACATGCAAACCAGATTTACTTTATAAAAAAAAAAATCAATCTTCGTGAGGATATTCTTCATAGATGTAAAACGGAGCTTACACCGAACAGCGAAATTTTCCGAGAAGAGTGTGCGAAAGGTAAGTGAGTTAATTTTTACAAAAGTATAATAACATTTCAATTTATTTAAACCTGTGAAAACGAAAGCGAAAGGGACCAAGGAAAAAAAATATGTTTTTTAAAAGTTTCCGTCTTAGCAAGTATAATTGTTTGTTTTCTTTCCGTCGAGACCAGGGCTTTACAAATTCGGTCGCCACTGCTCGAGCACACTTAAAATTTCAATAATACGTAATAATTATATTCTACCTAAAGTTTAATTGCTTTATTTTTTTTTTGATTAATTTATGTATCTCGATATAATAATCATCCTTCTAAAAGAAAACAAAATAGTTATTATAAATAGTTAATTATTGAATACGATAATAAAAAATAATTTTGACTCATATTACCCATAATCTTTTTCATTGGTATATTTCGTGTTTATATGAAGAATTATTGTGTGATATATGTGATATATTATTACATGTGAGGACTGTTCAGTGAGTTTGAATAAACATAGTAAAATAATAGACGAATGCTAGTGTTTCACGTTTCTTGACAAATAAACTATTAATCTATATAAATACATGCTGAACTATGAAACAAGCAACGCGTTTTGATGGAATAAATCCTTCTTCAGGCATGCATAATTACTACCAAGTGTTTGGACTAAAGTGGCACTTAATGCTTTTTAATTCTGGTGTGTTAAAATTTTTTCAAATTAAAATTTAGGAAACATTTTTAAGCGCAGTTTCATAACATTCGGCTTTTTAAAGATCTTCTGAAATTACAAGTAACTTTCATATGTCTTTTGAATAACAGAATAGACTGTATTTTCCATTTAACCTCTATAATAATTAATTATTTAATTACATTTAATGCTACTTAAATAGTAAGGAAATTATTCATTTGCGTCTAACACATGATCGATATAATCTTACTGAAATTCAGTTTTCTTTAAAACAATTTAAATATCACGCTTTTTCTTTCTATTTTTTTTTTATTGTCTAAATCCCCCCCTTTCCGAAATCTTGCTTTCCTCCCCTTTTCTTCCCTCTCATACACTACCCAAAGATTAAAATCATTAAATTTATAATTTATGTCTGTAAAACTATTTTGTTTGCTTCTTTATTGAAACGAAAAAATAACCGACTATCTAAATTTTTACTTTCTTCCATCCCCCCCCCCCCCCCTATTCCAAGTATGCAAAAGTTTTTAAAAAGTTAAAGTTTATTATTATTTAATTATTTTCCTGTCCTATTTTTAAGCATATAGTAATGATAAACAAGTATTTATTTAATCAAACTCTTTCCCCGCCAGAAGAAGAAGGAAAAAAAAAGCCTTTTCTCCATTTCCCCGCCTACCATCTCAAGAAGTTATATATTTTTTCAACTCTTTATTTTATTTTTATTTTGTTGCTTTTTGTAATATTAAATAAATAGCCCTCTAAATCAACGCTCCCCCTTATGAAATTTATATTTTAGTTACAGGGACACACAAAAGAATTCAGTCACATTGCAGCGTGTGGGAAAAATCGTACGATGGTCATTTTTCTGCGGTTACTAGATATTAAACGTAATTAAATTGATAAATTACGGAAGTTCGGTACAAGATGATTTCTGTACATTATTGGATGCATAACATGTATTAGTCATTTACGGGGACACGCAAAATAATAAAGTTACAGTACTGGCTATGAGCACTAATTACTAAAAATACTTTTTCCGTTCTATTATGCTTTTTTCACAGAATTTTTGCATAATACGAGATGTGTATAGTTCTACATCTGCATAAAATAGAGCTAGATAAAACAATTTATAAGCGTTATTGTTAAGGGTGTAAATTGTTCAATAAAGGTTTTTCAGTCTGTTATGCATATATTTAGTATACTGTATGTTGTTTGTAGAATATAGATAAATTACTGTACAGGTTTACGCAAAGAACAAGATACATTGCTGTCTATGATTAGTAATTGCTAGAAGTTTGTTTTTAGTTGTGTTAAACATTTTTTACTTGGATTATTTAAATTTTAGCTTAATCCGGGGTGTCCATAAAAATCTGTAGATAATATGCAGACAGTATAAGGGAATACGAGTACATTTCCGTTTAATGACAGAAAATGCTGAAGATGATTTTTCACATGTTTTATGAATTTGAACTAACTGAAATGAATTTTAAAATACCTGTAATATATATTGTCGACTCAAAGCAATAGTAAAATATATCAATAAATAATAGAAAATTAGTTGTCTGGCTTACTGTTATGAAAAATTGTATCTGCATCTAGTGGGGCAGTAGGAAATGTTTATTTGAACACATCTGAGTTATATTAAACACAACTTTGTGTTTTACAAGTGTTCAACGATATACAAATCTGTAAATCATAGCCAGCATAAAAACAAATCGACTATATTTCCAACTTTGGACGGAAATTGCTAAAATTAGATTTTTAATATGTTATGAATTTTCTAAATTGTTTCATTAGTTATTAATTTTTTCGCTTCACTGTGAAGTTTCGTGACAATTTTCTGGTAACGTTACTCCATAATTTTTTTTTCAATTATTCTGCCTGCATTTTATTGGGTACCGATATAACTGATGTTGCGTTACACAGGGGCGTAGCTACAAATTTATTTTCGGGGAAGAGGGGGGTGAAGGGGAAAGTTCAAAAATTTTCCAACTTATAATTCAAAAATTTCACAATGTGAAACAAATTGCTCTATTTTCCAACTAAAATGATATGTTCAATGTGTGTTTAATAATAATAATACTTATACAAAAAAAAAAGAAAGAAAAAAAAAAAGAAAAGAAAAAAAAAATTTTTTCCAAAGAAAAATTCTGAAACTAAAACCAAAAAAATTATAATTGTTGGTTCTTTTAATGAAAGTTTTTGTCTTCAATTGTGTAAGAGTCATAATCGTACTTCATATGAAAATAGCCTCATACTTTTAGATTTTTGAGAAAGGAACAAAGTTTTGGAAGAAATGTATTGGAGACACTGTTGATGGATAACAGTAGAGAAATTCAGGTCTGGTAGAAGTATGATATTTTCGTAGCACAGAGAAACATAATGAGAAATTGAGTCTGGCTGCTTTTTGTATTTCTTTTGAAAGTGTAACTATTTTGCTATTACAGAACTCAGAAAGGTAGTCAACAAAACAATAAAAAATCTATATATATATATATATATATATATATATATATATATATATATATATATATATATATATTTTACTTAAAAAAATCTATAACTTCCAATAAGTAATAATAATTTCCAATCTATAATTTTAAAAATCTATAATTTCCCAACTCTAAGCTCAAATTTCCGAAGTTCACATATTTTGGGGGCGAACCCCCATAAAACATCTGCACTGATGTATAATATTTCGCCAATTATATCAGATCAAATTACACTATTATATAAGTTAAATTACTCCATAAAATTGGAGGTAGCATGTTGCCACTAATTTTATGGAGTAACGTTATATAATTTTTTTTTTTACAATGATGCTTGGTACATGATTTCCCTCTCTCTTTTATTATTATTATTATTATTATTATTATTATTATTATTATTTGTTGACTTCTGCGGAATTCTAGATGACATAGAACTTCACAGGCCGTCGTTGACGTGTCTCCACTTCTTTCTTTTGTTGAGATTCTCCTTTCTTTGCTTGATGACCACAGAACCATTGGAAAAGATAGTGCAGGTATTAAGCAAGGGAAGGGGAGGCACTGACGGGTCTGCAACCCACTCGCAATTTAAAGAAAATGTAAAGTTTAATTCCAGTAGTATATGTGAAATTTACTTGAAGTAGTTTAGAAGAATCTAATGAAACCTGCTAAGACGGAAACAAAAAATCGAAACGTATTCTGTATTAGACAGATTTATATCTGTGAAAGTGCATCATTTACCAGAAATCATAAAAGTTCCATTACCACCAGGTATCCGTTTACATATATTTCATTTACGCACGTTTTATTATATTTTACATAAATGTATATGAATGTGTATAAATAATAAAATGTATATAATTATTTTACATAATAATACATATCATGTTTTATTATATAAAACTTGTTATATGGAAATTCAAATTGCATATTTTTTTTTCTTTAGGCAAAAAAGACTAATGATATGTTTACTCTTGCTGTTTTTCCATTTCTTTTAATTTATTTTAATGGTTGGTACGTTACAGGCTTGTTATTCAGCTTGTTGCAGCTTGCGCTATCATGTTTTTTTTTTTTTTTTTTTTTTTTTTTTTTTTAAATAACATTTCAAAATTTTACAGAATTTTTTTTAAAATGTTCATGTAACTTTTTGCTAAAAATCAGCTTTATTTTATTTTAAAAACCTTAGTGTACTGCATTATACTGTACTGCTTATAACTGCATGTTATAAATCGCAAACACACGAAAAATGTCCTTATCAACAACAATTTATGATTAAAAAGTATTCAGAAAATGCTACCAAATTTGACAGTTAAAGCCAACTTTCGTGAAGTGAGATCGTCTTGGAAAAGTCATCATCAAGGTGTGATTAACTGCAATTCCAAACGTATCCTATTTATGAAAAATGAAAAACGTTATTCAATTCTTAAGAGTACTGCGAATGTCATTCATGTATGCTTCAAAATGAGTCCGAAAATGTACGAAAGAGGGGGGTAATTTTAAATATAATTTAAACGCACATATCTTATTTTCGGGTAACCAGATTTTAATCCGACCATATTTGTGTTTCTATTTGATGCTTTTTCTTTTCGTTGTGGACCACGTTAACTTTCAATGATTCATGATCATATTGAGTTTTGATTTTTTCGAGTTTTGTTCAGACTGAACTAGTTTTTCAAAAATATTTTCAATTAAAAACTATATGTTTGAAAATTAATTATATGTGTTCATTTTAATACATAAAAAGATACAATTGATGACATAACTATTGACTACTTTTCTGTAATTGTATTAAAATATGAATTAATTCTTCTTTCATTCCTGGTTCGCGATCGATTCGATTCGGGTTGAAGTGTGTCAGATTTTAAGTTGACTTGAAGCAGAAGTTTTGGTTCTGTTCTGGTACAATCCTACTTGCGCAGGACTCAAATGTAGACCTTACAAACAAACATTCTGTTATGTTCTATTATTGTGCTCTATCTTTGTTATTCATTATATTTGCTTTTCAGTAATTTACTATATTGTCACTAATGTTAAGTCATTTTCTTAAATAATTGCATCTATGAATTTTGAAAATTATTATTTTTTTTATTTTTTTTCGACTGAAAATTTCCATTCTTTTATAAATATTTTTTTATTATTATTTATAACAGCAACATAAAAATTGAAATAAAAGGGCTTAGAAAATCGACAGAAATGTATATTTTATTTAATTTTTATTTTGAATATGTGTATAATATTTATTTGCAGCAGATTACGTGTTTCCAGAGATGATACAATGATGATTTTATGATAAATTTTCCATAGGCATAAAAATTTGAAAGTTAATGTGCTAATTCATTTTTTCATAGAGTGTCTCTGAAGTCTAGAATTTCTAAGGGCTTTAATAATTTTAAATACTAACTGAAGAAAGTTTTTTAAAAGGTATTTCGCATTTTTTTCTTTAAATGCATCATTTTATGCGAATATTTTTACATATTCTGTGATACAAAAATGTGTGGGCAGCCACTATGAGAAATGTGGCAGATGCAATGTATTTGACGCCTGCTCTTATAGGGTCCGCACCTATAACGTGATCTAAATACCTTTGTTCATCTTTAATAAAAAAAAATCTTGCACTTTTTAAAATGGAGGCCAGCACTGTACAAAAGTGTTCAAAAGTAGGTTATATGCTTAAGCTTGTTTTAAAAAAGGAGGAAAATTTCCCACTCGATAACGAGAAACATTCGTGAACTAATTTTTAAATAAATAAATAAATATATAAATAAATAAATAAAAAAGAAAGAAAGAAAAAATAAATAGCAGACATCAGCTGTAAAAAATTTGGAATCAAATAACGTTTTCAGTTTTCGATAAATGAATTACATCTTATGAGATTAATTTCTCACAGTAACGTGGGGACATTAACATTTTTCATTGCATCTTATGTGATTTATTTTTCATTTTACTTTTCTCTGTAAGAGCTTCTGAAAATTTGTTTCAAAATATCATCTTTTCGTATCCTTCTATATATAAAAAAAAAGTTTTGATTTGGAAATGGACCAATGAAAATCTGAGTCGATATTCCGGGTAGATCCACATCCAATTTGAATGCTTAAGCATGGCCTTTCATCGTTAATATTAAAAAAATTGTTGCATACAAAAATATGAAAAGCGGTGGTATTATAGAGAAAGGTTTGATAAACACGCTGATGCAGACAGTTTTCAAATCGAAGAATTTTTTTAAGAGATATTTAATGCTAAAATTGGACAAAATCGTTCCATTATAAAAGTTTTATTGGAGCAAAAACTATACATGAGAATTTAATCATTTTTAGATCATTTTATACGTTATAAGTTCCCGGTGTGCAGATTGTATTTATTTTTCTTATTTGACTCATTTTTTGAGGTTTTATTTCAATTTTAAATTCAAATTTTCGGCATTTCGAGAGATATTGTTTACAAAGTTTAGAAAATGTTATTAATTTAAACTGTTGCCAGTTGTATAAACAGCGTAAACAATAATGTTTACTTCAAATTAAAAATTTATTTTACACGTGACTATTATAAACAGAAAATATAAAAAGCAGGAACTAATTGAAAATTACGTTAAAAAATTATAATTACACGTGCATTTTAAAAGAGACAGAATATTGTAAAATAATAAATTCATAAACATGCGTTAGAAGTCTTAAATATGAGAATTTACGTCACATTTACGTCACATTACACTTATTATATAAAATGAACAAAAAATAATACTGCAAAACAGTTTAAATTTAAAAATTGCTCGAGACATTTATTTGATATTTTAAGATGATGATAATATTTCATTTCTAACAAAAGTATTTTTATGTGAATATTAAAAAGAAAAAGAAAAGTTTGGTGAAAATTACGTCAGATTATAATTCTCAGATTCAAATTATAATTCAATCTTCCGAAATCTTTTTAAAGCCGATTAAATTATCGTGCTGTTAGAGTCTGCGGTGTCTGAACGGGGGTTGACGAGCGTAGCTCGTAGGGGGCAGAGCCCCCTAGTTTAAAACAAAAATATTCTTTGCATTTATCGAAATATAGAAATCTCTACTCAATTTCCCATTTTTTGAATAAGAGTGCTTGCCACGTTCGTGTATCTAAGATTAAATTTGACTTCTTGAGTGTGTGAGAAAGTTCTCACTATGAATATGATACTGATTTGAGGTAGTTGAATAGAACGCTGATTAGTGTAACAAATACTTTCATCTATGTATCCAATTATTTTTAATTTGTATTAAATTAAATAAAAAAAAATAATTGTAAATTTAAAAAACAAGAAATGGGAAAAAAATCCATTTTCTTTATTTGCATGTTCTTTTAAATTTAGGAATTTTTCAGTGTAATTTGAAATTTGAATAAGTTTAAAGAAACCGTCTATATTGCGCGCATTGAATTTCACTCAATTTCCTTAAAACATTTATGAATCCAATATTTTGTGTGTACTCTTTATGGATATAATTTTTTAAAAAATGAAATACGAAATATTAATTTTATTGAGAATACATTTTTATTGTTTCAACAATTCACACGCACATATTGAAAGAAATTATAAAAATATTTTTACTCTGATTATAAGTGTATAAGATCCTCGATAAACTTCTATATGTATGTTTTTTTTTAATCGAACCTTCATAATTAATAGTTCAAGTTCTAGTTATCAGTTTTCCATTTTCTATTAGTTCTTGAGTTCCTTACTCTCTGTTTTGAATTGAAATTTTAAAATTTATAGCAAGACATATAAAAATATATTTTTTATGAGCATACAATTTTATAAATCTACATTTTGGTAAGTAGATAAAGTTTTTATTTCATTATAAATGATGCTATTTATTTTATAAGAATATACCAACAATTAAATTGCATATATATGCAATTAGTGAAGCAAAAATCTGATATCCGCAGCAGATTTTCTAAAAAGGTTACAGCAAAGAGGGAAAACCCCCTTCATGCGCTAATTATGCATTTTTTCATGACCTTTTGATGAAATTCGTATATTTCTGCGACCATTTCACAAAATTCGAGTTTTTTCGCGATACTTTGTCGAAATTCGCTTTTTTTTCCCTTCTTGTGAAGAAATTCAGGTTTTTTGCGATGTTTTGATGTAATTCGCGTTTTTTTCGCGATCCTTTGACGAAATTTGAGGGATTTTTTGCAATCCTTTAACGAAATTAGTTTTTTTTTTTTTTTTTTTCGCGATGCTTTGATGAAATTAGTTTCTTCTTTTGGGATTTTTTGACAAAATCCGCGTTCCTTTCCCTGATCCATACGCGAAATTGGTGAAATTTGCATTTTTTCCGCGATTCCTTGACGAAATTTGCATTTACTTGCAATATTTTTGCTACATTCACATTTTCCCCCGATCCTTTGACCAAATTGACGATTTTTTCTGCGAACGATTGAAGAAATTGAGTTTTTGGCGACCGTTTGTCGAAATTGGCGATATTGTTGCGTTACATTTTTAATGTCAGAGTTTTGAGAACCGAAAGCCTTAAATTTTCGAAAAATTGGGAATAGAATCACCTCTATAATTAGACGGTGATAAGATTTTTTTTTTCTTTTAATTATTTTTCTTGTGTGTTCTTGAAAAAAAAAGGTTTAAACTGTATTTTGTTTCTTATAATGCAAAATGTATCAAAATATCACACATTCACAATTTTTTATATGTACTCTTGTGTGACAAATGGAAAAAAAGAAATACTGCTTTTCTAATATTCCCCACTACCGTGACTGCTTACTTTATACATATTTTTTGTAACATGTATCCTGCTCAGATTAATCTTCTGACCCTACATAGTTCAATATTAATGTTACACATAATTTATATCCACGTTAAAAGAATTATGTGATTACAGTACACAATTTTGACGTAATTTGTATGTATCTTGTTGTACAGGTGTATATATTAAATAAATTATTTTTACTTTCTTCTATCTTGACAAGAAGAAAGTATTGGTTTCATGAAAATTTTCGAATTCCAGTTTTCGACGTATTTACACGTTTTATGGGTCAGAGATTCCAAAAAAACATGTTTTTACAAAATGTCTGTCTGTGAGTCTGTCTGTCTGTCTGTCCGTCTGTCTGTCTGTCTGTCCGTCCGTCTGTCTGTCTGTATGTGACACAAATTTTTTGGGCGCTCTATCTCAAGAACTAATGCACGGAATTTAATAAAAATTCATATTCAGGTAGTCCCTGATATAGACTGGTGCTGATTAGTTTTTGGTGTTAATCGCCCTGCAGGTGGCGCTGCTATGTAGCATTTTGCAGGATTTCCACAAAAGCTCTATCTCAAGAACTAATGCACGGATTTTTATAAAACTTCAGATTCCGTTAATCCTTGATATGAATTGGTGCTGGTAACGTTTTGGTGCAAATCGCCCAACAGATGGCGCTGCTATGCTGCATTTTGCAGCATTTACACGATTTTCGTAATAGCTCAATCTCAAGAACTAATGCATGGATTTTCATCAAACTTCAGATTCAGTTAGTCCTTGACATGAATTGATGTTTTGTACCTGTTCGTGTAAATCGCTCAACAGGTGGCGCTGCTGTGCTGCATTTTTTGTGATTTCCACAATAGCTCTACCTCCAGAACTAATGCACCGATTTTCATCAAACTTCAGATTCCGGTATACCTTAATATGAATTAGTGCTGTTTGTGTTTGGGTGCAAATCGCTCAACAGGTGGCGCTGCTATGCTGCATTTTTCAGAATTTCCCCTACAGCTCCATCTCAATAAGTAATGGACGAATTTTCATCAAACTTCAAATTCAGGTATACTTTGATACGAATTGGTTCTAAATTGATGTAATTTCTTTTACAATTTAAATGATTTAATTGACGTGATTTATATAGAAGAAAGTTTTGTGATGGCCACAACATAGTAGTTCACTTTGTATTCCTGAATTTTTTTTTCACACATAAACGTTATTACTTTTATGCGTTTCTTTCGCAGTTTAGCAACTGGAATTTTCAGATTAAGGCGACAGAGGACGTTCAAAAACATTTTCTACAGTTTTTGCTCAATCGTTTTGAAATTTAATACACATATAATTTGTGCAATAATTAAGAAAATTTCTTAATTTCATTAAAAAATATTAATATGGAAATGAGTAATTAATTAATAATATGCTAATTAGTGATACAAATTAAAAATGCTCCATACGCATTAAATTTTGTTTCAGAAACTTGTATTTTTTTTTTTTTTTTTTTTTTTTTTTGTGATAGTTTTATAATATTGCATCAAAAATTGGTATACATTTTAAAATTATACTAAGTAATTTGGCAGAAAATAATTATAAACATATAATATTGTTCATTTCGGATAAAATTCAATGATAAAATATTACTTTTTTTTTTTTTTACACATATTAATAGCAAGTTTTGTAATAAAGTATATCAACAGCAATATTAACAAGTATTATAAAAATATATATAAAATTAAGACGAATGGAGCATTTTAAACTTATTTATCGGCGAAAATTCTCATTTTGAGAAAACTGGATTTAATGTTTTAAGTGCAGATTAACGATTGTTTATGTTAGAAAAACAGCTGTATCTCTGCAAAAAAATTATCAGATTTGAATAATTTTTTTTTTTTTTTTTTTTTTTTTTTGAAAGTAGAAGATTGCCGGAACATTTTTTCGAAAAAACAAAAAATGATTTTTTTAATGTTTTTTTGCGATTTTGAACGTCCACTGTCGCTTTAAGAAGCCACTTACTCCTTAAAAATCTCTGAAATCGACACCTATTCTAATATCCAAATAACATAATTTACTTACATCTAAACCGCAAACACCTTAATTTGATGGATAAAGACTTATGGAAATGAAAACATGCGTCATCTAATTTAGAAATATAATTTCTCCACTTTTTGTTTCCGAAAACAGTTTTTATTACCGAATTAAAATTAAAAAAAAAAAAAAAATAGAAATAAAAATGATGAAAAGTTTTATGTATAAAAAAATAAATTCTTATGAAATAGTAATTTAATTTTAATTAATTTACGATTATGCGTTGAGAAATAAAATTTTAAATTCTAAAATAAGAAATTAAATAATGTTTATTTTTTTCTTTCTAGTTGCCTTATCTTAAAAAAGTGACGAAAAAAATATGTCTTTTTGAAAAAAATTCGTTTGTTTGCGCTTTCTACCAAGTGTAAAAAATCTGTACATTTTTGATAATCGAATTCGATGTCAAATTAATACGGAAATTTTTGGGAAAAACATGCAATACATTAAAAGAATAGGCGCAATTTTCAAGATGAACATTTTATGCTTATAAAATAAGGTAAAGAAAAACTATTTTTAATTTCTAGTTATAAATGCTATAAATTGATGATGGATAAAATATATAATGTGAACTTAAAAAAGCCCACAGTCTTACTTAAAAGGCGACTAAAGTGATGAAAAAGTTTTTACAAGTTTAAAATATACATTTTATTTAAAACTTCTTAGTACTTTCAAGCTTTCCAAGCTCATCATCAGAGAATATCTTAATAACTAAATGTTGTTTATTTATACAAATACGTCACTTTGTTTTGAAGATGAGATAACCAATAATTACCAGAGTTGAAAGTAGAAGTAGCAGCAGCAAAGGAAATATATATTATTATTAATAATTACAGTTCCATTTATTTTATGACATCACTCTGTTCTCATACGTCACTTTTCATGGGTAGAAGAAAATATTTAACTGCCGTACTTTAAATTTTAATACGTAACTTTGCTCCAGTTTTCAGTATTTATTTTCAGGATATTGAAGCATAAGCTGGGGATATTGTACGATAGGGCGTCGTTATATACTTGATTGTTTTTACACAGGTTTTCTATGGATTCTCTTATAGTGGATGCGTAATAATTGGATGTTGGGAAAATGATTTTTGCATGATCAAAATCTATTGCGATATTCTGATAGAAAGTTAAACGAGAGTGAGTTGTGGGTTCACGACAAAATTTTATCTCTGCTTTATGTTCTTTTATTCTGTCTTTGATTTTTCTTTTGTGTCATTCCGTCAATCGTTTAAGTTTCAATCAGAATATCGCAATAGATTTTGATCATGCAAAAATCATATTCCCAACATCCAGTTATTACGCATGCACTATAAGAGAATCTATAGAAATCCTGTGTAAAAACAATCAAGCATGTAACGACGCCCTATCGTACAACATCCCCAGTTTATGGTTCAATATCCCGAAAATAAATCTTGAAAACTTGAGAAAGTGGCGTATTAAAATTTAAAGTACGGCAGTTAAATATTTTTAGTTATATAAATAAAAAAGTAATAAAATTGTTTTTATGTGTATGCATATAATATAAAATTATTTAAAATACCTTAAAAATCAAATTAGAATTCCAAAATGTTTTCGACCAAATTCAGACGATGATCGGAAGTGTTCATTTCATCGTCAGCGTAGAAATAAACTTTTATATTTTAATGTTTGCGCTTGTACTAAATCTTAAAATTAGTCTTTTTTTTCAGTAAATTTCGTCGCTATCCATTTTTTCTTGAATGTTCTAAGCACAAATTTTTTTCTCTGAATGCTTTGAAATGTTCTATAGTTGTTTGCTATTATGCTAGAATTTTTAAACCTAAATATAGATAAAAAATTAAAGGTAGTTAATTGCAGCAATATGAGCGAAAATTCTGAGAATTTCATAAAATTTAGAAAGTTTTTTTTTCTTACTTTTATATTCAAATATATAAAATTCGAGGCAGCGTTTTATTTGTATATATAAAGCAAACTTCAATAAAAATATTGGGGTTTTTGAATTGATCTGGAATGCTCATGTTGTATTTCGAAACGTTCTTCTAACACTTAAAACATCCCGGAAAATTCCTTATTTTTCTCAAAAAAAAAAAAAAAGTATTTAGTATTTCTTGTGTGATAAATATATACCATAATGCATATAGTGTGCCCTTGATTAGTATTTAAAGTGAAAAAAAAAAGTAAAATAAAAAAATGAGTTGTATGTTCCTTGTCGCCTTAAGTGATTAAATTAAAAAAAAAAAAATCCGCGTACATTTAATTTCAAATGGCATGTTCCACAAAGAAACAAAAGGGTAGAAAAGAGAACGCAAAAAAGCTATAACTGCTTATCAAAATGGCTTTCTCAAAAACGAGAAACTTTCTGACACATTATCTGGCTCATTTATAAACGCAGAGGCAAAACTGGAAAGACTAGCTATTGAAGCAATTTGGAATCGAAAGGAGTTTACTATTTTTTGACAAATAAATTACTTATCGAGCTATAAGCGATTTTTGTCTAGTGATGAAAAGTCTTTACCCTTTCTCGCGCTTCCGCGTCGGTAATTTGGTTTAAAAGCCGGCATTGAGAGAATTTTTAAGAAAGGTCTTTTGCTTTTAACAAAAAAAGGAACAGTCTTCCGGTTACACAGTTTCTGAATAAGAACACAGGGTAATTTCATGGTTTTCTGAACATAAATGAATTCAGAAATGTGTCAGAAAGTACCTTCCTTTTATGCGAGAGCAGTGTTTAGCTATACTGCAGAATGTTTCTCAGAGAAAAGAGGGTGTATCTAACAATTATAGTTGTTATAGGGGGCAAACAAAAGAATTGGGATACATTAGAGTCTATAGCAGAAATTTATTTGAAGTGCATTTTGATGGTGTTTTTCTCGGACAAATTCAACGAAATTTATGTAATGTTAAGCATTGCATGAAAGTACAGAGTATTTCGAAAAACTGAAGTTGGATAAATGTAAATTATAAAAGTAGTTGGGGAGTGTTTAATAATCTATACAACCGGCATGATTTATCTTTATCATTTTGATCACATGTGCTATCTGCAGGAATGAACCTCAGGTGGAAAACCAGCAATAATATTTCTTTCTAACTATATATAGTTTATAACATAGTTTCTTACTATATCGTAGTAAGAAACAATGTTAGAAACTATATTGTAGTTTCTGACTATAACATTTATTCGAACCATAACTTTCTATAACATTTTAAAATGGAAGCAAAATGATTAATTTTTTTTAAACTTTATAAATTTTCAATATATATTTTTTTATGTATATATGAAGACGTGAGTTTCAAACCTCGCCCTGTCCAGATAATCTAATTTTGGAAAATCGCATAAAACCCGTTGGTTTTCATTGTAAACCAATATTTTACAATGGCAGACATACACGTTAAAACTAGGTGTTTTTTTTCAGATTATAGTATTTTTTTATGCAGGTTCACCTATAGAATAGATTCATAAAGAACACTCGATATTTTAAAGTTTGGATAAGGTGAGTTATGAAACTCACGTCCTCGTATATAATTACATAATTCTTGAGTTACATTTTAAATGTCTTTCACAGGTTTCGAGATAAATAAGGCCTTCGCGGCAACAATAAAATCTATACGTAGAAGGGGACATATATGCAGAATATCCAACTCTCGACGAGCGTAAAAATGTTCTAGCAATGTATATGTGTCCCCTCGACTGTGACATCAAAATGACGTATGGGGGCATATATACAGGGGTCGGATATACAACCCGCTCGCCAAAAGTAAAAGTCCTAGCATTGGATATCTGCCCCCTTGATATGTGTCCCCTTTGCTATGACGTCAAAATGACGTATGGGGGCATATATACAGGGGTCGGATATACACCCTTCGACGAAAGGAAAATTCTGTAGGACTGGATATGTGTCCCCTTCAGCTGTGACGTCAAAATGAGGCGCCTGATTAATGTCCCCACACTGTAAATTGAAATGTCTGAAATTCAGACACATAAGTGTCTGAAACGGAGTGTTCAATTTTCAGACATTTTAAAGTGTCTAAATTTTTAAGACGCTTGTATGTGTCTAAATTTAAGACACTTCAAATGTCTGAAATGCATCCATGTTTGACCACCTTTAATTTCTCTGCAAAAGCAGCCATTTTTTCGGAAAGCCTTATACACAGAAAAAAAAATCCTTCAAAATATAAAAATTGTACCGCAAATCAAGACGCCAGTACAATTTACGTATTTTAATGAAAATTTTCTTCAATTTCTGGAAAAATTTATTTATTTATTTATTGGAAAATTTCTGTATTTAAAAAAAAAAAAAAAAAAAAAAAAAGAGAGAAGGGTACACATGTATTTCAATACAGTCTCGCACATTTTACATGATTAACTACTTTTACTCAATTTACAACAACATTGTATTTAACATATACCTTAACAGCATTGCACCTATCCGTCGCGGGATACGAACTCGCAACCTTATGGTCTGTAGACTATGCGATAATCCCTCTCGGCCACGATTTCACAGCTAGGAAGCTCAAATATTGTTAGTTACTTGTGACTCACAATTTATTTTACAGAAACGGTAAATATTTTGTCTATCTGCTTATAATTTTGAAAGATTTCACACATCTTCTCTCTAGAATTTTGAATATTTTGCTTTTCCTGCAATGTAAGATTAGCAGAAGGTTTATCTACTTCTACCGAAGAAATTTTCAGCAGACGTTATTTTTGAAATATTAAAATATTTAAAATGTTTTAACAGTGCATATGTATATATATTACATATATATTTAATTAATATCTATATATATTTAATTCGGGCTTGTCCCGTTTCAGTTGTGTGTTTGGGGGGGGGGGGAGGGCGGAGGGGCGTAATTCAACGCCCATTAAAAATAAAATCAATTTTTCATAAAAAAAAATGCATATATTTTTGCCCAAAGCCAGTGTTTAATGTTAATGCGAAGGTATGTGTATATAAAAGTGTGTGAAGAAATATAGTGTTCTATTTTTGATTTTTCTTTCTTTCTTTCTTTTTTCAGATCGGTTGAATATATGGCAATTTTTTTTTAATTGGACTCATTAATCCCTATATATTCCATATTCCATATGCCATATATTCTGAACAAAATTTCTCAGTTATAAATATTGTATATAATTTTTCTTCAAAAATAATAAAAACCAGTGTTTTATAGTTGCGCAAATAATTTTTATCTTCCTTTTTTTCGATCGAAATACAGGTTAAAAGTTTTCGATGAGACTAATTTTCTTACGGTGAAATGAGATCATTCCTGAATTAAATCAATACTCAATGATTAGCTAAAATGTTATGTAGTAAAAAATTTCAGAAATATTCTATATAATTCCAAAATAATAGTTATAACGAACTTAAATAACTTCTCAAAACACCATCAAACACTTAAATGCGCAAGAAATGTATAGATGGCGCCACAGTTTTGAGATATATTCCAGTTATTTTTCTTTTGCGAAAATTTAGTAATTAAACTTGATATTTTCTTTAAATTTCAGAGGGAAATAGAATCAGCATACACTTTGGATACCACACAGATTCAGTGGTGCATCCAGAATTGCGATTTGGAGGGGACTAGCATATTTTAGAGGCAGTGTTATAGTTGTAAAAAAAAATGCAAGCGTCGTAAACTGGAAAGTTTTGGTTGGTGTAATTCTGAATGCTTTTAAAATGTTAAATAATGAAATACTGTACTGTACTAATATATACTTTTGTTTTTGCGATTTTTTTTTGTGTGTTTCCGTATTTGGATAATTTTAAAGTGTGTTTGCAATCAAACAATTTAAAGTTTTATTATTAAATTATCAAAATATTATAAAGGTTAAAGTGTGCAAAAAGTTGCACTGGATCTTAAATTTATAATTAAGTAAATAGTTTTTTTTTCTAAAGTAAATCTTAAAAACATCAATTAATTAGTTTACTTAAGTATAATTAAGTAATTAATGTTTATAATTAAGTAAATTTTAAACATGCTATAATTTCGAATTTCATAATAAAATTTAAAAAAGAGAAAAAAAAATGTGCGACAAAATTAATATCTTTTTAAAAATTCCGATTTTTTAAGGATCTATTAAAAAATAATTATATTCTTTCATAATTAAAAAAAAATAATATCTAGTCTAATCTGGGAGAGGCTTCAGCCCCCTTAACTCCCCCAGTAGGTGTGCCAATGCACTAGTTTCAATATAAATAAATAAATCATGTTTAATATACGTGAGTTTAGAAAATTCTGATTGCGAAATATGTGGATTTGTCCTTGAAAGATTATATTATACCTTTTAAATGGAGAAATATGCAAAAAATGGAAAATTTTCTGGAATTTACGGAAGTAAATTTATATTAAAATACGTAAATTGGCGTCCCAATTGGCAATATAATTTCCATATTGTAATGGTTATTTTTTACAGTGTATAAAGCTTACAAAAAACAGTGAACAATTGATTGCCTATAGCAAAACTTGCAGGGTGATCAAAAATGGATGCGATTCAGATGTTTTAAACGTCTTAAATTCAGACATATACACGTGTCTTAAAAATTAAGACACTTTAAAATGTCTGAAAATTGAACACTCCAGTTTCAGACACTTATGTGTCTGAATTTCAGACATTTCAGTTTACAGTGTTTATACCATGATCATATAGTTAGACACTTAAGTGTCTTAATTTCAGGCACCTATGATGTCTGAAATTCCATATTCAGACACTTAAGTGTCTGAATTACTCTTTCAGTCACATATGTGTCTGAATTTAAGACGCCCTTATTTGCAGTGCATGATTTGTGCCCCCATACGTCATTTTGACGTCACAAGAAATGGGGATATAAATACAGTGCTGGATCATTTCACTTTTCACGAAATCCTGATTAATGCCCCCATGATATATGCCCCCACATCTGAAAGGGACACAAATCCAGTGCTAGAGAAATTTCCTTTCGTTGAGAGCCTGATTAACGTCCCCATGATTTAAGTCCCCATACGTCATTATTTTGACGTCACAAAAATGGGGGCACAAATCCAGTGCTCGAGCATTTCACTGTTGACGAAATCCTGATTAACATCCCCATGATATATGCCCCCATATCAGAAGGGGACACAAATCCAGTAATGGAGAATTTTCCTTTCATTGAGAGCCTGATTAATGTCCCCATGATTTATGCCCCCATACGTCATTTTGACGTCTTAAAAAATGGGGGCACAAATCCAGTGCTGGAGTGTTTTACTTTCGACGAAATCCTGATTAACATCCCCATGATATGTATCCCCATACGTCATTTTGATGACGTCAGAGTAGATGGGGACTTAAATCAGGGGGCATAAATCCAGTGTTAGAGCATTCTATTTTCTCAAGAATTCCTGATTTACGACCCCATGATATATGTCCCCATACGTCATTTTTACGTCAGAACAAAGGGGATTCAGAGTTCGTTCAGGATTGGCCACTAGAGTTCTGCACGGGCAAGAATTTCCAGCCTGATCTCGGCCCAGTGTAAAAATTAAAAGTTCGACCCGGGACAGGCGCGACCCGTGACAAAATGAATTAAATCAAGTCCGATCCGACCCATTCAATTTCTACAGAAAATCCAATTTTACAAAACACACAATTAACGATTCTTTTAACCACTTAACAGTCACATTAAATTACGGTTTAAAAATTGAAATTGCTTAATGGCACCACTTTTTTGAAAAAGAAATGTTCATGTTATTTAATGACAAGTAAAATGATACCATAATAAAGCCAGTTACACTATTTTACAAAACTGATGGGAATCAATCAATATGAATAAAAAACACAGCCCATGAATATCACGGCAGCGGGGATTAAAGGGTAAAAGAAGATTGGATATATATTTTGGGTGAAATTTTACCTGTACTAGAGGGCTCAGCCACTGCGAGCTGTGCTCGCCAACCCCCGTTCAGACTTTGAAGCTTTTAAAAACATGGTAATGTGCTCTATTTTACAAATATTAGCAGGTTACGGAAAATTGAATGATATTATTACGAATGGCGATTATCTTCTGCAATCGGGTTGCCACGCTTTTCCGTGTGAATAGTGTATTTTTCTTTTACCATGGCCTCATCCATCGCTATCACAACATATGGCGGCTATTTTTGGGATTGATAATTAAGATCAATTACACATTTTAAAATCAGCTTGCACAAAAGGGTAAGGTTGAAAATTCTGATGTCTCTAGCACTTTTATAACGATGCTATAGAGTATAGACAATGTTCATCCTTTGATATCGAGATTAAAAAACACCGTCTTCTTAGGAATAGCATTCAGAACTACGGTATTGAAAACATTTTTTTTTTTTTTTTTAAATTTTCCGCTTATATTTTATCTTTTGATTTAGTTTCTGATATTTTCAGGAACAGGTATACCTTATGCATAAAATCTTTTTTATATTTTATTGAACCATCATACACATTTTCATGTTATTTTTTAAATTTTATATTGTTTATTTGGTACTTTTTCACTATAGGGGCCTTGGCGAAATAGAGAAATGGTGGCAAACTGGCCACCCTGGTGTTTCTGCGTCAACGCGCCATTTGCGCCCATAGATTGCTATACAATATATTATTGTTACAGTGACCTGTACCTACCCTTAAAGTTTGTACCATGAATTCATGATCACCCTATATATATAAATAAATTCATATATAAACAAGTATAAAAGTTCATTAGTTTTTTTTAATAATTTTTTATATCATTTGGCAACAAATCTCATTTTCTGAGCCCGAATTACGCCAAGCTTTTTTAAAAAAGGCCAAGGCCCCCTAAATGGAAAAGTACTGTTTATTTTTATTAATAAGTATATACGAGTTTACAATATACATACATTTAACGTCTGAATTTGAAACTTTTAAAAGACTAAATAAAATAAATAAATAAGACAGACTTGATTGCAGTTAAAAAGTAAAATTTATAAAAAGTTAAAAATACTGAAAATGTATGAAGTAGAATCAGTAAACGTTTCGCCAAGGCAACTCGCAATGCCTCAAAGGCATATACACGACTTTTCTGATATGTATTTATCGAATAAGAATTCGTACAAAATAAATCGAAAATATTTTGGGCATAAATTTAAATGTTTCTAGGCTGCATCAAGGAATGAAATATACAAAGAAATTTGTTAGCAACATTTTTTTTTTCTTTTTTTACACCAAGTGATTCCCAATGTGACGTCACATGTTCATAAGAAAATCGTTTTAAATGAATAGTTTTGAAATATGACGTAATTGTCGCCATTAAATGCATTTCACATGTACATTATTATAAAGTTTTTTTCTCTTTTAAAATTCACGTTTAAAAATATTTTCAATTTAAAAATGTTTTGGAATATCATTATTTGAGCTTTTTAAATATGACCAAATTTTAATCATGAAAAGTTTTACAAGCGTAATAATTTAATTATTTTAAGCATTTTACATATGACGATATTTATCCTTTCGGCATTTTACATATGACGTAATTTTTCCCATTAAGTGCGTTTCTCGCAAAATAATTAAAATATTTTCAAAGTTTCTTATTTTTTTTCATGATTCACGTGTAAATACAACTTTTTGACGCAATTTTCCCTATTTCCTATTTTTAACACGTGGTCATTTAATTATTATTTTCATTTCTATTTTTAGTAGTCGCATGTTAATTAATTTTTATTTGAGAGAAATGTATACTTGTTTGTGCTGTTTTGTCAATTGGCATCAGTATAAAACAAGTCGGTAAGTGTGATCACAAATCGCACAGAGGGTTTCGTTTAATATTCCTTTCAAAACGCCCAGTACATTTATCGCCATTTAACCCCTTCTAAATTATGGTAAACCCTCCCTATCTATGGTATCTATGGTATCTATGGTAAACCCTCCCAAACTATCTTAAAAGTTTCAAACAGATCGCCTTGTTATATTTCCTAATTTTGTTCGCGCCCCTCCTCAAACCCGAAATGTGACGCGTCATTCTTTTTTATGGTTTTTATTATGTTTTATAAAGTATCTTAAAATTTAAAACAGATCGCGTTGTTAGGTTTCCCAATTTTAACAAAATCGCGTTCTGTTAGTTCCAAATTCCACTACCAGGGAGCGCACTCTATTCTTAACAAAACTGTATCTGAACGAAACTCCGTTAAATAACCTATCAGTAGATATAATTACTGGAGGGGTGGCGGTCTTAAGCAAGAATTTGAGATACTTACTGAAATTACTATTCGAAAATAATGATAACTAAACTTTTGACATTTTTATATTAAATAAGTAGCATTTATCTCAAGACTCGGTCAATAAACCGTCATAAAATGGTAAAAAAAGTTAAGTTAAGAAAAAAATTAGCGTCCTTCCACCCCCCTCCCTATGAAATTTCTCGCGCCATTCTTTTAAAAACTTTTTATTATGTGTTATAAACTATCTTAAAGTTTGAACAGATCGCCTTGTTGGATTTCCTAATTTTAACAAAATCGCGTTCTGTTAGTTCCACATTCCAACACCAGGGAGCGCACTCAATTCTTATCAAAACTGTATCTGAACGAAACTCCGTTAAACAACCTATCAGTAGATATAATTACTCGAGGGGTGGCGGTCTTAAGCAAGAAATTGAGATACTTACTGAAATTACTATTCGAAAATAGCGCTAACTATACTTTTGACATTTATATTTATAAGTAGCATTTATCTCAGGACTCCATCAATAAACCGTCATAAAATGCTAAAAAACGTTAAGTTAAAAAAAAAAAAACATTTGCGTCACCCCCCCCCCTTCCACTCCACGAATTTTATCGCGCCATTCTTTTAAAAACTTTTTATTATGTGATAAACTATCTTAAAGTTTGAACAGATCGCCTTGTTAGATTTCCTAATTTTAACAAAATCGCGTTCTGTTAGTTCTACATTCCAACACCAGAGAGCGCACTCTATTCTTATCAAAACTGTATCTGAACGAAACTCCGTTAAACAACCTATCAGTAGATATAATTACTCGAGTGGTGGCGGTCTTAAGCAAGAATTTGAGATAATTTCTGAAATTACTATTCGAAAATAGCGCTAACTAAACGTTTGACATTTTTATCTTAAATAAGTATCATTTATCTCAGGATTCCGTCTATAAACTGTCATAAAATGGTAAAAAACGTTAAGTTAAAAAAAAAAAAAAAAAAAAAACATTTGCGTCCCCCCCTCCCCCCACTCCCCGAAATTTCTCGCGCCAATCTTTTAAAAACTTTTTATTGTGTGTTATAAACTATCTTAAAGTTTGAACAGATCGCCTTGTTGGATTTCCTAAAATTAAACAAAATTGCGGTCTGTTAGTACCACATTCCACCACCAGGGAGCTCTCTTTATTCTTAACAAAAGTGTATCTGAACGAAACTCGTCTGTACAACTTATCCGTAGACACATTTGTCGAAGGAGTGGCGGTCTTAAACATCGATTTCAAATATTTGCTGAAATTACTATTCTAAAATAGTAGTATCAATACTTATGACATTTTTAATATTAAATAAGTAATATTTATCCCATCCCGCCCTCAAAAAAACGCACGCAAAACGGTAGAGAATGCTACAGTTTAAAAATGTCTTAAGCAAGAATTTAAGATATTTTCTGAAATTACTATTCGAAAATAGTGGTATCAACACTTATGAAATTTTTATATTGAATAAGTCACATTTATGCTGTATTTTTAAAAATGTGACACCGTTCTGAACGATGCTACTATAAAAAATCATGTGACTGCCTTTAAAAATAAGCATTTAATAGAAATAAACCAATTAGTGAAACAATAAATAATAGCTTGTAATCCTTTGACGAAAATTCGCGTTTTTTCAACTGCCATTTGCCGAAAACCGTATTTTTTTTCCGCGATCATTTGACGAAATATGCATTTTTTTCGCAATCCTTAAAATAAATTCGCGTTTTTTAAATAGTCCTTTAACGAAAGTCACGTTTTTTCCAAGATAGTTTTAGAAATTCGCGTTTTTCCGCACTCATTAAACAAAATTCACGTTTTTTCCGCGATCATTTGACAAAATTGCATGTTTTTCGCGATCCTTCAAATATATTCGCATTTTTTCAATGGCCTTTCTAAGAATTTTGCGTTTTTTCCGTGACAATTTTACGAAATTCGCGTTTTTTTGCTATCCTTTGAAGAAACTCGTATATTTTTTTCATTTATTTGACGAAATTGGGGTTATTTATTCGATCATTTGATGAAATTTGTGTTATTTCCGCGATCTTTTGACGAAATTTCAATTTTTTCAATGGCCCTTTGACGAAATACGTGTTTTTTCTCTGTAATATTATGAAATTCGCGCTTTTTCCGCTATTCTTTGGCAAAATTAGCGAATTTTTATGCGAACAACGGACGAAGTTGATTTTTATTGCGACCATTTGTCAAAATTCGCAATATTTTTCAGTGATTTTTTTTTTCAGAATTTTCGGACAGATAACCGATTTTTTAAAATTTTCGGAACAGAATGCATTAAATTTTCTGAAATTTGAAACAGAATCACACCTGATTAAAATTGCGTCATTTAGGAAATGCTTGAAGCATTTTTAAATATGAAATACTTATGCATTATTATTTTCTTTAACAATTTTTTTGTGTGTGTGTGTGCAAAAAAGTTACATATTTTATTTCAGAACGCGCTATATGTACGTAGAAAGAGCTTGCTACTTGTCGGTTATAATTTATAGTGCTGTTAAATAAAAAGAGAAAATTCTTATATTGAATGTCACCAATCCAGACCCCCCCCCCCCCTTCTCCCCGGTCTTAAAGAAACAGAAGTGTATGAAATAGTGTGTGGGAGGCTATTATCTAGGTCTAAAAAATTAAGAAGGGCGTGGTGGGCATGTACTTCTAAATAAATTAGCAAACTTTTTTCCGATATACACGAAATTTCTACTTAAATTCGACCTGAACCCGGCAAGAATTAATTTCGTCGATCCGAAACCAAAATATTAAACCTCAGTGGCGTAGTAGACAGCACGACTTATTACCACCCAGCAGATCCAGAGTTTGGTTCCAAGCTAAGCAAGATTTATTCAACCTTCCATCTCTTCGGGGTCAATAAAATGTGCACGAAGCTTGCAGACACTGGGGGTCCCGCGTTAGGCTGACAACCTGATCGGGGCTCTTTCTGTATATCACCTCGGGGTCCACGGTGAAGAAAACAAGTTTAGTACAGGCTTTGATCCTTAATGAATCATAAAGCAACTGGTTTAGTTTAAGTTAGAAACCAAAATATTTGAACTCGACGTGAAAAAATTAAGCCATATTTTAATACAATTATGGAAAAGTAATATACAATGATATCATTAATATGAGTTTTACCTTTTTTGTATAAAATTAAATACATTATAAACCCATTAATATTCATACACAGCTTATTATTATTATTATTATTATTATTAATTATTTAGGACTAGGACATTTTTGAAAAATCAGGTTGACCCGGATTCCACACAGAAAGAGTCAAAACCTAACTTGAAACATTTAAAGTCAACGCAACACACAACGAAAACAACTAATGGCAATCTGATGACTCGAGCCGGGCTCGGCAGTATTGATATTTTCTGAAGATTTGAACAAAGCTGAACTTCATTTATCGAAGAACGTCCCAAGCTTTAAATTTTTTCTCGAGATTCGTCCCGTATTTCATTCTTTCCGAGCCGTATCAATTGAGATTTTTTCCCCTTACTAGTAATACCATGGGAACTTTCATTCTTAATTAGTGTAAAAAGGGAATGATAAAGAAACATTTCTTTGTTGTATTTAATTATTTATATTTTTACTTTTTTAAAATAGTTTAACGTGTTGGTTAATCACGTGAAAGACACTTTAACAAAATACTGTGAATGACTGATTTTTATTTTTAAATATTACATGTATTCAAATATTATTTTGGAGCCTGAGTAAAATCTTGGGCATTTAGATGGATGTTTAAACATACAAATAGCTTTAAATAATAAAACACGTTTTGTCATTTCAATTAACAAAATTTTTCATATTTCGTTTTCAATTTATTTACTGTTGGTAGTAAGTAAAAAAGAAAAAAAAAACAATGCGCCAAATTCAAATTATAAAACACTGAATACTGAACACAGTAACTGTAACAAAACTTCACACTTTATTAAGGTGATAGACAGTGTCTAAGTAAAAAATTTTGAAAATGTATAACGCATTTATGAATCCTTTTTCAGCAATTACCATCTATAGTCAGAAAATATCCGACTTCTTTTGTGCAGCAAGAGTATGATATATATGGGGCATTCTCACAATCTTTTGACTTTTGAGTCCCTGAATAATAATTTTTATTTTAGTACATATTCTTGTGTTTTCTTTCATATCATATACTGGGGGAACATCCCGCTACATGATGGCATAACAATATTAACGAGATAAATAAGTTTTGGACGATGTTGGGGGTCCAAATACCAGGAAAATTCCTGTACCGTCCCGTGTCCCTGATGTTGATTTTTAAGTTAGGAGCTGTCTGTATAAAATTGTTTCAATAAAAGTAATTCGATGCAATTTTTTTCCGAAACTGGGACAATTGTTTTATATAAATTTGTAGCAAAAAATTAAACTGCACACATTTTTAGGGTTGTTATTATTTTTTAAACTATGTCCCTGGGTTTTAGATTCCTTACCGTCCCTCTTCTAAAATTATACAGAAAATCACTTCAGATGCAGCCACATAATTTCTTTTAAGCTTTTTCTGATGCAGAAGTATGCTAGAGAAAGAATATCTAAGATTCTTTGACAGGAAATTTACTGCAGAATTTAATTCAGCATTTAAATATCAATTTCAAGCATCGTGGCTTTATTGGTAGTCTTGCCGTCCCCAAGGTTTATTTCTGCACTTTTCGAGGTAAATTATTATTATTATTTTTTAATCCAATGTAAATAACTGTTTCTAAAAATCACTGAACATTGTGACTATCACTTAGTCTTAACATGATTTGTCTAAAAACAGTCGTAATTTTCCTTACCGTCCCATCTTTACCATCCCTTTTTTTTTCCATTACCGTCACTTTTTCCCTATACCATCCCCTTTTCTTTCCGACAATGTTATACCAAAAGTTTGTACTAAAAATACTACATTTTTGTTATTTCTTATTTGAATGTTTTGTGGGTACTATGCAAATTCATTATAAGTAAAAATTTAGAAGAAAATAGAAAGTTAGAGGGGTAAAATGGTAAGGAAAATTAAACTTGCAAGTTTAACTTAAACCTCAGTTAAATAAAAAAAATATCGCTGCTGACCATTTTTTCTTTATTCTGAATCATTACGGTATTTGTCTATCAGATTAAAATGTTATTTTAGTAAGTTTAATTTCACCAGATTTTTATTCCCGAAAGTCAAAAGATTGTGAGTATGCCCCATATCTATCTGCTATCTATCTATTTGTATGTATATATATATGTATATATATATATATATTTATATATACATACAGATTACAGGGCTTAATTTATAAAAAAAAAAAAAAAAAAAAAAAAAACACCTGATCTCTAATTTTCTGTACTAATAAAAAATTTCGTTGCAACAACCTCCCCTCTCCTTGCACCTGTATTTTTTTTAATTTCAAATAGTATGCAAAATTTAAAGCAATTTCATACTCGGAAAAAAATGTATATATACACTCGTACATATAAAATATATTTTGACTATATCTAATATTCCTTTACATAAAACATAATCTAATAAATAAAGAGAAAAAAAATTTAAATCAGGGAGTGGGAAATTTTCAAAAATCCCATTACTTTATATTGACACAACATTCAGGGCTTCTGTGAGCATTATTTACAAACTTAATATTTCAAATTCCGATTAACATTTAAATATTGGTTAAAATTAAGAAATACTGGAGCTCTTCCTATGAGCTTCAATGCAAATTAAACACCGCGAGTAACTAAAAAGTTGATCTTTAAAAATATTTTACAAACATGAACAAAAAGTAGTAAGTAAACAACACACAACCACAAGTAAAAACGGCGGATACAGTTGCGAATAATTCCGGCATTCCTCGTCGCCATTTGAAAACAACTGACACAGAAAACCATTGAGTGTAGATTTGTGAGCACTAGATAGAAGCATGCACCTATGTGTGCGACACGCTACATCAAATATGTAAGGCCTTTGGAAGAAAGACTCAAAGGATTGTAAATCGGAGGAACAGGAAAATGTAATTTAGGCTTCCACATTTTGGAAACGCTGTTTCGCAGGGCTCCGAAGCGCATTATCTATGAGGTGAGGTGAATTCCTACCAACTTTTAAATAATCACTAAAAGCTAAGAAGTACTAGAGCTGTTCTTCGGTAAGCTCCGGCGAAAATTAAACACTATATATATATATATATATGAATATATATATATATATATATATATATATATATATATATAACAGTATGTAAACAGTTATTTCAGCTTGGAAACGATTTTTCAAAGGGTTTTTCACAGTTGAAAAATCCACTTAATCAGTTTCCACCAAAATCCGAAAATGTACTTGAATTATTTTGTGCAGCCTTGCGTAATGTTTATAAAATGTAGACACACCAAATGACATGGAAAAAAATGGATAAATTTTAAAAAGCATGCCACAATTGAAAACGCAATATCAGCAGTTATTGCTCATAGACACTACTGTAACCGAATACATTTGTTCGTCTCCGTATTTAAAAAAAAAAAAAAAAAAAAAAAAAAAAAAAAAAAAAAAGAATGTAAATGCTATGCACACCACACCATATTCTACAGTAAGCAATGTGTAGTGCGCATCTGTCATGTATGTCAGTTTCATTACGTTTGAAATAGTATAGCGTAATTAAAATACACTGCAAACGAATTTTTCTTATAGACCATAATGTAATGGAGTTCTTTTCTGCAGCCCTGTACATGAACTGTATAATTTATACATAAAAAGTAATATTTAAAAAAAAGTGCTAAATATAAGAAAACATACTGCAATTGAAAACTCATTTTCAGCAATTATTCCTCATAGACAGTACTGTAACCTAATTATTTTGTGAGGTTCCAAAAATGAACGATATTCCATTCTTGTGAGTACCTGTAAATGAATGACAAATACTATGCGCACCATATTTTATAGTAGACATTTTGTAATGTACTTCCTTGTTATATATCAATTTCAGTATGTTAAAAATATTATAACATCACTAAAATGCACTAAAACGATCATTTCCCATTGACCGTAATGTAGTGGAATATTGAGCGTCTCTGTAAACGAAATATAAATGACGCACATTTCATTTCCAAGTCCGAACATGCCATGGTAAACCTCAATACGCTTCTATGAGAGTATGGGAATGAATTCCTAAATACTTTTCTAGGATGTCAGCGATTTTATATCAGTTGATTTAAATTAGCGATTAAATTATGATTTTAATCAACTGATTTTTTTTAAAATCATTGATTAAAATAATAAATTTTCTAAATGTCTAAAATGACATAAAAAGTAATTAAAATCTAAGATGAATATAATTTGGAAAGTTTCTACAGGTATTTTGACTTGGTAATAAGCAAAAAAAAAAAAAAAAAAAAAAAAAAAAAAAAAAAAAAAAAAAAAAAAAAAAAGGCTTTAAATATTTGCTTCTAATCTTAATTTCTGAGTATTATAAAAAAATAAGTACAATAAGTTTCTAAAAAGGATAGTTTTATATGACATTAAGAAAACATTTCATTTAAAATATTTAAATGTATAATTTGCAATGTCATAATTTTCTTGAAGTAATCAAATAAATCATTCGTTTATATAAAATAAGCATAGCAGTATAATAAATTTCTGCAAGTAAAAGAATAAAATAGCTAGAATCTTTTTTTTTCTTATTCTACATATGCAATAATAAATTTACAGCAAATATTGGAGCAAAAGAAGAATGAAAGAATGACATCTGCTCAACAGTTAATGTAAAAGGATGTATAAGAGAAAAAGAACTAATTAGTATACAAAAGTTAAGCACAACAAGAGCTTCTTCAGTATAGGTTGACTTTATTTTTTCTTTTTTTTCTTTTTTACTTTGTAACTCATACACGGCAAAAAAAAAAAAAAAAAAAAAGGTATTGAAAAGGTAGCAAAACTTTTTTCTTAAAAATGAACCATTGAAAGCTAATATTTCCCGCTGGGATGTGATATTGCTATTATTTAATATTTTGAGGATTTCGGATATTCTTATATTTACTCTGTATGAGTGTAAGAATATATTTAACTCATTTTCATAAATTTTTTGGTTAGCATACACATACAATTGTGTAAGTTTATATTTAGATGATTAACAGTAATTTTTTCAAGTACAAATGTAAAACGAGTTGCAAACAATATTATTTGTTATTTTATTATTTATATATAATTATTATATATAATTTTATTATTTGTGCTACTAATGAAATTACTTATTTGCAGGTTTTATTAATTTTCTAATTTACTTACTTTTTCCTGTAGGACACTTTTTAAGGGGCCCTTTTGAAATTAGCAAAATGTGCCTGCCCCTTTCGAAATTGGGAAAATGCACCCTGCCTTTTTGAGAAATAGTGAAATTCACCCACAGTTGTAGCCAGAGATTTCTTGTAAAAAAAAACTTTCCCATTCCACAGTATTTCTAAGTCCGTGTGCCCAAGACATTGCAAAAATAATAGGACTTTATTTCTTTAGAGAAAAAAAAAAACAGGATATTATTAAAGCATGTTGTTATTTAATTGTATTTTTCAATTTGTAATTAATAAAATTATTAAAAATTAATGACACATTATTTATCATACTAAAAAATTATACACTTTTTTTTTTTCTGATATCGTTACTAAACACATTACTACTAATATATTACCTCATGGAATAGTGCTGTTTTTTGAACTAGCATCCTGCTTCGTTTTCTTTCTAGAATGAATACTAAATTATTAATTATCATTTTAGTAATTAAAGCATAAATGTATATTACGTTCCTAATTAGAGAGTTAATTCTTTAATAATTATTAATTTTAAGTAGTTTTAGTAATTAAATATTAAATTCAGTTATTAATAATTTTAATATATAAAAATATCACTGGTATTTAATATGGTTTTACATAATTATTGCAAAATATTAATGTATATAATGTTATTGTATGCTATTAACTAATGAAACTACTAATTTGCAGTTTTTATAATTTCTGTACCTAGTTACTAAATAATAATTATAATTTTATTCAGGCCGGTGAGAAGGGGGGGGGGGGCGACACAGAGGGCAACTTCCCAGGAGCCCGGGACCAAAGGGGCTCGGTTTCAGATGGAAAAAGTACAGGAATTTTATACTATTCCAAATCTTATCTTGCTCATACTTTTTTCCTTTGCAATCTGAAATACATTTCTTAGAAGCGTAGTTTAGAAGATTTCCGACAAAAATCACAGGAAACACCCCCACTGAGAGAACTAAAAGCTGTAAAATAGTTGATCACGTTACTACTCAAGTTACCATAGTACAAATAGCTCGCAACTTCCTGCCTTCCTGAAAAATGACCAGATCATACGGAGATATGCCTACGCCTTGAGGCAATGTCGCAAAAGTATTGTTTCCTCTTACCTCTCTTCCCCCGCGGGTATTTAGGTATCATCAGGTAATAAGCTTTCAGTGAATGTCTAATTGGGATTTTTTTTTTTTTTCTAAATTGCTGGTACATAGGCTCGGGTACGCTGGGCACGGGTCACACGGACAATAGAATTCTCCCCCAGCTTTAAATTCCCCTAAGCTACGGCGTCCGAGTAGGGTTACTGTATTAAGCAGTTTATCCCTTATTTGGCTAACTGAATATTATTTATTATATAGAAAATAATCAACATGTAGGATTGGTCCCACCAGAACACGAATTGGAAAAGAAAATCGCGTACAAAATAAATATTTATTTTAAAAATTGTACCTTCTCTCTATTAATAAATATTTCATGTTTATTAATATACTGGGCAAGAACAAGTTCCAAAAAAGATTTATTTAAGATAATCTTCAATTAAAAAAAATATTATTGTTTAGATGTACTTGGGTTACATGATATAGAATTGTATGCAACAAGTAAAATACAAGTATTTTGATTATGATTTTATTGAAATGAATATTACAGTTTTCTGTTTTGAAAATTTGATACATCTAAAATTTATAATATGTATATATATATATATATATATATATATTGGTGTGTGTGTGTTTACAATTGTCAAGAGAATAAAAAAAAAGATGCTTAAATTATTTAGAAAACATAACTTTTTATTAGTTTTGTTTTTGAGAAAAAATTTCAACGTCTGGTTTTTGTAACATATAGTTATATAGACTTTTTGTGCATAATTCTAAGAGAATTATACATAAAATTTGAATATGTCAAATAATTTGTAAATTTTAATAATTCTAAGAGAATTATACATAAAATTTTAATATGTCAAATAATTTGTAAATTTTAATAACTTTTTTAGCAATTTTGTTTTTTAAATTTTCTTTTAACTCATTTAATATGTTTTATAATACGCTATATGAATCCCTTTTATTCCACATTTAGTAAGAGAATAAGTAAAAACTAAGTGCGTTACGTAATTTGTAAATTTTAATAATTTTTTAGCAATTTTGTTTTTAAATATTTCCTTTAACTCATTTAATATGTTATATGTATACCCTTTTTGCCAAATTTAATACGAGAATAAGTAAAAACTAAGTGCGTTAAGTAATTTAGAAACTTTAATATTTCTTTAATATTTCTAGGGTTAAAATCAGGCATTTTTCTCCAGGGGGAATTTTTAAAGCTCCTGTGGTTGCAGGGAAGATTTGCACTTAAACTACATTAATAAGCATTCAACTCAAGCAAAAACTTTCAGAAAGATCCCCCCCTTCCACACACACACACACACACAAACACGCACATGCACACACCAAAGCCATCTCCTGAATTTATCATTGAGCATTTTTGTTTTGAAATATTGTTAAAATATGCTTTACATCAAGGAAACAAATAAAGTACTGTGATCTATAATAAAACAGTTGAAAAGTTACATTGCAGCAATGCAGGTTTTACTCTGGGAGTGGGGCTTGTGGAGATGACTGTTTATATTTTTTATTTATATTTGACATATTAGAGATGGTTATTTAGTAGAAATTTGGATTTAAAGAAAATGCACATTTTTTTAACCTTGGTATGTCTTATGCCATAACAAAAATATTGATTAATAAAAAAAAAAAAAAATGTGTGTGGGAGGGGAGGGGGAAGGCTGCAGTAAATTTACGTGTACTGTATTATGTCTGTTCCGTATTATTGATTGTTCAATATATCAGTTTATATAAATATATTCTTTTTATCAGACGTATAGGAATATATTTTATAAGGACCCCGTCTTTTTTAGATTTTAGAAAAACAGAGCATAATTTTTATTTATTTCATCAGGTCAAAAAGTAACAACTATTATTGAAATAAAATATTCCAGTTTTAAAAAGCTTGTAAATTATTTATCAAAATAATTTTATTGTGGTTGCAAGGAATTAAATAAAAAATCCGACAAAATGGATAATTGAAACTAATTTTAAAGATATGCTTGCCATGAAAAGGCAGGTTTACTGTATGTAATGGGCCTTTCACTATTTAATAAGGTCTTATTCTAGGTATATGTAATAATACTTATTTTCCCTAAATGAAATGATAAAAATTATTTTTGGCTAAATCATGAAAACTTTTGCTCATAAAAAATATTCAGAAATTAACATAATACTTGTTTGAACAAAATTGCTTTGATTCGTACTTTATCATATAAGACATTCCCCTTCATTTAATTTTTTTATTTTATCTTTCAAAAAGGGTAACTTTTATTTGCTTTAAAACTAATTTAATTTCAGATTATTAAGTCCAAAATAATAAACATAAATAAAACAAGCAAAAAGGAAGGGGGGGGGGGGGAAGAGGTAGAAAAAAGTTCTAATATCACAGAGTACAAGAGTAATTTTTATATAATTTAAAATTAATTTAGTTTGAAAATATTAAGTTATATAAGCAATGGACATGAATAATCTAATTAGAATAGTAATTTAATAAAATAAGGTAATAGATTACTACTTTAAGTATCAATATTTACATTTAGTTACATTATTTAGATTTAAATAATGAAAGCTGACTTCACTGATATATACAATGTATGGTAAACAATACACTACATTGCATAAAAAATGAACTTAATTGTGTTTTTTTTTTCTTTCATATTTATAAAAATTATTATTTAAAAGGTAATTCAAAATGTTCACTTAAAATTTCAGTCATATACAGTGACAAATAATTACATATTGTATTTATTTATTATTGTTTGTGCAGTTTTAATGAAATAAAAACTTTATAATAAAAGTTATATTAATTATATTGTATACACAAACTTCATTGTTTTAATTTAATAACATTTTTTGTCGCAACATATTTTGACGTTGTCACGCTTACAATCAGCAGAGAGAAAATTCAGCTCAGAGCTGGAAATCTGCACGGGCCGAATTTCCAGGACCAGGCTCAGCTCAGCCCGGCCCGAACGAAAATTATCTTGACCCGGTCAGCGTAAAATTAAAAGTTCGGCCCAGGCAGATATTTTCACAGTTCAGGACCCAGTCCGAACAAAATTCAGTAAAAACGGATCTGCCCCGGCCATGAAAAAAAAAAACCAAATATAGGCCGGTCGGGTCAAGATTACAGCGTACATATTTATGGGAAATTTTTTCAGTATATTATAGATTATGTCTCTTCCAGACAAATTACACAATAGCAACCTTAATTATTACTTAGAAACTAAAGACTTTTCAGCATTCAAATAAAGATTCATAAAATAATAATAATAATAATAATAATAATAATAATAATATAGTTTAGAATAAAAGAAAAAAGATGATTAAAAAATGATAACTTTTGAAGCTGTATAATAAAAGTAGATTTTTGAAAATATTTTTTTGTAATTTATTAAGGCTGTTCTCAAATCCAAAGAAGCTACTTTCTGACACATTTCTAAATTAATTCTTGTTCAGAAATGTATAAAATGGGCAGGTGTTCTTATTCAGAAACTTCGTAATTGAATGGTGTTGTCATTTTTTTTATAAAGCAAAAAAGATCTATAAAAAATACTGTCAAAGTTGGCGTTTTGAATCAAATTTCACTAAGTGATAGCACGGGAAAGGAGAAAAACCTGTCGTCACGTGACAAGAATCGCTTATAACTCAATAAGTAATTTATTTATCAAAAAATGGAAAATAATATTCGTTTCAAATCGTTTCAATAATCAGACTTGTCATTTTTATGTAATTTGTAATTTATTCAGGCTGTTTTCAAATCCAAAAGAGCTACTTTCTGACACATTTCTGAATTAATTCTTGTTCAGAAATGTATAAAATGGGCACAAGCGTGAAACTTTCTGACACATGTACTAACTCATTTTTAAACGTAGAAGTATAAAATTGGCAGGGTTGACTATGGAAGCGATTTGGAGTAGAAATGAGTTTTCCGTTCTTTTATAAATAAATTAATTATCGAATTCTAAACAATTTTGGTCAAAACGGTTTTTCTCCTTTCTCTGGCTGTTTTTTTTTTCTTTCGGAAATTCGGTTCAAAACGCCCATCTTGATGGTATTTTCTGAAAGATCTTTTACGTTTACCAAAAACGGGAAAACACCTTTCGATTACATAGTTTCTGAAAAGCAGCACCTGACCATTTCATGCATTTCCGAACAAAAATGGATTAAAACTTGTGCATAAAGTTTCGCCTTTGTATTTGAGAACATCCATATACTCGTGAAAGTCGTATCCATTGAAAAAGGTTCATATGTTATCGGATTCATTTAAATTTTTATATCAGGCCGGTGTTTAAAAAACTGTCCTATTTCTGCAATTCAATGCTTGGCTCTTTCTCTCATCGCCAAGTAACAGACGCGAATGTCCCGTCAACTGTCCTTTCCCGTTCCACAGCCCCGTTTTAACCTTTGGGGAGGAAAACGCAGGAAAAAGTAATTATACCGTGCCCTGTGAAACTCTCCCGGTACGTACTTATTCTGTACAAACTTTTGTTTCTGTTTTTTATTTATTATTATTATTATCCTTACGTTCTTATTAACTATATCTGTTGCAAAGTATAGATACAAGCATAACAGAAAAGAAAACAAGAACAAAAAAACTGAAATTTTTGATTTTACAAAAGTTACGAGTACATACATATAAAGAAAATTACCTAAGAAATAAGTAAAAATAAAGATTTCGAATGTACACAAAATAATTATTTTCATTTCCATATTAAAGTCAGTATGATGTAGTCATCAAGACTTGATTTAAAAAATTAGAGGCCCAAAGTATAGACATTCTTGGGGCCCTCTTTGCTACTCACTTATGACGTCTTATATGAAAAACCAAAAGATCATTTTGGCTAAAATATTATTCTACGAGTAACAGGGACATGATCAGAGGACGATAGGGCGGAGAGTTGTATCGGTGCCCTAAGCTGAAAAAGGCCCCGTGAGGAACCGTTTAAGTAAATGCATATAGTACATACAGGAGATACAGAGGGCCCACCTGACCTCTGTTCGGGGCCTCCAATTTCTGCTTGTATTCCTGGTGAGTGAGGTTAAATTTAACCCATATTATGAGAGGAAAGACAAACTCGGAAAACAGAAATACTTTAGTATATTTTTATTATCCTTTAAAATATCAAAATTACATATAACTTCATTATACATGAGATTCACCATATACACAAAATTAAAAATGATATTCAAAATCAGCTGCCTTCCCCCAAAATCTCTTGATCCTATTCCTATACCTACTGAACCTGATGGAAAATAAAATTGTCATGCTCATGTTTGCTGCTTGCACAAAAATTGAAGCGTGGTATTAAAGTTGCTTCCCAATTTTCCCTAAACTCACTTGAGGACAGTTTTTTTTCTGATCTAGATTTATGATCGTGAAAAAACGACTTGGGCCCATAATCATGATAACTCGGGCCCCTACACAGCTCTATTCTTCACTTTCTATCAAAAATTATATTGATGCTGAGGTATAAATTTCATGCACAAAAACTGAATATAGTGGAAAGGATATTTTTATTGTGAGAGCGCGGAGAAATGCCCGATATGTCCAAGTAGCATAAGATGGGTTAAGGATTCGATCCCCCTTCCTTAAAAATAGGTGGAAAAGGTCCCCCCTATTCCTTCCGTTGTATATAAAAAGTAAAGTTTGAGAAAACAGTTATTTTCCTGCAGTTTTTTTCTGTTTAATTCAGAGTCAAAAGTTTTATGCAATAGACTTAAAACTTCTTTTCAGAATGAGAAATAAAGACACATTGATTTCCTGTGATGAAATGATACATCGTTCAAAGTACTTTTCCCAGATTCAAGCCACCTGCTTGTCTTGCGATTGGCGAGCTGGTTACTGAACAAGAGCTTGCTTGGTTCGAACCCAATCAGGTATGGATGTGTGTAGTGGGTCAGATTCCATTTTAATTTGAAGTCCCGGTCTGTTTAGCTCATGTGTGCAAGAGATGATCATAGCATCCCTAACCAACAAAAACAATCGCAGATTCTCTAAAAATTACTTTCATAATTATACTTAAAACTGCATAATTTTAGCCACAAGAAAGAATTTTTCATTAAAATCTTTAATTTTCACAATTATGTGCAAATCCTTTTCGTTTTGTTGCTTGGATTGAATAAATCTCTGATAAAATCACGCGCATAACAAGAGGCTTGTGCAAAGGACATTTTTTTCCACGAATTTGTCCAAGGAAAGACTAATTAAGCTAATTATAACAAAATGAAAAATCTCAGCCTCAGGTTCATTTGAATCTGTCTATGTGTATCCTTATCCAAATTTGTAGACCTCTACGTGCGATAGATTTCCCTAACCGTCGTCAACAAACAAACAAACACGCAGAAGACACACGGACAAGAAACCCTTCTTTTTTATTAATATAGATATTTTAATATAAAAAAATTGTAAGTACTTTTACTTAATGTGTGTCTATTATATTTCATAAATAATAATACAGTGTTATTCTCAGTTAGAACATCATAACAAGCATTTTAGACTATTAACCCCTTCGCAACAAGCGTCGTTTAAAGAATTTTTAATATCTTATCACCAGGGTTCTCGCTGCCACTCACCATTGCGCCAAATCGCGACAAAATGCTTCATTTGGCGAGTAAAGGAACGACTGCATTCGCCTGATTGCGAATGTTTAATGATTACTCATTTTTTTTGTGAGTGTGTGTCAGTACAGGCGACAGATTATTAGCGTTACTGAACGATTGTTGCCGATTATCATGTTCAATGGCATCGAATCATTAGTACAGTTTTCAATCTGCCTTTGAAGTATGGTTTTCAATGAAAAGCCATAGAATTCTGGAAAAAATATATTTTTTAAATGCAATATATATTTTATTGTTTATATTTAAGATTTTTCAGGATTCATTATATGTAATATCTTAAAATCCTGAGTAAACTTCGACCGTAAAGTTTTGTTTCATAATATTTTAATGAGTTAAATCGGGTATGGGAATTTTTCCTTGCTTGCGCAAGACATTAAAAATAACTTTTTTTTTTAATAGTTTATGTTGCGCATCATTGAATTTAGATGAATAACTGATGTATAAGTAGTTTATTTTAGAGTATATTGAAAGAAAGTTAGATTAAGGGGTCAAAGATCGATTTTTCAGTTTTTCACGACGAATCTATTTTACTAACATTTTTTTCATTTGGCTACTGTTTTTTATTTTTGATTAGCCAAATTGCAAACGTTCATTAAAAGTAAGCGAGATCCCTGCTTGACATGAAACAAAAGCATGAGACGAACAGAGTTTTAAGGCTTTTAGTCATACTCAGCGTCCGAATTTCCCTCACTAATGTTAAACCTCTGGGTGCATTCGTATATTTAAAATATCTCTTGAGAAAAATAATAATTTTAACTTGCTATTTTGTGTATGCTTCTTAAAGGAAGTCTCTTTTTAGCTCACAGGCTATCAACGCCTGAGAGCTAATGTGCCCGCCCGTTCTGTATGTATGAATGCATGTATGTATGTATGTACGTAACGCAATAACTCTTGATAGAAACATCCGATTTGCTTCAAAAATTTTTTCTAGGTTCATTGTGATAAGGCGCTTCCCTGATTAGTTTTGGGAGTTCATTCGTTAAGGATAAAGGTGGAAAAACGGGGTTAGTCCAACCCCTTAATTCAGATAAATGGCTTTTTCATGCAGAATCATTCGATTTGCTCCGAATTTGATATATCGGTTTATTATGTTAAGAAACTTCCCTGATTAGTTTTGGGGGTTCATTGGTTAAGGATAAAGGGGGGTTAGTCCACCCCCTTAATTCAGATAAATGGGTTTTTCATGCAGAATCATTCGATTTGCTCCGAATTTGGTATACCGGTTTATTATGTTAAGGAACTTCCCTCATTAGTTTTGGGGGTTCATTGGTTAAGGATAAAGGGGGAAAGGGGGGTTAGTCCACCCCTTTTAATTCAGATAAATGAGTTTTTCATGCAGAATGATTCGATTTGCTCCGAATTTGGTATACCGGTTTATTATGTTAAGGAACTTCCCTGATTAGTTTTGGGGGTTCATTGGTTAAGGATAAAGGGGGAAAAGGGGGGTTAGTCCACCCTCTTAATTCAGATAAATGGGTTTTTCATGCAGAATCATTCAATTTGCTCCGAATTTGGTATACCGGTTTATTATGTTAAGGAACTTCCCTCATTAGTTTTGGGGGTACATTGGTTAAGGATAAAGGGGGAAAGGGGGGTTAGTCCACCCCTTTTAATTCAGATAAATGAGTTTTTCATGCAGAATTATTCGATTTGCTCCAAATTTGGTATACCGGTTTATTATGTTAAGGAACTTCCCTGATTAGTTTTGGGGGCTCATTGGTTAAGGATAAAGGGGGGTTAGTCCACCCCCTTAATTCAGATAAATGGGTTTTTCATGCAGAATCATTCGATTTGCTCCAAATTTGGTATACCGGTTTATTATGTTAAGGAACTTCCCTCATTAGTTTTGGGGGTTCATTGGTTAAGGATAAAGGGGGAAAAGCGGGGTTAGTCCACCCCCTTAATTCAGATAAATGGCTTTTTCATGCAGAATCATTCGATTTGCTCCGAATTTGATATACCGGTTTATTATGTTAAGGAACTTCCCTGATTAGTTTTGGGGGCTCATTGGTTAAGGATAAAGGGGGGTTAGACCACCCCCCTTAATTCAGATAAATGGGTTTTTCATGCAGAATCATTCGATTTGCTCCAAATTTGGTATACCGGTTTATTATGTTAAGGAACTTCCCTTATTAGTTTTGGGGGTTCATTGGTTAAGGATAAAGGGGGAAAGGGGGGTTAGTCCACCCCTTTTAATTCAGATAAATGAGTTTTTCATGCAGAATTATTCGATTTGCTCCGAATTTGGCATACCGGTTTTTTATGTTAAGGAACTTCCCTGATTAGTTTTGGGGGTTCATTGGTTAAGGATAAAGGGGGAAAAGGGGGGTTAGTCCACCCCCTTAATTCAGATAAATGGGTTTTTCATGAAGAATCATTCGATTTGCTCCGAATTTGGTATACCAGTTTATTACGTTAAGGAACTTCCCTGATTAGTTTTGGGAGTTCATTGGTTAAGGATAAAGGGGGGGGACGGGATTAGTCCACCCCCCTTAATTCAGATAAATGGCTTTTTCATGCAGAATCATTCGATTTGCTCCAAATTTGGTATACCGGTTTATTATGTTAAGGAACTTCCCTGATTAGTTTTGGGGGTTCACTGGTTAAGGATAAAGGGGGAAAAGGGAGGTTAGCCCGCCCCTCTTAATTTAGATAAATGCGTTTTTCATGCAGAATAATTCGATTTGCTCCGAAGTTGGTATACCGGTTTATTATGTTAAGGAGCATCCCTGATTCGTTTTGGGGATTCATTGGTTAAGGGTAAAGGGGAGGGGGGGCTAGTCCACCCCCTTAATTTAGATAAATGGGTTTTTTTGCAGGATTATTCGATTTGCTCCAAATTTGGTATACCGGTTTATTATGATAAGGAGCTTCCCTGATTAGATTTGGAGGTTCACTGGTTAAGTATAAAGGGGGAAACGGGGGCTAATTCCCCTTCACTTATTTTTTTGAGGGGCATTATTCTTTAAAATAAATGTATATTATACAATTAGTGTGAATAGCCTGTGAGCTCAATGCCATCAATTTAGCTGGGCACTTCTCTTTTTTATTTTTCTTAGTTCTCAAAATATTTCTAAAATATCTGCTTAATTCCATATTTTGTACGTTAAAATTTGATAAGCTGTGAGTAAAATTTCCTATAAAATTAAGTGTATATTTCAGAAATATTTTTACAACGAAGAAAAAAAACATCCTGTAAGAAGTGAAAACAGAAAAAAAAAAAGAAGTTAAAATTATTAATTTCTCGAAGAGATATTTTAAATATACAAATGCATCTCTAAGCGTTTTTATCAAAATTTCTCATATCTTATTTAAAACAAAAATACTTTTACCAACGTATATGTAACGTAATAACTACGGCCCAACGTATACTCTAATTCTTAGCTACAGGATAGTGTGAAAGGGGGGAGGGCGAAGTAGGCGATTGCCCCGTGCGCGGAAATCGAGGGGGGAGGTCGTCAAATGTATACTACCAATCTCATTTTTCTTCTTTTTTAATGCATGCTATAAATAATTAACACTTTCCAACATAGTTGAAAAGTGTTTATGACTTCGGTTTGTCTAGCCGTCTGTCCACGCTCTAGCTCTCGTAAATATGCTCGGATCGCTCTTAAATTTTTGGATGTTAGTGACCTCTACTATAGCACGTTCCCTATTTCAAATGACGTTTGTAGCATGTTTAGTTCATTTACAGGGACAGTAAAAAGTTTTCCGTTACATTACGGCCAATGGGAAAAAATCGCTTCAAATGATTTTTAATGGTGTTACTCTCTTTCAAACATAGTAAAATTGATATTCATTTAAGAAGCCCACTAAAATATGTATTCTGTTGAATATACGATGCAAAGAATAGTTATTGTTCATTTACAGGGCCACATAAAAGAATTCCGTTCATAATGGTATAGGGGAAATTGTTTGCGGTGTATTTGAAAAGATTTCAGATACTATATTGTATCCGAATTACTGTATATTAGTAATGATTGCTCGAAATGCATTTTTAATTATGATATGTGCTTTTTTAGGGTTTTGTATATCTGTCGAAACCCTATTCGTCTCGCTCCTCTGTCCGTCTGTCACAGAGCCCGTTCTCAGAAACTATACATGTTGGAGACTTGAAATTTTGCATACTTATAGCTGAACACCACACATCATACGAAAAATCATAAAATTTTGAAAAAGTCGTACATTTAACCCTTTGGGCTCCCACATGTGTATTTTAAACAATTCTTTCTAAGTGAGCCCCTAATTAGGTTGGAGGCGTGAAATTTTGCATACTTATAGCTGAACACCTCGCATCAAATGACAAACCATAAAATTTTGAAAAAGCCGTACATTTAACCCTTTGAGCTCCCACATGTGTATATTAAACAATTCTTTCTAAGTGAGCCCCTATTTAGTTTGGAGGCGTGAAATTGTGCATACTTATAAACACCACATATCATACGACAAATCATAAAATTTTGAAAAAATCGTACATTTAACCCTTTGGGCTCCCACATGCGTATTTTAAGCAATTTTTTCTAACTGAGACCCTTATTAAATTGGAGATTTGAAATTTTGCATACTTATAGCAGAACACCTGAGCCCAGGCGACAAATCTTAAAATCTTGAAAAAATCTTACGTTGTTTAACTCTTTGAGCTACCACATATGTATTTTAAGCAATTCTTTCTAAGAGAGCCCCTAATTAAGTTGGAGACAAGAATTTTTGCATAAATATAGCTGAATACCTCAGACTACACGGCAAATCATAAAAATTTCAAAAAGTCTTTTATTATTTACTCTACCGGGCTCTAACTTGTGTATTTTAAGCAATTTTTCTGACCTCCGCCCTTTTCACCCGGGGAGCACTTTTTCAACTTTTGCCGACACCCCTTTGACAATTCTTTCATATTATGCACCATAGCCTTACATATTTTAGTTCCTTTTTTACCGCCAGGGGCACCTACTTATCTCGGGCGCTATCGGATAAATCCCCTCGACTAATATATCTACGGATAATATATAAAACGGTGTTTCGTTCGGATAGAGGTTAGTTTAGAATACAGTGCGCTCCTGGTTGCGAAATGTGGAACTAAGAGATTTTTTAAAAGGATAAAGTGTTTTGAAAGGAATATTAAACGAAACACTCTGTGCGATCTGTGATCACACTTACCTACTTGTTCACTATATTTATGCATACTATAAAGTGCTTATAAATGTATAATTCATATACAGAGCTACAGAAATGAATTCGTAAAGGTTACTGAGTATGAGCATAAATTGCTTAATGGTGGGTTTTAAAGGAGTTATGCATTTTTACGCTGAACTGAATTTAGTGTACTAAGAAATATTTGTAGAATATAGATAAAATAATATACAGGGCCACGCAAAGAGTTGGATACATAGCCGTCTATGGGTGATAATTTCTGGAAATGTAATTTCAGTAGTTTTATGCGTGTTTTAGTTTGAATTATATTTTAGCTAAATAGTGGCATGTAATAAAGGTACTAGATAAACTACAAAAGTATGTAGTTTTGGCTGTACATGGGCTGTACAAAAGTATTCAAATATGTTTCCATCTATTAGTATAAATTGCTGAAAGGTGAATTTCAACCTGTTATGCATTTGCTTGCTAAACTAAATTTTCCCATTAGTATATATATCAACATACAGATCGAATATTGTTCAAAAGAATTGGAATACACATTTGGCTATGGGCGATAACTACTGAAATCAGATTTTTAAATGTTTATTTAGTTATCTTATTTATCTTATTTTCCTAAGTAACGAAGTTTCGTTAAAGCTTTCAGGGAGTGTTGGAAAGTGTTTCATAATCTATGCTGTACGCATGATTTTTCTTACTTGTTATATATGTAGATAGATATAGGGAATTTTTCCCCAATGAAAGTACATACTTTTTACATTTCAAAGTTATTGCATCGTCCATTACTCCACATCCAAAAACAAATTACTGACTAAGTACAATTTTCTTGCCAACTGTTATACAGTATTGTTAGATGCATTTTTTCCACAACCATTTCCCAGATCCGCTTTTCCATAATATAACTGCAAATTTATTTTTTTTTTCTTATTTGAAATTTTTGAATTAAAAATTTTAAAGTTCCAATATAAGCGCGAAATATGTATTCAACAGAATTTATTTCTGTTTGTGCACTTCGCCAGTTTTGTGCCATCTGTCAAAGAGAGAAGTCGAAGATTGGGGTCGACAAATTTAAACTTTGGCCCAGGTGCACTTATCTGTTCGCACAGTCTGCTGAACTAATAAACTTTATATTTTTAAATCGTATATATCATAGAAGGATAATATAATATAGATACTAAAATGTATGAAAAATACTACTACTTTCACATTTAATATGCATAATTATTTTTTATTTTGGAAGATATATCCTTTACAATATTTTAAATATTTATGGTTTTCGTTCACGGTTACTTTCACTAAATCTATACATTCCCCGACACTTATTATAAACTTTGTAATAAATAAAGTTAATACCCGCTTCCTTCTCACGATTAACCCTTTCAGGAGCAAAGTACTTTTCTTCTTAAAATTTTGAAATGACAGGTTCACGGCAGGAGTTAGAAACAATTTTATTTGAAAATAAGTAAAAGCTTTTCATCAAATACAGTATAAATGCAAAATTTTATTTCAAAATTCTGGTATCAATGTGGCATTTCGGAATTCAAATTAAGTGGGATATATTATATACCACCGCCTCTCAAGGGGTTAAACATTTAAGAATAAATCTAGACCAAAAATATGCAAAGGAAAGGTTGTTTCAAATTCAATAGAGAGACTCGGAGCCCCTAACAAAACCTCGATTGGAGAGGGACCCTGGTTGAGGTCTGCACGGGCCAGAATTTCCAAACAGAAATCAGTAAAAATTTCTACAAAAAATTCACATTTTTCTTAACATACAAGTAAGATTCCTGTAAAGAAAACTGCATACATATTTATGGAATAAATTTACAGTATATATTTGAAAATTACGATGTGTTTGCAAGACAGAAAATACACAATAGCAACATTACTTAGATTCTTATAGACGTTTCAACATTCAAAAATGGATTCATTAAAAAATTAATGTAGTTTAGAATAAAAGAAAAAAAAGGAGGTTTAGAAACTCATAACTTTTGAAGCTATATACTAAAAAGTAGATTTGTGAAAATATTTCTCTCTCATTTATTAAGGCTTTTCTAAAATCCAAAAGAGCTACTTTCTGACACATTTCTGAATTCATTTCTTTTCGGAAACGCATAAGATTGGCAGGTGTTGTCATTCAGAAACTATGTAATCGAATGGCGTTATCGATTTTTTGATAAAGGCAACATATCTATGAGAATATACTGTTAAAGGTAGCATTTTGAATAGAATTTCGGAAGCGACATCACGCGAAAGAAGAAAAAAACCCGAAGCCATGACAAGAATATCTTGTATGTCGACAAATAATTTATTTTTCAAAAATGGAAAACGCTATTCTATTCCAAATCCCTTCAATAGTTAGGCTTGTCAATTTTATGCCTTTGCAGTTAAAAGTTTGTCAGAAAATGTGTCAAAGTTTCGCGTTTGAGAACCACCTTAAGGTATAATTCCAACGATTACGTTAAGGCTGTTCTCAACTGTTCTGCTTAACAAGAGCAAAACGTTTTAACACATTTACAAATTCATTTTTTAACGGAAATATATAAAATTGGAAGGCCTGACTATGGAAGCGATTTGAAATCGAAATGTGTTTTCCATTTTTTGATAAATAAATTACTTATTCAGTTATAAGCAATTTTAATCACGTAACAAAGACGTTTTTCACCCTCCCTTGGGTGATTATTCTTCTTTCACACGGAAATTAGGTTCAAACGCCCACTTTGACACTATTTTCTGAAAGATCTATTGCGTTTGAGAAAAAAAAAATGGAAAACGGAAAACGCATATCGATTACATTATTTCTAAACAACAACACCTGCTAGTTTTATGCATTTCCGAACAAAAATAAATTAAAACTTATGTCAAAAATTTGCCCTTTTGGAATTGAGAACAGGCTTAAATAAAATAGGAAGAGCACTTATTTTCTTTTACGCAAAATTTTCTTTCTCAGCAGGATAATTCAGCCAGTTAACTTTATTGGTTATAAATCTGGTGTGATATTTATGAATCATCTCAACAGAATAAAATCGCAGGTAATGGAAACGCAGAAAACGGTGGACACGTAATTACACAAGATTGACTTTTTTAACACAAATATTATAATTGGTAAATAAATCATATGAGATTTAATTTTTCGAACAGGGCGAAAAATGTCCAGGCTAGGATTCGAACCAGGAATAAACTGGCTGAAGCAGCCAGTGCTGTACCAATTATGCCATCCTGGAGAAGCTGGAATTAATAATTCACCCAGTTACCTTACTAATTATAACATATGGGCTGATAATTATGATCAGCTCAACAAAATTAAATCGCACATAATAGAAACGCCAGAAAACGCTGGACACGTAATTACACAAGGTTAAATTCTTTTAACATAAAAATTTCCCCGGTCGAATTTAAATTTTTGCACCGGGCCGGGCCAGGACCTGAAAATTCCGGTAGTGCAGATTTCAAGTGGTCTATCCTAAATGGAATCTGAATTCCCTTTGTTGTGACATAAAAATGACGTATGGGGACATATATCATGGGGTCGTAAATCAGGAATTCTTGAAAAAATAAAATGCTCTAGCACTGGATTTATGCCCCCTGATTTAAGTCCCCATCTACTGTGACGTCATCAAAATGACGTATGGGGATACATATCATGGGGATGTTAATCAGGATTTCGTCGAAAGTAAAGCACTCCAGCACTGGATTTGTGCCCCCATTTTTTAAGACGTCAAAATGACGTATGGGGGCATAAATCATGGGGACATTAATCAGGCTCTCAATGAAAGGAAAATTCTCCATTACTGGATTTGTGTCCCCTTCTGATATGGGGGCATATATCATGGGGATGTTAATCAGGATTTCGTCAACAGTGAAATGCTCGAGCACTGGATTTGTGCCCCCATTTTTGTGACGTCAAAATAATGACTATGGGGACTTAAATCATGGGGACGTTAATCAGGCTCTCAACGAAAGGAAATTTCTCTAGCACTGGATTTGTGTCCCTTTCAGATGTGGGGGCATATATCATGGGGGCATTAATCAGGATTTCGTGAAAAGTGAAATGATCCAGCACTGTATTTATATCCCCATTTCTTGTGACGTCAAAATGACGTATGGGGGCATATATCATGGGGACATTAATCAGCGTCCCCCGTCAAAATGACGTATGGGGGCATATATACAGGGGGTGGATATACAGCTCTTGAGAAAAATAAAATGCTCTGTATTGGATATGTGCCCCCTTCTGATATGGGGGCATATATACAGGGGTCGGATATACAATTCTCGAATAAAGTGAAATGGTGTAGCACTGGATATGTGTCCCTTTCGACTGTGACGTCGAAATAACGTATGGGGTCAGATATACAAGGGGTAGATATCAGGCACCTCGATTGAGCTATACCGGCTAAAGGTAGTTTCGCCGTAAAAAGGATATAGCACTCGGATTTTGATCTCGAATTACTTTAATTCATCTTTTAACTGATCCCTCAATGAAAGACAAAATCATGTGCAAAAATGAAATTCAATAACTCTGTCAATTTTTGTAGTACAGATGTCAAACTTTTTGTGTTATATGAGTTATAATATGCGTAAACTTTTACTAAATATAACTATAGGGACTGGGAGACCGTATAAAAAGTTAAATTTTGTAATTTTTATAAAATTGATTTTTTACTTTAAATAAAACCCAAACATAAATATTTGCCTCATTTGAAACGTTTATGTAATTGAAACTATATGTCTATGACCAACGGCTGAGAAATTAAAGGTCGGCGATAGATAACATATTGCACCCTATATATACATTTATATTTTTTACACATTATGATATTCACATTTTAATATTTTATGAAGGGATAATAAAATGTATAAAATCATTAAAATTTATAAATAGAAACACAATAAAGTAAATGTCGTATAAAATTTATAATATAGTAATTTCAAATTAATGTTTTCTTTTTACCCATTCTATATTTTTCACTTTTAAGACTATAACAAAGAACAAAAATAAATATAGATTTCATTCTGGAAAAAAAGAGGTACTATTTTTTACAGAAATATAATTTTAGTGGATGTTTTTATATGGACATCAAAGGAAATTGTATCAGTCATGAGTATTATACGGAAATATTTAAATATATAATGATAGAGTAATTATAATTATGACATAATCTTTCGTAAAATTTCACTTTCTGAAAGAAATAAAAAAGTAGAACAAATTAAATTAAATAAATTAAAATAAAATTGAATAATGTAGTAATCAACAAGTACGTTTGAATTCCTTTTGTATACTGACTTTATTTTCATTTCTAAGAGTGACTCCGAAAACGGAACTATGAAAACTAGAAATTGTTTTTTTTGTGCAAATATCACATCGTAAGTTGTTACATGATAAAACTTTACGTGATTTTCTCATATAGTTCCAAAATTTTTTTCAATTATGAGACTAAAGAATCTACAGTATCTAATGAAAGTAATTGTAACACAATTATCACGTAATATGTTATACATTAAAAAATATCCTTAAGTGACACAAACAAATAAAAAATATATAAAAAAAGGAAATCAAGATAATTCCTATAATATTCTGAAAAACTATATATTATTGTGCTCTAAAATAAATTCGATTTTTTTTTATTAAAATTATTTTGATGGATGAAATAATAATTGTAACAAAATCAAATAAAGTTGGTGAGATTTTCTTTTTACAATAAAATATTACTTTACTAAAATAATAAGGTAATATATAACTAAAACATAAGCATTTAAAAATAATATATAACTTAAACAAAATAAATAACTAAACCATGAAGCATAATGAATAATAATTAGAATACATTTATAAAAATTAAGTAAATTCTTATTAATCTTAGGAAACATAAAATTACTTAACATATATTCTTAGGAAACAAATAATTACTAATCATAAATTTGTTATATTGAAAAATATAATCCTTATGTATTATTTTTAAAGATTAAGTTAAAATATTAAAGAAAAAAATAAACTTGAGGTAATTTCCATCTTAAATTTAAAATAAATTTGGATATTAGAGAATTTAAGATAAATTTAAATTTTACATCTAAATTAATAATCATTGAAAAAATATAAATACGAATTAGTGTATTATATTAATATCTTGAAATATTTTACATAAAAAAATAGATTTCTAAAAATCACGAAGGAACAAATATTTATAGTAGTAACAACAAATAAAACTGGACAGATTTTTCATTAAAATTTTCACACTAGTTTACTAAAATGCATTAATTAAATGTATTAAAAAAAATAAAATAAATTTAATAAAATAAAATAAATTTAATAAAATAAAATAAATTTAATAAAATAAAGTAAATACATAATCTTAGGAAAAATATAATTTTAGTTTGTTTTCTTAAAAAAGTAATATATTATTTATTTAAGAATATACCAGTAAATGAGAAAAAAGTATTGCAGGAAATAAACTTGAGTCATTTTCCTTTTAAACTAAAATGCATTAATAAAACGGATTATTTCTTTTTTCAAGTTTAAAACATGTGACACTAAGTAAACAGAAGCTATTTCTTATTTCCCAGACATTTCGGATGTGATATATATTTTGCTCAGATTAGATAAATTCTATCGCTTGCCTTAGATTTTGAAAGAAAAAACTATTCCAGAATATTATGCTTTTTATCCAACATAAATTCATTTAACAGGCAAGACATTGCGAATTTACTGTAAGAAACGCTGTATGGAAATGTAATTTTGTTTTTAAGTATTAAAATGTGCATTTCTTTCTCGGGTACACTGTAAAAAAAAACGACTGTAGATTTGCCAGCACTTTGTGCTGTTAATTTTACGCAACTACTGTTATTTTTCATGTTATATAGCCAATAAACCAAAGAAAGCTACAGCACATTCGACTGTGATTGAGTTTCAGCGCGAGATGAACAGTACATTGTGCTGTAAAAATGTCGTTTTTTTTTTTTTTTTTTTTTTTTTTTTTTTTTTTTTTTATAGTGTACTCTTTCATTTTTCCTATATTCAAGCAAATATGTAAAATTTCATCTGTTTGGGAAAATTAGAATCTGTTCATTTAAAAATTAGTCAATTATAGAAAAAAAACAAATAACTTAAATGATTTCTCTTTTACAATAAAATATATTGCTTAATAAATTGGTAAAGCAAATTAATTTATTTTTGATTTAAAATTGTGAGACACGAATTAAACAGAAACTATTTCCCATCTTTCTTAAAAACTTTTTTAGCGTGATTTACATTTTTATTAGAAACACGTATATGTTTTCAGCTACCTTGCTTGTTATAAAAGAAAATTTCGGAAAATTCAGCTGTTTTCCCCGCACAAAGTTTTTATTTTTTACATTCCAAAGATAAAATTTATTTTATTTTACTTTTGTATCTTGAACTTTTACAGTACAAAAACTTTGAATACAATTGTATTTTATATTTTAATATATGTATTTCTCTCTCTCATCTTGTTTTATTTTACATGTACAGGAGTATCCATTTTACATTTCGTACATTTATGATATTGCTATATCAAAATCCAAAAAATAATTTACTTAAGAGAAATAAATTCCAGTTAAATAAAATTAATTTAATATTACACGAATCCCATATTATTTAATAATATCCTGTAAGTTTAAAAACATGAGATATGAAACTTGGACTTTTTTTTACAAAAAAAAAAAAAAAGGAAGAAAGGGGTCCTAATAAGAAATAAATAGTGAACAGCTAAAACAAACATACTTAACTTGGTTTCTTTTTTACAATAAAATACATTACTTAAACGCATTATTATTATTGTCACATTTTAAAATTGTGACACCAATTACACAGAAGTTATTTCTTATTTCCAAGACATTTTGGATGTGATTTATATTTCATTTAGAACTACATTAATTGTACATGCTGCGTTGGTTCTAATAAAGAATTTTTCAGACAATTCAGTTTTCCCCCACAAAGTTTCCATTTCGCTTTTGAAGCAGGGGAGAGAACGCATTTATAGAACGATAAATCATTTAATTTTTATTTTGGTATTTAGGTCATTCACAATACAAAAGTGAGCAGCCACATACAAGCAGCTATGTAGCATCGCGTATGATTTTCCATCCAAACAGAAGCAGATAAGATAACATATATTACTATTTAAGATATTGTTGTCTCACAATTCAAAAAAGAAATTACTTAAAAGAAATAAATACGAATAAAATAAAATTAATATAATATTACACGAAACACATATAATGACATCCTACGAGGTATATATGGAAAGATGTATAATGACATCCTTCAAATCACGTGTGATTTGAAACTTCTACACTTTTAATAAAAAAGTAAGAAACAAAAGCATTCTTGTAAGATAAAAATAGTGAACAGCAAAAGCAAACAGATCCCCCCCCACCACTTTTCTTTTGTTGCTGTTGTTGTTTTGTTCCACTAAAATACATTATTAAAACTCATTATTTTACTTTCCTAATTTTAAAAGTGTGACACAAATTACACAGAAGTTATTTATTATTTCCCAGACATTTTGTGTGTGATTTATATTTCATTTATATTTAGAACCACATTAATTGTATATGCTGCTTTAGATCTAAAAATTAAAGTTTTAGAAAATTCAGATTTTTTTCCCACAAAGTTTCCATTTAGCATTTAAAACAGAGAAGATATGCATTTTTAGAACGATAAATCCTTTAATTTTTTATTTTCGCATTTCGGTCATTCACAAAACGAAAACAAGCTGCTACATACAAGCAGCATATAGCCTGGCATATGATTCTTCATCCGCATAGAAGCTGAGAAAGGTATGTATATTTTAAGATACAAAATAAAAATATATCTGGATTCAATGCTTTTAGACCGTAATTGTCCAAAATATGAAAATTAAAATTAAATTAAATTTATCCTTCAAAACATGCATTTTCTTGTCCTGCATCTCTTCAAATATGACATGAAATCGTCGTGCGAGGAAAAAAAAAAATAATTTTCTGAAGCGTTCCTTTAAGAAGTCTGTTAGCAGATACAATTTATGTGCTTCTTTACTATTATGAATCACATAAACAAAATCTTTGAAATAAGAAATACTTTATGTTGAATTCGTGTCACATTTTTAGAAAATGAAAAATAAATTAATGTATTTCAATAATATATTTTAACAATGTAACATAACCGAAAAGAAAATAAAATCAAGTTTATTAGATTTTGCTACAGTTATTTTACTTTTACTTGTATAATTTTAAGAAGAAACTTTATTATTATATTTTTAAGGCCAAAATTTAAAATCATCTGTTTTCAGGAGTATAACATATTTTTTACATAATTCAAGACTGGGTCATTATTATACTAAAATTAGAATTATTTATTTGTTTATAATAATTCCTTTTGGATGAACAGATATGTGATGAATATTTGCAATTAGGTAAAATTTAATGTTTTAGATACTACATAGTCGTTTCTAGGTACGTAAAGTTAAATAGGAATACATATTCTAAAATAAAAAGTAAAGTTATGTTTGGATTGAACGTTTTCGTACTGTAAAATGCCGAGATACAGAAATAAAAAAGTAGGTGATTTATTGTTCTAAACATTTATTTTCTTACTTGTTTCATATGTGATATGAAACTTTGTGGGAAAAGAAACGTCTGAAAACTCCCGTGAAAAAAAAAAAAAAAAAAAAAAAAAAAATATATATATATATATATATATATATGTATGAAAACTTCTTGCAACGTGCTTTCAAAACTAAGGCATTATGCGCAATTTAAGTGATTCTAAATGAAATATAAATTACATCCAAAATATCTGGGAAATAAGAAATATCTTCTGTTAAATTCGTTTAATAGTTTTAGAACTTGGAAAATAATTTAATGTGTTTTAGTAAAGAATTTTATTCTAAAATAGGAAACAGTTGAGGTTTATCGATTTTTCTCTTCCTCTGTGTCTCTCAATATAAATGTAAGTAGATATACACATGTACAGTATATAACAATAAGTCATAACAATAATTTTTTTTTTTTATCATAAGAAAATTTTTTTTTTCTAATTCTGGATTTTCAGCTTAAAGTTTTTTCATTTGTAAATTTTCTTTAAAATATAAATGGACAATAAAAAGCAGCAAGTTAAAGCAATGAAAAATTAATTAATTATTAAGATAATATACATTTTATTGTTAAATAAGTCCCTTCTTTAATTATTATATAATATCGAAATTTATACAGAAAATGTGTTACAAAGTCGGTTCTAGTATTTATATTCAAGTAATTTTCGTATGACTTAACATGTTTGTAGAGTTTAAAAAAAGAAATTGTTGTTGCCAACGGTTAATAGGCCATAACGTCTTGGCAATAACGAATTGCCAATTTCTTTGCTGCCAGAATCAAGCTATAAGGAAGCAAATAACTGAACGCTACATTTATTTTTCAATGGCCACCCAGAGAACAATTTTTACGGAAAAGATCCCAATTTTCTCAACCGCAACAAAGTACTTTTATGTAGTTTCTGTTTATTAAAGAATAATTGAGAATGACTGCTGTTTGGCTTCCAAATACTTGAAATCAATGGCTAAAGTTCTCTGGGGATGTATTGTATTTTTCAAAGTTTGGAATGAAATATAGTTTTACCATGTTGTAATCATTCGCTCTCTACTTCTTTTTTTCCTTGTGTGGGGGATATATAGTATAGTTTCTGATTTAGTAATAAATACCTGAAGCAAAAATGTAAATAAAGAACTTATGTTTAGTCAGAAGTATAGAATGGGATAATTTACATCTCGCCTGAAATAAACGATTATGTAATGAAATTTAAACATCCTTTAATTTAGAAAATTGTAATTTACTATAATAAAAACTTGGACATACGCTGTCAAATTTAATGATTAAAAATCTTACGATACTCATCAGCGTACAGCATATATAAAATCTATAGTAAGTACACATTAAAAATATTCCGAAAGTTTCAGTATCTTTAATCTATCTTTTATAGTATGTTTTCTTTTTATTCTATGCATGAAAATACTCTGTTTCTTAAGCATTTAAAATCATGTGTAATTTGTTAAGGTAAAGTTTCTGGAATTGTACAAATTAATATAAATAAAGTATTAGCTCTATATATAATTGAGATAAAGTCTTAACTTAAGGTTAGGAAACGTAGAGTAAAATCTCGCTCTTTATTATTAGTCGCTTTTTCAAGCTGCAATATACAACATAATTTAACTAAATTTTTCAAAACTATTCTGAACGTATCATTGTACAATAATGATATTTTAAATGTATCATATTTTAACGATTTCTAACATAGTTGAAAAGTGTTTATGACTTCGGTTTGTCTGTCTGATCTCTAACTCTCGTAAATATATTAAAAAGCAGTAAAACCAACGTTCAAAATGCACAAATAATACATGAAAAGCAGCAAACAGCTGTTTCGAATCTACTAGCGAGATTCTTCTTCGGTGCAAGATAGGGTAAAATGAACAGCGTGCTAGAACAAGCAAGGTTGAGCAAAATGATAGACAGAGACGCGCTGGCTTATATACCCTATGCGGGTAGAGAAGGTGCCAAAAACAACCAATGAGAGAGACGCAGTGTAAACGACTGGGCGGACAAGTAGCGACATCTACCGGAGAAAGATAGAAAAAGAAACCAAAAAAGGGGAAATTAAATTAATGCTTTCCAAATACTTGGAAAATCAAGAGTATTAGATAAGTCATTGACTAAAGAGTGAGAATTTTTAATGATGTGGTAAGCTTCCCAAAAACCAAGATCAAGGTTAGAAGAACATTTTTGGATAATGATGTTATAGGAAAAATCGAACCTATGTTGAGAAGACCAAGAATGTTGAGCAATAGAAAAACGTTTGAGCTCCTGATTTTTAACATAACCTTCATGCTCTATTAAACGAAATCTAAGAGCACGTTTAGTCCGGCCAATATAAGAAAGGCCACACTGGCAAGAGATTTGGTAAATACCCCAGTTATCTAGGCGATCGACGGGGTGTTTGAGATTTGAAAAAGTAATTTTATTAACAACAGAAAAAATAACATTAAAATCAAACTTTCTTAAGATTTTAGCAACTTGCTGACTGATTTTAGGAAAAAATGGTAACACAACTAAAGTATTAGAGTTGGAATTAGAATGCTTTTCAGAATGGACGGATTTCGTCAATTTCTTATAAAGATATTTCTTAATAAATAGAATCAATAATATTGGAGCAATAACCACGATCAACAGCAATAGCTTTGAGGTAATTAAGTTCAGCAATAATTAACTGAGGAGTGGAACAAATATTGATAGCCCGAAAAACAAAAGTACTGAAAGCAGCGAATTTCTGGTTAGGGGGATGAAAAGAATACCTTTGAGGTGGGAGACTGACAGCAAAAAGTTTACGAAAGACGGTAGTCTGAAAGCCATTTTCACAACGAATAACAAGGACATCCAGGAAAGAAAGACAGTTATTGGTCTCAATTTCAGAGGTAAATTGAATGCAGGGATCAATGGAATTCATAATAGAGAGAATATGATTAATATCCGAATTTATTTAGACCAGGACATAAACATCATCAACATAACGAACATAGAACGGAAAATTAAAATTTCAAAATGTTTGACCTCAAAATAGTGCATATAAATATCGCATGAAATTGGACTAAGAGGATTACCCATAGCCAAACCGTCAATCATACGGAAGAAATTACCATTGAAAACAAAAGCATTTTGCGACAAACAAGCGCGAGTGAGAAGAATAATCTCCTCGATTTCAAAATAAGAGAAATGGAATTGACAAAGCCTTTTCTTGAGGCAATCTAAAGCCCCCTCAACCGGAACGTTTGTAAATAATGATTTAACATCAAAAGAAACCATCATGTGACCATGCTGTTTAAAATTATGAAGTTTTTTAACAAAATCAAATGAATTCTTAACAGTGGAACAGTTACTGCTCAAAAGTGGGGAAAACAGAAACTAAATATTTGGCAAGCTTATAAGAAGCTGTACCGATACTAGAGACAATATGTCGAAAAGGAATGCCAGGTTTATGGACCTTAGGTAAAGCATAAAACCTGGCACAATGCGGAATAGACGGAATAAGAGACTTCTTAAAGTTAGCAGGAATAATGGAAGCTGACTTGATGGCAGACTTAATGGAGTTAATTTCACTAGTGTAAGGATCTTTGCGGATATCCTCATACGGACAATCGTTAATTAATTTATGGGATTTTTCCAAATACGTAGATTTGTCGAGAAGAACTATCTGACCACCTTTGTCGGCCTTAGCAATAATTAAGTTTGGATCAGAACGCAAATTTTTCAGACATTGTTTAACAGGATGTTTAAGATTGGGATTATAAACATTACAATTGAAATGAACAGTACTGGCAATGAGATGCCTAATGGACTCTTTTTGAGAAGAAGATAGAGCGCCATTCTTAAAGGCTCTTTCAATAGGAGCAATAAGATTAGGTAAAGAAGGAATAGAAGAGACAGAAAAATTGTTCTCGTAAATATACTTGGATCATCCGGAATGTTTTTTTATGTTAATGACGTTTCCTACATCACTATCGCTACTGAAAATTAAGTGTGTAGCATTTATAATTCATTTACATGGCTGTTTAAAATTAAAACGTTATATTACGGTCAAAGTGAAAAAAATCGTTTCAGGCTCAGCTTAGATGTTAGACCATTTAAAATACAATGAAATTCATATGCATTTAAGAAGTGCACTAAAACATGCACTCTGAAAAATACTGGGTGCAAAGCTTTTTTTTATTCATTTAGAAAACCACACGAAAAAATTCCGTTGCATAATGGCCTACTGGGAAAAACTGTTTACAGCGTATTAATTCTCTTACACTATTTTAAATATAATGAAATCAATATGTTATACTGAGGTTTACTAGGAGTTACAAGTTGTATAATATGATGTGCACAGCATTCATCGTTGATTTACAGGGGCACAAAAACGATTCGTATGCAATAATGCTTCTGAAGTCATGTCTATTAGCGACGAATGCTAGAATTGCAATTTTATTTATCGTATGAGTGTTTAATTACATTCTTTATTTACAATGTGGTATAGAATTGCTATAGATCATATACAGGACTGCACAAATTAATTAATTCCTAATCAAGTATCAGTGTGAATTGCTTAAAGGTGGCTCTTATTTGAGTTATATACATTCAAATTCAAATATTTTTTGTATACTAAGAGATGTTTTTATAATATAAATAATATAATATACAAGACCACGCAAAGAACTGGATACATGGTCTCCCGGGATCAATAATGTCTAGAAGTGGTTTATGGTTGATAATGTGTGGTAATTCAGTAGTTTTAACGATGTTTTAGTCTGACTAAAATTTTAGCTTAATAAGTGGTGCCTATAAAAATCTGCTGGTAATATACAGGGCTATACAAAAGAATTTAAGTATGCTTCCGTATATTAGTAAAATTTTTCTGAAGGAAATTTCAACCTATTGTAGATTTCTTTAGTAAACTAAATTTTAACATACTATGTAGAATATATAAAAATCTGTAGATTAAATACAGGGCTGCACATTAGAATTGGACTACTTTTCTGGCTATGGACGATAATTGCTTTAATCTGGTTTTCAAATGTGTTATGCTTTTGCTAAATTGTTTATTTAGATTTTTCTTTTACCTTATTAAACATCGAAGTTTCGTTAAAGATTTCTGCATGATTTTTCTTTCTTGTACGAGGGTTGTTCAATAATTATTTTCCTTAGTGCACATAAAATATTTGTACCGCGATGGCTGTTGTAGAATATCGAAGCCTAATGTCTTAGATGCCTATATGCTCAATTTCAGAACCGTAGCTGCTATATTCACATAGTTTTGGAGGGAGAAGTAAAAGGGGGAGTGAGGGTGAAAGGCTGATTTTTAGCTTATAGGGCTAGATTTGTGACAGTGGATAAGACGTAATTACTGTCGTTTGGACTCGAGATCATAGTGATGTAGCCACATCTCATCGACTGTCCAAATATAGCCTCATAAGCTCCGAACTAGCATTTCAACCTCACCCTTCTTAAAAACCCTTATTTCACCCTTCTTAAAAACCCTTCTTAAAAACTCCCCAAAAATAGGTCTTTAAAACTTCACCTTTCCCTCCAAAACTATCTTAATATAGTAGCTACGGTTCTGAAACTGAGCATATAGGCATTTAAGAGATAAGGCTTCGATATTCCATATCAACCATCGTAGTACAAATATTTTATATACCTTACAGACAATAATTATTAAACCACCCACGTATTTTAAAATTTTGGATTAATAGAGCTTCTCTAGGAAAGTTAAAATCGTCCAGCTTACTCCCAACTGGGTAAATATTTTAATCTTAAAGCATATGTAAAAGTTTAGACTTTTTTTTGAAACGAACAAAATATTTTATTTTAAACTTTAATTAATATACTTGGCTAATTTGATTTTGATAATAGTCTGATGTTTTAATATTTACATGCAAAGTAATAATTAACTTCATTTAAATTTGAGAAATTGGAGAACATAATTTCATCTTATTAAATTGAGATAAATTTAAAACGCTCGTCATTGTGTGCTAATTGTTTTTTCTCCAACATTGACTACCAGCTGTTGAGGCTTTTTTTTTTTCTAAAATGTGTTCTTAAACGGAGAGAGTAAATATCGGGAAGACAGATGGTGTTGTTCAGAATCTATTATACTAAAATCAGATTATGATATTGTATTTCACATTTATCCTTCCAAGATAATCGTCACGCTAAGTCGAGATCGTCGCGCTACGAAACTAATATCAATTATTCTCATAGACCCAAAAATCGTACAAGTCTTTTAAAATTTTGAATTCTCAGAAAGTTTTCGAGTTTTTTTTTCGAATTTCAAAAACATTTTTGTAATCGTGTTGACAAAGTTTCTCCAGCGTTGAAAGTCAAAGAAGAAAAAGAAGAAAAAGTAGAAAATAAAGAAAAACAGTAGGATAATTATAAATTTTCCTCATCAATTTCTCATTAAAACTATGAAACGAACAAGGAAAATGTTTTCCGATGGAATAAATAGTTTAAGACTAACACATTCTGCTATCAAAAGTAGAGAATATATATTTTTAATTTGTTACTTTTCCAAATCCATTGAATGTCATTTTTTAATATTCTTATTATAAATTTTTCCGTAAAGTATGTTCACATGCCACGTATGTTCACTTATTTCCACATTTGCTTAAATATTATCTAAAATATGAAAGATTTTAATGATTGAATTTAATACTGTTTTCTAAATTTGAAGAAAAAGAGGATGAATGGCCTCTAATAGAATATAGCAGGGTTGTAAGTTATTTAGACTTCATTGAAACAATATACCATCTAGAAGAAAAACTCCTGCATTCACTGGCTAGGAAAACTTTCCGGAAGATACATCGACTGCGTAGATTTCCACCGGAAATATTTTAAAGGAATATTCGTTAAGTAAGAGACACTAAACAGCAAAAACTTAATATTTAATTCTAAATCTTTTGTATTTTTTTTTAATTCTTTCTTTATTATTAATTTTTTATTCAATTTTTTTTTTTCATTTACGTACTTCTTAAGTAGTTTTAAACTACACTTTTCCTTTCCCAATGGCTCACAATTATACAAGACATTCAAACAATAGACTGAGTGTTAAGTTGATCACAACTAGGTAAGCCCCGAATGCTGCTCTACTATTCAGCACTGTTCGGGAGGAGCATTGAATTTAATACATATGACCAGGCCGAAGCGGGTTCATGTCTACGCATAGCTTTCGACTCTATCTCGTTTCTAGACGTTACCTCGGTACTAATGATACAGACAAATGACGGCAAATAAATTAGTTATTTGCCCGATTGTTATGCCGAGCTTCTTGAATGAAGATGTGTGTTTGTGCACAAATTCTGTACTCAGATGTCAATTGCATACTACCTATAATTATATTTAAAGATTCTTCTCCAAGATCCTAAATGTGGAGAATCCTTTACTGGGTGAAAATGACACTATTTATAAAATGGATCTTGTATTTTAACAATTGCAACTGAATTATGCTTGTATGCGTAAAAAGTATATAGTTTAAATACAACCAGTTTCGAATTTTCCAAAAGATAGACTATTTTGTCAAATGTTCTCATAAAATTATGTAAAATCACTTATTATAATTAAACTAAAATTATAGCATGCTGAAAGTGAAAGAATTACATTTAAACGCTTATAATTACCTTTTAATAGACATACCTAGTACAACAGAAATGATGTCCACTAGCGTTGTGGTCAGCACGCCTATGTTTCACGCTACAGGTAGCGAGGTCGACTCCCGGATGGGCCAGGATCATTCGACCTTTCATCCCTACGGGGTCGATAAAATGGGTACCAAGCTTGCTTGAGAACTAAAGACCGAGGGTCTCGCGTTAGACTGACTACTTAACCGAAACCTATGCTGTATAGCCCCTCGGGAACCAGGTTCAAGTAAACAGGGTGTTCACTGTAGGCATGGATTCTCCATGGATCGTATAGCTACAAGTTTAGTTTTTAGTAAAACAGAAATAGTAGAATAATTTATCCATCAACATTTTATTTCCCACCCATTATCCCAGAATAAATAGAAATCTTTTTTCGCAGCGAGCATATAAGGAATGATTCAACCGCCTTTGAGTTACCTAGAATTTGGATCGAGATGCTTTATAAAAGGAAAAACTGTAGAATAAACTAATCCACGTTCACAGATGACCATTTTTATTACAGCACCCGTTTGCATTATAACTGTGATTTCGGGATTTTAGTTCATCAAGTTCATTTTTAAAATTTTCGCTGAAATACTATAGTTTGTTTATCAATATTGATCTTTATAAAGTCGCCGCTTGCGCATACAAAACATGTAGGTCTGTTTATTAAAATGTAATTATAAGCCTTTTAATGTACGTTTTCACTTTTAGCAAATTATAACTTTGGTTAAACCTTTAATAATAACATCATTGAAATGGCACACCGGTCCATGTTTTATTAGGATTTGTTTTACCATTATACGCGAATGATAACATATGCTCACTGCGCACTAAAATAATATTTGAAAATATTATGTGGAAGCTTGTCAAATTTATCCAAATCATTTTTTTTTTCAAATATTCGCTTACAATCAAATTTTTGTTTTATCGCCATTCTTTTATAATGTTACTCTATTATAAATGTATCAAAATCATGTAATTCCCAAAATGTAATTTTCATAATGTTCAGCTAAAATAAGTTTTAAGTGTAATTTCTTAAAAAACATATCAAAACCAACATTATAACTACAAAAAAAAAAAAAAAAAAAAAAAAAATGTAGATGAAAATCAGATTTATTTTCCCCCGAATAATCGACTAATGTCATAAAATGCAAATGTAACACATTGGATTACTCTGAAGTCAATATTAAAATACAAACAAAATAAATCTTAAGCAGAAAAAAAAAAAGTAAGGAAACGTTTGGATACAGTGTTTTAGTATCGTGCCTGTGCAAAACATAAAGAAATGTAAATTAAACAAAATTTATCTTTCCTAGCATGATCCTTCTGCTTGATTCAAATTCAAAATGAAAACTTTGTGGGGAATAAAGTTGAATTTTCTGGAAAATTCTTTTTTAGAACTAAAGCAGCTGATACAATTTATGTGTCTGAAAACAAAATATAAATCATGTCCAAAAAATCTGGAAAATAAGAAATAGTTTCTGTTTATCCGTGACATTATATGTATGTGACAGTTTTAGAACTCGAAAAGTAAATTAATGTATTTTATTGTAAGGCGGAAAATGAATTCAAGTTAGTGTTTCTTTTTATTACAAAAATAATGTTTTAATTCACTATAATGTTATTTAAAGAATTTTAGATCTTATTTTTATTTGGCAATTATTAAAAATTAAATGAGTGAGTCGCTAAGAAAATTTAAACTATATTTCAATAATATTAATTAACTCTTGATATTAATTAACACTTATGTTCAACTATTTACGCAACAATAGAAATATCACAATGCAAATTATTGAAAATATTGAGTTATTAAAAACTAGCTAAAGCACCCAGCGTTGTCGGGAATTTTAAGAATGTTTGCTTTAAAAAATCAATTTCAAAATTTAAACATACTGTATAAAACAAGCAATAAAAAAAGCAGTCGAAGTGTTATACACATGAATCAAATGAAAACCCAACATAAAAATGTATAAATTTATATAACAGACGCACTAAGAATGAGCTCTAGGGACCTAAACCTTTGTGCAAATTCTAATATACAGGCATACACACACGTATATATATAGAATAGATTTAAAAATGGTGAAAATAAATTCAGAGAACCTCAAAATGTTAAAATATGCTAATATTTCCATAATCGGGTTTTTACTATTTTCAATAAATTTTTTCACACTCATGTGACGTTATATATTCAGCTGCTGACGTCCATTATATTTTCAATATGACGCGTAAAACTATTTATTTCATTTTCCTTCTTCACGTGGAAATCTTGCAAAAGATAAGGTATGACGTAATATTCACTTTTTGTTTTATTAGTCAAGCTATTTAATTCATTTTCATTTTTCACGTAAAATCTTGCAATAAAAAAGTAATTGTTGTGGTCAGATTTGTATTGTTGATTTTTAGTTGTTGACAACTAAAGCAGAGGATACGATTTATGTATCTGAAAATACAATATAAATCATTTTCAAAAAATCTGGGAAATAACAAATACATTCTGTTTATTCGCGACGTTACATGTATGTGACACTTTTAGAACTCGAAAAGTAAATTAATGTATTTTATTGTAAGGCGGAAAATCAATTCAAGTTCTTATTATAACAAAAATAATGTTTTCGTTCTTTAATGTTGTTTAAAGAATTTTAGGTATTATTTTCATTTGTCAATTTTTAAAAATGAAAAGAATAAGTGGCTAAGAAAATGTAAACTATATTACGACAATATTAATTAAGTTTTTATAACACTAACTTCAACTATTTGAAAAACAATAGAAATATCGCATTAAAAATTATTGATTTATTAAGAATTTCACAGTTTGTGAAAACTCAAAGTTAAAACTTTAATGATAGTAGATAATATTGATATGGAAACCAATCATTTTAACAATTAAAAATGCGAATGCTTTAAAGTAACGCAGAAACACGGATGGCGTACTGCATGCGCGAAGTCATTATGAACTCTAAATATCAAGTTTTAATGATATATTTGTTTAACACTTTACCTACGAACGGTACTTATAAGTGCCATTAAATTAACTTGTTATAAAAATTATTTAATACATCGATAAGTAGTAATACAATTTAGAATAAGTTACAGATCCATTACTTTATCTTTTTCCAAAAGCATTATTGGTTACACAAAACAAAAATATTTTTAAAAGGATAATTTCTTTTGCTTATGCAACTTTTCAGTTTTCTTGGAGTTGGGGGAGGCGGAGGAGATTTTTGAATTCGGAAATATTTTTGTATTTCTATTGTAAGCACATTATATTTGCACGTTTCCTAATTCTACAAAATACTAAGAAAAATATTTAAAATAAAATATTTGAGTGGGATTATAAATATTGCACAAATCCCTAAAAATTCAAATTTAATTAAACCTTCTAAATCCTGCAATCCTTCTAAAATCCTTCTAAAATTTATTAATGATTATGTAAATCTTCTAATGTAGTTTCAAAAATTCACGAAAAATGCTTTAGAAGATAAAATTTTCGTAAATTCATAATTCAGTACATAAATGGTTAATGTAGTGCTCAGGTGTAATATAAAATTATTGAACATCAAATAAAAATGAAAAACTCCAGCTTCATTATCATTATATTAGATTAACTTTTAACACAATCATTCAATTTGCAAATGAATCATAAGAGTTATAAATTTCCAAGTGGGTGAAAAAATCCCTAAAAAGGGACTTTTTTCACACGTTTGGAAATTTAGAACTGTTATGATTTATTTACCAACTGAATAATTGTGTTGAAAATTAATCTATTATAATTACGCATACTGCATTTACATTGCGGTTCCAAAAATAACCTTCGATTTATTCTGTTGAGCTGATTAAGATATCAGACAAGAAACTGTGATCCTTAAAAGTTAGTTGGGTGAATTAGTCCTCCGGGCTCATCCGGGAAGGCTCAGCTGGTAGAGCTATGGCGGTTTCAGCCAAGACATCCCTGGTTCGAATCTTGGCGGTATTTTTTCACCCACTTGTAAATTTACAACTGTTATAATTATCGTTAATTTAACGCGAATGCTTCGTAGTAACATAAAAACACGGTTGTGCCGTACTACATACGCCAAAGGCCTTTAAAAATTATAATATTAAATTTTTATGATTTCAACTTTAATGCTATGTCCAGAAATTGCAAAACAATGATATATATAAAATGTATAAAGAAATAATTTAATTAAGGGGTCACAAGACTCTTAAAGGTTCAAAATTTTCGAAATTTTAATTTTTTTACATGTTAAGTTCCTATCCTTTTTTAACATTTTTAAGTAATAAATTCCTTGAAATTCCCATTAAAACATGTGTTATAGATTTTAGAATTATACCTGCTCAATAGCTAAAGTGGCATTTCCGAAACTTTGAATTCATTTTTCTCCAAAAGACTTTTTTAGGCATAACGCGCAGGATATCTCAAAAAATTCAGAATATTTTTTAATGAAATTTTCAAAACCTATGTTTCATGTTAGTCCCTATAAAACGAACCTAAAATTTTCTTTTTAGTGTTCAAAAAAATATTTTTTAGGTGATTATACTGTTGAAAATTTCAAAATTTTGTATAAGCTAAATACAACTTTATATTAAAAATATAAAAATGCTTTAAATACAAATTTTATTAGATTCAGGGTAATTATTATAATCTGAAGTATAATTAAACACAAAAAAATTCATTCTAGTTGCAAAATTATTTTGTAATCCTGCGCTTAAGCTGTTATACCAATTTTCTGCCCGACAAATGTCTGACAATTCGGAACCCCCTATAAATACTAATTCTGCATCTTGCCATTTTTTAAATACATGAAATGAAAGAACATACTTATATCTTTTATTCCAATAAAAATTGTGTTTTAAAATCGCATACATTTTAAGAAATTAAATGTTGAGAATGGTCTTTTTTTTTCTTTTTTTCCAATTTTATGAATCCCGAGACTTCTAAAGAAAGTAATCGAAGGAAATAAAATAAACATTTTCAGCTGCATAATTTAATTTATGTATTCAAGAGTAACAAAATAATCAGAAATTTAATGTTTGTGTTAATGCTTTTTTTTTATAATGTTTGATGGTAAAACCTGTTTATTTAACATGAAAATGTTTTAAAATTTCATTTAAAATCATCAAACTAAGTTAATACTTGCTAAAACTGATAAAATACACTTACAGGAAAATAACTTCCTTTATTCAGATCGACATGTTTCATCGCTGGCGGCGATTTTCTCAAGATACGAATATTTTCGCAGAAAAAAGTTGTATTACTTGCCGGGTGTCCTAAAAATTACTGACGGATTTTAAAATTCCATAACTTGCAAACGGTGACAGATATTAAAAAAAAACTCTTGCAGGAGTGTTATGTAAGATGTCAGGAGTTTTTATGCTGCGATTCTCGGTTTTAGTTACAAGTAGCATCAATAGATGACTCTGCAAGATAACCGCTAAATCCAGGCTCGAGTTTTCGACCTTTCTCTTCTTCTATGTGAAAAAAGGAGATTAAAATGCATTGAATGGATCCCGATGTATCAAAAATCGGGTCTGGACTGAACGCCTGTTGCTGTCAGCGCCATCTAATGTTCGAAATTCGAACTAAAATCAAAAATCACAGTACAAAAACTCTTGACGTCATACATAAACCTCCAGCAAGAATTTTTTTAATATCTGTGACCATTTGGAAGTTATTGAATTTTAAAATCCTTCAGCCATTTTTCGGACACCCGGTATAAACTTCTTTTAAACTTTAGTACTATATGCATAATGAATGCGAAAATTATTTAAGTTATTAAATGCAATCACTTAAAGTGATAAAGATTCTGCTTTCCCAGATATTTAAACACCATCAATTTTTTTCCATCTTAGTAATAAAATAGAATGATTATATTTATAGACATTTTGGCATTAAAAAACTTACATGCAGAAAATTAAACACAATTTTTAGGTCCAAAATATTTGCCTTTTTCTCTAAAACCAAAGTTTCAAATGTTAATATTTAAAAAATAATCTACTGATATATTAAACAGACATTATCAAATAAAATTTTTATTTAACTGAAAATACTAAATGCATTTTAATTTTGCTTCTGCAAATAGTAATGTATTATATTGGTTGTTTAAAGAATACTGTTCAATAAATTATTGTCCACCGATTGCTGAGAAAATAGTGCATTGCATTAAGAGCTACAAAAAAGAAAGCCTTGAATTTTTTTTATTGAATATTTAAAGAAAAATATCGTAATAAATAAAACTATTTGACATATTTACAGCATTTAGCATTTGCTGTGTATTAAAAACCATCTGTTTGTTGGAGAAATAGTGTATTATATTAAGAGCTCAAAAAAGACACAGCTCAAGATTTTCATTTAAAATGAAAATATCCCAATACGTATATACTTATTGACATATTTAGAGCATTTTGTATTTGCTGTATATTAGGAATCTAGATGGAAAAAAGTGATTTTATTAAAAAAACAATAGTAAAAAAATTCAAAGAAAAATTCTTTTTAAAATTATTGTTTAGCTTAAGCAGTACAATTTGCACACTGTATACACAATTTATATGAATGGATCAATACATTTCTAAACATTAAATCCGTAACCCAGCGATAAATGTAATAAAGCAATTTAGTTCATTTTATTTATACTATTGTCTCATATTTTATTTATTTGAATGATATAAAGGCTTTTTACTGTCATCTTTAATCTTGAACTATTATACAAACTAAATTGAAAGATCTAATAATAATATTTACACAGATATCTTTTTTCAATTAAATGCTTTCATTTTAAAAGCCTTTTTTCATATGCACGGGAAAAGTAACTTTCTATAATTTATAAAAAACATAAACAAATAAGATGTATTAATAAGTATATAAAAAAACGTTTATATTTAAAATTATTCAATATATAAAGTATTATATTTGTTTTCACCAATATCCATAGAAATTCAAAGTCTTCGTTTTAAATTTGATAACTATCAATTGAAAATACGTAATCAAAAGTACTGAAACGCAATGAAGTTAAAGTGATCACCAAAATACCTTTTATTTACATATAAATGGGAATTACTATTATTATTTTTTTTTATGAATTCTAGAATTTTTCATAATCTTTTTATTAAAATGGTACAGAAACGTTTTCACTGTATTCACTTATATCATATCTGAATAATGAAACTCATAAATAAAAAAAAAAATAATAAAAATAATAATCTTTAAACACATTTTTATTCAACTAAATGCTTTCATTATAAAAGTATTATTCAGTGATACCGTTAAAAGTACATTTTAGGACTTACAAAAAACTATCATTCATCATTAAAAAGATTAAATATGGTCAATATTTAAAATATCAGCAAATAAAATAGTATAAATGTTTTATATTGATATTCCATAAAGACTGTAGATCGATGTCTACATTTTTATAACTGTCACTGGAATATACGATAGTTAAAAATATGAAAGAATATGCATTTTTTAAGTAGTTTAGTTTCCTTAAGATATATTTCTGTTTGAAAAAAGGAGAATATTATACATTGAAGGCATTTGCTATGCTTTAAAATCAAGCTTTGATTTGATGTGATAATGTGCATTTCAAAGGCTCGAAAACTAATTATTTTCTATGATAAATTCATCTCCAGTTTCACCATTTGAAAGACAGAGTCAGTTTTTTTTTTTTTTTCCTATATGTTATTTACTTTGTAAGATACATAATTTTATGTTTCAGAATTTAAATAAATTAGCAAGAAATGAACTACGATTTTAAAACAACCTTTATTTATCTCAAATTATGTTTTATAATTAGCAAAATATTTTTATTTGTTCAACCTTAAAATAATTGCTATTGCTGTTAGTTGTCAACAACATAAATGTATAATTATGCCAAATCAAATGTGTTACTTTGAGTATTATTATTATTATTATTCTTTGCGTTTTATTTACTTAGTGTGTTTATTTCGTTTTATTAGATTTGTTAATAATCTCTCTCTCTCAAGACATTTGATGAAAATTGTCAATGCTCTACCTATTGATCTATCTTTTTCGAAAATCGAAGGACACTTTTCACACTGATAACCTTATTGCAGTAACATATAATCAGCTCATCAGAATATACCCAAGTAATGGATCTCTGTTAAATAATTGATGCGTTGATACATTTTTCAAAAAGGAATAAGGAGAGAGAGAGAGACTAAAATATAAAGTAGTTTAACAAAAATATGCACTAGATGTTATGCATTAATAAAGTCAATATTCAAACTTTTGAAAGCATAAAATTATATAAATGTTTTGTTCCGACTAATTCTCTAAACAGCTACTTTGCCAGCACATGCTCCGTTTGAACTGTACACTTCTGAACTGAAATGAACTAACTTTTGGTTGATATTAGATTTCCTTAGATGTATTGCGTCGAATAGCGCTTAATAGATTCTTCATGTTCTTTTTGTCATTAAATGTATGCTTTGTGCCATAATTGATGTTGATTATTAGTCGAATTAGAAAACGCTGAACCTACCGGATGTTAGATTTGATTTGAAATGAGCATTTATATTAAGTCGATTAAAATAGAACAATTGTTAGTCGATATTCCGACGCTGGAAAAAGAAAAGAAAAATGTTGATTTTATATTATAATACTGCTGGCTGGGAATCCAGTTTAAAACCGTAAAATTAACAATAGTAAACCTTAAAATTACCAAGTAATATATCGTGAAGCAGTAAAATACTATTTAATTCATTTACAAGACGGTATGTTACTGCTTATTAGGTTATAAACTGGCGACTCATCTGCCAGTATAATACCGTGAAATCAACAGCTTTTTTTTCAGTGTATTATAAGGACTTTTGGAAGGTAGCTTGAATTCCAAATTCTTTCAATATATTTCTATGTCTTTCTTCAAGACACCGTTTTCTCAATATTTTTCTAGTGATCTAAATTTATTTACTATTTCATACTTGATAGATATCTACAAACAACTGTTTAGCAAAAACATTTATGAATGCATCAAAAGTTCATTTAAACTTACTGTAAAAAAACCGCCTATTTGAGTAAAGTTGTTAAAACAAAAACAGCATCCTTGCTTAAATTGGTCTGAACTAAAATATAAACTAGTTTAATTAAAATATAAACTAGCAGTTATGCATTAATAAAGTCAATATTCAAATTTTCCAAATCTTAAAATAATTTCGTAAAAGTGTTATTCATCGATATTCCATTAAGACTTGTGCACAAAGTTCCGATTTTAATAACAAACATTAGAATTTTTGGCAATAAAAACTTATAAAAAATGCATTTTTAAAGGGATGCAGCATTTCACAAAAAATCTTACTTAAAAAAATATTTTCGTTTAATTATTCCATTATCCATGTTTTACTACCAGACCTTCAGATGAGGAGCTATTTTGCATTTCAATCGTTAAAAAACCAATTTCTTCCTTTTTAGAAATACATGTTCAATTTTCTTCTTTTAAAGAATGTCTTAAGATTTTCCTTTATTCACATTTTATTTTAATGCTAGACACATAATTTTACATATTTTACAGTTTCAATAAATTGTCTGTAAAAGTAATGCATTTGAAAAATCTTTTTTTCTTTCACCGGAAATAATACAAAAAACTTTTTTGTAATTAGGTATATAAATATTTAAACATTTATATTTCAAATAGTTTTACAAAATTTCAAAAAGAATCTTCTAAATAAAAATTTTCTTAGTTCAGCTACATAAAGAAATTAATGATGACATGACACATAAAATGAAAATTGTCAAAGGAGATAATAACTTTTTCACATTTACTATTATTTTAAACTAAAAGAGCATTAAAAGAAAAAAAAATACTACACTTTTTATAATAAATTTTATTTTCTACATTTTACGTTAAAATATTTCATTGTTGCAGTTTTAGAGTCAATTGACATGTGTTAGTGAGCATGGTTTAGCGTATAATTAACACGATAATGTTCTAACTCATATGAAGTTGTAAACAAAACAATAGATATATATTTGTCGATATATAACCAGAACACGGATAACGAGAAAAGGCTTTTAAATTAATTTATTAATTTTTAATTACGATTTAACAATCTTAAAATGTTGTATTGTCTTTGGAAATACACCGTTGAGATTTTTTTTTTAATGATTTTAGAATATAGAATAAAAAATCAATTGCAAAATTTCATCTTTTCTTACATGAACGAGAATAAGTTGAATAAAAGAATAAAAAAAATATATTATCTTTTACAAATCTTATTATATTGGGTCATCTGGAATGTTCTGCAGTTTTTTACGATACATTTCAATAAAGAAGCACAAAAATTTGAGAAAATTGTATTGAATCACATAAGCGCGATTTTGTTCTATGACTTTTGGCCAACGTTCTGGCATCTAAAAAAATTCCTTATAAAAAATTAAAAAAAAAGTCATTAGATTTAGTCGTAAAGAAATGATCAACGTGGTGTTTGACAGACACCAACAAATGAACTCCTGGTCGTTCAGAGAATTTTGAAGTGACCTGAAAGGGTAAAAATCGGAAGGGGCCAAGTCTGGTGAATATCGTGTGTAACACAAAAATCCCAGGCATACTCAATAAGGCGTTGCCTGACAATCATTGCAACGTTCAGCCGAGCATTGTTATGTTGGAACGTAACACCTTCGCGGTTGGTCAGTTCTGGTCGCTTTTCTTTGACTTTTGCTTTCAAAACCGCCATTTGGAACAGTATTTTCCCGAATTTATTATCTGATTTGGTGGCAACGATTCATAATGAATAACTCCTTAGTAGTCCCACCATATCAAAGCATTACTTTTTTGAGATGCAGCCCTCCTCTCCAAGTTACTTGGGAGGTTCATTTGACTTACCCTATGATCTTTTCCCTGTAACGTTATTACACAGTACCCATTTCTTATCTCCAGTAATGAACGCTTTAAAAAAGGGACCTTCTTCCTTTTGTTTCAGCAAAGCATACCGAAACTCGAGCAAGCATATTTTGCGGTGTTAAAACATGGGGTACCCCCATACCATAACGGCTTACATACCCAATCTTTTTCAAATGATTATGCACTGTACTTTTTGGAATATTTAATATGTGTGACAACTCCTGAACTGTGTAACGTGGGTTTTCAGCGATAATTTCTTTTAAGATTTCCTCCTCTACAGATGATGGTCGTCCAGAGCGAGTGTCATTTTCGAGGCTGAAATTTACGCACTTAAACTTCTCAAACCACCTTCGAACGGTGTAATCTGAAACAGAACTTTGTCTATATACAGCACAAATTTTATGAGTAGTCTGACTAGCATTTTTACATTTTTTGAAATAAAAGAGCTTAATATGACGAAAATGAACTTTTTGGTTCCCCGCACTTAGTACTGCACTGAAACAACAATGTGACAATACAAGCCAGAATTATGCAGCGCAAGGACAAAGGACTGAATGTACATTTCTGCCTCACTCAAGGTCACGCCTTTTCAGCAATAGCAAAATAACTAGACGAAACCGAGCTTCCCTTTGACAAACCGCAGAACTTTCTGGATGACCCAATAAATATTAACGCATTTGTTCTGACAAGGGAACTGCCTGAGGTGTTAGTCGCCGATTTTGATAAAGATGGCATCTTTGGAAAGATCTTATCGTGGGAAACAAAATATCCAGTTGAACTAGCCGTCCTAAATGCACACCGTAGGAGCTGCAAGCAATTCGCACAAGTATTCCACCAAAGGATAAATAAATAAATAAGCATTTTTTTCAAATGTCAGTTTATTGCGTAATATTGTGTTATGCATAGTGATTATGTGAGTGTTTGGGACAGAATCAGAAACTAACTCCTGTTCTTAACACACTAATAGCAAAACTTGTAACACATGTAACACACAAGCGTTAATCAAATTTGCCTTGTGTGAAGAGTTCCTATGCTTTAAGCACTTTTACATTGACAACCAATTTCACTAATAACCAAGTGCTCAGCCAAATGCCATAAATGTTCCGACTGTGATATGGTCTTAAACGTCTTTACTAATCGCAAAATTTGTGGCACAGAGGCCATTTTCTGCGTTAATAAATCCATATTCGTAACATTTCATGTCAAACAGTGCATTTCTTTCATCGCATTACACAACAACACATTGTCTATTACCGTTGTATTACGGTACACTGTTGTATTAAAAGGCAAAAGCAAGTAAAAAAAAGGATGATGGTTAGAAGAGTATTATTTTAGACGGGTGGTACAATAAATAAAAGGAGTACCTATTATTTAAGTGGCAGATTTACATCGATACTGGTTTATGATTGAAAGTAGAATGTCTAAAAATAAGAATGGATATTAACTAATTACTAATAATTAATTTTTTAATAATTAATTAAAAACTAGAACGAAAGTTCATCAAAAAGTATTGTTTTTCAAGCACGCACGCGCCTCCGCAGTTCAGACCCTCCCTCGAATCTGAGAGAAGAGAGAAAAAGACAAAAACTCCCATTGGCTACACTGTTTAAAATACGATAAAAAGAAAAACACTGCCTTTATTACATTCTTTTTAATTTATAACGGTACACTATATTCGAAAAAAAAATACTAATATATACTATACCATCTAAAAAAATTCTTTTTGAAACACAGTTTTTTGTATTTTATTTAATCCTCGTTTTTCGAAAAGTTTGGGCAATAACAAATATTTTCTTTTTAAATTTTTAATGTATTTGATGGTAGTCGACGAGAAAAATAATATCAAGTTTCTTGCCAGTCCTTTTAAATTGAATTTTAGTTTAAAAAAATATAAAATCATACAACACTTATTGTAGTTAAATTTAAATATATTAACATGGATTCGGGTAACGTCGGACGAGTCAGCTAGTTTAAAAGATAAAATAGGGTATTTATTTCAAATATTTAACTCGTGAAAAAATATAAGAAGTGCATTTTAAAAATGATTCTTCTTTTATAAAAGATAATTTATAATAAAAATTTAATTGCTATTTGTTGAATGCATTCTGCGTCCTTTATAAATAGACAATTATATGAGCAACTATTTTTCATATCAAAGATAAAAAAAAACTAATATTTTCCATTTAGAAACTTCATCTGCCTTTATTCAAATTCTTCAAAATGTTTTATTCCTAGTTCATTTCCTTGTAGGACGCATGGTTTTACATATTTTACAGTTTAAATAAATTGACTGTAAATGCATGACATTTATGAAAATCTTTCTCCCCGTATCAAATAATCCAAAAGAATTTTTAAATTAGGTTCATAAATATTTTAACGTTTTCACGTTGCTCTTTGCAAATATTTTCGTTCTTCAGCTCAATAACGAAATTAAAAAAGACGTTACACATACATAAAATGAATTGTGTCATATCAGATTCTTACTCTTTCATGCTTATTATTATTTGTAAAATTGCTCTAATTTTGATTCTTTATATGTTTATAAATATTATGTATCAAAATTTTAGTTTAGATCTGAAGTCAAAAATAAATTCTTTTAAAATACTTCCCACTATAGTTAATATAGTCTAAATTTTTTTAAAAATATATTATAATAAAAGTAAATACATATTATAACAAAAACATACTATTAAGTCGAATTTAAATTAATTTATTGCTTAGTACTTTAACAAATGTGAAGAATATAATTATTTTTTCTTACGTCATGCAATTACGCAGTTTCGTAAAACTAAAAAACCTGATTTCTTTTATGTAAACATGATTAATAAAATATAATAATAAATAACATTTGAATTAAAAAAACTGTTTTTAAGATTTCATTTACCTAAATTATACAAGAATAATAATAATAAAAAAATCACTCCTTAAAAACTATATAAAAAATTATCATATAAAAATGTGACTAGGAAAATTATTAATAACTTAATTAGTACATCATTATCGAATACGTATATATTTTGAAAGTTTGTTTCAAAAATAAAATTGCTTGTAACCGATAATATATTTAACAGAAATGGAAAGCGCATAGCGCACAAAAAATCCATGGGGTCCAGGACCGGGCCCTAGGTGGTCAGGTCTTAACTGTAATGTAGAAACAGGGAAGTAACTAAATGGTAAAATGGTCTCAACATGAAGTTAGGATTGAAATAGTGAAATTTTTTCACAATTTAGGGCACAAAAGCTTCAAAACGCCTTGCATCGTGCCCCAAGGAGACGAGAATTGAATTTTAGAAATTGGAAAAAATAGTTAAATCGAGAAAGTGCACCAAAAAACGAAGGAAATCGGATAAAAATGAGGCAAGTTATTAAATTGTCCCAAGGTTCAAGTCCTAAAAAATTAAAAATCTGAGTCTCAGGTACATCAGAACCTGCCTTCACTGTAAAAAAATCTTTTAAAAGTAAAGAACATCGTTGAATTTCGTTAAAAAAATAAAATACGAGCATCATTTGGCCCCATCCTCGACCAAAAACAACAACATTTCCATATGGCTAAAAATTGTAATTTAATAATATATACAACGACCATTTGGAATTTATTTCATCCACCAAATTCCGCCGCATCCTCTTCAATAACAGATCGTAAAGATGAAACTTCAGACGACCAAAATCTTCATCGATAAACTCTCCAAGTCCCGTTTTGAGAAGAGAAACAGTTTACAAATCGAAAGCAGTTCCATCGAATCATCCACAGATTGCGACAAATTACCTACGTTGAGCTCAATTTTTCCCGGTTAGAATCGACCGATTGTAAAACATCGCGGCTAGTGGATTGAAGCCCAAGACATGGCCTTTTACCATCAATCGATTAAACATTAGATTGTTTCCCTTTTCGCGTTCGTCTTTTATTCTGTAATCGATTTTCATGGGCTACATAATCAGTCGAAGACCTCTATTTTCATGGGCTACATAAACAGTTGAAGACCTCTATTTTCATAGGCTACATAATATGTTGAAGACCTCTATTTTCATAGGCTACATAATATGTTGAAGACCTCGATTTTTGCTTTGCAAGATCATTTTCATTTCGGCATCGCTCTTTGGATTTGGATTTTTCCATATCTGATAATTTGCGCCTACCCATTTTATAACTTTTTCAATTTTTAACGATTTCCTGCCTTTCGATTACCTATTCAAACAATTTTTAACGATTTTATGCCTTTCTATTACCTATTTAAATAAAATTTTCTTCTAAAAGTAAAAAACTTCGTTGAATTTCGTTAAAAAAAATAAAATGCGAGCATAATTTGGCCCCATCCTCGACCGAAAACAACAACCATTTCCAAATGGTCTAAAAAAAGAAAAAAAAAATCCGTTAAAATACGGAAATTGTACTGGCAATCGAGACGCCAGTACTATTTCCGTAAATTTTATGAAAGAACGGAATTTTTTATGGAATTTACGGAAAATAATTCCGTTAAAATACGCAAATAGTACTGGCGTCTCGATTGCCAGTTAAAATTCTGTATTTTAAGGATTTTTTTTTACAGTGTCGGACTATCCACACCCAAATTTTCAGACTTCTACGTGCGGTACATTTCTCTAGCTATCGCACACAGGCAGAAAGTTAGAGAAAACTTTCTTTTATTAGTATCGATATATAATATACAAAAAGGGATTGCAATTAGGTGGTAGATTTCGCTAGCTATCGCACACAGGCAGAAAGTCAGAGCATAACTTTCTTTTAATAGTGTAGCTAGTATAATATACAAAAAGGAATTGCAATTAGTCAAAAAAAAAAAAAAAAAAAAAAAAAAAAGCACATTTCGTACTTTTTACAAGTTCATTTCCAAATTTCTCCCTTGAAAGAATGATTTAGAGTTTTTTACATTCATATTTCATTTTCTTGCATAACAGATAATTTTATACGTTTTATAGTTCAAACAAATTGAATGGAAATGAAAAATATTTCAAAAAACTTTTCTTTGCTTCTGAAGTAATCTCAAAAGATTTTTTAATTAACTTCAGAAATATTTAAACGTTTTCATTGATCCCGAAATTACATGAACTTGGTTTCGAAATAACAATTTTATGCCTTAAGTTTAATAAAGAAAGTGAATAAGACATTACAAATAGATTAAAAGTATAATGTTGTAATAGATCATTACTGTTTTCATATTCTTTATTACTTTTAAATTTCTCATTTTCTATGTGATTATAAATATTAATGTATTCAAATTTCAGTTTTGATTAAAAGGAAAAAATATATTAAATTGGAATATTTTGTTTGAAATTTCTATATTATTGGGATTCATCTGCTAGTATGACGAATTCAATTTAATTTATTTTTGGCAGGTTATTTGTATATAAGAAAGATAAAATATACAAAAATATTTTTATTTTCTTTCCTCAAAAAATAAATGTAATTCGTTAAAGCCCAAAGTGCTTTTAGTCACGTTGAAATGTCAATTCAAATTATTGCAAAATAAAAATAAAAAAATCACATAATTTTATATATTTGAATAATATTGCAAAAAATGATTTTTCTATTGTCTCTAATCTGCAACCGTTATATCATCTAATTGAAAAGATCAAATGATAATATTTATACATATTCTTTTATTGAAACGAATTTGAAAACTCTTCTTTCCGACCGCGGGTACAATTACATTTTATGATTTTCAAAATCAAAAACTAACTATTATGCATTAGTTAAAAAATAAAATAGACAAATACTTAATCTTTCAATGCATAAAATAATGCAAATATTTTCCCCGAATATTCCATTAAGACTTGAGAACATCGTTCAAATATTTATAACTATCATTTGGATACTAAAATTAAAAATATAAAAAAGCGCGTTTTAAAAGTAGTTTAGTCTTAAAGACAATTTCTCAGTAATTTTTCTTTTTCATTCAGTTTATTTTTCATGCATTATAAACATGCTTGACATGAGAATCTATTATGCATTTCAACGATAGAAAAACTAAAACCTCCCTGTAAAAAACTCAGATTTCTCCATTTAAAAACATCATTCAAACTTCTTTATTCATATTACATTTTCTTGTAATCTACATAAATTTCTTATGTTTTAGTGTTTAAAAAAATTGACTATAAAACATTTCTTGGATTTGAAGTAATCTTATAAAATGTTTCAAAATTAGGTTCATAAATATTTAAACATTATCATTTTCGATCGTTCCAGAAAATTGCAAAAACGTTTTTTGAAATAAAACTTTTTCATTTTCAGCTTAATAAAGAAAGTAAATGTGATGTTACTCATACTTCAAATAAATATTGCCACAGCACATAATTATCTCTTCTCCTTTATTATTTTATCCCCTTTGGTTCTAACTGTAAGCCTGATATATTATCTATATATTTAAAATGCACTATAAAAATGACAAATGTTCTTTAATTAAAAAAAATATAACACAAGCCCAAAAAATACATTATATCTCCTCTTCGGAGTTACCCACTATTCCGTGAATAGTCCTCCATCTTTGGGAATCTCAGAAATCAATATCTTTTTGACGTTTAAGGAAGCATTTTTAAAAACAAAGTTTTTACAAACCTTTCTTTCTTTCTTAAAGTTAAATCTGCATTAAAATGGCCGTTTTGGTGAAAATTTTCGTTGGGGGGGGGGGGGGGGGGGATCTGGATTTGTTTTAAAGAACAATCTCTTACGATGACAGATCTGTTTATTTTTTATTCCTACGATTACTAGAAGAGAAATTACGCTCAATTAAAACGAAAAGAAATAAATAAACAAGAAATAATAAGTCTAATATCGTTAATGTGCGTAGGCAGTCGAGTAGAAATGTAAACAATGTTTTTATGCATGATTTTATTACTGTTTTAACACTTTCCAACAAAGTTGAAAAGTGTTTATGACTTCGGTTTGTCTGACCGTCGCACAGCGGGACGTTTTCAAGATTTAGGTGGACAAAATTATTTCATTGAAGTTTAATTAGTTTTTTCTTTTTTTTCTTTAATGCATCACTAATAAAATACTAAAACAGTGATAAATATTCGGTTATTTAACAACAATGTCTTAAAATAACAAGTTGGAAATTGCTCGTCAAACGTGGCAAATGAGGTGCGTTCGTACTATAACAAGTTTTATAATTATTTTTTGCACCCCATATTGTACTGAATGTATAATTTTTTGCTCTTCATAAAGTACACAGTCTTTAACATCATTAAAATGCACTCCCAATAATTTTTTTCCCATTCCCCGAACACTTTTGACTGTCCCTGTAATTAAACTATACATCCGATTTTCCTAAAATTTGAAATGGCTCGACAAAATTTTGCAACAATTATATCTTTAAAATTTCAGACCATTCGGAAGGCTGTAACATCATTCAAATGCACTTGCAATAATTTTTCCCATTGGCCGTAATGTAAAGAAAAACTTTTGACTGTCCCTGTAATTAAACTATACATCCGATTTTCATAAAATTTGAAATGGCTCGACAAAATTTTGCAACAATCTTATATTTCAAATTTCAGACCATTCGGTTGGGTAGTTTTTGCTCTGTTATATGCGGACAGACAGACGGACGGACAGACGGACTGAACGACGACTATAGGTGCTACGTATTTATATAATTACGAACGCACCTAAAAATACAGGGTGCCCACTAAAGTCCGTTCCTACTCTCTTAACTGCCGAACGACTGCATCTATATTCATAAACGTGGTGTCAAGGTACGGTAAAGAGGCTATGCGCTACTAGATGCGACCGCTTACAGTGCCACCTGATGCAAAATGGCGGTATTAGCGTTCCTATCGCGAAAACGGTTCGAAATATGGGATAAAAGTGAATGAGGCACATTGTGAACATGAATGCTAAATGAATCTCGTTCTGAATATGAATCTCGTTTTCGAGATAGGAACACTAATTCAGCTGTTTTGCGCCCGGTGGCGCTGGAAGTGGTCTCATCTGGTAGCGCATAGCCACTTTACTATACCTAGATACTACTTTTAAGAATGTAGCTGCAACCATTTGGAAATTAAGAGCGTGGGAAAGACTTTAGTGGGCACTCTGTTTAATGCATTACAAATAATGCGTTAAATATAGTTATTTTACAATTAAGTAAAAAACCATTTAATGCACACATGTAAGTTATCATTTTTTTTGTCTATTCAGAATTGCTCGAGAAATCTGTGTGGTCATCCTGAAAATAATTTTTTTTAAATAAAATCATATTAAAAAGAACAAAAAAAAACTTTAATATTTTGTGGTACCCTGTAAAACATATAAATGCTACTAAAATTATTTTCGGTTGTAAAAATGCTGCTGTGTGAATAAATAACCTATGTAAATTTTATTCGATTTGAAATAAAATTTCTGCATATAGACGGTAATGTATCTGAAATTTTTATATGTCCCTGTAAAAGAAATACCACTACTACGCACTTTGCTTTCAATTTAAAAAATGCTATTTTGTATCTCAATAACCTATAGTAATTTTATTGAAATTTTATTAAAATTTCTCCTTTTTAGCAACAATCTTTCTCGATTTTTTGTGTGGGAAAAAAATGGCCGTAATTTTTTTTCTTTAATTATGGCCATTTTTTTATTCCCATTCTGACCAGAAAATCAGAGCTCTAACATTTTACGACTGCTCTTTTATCTTCATCTATCACTTCCTTTTATAATGACTGTTTCGTAATAATGGAAGCCATCAGTTCATCAGAAGAAAATAACTCAGTTAAAATTCTCTTTGTAAATATACTTTGTGGAAGAGGGGGGGGGTTGGGGGCGCCAAAATCCATGTTTGCCCCGGGTTAAAAAAAAAGGCTAGTTTCGACCGTGGAAAAATCCACCAAATCGGTCTGTGAAAGCCAATATAATAAATTGAAAGAACTTCATTAAAGAATAATTATTAATAACTGAAGGTTTCTTAGCATAATTTAAAATAAAACATTTCCCATTAATAACTTATAAATGACATACACTGCAAAAAATCACAACTATGAAGTAAGATAAATGTTTAGGCAAATCCAGTGTAACATTGTAGCAATCCAAGTTTTTCGAAATTTAGTTTATTTATAAATAGTTCAAGAGAATCTGCTCATGTTTCACTAATCTATGAAAGTTTTATACATGAAGTACAACCAACCATTAGTTATGGGGAAATCTACTCAATCGGTCAGTCAAAGCCACTATAATAAATTAAAAGATCTTTATTAAAGAATAATTAATAACAACTAAAACCTTCTTAGCATAATTTAAAACAAAAACTTCACCATTAGCAACGGATAATTTATATACATCGTACAAAAGTACACAATTGTGGAATGGGAGAAATGTTTAGGTAAATTTAGTGTTACTTTGTAGTTACCTAAGAAGTTTGAAACCTTTCTTTTATCTTCTGAGCTGCTTAGAAAATAAATCAATGTGTATCTTGGATTTAAATAAGTTTCCGAAATTAAAGAAAACGCCGTTTTGAATGTTGGCTAGTAATTTTTATTTCAGAAATGTTTCTTTAAATTTGGAAAATGTATTGTTTTCTAAAGATTAAACATGGTACTTCTCTAAATGGTTTATAAGATATGGGAAATGATTCGGGAATCGGAGGTACCTAAGAAGTTACATGTAATTCCATAAGAAATTTTCACAGAATTAAGTCTTATATCAATATTTTTTTTTATAATGCAGCTTTATATTGCTCAAACGCCACTACTTTAAGGCCTGTGTAATTCGGTTACAAAATTACACTCTGTCGATGGATAATTTCATCTCCTTTCCTTTTAATTTTTAAAGAATTAATCATATTAATTTTCAAAGTACGTTATAAAACTTGGGTTTAACTCATCAAAGTATTTGCAGTTGAATTTAGTCTAAATACTTATAGAAAGATCAAGTGATTAAGGTCAAAATTAGATTATATTACATTTTCTAATCAGCTTAGCCAATACGAAATTTTCCATTCTGAATTTCCGAACTATAAAAAGTATTCATAAGTTCATATACAAAATTTTCTCTTAAATAAGCACAAGATATCTCAAACTGCTTTATACTTGTTACTACATGAAATAAACACATAACCATTTCGAAAAAAAAAATGGTAAGATACATCTTTATACAAAAAAATAGAAATATAAACATATTTGAACTTACTTATTTTACTTGCGGCAAAATCTGTAGACGCATTAAGATCAGTTTTTTATTTCAGTCTGTTTCTTTTTCCACTTTTCCAGAGTCCAATTTTTCAACCTTGTTATCACAAAATGCTTTTCATGTGGCATCACTGCATCCACTTTTCAAAAGATTCGAGAGATAAAAATGTTATCTCAACTCCATATTCTTAGTATATTTGTGATTTAAAAAAAAAAAAGAAACTTAGTATATTTATGATATTGAGTTATGCTACAGAATATTTCTACTTTTTAAAATTATTTCGAATATTTAAATTTATTTAACATCTCGACTTGTTCATATTTATGCAATTGCACTATAACAAGGAATATTTCTGTTTTGCAAATATTTCTATTATTTATTTATTTATTTTTTTATTTTTTTTTTTTTTTAACGCCAGAGATATATTTCTTTTACTAAGTACTTTTCTGTCGGCTGTAAAAATGTATTTCTAATGGGACGACTGCAAAAAAAAGTACTTATTTTTAGAAAAACATAAGGATGTTGGCAACGATCAGCACTATGATTTACGTTGTGCTGCTACATCCTTTTTATAAACATTACAAAATTTAAATTTTTACATAATCGAATAGGAAAAAAAAAGTACTTTAATATGAAATTTGTTTGAAAGTTTGTGATGATTTTTTATGGCTTTTAAATAATTTCCAAACATGCATTATTTTTACCAGTCTCTGCAAAGAATATTTGTTTACTATATTTAACAACTGGCAAATTATATACTTTACTTTTCTTTCTTTTTAGGGTTTTTTTTTTTTTTTTTTTATTTTCATTAAGCTTTCGTATTTGCTTCCACTTCTAAGTGTTGCATATCATGGTTAGAACGTCCTTTGTAATTGATGTTAATATCACTACAGATTTTAAACAACACTTTGTCGAAAAATCCCATCTGCTCAAATACGCCATTTGGCTATTATTGATATGATAAATATGATAAATTACATATGATAAATTATTAGATTGGATTAATCATAAAAACCGGCACTTTGGCGATAAACACTTTTAACAAGCCTCTAAATATGTCATAGAAAATATCATGTAATTTTTTAGATTTTTTTTTCTTATACATCATTATTATTTGTTTTTTCTACACATCATGTTAAAATGTCTTATCTGAGAATTTTTAGATTTTTTTTAATTCATCTGTAACATTTACAAAGTTTCGAAACAATTGGTCCAGACATTTTCTACTTACATTCTTTGACCAAAAATACATAATTACCCTTCGTAAAATAACAAATTCAGCTCGTCATTATAGTTTTTTAACTATTTTTGAAAAACATTTTGAATCTTGAAATTTGAAGAGATTTATGCTGAGCTATTTTTAATAATTAAGTGTAAACGGAGATACCTTTCACACGTAATAGAGATAGATTTGAGAAAATATCATGCTTTAAAATTATTTTTAAAATAATAAAAATTGAGTAAATTACCATACAGATTTCAAACGAATTGCGATACAGTTTTAAAACAAATTACTATACGGTTTTAAAACAAATTGCATTTGAAAGTACATTTTTCCCCTATTCGATGGTGTAAAAATTGGGAACATGCGGTATTTAGGAATTAAAAAAAAAATAAATTTACTAAAAGTTAAATTTAATCGTCTGCTGTTCCCCGTCAAAATGACTTCAGCGTTACGCACAGACACGTTTGTCCTTTATAATATAGATAGCTAGAAAAACACTGTCTTAATTTTAGAAAAAAGATGATTGCTTCAAAATGGCATTTTTTCCTTCTTAAAAAATCTTTCCTCATTGAATACATTCGTGACCCTCTAATGCTGAATAAATTGACTCCAGAATAAAAATAAGTGTCTGCGTTATCACTAGATGACATTCCATTACGAACTTTTACAAGAAAATGCTTCTTTGACTTAGATTTTTGCTGAAGTGTCAGTTACTGGTTAAGCGTCAATAACTGAAGGTTACACCCTACATATCGAAACAACTATTCAACCTATTCCAGATTGTCAAAAAACTCGGTGAATCGTGTAAAAATCCAGCATTGTTTCATTTCAACTACTGCGAGCTATGACACAAAGAGACGAATGTTGCCATTATTGTAAATAGATACTTTCTTATTTTTTCTTTAAAGTGCATTAGTAAATTCGGCATGCAGGATGTTCCCAATAATAAAATTTATGCATGCAATGATTAAAATTTTTTCAGTCAATTATATGCACAGCGCTTATCTAAAGCTTTTTTTTTTTTTTTTTTTTTTTTTTTAACCTGTGTATGACTTTCCCCATATATTTTATACAAAGTTAGTTAATGCTTTAGTTAGTATAGAAATTTGTTAACTATTGTAATATTAATCTTAAAAGGCATTTTGCAACGCATATTTATCTCAGATTGTCATAACAAAATCGAAAAATATGTAAACTGTGTTTTAGCATCAAAAGATCCCAAGCGTGAGAAATGTTTTGCACTAGATTTTACTACTATAAGTATAGATGTATGCAGATCTTCCTAAATGCTACTGAATTTAGAATTAAATAATTCATTAATGATAAAGAATAAAGATGATATATGTGAGAAATGTATAAGGTTACCCATAAATTTTGAAAGAAAAAAATATATAAAGCAAAAACAAATTTAATTTAGTGAAAAGTCGGAGTTAACCGTTTCAATTTGTAAATATTCTTAAAATTCAAAACTGAAACAATTTTTATGAACCGTTAAACTGAATGTTATATAATAGCTGTGATTTTTATCATTCCTGTAGAATTTAGCTTGAGCATTCTTAAAGGTTCAAATGAGACAACACCATTTCATTGCCTTGGAGTAGTAAGGTCCTAACTGGCATATTTGATTAAAATTTGAAGATATCAGTAATTGCAGGATTAACAAACGTGACTTTCTTTCAAATGCTTCCTGTTCGTAAACTTTTGTTAAAGTAAATCTAACTTAAATGATGCTTTGATTTAAAATGATAAATGTTTGCATCTTATCATATTTGCAAGCGTTATTAAGGTTTTCGGCTATATCGACTGGCGATATGCCCCTCCTCCCACCCATCCAACGAAAAGTTAAAACAATATGTTAAATTTTGTATGATTTATGTTTTTTTCTGATATTTATTTTTACATGGAACACTTGCATTCTAAGAACTTTATTTGTATCATTGTGAAATGCACTTGTTTTGTATAAACGTGTGTGCATACACCTAGCACAACTGTAGTATGATGATATTGCAATATGATTCAGCCATGTGAATAGTGACACTCTTCACCGTTCGCCACTAGACTCCAACCTTCCCCCCCCCCCCCCCATCAAAGGTTGTAGATTCTATATTCGCCACCAGCTGAAAAATGACCTTGCTTACTGAAAGACTGAACAAGGATCATCAGCTGAGTTCATTTAAATTTTTTTGGAGCAAATCCTTAGAGGGCTATCAAATATGAAAATGTTCTAATCACTTTGTTGCTTTAAAAGAAAATAAAACTTTCATATCTTATTTTTATCGAATGAGTGGTCGAACCAGTTAGATCATTCTCGTTCAAAGACAACGATTTATTAATGTAAATTTGAACTACTTTTAGATATATAAAGGCGAGTCTGTGTGCGTATATGCACGTAAGCGTGTGTAAACTGACTTTCATCGAGTTTTGCCAGTCAGTTCCTTTAAAAAAATCCGATTGGTTGATTGACACCACATTATTGAAATCGAAATATTCGCCTTATTTTTATCTTATGTGGTGTGTCATTAAATAAATTGCGAATATTTCTATTTCAATAATCTTTTAGCAATCGAACATTCTGAATTATAAAAAAGTAGCAACATCGCTTTCATCTGATATACTCGTCCTATTTTCTAAAATACCAAAGACAAATAAATTTGCTATCATTATAGATTACTTAACAATAGAAGTTCTATTTTTAAATTATTTATTACTTTATAATTCTTAATAAATAATTTATGATAAAACACGATGTACCAGAATACAAATCCAATTTATTATTGAAAAACACATCGAAAATAAAACATAAAAAAATCTTGAACGAAAAATATACATGCTAATCCAACAACATAAAACTTTATCTTACAGCATCAGTAGCTTCGAAAAGATAAAGAAACACGATGTTTTGTGGTCAACTATTTATGTACCTTTTCAAAGAAAGATGTCGAAATACATTTTTACGAAACTATTTTATTTATTTTCATAACTTTTGTACAGAAAAATATATGTAATGCGATTTTTATTCTTTACAATTCACATTTTTCATTTTATATCTTTAATTTTAAGTTTACTGCAATATTTTTCTTTATTATTCATTCAGCAATTGCATAAAATTTGTTACTTTTATAAAATGAACAACAGTTTAAAAATATAAATTTATTTAAGCATATTTTTTTTTTATAATTATAGCAATTTTTTTACAATAAACGATGTTTAAAAAAAAGAGACCTTTTTTCAAAGTAACAATAGCAATCATTATTTTAAAATAAGTAAACTAATATCATTACTGGTTCCATCACTGCTGGTTACAGAGGTTCTCAAAGTGGTAATACGATTTTCCTTTGTTGGTCCATTTACATCCGTATTTATCTGTGCATTTAATTGTTTTTCAAATTTTTATCTGGTTTTATAGTATGTCGGTAGACCTAAATTCCCTTTATTTAGATTTTGTATGGCTAATTCGAAGATGAAACCACACACTTTATTTGTGGTGTCTAGGTATTTAGGCCCTGAGGATTGTACTTCGGTTCTATAAATTTCCTTCATATTCTTTAATTTTATTTTTTACTATGCTTCTTTGTGGTAATTTGCCATTGTTTTATTTATATATAAATAAATATTACTTGTCAATAATTACTCATTATTGTTTTTAACGAATGACTGAAGCTGTATTTCGACTTCTAGCTTCTTTGTCATCTAAACCACTTTATCAAATCGAGAATGATGCTGATTGTTGTTACAATATTTTGATGATTCAAAACTTTTACGATCGATAAGCTACGGTTTAAACGTGACCTTAATAAAAAAAAATCTTGCTTTATAATTTGAGTGGAATTATTAATTTAAAATTCAGTATTATAATCTATGAAGGCTACTGTCTTTTTTGCGAATTCTTTATTGTAATATTTCTTAAACAGAAACATAATTTCCTAGTCCATACATAATATAAGATATATTAAGTTATGAAGCAAAAAATGATGGGAAAAATTGCATCAGTATTTTTCATATGCATATAAAAATGCAAACAAAGCAGATTTTGCATTTTTTGAGAAATAACATTTTTTTAGATTGCTTTCACTAACGGTATATAGCAAGGGAATTTTAACAGTATGTACTTTGAATTAAAAAAATATATATATAAATATATTTTATAAATATTCTCATTTTCACTATAAAAATAGTTTTAGATACTTCATTAAAAGTAACTATTTTGGGATTGAATTAAACGAGTACATATAATTGAAGACTTGAGTAGAGAAAGATGTTATGTAAAAAAAATTAGAATTCGAGAAAATTGAAGTGAAAGTTTTTTGTTGAAATTTAGTTATTTATTTAATTCCTTTACAGTAGCATATGTTTTAATGTTAATAAGTGATAATAAACTTCCCTAGAAAATAATACTGACATTTAATTTTTAAATATTATAATTTTTTTTCACCAGTTAAATTATTAAATACTATCTCATATCTTCAATACTAAGTAGAATTTTTGCAGTTTAGTTTTACCGTATGATAGCGGTTTCATTCATAAAATAAATCAATTTTTGAGAAAATGTATCATAACATGTTCTGCCGCTAATTTATTATATTTTTTCATTCAATAAATTCGCTGTTATGTTTTCTTGTAAAATGTATAACTTAAGCATAGATTTAATGTTATAAGACGGAGGCCAAATGTAATATCACCTCCTATATTTGGATGAGAGGAATTCTGTATTATAGATGCTAATTGCCCAAAAAGTTGTTGAAATGTTTAACTTCTAAAAATGCTTGCTGTGCGATTAAACGCGATTAAGGCAATTTTGTTGCAGTGATAGCTGAATAAATATTTATTTAAATAGTAGATATTTTGAAATCAGTGTCCAAGGCATATTTCTGAAATACATTGTTAAAATTAAAGATATTGGCATTTTCATTTGTTTAGAATATACATGTACATCTGCATAATTGCATGTTCTCTTTTAAAATTTCTTTAATTATTACCAATTTTACTTTTCGTTTGAATTTTATTTTATCAATTATTCTGATAATATATTTTTTTTTCTAGGTAATGAACTACTCTGTGGCTTTATTTTCGATTGTTCTTCTCAGAAGTACAGAGAAGTAAAAAAAAAAGAAAAGCTGTAAGATAAATTGAAAATATAGGTTTTGTTTATACATTGTAATCTTTATCTTACCAATATGTATTGTTAGTACTTTAATTCATTTTTATTTATAATTCAATTTTTAACAACTATGTCTGTGAAATTATAAATGTGCTTTCCATATGTGAATTTTCTTACGCATGAAAGTTGGCAGCATGACCAAGGGACGCATAACAAATCTCCCTTTTAAAGTCTACGAGGAATCTTCTTCATTACTAATTTTAGAGAGTAAATCCATACACTTAAAAAAAACTGTATCATTACAAGGGAAGTAATATTAGCCATTGAAGCTGAAAATACGAAATTGTATCAATAAATCTTTGCCCTCACATAGAAATAATTGAGTGAAATTTATGAAATTGCTACATTGTGCGAGTCCTTTTGTATATAGTCACCGTGCACAGCAACGCATTTCTGCAACAGGTTTTTCAAAGAGAGAGGGGAGGATGTATTCCAGGAGGCGCTATTTTAGAACCAAAGGGCAGCATTTTTCTAAATTTTACCAACCCTCACATGTGATATATTATTGGAAAGGCCTGTGACCACTTATGTATGCTATGCACCTCCCGAACCCCCCCCCCCCCCCAAAAAAAGCACTCCGGGGGCACTTTTCTAAATTTTGTGGATATCGTTCATACCATAAAGAAGTGATGAATATTCAGGTTACATTTTATCAAGAGAATATGACACTTAATCCATTTATTTTTTTAGCATTTAAATAAGACAAAGTCTTGAAATTTTTAGTTTTTATTGGAAACATTTTTTTATCGGTTACTGAAGTAATAATCCTTTAAGAATTTTCATAAACAAAACTTTTCAAGCGATTATGATAACGAAAAATCGTTAAAAAGTGCCTGTACACACCTTTTAATAGTCATATTGAACACAAAACATGGGCATCTTTGAAATGTCAGGACATAAATGTTCACGAGAAAGCTTGGAATGTTATATAAATAACATTTGGTTATAACAATAATTATTGATGAGATACACACCTTGAATTGGTTCTCCAAGAAGCCAATAAATGGTCTTGCACGTGATTGTAGCGATTATTCCAAGAAATACCGAGCAAAAATTTAAAAAAAGCATACTTTTGATAAAGGTTTAAGAACTGGAAAGTTATAGAACAAGAAGTAAATTATAAACTCCTTAACACCCTTTTTTTAATTAAAAAAACTACTCTGTGCAAAAACAACAGTCTTTCGTTGAATCTGTATTTATATTTTTAGATACGTATGCAAAATTTTAGAAATTCCTGACTTAAAAAATCCTGGAATGACTCCACCCGACTCTCCGAACACTGACATACATGCTCATAGAATACATATATACAGGGTGGCCTAGAAAGTAATATAAATTAAATTCAAAAGTAATAATTTTAATTTAACCCTTAAATGCCTGACTTTTGAAAAATCACTGTAATAATGTTTTGCGACTTTCATTTTTTTAAATAAATCATGGGAAAAATACTTAAAAATCATATTTTGTTTTAAGTATGGTTTACGGCTAAAAAACAGTTTGTTACTAATCGAAAATACTGGTCTTTAATCGAAAAAATAATTTTCCTTGATAAAATTCAATTATTAAACACACAAAAAATTTAGGAACTATAATAAGATATAAATTTTACTTGCTCACTGCAGAAAAAAATAGGTTATTTCGCAAGCGTCCAAAAAAAAACAAACAAAAAGATCAAGCAGCAACAACTGGGCTCCCAAATGGTCCGCCAACTGAATACCAATAAATTTTAACAGAAAGTTTTACGGTGAGTTTGAGCTAGAATTAACTTTCAAAGGTGATTCCGGGGCGGTTTGTAAGAAAATTCTAAAAAGAAAAATTTTCTAAAATAATATTGGTATTCAGTTGGCGGACCATTTGGGAACCCTGCAACAATCTTTATTCTTAAACAGCACAAGTGTTGCCATCTACACGTTGAAAAGCGATTTAGTAATAATTTCTGAATGTATTTTATTGTCAACATTAGGCATTATAGCTATAATATTATTCTAATAGCATTTTAGAGCCTAAATTGGGTATGTTGCCGAAAAGCAACATCCGGCATTTAAGGATTAATTCCTAAAATGTAAAAAACTTTTAATTCTATAAAAATAAATAACTTAGAATTTTATTTAAAAAATGAATAGGCCTACACCAAAACTAGTTAAAACAATATATAGAATAATTCAAAAAGTTTTTTTCTACAATCATCGTAGTAGGTTCATCATAGTAGGTGCTGCCCAACACATTAACTGCGGATACCCTGATAGACCGGGAGGCAGCAACACGGAAAATCACCTCATCGAGTTCACGAATGAAATTCTAGTATTAGTTAAATCTTGATTCGAATATTAAAATGCAATCGGTTTGTCAAGTAATATCTTGGTGGGAAACACATGAAAAAACGATTTTAGCGGTTGACTCTTAGGTTTACCATTGTGTTTTCTGCCCCCAGACCTCCATGTTTTCATACCTTTGGGTGCAGGAAAACACCTACCTACGATTAAACCTATGAGTCAACCGCTAAAATTGGGTTTTCAGGCATTTTTCACCAAGATAGGACTTAACAGACCGATTTCGTTTTAACAAGCGGATCGAGTTTTAATTAATTCTGGAATTTTAGCCCTGAACTCGATGACGTGATTTTTTGTGCTGCCGTTTCCCGGCCTGTGAAGAAAACTCAATGTGCTGAGTGGTTTACCGAAATAAAATACCATACTCAAACTAAAAGAAATTATCGAACGATTGATGTCGATCGAAATAGAACGCTTTATGTGAGCACGCTAAAACATTCGTGAATTCAATTTGAATATCGTCTTGATATTCTTCTTGCTACGAAAAAAATCTCATGTTGAAGTTTACGAAGGCAGCAGAAAAAAAAAAAAAAACTTTTTGAGTTATTCTATATATTGTTGTAACTAGTTTCGTTGTATGCCTATTTAAGTTTTTGAAAATAAAGTTTTGAAGTTGTACAGATCTTTTGGGGACGCCCACTCTGTATTTCTGAAACAATGTAGTCGGCTGACAACGCTGGATCTCAAGTTGTGAAAAAGACAAAGAAGGTCTCCTTACCGGGTTTACTCAGAATATTTTGAAAAAAAAAACAAAAAAAAAAACGAATTAATCTACTTATGTATGCAATTATGTATGCAATAAAGAATCAGCCAAATTTAGCGGCAGAATTGTAGTAAAATATCTGAAAAAAAATAAAATTCTTTCGACAATGATTTGGCGCGAAAAGACGAAAACGACATGCGATTTGGCGAGCAATACTTTTCCTCGCCTAAAGCAAACGATTTTAATGCACTTGAAAATTGCTTGTTAATAGATTTTTAGAATGCGTGTAAATAGTATTTAATGCATTTAAACTTAAACAATGAGAGATTTTAATAAAAAAAAATTGTATTGCATATTTATGCTGCTTGTTATTTAATTTTATTACTTTAAAAACAATTTCATGTATAAAAAATGTTTTCATATATTTAAGCGTATTACAAAATAAAAGCAAGATGTAGAATGTTGCACGTATTCATTTCGATATCAAAGAAGTCCTTGTTTCCAAAGCAACAAAATTGAATCTACAGTACTCATTTGGACTTAATTTTGAGATTGAAACAATTTTAATTAATTTAAATTTTGTTTTAATTCATAAAATTTGATAGCTAACTTTAATTGTAAATATATATATATATATGTTACAAAACTATAGTTAAATCAAACTAAAAGTGACAAACCTAAAGTTATTTACATTAAATTTATTTAAACAAGTTCAGTATGAAACTTTTTTTTTTAACTTAAAGAGTATTTGATATAAAAAAGTATTTTTTGAAATTTCATTCCATCGCCAACTATCGAAATTTTCATTATTTTTTTTTTACGGACGCTCTATCGAGTTTCCGCCGATTTTTTTAATAAACTTATCTATCCTCAAGAGAAGGACATTCTATAATTTTTTCAGATTTTTCAGAGTGTGCCCATATTGCAGAATTTTCTTGTGAGATGTTATCTCAGCGCTACTAATTGATCATTATATTGCACGTAATATTTATTTCTTATATTCCATCACATATTCTTGCTAATTTTCCGTTTACAATAAAGGTATTAACAAAAATTTAAGACCATTCAATATGTGTAGTTAAAAAAACATGGAATCGTGAAATGTGAGACCGAGATTGCATTAGGCAGACCAAGTACTGAGCCACACATTCTTTCTTTGTGGCCTTTGACACCTTGTCTTTCAAATCTTATCTACTAGCTGTGATATCAGAACGTATGAAGCTATATATCGGGTGTCCTAAAAAGGACTGACTAATTTTAAAATTCAATAACTTGAAAACGGTGACAGATATTTAAAAAAATCTTGCAGGAGCGTTATGTATAATGTCAGGAGTTTTTTTTTTGTGTGTGTGTGTAATTCTCGAATTTAATTCGAATTACAAACAATAGATGGCGATGCGAGCAATATGTGCTAAATCCGGGACCGATTTTTTGGCACTTCCGGACCCACTCAATATATTTTAATCTCCTTTTTTGGCATGGGAAAAGAGAAAGGCCAAAATATCCAGTTTGAATTTAGCACCTATTACTTGCAACGCCATCTATTGTTTGTAATTTGAACTAAATTCGAAAATAAAAAAATCGTGGCATCATACATAGGCCTCCTGCAAGAATTTTTTAAATGTCTGTCACCGTTTGTGAGCTACTGAATTTTAAAATCAGTCAGTCCTTTTTAGGATACCAGGTATATGGATGAAAAAACATATTGTTAGATAGTTGATGCTATTATACTAGGTTGAGCACAAAGTTCTGGGAAATTTGTGAAAGTTGCGTTGTTATGCGCAAAAACAACCACAAAAGCAACAAGGACTATTCTTTAAAGTAGAGACCATCATAATCCACGACTTTCTGCCACCGTTTTGCATGATTCCGGATTTGCTGGCTAAGTTTGTCTCCGTTACCAGCAAATTGATACTCATTATCTCATGGACAGCTTTCAGAACCGTTAGGCCTTCTCTCTAATAATGCCGAGTCAACACACGCAAATTATATTGTTCAATAGGTATTTTGGAGCCAAAGTTCCTGAACTCCTATAAATATACCACTAGTATTCCTATATACGATACAAATTCTGGTAACTATTGGATTAAGAATTTCCCAGAACTTTTTGCTCAACCTAATAAATCAATAAATCTGTTATAAATAACAAAACATCATTAAAAAGTTCCGAACACATTTTATATTGTATTTCTCTTAGTTGTCCCTTTCTATCAGAAAATGTAAGTATTCAATATGTGCAAACATATAATAATATTGAATGATTCACTTCTGATTTACAAGCATCTTAAAAAAAAAGGTGAACTTAAACAAAACGAATAAAAATACTTTATGCATAATGTAACGTGCTTTAAAATTCATTCGTAAGAAAAAATATCATATAGATAAAAAAATAAATTGTTAAATGATAACATAAAAAATGTTTTTGCTAGAGTTTTTTTTTTCTTTTTATTCGCAGTGTAATAAAAAATAATCCTCGTATATTCTTATATTGTCAGTCCTCTTTCCAAACTTTTTCTCTCTTTTTATATTTTTTTCCCATTTGTTACGTTATTTTTTCTATCTACGTAATCGAATTTCATTACATTTTTTTGCTCTTTTATGGCAAAACAATGAAAAATATCTCACAGAAAGACAGCTAATTATTTGGCTTTCAAAGTTCAATGCGTTTTAAAGAAAAAAATTTAATTAATAATGGAAAAATCTTAAATGTTTTTAAAAGAAAAAAATGAGTAAGGAAAAAAAAAGATAATTTTTCATCTGACTTTTTCCTTATGGTCATCACGCATTAAATCATTAGTTGGTCGAAGATACATAGTCTTATTTCTTTGATTTTTAAACATTTTCTCTGAACAATGGCAGTAGTGATTTTAAGATTTATTATTTTTTTAAATAAAAACTTCTTGTTTGAAAGAAGAATACTTTTAAATTGGAGAACATGATTTATTTAGAATTCTTATCAGAAGTTTTTTTTCTTATTATGGAAAAAGAAATTAAACTCATTTTTCATTTAGCATATGTAATATATTTTTTTAAAATCATCTTTAAGAATTAAAATAAAAAGTTTGCGTGCTGTAAACATTATAATCCGATGACGCAGTAGCCAACAATGCAAACTTTTATAAGCACTTTAAGTGATGATATAGAATGTGAAAATACTGTAAAGAGATGATTCTGAAAATTCAATCTAGATGTTTTGGGGGCTCCGTACTTAAAAAGTAAAAACAGAAACAATGTACAGTCGTCTCCGTTTAAACGAATATTGATGGTTCCAGAAATGATATTCGATTAAGCGGGAGATTTGATTAAATGGGGAATCATATATGTAATATTAAATGCGTAATAAAAAGGCAAAATAACCATCTACGGTATATTTAATTAACAGCATAATAAATCGTTAATAGAATAACAGATACTAAAATAAATACAAATGCTCATATAAAGTAAATACGTATTAATTTAATGTCAGTATATACATTTATACGGTTTACATCACTTAAGGCAGCTCGTTTTAATTTGGTCAAAACTTTGCTACTTCTATTTTACGTTACTTATATTGACTTAAAAAAATCTTTTAAAATTGTTTGTTTAAGTTGAATTTTAAAGGAATAAATATCGTGTTATTTTTCGAATGAATGCAAAATATCACAACTACTATCTCGAGTCTCGAAGTGACGGCGCATTGCCATTAAAGCCTGGTTAATAGCAAGAAGTGATAGTGGGAAATCATTTGACCTGTCCATTATACACCTGCCGGCCGAAATCATTGCAGGACGAACTGAAAATTTTGTTTTCAATGTAAAGGATCCGAAAATGACTAAAGGTGAAAGGAAATTCCAGCTGAAACGTGCTTTCAGCGCCTATTTTCAAACATCGGTCACACAGTTGTTATTCGATTAGGCGGGGACGTACGTAAAATGTATTTGGTTTAAGCGGGAGAAAATAACATAGAAACAACAGGAATAAATTCGGTTCCAGAGAATTCTATTCGAATAAGCGGGTATTCGATTATCCGTGACCCGATTAAGTTAGGAGGACTGTAAGATCAATCCTGTGTCTGTCTGTCCGTCTGTTTTATCCATTATACTCTCAAACTGTGCAACGTGGAAAGTTAAAATTGATTGAAGCAATACAGGCTATTGACCCACATATTTATAAATTAATAACCATTCGCAAACATATTTAGTGAAAATGTAGAGGGCTAATTAAGTTACTTGAAAAGAAAAAAATCTTTTATCGTGTGAAAACTTTCGTAACGCCAAACTCAAAAATACATTTATTTTAATTTTACACATTATATTTTCAGATATATTGTCAAAAATGTATTTGCAACAGTATGTCCCCTTCCTCTATTTCTGAATCTATTGAAACTAAAATTCTGAAAAATTAGAGGTAGTAGAAATTTATTTAAACCTTGCAGAAAAACTATAGTGATTACCTTAGTTCACATAGTTTTTGGAAAAATCGCATTTTCCCGTTACACACAAATTTCGATTTACGGGCGTTCATCAAAGGCGTTGAGGAACGCTGGAGGTATCTATCTTCGCGGAAGTATGAAAGGATTGTTTTAATGATTTTCGAAAAAAATCGTCGGTAATTAGCCAAGATATTAACCCTTACAGACACGGACGTTTTGGACATACATAAAGAAACGGACAGCATAATCTTTGCGCCATTGGCATTCAAAGACTCGATAACAACTTTTAATGATATATTTGTGTACACTATTTAAAAAAAAGGACTAAAAAAACGGAAATACTACTGGCAATCTAGACGCCAGTACTATTTCCCTTTTTTACGGGAATTTTTACCCATAAATTACAGAAAATTTTTTCTGTAATTTATGGGTAAAAATTCCCGTAAAAAAGGGAAATAGTACTGGCGTCTAGATTGTAAGTAGTATTTCCGTTTTTCAGTCCGTTTTTTTTTCTTTTTACAGTGTAATGCAATGGCCAGTAGTAGTATAATAGCAATAAAAGCCAAATTGATAAAAACAGACTAATTTAATAAGAATTAATCACATAATTACTATGGTATTCTATTCCATGGCTATCTCAATTCGCCACCTGTGTCTTTAAAGCTCATTTAAAAATCTATCTGGGAAAATGCGGCACGGAGCAAGACAGCATTATAACGTTGCGTCCTCCTTTCGAAGCGCACGTAACACAAAGCAAAGTTTAAGCTTTGAACAATGGTTTTATTGTAGGTACACTGTAAAATAAAAATATTATTACTACACTGAGTTTGGTTTATGAAATGCCAAATGAAGTGTAGATATTCACTACTTTTATTGTCATCACCAAATTAAGTTCATCATAATCAGATTAGGATAATATTAAATTAAGAGTTATACAGAATAGCAATATGTGTACTATTAGCCTTAATATATCTTTGAACTTTTATGGCATATCCATTTATATTTTTGTAGTATTTGGGGCACTCTCACAATCTTTTGACTTTCATGTCCCTATAATAATTTTTATTTTAATACACTTTTTTGTGTTTTTTTTAAATTTCATATACTTGGGAGCATCCCATTGCATGATCGCACAACAATATTAACGCGATAAATAAGTTTTGGACGATGTTGGGTGTCCAAACACCTGGAAAACTCCTATACCGTCCCGTGTCCCTGATGCTGATTTTTAAGTTTGGAGCTGTCTGGATAAAATTGTTTCAATAAAAATAATTCGATGTAATTTTTTTCTGAAACTGGAACTATTGTTTTATATAAATAAGTAGCTAAAGATTAACCTGCACACATTTTTAGGGTTGTTATTATTTTTTAAACTATTTTCTTAAAAAAAGCTTTTAGATTTTTTACCATCCCCCTTCTAAAATTATACAGAAAATTACTTCAGATGCAACCACAGAATTTTTTTCAAGTTTTTTTCTCATGCAGAGGTATGCTAGAGAGATAATGTCTAAAATTCTTTGGCAGGAAATTTACTGTAGAATTTAAGTCGGCATTTAAATATCAATTTCAAGCAATTTCAAGCAGTAGTCTCACCGTCACCAAGGTTTATTCCTGCCCTTTTCGAGGTAAATTAATTTTTTTTTAATTTAACCCAATGTAAATAACTGTTTCTAAAAACCAATGAACATTTGATACCAATTAGTCTTAACATGATCTTCCTAAAATAGGTGGTAATTTTCCTTGCTGTTCCATCCTTACCGTCCCTTTTTTTTCCCATTTCGCCCCTTTTTCCTATACCATACCTCTTTTTTACATTACCGTCCCTTCTTTAACACCCCTTTAAGACAATGTTATACCAAAATTTTGTATTAAAAATACTACATTGTCATTATTTTTTATTTGAATGTCCTGTGGGTACTATGCAAATTCATTATAAGTAAAAATTTAGAAGAAAATAAAAAGTTTTAGTGGTAAAATGGTAAGGAAAATTAAACTCGCAATTTTAACTTAACCTCAGTTAAATAAAACTTTTTTCGCTGCTGACCATTTTTACTTTATTTTTAATCATTAAGGCATTCGTCTATCAGATTAAAATGTTATTTTAGCAAGTTTAATTTCGCCAGATTTTTTTCCCAAAAGTGAAAAGTTTGTGAGAATGCCCCATATACAGCCATACAGAACTCTACATTGTATAGTTATAGCAAATTTTTAGCTTATTATACTTTTAGCAATGATTTTTTTTTGTAATAATACAGTTATTAATTAATATATTTATTGTGCGGAACCCTCTGAGGGCGAGTAATTTGATTTAAAAAAATATTTACTATATTTTTGAACGTATAACGATCTTCATCACACGTTTAACCGTTCTAACTTATTATAGCATTATAATCGTTTTGCATTCTAAGACGGAGACAAACAAATGAATTTTAAAACGCAGATTGCTTCAAATGTCTACACTATTCAACGCTTTTTGGTGATTTTTAAATACTTTTTAAAGTTTAAAACTTATGCCTTTAATCTTGCTTACATTTGAATTGTACATCATTATCTAGAAAAACTGAGAAAAAATCACAAAAATTCAATTGATGATTAGGTGAAGAAAAATATAATCTTTATCTCTAATTTTCCATAAAGTTATAAAAGTCATTTTAAATTCTCAAAAGTAGAAAAGTAGTCGATTAGAAATTGACATCAGTCACCCCATGCAAAAAAATAACATTATTAAATATTGAAATATGAACAAGAAATTTAAAACGAACGCTGTCATTCGTGTAACATTAGATTGCAAGTATTTTCGGTGATTAGTATAATCTCCTAAAGCAAATGCTCCTAAATTTATGATTAGATGTTGATTTTTTTCACGGTTTCTGCTATTTTTACCGCTTTCATGCAAAATAGGTTGTACAGTTCTTTTGTATTTTATTAATTTTTGTTCACGCCTAAAGTTTGAACGAATGCTCCGAAATTTACATATATTTTTATGTTGTTACGACTTATTATCAATGCGAAGAATAGAGTCCGAGGGGAGTGGACTGCCCTCAGAGAAAAGCAGTAGAGAAACCTTTCTTCAGTATCCTAACCCGCATTTACAGAAAGCTTAGAAGAAAACCACGGAAAACTCCAACTGGTTTGGAACACAGCACATTCAGTCTCCTAGCTGTAAGATCTTAATTTCCCAGCCGCTGGTGAGGTAAATCGTTTTAGAAAAAAACTCGTTTTTTTTTTCAGCGGTCCCGTTTTAATTTAATTGGGATCTAAAAATTGTATGTTTGTCTTTATTTTCTTGTCTTTTTAAAACTTTCCAACAAAGTTGAAAAGTGTTTATGCATTCGGTTTGTCTGTCCGTCTGTCCACGCTCTAACTCCCGTAAATATACACAGATTTTCATGCAAACGATAACGTTATTTACGGTCTCTAAGACATGTTTGGTATTGCATATGAAGTATGTGGCATTAATAGTTTATTTACAGGGGCACTCAAAGGAATTCCGTAACATTATTTGTCATTGGGGAAAAATCATTTGTAGTGTATTTTAATGACATTACGCAACTTCAAATGTATTGAAATTGATATAAATCACTGAATTTCACTACAAGATGATTTCTGTATAATAGGGCAATACAATATATACAGGGCTGATCAAAGAATTCGATTAAGTTCCTGGTTGTAAATGGGAACAACTGAAATTGGGTTTTCGAATGTGTTATGCGTTTTCATATGTTTGAATTAGACGTAATATTTAAACCTACTAAATGGTGCAGTTTTGTATAATTATCCTGAATATGTTGGAAAGTGTTTCATAATCTATGCTTGGTGCATGATTTTTTCTTTCTTGTTTGTATTATACGCTAAATTTTGTAAAAATTCTCCAATATTATCACTGCCCATATTAAATAAATTATGATGATACTACGCAGTTGCTTTTTGTTGTTGTTGTTGTTGTTGTTTAATAGACGTTGTATTGTTATACAGGGAAACGTCAAAAAATTTAATAGACGATCGTCTACTGAACTTCAAAATGAACGATAATGACAAGAAAGAAATATAAAGGAGGAACAAAATAGGTCGTTCCACAAAACACTACATTATGTCAAACCACTCTCGCTGAAAAAGGCCAATTTTAGTGCTATAATAAATATCGGTACAAGCCACTGAAGTCTGTTTTACTGTTTCTTAAAAATCATCTATTTCTTGATTATTCTGTCTTTGGATGATTGAATGGAAGTAGATAATTTAAATGAATCATGATTTTTTAATACTGAAATTATATTTAGGGGAGACTAAGGAGGATTTACCCACTTTTTACAAAATGATTTTTTATTTTTTAAATATTGAACGTAGAATAAAGTTTTATATATTATTTTAATCGTAATACAATCAATTATCAAAATAAAATTGCTACATAAGTGTAATAAAGAAGAAATTTGAAAAATTACTGATTTTAATCAGGAGGAAATAATGGGTCAAGTTCCCCGTATATGGGAGGCTTGACCCACTTTGTTTTAGATTAAAATATTTGTGAAGATAAATAAAATCAGTTTAAATAAAAGCAAAATAACATTATGCTACATGCTTTAATTATTATAAAAAAATATTTTTGAAAATATGATGCTTAAACAAACCTGTTTAGGCGGAATCGCATGTCAGAAAGAAAGATTTTGTTTAAAACAGGATTTTGTCTGAGCAGGTATAATTGTACAACAGGGAAAATGAAATTTTAACATTTAAGACAGTATTCCGCTAGAGACAAGTTCCGTTTCCATAGGATTTCATGCAATTTAATGTCCGGATTTAGTAACCACTTTATTTTTGTCTCCTTGTCCTACTTTTGTGACATTAGACCCGACAACCTCCGTTGTCACATATTTTGGCCTCATTTCACTCTATTCAATATGTTGAAATTTGTCTACATACCTTCCTAAAGATCTTCGATCAATACTATGTTCCTTTGCAGCCGCATAACTTATCATTAACATATATTAACCCTTTCAGCGGCAAAGTACTTTCAGTACTAAAATGTTTAAATAAATGACTGGCACTGGAATATTCGAACAAATTTATTTGGAAATAAGAGAAAGGCTATATTTCACATATATATTAAATGGAAAAGATTTTAGCATAATTCAGGTGCCATTGTGGCCTTAGGGAAATAAAATAATGCGGTTACATAAACATACCACTGTCCCTGAAGCGGTTAATACTACTGCTTTTGTACTTCCTAATATTTCCCACTGTTTCTTTTTGCCTATTGTAACTAATATTTAAGTTGAAAAAAGTTCCTATCAAACATTCCCATTTATATTTCATTATTTTTTTCATGCAGTGCAAATAGCAATTTTATACATCTTTCTTTAATCAGTTTTAAACGTTTTCTTTTCCATCACCCCATTTTACTGCCCCTTTACAGAATAAATTTACATTCATTTTTATATATAACCATTATTCTTTCATTATGCACAGTAGTATAATAAAGATATTTCCAAAACCCTTTAATTAACACATTGCCGAAACAGTGTTGCCAGTGGGCTACTTTTTTTAAATTCAGATTTCTTGATTGGCACCACTTTTCTGAAATGGTAAAGTTTCCCTGGTTTTCGCCTTAATTAATATGTCATTAAATAAGGCGAATTTTACTAGTTCAAAAAAGTGATGCCAATCAAGAGATCTGAATTTTAAAAAAGTCGCCCGCAGGCAACACTGTGCCGAAAGGCAATTTTTACCAAATATGAATTTTAAAACAGCAGAAGCTCCTCTCTGTTTTGAAGGTCTTTTGTAACTTGGTGTTCCAGATAGGTTTCCCAAGTTTGAACATAGGTTTAATATACGCATTTAATATAAAATGTCTTTACACTCTAAAAAAATATGGACAACATGATACAAATGCATTTTCGGTAAGGTAGAAACCACGCCCTTAGTCAATGATGTTTTTTGAATGACAACGAGAATTCTCGTTTCCCGTCGTGAATGTGTTAAAGGAGATTTGAACATCTGCTCAACCCTCCCTCACATCGACTGGATCAAGCCTCCCACACAGCCTTTTTCTAAAGAATAGAACATTGTTATGTTGAGCCTAACTTACTGTAAAATCTTTATGCCTGGAATGAAAGCTCCATATTTCTGCATTACTTTAAACCTACTTACTTAAATTTCTATGATATATTTTATCTGGAAAAGCATAAAAAATGTTTCTAAAAAACACAGCTTTTGGACTGAAACGCATGACAATTGATTTTTTCCACACCTATTTCGATTATCTGTATGAAATAGACACTGTTGTTTGAGCATTCCGGTAGTTTTGGTTAACCTATTGATAAAACTCTGAAATTCTTTTAAATATGAAAACTGATGGTTGGGTCAAGACTCCCGTATGGCCAACCCTCCCTAGTCTCCCCTACATATCCCTTTTATAAACCAAAACATTTTCATGACTAACGCAGTCGTCATGTCGATGATAGCAACAATCTAAATAACCCATTTCTTCTTTTTCGAACATTTATTTGCTTCTAAACATCGCCTAATTTTAATTTTTACATCGTTCATTAGGGTAAAAATGCTCTTCGAAATGCAGATTGACATCTGTGTCTTAATTTATTGATTTTTTGTGGTTTTTAAAATAATTTTAAACCATGATTTTTAAAAAAAATCTATCTCATGCAGCTCTATTTTGGATGTTTAACCTGTTAACAGTCAAGAAAATAAAGCTTATTATATAAAAGTTTTGTTTGTGGCGAATATTCCACAATGAAAGGAATACTTCATAAATAATGAAGTTAAGTAATTAAATAAAATTTTAATAGATGTGTATTTGAGATAACCGGTTAAATCCTTAAATAATTGCAATAAAAAAGCTTGCTGTAAATAGCGAAATCTTTGGCTATTTTCTAATTATTGACTTTTAGCATGACTAATACGACAGTAATATGACTTTTAATAAATTTCAAAACTTTACTTGAATACATTATTAATATTTATATTTAAAAAATGCTTTATGGTGTTATTAGAGAACAATCTAAACTAACTAAATAAAATATAAAAAATATATTAAAATTTAAATTTAAAATAATGGTTTTAACCTGTGTTATGTATATTTTTTAACCATGGAGGCCAGAGTTAGATTATCTAACAATTAGTAATTAATATAAGTGTTCAGGTTTCTTTTATATGTGCTCTCTTAAGTATATTTTATGTTACCTACATGAAATCATCTAAATTTAATAGGCAGAGCAAATGTATTGAAACAAATAACTTTAAATGAAAAAAATTCTCAGTGCGATATTTTTGAATTGCATTTACTAAATCTTGCATTTTAAATTTATGTGAATTTTTATAATGGGAAAAAAGGTGGTTATAAAATATTAAATAATAAAGAATAATATTGAAATATAATTCTTTAAACATTTCCCATTTTTTAAATAACAATACATAAAAAAAAATAATTTAAGCTACTACCAATATTTAATTCAAATATACCTTTTTCTGAAGTTTTATTGATCTTTTTTTTCCTGCAATTCATTTGCATAATCGAAATCATTGAAAAAAAAAATCATCTGCCTCCCGCCGAATTGTCCCACATTAATTTCTGAATTATTCATTCGAAGTTGCAAATAAAGATAAGGGAAAAAAACCTTTTAAAGGCTAAAAACTAATCATTTCTTTTTTTAAATTTAAATACAATTTTAAATGAGATCAAAAAATTAATTTCGGGAAAAGAAATATTAATTTTAAATTTCACGCTACACATCACTTAATTGAACGGAAAATTTCTTCGACTGTCAGTCAGTATAATTATGAACTTTTGAAGAAAAAAAGATTTGGTGTTAATTTTTTTTTCTTGTTTTAATAAATACATATTTAACTACACAAAATTATGTTTCTTATTTAAAGGTGTGCTATAATTATGCTTTATCTTTTTTTCCCCAGTAATATTCTAAATTGACATTTTTTTTCCTGTTAATAAAAAATATATAATGATTGGTAGTAAATTTAAACTTTTTATTCAAATAATAAATCAGTGCAATTTTAGGCTTTTCAGATTTTATTTTTTTTTATTCCTTTTAATTCAAAGTTTTATTTCAAATTTGATTAAAAAAATACTTTTACATTAATAATATTAAAAATAGCCAATCTAAATCGCAAAAGTTATATTTTACTGAAATTTAATTAATATGCCATTTACTGAAATTTGAAATCTAACTAATATTGATATTTCGCGTACTAACCGTATGAAAATAGCCTTTGGAAATTTTTTCAACGGCAGTTGGGAAATGTATTACAGTAAAACAGGATGAAAAATACTATACTGCCGGACTTCGTAATCCCTACACCTGGTTTTCACGTCACTCCGCCTATCGCGCCAGTTTTAAAAAGTCCCGATTTTTTGTATATGATTTTAATGTAAATAAACTACGGATTTTACGTCGTTGGCTAATTTTCAACTCCGGATATCCGGTCGGTTTAGGAAAATTGTCCATTTTTCATAATCAATCTTATAAGTACTGAAATTAAGAAGTAAGAAATGTCTTAGCCAAACTTTTTACAAAAGTGCCTAAAATACTCATTGAGATAAATGATAAATTTAACTCCAATCTTTTATCTGAATAAATAAACCCATACACTATGAATGACACGCTTAAGCTCCAGACAGTCGTATCAGTCTACTCGCGGTGTTTATGTTCTGGTCAGGCGGCTCTTTCTTGTGATTACACGGCGTTTTTCATCCGACTAAAACCGAAGCATTGCATTGAAACGACCAGATATTATCTAACATCTATTTCTAAAACAACGAATGTTGATTACAATTCATTGTATAACATTGAAAAAATAATTGTAGGAAGCACATCTACGGATAAGAAAACCTTAATTCATCAATAATTCATGCAACAATAAAAAAACAGGTAATCTTAAATCTGATTTTTATTCTTTTTTGTGTTTATTTTGTTTAATACTAATGTTTTATTGCTTAAAACTGCAAGATCAGTTATGCATTTAAAATTGTCCTAAATCAATTAAAAATACAGCTTTTTATAAACATATTTTTCTCCGACTCCGGTTACCGTGACACTCCGCTTATGGCGACACTTTTTTCTGGCCATTAGAGTGTCGGGATAAAGAAGTTTGACTGTACTTGACAGTTTAGTTGTCCTGGACATATGCGGATAGTTTCCACAACAATGGACACCGCTTCACCGCCATTTTCGGACTAATGAATCTTTCGACATGTCGTTGTTAAAAATAGTAAGTACACTTTCATATGGAATCATAATAATTATCGATTGAATTTTACAATCTTAGCATGATGTTTGATATAATTTAACGATATTTTAGAATGCGTATTGAAATATTCTGTATTTTTAATTTTGTTTGTGTTTGGATATTGTTTTGTAAAATATGCGAAAAACAGAAAACCCTTATTAGGTTAAAGCTCTAGAAAGCCAGGTCATATTAATGGGAGTTAGAAGGAAATTTAACCTACCAAATTAAATTAATGTACATTTATTAGAAACTATCAAAGATTTTCACGTGAAATTTTTTATATACTTAATATAAATTATTAATAAAGTGAATTCAAATTTACAAATAGATATTCTTTACTTACTTTCTAAAAAAATCTGGAATAAAACTCCTTTTAAATAAGAAAAAACTTTCATTTTTCCAAAGAAAAACTGTTTAATAAAAAAGTTATACATATGTTAGTATCAAACGTTCACTCCATATTGTTCAGGGATATGTGTAAAATATTCAGCAAGTTTACAGACAATATTATGTAGTAGTTTAAAAAAAAAATGGTACATCAAAGTTAAAAAAAATAAAGAAAAATCATTGCATTGGAAAAGCAACCAACTTTCCAACACTTCCAGAATACTTAAACAAAACTTCGCCATTAAATAAGGTAAAAAGGATGCCAAAGTAAACATTTTACAAAATGCATAACACATTTGAAAATAAGATTTCAACAATTACTGTACAAACTTAAAAAAGTACTCCAATTCTTTTGTACACCTATGTATATGGACTAGAGATTAGTGTATATTCTACATGATATTCTAAAATTTAATTAGTTAGAAAACGCATAACATATTTGAAATTGCACCTTTAGCAATTCCTACTAATAGACGGAAACGTAAATTCTCTTGTACACGCCTGTATACAACATTAACCTCGGTTTTTTTGATAGCTCCAGAACCCCAACCCTTCCGCTTTTCAATGTCTTTAATTTAATCCATTTTACTTTTAAATTTGTCCGGTTTCACTTTTTTTATTTTCAACCTGGCTTCCGCTAGCGTCTCGGCATCTGGAACGAGGGTCTGGACCTTTCTTCCTGGCTTCCGCTAGAGGATCGGAATAAGAGAAGCAAAAGAGAAAGGACTGCAGAGGGAACGCGCGCGCCACGCTCGGCAAAATCTGCGGCGGTCAACAATAACTCAAATTGAGACAAATCGGATCAAACAAACATTTTACATACAGATTTTTATAGGCCATATCCGTTTTATCACATATTGAGCTGAAATTTAACACAGGGAAAAACTCACTTAAAACTACTGAAATCACGTTTCCAAGAAATACTATTCATATGCGGCCTTGTATCCAGTTTTTTGCATAGCCCTGTATATAATTGTGTCTATATTCCGCAAATATCGCTTAGTATACTGAATGTAGTTGATCTTAAAAATGCATAACTCAAATTAAAAAACATTATTAAGCAATTTACGCTCATTCTCAGTAATGCTTACAAATGCTTTTGAGGCATATGGTCTATAGAATTTATACACACCACGTAGTGTTCAAAAATTAAGTTAAGCTTAAAACGCATTTTCAGCAATCATCCTTAATAGACAGACTTTCGCATAAATTATTGTGTCAGATAACTTTTATGTGTCCCTGTAAATGAACGATAAATTGCGATGCGTTATTAAAATACTCTGCGAAAATATTTTCCCAGTAGACCATTATATAACCGATATCTTTTCTGTGGCCCTGTAAATGATTGTTAAATGCTCCTATTCTACGGGAAATATGTTTCAGGGCACTTCAGAAATTCATATCAATTTTATTATCTTTGTGTCTGATTAATATCACTATAATAAGTCGCAAACGAGTTTTCTCCACAGACTATAATATAATGGAGTACTTTTGATACGTATTCTATGTTATAATATTCTATGTCATATTCTATGTCATAAACATAACATCTGCTGCACCTCAATAATGTACATAAATTTCATCATGTTTAAAATTGTGTAACACAATTAGAATACACCCCAAATGATTTTTCGGTACAGGTACCTTAGTATTTTTTATATTTTATCATAAATTATTCATTCGGAAACGTAGTCCCTATTTTAAATTTAACCCTTAAATGCCTGAATTTTCAAAAATCATTGTAATAATGTTTTTCGGCTTTCATTTTTTAAATAAATCATGGGAAAAATACTTTAAAAAATCATATTTTGTGTTAAGTATGGTTTACGGCTAAAAAACAGTTTGTTACTTATCGGCAATACTGGTCTTTAATTGAAAAAATAATTTTCCTTGATAAAATTCTATAATATTAAACACACAAAAATTTTATGAACTATAATAAGATATAAATTTTACTTGCTCACTGCAGAACAAAATTGGGTATTTCGCAAGCTTCCAAACAAAGCAAAAAGAACAAGTAGCAACAATTGAAAAAATAAATCTATCTTTATTCTTAAACAGCGCAAGTGTTGCCATCTACACGTTGAAAATCGATTTAATAATAGTTTCAGAATATATTTTATTGGCAACATTAGGCATTATAGTTTCAATATTATTCTAATAGTATTTTAGAGCCTAAATTGGGTATGTTGCCGAAAAGCAACACCCGGCATTTAAGGGTTAAAGAGTGAAACATATATTTGAATTCTTAAGACAGTGTAAAGAGAATTGAGCAAACTTTTATTATTGATAATATTATTGATAATTACTGATAATTATTATTTATAATTATTACGTATTATTATTATTTGTTGGGATACAGAGTTCATTTTCTCCTACCATCTTATATAGCCCATGCCCGTACAGTGACGGTTCTCAAACAAGACCGCTCTGAAGGCAAGAGTATGTTGTTCTGTTCAAGTTAAAATCATGTTAGCGCAAAGTCGCTTTTCAATCTATGTATATATTTTTGTTTCCGTGTTAATCTCAATAAACAGTTTATATCGAGTTACTCTGCTAACTCTGTGCGCGCTATAAACAAACATTGATCCATAAAAGATATGCTGCTGCGCTGTAACTAACATAAAACATTTTTACTACGAACTTTCGTATTTGGAATTCTTAAGTCTAAAACGAAACTAAATATTCTTCTTCGTATTCATTAATCGTTTTGATTTCTGGCTGCGAGAGATTCTGTATAACTATGTCTTATGTCTAGTGTAACAACGATTGAAGAGCTCGGTAATGATAATTTTCATAGCTGGACGGTTTAAATCGAATCTGATAAAAAGAAAAAAAAATCTTTAGGATTACTTAATCGCAAAAAATAAAACGAGCTTGAAGTAACAGCTGATGAAAAGAAATGACTCCACGCTGATCAAAAAGCTTGTGGTGACGTAATCCCTAACATAAACTCTAGTGAACTACTTCATATTAAGCATTGTGTGACTTCAAATGGTGTATGGAATATATTGAAAGAATGTTTATGAAGATTTTATTTTCGAGAAGACTCGCAAAGCAGGCAACTCTATTAACGCTTAAATGCATTATTTTTTTTATTATGTTTTTTATACTTATATTAAGAATTAGACACCAAAAATTTTAAGATAGATATTTAACTTTTCTCAATAGTATATTTATGTAATTTTTACAAGTTTAATATTTCTGTATAAATATAGTGGCTGCAAAGAACTTGATTTATTTATTAAAAGTTAAATAAAAAGTATTGCAAATTTGATACACTATGCATTTAACGTTAGAACAGCTTTCATTTAGAAAGATGTGTATAAATGAAACAATGTCTTGAGATTTAAATATTTTCTGCGCGATAGTTCATAAGCTAAGAGAAATGAAAAGAGAAATCAGAGATGATTTATTATTGATTTTCCTATTCTACAGTGTTCCTGGGAACTACTGAAATTTTAGATGCACAATCGAATCAAGAGATAAGTTACCTAAACCTGATTCTTTGAAAATTAAGATGTTAGAAGAAGGAGAAGCCATAAAAGGAAAAACCTCTCCAGATTTACAAAATTCATATTATTCAGAGAAGAAAAGAAGTAATGAAGAACAGAAAAATAAATGAAAAATGTATCCGAATAAAAATATTCATGCGGTATGGTATTATCGCAATTTCAAGTGCAACTATACTTTAAAAAAATGTAAATCTACAAAACGAGTTTTTGTAAAAGCTACAGAAATCTGTAGACTTATTAAAATTTTATCTATACACTATGCAGAAAAAAAGATGTAAATCTACAAAACTAGTTTTTGGAAGTTACAGAAATCTGTATGTTTACTAAAATTTTACGGGTAATCCAGGATAATTACACGAATTTTTCTTGTTGCAGTTACATAAAAAGTTCTTGGCATCCCAGTTCTATGGAAATTTCTTAGTAACCTGACAGATTTTTTTAACATGGTACTGTTCAAACACGGGACAGAAAGCTTGTACAATTAAATAAAGAAAATGATTATCGATGATGGCCTTTAGCATCCATAAGCCTACAGTATATATGAAAATGTAGCCCTTAGTATATATAAAATATATTTAAGAATATTTATAAAAATATATAATTGTCATTACATGTTGATAATTTAGAATATGGAACTAAATATAATATGTCAATACTGATCAAAAGTTTTAAATTAATATTAAAATTAATGCTTTTTGAAAGATTTAATTAATAGAATAAAAATAAATAAATATATGTAATTTTTTTAAAATTTAAAACTCAACTATAGCTAAAATACATTATTTAAATATAATTTCAAATCTTAGAGAAGAAAAAACTTCCTCAACTCCAAGGAAGCTTAAAAACTTAAAAATCCCCAAACATAAAAAATGCTGAATATTATTAAAACCCATTAAAGGAATTGTTCGAGTGCGTAAAAATCACAGTGAACCAAAAATTAATCAAATTTAATTAAATCTTATAATTGTTTGATTCTTTCAATTCTATTTAATTAGAAATAAAATTAATTAGCAAAAATATAAAAGTGTATTCTTCAAATTATTGTTCTCAAGGACTTACATTTTTTTAAATTATTGCTATAATCCTGATTTCCTCTAATTAAAAGTTTTATTTCGAATCCTTTTATAGATTTTTAATATTTAAATAAATATTAGAATAAAATTTAATTTACAAAATATAATATTTGGAAAATTTCGATGTATGTCACGCACAGTAAGAGCACTTAATGCTATTTTAGAAAGAAAATACCTCTTACAACAGATAGGGTTGTAAAGAAATTTTAAAGAGAAAGTGGTTAAAAGAAATTAGAGACAATACTTTTTTTCGCTCTAGCTCATTCTTCCGGTAACTTGAACATTAATTGCAAACGCAATGACATTTGTAACACATTAACTCTAAAGTTGTTTTAAAGCTTGAATTTAGCGGTATTTTTTACGCAACTTTAAACAAAGGATGTCGTACATTTCAGTTATACATATAAATACATGTTTCCTATTTTTACTTTCTTCTATCTTTATAAGAAGAAAGTATTAGATTCGTGAAAAATTTCGACTTCCAGTTTTCGACAGATTTATACTTTTAAAAGGTGCTGAACATGATAGGATAGAAATTTTTAGAAAATGTCTGTATGCGAGTCTGTTTACTTAGACGCTGACATAAGTTGTTTCTGATTATGTCTTTGTGTAAATCGAACAACAGGTGGCTCTACTATGCTGCATTTGTCAGGATTTACACGATTTCAGTGATAGCCATAGCTCAAGAACTAATGCACGGTATTTCATCATTCTTCATATTCTGTTAGACCATGTCATACGTTGGTGTTTGATATTCGTCTAAATCAGCTGACAGATGGCGCATTTCACACGGTTTTCGCGACAGCTATATCTAAAAGAATAACGCACGGAATTTAATCAAACGCCATATTCTGTTACACTTTCACATAAATAGATCCCTTTTAAGCTTGGATGTAACTGCCGAATGAGTCTCGCTTTTATGCTTTTCGGTTGGAAATTTTGGTTGCAGACAACTCAGAGAGTAAGTGCCAAAATTCAAACATTTGTTTGAAAGATGCGATGCTTGCATATCCTTGTTAAATGCACACAATTCAACGAACCTATACTTTTAGGATCCCCATGATGGGCATAGACTGTCATTTAATTTGGACCTGTGAGAACGAATTTTGAAGTATTATCATGTATGAGCTAGACGAAAGTTTTGGGATTGGCAAAACCGACTAGTTTTATGTTGGACACATATAACCTCTTAGAGAAAAATTATAATTATTTTTGTATTTGTCTTAAAAGGTTCGTTCAGATAATGATTCCTTATAGATTTCATAAGGATAATAAATAAAAGTAAAAATCGTTATTATTATTGTTATTAATTTAACTCTCTCTTATAAACCTTAAATTTTTATCTTATGACTGTAATTCATGCAGTTAAAAAAATTGGAGTGGGTATATACAACATACATTAACTTCGCTGTGGCCCGAAACATTTCACCGTTTTGATTTACACTTGAGAGAAAGAATGAACAGGTAAATTTATTTAAAAAATATGTCTCTTCACCTCTAGCTTTAAGATAATAGGCAAAATAAAGGGAAATAAAAACCTTATTTATGTTAAATATTCAGAATTTCTAAACAGTTATTTCAACTAATAATCCTAATTTAATTAATATTAAACTATTAAAGGAGAAAACAATATTTTTTAAATTAATAAACACATTGTTTTTTTTTAATTCATTAAAGCAGGTTGCCATGCAAGTTGAACAAAGCTTTTAAATTTGAGTAACAGTATTTTAGTTTGGAAATTTTCACATTATCTAATCTCAGATTTTGAGCGATTAAGTAATTCAAAATTACAAAGTCACAAAAACTCGCGTAGAAGAATTAAAAGAAGTGTAAAGGAGGCTCGTCATTAATTGGTTAATCTTTAAAATATTCCGTTGTGCAGTTTCACAGACAATTCGCCTATTCTGGCGAGAGTGATTTGACGCATAATTAACACTATTATTTTTGTAACTCGTAAAATATTATGACTATAAAGATTGTCAGTGGATTTATCACCTGCGAATGGCTTACGGGAAAATGCCTTAAAATGAATTTAATATATAATATTAAGTTATGAAAATACTGAAATGAAACATTGTCATCGGAAACACACCTGTGTACGCAATTTTTATAATTCTATCATATTAGCTAATTAATTGAAAAAACGATTACCAAACTACATCTTCACATACAAAAACCAAACTGAATTAAATTAAATAATTTAAAAATATGTATGTTTGTCCTTCTGGTTGTCTTCTTGTCTTGTCTTTTATATATGTGTGTGTATCTGGAATTTTGTGAAATTTCGGTAATTTTCACGGGATTTGAACAGGTCTATTAAGGTAAATATTACAGTATTATTATGTTTATATTATTATGTTTATAGTATTTTATGTTTATATTATTTGCCGCCATTTTGTGTTTGTTTCTTGATAGTTTCCATGTATAGCATTTTTGCAAGGACATGCTAAATTGGACTAGAAATATTGCCATGGAATTGGAACAAATATGGGTAATAATGAAGGATTTCTACAAAACAGGCTTTCTTGTGTGATACTAACTCTCACTAAAACATTCTCACTATATCTTTTTATAAAGAAAGAACCTATTTTCAGTAATGCATTATTATTATTATTATTATCGTTATTATTATTATTATTATTACACTACTTTTATTAAATATATATTCCTAATTAAAACAAAACTGCTATGAAAAAATTATAAATAGGTTATCTCAGCGTGAAGAAACATAAAAAAAACGAAAAACGATTTGAATAAAATATGTTGGGAATTGAAAAACGGAAGAAGAATGATATTTAAACAGATAATTCATTGATGAATAATTAGAATTAACATTTGAGCAGTTAACAACACATCAATACTTATTTATCTTTAAGCTTTAAACTAACGTAAAATAACTAAATCGCTATACTAGGTAAATTCGACAAAATTTATAAATTTTAGTTAAAGAACGAATGCAACACAACATACTGTACCGAGCACTATATACTTTTAAATAACGAGAAAAATTTAGAAATATAATATTGAATATTAGGGTATGTGATTTAAAATCCAGGAACCATATGGAAAAACTAAGTAGCTTCTTTGAATACCTTTATCATGTTTTTAAATTTAAACTTAAATACGTAATTGCACCGTATTCAAATATTGCGATTTAACGAGCATAAAATATTGCAAATTAAGAACATTTTTATTTGCTACTAAATCGCTAAATCCTTTAAATCTCTTATTAAAATAAAAGTTTCATTAAATATTTCTCAATATATTTTATAAGATATAATCTATTTTATTCCTTATTTGCATTATTGAAACATGTTTGGATAAAATTGTAAATAACAGTATCTGCATAGTTTGACAATTAATTTTTATTTTTTTATGTTTTACAATTCTGAGGAAGAACAGTAGAACCCCGCTAATGCGAAATTCCGGTTAATCCGAACCGGTTTTACTTTAGAAAATTATACTTGAACAAATTAACTGAAAATATTAACTTACGAAATTTTCGGAATTACAAGATGAATGTCGGCAAAAACGTGTAGAAGTTAGAATTAAACATAAAATGGCAGTAGAGCATGTTTTTTATTCTTTAAAAAGCTTGAATAGAATTAAAAAAAATACGCAATAATGTAAAAGTACAACATATGTACACGAATATAAAATGAAAACTTGCACGGTAGGCCTGCTCGTATAGAAGCCATCTTAAAAAAATCTCAAATATCAGTTTGCTTGCCAGTCACTATAAAATTATCTTTTAAAATGCAAAAAGTATTTAATTCAAATGACAAAAATTATTTTTACTTTCAACAATATGGTTCTACAAATTATCTGCGGAAATGTTTCTTTCTTTCATCCTCGTCGAGGTGGTGACTGAGCTATTTATATATTCGCGATTTTGAACCGTTCGTAATGGGTTGTTACGTAATTCCCCATTCTGAAGTTTCACTGGATTATTATAAACATCAGGAGTGATGAAACAAGAAATACTATTTTTTCCGAAAGTCGTTCCGGATTAGAGGATGTTTATTATATCACTGAGTACTTATAACTTGCAATTTTTTAGTAAGCATCTTTTACTCTTCTATTTTCATCGGAATTTCGGTAATACTAATTTTTATAATCCCAACAGTCACCGGTCCCAGTTAGTTCGGAATAGCGTGGTTCTACTGTATATCGATCTTAATACTCAACCTTTCTCACATTTACTTCAGTTAAAAAATTTAATTACAGATGTATAGATAAAAATTAAAAATATAAAAACTGCACAAATTAGAATTAATCACCAATGCTCTCTGCGGTATATAAAATTTTCTACGCTTAAAAAATCTGCAAACTGAAAAAAAAAAAATTAAATAAACAAAATAAACATCGTATAAACATCATATTTTTTCAGTGGGTTTCAATGTATTTAAAAATCAAAATAATAGTGTCGAAAACGAATTATTTTCGAGTCATAAATTTTATGATGAAATATATAGCAGAAACCCACAAAATCTTTCTTCAACAAGTTATAGTAGAATTTATGGCATCGTTCGTCTTTTTTTTCTTCTTTCAATCATGAGATTTTTGTTTTAATTGATTTTCTTTTCTAAATAATCTTTTATAGAGTTTATGCTCGTGACTGGCTTTTTAGAGCGCCACATGCTACTTTTAGATGAGTTCAAATAGGCTTTACTTTTGTAAGCACTTTACTAAAACTACTTTCGAACAATAATATTTGTCTTATATAATCGTTGAGGAAACTTTTTTCCAAAAATGATATGTTGAAACAAAAAGCATAGATGTTTATTTCAAAATCAACTCTTAATTATTGCATCTAAAAGAACTTATTACAGTAATTAAAGCCAGGAACTCTACCATAGACATTACAATATTCCATTGAATAGCTTAGTGGAAGAAGATGTTTGTAATAAAAATTAAATTTCGTGACCATAGAGGTGATAGCTTTTTGAGGCACAGTAGAACCTCTATCATCCGAAGTAATTAGGACAGACGATCTTTCGGAAAATCTAAATTTTCGGATAATCGAGAATGCTTCAATTTTAAGATTAAGGAAAAATACATGCGATATTACTTATTATGATAACAAGTACTTAATAAAAATAAAACGACAGCAAAATAGAAACAAGAACAAATTACCCGAATTTTAATTTTGAAATTAAGTAACTTTTACATGTTTCACAAGGGCTTGAAACAAAGTTTTGTTTGTCGCTTTGCTTTGCAGCTCTATCAGGAAGTTTGTTTTTTTTTAATACTATTAGTTCATCAGTACCACAGTCTTTCTGCTGCTTCATTCATGCCAAACCTTTTGCAAAACATTCAAAAGCTTCAGAATTGCTAATTTGTTCGTTTTCTTCGCTTGCTAGATCACATTAACACATTCTGGTTGTCCCTGCTCTTACTGTGTTCTAGTTCACTCCGCAGTTTACGAGAGCTGAAGTTAAATTCAAAGAAATTGAAAGAAACGGCATCCGAAATTTTTATCTGTACTCGTGGTTTGGAAAGGACTGCTTGCACCCAAGGAATGTGATACTAAATATATATATATATATATATATATATTTAAAAAATGGATTTCGGTTAAAAGAGTTTCGGATAAAGGAGGTTCTGCTGTATTTTTTATTTATTTATTTATTTTCTTCTACTTGCTAATTTTTGAAATATTGAAAGTGGTACAAATATTTCTCCGAAGAACTTATTTATATTTCTGTTTTTAAGCCCTTTGATGAACTTAGGGAAGAATATGTTTTGTAACAATAATTAAATTTCGAGAAAGTGGAAGTGAAAGCTTTTTGACATATATATATATATATATATATATATATATTTGTTGTTGTCTTCTACTTGCTTATGTTTAAAATATTCACAGGAAGTACGAATCTCTCTCAGAAGAACTTGTTAACGTTTATTTAATATAAGCCAATTGAAAGACGTATGAGAAGAAGATATTTTGTAAAAAAATTAAATTTCGAGAATATTGAAGTGAAAGCATTTTGATGTATTATTTATTTATTTTCTTCTACTTACTTATGTTTGAAAGAAGTGATATGAATCTCTCTCAGAAGGACTTTTTATTTTATAAGTCAGTTGAAGAACTTATGGGAAGAAGATGTTCCGTAAAAAAATTAAATTTAAAAAACTTTGAAGTGAAAGCTTATTGATGAATTTTTTATTCATGTCTTTTCGTCCACTTGCTTAAGTTTGAGATATTCACAGGTGATATGAATATCTCTCAGAACAACTTATCAACTTTTATTTATTATAAGGCAATTGAAGAACGTAGGGAATGAAGATGTTCTGTAACAAAAATTTAATATCAAGAAAATTGTAGTGAAAACATTTTTATGTACTTTTTAATTATATAGTTTCTTCCATTTGTGATTATATTTGAAATATTTGGAGGTGATACGAATACCCCTCAGTAGAACATATTAACATTTATTTTTGAAATAGTAAAAGTTATTAATATTATTTGATTAGTAAATGAAAAGTATTAAATATCAAAAAATAATGTCTCATACTTGCAAAACTAATTAGAATCTTTGTATTTTAGTTTTACCTAAATAATATTTATTAGTCAATAAAACTTTCATCTACATAATAAACAATTTTAGAGAAATATATCCCAACTTCTAACACTGAGCTCTTTAACACAAATTTATGTTTTTGATAAGAATATTATGTATGTAGCTTATCTAGCGTGTATGTCGTGTTTTACCTTTCCTCTATAAGGATCTAGTCGGATGTGCCAATCCCAAAACTTTTTCCAGTTCATACAAGTTACTACTTAAAAATTCGCTATCACAGTGCGAAAACTAAATAACAAATTATGGACATCATGAGGATTCTAGAGTTACGAAATTCGGTGCATTCTAGTTCGTGAGATATGACTATCACTAAAATCGTGTAAATCCGAAAAAATTCAGGATAGCAGCGCCACCTGTAGGGTTATTTACACCAAAACCTAATCAGGAATATCTTTTGCCAACGTCTAACTGAATCTGAAGATTGATGAAAACCCGTGCATTAGTTCTTGAGATACCGCTATTGCGGAAGCCGTAAAAAATGCAGCATAGCAGCGCCATCTGTTGGAACATTTACACCAAAACGGAATCAGCACCAAATCATATCCAGACATACCTCAACCTGTACTTTAATAAAAATCTGTGCATTACTTCTTGAGATATAGCTATTGCGGAAAACATGAATAATGCAGCTAAGGGACGCCACCTGTTAGGCAATTTACAACAAAAGTAATCAGCACCAATATATATCATGGACTAATGTAATATAAAGTTTGATTCAATTCCGTGCATTAGTTCTGGAGATAAAGCGCCCAAAATTTGTATCACATACAGACTCATAGACCGACATTTTGTAAAACAGTCAAATCGTGTTCAGGACCTTATAAAACGTATCAATCAACAGAAAATCGGAAATAGAATTTTTTCACGAATACAATGCTTTATTTTTGTAAATATAGAAGAAAGTAAAAAGCATGTTTAAAAAAAAAAAAATACGCCTGTGCACTTATTACTCTATATTTTTCGCTTATTAGATGAACTCTTCAAAGTCATTCTTCGTACAAAAATAAGATTCTACTTTGCTCTTTGTCGCATTAAACATTGGTCCTGGGTGACGTCAGATAGCCTCTTACACCTTCTATTTAGTTATTTTAGTTATTTGGTAATAATATATTTTTTTTAAAGTTTTCAACGAAAAAGACAATTTAGTTCATTTTATTTTATTGTCTGCGCCAACGAACCAAATAAACTCGTCACTGTTCGTACACCAATACCACCCTAATTTGATGTTAGTAAGATCAAAGCTTTATCCCTTTTGTGACGTCAGCTGTCCTTTCCCTACATAATGTTGAAATAAGACAGAGTTTATTTTGAAAATAATTTTCTACCAATAATCCTTTTTTCTTATATCTTCTATCTCTACACAATAAAACTCCGAAATCTGCAGATTCTAAATCCCAAAGGATACAGAAAAAAGAAAGAAAAATGAGTCAAACATAAATTATAAAATGCTCTGCAACGCATTCAATATAATGTAACAAAACCCTTTTTTTTGTTCACCTTTTTTGTACCTTTTTTTGTAATAAGGTAAAAAATTATACGTAAGTAATCCATTTGGGAAACGCAATAACACATTTGAAAATCCTGTAATTGCTATTTATAGTCCAAAAAGTATCCAATTTTTTTCTCTAAAGCCCTAGTACCTACAGATTTGTATATATACTACACAGTATGCTAAAATTTATTTCAATTTGCAAACTCTTAGCACAGTTGAAAATTTCCTTTCAACAGTTTGTAGAATAAGCGGATATGTACTCAAATTATTTTGTACAGTGCAGTATAATTTGTGGGATCTATAGCACTGTATGATGAATATAATTTATACTCATCACGTAACATGCAAAAAAGTTGTTGAATTTAAATCACAATTGAAAAGGCGCTTCAAGAAATTATCGCTCGTAGACGTACTGCAACCAAAGCTTTTCCCTGATCTCTAAATGACCGACAAATGCTATGCACTGTGTGCATACACTGTAAAAAAGAATCTAATTCTTACAGAAAAAATTGTTTTAAAGAAAAACAGTTTTTTCTGTAAAAAAAAAGTTGATTTCGTAATTTTTACGGAAAAAAAATCTAAGTTTTTTACAGAAAACACGGTTTTAATGTATAGGTAATTACAGATATTTTCTGTCAAACAATTTACCACTGGCGCAAAAATTGACAATTTGTTTCTGTCAATTTGAGAGATTGTTTTTACAGTGTAGTGTTTATCATTCATTTACAGTAACATACATTAAAATTTTCTTAAAATGTACATCGTAAACCATATTTCACATGGAAAAAATGTATTATAGTATACCTCAGTGATGTATATCAATTTGAAAATGTTTTGAAAGATCAATGTTTGAAAGATTATTAAAATATTTTGGAAGTGAATTTCCGCCGTAGACCGTAATGGAATGAAATTTGTTATGTAAACATTTAAGGAATTGTTAAATGTTACAACTTTTTCTTATACCGAACGTACTACAGTAAGTCTTAATAACATTTATTAATTACATGACAACTGGAGTATATGTACATGATTTAGAGCACGCCACACACGCCGGACAGCCAGACAGAAATACAGACTGCCATAAAATTCCAAAACATAAGTACTTTTCAACAACGTTAGAAATATTTAAAGTCGTTTTTAAATTCGAGTAATAACTATTTTTGTCACATTGAATTTAGAAACCAAACTATAAAATTAGAAAAGTATTGTCTTAGAATTATTAATTTTGTGAAGCTTCAAAATAAGAGATCAACGGTAATATTAAAAAAGAAAAAAAATGCAATTTAACAAATTTCAACGACCATTTGAAAAATGATTTTTTCAAAGACTAAAATTTAAGACATAAAAAATCGCACGGAGTTGATTATACATTACGTACGCCATGGATTACATTTTTCGGTACTGTAAATTTTTTAACTTCAACGGAGCTGGTCAATCATTACGTACGCCGTGGATTAAACATTAATAATCCTAGACCAATTAAAACTTCTGAACATCCCACAATATTACTTTTTACACCGTCGTATATAAAAAAATGTACTTTTAAATGCAATTTGTTTGAAAGCTGTATCTCAATTTGTTTCTGAGTTATTAATTTTTTTGTAGTTTTTATTACTTTTTTGTCATAATGGCAACAGAAGTATGCATCTCTGTTGAAAGTAAAGGGAAATACAGATTACTGTATACACCAATCAGAAAACGAATAAAATGCGGATTCAACCAATAAAACGATTCAGATATGTTTTTTAATTCCTACGCTGACAGAGGACAATAACCATTTTTCCAAATGGTTAAAAAGTTATGAAAAATATCTGGCAGTTGAATTTTTTTGTTTTTCATTGTTTAATTTTCCTTTTTAAATAATGATTGCCTTCGTAAATGAACTTAAAAAATGAAATGAATAAATCTTCTTAATCTATGAATGGATGAATGAATGAATGAAGGAACAAATGAATGAAAACTTGAAAACACGATGATTAATTAGAATGAGAAAATGGAATTATCGTAAATGAATGTTGTAAGCTCGTAAAAAAAAAAAAAAAAAACTGAATATAACGAATTAATATAGTTTTTGTTTTTTATTCGTTGAGATAAAATGCAGTTTTTCTGTTATATTGATCAGTTACAGTATGTAACTAATACAGGAATTTAAAATATCCTGTTTAATAAATTTCTTAGAAAGTAACAAATTTTTACTGGTAAATGTTCAGATAAAGCACCTCAAAATATATTTGGTAAGACATTTTAATTTTCATCTTACTTCATACAATGTATAATAGTACTTTCAATTCTTTTATAAAATCACAATTAATGAATTAATTTAATTTTTTTTCTGTCACGTTTTGAAATAGAATTGATGGTAACTGGAAAATAAAAAAGAAATAGAAATTTTTCGCGACATACACATAGGAACTTTCGAGTTTCCACAGTTTCCTCAACTAACATTTCGGCAAATCTTAAATTAATGAAACATTTGCAATATACATAATTTCAAATAAATTATAAATGCCATCTGATCAGTAATAAACTTTTGATGTTTAAAGATATTTCTTACTGCCAGAATAAATAACTACTTTTTAAAATAAAAAAGAATAAACGCACCAAAACTTTACATCTGTCCAATTAAACTGATTTAACAGAATAAATTATAATTCAATGTAGTATTTCATTGAAATTTGGTAATAAAAGAATTAGTATGAATAAAGTTATTCAAAATATTCGATTTAAAGAATCGAAAGAAGGCCATTAATCATTTTCTGAAAAAAAAGTTACATTAAATAACTTTTTAAACAAACATATTTAATAAAAATAGTTTGAGATAAATGATAAATGTCATCTCAGTAGCAACGAGCATTCCATTGTAATAAAAACTTCTGTCTGCCAGAATGAATAAAAAGTAAATATAGTACTTTTTTACAGTAAGTTTTATGAATTAAGAAACCAATTTAATAACGTCAAGAAAGTATTATATTTCTGACATTAATCTTATGAAGAATTATATAGTTGAAATCCACAAAAATCTTTCTCAATAAGTTATTGAAGATATTTTCTTTTCCACATTACAAGAGTTCGCTTTATTCAATTTTCTTTCTCAAATAATATTTTTCTCGAAGATGAATAAGAACACCAAAACCGGATTGTACCCAATTAAAATGTTATGTATAATGTATTGTAATAGAATGTCATATTGAATTTAGACTCATTCAACGAAAACGAATCGTGTATCAATATACTATTTTTAAAATAGCCAACTAAAGTACAGAAATAAAGTCATTAGTCACATTCATACAAAAAAAAAAAAATTCTATATACCATTTTTATTTAAAAGTACATTTTGACTAAAACTTCTTTTCATTTCCAATTAAAGTTAACACAGATTTGTCAAAGTAATATTTTTTTTTTCTGCATAGGTTACTGCTGTTTTCTTGTCACAGAAAGTAAAAATTTTATTTGTTTTAAATTTTTTTTCTTCTGAGTACAAGGATTTTTCATAAATATCAAACTTGATTTTCTTTTTACGAAAAAAAAAATGAAGCTTTGACTCTCTGTTATTCTGTGTTGTAAAATTTGTGAAATTTACTGATGTTTGTTGAAATTTAATGAATTTGGATTAAACTTTTTTAATACTTTTTCTGCTCAAAAGTTCCCTCTGAAAAATGTTTCAGCAAAATAATCAATTGTAGTTTTTTATAATCAAGAAACTATTCATTTTATAAGATAAGTTTTTCTATACACATATAAGGACTACGCATTATTGTGGAAAGTTTATTCTTAGTTAAGAATTTAGTGAACTTAATGCATAGAGACCTGCTTGTTAATACAGTAGAAACTTCACAGGGAAATGAACATCGAACCACTGTGATTGTATTTCAGTTAGAACTCAAAACCAATCTTTCTAGACAAGTGAGAACTTAAGTATAAGGCAAAATTATGGTTCTGACCACGTACAATTCGGTACTTACTATTGCTGTATTTGTAAACAATGCAATGAAAACAATATTATCTCTAGTCTCACTCGACCGTTGATATGATAATTTCAAATTATAGAATTGTTTAATTTGTATTTTATTTAAGATGTTAAGATCCTCCACTGATTTTTGTCAAGTTATAAATAACGGTTCTATCATCTTTATTTCCCCCTTTCTATAAAAAAAAATGTATGACTGTGAATAGTTGACACATTAGCTGGCAATTTGGTAAACAAATGATGAAATATTAGTTATAAGTCAGCAGTTAAATGAAAGGTTACTTGTATACTATCATACGTTAACAAATATACTTATCACCTCAGTTCAAAATCAGTCATAAGTGCCCAGAGCACTTTGGTTTAGTTTAGGATTCGATTTGATTTGATTGCCTAAGAGGGAGCGCTGAGAGAAGGAAACCAAATCTGTAGAGCACAGTGTCCCCCACTGTCGCGTTTATTAAGGTCTATAAGAATATACAGTTTTCTGCCAGAGCTGAAGCCGCCAAAATCACGACAGTGGGCAGTATATATGTAAACGCCATGGATTACATTTTTCGGTACTGTAAATTTTTTAACTTCTACGGAGCTGGTCAATCATTACGTACGCCATGGATTAAACATTAATATTCCTAGACCAATTAAAACTTCTAAACATCCCACAATATTACTTTTTACACCGTCGTATATTAAAAAAATGTACTTTTAAATGCAATTTGTTTGAAAGCTGTATCTCAGTTTGTTTCTGAGTTATTAATTTTTTTGTAGTTTTTATTACTTTTTTGTCATAGTGGCAACAGAAGTATCTATCTTTGTAGAAAGTAAAGGGAAATACAGATTACTGTATACACCAATCAGACAACGAATAAAATGCGGATTCAAACAATAAAACGATTCAGATATGTTTTTGATTTCCTACCCAGACAGAGGACAATAACCATTTTTCAAATGGTTAAAAAGTTATGGAAAAATATCTGGCAGTTGAATTTTTTTGCTTTTCATTGTTTAATTTTCCTTTTTAAATACTGATTGTCTTCGTAAATGAACGTAAAAAATGAAATGAATAAATCTTCTTAATCTATGAATGGATGAATGAATGAATGAAAACTTGAAAACACAGAATGAGAAAATGGAATTATCGTAAATGAATGTTGTAAGCTCGTAAAAAAACAGAATATATCGAATTAAAGTAGTTTTTGTTTTTTATTCGTTGAGATAAAATGCAGTTTTTCTGTTATATTGATCAGTAACAGTATGTAACTAATACAGCAATTTAAAATATACTGTTTAATAAATTTCTTAGAAAGTAACAAATTTTTACTGGTAAATCTTCAGATGAAGCACCTCAAAATATATTTGATAAGACATTTTAATTTTCATCTTACTTCATACAATATATAATAGTACTTTCAATTCTTTTATAAAATCACAATTAATGAATTAATTTAATTTTTTTTTCTGACACATTTTGAAATAGAATTGATGGTAACTGGAAAATAAAAAAGAAATAAAAATTTTTCGCGACATACACATAGGAGCTTTCGAGTCTCCACAGTTTCCTCAACTAACGTTTCGGCAAATCTTAAATTAATGAAACATTTGCAATATACATAATTTCAAATAAATTATAAATGCCATCTGATCAGTAATAAACTTTTGATGTTTAAAGATATTTCTTACTGCCAGAACAAATAACTACTTTTTTAAAATAAAAAAGAATAAACGCACCAAAACTTTACATCTGTCCAATTAAACTGATTAAATTGAATAAATTATAATTCAATATAGTATTTCATTGAAATTTGGTAATAAAAGAATTAGCATGAATAAAGTTATTCAAAATATTCGATTTAAAGAATCGAAAGAAGGCCATTAATCATTTTCTGAAAAAAAAATTACATTAAATAACTATTTAAATAAACATATTTAATAAAAATAGTTTGAGATAAATCATAAATGTCATCTCAGTAGCAACGAGCTTTCCATGGTAATAAATACTTCTGTCTGCCAGAATGAATAAAAAGTAAATATAGTACTTTTTGAAGTAAGTTTTATGAATTAAGAAACCAATTTAATAACGTCAAGAAAGTATTATATTTCTGTCATTAATCTCATGAAGAATTATATTGTTGAAATCCACAAAAATCTTTCTCAATAAGTTATTGAAGATATTTTCTTTTCCACATTATAAGAGTTCTCTTTATTCAATTTTCTTTCTCAAATAATATTTTACTCGAAGATGAATAAGAACACCAAAAACGGAATGTACCCAATTAAAATATTATGTATAATGTATTGTAATAGAATGTCATATTGAATTTAGACTCATTCAACGAAAACGAATCGTGTATCAATATACTTTTTTTAAAATAGCCAACTAAAGTACAGAAATAAAGTCATTAGTCACATTCATACAAAAACAAAATTCTATATACCATTTTTATTTAAAAGTACATTTTGACTAAAACTTCTTTTCATTTCCAATTAAAGTTAACACAGATTTGTCAAAGTAATATTTTCTTTCTGCATAAGTTACTGCTGTTTTCTTGTCACAGAAAGTAAAAATTTTATTTGCTTTAATTTTTTTTTCTTCTGAGTACAAGGATTTTTCATAAATATCAAACTTGATTTTCTTTTTACGAAAAAAAAAAAAATGAAGCTTTGACTCTCTGTTATTCTGTGTTGTAAAATTTGTGAAATTTACTGATGTTTGTTGAAATTTAATGAATTTGGATTAAACTTTTTTAATACTTTTTCTGCTCAAAAGTTCCCTCTAAAAAAAATGTTTCAGCAAAATAATCAATTGTAGTTTTTTATAATCAAGAAACTATTCATTTTATAAGATAAGTTTTTCTATACACATATAAGGCCTACGCATTATTGTGGAAAGTTTATTCTTAGTTAAGAATTTAGTGAACTTAATGCATAGAGACCTGCTTGTTAATACAGTAGAAACTTCACAGGGAAATAAATGAACATCGAACCACTGTGATTGTATTTCAGTTAGAACTCAAAACCAATCTTTCTAGACAAGTGAGAACTTAAGTATAAGGCAAAATTATGGTTCTGACCACGTACATTTCGGTACTTACTATTGCTGTATTTGTAAACAATGCAATGACAACAATATTATCTCTAGTCTGACTCGACCGTTGATATGATAATTTCAAATTATAGAATTGTTTAATTTGTATTTTATTTAAGATGTTAAGATCCTCCACTGATTTTTGTCAAGTTATAAATAACGGTTCTATCATCTTTATTTCCCCCTTTCTATATAAAAAAAAAAATGTATGACTGTGAATAGTTGACACATTAGCTGGCAATTTGGTAAACAAATGATGAAATATTAGTTATAAGTCAGCAGTTACATGAAAGGTTATTTGTATACTATCATACGTTAACAAATATACTTATCACCTCAGTTCAAAGTCAGTCATAAGTGCCCAGAGCAGTTTGGTTTAGTTTAGGATTTGATTTGATTTGATTGCCTAAGAGGGACCGCTGAGAGAAGGAAACCAAATCTGTAGAGCACAGTGTCCCCCACTGTCGTGTTTATTAAGGTCTATAAGAATATACAGTTTTCTGCCAGAGCTGAAGCCGCCAGAAACACGACAGTGGGCAGTATATATGTAAAATTCCATGTGAGGTCCACACCCACCAGGTTCAAAAGAACCTAACGCGACAGAGAGCAGGTAAGAAAAGATAGGCGGAGAAAATTACTGAACAAGACTCTTTCCGCCGGTGAACAGTTCCCCTAAGCGACAAGGGTGGATGAATGTGTGACAATACCTCCTCGCGACAAGGGGCAGCCGAATCTGCTGCATGCGCAGGCGCAGACAACGTAGTTAGTATTGAAATTTCAAAAAGGTTATTATGGATGTGTTTTGGTTTGTTTAGTAGGAGGGTGCGAGTAAGTATATTATGGAGTCAGACTTCTGGTGAGATGCTGGGCGTTGTAACAGCTTTAGTTTAGGATTTGTTACTCCATGACCATTGCAATCACCAGTCCTAGATTTCAGTGTATGGAGTTGTTAAAGACCAGGTTTACAGTCCGCCGCTTCAAAAATTCATTCCTGAGATGAAATGACGAATCAAAACGGCACTTCTCTTGAACAGCATGAACATGCTTACAAACAAAAAGGGAGTATTTATTTACAAAAGCGGCATTTGCTGAATATCGAAAGCCAGTCACATCAAATATTTGCCAAAAAGACAAACTGTGTGAGATTCAATATCTTATAAACATTTGCAGTTTGGTTGAATATGTAATTGCCTATATTACACATTTTTATTTGTAGAAACTAATTTGCGTCTTTCTTGTATGCATTTTCCTTCCTATGCATAGAGATTCAACAATTCGATTTCTTAACCGTTCTAGTGTGGTTTTTGTTGATGTTGTTGTAAAGTCTACATGAAATTAAAAAAAATTAAAATAATTAACTTCCGTGCACTAGTAGTATATCAATTTACCCATCCGTACAAAAGTTCATTAAAAAAAAAAATGTTCTAAACATTCTCTGCAAATAATTCTTAAAGTTCTTCATTTAATAATCTATATTTCGGACTAACTTTAGATAAATTTAGTGCTGCATTTAAAAGGAAAATTACTAGATAACTCAATATAACCAAGTGGTTAAAGTATCATTGTTTTCGAGTATTATTGTATGTCATTTTTAATTGAGGAATATTTTATGTTATTAAATAAGATGAACATCTCTATTCGAAAATCGTGTTAGGATGGCTCCGACTGGCCTCAAACTGGATACGCCACTGGCAAATGATATCTGGCGATTAAAGAAGAACCTTTCAAAAACGATTTATTTTACTTCATATAGCGAAAGGATAATTTCAAATGGAAAGGGCGCTTTTTAGGCAAAAGAGATAAAATTTCACTGTTGAGCTGCGATCAATGCGCAATTAATTTTTATTAAGAGCGGCACATTTTTCGATTTTGTTTAGATTGACCATTGCTTTATATGTGTAGAGTTTTGAGAAATAAAAAACGGAACTGAGTGCATACGACTCTAGAGTCGCGCTCTGATCAGAAGAAACTTGCTTAGAGATTAAAGGTGGAACGAACGTAAACAGAACAGAACGTAATTAGACGAACGATGCGAAGTGCTAAAGAAATAGAATCTTTTTTCGATGTTTTAAAATGACTAATCTAACGACGAAAGAGCTGGACTTGGAATGTTTATTGAGGAATAACGTGCTTTGCTTGTTTTATAGTCAAACAGCGGTGGTATTGAGTGTAGTTAATTCGTGTTCCACGGGTACGTTTGTGACTAATTTAGTCAGGAAATGTGAATGTTCCTAGAATGTCTTTGTAATGTCTTTGGTATTGTCCTTTTCCTATATATGAAAGATTTTAATAAAATTTTTACATTCTATATTAGTTTGTATAAATATTTTTAATCTTCTGTTGTTGAATTTATAAATTTTGGGGGAAAAATGCTATGAACTGCAGTGAGCTTATGTTTAAAGATTCCTTTTTTATTGATATTTCTGTGGTTTGTCTATATATAATTAAAACAATTCATTCTCCAGTTATATTGTACTGTATTTAATTATTTAGGCTGTTCTTAAAGTCAAAGGAGCAAGTTTATGACACTAGTTTCAATTAATTTTTATTCGAAAACGCATGTTATTAGCAGGTGTAATTATTCAGAAACTATCTAATCGGAAGACGTTTTCCATTTTTTGATTGAACATAAAAGACCTTTGAGAAATACCGTCAAAGTGGGTGTTTTGAACTGTTATTGAATTTATAAATTTTGGGAAAAAATGCTATGAACTGCAGCGACCCTATTTTTAAAGATTATTTTCTTATTGATATTTCTGTGGTTTGTCTATATATAATTAAAACAATTCATTTTACAGTTATATCGTACTGTTTTCTTTAATTATTTAAGCTGTTCTTAAATTCAAAGGAGCAAGTTTATGGCACAAGTTTTAATTCATTTTCGTTCGGAAACGCATGCTTTTTAGCAGGTGTAATTATTCAGAAATTATCTAATTAAGACGTTTTCCATTTTTTGAGTAAACGTAAAAAGATCTTTCAGAAATACAGTTAAAGTGAGTGTTTTTAACCGAATTTCTGGACAAAAGGATTAAAAGCAGCCAAAGAAAGGAGAAAAACCGGTTGTCACGTAACCCAAAATCTCTTATAACTCGATAAGTAATTTATTTATCAAAAAACGGAAAAATCATTTCGATTCTATATCTGTTGAAGAGTCAGCCCTACAAATTCTGTGTTTTAGTTGAAAAATGAGAGTAAATGTGTCAGAGAATTTCGGACTTGCTGAGCAATGCACTTGAGAACCGCCGTAAGTACAATTAAATTTTAAACTTTCACTTCAAAATTTTGTATACAATCTTGCTAAACATTTCTAATTATTAAATTTTGCATTTACGTTTTCAAAAAGTACATTTCATTGTCTTAGAAAAATTTCCGATCAAACGGAGCTAATTTCCTTTACAATGCATTTCTTCCTCGATTTATAATTACTGGTGATTTATTTAACATGTATCGATTACAACCTTAATATAAACTAAAGACTTCCACTCCTTTTCGTAGCAAAAAAGTAAAAAACAAATTAGTTCTGTTTTGTGCACATAGAGGCAGATAATTATAATTTATTGTACGAAATTTCTGGGTAAAGAATTATCTTTATCGATTAGTTTAACCAAGACCAATAAAGTTTATTCATTGATTTCCATTACTTAAAAGGCAGTATTATAATATTTTAGATTACGGAAACTAGATCAATATTTAAATTCTAGTTTCCACAGGAGTTTTAATAGAACTGGAAATTGCGTGAGGCATAGAATGCGTTTAATTGGATACGTTTAAAGATTTAAAATTTAATGGCTGGATAAATATTACAGCCTGAAACTTTGTCTGATAATGAAAGTTTTGAGATTATAGTTTTCTTTTTGCATGAATGCTTATCTAGCACAGTAACTTTTAATAATCTAAGTAACAAGAAACTATTTTTAATTTTTTATGCGCTATAACAAACAATTAGTCTTATTATGAAAACAATATATTGATTAACTTTAACATATTTTATGTTTTGTTACGTTAAAAGATTTAAATATTACAACCTGAAACTTTGTCTGATAATGAAAGTTTTGAGATTATAGTTTTCTTTTTGCATGAATGCTTATCTAGCACAGTAACTTTTAATAATCTAAGTAACAAGAAACTATTTTTAATTTTTTATGCGCTATAACAAACAATTAGTCTTATTATGAAAACAATATATTGATTAACTTTAACATATTTTATGTTTTGTTACGTTAAAAGATTTAAATATTACAACCTGAAACTTTGTCTGATAATGAAAGTTTTGAGATTATAGTTTTCTTTTTGCATGAATGCTTATCTAGCACAGTAACTTTTAATAATCTAAGTAACAAGAAATTATTTTTAATTTTCTATGCGCTATAACAAACAATTAGTCTTATTATGAAAAAAAATATATTGATTAAATTTAACATATTTTATGTTTTGTTACGTTAATACAACGTAAATTAGATGAAAAATTAATATATTGTGTGATCCATCTGTTGGTTCTTTTTTGAACTATGAATATTTTACAGGTTATTTATGTCAGCTGTTATGTGTCATGCATGTATGAAGTGTCAAATGTATGCCATTTGTAATTAGGGATGCGTTGACAACAGAACAACGGTATAACCGCACACACTGCTCGCCAAACCACTAACTTATTGAACGGAAAATTTCCAGATCGCGTAATTTCAAGTAATTTTGATGTGAATTGGCCGCCAAGATCCTGCCAAATACTCCAATAGATTATTTTCTTCGGGCGTTTCTGAAAAGTAAAGTGCACGCCAATGACCCCTGCACACTCCAAGACCTCAAACGTAACATCCGGACTGAAATTGTGGCCATGGATACGCTCATTCTGTGAAAAGTCATCGAAAATTTTTATGTTCGGACGATGGCATGTAAGCGGAGCCGCGGTGGCCCATATTGTATTCCATATTGGAATTCCATAGTGGCTATATTGTATTCCACATATATGGAATAGACCTACCTTCCATGTTCAATAAAAAATTTCGATTTTCACTCATAAAAAATGCGTTTTCTTTCATAATAAAAAAAGAAACACCCTGATGGTCATTCACCAAAATTATGGAAGAATTTTGTTTTGGGACTAGAAATGAAGATCCGACGAGTCTCCAAAAAAGAAAAGTTGTTTTACCATGTTTAGGGCACAAAGTGGGTGCGTTTAAACTCGGAGAGGGAGAAAATTAAACTTTGTTTCTATATAAGTCAAGAGGGGTTTCGTTTATTATGTATTTATTAAATCTGAATCTAATAACATCGTCCACAAGTCGATAGGATCATTCGTTACAAAGTTATGTAGATTTTATTAATACAAAATTATGAATGGCTTTATGAATACAAAATTATGAATACATGAATTTTGACAACTTTAATAACCTTGAAGAAGTCTCGGATGACACTGAGTTTGATAATTGCTATTTTGAGGACATTTTATATAAAATAGAAATTATTTAATTTGGCATAAATATCATGTTTTGAACGCAAAATAAATGTAATAAAGCAAAACGGGTGGGTACATTTTAACTCGGAGAGGGGGAAAATTAAACTTTTTTTAAATAAGTCAAGCGGAGTTTCGTTTATTATGTATTCATTAAATCTGAATCTAATAACATCGTCCACAAGTCGATAGGATCATTCGTTACAAAGTTATGTAGATTTTATTAATACAAAGTTATGAATGGATTTATGAATACATGGATTTTGACAACTTTAATAACCTGATGAAGACTCAGATGACCCTGATTTTGATAATTGCTATTTTAAGAACATTTCATAAGTTTGAAATTGTTTAATTTGACGTAAAGAACTAGTTTTGAATGTAAGATAAAGGTAATAAAGTTTTGCTCAATAATAAAGTATAATTTTCGACTTTGTATTCATAAAACCTATATAATGTTTTAACGAATAATCGTACACTATGACGCAAAAGTTTAGACAATGACGTCATTCAGCTTTAAAATGTAGAATTATGACGTCAGAATTACAAAAACCTGTAAATATATTCAAAAACTGATTTAAAATGCTATGTACAAAAGACAGTCGTTTTATTTGCTATAATACTAATTTTTTTCATAAAAATTCAAATGTGCTTGTCGCAAAAGTTTAGACACTATTCTAAATTTCTTTGAATATTCGCTGGCATATGCAAATTTAGAATCGATGATGTCACAAATTTGGAGTACTTAAGTTCTGCAAACGATTGCGCTTCATAGTCGACATGCCGAGAGCTAAAGAAATTCAAGTGAATGAGGTTTCAAGGATTTGGCAGTTGAAAGGTGAAGGGAAGAGCGTTTCTGAAATTTCTGCTATTATTAATAGGTCAAAAAAATCTATTTATCGAGTTTTATCGAGTGGTTCCGAATATAAAGCAAAATGTCGGTCTGGGAGGCCACGTGTGACAAATGTACGAGAGGATCGCCTGATACAAAGACTAGCGAGTACTCAACAAATGAGCGTACGTGGAGTTCAAAGCTCATCGGGACTCTCTGTATCAAAGAATACGATTCGTAGACGAATTTTGGAAAAAGGAACAATCGTTTATAGCAAAATGCAGAAGAAACCAGCTCTGAAACCACATCATAAGTTACAAAGACTTATGTGGGCTCGAAAGCATATGTCATATGGAGACAAATGGCAGTCAGTCATATTTAGCGATGAAAAAAAGTGGAATCTGGATGGTCCAGATGGTTGTTTATCGTATTGGCATGACTTGCGGAAGGAACCTCGACGTTTTTTTAGTCGCAGACAAGGAGGGGGCTCGGTGATGGTTTGAGCAGCCTTTTGCTATAATGGACAAGTATCTCTGACCTTCACCAGTGGTCGTCAAACTTCACAGCATTATACACAGACATTAGAAGAAAACCTACTGCCATTTGCTGAGCTTCTAGGGGGTCCTCAGTGGGAATTTCAGCAAGACAATGCTTCAATTCACACTGCAAAACATTCAAAATCTTGGTTTAATTCCCATAATATAAGAGTTCCCGACTGGCCAGCATGTAGCCCAGATCTTAACCCTATAGAAAACCTTTGGAGCATCATGTGTCGCAAAGTTTATAGCAACGCTAGACAATACTCTTCTGAAAAGGAACTTAAGACATCTATTGAGAATGCATGGTACGATATCGATCCACAAACTATGCAAGATTTAGTTTCTTCCATGCAATCTCGTGTATATGACGTAATACATAAGCATGGATGCGCAACCAGGTTTTAAAAATTGTTTATTTCGATTTTATTTAATTTGTGTCTAAACTTTTGAGACAGCAGTTTATTTTTGTTACCATTTAATTTATTGCAATATGCACAATTCCACTTTTCTTTGTTATAAATATTGTTTATATGTACAGCACATTAATTTCAAGCAGTGATTTGAAAATTGAATAAATATTTTTCAAAGTATATAAGAATTTCTTCATTGTCTAAACTTTTGCGTCATAGTGTATCCACTTTCGTACGGTGTCATTCGATTCAGAAATCACAAACACATAATAAACAATACCCCACTTGACCTCTTTTTAAAAAGTTGTTTTCTACACCCTCTAATTTCTAATGCTTCCTTTTACCCCCCCCCCCCCAAAAAAAAAAAGAACCCGGTAGAAAATACTTTTGGTGACTCATCGGAACTTCATTCCTAGTGCCAAAACAATGTTTTTTCCCAAATTTTCGTGCATGGCCACCAGTTGTTGCTGTAAAAGGCCATTTTATCTGCACAAAAGTATACTTTTCGACTTTGTATTCATAAAACCTGCAGGAACATGGTACAAATTATCGTATCGACCTCCGGACGGTGTCATTCCATTCAGAATTAAAAAATACAAAATAAAGTGCACTCCACTTGGATTGGTTAAAATTATTTGAGTATTCATCCATCTCTGAGATAAAAATGCCCACCCTTTTGCCCCCTCCCAAAAAAACCACGTTAAAACAACTTTTTTTGTGTGTGTGTGGGGGGGGGGGGGATTCGTCGAATCTTCATTTCTAGTGCCGAAACGAAATCCTACCCAAATTTTGGTGGATGATCATCAGTTGTCTAAAAATAGAAAAAACACTGATTCAAATGTACTACATTTCCTTTAAAACAATTGTGACAGCATATCACAGCGATGTGGAATTTCGGTACGTGGAAAATTATTTTCGGCACTATATATATTCTGGTTTTAAATATAAATATAATGAAATTGCACAAAATGCACCAATTTAAACTACCTGGTCTTGCCTAAATTCGACTTGTTTGGTTGATTATCATAGAGATTGAAGAAACGAAAATGCAAATTAATGAATTCCAATCTAGTTTATATTTTCTTTTAGAGTGACAGTGTGAGAAGACTATCGAAAAGGAAAGGCTATCAGGCACTCTAAACAAAAGGACAATGTTAAAATTACGACAACTTGCAATGAAATTCCAGACACGAACAAATGTTGAAGAAAGTTGAAAATTGCCATTTTGAGAATTTTTCTTGAAAGTCATAATTTTCGGAAATGAAAAATAGGAAAGAAAGATTCTCGTGTCAGATTACTCCAGCTCAGCTTGCAGTCATTTAAAGTAATTGAGTACAAAGCTTTTTAGAATTATTTGACATATAAAATGCAATCTTAGAAAAATAGCATTAAACATAACACCAATGTTACCCAAATTTATTCAATCATCAAAACAAAATTTTGAATAATTTTTTATTTTTTTTTTCTATTTGATCCATCAAATTTTCATTGTTGACCCGTCATAGTCAATCGTTTTTTGGATATATTTATCAAACAGATGAAAATACGTTTGTCTTCTATGGATATTCTCAAAATCAAAAAAGTGAAAAACAGTTAAATGTCTTTATTTTTTACAAAATTTTTGTATAAGGTTAACTTATTTTCATTATTCTTAAACGTCTTAAGAAGAATTTAGTATAAATTATTTTTAATAAGGAGCTGAAGATGAAATATTTACAGTCACATACGGCATCTTAATAACTGTTTCGAATGCTTTTATTCATATTATCATTGCTTAAAAATGTACATAAAACTTTGTTAGTTATCAATTGTATGCATTGATTGCAATAAAATAGATTCATTTCATTAGTAACAAAACCAATGGCAAAAGAGTTCACAAGCAAAGAATATATATGGAAGTTTTGAAATTTTTAAAAAGCGTCTGTTTATAATAGAATGCGCAGATTAGGTAATAGCATACCATTACTTGCTCTCCGGGAAGCCAATATCTTAGCCTAGATTCCCTTATCACTACTTAAAAAAAAGCAGAGCAAAATAAAGGCGTAATCTGCAATTGCCATTAGTAAAAGTTAAAGACAAAAATCTAACAGATGGGTCTGAATTTGCTTGTGACAATATTTTCAAGAATTACGGAGGAAAAAAATGCTTTAACAGGTGGGTACAACAGAAACTATAGACTAATAGCTTCCTTTCACTGACAAATATTTGTTTTTTACCTTTTAAATCTGCATTTAATAAACTGTAACCCTTTTCAAAATCGAGAAATTACACTTTGTGTTAAATTGAAAGTTATTTTCAATTGAATTCTAATAGTTAATAAGAAGAATTATTTCATTTCTTATTAAAACATTTAATTACCAGAAGGACAAATGTTCTTTAAGAAATATATAAAAATAAAGAAAGTGCATGAAAACCTTAAAGATTTGAAGACATTTTATTTTTCAGCATACAATAAAATTTCTTCTTTTCATATAGATAAAAATATAGTTTTCCTTCCCAGTTTTATTACATTCAAAAACTTTGTTGCAAAGATAAAAATGCTGAAAAAGCTGAAGTATTCCATAACAGGAAACTGCGGAATTAAGAATGTTCACATATCAAAAACAGAAGGTTTTATTTAAGAAAAAATATATCACTTTCTTTTTTATTTCTTATCTTCCGTTTGAGATGCTATTAAACTGAAAGGAAAGTATTTCAAACTTGTTGCAACACTTTGTTTCTAAACATTAAGAACATTTTTCACACGAAATTACTATAAAAAATGTCAAACCAGGCTGTTTTTGTTTCTCAAAAGAACTGAAATAGGTAAAAAATAACAATGCAATTTTTTGTATTTTCAATACAAGTGAAATATCATTCGTTCCGTAACGTTTCATGTGTTATTTAAATATATATATATGTGTATCTTTAAAAATAACTTTTTTCTTTCCTTATATACCATTCACAAAATGTTGAACATTTTACATTATTAAAACTTGTTTTTATTTCTTTAGGGTATTTTAAGACCATTTAAAGGCTTTAAGGGATTTTTTCCGATTTTTTCATACATATTTCTATTTACCAACATTTGTTATTGCTATTTTCTACTTTTTTAAATACAGTTATGTCTCAAGTTGTATAGAATGAATTTTAACTAAAATAAATTCATATTTGCATTATTTTATTAAATTATCCCTACTTTAAAAATTAGTATGACTCGGTATTGTTTGTATTTTGTTGCATGTTTGCCGGTCGTCGGCAAAGGATAGCAAGTGCATAAGATTGCCCCTTCCTGGATTTTAAAATTTGATTTTCATTAATTATTTAAAAATAAAAAATAAAATTTATTCTTACTGTGTGTCATGAAATAGCAAAACCGTAAGAAAGATAATGATTAAGAATCCCTCAAGAAGGCTTTTGTATATTACATTCATTCATTTGAAAATTATCTTGAACAGGGATAAATTATCTTAAACTTTCTCTCTGAAATAATTCAGAGAGACAGAATCCTGACGAAAAAAAGTCATTTTCAATTCTTTATTTTGAAAAAAGACGTTAGAAGCTTATTTTTGGATTTTTAATATTTTTTATTTGTTGTATTTATGTATTACGTTTACTATTGATATAATTAACACTAAAACTACCGGAAATTTTACTCAAGTTTTATAAAAATATTTTACACCAGAATTTTTATTTAAAACTGTTCAATTAGTTTATTTCAATTTTTCTCCTTTGTACTTTTAAAACTTACTGTATAAAGACAATCCTGGTAGGAGCCGAAATATTTTCAATTGGTAGTGGTCAAAATGACTTCTCACGGTACCTTTAGTGTTAAAAAAGTCTTTGGAAAGCGAGATCTAAGAAAATAATTTATCTATCTAACCTGAAGTCTGTATTCTTCATTTTTTTTTTTTAACGCGGCATAGCCTGGACACCACACCATTGTCTATTTCATAATTTTGCTCTTCCTTAAATTTTGTTCAATCGGCGCCTGTAAATACAGACTTGAAATATTACCGTACATTGGAATGTTTATATTTTACCAATATTAGAGCAATAGTGGAAAAAATATTTTCTCATTTCATTTCAATGTTTTCTAAAGTAAAATTGTTTTTACAATATTGTATTTATTCCAACTATTTCAAATGAAAAGCCAAAATTTATGTAAGTGAGGCATGTAAATGCAGTCATTTCCAAAAGAATTTCAATATATAACTAATTATGTTACTTTTTTTAAGTATTTTTAATGAACGCGATTCTGTCCACTATTATAACTAAGGTAAACAATTGGATATATTGTGATATTTAGGGCAACAGTTCACTACTAGTATTAGAAAGTAATGTTTTCAAACAAAACTTATATTTGGACTTATCGTTTCCTCAATATGCACATTTCGACAAAGCACTGCAGTCAGGCCTGTCCAAACTTTCAGTAATCAAGCGCGAACCTCAGCCAATGGCAAATAATGAAGGGCGAGATTAATCACATGATTGAAAGCACGCGATAATATTGCTCACTTTAGTAGAGGTAGGAGTACACACACACCTGATCGATGTTCTGAATTAACCACTTAAAATATATATAGGATAACTCTAGGATAGATGACCATACTGTTTAAATATTAAAATAAATGTTCTTAGAATGCAAATACAAGAAATATTTTTGGATATTTAAAATTCTTATACATATGTTCATCATATTTTGGGCAAAAAATCATTAAGTACTGAGAACAAAAAGTGGGAAACAAGATTGAAATTAAAATGACAGATGGCCATCTCTTTTTGGAGCCGAGGAGAAATGGCCATAAGAAAAATTGAAGTTAAAATAGCAAAAAAAAAATTCATATATTTAATCATGAAAAACATATAACAGTTTGTAAAGTTGCAATTATATCATGAACAAAAGTGAATAAAACTAGAATAAACAAAATTTGAAGTATAATTTCAGTATTTCACTTTTCGTAATATCTTACGGCCCCACCAGTGGCCGAGAGGTTCTGCTCTCGAAGCTGGTAGACGGGAGGTGCTGGGTTCGATCCCAATCGCGCCCGTCGGCCTAATCGTTCGGAGTTTTCGTGGTTTTCTTCGAACCTTGGTTCTCCAAGCGTTAATACGGGTTAGGTTCCCTTAGAAAGACCTCCACGGAAGGCACTCCCCTCCTTAGGGCCTATATCCCACGTGCAGATAATTGGCCGACATAAATACAACCAACCAACCAACCGTAATATCTTACGACTTTTTTCGCAAAGGTTTGTCCACATTTCATGGAGCCACTTCAGGTACCGTCTGCATTGTATCCGGACATCCTTTTTGGCTGTGATATTATATTGTTCCCCACAACCAACACAGTGATCCTCATACAAATTTATTCCCTCGAAATCTGTATAATCTGATAATTTTAAGTTTATTTCATTTTCTTCGCTGCTGGTAGTGTAATGTTTTGTTTTTTTCTCACATTTATTTTAGGTTTATCGCGTTTACATAGCTTATTTATCGACTTTATCTGTTTTGGGAATGAAAGTGTCCGACATTTTTCAACATTTTAGGAAAAAAAAATGCATCGGTAGGTCTTATTATATTATTGTTATTACACTGCTCAAAACAATTAAAGGATATTGCAGTTTTAGGTGGATTTTGTATCTGGTAAACTGTTTAGCTGATTGATACATGGTCGACAGACATAGTAGGTTATATGAGAATAAATTACACATGTTTGGCAGAAAAAAATGCATTTTATTGCAAATTTGTGTACTAAAGGAAAAAAACACAATTTGTGCATATGAGAAAAAAAGAATAAGAAAAGTTGTTTTCTTCAAAGAAAATCATTTTCAGTAGGGGGTATGGTTTCCACGGGCGACCAGCAACGTTGAACACCTTTGAGGCATGGACTCAATGAGGCTATTAATGACGAGTTGGGGTATTCTGCCCCACTCTTCCAGAAGAGCTCTTTCCAGTTCATGGAGAGTTTGTGGGGGTTGTTGGCGGCCAGAAACTCGTCTTCCTAGAGCCTCCCAAACGTGCTCGATTGGATTCATGTCTGGAGAACACGCTGGCCATTCCATTCGAACGATTCCTTCCTCGAAAAGGAAATCCTCCACCAGGTTTGCACGATGTGGCCTGCAGTTATCGTCCATTAAAATGAAGTTATCTCCGATTGCTGCAGCGTAAGGGACTACAATAGGTCTGAGGATCTCATCCCTATATCGGCGACCAGTCAGAGCTCCATCTCGAATGATGTAGAGGTCAGTGCGCCCGTCAATGGAGATGCCACCATACACCAACACTCCTCCACCGCCAAATCTGACACTTTCGTGCACGAACGCAGGATTATTTCTACTGCCACGGTCCCTCCAGATGAAAATACGCCTATTATCCGGATGCACAGAAAAACGGGACTCGTCAGAAAACAGAATATTGCTCCATTCATTTCTCCTCCAGTTGACATGCTCGGTTGCCCACTCTCTGCGGTCGCAACGATGCCTTGATGTTAATCTAACACATACCATCGGTCGGCGAGCATACAGACCTACAGCATGGAGCCGGTTTCGGACAGTCTGAGTTGAAATCGTGGTGCCTGTAGCCGAGCGAAGGTGTTGTTGGAGAAGAGTAGCGTTCATGGTTTGGTGTCTCCGAGCTGTTAACGCTAAATACCGATCTTCATTGGGCGTTGTTGCTCGTCTACGACCTTGCCCTGGTCTTCGGCCTGCACATCCACTCTCCAAAAAACGGTTCCAGATCCTGGAAATGACACTTTGTGACACTCCAATGGCTTGCGCTACTTCGGCTTGGGTTTGGCCCCTTTCTAACCTACCAACAATTCTCAAAGCTTCTGAATCTGTCAAATGACTTCGCTGAGACATCGTACTCATCGAAACAAAGCAATCACTGAATGCCGATCATCCTTGTCTTCATTCTCTTTTATCCAGTTGAAAGTCAAATTTCATTCGCTGCCGCTGAAGCGACGTTTTTGACGTCGAACTCAAAATTTGCATACTCCACAGTTTGAAAACCAGAAAAATTTGCATTTGTGATTCTCTTCTTCTATTTTCGGCAAAAAAAAAATTCGTTTATATCTTTATTTTATATAAAACTTCAAATATCCTTTAATTGTTTTGAGCAGTGTATTATTGACACGTTGATATTAGTTAAAATTTAAACAATTATATCAATTAATACAATTATAAACATAAAAGTTATATAATTATTTCAAATTTAATTATTAGTTAAAATCCTCACTCCGTATAATTTTGAAATATTGATTAAAGGTGGTCATCTCTCCTGGAATTGAAGGACAGATGGTCACCCAAATTAAAGTGTCAATAACTATTGTTTTTGTTTTTGTCTTAGAAGTAACGATTGGATTATATATGTGCCTTAAAAGCCCATATAGTAAAAATATATGTAACATACGTACTGCAAAACATTCAGATAAGTAAGTAAAAAAATATATATATATATATTCAACCACTAAATTATTTAAACATTAAAATTACACTTACTTTTTATAATCAAAAAACACAACTGCAGGTCTCAATGAATGAACTCGTTGAACTATTTCCCACGAATAAAGTTTATCAATTTTTGGAAATATTTAGACTGGCCATCTCTTCTCTACGGCCATCTATACTAGACTTACCCTATATATATATTTTATTCGAATTGCAAATTTGCTTAATCTAATCACATATAATCAGCTAATGTCCGCAAATAAAAACTAAAATTGTTATTCAGGACTAGCGGTAAATAATTTGAGTAAAAAATGCGCTAAATTGGCAACATTACATTTTATAACGTGCAAATATATATCCCGAAGTGGTAGCTATTATGCACTTGCGGCGATTTAGGCATTCTTTGTAAAAATAATTTACAGAGAAAGAATGAATTATTTGTAAATGTAAAAGTAAGCATTTTTCTTAGTAGAGGACAAAAGTAAAAAAAAAACAAACAAAACATATATATATTGAAACGGAGCAAAAAAAGTTAATTGCACAAATACCAATAATAATTATAAAAACTTGCAAAAATAATGGATTTTGCAGAAAAAACCTTTAACCCCTTCATGACGGCATCACGTATATAATAGGCATAATATAGTCTACACATAGCCTAATATAATATATATAGCCTAATATAATATAGTTTACAGAAAAGCATTGAATTTCAAAGCCTTCTTTTCGAGCAAAATATTTTACCTTAACCAACCACTTTTTTGATTAACTAATTTGAAAAATTCTAATAAAAAAAGTGTGGAGCAGAAAAATTAAAAGAAGTAAACGCAAGAGCAGCCGCGAATTTACTTTTTATCTTTAAGGAAAGTTATCAGCAGGAAAGACTAAAAAAGGATCTCTAGAAAACCTTCAAGACAAGCCATCCCGACCACAAAAGCTATGAAAGCTCTGTTCTAGGTGTGTTTCATTCCTTCTAAAATTTGCCCGTGAGTCCAGAACTAAATTGCATTTGGATGACTCGGCCCACGAAGCATCTAAAGCAGAGGTTACTAATGTCTATTTCAAAGATTCCGGGAGAACTTCAGCATTTGCTTATAACACAACGCCGATTATGTCCATTTTTTTGTCAATTGTTTTATAGTGAAAAATCTTATGCTAAAAGTAGAATGGTTGAAGTGCTGCAGACTAGAAACTGTTAAAAAAAAAAAAAAAAAAAAAAAAAAAAAAAAAAAAAAAAAAAAAATTAAAATTGTTCATATACCGGGTGAGCAAAAAGTTCCTTACAATTTTTAAAACTCATAAAAACGAAGAAATTGTTATAAAGGAGTGTGATTTGCAAAAAAAGGCTCCCAAGGTAGTCAGATTTTTTTTTAGCAGAAAAAAAGAAGTTACAAAATCGCATGTTGAGGGCGCTGACGGCCCGACACACAATGAACAGGACAACAGTTGTGTCGTAGAATGTTCTGGACACCATGTTGAACATTTGTTATTATAAGAACAAATGAATGGAGCGTATTTTTGTCCTGTTCATTGTGTTTTGGGTCTTCAGCGCCCTCTACATGTGATTTTTTAACTAAATTTTTTTTTTGCTGCATAAAAAAAACTACCTTGTGAACCTTTTCATGCAAAACGCACTCCTTTTTCATAATTTCTTACTTTTTTATGAGTTTTGAAATTTGTAACGAACTTTTGCCTCATCCGGTATATAAAAAAAAAAAAGGTTTTTATATAAGAAATATATATGTTTCCCTTTTATTTCTATTTTTCATTCAATTTCTATTAAACTAAAAGCAAAGTTGTTTCAAACTTACTGCAACACTTCGTTTCTAATCATTAAGAAGATTTTTCATACGTTGTTGCTATACAAAATGTCAAATCATACTCTTTTTGTTTCTCAAAACAAAAGGAATTGAAAAGAGCAATAAAGCTACTTTTCTTATAGCAAATAAAATCTCTTTCGTTAAATAACGCTTAAAGAGTTGTATATGAGAAAGATGTGCCAATAAAACTTAGATATATATTTTTATTTACAAGTCATTTTAAAATTTTGCTCACTGTTCTTTATTAAAGCTTATTATTAATTCGCTTGCATATTTTAAAAAGATTTGAAAAATGTTTGTCTACAAAATCTCTTAAATGATATTTTTAAATCTTTCGAAACGGGTTTTTTACATTTCATTTTTCTTTAACTGCGGTTCATTAAGCATGGATTTATTGTATGATTTGCTTTTAACTAAAAAACAATGATTTTTTTTCCGTTAAAATATACTTGGATATATATCTAAATAATGAGTTTAAGCTTGTAGTTTATTTTTGGATACACATTTTTTCACTGTGTAATAAACTTTTTTTTTGTCTAGATAAAGGACATTGTTTTCTTTTCTTCTGCAGTTCTGGTCTGGTTTATTGTTGCTATTACGTTAAATGAAAATATGTTTCACATTTATTGTAAATCTTTGCTTTTAAATTAAACAAAATACGCGAAGTTATTAAAAAAATGTCAAACATTTCACATTTAATGCGTGATAGAAAGAATGTGATAAATAAATACGAAGCATTTCTTTGGTGTAAGAAAAATATTTTCGAGAAGGAATTTACGAAATATAAAAGAAAATGTATGGATAAAGCGTTATAAAAAATATTTTAATTTATTTCTCCACATAACAGTTGAATATTACATAAATAGTTGAATATTTTATAAATTTCAGTATTTTTTAAGGTACAACATATACATATTTTCTTACGAAAAACATACAGACATACAAGTTATTGAATTTTTTACATAGAACATACTAATATTCAAGCTATCAAAATTTTATGGAATGCTTAAGTTTCGACGATGCACTGTAGTTTAGATGTAATCTATCTCACCCAAATACTTGCCCATGAGTTCAGAATCACCCTGCATTTGAAAGACAGGGCCCACGAAACTTCTACAGAAATCGTGGTCACATAAGCGTTTGCTATTATGTCTACTAGTTTTTACCACACTAATGATGTCGTTTTAGTCATTTTAATATAGTGAAAAATTAGCCAGCAAAAATAGAAAGACCGAAAAATGAAGAAAGAAGAAAAGAAGAAAGACTTTAGAATCACCCTGTATTTGAATGATTGGACCCACGAAGCTTCTATAGGAATCGTGGTTGCATTTGCTATTATGTCTACTAGTTCTTACCATACCAATGACGTCGTTTTAGTCAGTTTTAATATAGTGAAAAATTAGTTAGTAAAAGTACAAATACCGAAAATGAAGAAAGAAGAAAGACTTCAGAATCAACCTGTATTTGAATGACTGGGCCCATGAAACTCCTACTATAATCGGTGTCACATAAGCGTTTGCTATTATGTCTAATAGTTCTTACCACACAGATAACTTCTTTTAGTTAATTTTATTGTAGTGAAAAATTAGATAGCAAAAGTAGAAAGACTGAAGAATTAAGAATGAAGAAAAGAAGAAAGACTTCAGAATCGCCCTGTATTTGTATGATTGGACCCACGAAACTCCTACAGGAATCGAGGTCACATAAGCGTTTGCTATTATGTATAATAGTTCTTACCACAGCGATGACGTCCTTTTAGTTAGTTTTATTGTAGTGAAAAATTAGATAGTAAAAGTAGAAAGACTGAAGAACGAAGACTGAAGAAAGAAGAAAAGAAGAAAGACTTCAGAATCTCCCTGTATCTAAATGACTGAGCCCAAGAAACTCCTACAGGAATCGTGGTCGCATGTATCGTGGTAAGAAGAAAGACGAAAGACTTCAGAATAATCCTACATTTGAATGACTAGCCCCATGAAATTCCTACATGTATTTAGGTCACAAAAGCATATGCTATTAGGTCTAATATGTAATATCACACTGATGACATCCACTTTTTGTCAGTTTTATTATAGTGAAAAATTAGATAACAAAAGTAGAAAGACTGAAGAGCTACATACTGGAAATTGAAGAATAAAAAATGTTTACATAAAAAATAAACAATGCTTTTATATAATATATATATATAATTTCTTCTTTATTTCTATCTTTCGTTCGAGTTTCTATTAAGCTAAAGGCAAAGATATTTCTAACTTATTGCAACACTTTGTTTCCAAACATTAAGGATATTTTTCACACGATATTGCTATAAAAATGTGCCAAACCATACTATTTTTGTTTCTCAAAAGAAAAAGAATTGAACAAAATAACAAACATTTATTTTTTCTTAATACAAGTAAAATGTCTCTCGTTAAATAAAGTTTTAAAAGTTCAAGGTAATAAAGCTATGCGGATAAAAATAAATAAATGTTCATTTATTAGTTTTACAAATCATTTTAAAATCCTGTATGTTTTTGTTTATTAAAACTTATTATTAATTCTTTTGTATACTTAAAGTCCATTTGAAAAATTTTGTCTGTAATGGCTTTTAAATGCTATTTTTTAATTTTTCGAAACGTATTTTTTAGTTTTTAGTTTAACGGAATTTCTTTATGTATTCTTCATTTTATTGTCTAATTTTAACTAAAATAAACAGTTATTTACTTTATTTTGTTAAGATATACTTGGATATATACATACACACACACACATATATACCGGGTGTCCCAAAAAGGACTGACTGATTTTAAAATTCAATAACTTCCAAACGGTGACAGATATTAAAAAAATTCTTGCAGGAGGCTTATGCATAAAGTCAAAAGTGTTTTTACAGTGATTTTCGATTTTAGTTCGAATTACAAACAATAGATGGCGCTGCGATCAATAGAGGCTAAATTCAGGCTCGATTTTTGGTACTTCGTGGCCCGGATAATACATTTCCATCTCCTTTTTCTGCATGGAACAACAGAAAGGACCAAAAATCGAGCCTGTATTTAGCGACTATTGCTTACAGCGCCATCTATTGTTTGTAATTCGAACTAAAATCGAAAATCACTGTAATAAAACTTTTGACTTTATGCATAACCCTCCTGCAAGAATTTTTTTAATATCTGTCACCGTTTGGAAGTTATTAAATTTTAAAATCAGTCAGTCCTTTTTGGGACACCCGGTATATATAAATATTGGGTATAAGCTTAAAGTTTATTTTTCAATATTCATTTTTTCTCCATTTAGCAACACATGTTTTTTTGTTTTTTGTTTTGATGGAGATTATTATTTTCTGTTCTTCCCTTGTTGTTGTTTACTGTTGTTATTAGGTTAAATGGAACTACATTTCACACCTGTAAAGCCTTTAAAATACACTGCTCAAAACAATTAAAGGATATTTGAAGTTTTATATATAAAAAAGATATAAACGAAATTTTTTTGCCGAAAATAGAAGAAGAGAATCCCAAATGCAAATTTTTCTGGTTTTCAAACTGTGGAGTATGCAAATTTTGAGTTCGACGTCAAAAACGTCGTTTCAGCGGCAGCGAATGAAATTTTACTTTCAACTGGATAAAAGAGAATGAAGACAAGGATGATCGGCATTCAGTGATTGCTTTGTTTCGATGAGTACGATGTCTCAGCGAAGTCATTTGACAGATTCAGAAGTTTTGAGAATTGTTGGTAGGTTAGAAGGGGGCCAAACTCAAGCCGAAGTAGCGCAAGCCATTGGAGTGTCACAAAGTGTCATTTCCAGGATCTGGAACCATTTTTTGGAGAGTGGATGTGCAGGCCGAAGACCAGGGCAAGGTCGTAGACGGGCAACAACGCCCAATGAAGATCGGTATTTAGCGTTAACAGCTCGGAGACACCGAACCATGAACGCTACTCTTCTCCAACAACACCTTCGCTCGGCTACAGGCACCACGATTTCAACTCAGACTGTCCGAAACCGGCTCCATGCTGTAGGTCTGTATGCTCGCCGACCGATGGTATGTGTTAGATTAACATCAAGGCATCGTCGCAACCGCAGGGAGGGGGCAACCGAGCATGTCAACTGGTGGAGAAATGAATGGAGCAATATTCTGTTTTCTGACGAGTCCCGTTTTTCTGTGCATCCGGATAATAGGCGTATTTTCATCTGGAGGGACCGTGGCAGTAGGAATAATCCTGCGTTCGTGCACGAAAGTGTCAGATTTGGCGATGGAGGAGTGTTGGTGTATGGTGGCATCTCCATTGACGGGCGCACTGACCTCTACATCATTCGAGATGGAGCTCTGACTGGTCGCCGATATAGGGATGAGATCCTCAGACCTATTGTAGTCCCTTACGCTGCAGCAATCGGAGATAACTTCATTTTAATGGACGATAACTGCAGGCCACATCGTGCAAACCTGGTGGAGGATTTCCTTTTCGAGGAAGGAATCGTTCGAATGGAATGGCCAGCGTGTTCTCCAGACATGAATCCAAACGGGCACGTTTGGGACGCTCTAGGAAGACGAGTTTCTGGCCGCCAACAACCCCCACAAACCCTCCAAGAACTGGAAAGAGCTCTTCTGGAAGAGTGGGGCAGAATACCCCAACTCGTCATTAATAGCCTCATTGAGTCCATGCCTCAAAGGTGTTCAACGTTGCTGGCCGCCCGTGGAAACCATACCCCCTACTGAAAATGATTTTCTTTGAAGAAAACACCTTTTCTTATTCTTTTTTTCTGATATGCACAAATTGTGTTTTTTCCTTTACTACACAAATGCGCAATAAAATGCATTTTTTTTCTGCCAAACATGTGTAATTTATTCTCATATAACCTACTATGTCTGTCGACCATGTATCAATCAGCTAAACAGTTTACCAGATACAAAATCCACCTAAAACTGCAATATCCTTTAATTGTTTTGAGCAGTGTATTTGGAAAATTTGTAAATAATGTTACTGTTAAAAATATCAAACATTACATATTTAATGCCTTCAAAAGGAAAAAAAGCAAGAAAAATAAAGACGATAGTGTGGTATACGTATAATATTTTACAGATAATTTTTGTATATATTTTATGTATAAGCAATTCACGAAGCCTAAATGAAAAAAGTCGGAAATTGTACGTCAAACGGAGCGTTTGATGTGTGAAGTGCATTCATATTATAACTAGTTTAAAAAATATTCAGATCTTGGTGCAATTGTTGTTATACATATATACAAAATTGCATGAATATAAAATTTATTACGATTATATATATTAAATTCAGTGATACGGAAATAATATGGCTCCATCTGAAATAGGATGTAATCAACATGGCAACCTGGAATCATTACCTATCATGTGATATCATTGAATTAATTACGTTTGATACGATTTAAGATGATGAAAAAAACTTTTAATAATATCTTTTTTAAGTTTTGATTCGATTTTCATAAAATCCGAAACGACTCGACAAAATTGAGCAACGATTATATAGTTAGATTTCAAACGGTCCCGTTGTGTAGTTTTTGCGTTCTCATATGCGGGTAGATAGACAGACAGAAGGAACAAACTACGACTATACGTGCTGCGTATTTATATTTACGAACGCATCTAAAAATAGATTAAGTTAGAAAATTAAATTGTTGAAATGAGTCGAGATAAAAGAGGAAAAGGCCAAGGAAAACGCAGTAATAGTTCAATAAGATAACTTTCAGCATTAGAGATACACCTTTATTTTAATAGAAGTAACAATACGGATATAAATCTAAAAACAATGTATAAATACTTTGTAATAAGACATTTGTCAAAAATCCTCAAAAATGTTTTCAATAGTTAGTTATTTTCTTAATGGTACTCAAAATAATGATATCCGTTAGATTTCAGTAATTGTCATATTCGACAAATTTCAGTAAATTTTCTGATATGCATAGCAACGCTCTAAAAAATAAATGTGTAAATTAGTCACTTTTACATACGTATAATGATATCCGTTAGATTTCAGTAATTGTCATATTCGACAAATTTCAGTAAATTTTCTGATATGCATAGCTACGCTCTAAAAAATAAATGTGTAAATTAGTCACTTTTACATACGTATAATATGTGTAAATATGTAAAATTACACCTTCGTCATAAAATGTACACTCTTATCGGTAAAAATTACCTGGTAGAATATTTTACTGATTTATCCGAATTGGAGTGTTAATGTAATTTATAAATTATGCGTATTGCACATATATCAGTGTATTTTACATATTACACATATATATGTTTAAGAACAGAGTATGACACAGAAGTATGTGTGCGAATTTTACACAGCTATATGTGTAACAGCAGAGTATTACGCAATATCATGTGTAACAATATTACGAAGAAATATGTGTTAACACATTATATTACACAGAAAGATGTATACTTATGTGAACTCAATAAATATCGAAACTTGAAAAGTTGGCTTATGTAATAGTAGATGAATGATCAAGTTAATTGCTTAGAATGTCACAGATCGCGAGTTCAAATCCTGTTTCGTTAAGCATTGCTTATTTACTGTAGATTGAATTAAATAAAGAATTTCTCTTCTATCTAAAGTATCTTTCAGAACTTGTGACTGAAAGAAATAAAATACGTAGATAATTTGATAGAAAAAAAAAATCCGACAAAATATGGAAATAGTACATGTATCAGGATTTCCGTATTTCATTTTTTTTACAGCGTATTTATCCATATTATACACAGGGCTGCGGAGTCGGAGTCGGAGTCATGGGGTCGGAATCGGAGTCGGGCCCATTTTTGAGTGAAAGAATAAGAATCGGAGTCGGATCTGTTATAATTCCCAGAGTCGGAGTCGTCCATTTTTCAGCAGGTCTGCATTGTCGGACTCGGCCCATTCTTGAGCGAAAGAGTCGGAGTGGGAGTCAGACTCGGATCTGTTAAAATTTCCGGAGTCGGAGCCTACAATTTTTTCACCGACTCCACAGCCCTGATTATACAGATTCTAATCATAAATTACGACTATACTATTTTAGCTACTCAAAACAATTTTAACAGAGTAAACATACAGTACAATTTAAACATACAGTAAATATAATTTAGGCGATCCTGTTTTTTGTAAATTAATCTTAAACTATTTAATGGTCTAAAAACAAATCTGCTAGAACGAGAACAAACATACCAAGTTTGTTCTTCCTGCAAATTTATTTAACGACCATAAAAATGTTTAGTTAAAAATTTACATCCCAAACTATAAGGTTATGTACTGTGCACACAAACTGTTTTTGTATATTACACAGTTATATGTGTACTCATGTGCAATTTACATGTTAAACAGTGCATTTCAAAATTATCTCATAACATTTTATACACTTAAGCCGCTTAATGTGCTATTCAAATACACAGGAAAATGTTTATTTTATAAATTGACACACCAGGACGTGTATTTGGCAATTTACACGCCTTGTTACACACATAGACAAACCGATTTTGTATAATCAATATCCCTGTTTTAATATGCAAATTTACACATTTATTTTTTATAGCTTACTTTTTATTTTATGGACCTACAATTATTGTTTTCCGCTAATTAAAAAACAAATTCATTCCTAAAAAGTAAAAAAAAAAATTTTTCCCGAATAGTCCAATTTATTTAATAATTTATACATATTAAAATTGAGTGTCAGGTGCTTTAGATCGATTGTTTCTCATTTATTTATTCATCGAAAACAAACGGTAAGAATCCCAAAGGAGAAAATGTAGCAGATAGACAATTCTTCTCCATCTTTAATAAAATGATACTGCTATTGACCGAGTTGCGTTTAAGATGCATTTATTAATGAATCATTATTAAATGATATTCTATTATTTATGATTTATTTAATTGCAAATTCTTAATTGAAGATATTTACTGCATACTCTAATTCTTATAAGTAATATGAATTTTAAGTATTCAATATTGATTGTCTAAATGATATGAATTATTGAATGTAGAACTTTTAAATTTATTTTACACAGAAGAATAAATTTTACAGTGGCTTTTAAGGGGTTTCAGAACTCTTAAAATTGAAAAAAAAGAAAAACAAGATCATTTTCAATTTTTAATATCTTAAAATTTATTTGATTTTAAAATACAATTTTTAGTGGGATGAAAAATATAAGTATTTCCTTTCATTTCATTTATTTTAAAAAATTGCAAAATGCAGAATTAGCATTTACAGGGAGCTCCAAACTGTCAGACATTTGACGAGCAGAAAATTGGTATAACAGATTATACCCAGGATTGCAACATAAATATTGCAATCAGAATGAAAATGTTGGTGCCTACTGATACTTCAGATGGAAATAATTACAGTGAACCTAAATAAGTTTATATTTAAAACATTTTTATATTTTTAATATAAAGTTGTATTTAGCTAATACAAAATTTTAAAATCTTTAATAGTATAATACTTTTTTTTTTTTTTTTTTTTTAAAGCAATAAAATAGAAATTGCAGTTTCACTTTATACAGACTAACACGAAACATAAATTTTGGAGGTATCCTGCGTGTTATTCTCTAAAGCGTAATTTGAGAAAAATGTCTTCAAAATTTCGGTAACGCCACTTCAGTTATTGAGCGGGTATAATTATAAAAAACCATAACGTCTGTTCTAATGGGAATTTCAAGGGAACAATTATATGAAAATGTTTAGAAAAAAATAGCAGTTTAACATCTTCAAAAATTAAAATTTCGAAAATTTTGAAGCTTTAAATGACCGATTTTACCCGATTTTTCGAATATCTACCAAAATGTTTGACGATTTGTCCTTGAATTTCGAGAATGTAAATAACATGTTTGACTTCATACTTTTCAGTGTGGATTTAGTCGCGGAGACAATTAATAGACGATTTTTGTTCTCTCAAACAAACGAACTCATTAAAAACTGGAATGTCTGCTTTTATTTCTAAGAATTTTCTTAGAAAATCTATTAAATTAATCATTTTTTTCAAGACTTATTTAAATTGAAAATAATTTTCTTGTTTTTTATGAGAATACAGTGTAGACATATTAAAAAATATACTAATATCCATCATTTCCCTTTTTTCTTATTCTTTTCGACAACAATCGAACAATCGAGTTTCCACAATTTCTGAAATTGAAATAAAACTTTAATAAAAATGGTATTGCATAAATTATTCTAAATATCAAGAGTTTTTATGAAACCTTCCTATCTTTACGAACAATTTGTGTTTTTATCAATCTGAAATTCGTCTCAATATAGCTGTAGTCCATGTGAAATATAAACAATATATCTTTTAATATATACAGTATGGCGCTGCCAGCAATTAATTTAATAATAAAATATTGTTTGCGATCACCCATGTAACATAAAATGCTCAAAATTATCTGTCCCTGTAGAAAGTGACTAGGTAGCTCTCGCTTAACAGTCGTGTTCATTTATGTATGCATATCATGCATATTTCTGAAGCTATCAATATTTCTGTAAAAAATTCAAAAGTTTTTTTTTTTTTTTTTTTTTTTTTTTTTTTTTAAGAAAAACACAATTTTTAACGAATTTAACATTATGTTCGGAAAACTTCAAAAAAGATCAGTAGAAACATTACACTGTAATTAAAACATGAATATATTGAATATTTTATGAAATGTAGACTTTTGTATGAAATAATTTTTAACTGCGCAAACGTGAAAGATTCCCAAATTTTTATATCATTCCTTTATGTCAGTAGTTATCTACACTATCTCATAACTGAACATCTTTTTTAAGTTAAGCAGTTTTATTTGGTGTACAACTATGGCTTCTTCCTCCAAAAAGAGCTTTGACAAAGAACATTTAAATTTGCTGCTGCAATGAATTAGTAGCAAAGTGATTGTTTATAAGCTTGTCGTGAACCTCTCAATAGCTACATGCAGTGGGAATATTTCAAAAGAAAGAACATTTAGTCCTTTGTAAATATGTTTTATCAAAACACTGTATGTGAACTTATGTTTCAAAGACAAAAAAAAAAAAAAAAAAAAAAAAAAAAAAAAAAAAAAAAAAACTATTTTCCTTCTCAAATTCTTATTGAAGATAATGAATAATGGATTTATTGCGCGAATCACAATTGTCTTAAAGCATGGTAGAGACCAGGTAAACGAGGTCCTTCAGTAACAAAACATAACGTTCATAACAGTATGTTTATATTTCGAACTTGATGGAATAAAAACGACGTAGTCTATTCTGAACAGGTTTGCCAATTTGGCATACTGGTTTATTCACAAATTATGGATTCATTCCAGAAATTAAGATTATTAATTTTTGCTTTATTTAATGGCAGACATTTCGTGATTAGATTACTTAATTCTTCTTTCGGAATTTTCCGCATGGAATCGGAATTTCTGAATAGGGCAAGAGGACAAACCTTTCAACCATGCCATGACTGTATCAACCGTATCAATAAATCAAATGTGAATTTCGGAAGCAACTATTAACAAATTCCAATGAAAACTTGGAGAAAAAAGTGTATAATAAGGCCAAAAGACAGTCTATGTTATTTCCCAACGTAACATATATCTGCCACTTGTTAAAAGATCACTCATTTAAATTCTAGGAAGATTTTGTTAGGTTGTGTTGATCTCGGTGCTCTATTCACCAGATGTTGCTTTTCTAGAATAGAATTTGTTTCGCTTTATGTAAAGAAACCTTTATAAAAAGTGTTTCATTTCTCATGCAGAAATTCAAAATTGGCTTGATGAGTTCTTCACTGCAAGACAATCAGATTTCTTGCAATGTGAAATTTTAAATTGCCTGATAAAGTGACGAAAATTGAAGCTTTTCATGAAAAATAATTGAAAAAGTTTTCATTGCATTTTGACAAAATAAACAAGTATTTTCCTTTTACTTAAAAATGGTAGAGTTATTGCATACACCAAATATTAATGGGGAACATACGAATTATTAATTAACATACTTTCAAAAAATTGAAGATTACATAAGGATTAAACTTTTAATATCCATGCAAGCCATTATTTATTTTTGTGTGACCATAATGTTTTTCAAATTAATTCTCCTTCTTTTCAACAGAGCAGCAGAAAATTAAATCTCATACACAATAGGCGAAATGTTTGCCTCTCATGTTCCATGAAAAATCTTTTAAAGTTAAGTTATGTAGAATTTCAGAGCAGCAACAACAACAAAAAAATGAATATGAAAGATTCAAGAAACACCATTATAACTAAACCTGAGAGCAAAGTACTGTTTTTCCAAAATTACGCAGTTTAAACTAATTAAAATATGCAAATCAGCAATATTTTATAATTACTGACATAATCAGCTGAAAACATATCGTGCTAATTACCTTTGAAAATACCATTTATCAAAAAGTCACTAAAGTTTATTTATCTCAGTATTTTTGTCGTGTTATCTTTTCTTAATTGGAAACCTGTAACAGACATTTTAAGAGAATTCTTTCTTTAATCAAATTAAGAAATTCTTTCAAATAAAAGTATTTAATGAATGACTGCTAAATACTTCCATCAAGGCCATTTATCATCAGATAATGAGCGCGAAAACAGTTTTATTTTAATGCAATCAGATTAATTGGAGCCTCGCTAGACAATGACTGACATTACAATAATGACTGATGATGCCATGGATCATGAGATAAGAAACTTCGCATGATTATGATGAATAGTTTTGTACAAAGAGTATTAGAAAATTTTAAAGTACTTTTGTAGAGGTCTTAATAATCATTTAATTCAAAATCTTAATCTTTTAGAAAGCTTTTATTTTTTGTATCTATATTTTTAAGAATTATAACGATTTAAAATTTAAAACAAAATTTATACATTAATCTTTGCTTTCTATTCAACAGAATTAGACCTTTCGATGTATCCGAAAATATATTAACCTCTTTTGGAGTTTTCATCGATGAATTATTCTCCAAGAATCTAGACTTAAAATATTCAAATTTATGGTTATAAATGTGCACAATTTATTTAATAACTAAATTATATATTACAGATGACATTTTAGGTATAATAGGATTTCTATAATTGTTTGCTATAGATACAGAGAATAAAAACAAATATAGTAACGGATTTTCCAAACAATTTTCCCAAATTGACAAGTTACAGTGGAGCTGGATTTGTATTCCACGACTATTTCGGCGATATTTTCCTAACAATTGTTGGTCAAATTTAGCAAATAGTTAAATACATGTGTGTATGGGTCTCATTATATGTATCCATATATGCAAGTTTTCAATAAGTATGCAGAGTAAATGATTGTAACGTTTCTAAGAGTGTTCTATTTATGATCATGATGTCATCGGCTAATAATATAACATCATGGTGTCTCTGTCAGAAATAGATGGATTGACATGGCTGGGTTTTATGCATTATATTATAGAAACAATCCATAACATAAAGCGAGGAGAGTTCGCGCGGTAGGACAGATTGCGCACAAAGAGATTCGACGGGAAGGTGTAGAGTGCGCGCGCAGCGACTCCAGGTAGTTGTACTGCAGCATTAGTGCAGTGTATACAGGAATGTTCATATTGATTGTTCCAAGCATCTTCGATAAAGCAGTGCTATTTTGTTTTGTTTTTCCAAAGTAAGTGCTTGAATTTTCATAACTGTTCGTCATAATTTCTATAGAACGTCAGTAATACGAAATATTTTGAACTTAAACGATTTCATATAAACTACTAACCTGGACTAAGTATTTGAACACCAACAATTCATTTTAGAAGTGGCCATACTTAAGTAAAAGGCCGCGCAATTACAAATTACGTGTAAAACATATGAATGGATCAATTTTGAAATAATTTCGAAAAACACATAATTATCAAAACTAAATTTGACAACAAATTAATTTGCAAAAAAATGCTTTTTCAGAAAAAAAATTAATAATACAGTTGTTATTAAATTAATTTTATGTAATTATTTTTATTAATAAATTAATAATATATTTGTTAATAATTTAATTAAATATTTATATATATTGTTTAATTTATGAATAATTAATTTGCTAATAAATTAATTTTTCTAATGCAATGTTTTGGAAAAGCTTTCACCCATTCCAAGTAATGTAATGCCATCGAAATCAAAAGGAAACAGAGTGCAACTAATGTTACTGATCCACAAAATATATATGAAAAAAGACTTAAGAAGGATGCCGTTACAAAAAAAGCAGCTGAAGATAAGGTGCTTCCACAAAAATTTGGATATAAAAACTCAAGGAAAAAAACCCCGAAAGTCAATGAGGATGAGTGCACTGAATGTCTGGAACTGTACCAGGAGACAACTTCGACAACTGACTGGATTCAATGTATTACTTGTTGCAGGTGATTGCACGAATGATGCACGATTTACAACAATAAGTGCATCGATTGTGGACGACGACAACTTCTGTTAGCAAACAAAATGCAATGAAACTGTGGAAATGGAAATGAAGTAATTTTCAAGTTAAACATGTTATGAACTAGATTAATGTTATTTTGTAATCTTAGTAGGGCTTGCTTTTTCTGATATTTTAATCTATTTAAATTAAAATTTTAAACAGTTGTTAAAACTTTTCCTTTTATATATTGTTTAAACATTTGGTTGAAATATCGCTCCTAATACAATAATATTTACTCAAAAAACCTTTCAACAATGTCGATTAAGTGCAATTATTATAAGTAACAATTTAATTGTAGTTATTATTAATAACAATCTCTTCCACCTATGTGCGCAATCTTTCCTACCCATGTGCGCATTCTCTTCTACCCTGTAAAGAGAGATTGCGCAAAATAGTTTTCTTGGTTTTATTACTGCTGTTCTATTGAATTACAGTATAACACCAAAATAACAATGGAAATGCATAAAAACAAATGAAGTCAAAATTATTCATGCATAGTTTAGCAAAATGTTAATATTTACATTTTTTATTATTATTCTTTTGAAATGTACTCAGACTCTCTCCTCGCTTTACGTTAAAGGTACATCCTTAACCTGTTTCCTTAAATATTCTCTCTAGACTGATTCAGTAGATTTCCGCTACAACGAACTCCACGGGACCGCTAATATATTTCGTTATAACAATTTTTTCGTTGTAACGGAATTAGTCCTATTTATCGAATTGAGTACACATACATGTAAACTAATTATCTAAGATAAATTTACCGTTCATTATAGAAGATTTTAACGATAGACTAGTTAAATTAATATACAAAAAGTTAGTGAAATAAAATTCAATTTTAAAGTATAAACCTACGAACATTTATTTGGTAGTTGCAGAAAATTGCAGAAAATCTGTGATTTTAGTTTATACAAAGGAATGTGCAATTGATGATAACCAAAACGTGTGAGAAAATACCTATTCTGGAACATTCTTTTGATGAGAAACAAAAGCGTGCATTTTCTTCAAGCATGAGAGAGCTTCCGAAGCGGTAACTTTTCAATTGCCGGTAACATCAATAACGTCATGACTGCTTTCCTCATTTTATCGGTATAATGTAGTTTTAATGGGCAAAATGATATCTTCATCAGACACTTCAGAGCATGTTTGAATATTGTCATCAACAGATAAAAAATCCTCCAAAGCCACTTGATGAGGGAGAGATGTTAATTTTTTTGCAGCCTTCCAAATTGTGTTTAACACAGAGGACTCATCCAAATCTAAAATTTCCGATTCATTTTCTTCGGCCTCAGTTAACCGCGCATGTTTCCAACAGTTGGAAATTGTTTTCTGGCTAATTTCTTGCCACTAACTAATGATCATTTCAATAGCTTCTTTCAGACTTTTTTTTTTTTTTTTGCTTTTATCAAAGAGGCCGCAAAGAATTTTTTTAGAAAAAGAGTTCTGTAGCGAGATTTTACAGTACGGATTATGCCTTGGTCTAGAGGCTGTAGAACAGAAGTACAGTTCGGCAGAATATACATACTTAACTTGATGGAGTCCAATTTGGGGGGGATTTATTATGAAGCATGCAATTATAATTCAGGAGAAAATTTTCCATTTTTGAAGTGAAAACTTCTTTAGGCGCGTTGAGCTTTTTTTGAGATGGGGAAAAACGACTGATTTCGAGACACTGTAACGTAACCGACATGCTAGCATTTTGACACATAGACACTAGCGCGCCAAGCGGTGAATGACAGGAACTTTTCCCTCTTCAGCTCAATCCGCAAAAGAAGAAGGAAGCTAAAACTCACTTTTTCTCCCGTCGTATTGCTAAAACAAATTATTATTTTGTTTTTCGTCAGTTAAAATGAATTATACCGTATTCGTGACCTTCCTATTTCGTGTAACTAAAAACCGATAACGCTGTATTTTATCGTGTTGATGGTCTGGTCAATGACCAACAGTATTGGCGGGAATTTCGATTACGGAAGATAAAATACGGGGCACAGATGTCAGATACGCACTTGGGTACCTAATTGACAGCAAAATGGCGTTACTTTATTTTACAAGGTAACCCGGCTACTGTTGCTTATTTATTAATAAATTGTTCATTTACTTTTATTTTATTTTTTTAAATTGTACAATTGTTTTGTTCTATACTTATTAATGAAATTACCGTTTATTTATTGTTGTTTACTTTTTAAAACAATAGAAAATAATTTAAAAATATATATTGTAACTGGTATTGAAAACGGGCTTTCGCCAAATTGACGTTAAAATATCGCGCCAAACCTGGTTCGTATATCTCATCGCTGCCAAATTCTCGGTTTTTTGATTTTTCGACTGTTTATCCAAATTTTCCGGATTTTTTAAATTTTCCCTTTCATTGTATCCCAAACACTACCTTCATACCAAATTTCAAGATTCTAGGGATACAGGACGTACCTCTGAGTTTTGATAATCGGTGAATCAGTGTCGAAAAGGCGAAAGTTTAAGTTCATATATCTTCTGAAATAAAAAAGATAGAAACGTGAAATTTCAGCATTTAGTTCCATTTCCACATTACTTTAGATTTACGAAGTTTCAAGTTTCTGGGAATCACCAACACAAAGATATTGGTGGGTCAAAAGTACCCTAAGTTGCTTCCAGAAAAAGATGCTTACGGCTGTGCTTTCAAGACTTGGCAGGGGCACTGCCGTGTCCCCAGATGCTTTCATTAGTGATGCTACACAATTCAACGCGTAAAACATTTCCTGACGATTAAAAATACACACACGTAATTGTTGAAATTTTCACTTCTATTGGCACTCCCGGAGTGCCACTGTTTTTTTTAGCTTTTATTTCTTTGTAAAATTGCACTAGCCAATCATTAAAGATATCTTGTGTTATCCATGCCTTCTTATAGAATGTATAATCGCAAGGCAATGAATGACAGTTTTTAAAGCAACGGGGCTTGCCAGAGTGACCAACAATTAATATTTTTCTCTTCTCGGTTCCAGATTCATTACAATAAAGGAGTGCTGTAATTCGTTGCTTCGAAGTTTTTTCTCCAATGCATTTGTCGCCTTCAAATGTTAATTTTTTTTGTCTGTTCAAGAAGATAAAATATTCCAGCTTCGTCAGCATTGAAAACGCCATTGGAGCAGTTGTCTTTAAAAGGGCAGCTACATCTCCACTCTCCATTCATTTACAGTTTTTGTTGTACACCACGTGCTTCGCCACAAATTAAGTTCATTGAAATTCCATAGCGAGTATGAAAGCGATTAAACCATTCGACACTGGCTCTGAAATTTTCGATACCAAGCATTGTTCCGAACCTTGAGCTTTCTGCTTTATCAGAATACCACTTATAGGTACATGTCATGAACGAACATTTTCGATTCATTTGAACAGGTCTTTATTAACATCTTAAAACTAGGACTGTCGCATTCATTTTCTATGGGAACCAATCCTTGCATTTTGAAATTGTCTCTCAATCCTTTCTTTATCTTTTAGAAATGTAGGTAAAGTCAATGGTGTTATTCAATATTTTTTGGCCATATCAGTTTTCAAGCAATTCTTTATCAATCTCAGAAAGATTTCTTTTCTTCAAACGAAAATAGTTTTCGTTTCCCACAAGTCATTTTATCAAAGAACAAAGCAAGAAAACACTGCAACAGGTGCTGGCGATATAAAGAAAAACACAAGCACAAACACTCCTTTCACAGTGAAGTCCACTTGATATATTCACAACATCATTTTGAAGTGTACAGGCTAATGAAAAAAAGGAAATCGGAAAAAGAAGTAGATAAAAGAAAAAGTAGCAAAGGGGTGAAAAATCTGTAATAGTACCTGTCCCCAAAACAACAATGTTATTTTTTTTTTAATCTTCGACATTCTATTCGAAGTATAATTTCATTTCTGTTAAGCAATTTAAAAAAAAAGAACTTGATGAAGATTTTTCGTTGTAACGGAATTTCTACAAAAAATCCCACTTCGTGAAATTGGAATTTTTAATACATTGGGGTTAATGCAATTTGAAAAGAGGATTTGTCAAATTTCGTTGTAACGGGATTTTTCGTTGAAATGGAATTCGCTGTAACGGAAATCTACTGTACTTAGAATTGTGAAGTTTCATAAAAAATGAGTAAAATTTGATGACATATGTTGCAGCTCCCTGTGGGGGGTCTATTTGAGAAAATACACAGTGTTAAAGGATCAGGTTCCAAAAGCCTCGTTTTTGGCCCATAAAATAGACTAAAATTCGATTATGTTATACTGACTTAATTTTAATATTAGAAGATAAGATATTTTTAATATTAGAAATTATATATTGTACGATTTTAACAAAAGTTTTTTGTAATTTGTTCCGATTTATATGGCTTACACAAGCTCAAAGTTCGTATAATTCATAGTTTTGATGAAAAATAAACAATCTTTCTTAAAAGTTGGAAATTTACATCTAATATGATTTGTTTACCAATTAGAATAATTATGTTAATATTAATCTAGTGTAATTTCGTATCCAGAGATTTCTGGAGTTCCATTACCTGAGATTTATTCTGTTGAGCTGAACCAGGTTTCAGACCAATTGCTGTAATCATCAAGGTTAGCTGGGTGAAAAAGTTCGACCAGAATCGTCCGGGATAGCTCAGATGGCAGAGCACTGGCGGCTTCAGCCAGGAGATCCCGGGTTCGAATCCTGGTCCGGACATTTTTCGCCCAGTTGGAAATTTACATCTAATATGATTTGTTTACCAAGTAGAATAATTGTGTTAATATTAATCTAATCTTTCTTAATTTTACCTCAATTTACTTTCTATTTTTAATATTTTACTATGAGCGTGCAGCTTTTCAACACTTTTATTTTAACATATTTTGTATATTTTGATGCGTTTTATAATGTATGTCAAGAAGAAAGTGTTGCACGATTGCGCCTACGTAAATATTTGAGGTAAAAATAACAGAAATTGCGTATTTTTCATCAAAATTATGAATTATACGAACTTTGAGCTTATGTAAATTAGATAAATCCGAGCAAAATACAAAAACTATTGTTAAAATAGTACAATATATGGGGCATTCTCACAATCTTTTGAATTTGGGACAAAAACTCTCACAAAATTAAACTTGCTAAAATAACATTTTAATCTGATAGACGAATGCCTTAATGATTCAAAATAAAGAAAAAACGGTCAGCAGCGAAAAATATTTTATTTAAGGTTTAAGTTAAACTTGCAAGTTTAAATTTTCCTTACCATTTTACCCCTATAACTTTTTATTTTCTTCTAAATTTTTACTTATAATGAATTTGCATAGTACCCACAGGACATTCAAATAAGAAATAATAACAATGTAGTACTTTTAATACAGAATTTTTGTATAACATTGTCATAAAGAGGTGTTAAAGAAGGGACGGTAAGGTAAAAAAAGGGTATGGTATTGGAAAAAAGGGACGAAATGGTAAAAAAAGGGACGGTAAGGATGAAACAGTTAGGAAAAGTACCACCTATTTTTAGGAAAACCTTGTTAAGACTTAGTGATAGTCATTGATTTTTAGAAATAGTTGTTAACATTGGATTATATTATTTTTTTTATTATTTATTTACCTCGAAAAGTGCAGGAAAAAACCTTAGGGACGGTGAGACTACCAATAAAGCCACGATGCTTAAAATTCATATTAAAATGTTGACTTAAATTCTACAGTAAATTTCCTGCCAAAGAATTTTAGACATTATTTCTCTAGCATACTTCTGCATGAGAAAAAACTTGAAAAAAAATTCTGTGGCTGCATCTGAAAGGATTTTCTGTATAATTTTAGAAGATGGATGGTAAGGAATCTAAAACCCAGGGACAGAGTTTAAAAAATAATGACAACCCTAAAAATGTGTGTAGGTTAATTTTTAGCTGCATATTTATATAAAACAATAGTTCTAGCTTCAGAAAAATATTATATCGAATCATTTTTATTGAAACAATTTTATCCAGACAGCTCCAAACTTAAAAATCAGCATCAGGGACACGGGACGGTAGATGAGTTTTCCTGGTATTTGGACCCCCCATTATCGTCCAAAACTAATTTATCTCGTTAATATTGTTATGTAATCATGCAATGGGATATTCCCCAGTATATTAAATAAAAAAACACTAAAAAGTGCATTAAATAAAAAATTATTATTCAGGGACATGAAATTCAAAATATTGTGAGAATGCCCCATATACCTTCTGATATTAAAAAGAGAAATAATTAAGTCAATATAACATAATCGAATTTTAGTCTAAACGCTGCTTATGCACTCTGATCCTTTCCAATTAGGAAAAATTTCCTCATCCCTTCATGAATGAAACACTAAAAAAAATCCTTTATTATATCACCAAAATTCAAAGAGATATTACAAACGAAAATTCATGATTTTCACCACTTAAACATACCTCTTAAGAGGCTACTTCAGTCAAACGAAAGGACTCGTCCGCTAATGCTAATCCTATGGAAGAAATTTATAAAGATATCGCAGTCGCATTTCAATATTTTTAAATGATTTCCTTTGCATTGAATAGTTGAGATCGATCTGTACAAAGGCCGTTGTTTACTTTTTCGATTTTGTTTACAGGCATTTCTTATGAGGACACTTTCATTTTCGGAACCGGTTTCGAAAGTAAAAACGCCTGTATAAAAAATGTCTGCAATCGAAATCAAAAAAGTAAAAAACGTCCTGCATACAGATCAATCTCAACTATTCAGTGCAAAAGAAATCATTTAAAAATATTGAAATGCGACCGAGATATCTTTATAAATTTCTTCCATAGGATTAGCATTAGCGAATGCGTCTTTTCATTTGACTGAAGTAGCCTCTTAACTATGAGATATAAATGCATTTGGAATGCAGGATAGAGATTCTCTACAAAATTATACATTATTAAATAGAGATTTAAGGGTACAGTGGAGTGGACTTTCAAAATCGCTAAAAATCATCAAATTGTCGAATTTTCAGTTTTAGCATAATAACAATATATGATCTCCCTGCTACTGAACGCAAAAAGAATTTTTCGATTTGGGCTATTTTTACTGGAGTTATAAGTTTTTTTGTTCAATCAGCTGATTCTGCCACGCCCCTTTGTTTACTTTTTCGCCAATTCGCAGCTGTAAAATTTAGCCTAGTTTTTCGTTTGACCTGACTCAATGTTATTATTTTGCACTTAATACTTATTTATCTTGTGATTTCGCAAAATAATACTTTAACTGTATCTTTTAGCGTTTGTTTACAATGTATTTAGAGTGAACTGCATGTTGTTACTAATATTTTTAGCGTAAAATATAATTTAAAAAAAGCAAGTCTTTAAATTTATTACTAAGTACTTTTAACTTTTAACTTTTCTTTTAGCGTTTGTTTGTCTTGTACAGATACACAATTTTTTTTTTTATTTCGACTGTATTTACTGGAGTACTGAATTTTTGGACACATCTTTCACAGTCACGCATCGTCGAATTCACACATTTTATGCGCATTTATCATAAAAACATAAAGAACTTACATATAAGCTAAAAATGACATTATATTCCTTATATGTAACTGAAACTGCGTCAGTAGGAAAATATTAAGCAATTATAGACATTGTATTTACTAAAACCTGTTTTCCTCAGAATGAATATTTTCGTCGTTTTCAGGTTTTCAAATTGTTCCATGCGCATTACGTTGTGCCCAATTTTCCTGATTTTTTTACAATACTCTCAATGCATGTGTTAACAAATGTTACAAAAAATAAACTTGTTTAGAGGAATTTAATTTTTTTAATTTTCTACTATATAGAATTTTTAATGAATTTTTAACAAAGAAATAAGTTACAATCGTTTTTTTTTTCAATGTTTTAGAAGTAGTATGCTAAAACTTTCTAGTAACATTTATTTGCATGTATGAAATGGCTATTATGGAAAAATATTGTACACATATTTGAAAACACTATGCGCATGGAGCATTTTGAAATATTGCCAATTAAAAAAAAATAATTTTCTGTATCTCAAGAACTATTGAATATATTTTAACAAAAATTTGTGAAATAAGATATATTTATAGTATGAATAGTTCCAGAAATTTTTTTAAAAATTCATTGAAAAATAAAAAAAATTAGTTTAGAAGTCCACTCTACCCTTAAGATATTTATAATGTTTAATTACACTTTTTAGTGAATGATACATGATAGAACTAGGACACGAATTCAGATAATAGAACAAATATTGAGTGCATAAAACATAAATGGAAATATTAAAAATAATTCTTGAATTAATCGCATTTCAATTTATGTCTAATCTCTTACAACCTAAAGAAAACTGCATATCTCTGTGAGCTTTGCAGATAGTAAGATGTATTTTTTGTGTTTTATTCAGGAATGGGTAAGGTAAATATTCCTAACTGGAAATTCTACCCTAGAGGCCCCTTTAGAAAATTTAGCTTGCGTATTTTCTCAAATAGATCCACCAGGAGGTTGAAACTTATGTCATAAAATTTTGTACTCTTTTTATGAAACTTTGTGACAGAAAGTATGCATCTAGGAGCAGTGTTTAAGGAAATAAGCTATTGGCTCCTCTTTTTAAATCACAATGTATATACAGTGAAGCAAAAAAAAAAAAGGAAATTCCATACATCTCATTATGAGTCTCAAATGATCAGTATATGTTACTCCACTGAGACGTCACTGTGACTGCTGCTTTGTGACGAGTCACCATGTGAATTTACAATGTAGTTACATTGTGACTCTCATGTGACTGTCATTTGTAGGCTCAATTTCAAAGTCATCGTGAACGCTGCATTGTGATAAGTTACCAAATAATGTCACAGTAAAGTCACATGATGACCTTCAGGTGACAGAGAGACTACTGTGAAGTCACCATTGTGCTCTTTTGGGAAAAGTCTCCATGTGACTATAATATGATATTATTTGGTGACTTATCATAATGCAAAGCTCATGATGACTATGAAATTGAGTCTAAAAATGACAGTCACATGAGAGTCACAATTTAACCACATTGTAAAGTCACCTGGTGACTCGTCACAAAGCAGCAGTCACATTGACTTCTCAGTGGAGTCACATATAGTGATCATTTGAGACTCATAATGAGATGTATGGAATTTCCTATTTTTTTGCTTCACCGTAGTGACTGTGACACTTGTGACCATGTGTGACATGAATGAGATGTTATATGGGCTAGCTGTGTTGTAGAGATAGTAATTACTCGAATTACATTATTTCCTTTTGAGTGTTTGCGTATTTCAAAATTAGCATTTTGTGACTTTTCCTTAATTTTTGATAACCAGTGTAGATTGTAGTATGTATACTCATTTCCGTACAATATACATAAAAAAATTACGCTATACAACTTTATTAAATTAGTCTCAACAAAAATCTAGGAATACGAATCTATTCTTTATGTAAAGGCTGGTAGATATTAATTTTATTTATATCTATGAAATGTTTCTATGAAATACGGAAATAAACCGTAAATATTTATCAGCTGTTAGAGTCAAAGAACAGTGTCTTGTGAAAAGTTCATTTTCGAATAACTAGGAGATCCAACTCAGGATTCTGCCATAGTTTGTTTTTCCTTTTCATTTAATATATTTTTGAAATTTTCAATAACGACAACAAAAATCATTTTTATATGAGAAATATACATTATTCAAATACAAATTTTAAATTTATTTAAAACGATAATTTCTTATTAGTGCCCAGCTAAGGATTATCAGAAATTGAAAAAAAATCACTATTTATACTTAACTTTTTGATTGTGAATATTTAAGTGCTTAAGCATGTAGTTCAATAAATCTCACAATTTTTTTTTACCCGATTGAAAAGAAGGGTTATGTGTGTCACGTGTATCTGTGTATGTGGATTTCTTTATACCCTCGAAACATCACAACGGCTGGATGGATTTTTATGAATGAGGTCTCTATCGATTCGTCTTAACGGCCCGATGGTGATAGGCTAGGTTTTGTTTTTATAAATTCAAAATGGCGGTAGAGACGAAAAATATTACGCACCCTATTGAGTGACTTATCATTGGATAGGTCTTTCAAAATGAAGACGATGTTTCTTTGACTATTTTACTGTCAGAAGTTCCGTTAAAATATTAAACAACCTGGAAGTTGTGTATGTAGGATCTCTAGCTTTACTGCAACTCTAACCATCATAGACATCTATAGACCTCATCAAAACAGTGTTTACAGATAGGAACTAACAATTAAACACAACTTAAAAGTCATCAATACAAGTAAAGGAAAAAAATAATAGGCAAGTAATATAAACAAGTAATATAAAAAAAAATATTTAAAGGCAATTCCTACTTAGGTCAATAAGATAATTTGTTTGTTCCATTTTTCTTTCCTCTTGAGTGGCGCTTAAAATGCCTTGATCGAGATGAGGGCTCTCTCAGTCTTAAAATAGATTGATCAAGAAGAGGGCTCTCTCGATTATTGAAAATTAATTAATTAAATTTAATTAATGAATTAATATTTGAAAAAAAACTGGATTAACACCATGTGTCATCCACTACAAGTTAAAAGAAATTTATTTGAGCTTGATTGAATGAATAATAAGTATTTTATTAACGATTGGAAATTTGAACAAGATATATATAGCAAGAGTGTGAGCTAATAGTAGGAATTGAAAAAAAAAATAGTTTCACATTGATGAGAAATAATTATTAGTTGGCTTTTTACGGTGCCGGGTTTTTTGATTTTTTAAATTTAATTGTTTATTATTATTATTATTCTATTTATCCAATGATGAAGTTTTAATTTCGGGTATTATTCGGGTATCGGGTTAGTGTATTAGACAGAAAGAAAGGTTTAATTATTCATATTGTTTTAAGTTCAATCGAGTCAATCTTCCGCAATTGGGCTACATTTCATAGACATAGATTTTAAAAGAAAGATTCTTCATTGAAATTATTTTAAATAACATAAAAAATAAGTAAAATGACATACAGTTTTCAGACAAATTGCTTTTGAAAGTTCATTTATCTCTATTACACAGTAAGATTGCTTTGCAATATAGATTGAATAGCTCACATAAGGTAAAGTGCTCTAATTTCGCTCACCTTTACTTCCGCGCTTTTCCGAAAGTGGCGCCACTTATTACGCAAGGCACAAAGAACGGGATCTAAAAGGCGTCAGCGGTGAAAGTTTCGTTCGTCATGACGCATACATATATTATAGACGCCGGATATGTCCTATTTTTAGAAGATCTGAATTCTTACTTCATCGTTTGTAGAACGCTCTTTACTGCACTGTAAGTATTTATTTCCTATTCATTGCATCTATTCTACATAGGTAAGGTAGTAAAAGTAACATAAAGTGAGTTTTAGAACGTTTAATTTATCTCACAAGAACTGAAGCTTCGCCATATTGGGAAGTAGCGTGATTCCAATTCCGTACCCCTTGCAGTTCATATTTTCATCCCGTGGTCGAAATTAGGACGAAATATTTTGGCGAAACCTCATCGTTCTCCATTTGGCGAATATTTAATGGTGGAGGATCAACCATCATCAAACGGCAAGGTTCAGCAAACAGCTGCTGCCATCAGACCTAAAGAGATCAAGGAAGTGTTAGGGATCACACCAGCAACTTTTCCCGATGAGTTTCAGCAACACTGACAACTGGTTCTCCGCATAAAAACAAAGTGAATTATTCCCAGCCGAAGAAGAAACGCTCAGCTGAATAAAAACTTTTGACACCCATCACTTTCAAGAAAAATAGGAAGAAATCACGATCTAAAAAATCAAATTGTGATATAAGAAACGACTTTGAGGACGAAAGTGACTGTTCTGTTGATATTCCTTATGATAATAATACAAGAGATAATGATGGCGATAATTTCAGAGTGCCCTATGTGCCTGAAGCATTTTTCTGTTGATAAACATGGATAAAAAAGGTGTTCAGTACCTTCAATGTTGCACTCAGGAGCCAAAAACAATACATAATTTATATATTCCTGATGTTTGGATGGATGATATTTCCATTTGTTATTCTTCCACTGATTAATAGTAAGTTTCTCTGTACCATTAATCAAGGTAAATTAAATTACTTACTCATTTTGAAAAAAAAATGATATAGTTACAAGTTAAGCTTCGGCTTTTTGGGTTTTTTGTGGGGGACGAAATCGGGACTATTTTTTTAAAACTTTTTTGCCCTTCATATGTACTTTTGAAAAACAATTTTTTGCATTGTTGAAATTCTTTTGTATCATATTTGCTAATGTTTCTGTGTGCACGGGTAGTCAATGTAAAATCCGAATTTGGTAGGTTTTCATTAAAAATCAAAACTTTCAAGGGCCTAAAAAGTGACTGGGGGACGGAAATAGGGCACCTTATCTTATCGTAATACAGAGAACTTAAAATAGCAATAAACATTACTGTAACCATTTATTTATAAAATATACTTTTATTGTACTATAACTGAAGTATATAATTAACCATTATAGCATACTATAATTAACCATTTAACTATAAATTATGATGATTCTGATGAAGATATTGTCTGAAAAATAAAAGCCAAAAAAAAAAAAAAAAGTAAAATAAATACCAAGTCATGTGATAGTTTGGACAGATAAAATCCTAGGTCGAATTCACGTAACACACGGGTACAGTTTTTAATATCAATAGATATAACTTTTAACTAATTGAGATTATTAAGCTAGCAAATGTAGCAAACTAAAACATGTTTTTTATGCGTACAAAATCTATATAATAACTAACTCTAAAAAAATTCGAAATATTCGGCGATCGTGGAAAGCGGGCGGGAAATTGATGTCAGCACCTGGTTATGTGTCACTGTAAACCTAAAAATCACGTATGAACAAAACATCGTATTTCCTGGCGTATAAAACGGACCTAGATTTTTAATACATAGTTTCAGGAAAAAAAAATAGGAACATAAAAGTTTTTTTTTTTTTTAAATTCTTTTTTTACGGACAATAATAATACTTTCTGAACTTATATTTAAAAAAAAAATGATAAAACTTCAATAACATCTAAATATTTAATTAGTAGAATTATTAAATAAAAGTATTCATATTGTAAAACAAAATATTCTTTAAATTTAAATTACATTATTAAATATAACGTATTAACTTTTCAAAATCTTTTTACTTAACTTTACTTGGTTTTTGTATCTAAAGATGAAATTTTGCAATTGATTTTGCACTTAATTCCTGTTAGGCTAGAATGCTAAAAATTTTAAACGAGGGTGTGTTTTAACGATTCAACGTTTAAACAATTTTATAACTTAATTTTATGAAATTTTTCGTTAGTCGGTCGCAGGTGATAAAACGCAAATTATTCTTTATACTTACAACGCCGTATTACAAGCCGAGACTTAACTTGTAACTAAATGTTTACGGGTTACAGAAACAATGTAGTTAATTACGGGTTATTAAACCATTATAAAACAGACGTTATTAAACCAATATTACATTAAACCATTTTCTCCAAAATATGCCAACGGCTTTGAAACTGCAACAAGGAAATATTTTAAACACGAACAAGTTGAAAATATAAATAAACTATAAAAAGTGTAATGTACTAAAAAATACCTTTTTAGCATTTAACAGCTTAATGGCATTTAAAGTATGACAATGAGTTAAAACATTTCAGGCATCCTGAATACAGTGTTTAAAAAAATGTTTCATTTCTCATTTCCGTTGCCATGTATCAAAAATAAAAAACAGCAAAGATTATATATATCTTTTTTTTTTCAATAAATTCACTCACTCGCGCTTTCCATCAAACTTAAATCAATGCTATGAGTTTTTAAAAACCAGGCCGTTGTCTAATTAACATAATGAATTACATCATTATTAACAAATTGATTAACTAATAAAATTAACATAATATCACATATTGTTTGGCATTACAGGAATTACAGTGATAAAATTAGATGTGATTTTTAAAATAAACATTTAATGCTTATAAAAGCGTTGTATTTTTAATTGTTCTTACTTTTATTGTATTCTTCCCATTTCTTTACTTTTTCAGTTTTTATATAAAATACTAAGAAAAGCTTAATATAATACTTCACACACACACACACAAAAAAAAAAATGAGTTGTCGAAAGGAGTGGCAAAAAAATGTATCTTCATTCTATAAGATGCATGACATTTTTAAGATGCATTTTATACATAAAAACAATGTATCTTATACATCGGAAAATACAGTAATTAAAACTGACTAGATCCTGAGAGTCGTGAAGAGACGAAAACAGAACAAAGAAGAAGCCTTGAGCTCAATCCCCTAAGCACGAGATCGCGAAAAGTGGATAAACATAAGTCGAGGTATTACTGCATTAAGTACATTTCCAGACTATGAAGTGTTAATACTATTATCACATGAAATGTTTACTGTCCAATTATTAAGCTAACCGTTTTCTTATGTCTTAAATAATCTATTTACTGGTCAAATTTTCTTTGTTATATGCAGAAATAAATTTTGTTAAAGATATATGAACAAAATCACATTTCTGCTTTCAAGACATTTAAGTGAATTGTTGTTGAATTACGATTTGACATAGTAATGCATTTTTAGGAAGACGGTAAAGAACTGAGTAAATAATATAAAACTAATTTACAACGCTTTCTAACGTAGTTGAAAAGTTTTTATAACTTCAGTTTATATTTCTGACTGTACATAAATCCACCCATTAGACCCCTTAAAAACAATTGGATTTAAATGTAATTGGCATCTGAGGCATTCTCAGAAAACTTTAACTTTCAGGAATAAAAATCTGGTGAAATTAAGCTTAATAAAATAACATTTTAAACTTATAGACGAATGCCTTAATGATTCAAAATAAAGAAAAAACAGTCAGCAGCGTGATTTTTTATTTACTTGTGGTTTAAATTAAATTTGCGTGTTTAATTTTCCTTACAGTTTTACCTCTCTAACTTTTTTATTTTTTTCTAAAATTTTATTTACAAACTTGCATACTACACACAGAACATTCAAATAAGAAATAACTAGAAAACAGGAATTCTGCTTTTTCCGAATTTAGTATCACCCCCGATGAAAAAAAATGCATATATAAATATTACAAAACCTATTTCAATTTTAAGACTTAAAGCACACACTTTTATTTTACCTAAAATGACGTCATTCGCATTCGCTTAAGAATTCCACATTTACGATCCCCTCTTAAACATCCGCAGTAAAGCATGCATAAGAATGTCACTATCGCAAAATAATTCACAAATGCAGCAAAAAGATGCCGCCATTAAAGAAACTCGACAAAAGAAACGGCTATCTAATGATTCATAGGCATTCATTTGTTTGTAACATTAATATAGACGATTTCAGTCGTGACGTCAGTCATGACGTTTTGGTTGGAAACTGACTCCAAACAAACGGTTGCTATGTTGCATTTTCTATTTTGTTTGTGTGTTGCAGCTGTATCTTATATCTATATCTCACATCTAAATGTTTTAATACTTGATATGTACTGGTAACATTTTCCACAATTTATATTTAAAAAGAAATGACGCATAGCAACCGTTTGTTTGGAGTCAGTTTCCAACCAAAACGTCATGACTGAGGCCACACTGAAAGAGTCTACAGATACTTAAAATTAAATATAATTTATAATAGCTCCATGTTTTAACGAAATTATTCGTTCATATTTTTAGAAAATATCACGTATTTTCATTACATTTTCTTTTGGTTGTTATGGAAAAATGGCAACAAAAAGATATAATTGCTATTTTTCAACTATTTTCCTTTTACTTTCTATATAAAGTGAGTACTTGAGGCCTGAGGCAAATGCCTCATTTGAGGCAAATTTGAATCAAAATGCCTCAAATTTGAGGCATTTGAGCCTGAAATTTTGAGGCTCAAATGTCTCAAAATGTTGGTCTTTGAGTCAAAATTTTTGACTCAAATGCCAAACATTTTGGCATTTGAGTTGCCAAAATTAAACAAATGGTGCTAAAAACTACAAAAAAATTAACATTTCAAAAATAAATGGAGATACAGTTTTCAAACAAACTGCATTTAAAAGTTTTTGTTTTTTTTCAATACGACTGTATAAAAATTTAAAATGTGCGATGCTTAGAAATTAAAAAAAAAATTGCTATAGAGCATTTAATCGCACAATGATACATCTGCTTTGTTTATTGCTGCCTTCTGTTAGCTAACGTTATTTTTTGAAGACAAAATAAGCTGGGAGAAAGAAATAACATACCGTCCCGGGGGCTAATAACAATGTAGTATTTTTAGTACAAAATTTTGGTATAACATTATCTTAACGGGGTGTTAAAGAAGAGGCGATGAGGAAAAAAGGGGACGGTAAGTGTCTTATTATGAAAATGTGTTTAAAAGTGCCTGGGAGTTTTTGAATTCGAAATTAAATGTAATTTGTTTATGTATAATAACGAGCTGTAAACATGCAAGTTTTTATATAGACAACACATATTTGAAACTTTTTAAAACACAATTACTGTTAATTGTTATTAAAAAGATGTCTTTTAAGGTAACGGTGGACGTTGAAAATTTTATTTTTTAATTTTCACCATAGAGATATAAAATTTTGTGGAAATATACATTTCACCATAAGTATGTACAACACAGTAAAAAAATTTTTCAATTTTATTATAATTTTGAGATTTTTTAAGGAAATTAAAATTTTAAACTGCTCCATACGTAGTGATTTTTTAGATATTTCCTCGATTTTCCAATTTAATCACTTAAAACTATTAAAAACAAATCTGTGGATCGAATTTTTTAATCCCTTGAATAGTTAATTTTTTAGAGATTTTTTTTCCGAATCCGATATCTATTTTCATAAAAATTTTAACTATTAATAAGTTAAGAATCAAATTTAATTATCTTAATGAAATCGAATTTTTAAATGCGTACACAGTTTCTTTATAAACAATATCGGGATTCTCCCTTTTCAATTTCAGGAATTTTGATAAAAAATTATGACGCATGGAGCATTTCAAATATCTAAAAATCGTTGAAAAATCTGTTTTCAGAAAAAAAAACATATTAAAATTAAGGGTCGAAAAATTGTTTGTTTACAAAATTCAACCCTTTTAAGTTTGCAAAAAATAATCGCATCTGCATGCGGCTTTTCGCAAATGTCTTAGCACAAACTGGAGAATAATAAAATGCACAAAAATATTTTTTGATTTTTTGTTGATTTAAGCTCCAATAAAGGTCCACGGTCCGCTTAAATCGGCATTTTCGCGATGTTGCGCGGCATTTATAGTTTCGCGTCATAAAATTTCTCTGAGTGGCTTCATCTGAATTGAATGTTAAAAAAACACATAATGATAGATATAGTAATTGTTTAAAACTTGACTTTTTTTATACTTTTTGCATTTGTAACAAAATTTCGAACTATGAAATAGGTCCTTCCACTACTCTGTTACCTTTTGTACCTTATTAAAAAATATTGTTTGAAAAAATGTCGATTTAATATTTTACAAACATGCACTGCTCGCTCGTGTACTGCACGAGAAGAAGCGCTATACATTGTGTATGTGTTTAATATTTTAAAAGAGCTCGTTTACGAAATATGAGACATTCAGAAAATGTTTTTTTTTTTTAATCCTTCACTCCCTTAAAAGGAAATATCCCTAGTTATATACGAATTGTAAGACAATTTTTCTAAATTAAAAGGATGCTATCAAAATTTATTAATTTTTATTCTATTTTTTTCAGATAGTGTATTTTTTTACTTCTTTGTAAAAGAATTTTTCAACTTATTAACAAATCAATTAAATATTTTCAGAATTTAAAAAATACATTAATTTTCCATTTTCTTAGGTATGATGATATTTTACTTCAGAGACATAATTTTCGCTCTATTATATTGCAAAAACTCAAAACTGTAATGTAAAATACCAATCTAGCGTATTTTTTAGAAAAGTAATTTGCGTTTTTTGCTACACTGCATACTGGTCCAAACAACCGAAAAAATTGAACATCACAATTCCGTGACCGCAGACATTTTTTTCGAAAGATCATGTAAGATTCGCGTGACTATCTAGATGGGTTGTTGATGAATTTACGCTTGAAAATACGAATGTGTTGCTTTGTCGTTACCGCGAAGAAATTCTCTGCAAATTTAAGGAGAAAGATCTTCATTTACAATATAATTATTCGCATATCCCTTCATATTGTTAAAAGTGAATGTCAATAGTTATCTACTAATTTTACGATTTTTTTTGGTAATATAAAAAATATTAAACTGAAATTTGCTTAATTTTTTTCTCTATTTTACTACAGAGAGACAAAATTCTACTATAAAATACCAATCTAGTGTAATTTTGAGAAAAGTAATTTGAGTTTGGTACACTGCTGGCTATTCAACAACCAAAAAAATTGAACATCAGAATTTCGTGACCGGAGACAATTTATTCGAAAGATCGTTTAAGAGCCAACTTCAGACACGAGAAGAGAAAAAAAAAATCTCTAATGTTAAATCTATGGGTGCATTATTTTCAAATGTTTCACTTTGATTTTAATATTTTTGAATGTTATTTTTTTTTTTTTTTTTTTTTTTTTTGCATAGGATAGCTGAGGACTATTTTCAACCGGGCTAATTTTTACTTTTCCTATTTTGGTTATAGTTATTTTATATCAGGATAATTTCCATTTCAGAACCGGTTTCGACCGCTTCCGAAAGTGAAAGTAATTAAAAAAATTCGGAAACCAAATTTGGAGAAGTAAAAACTAGCCCGCTTGTAGATCGTCCTTAATTATCCTATGAAAAAAAAAATTAAAATTCAGTCGAGATATTTGAAAATAACACTCACATAGTCTTAACATTAGTGTTTTCATTTTTCCCATGACTAGTGTGAGCTCCTAAGGGACAAATTTGCGTAACTGTCTTAATAAGTAAATTTTCGATGAATTCATACTTCAAATTACAAATGTCTTGTTTTGTGTTTCATTATCGTTCCCGTAGATTATAATTGTTACAGAAGTATTAGGTAGATTTCGTATGAAATACTACCTATTGGGATCGTTCCCATGTTGGAATTTCAGAAAAATTTTTGCAGATCTACACCGATAATGACCCCTAGAACCCAAAACCATCCTCAGTAAAAAACTTTATCTATCTATCTATCTATCTATCTATCTATGTATCTATCTATCTATATATATCACTTTCTTCTGGACACGATAACTTTCGTAATTCTGCACCAATCTCTTCCAAACTAATACATAAAATCAATGGGCATAAAATCTCGGTCAAGTTCGTTAATGGGCAAAATAGACCAAGGGGATGGAAATAGGGAGGGGTTTTGCGAAAACCGAAAACCCCCCATAACTTCTTAATTCTTATACATATAAATCAGTTTAAAGTTTTTATTACTTATAAAAATAGGGCCAAAATTTTATGTATCACAGATTTTTGATAAAATTAAAAATGGGCTCAAGGGGCGCAAAAAATAGGGTTTTTGGGAGAAAAAAATTCATAACTTCGTCAATTCTTAAGATATCAATTCCAATTAATTTTATTATAAATCTCCTTAATATTATCTACAACTTTTATATTCACAAGTTTTTGATAGGACCAATTCGTACCGCAAAAAAAATTAAAAACGAAAACAAAAAGGGGGTTTGAAGAAGTAAAAAATCCATAACTCCGTCAATTCAAAAGATATAAAATCCCCATGAATTTATCATATATCTTCTTAATATTGTCTACAACATCTGTATAGACAGGTTTTGGATAAGATCAATTCTTACAGCAAAAAAAAAAAAAAAAAAAAAAAAAAAAAATTAAAAATACATAGCGGTTGAAGAAAAAAATCATTTAAGTAAGGGTGTATTCAAATCCAAACTGCTTATTTTCTGACTCATTTTACAATTCATTTTTGCCCTCAAAGGCTTCTAATTGTTACGTTTTCTTACTCAGAAACAATATAATGTACCGAAATGGTCGATTTTTTGAGGCAGAATATATTTTAAAAAGTGCTGTTAAAGTGCGCATTTTGAACCGAATTTCCTGAAGCGGATTGTGTTGGAAAAATCATTGCATTAAGGATGCACTCAAATCCAAACTGCTTATTTTGTTACTCATTTTTAAATTCATTTTTGCTCTCAAACGCATCCAATTGCTAGATTCTCTTATTCAGAAACTATATAATGTAAAGTAATGATCGATTTTTTGATAGAGGCAGAATATATTTCAAAAAATGATGTCAAAATTGGCATTTTGAACGGAATTTCCCGAAGCAATTGTGTTATCACTTTCTTCTGGACACGATAACTTCCCCAATTCTGCACTAATCTCTTTCAAACTGATACATAAAATCAAGGGACATAAAATCTCGCTCAAGTTCGTTAATGGGCAAAAGCGGACAAAGGGGATGGAAATAGGGAGGGGTTTTGTGAAAACCGAAAAAACCCCATAACTTCTTAATTTTTGTACATATCAAATCAGTTTAAAGTTTTTATTACTTCTAAAAATAGCGCCAAAAATTCATGCATCACAGACTTTTGATAAAATTTAAAATAGGCTCAAGGAGCGCAAAAAATAGGGTTTTTGGGAGAAAAAATTCCTTACTTCGTCAATTCTCAAGATATCAAATCCAATAATTTTATTATACATTTCCTTAATATTATCTACAACTTTTATATTCACAAGTTTTTAATAGGACCAATTCGTACCGAAAAAAAAATTAAAAACGAAAACATAAAAGGGGGGTTGAAGAAGAAAAATTTTAATAACTCCGTCAATTCACAAGATATAAAATCTCCATGAATTTATCATATATCTTCTTAATATTGTCTTCAATATTTATATAGAGAAGTTTTTGATAGGGCCAATTCTTACAGCAAAAACAAATTAAAAATACATAGCGATTGAAGAAAAAAAATCATCTTATTAAGGGTGCATTCAAATCCAAACTGTCTATTTTCTTACACATGTTTAAATTCATTTTTGCTCTCAAACGCATCCAATTGCTAGATTCTCTTATTCAGAAACTATATAATGTACAGTAATGATCGATTTTTTGATAGAGGCACAATATATTTCAAAAAAGGATGTCAAAGTGGGCATTTTGAACAGAATTTCCCGAAACGATTGTTAGAAACGAAAAATATTGCCCTACTGAGAAAATAATTGTTTATTAATCAAGTTTTAATTAATTGAAAGAAAAATAAAAACACAGGTCGCTTATAAATCTTTTCAAAAATCACGTCAGCATGTTTCATATTTTTTTTAATTAAAAATGAATCTGAAAATGTGCCAGAAAATTTCGAGTTGTTGAGTATGGAAAAATATTTTTTTTAATATCGCCTTAACATGATTCTGATAAAACCAGCTATTTTATAAAAAGGAAATAAAAACTCGTCAAAAGCAGACAGATGTTAAAGTGGATTTATATCTAATAATGATTTTGTTTTTGTTGGTGAAATTAGTATACTTAACTTCGAAATCTACCTCTGCCTGTAGGCCGGGCCGGCAGCGATTTTTCTTACTATTGAAAAGTTGCTGAAGAGTGAATTGAAAACTACTATTAACCTTTAAGTGGTGAGGTGATTTTTTTTTATAACGTATGTGGTGAGGTGGCGTGTATGTAACCCCAAAAGATGATTTCTTGTGCACTCCTTAAAATTTAGCGAATTAAAATAAGAAAATTTCTTGTGAATTTTTGTATTACTTACCTGCATAAAAACGACTGAAAAAATAATATAAGTGTACATAAATATACATATAAATTCATGTATCTAAGTAACAAAAGAATTATATTTGCAAATATACAGCTCATATGCAATTCCTCAAGAGGAGTAAAACACCCCAACTCATCAGTTAACGGTTAAGCATCAAATATTAAATGTCAAAAACTTTTATATAATTAAAAAAAAAAAAACCACAATTGTTAAGAAATTATCTGCAAATTTTTGGGAGAAAGATCTTCATTTAAAAGATAATTATTGGTGTATCCTTTCACTTTGTTAAAAGTCAATGTCAATAGTTATCTACTAAATGTAATGTTTTTTTTACGTAATATAAAAATATTAAACTGAAAGTTTCTTAGTTTTTGCTCTATTTTACTACAGAGAGACAAAATTCTAATGCCAATCTAGTGTATTTTATAGAAAAATAATTTGAGTTTTCTACACTGCTGGCTGTTTCAACGATCACAATTTCGTGACTGGACACAATGTTTCTGAAAAATCGTTTAAGGAACAGATTCGCGTGACAGTCTTAATGGGTAAATTTGCGATGAATTTGAGTTTGAAATTACGAATGTTTTGCTTTGTATTTCGTTCTCGTTCTTAAAGGTTATTAGTTACAGATGTATGTTACAGAAAATTTAGTATTAAGTATCAAATATTAAATGTTAAACGCTTTCATATAATTATAAAAAATCATAATTGAGAAGAAATTTTCTGCAAATTTTTGGGAGAAAGATCTTCATTTACAATATAATTATTCGCATATCCCTTCATTTTGTCAAAAGCGAATATCAGTAGTTATCTACTAATTACATGTTTTTTTTTCGTAATATATTAAAAAATATATTAAACTGAAATTTTTTCTCTGTTTTACTACAGAGAGACAAATTTTTAAAATAAAAAAACAATCTAGAGCATTTTTTAGAAAAATAATTTGAGTTTTCTACACTGCTGGCTGGTTCAACAAGCGGAAAAAAAATAACATCACAATTTCGTTATCGAAGACAATTTTTACGAAAGATCGTTTAACCCTTTCCGACGCAGTGGTCCCACATGGGGTCCGAATCCCGACGTGGGGGTTAGGTCCCACTCCTAATTTTAATTTCAAACTTACAAGTGGCACCAAGAATATTTTAATAAAGTTTTGCTTTTTACAATGAAAGTTTAAAGCAACGAGTTTTTAATTTCTATAAAAGTCGGTTGTAAATTCCGTTATCAGTCAATCATTTCATCATTTTACGAACAGAATTGTTTTGTGCCGGAAAGAGTTAAGGGACAGATTAGCCTGAATGTCTTAATGGGTAAATTGTCGATGAATTTACGCTTTAAATTACGAATGCCTTGTTTTGTATTTCTTTATCGTTGCCGTAGATTATATTAGTTACAGAATTATGTAACTGAAAAGTTACTATTAAACATCAAATATTAAATGTCAAACTATTTTATATAATTATAAAAAATCATAATTGAGAAGAAATTTTCTGCAAATTTTTGGGAGAAAGATGTTCATTTACAATATAATTATTCGCATATCCCTTCATTTTGTCAAAAGCGAATATCAGTAGTTATCTACTAATTACATGTTTTTTTTTCGTAATATATTAAAAAATATATTAAACTGAAATTTTTTCTCTGTTTTACTACAGAGAGACAAATTTTTAAAATAAAAAAACAATCTAGAGCATTTTTTAGAAAAATAATTTGAGTTTTCTACACTGCTGGCTGGTTCAACAAGCGGAAAAAAAATAACATCACAATTTCGTTATCGAAGACAATTTTTACGAAAGATCGTTTAACCCTTTCCGACGCAGTGGTCCCACATGGGGTCCGAATCCCGACGTGGGGGTTAGGTCCCACTCCTAATTTTAATTTCAAACTTACAAGTGGCACCAAGAATATTTTAATAAAGTTTTGCTTTTTACAATGAAAGTTTAAAGCAACGAGTTTTTAATTTCTATAAAAGTCGGTTGTAAATTCCGTTATCAGTCAATCATTTCATCATTTTACGAACAGAATTGTTTTGTGCCGGAAAGAGTTAAGGGACAGATTAGCCTGAATGTCTTAATGGGTAAATTGTCGATGAATTTACGCTTTAAATTACGAATGCCTTGTTTTGTATTTCTTTATCGTTGCCGTAGATTATATTAGTTACAGAATTATGTAACTGAAAAGTTACTATTAAACATCAAATATTAAATGTCAAACTATTTTATATAATTATAAAAAACATAATTGAGAAGACATTTTCTGCAAATTTAAGGACTAAGATCTTCATTTAAAATATTATTTTTATTGTAGCCCACCATTTCGTGAAAATAAATGTGAATAATTATCTACTAATTATAGAAGAATTTTCATAACATAAATTATTAAGCTGAAATATTTTTAATCTTTGCTGTACTTTACTTCTTTGCTGTTCAGTGAAGCAAAATACTTATATAAAATATTGAACTATCATCTTTCATACATATTTAATTTGAGTTTATACACTGTTGACTTGTACAACAGCCACAAAAAAATGATCAGCAGAATTTCGTGACTGGAGACAATTTTCTCAAAAGCTTAGTTACGTGACAAATTCGCGTGACGGCATTAATGGGTAAAATTTCAATGAATTTGCACTTGAAATTATCCATGTCTCACTTTTTATTTGTTCATTGTTCTTGCAGATTTTCACTTACAGAACTATGTAATTGAAAATCTATTACTAATCATCAAATGTTAAAGTTTTAAAACTTATACAGTGTTCTTAAATTTCAAGGAATTTTTGAGGTATGTACCAGTATTTTGTTTTAAAAAAATAAGCCTAGGTTCATCTCGTTTAACAGTTCTTAACATTGTAAAATTTTTGAGGGGCTTCGGAATGACAGCAACTATACGCCCAGTCTATAGTTTATTGTCTTATTTTTACTGAGCTATTTTAAAATAAAATATGTAACTGCAGTTTATAAAATACGTTAAACTATTCAGTTTAACTATTAAGCTTTTTTCATTTCTTTGCAATTCTAGTAGATTTTTAGTTACAAAAGTTTGCAATCAAAATATCTACTGTTAAGCATCAAATATTAAATTTCTAAAGCTATGTAAATAATAAAAAAAAATTAATAAAGAAAGACGAAATATCTTCTAAATGTAAGAAGACACATCTTCATTAATATTTATATAACCATTATAAAATATTACAAATTATCATATATTTTTAATATATAAATAATAAATTAAATTTTAAGACAAGATTCAAACATTATAAATTTTAAATTTGTAACAACAAATTATTAAATGAAATAATTAAAAATGAAGATTTATAGCAAGACCTAAATATTTATAAATGAAGTTTTAAACAAGATTCAAACAATATAAATTTTAAATTTTGAAAAAAGATTAATGTTAGCAGGAAGTTGAATGCATAAGAAACATTGAAAACAGAAATATTTGACATATAGTGTCAAATGTTTCCTAAATAAAACATTTTAACTAATGAAAAATGACCAGAAAAAACGAAATCATTGATAGTACCATTAAATCCGTTTAGAGTCATTCCATGTCAATTCAACCAGACCTTGTAACCCGACCCCCAGGGATTTGGATGAAACTCGGTGTATATACTAATTCTATCATGATATGAATACATTTCAAATTTTTCCTTCCTAGACGTCATAGTTTGTGAGATATGAGGGGGGGGGGGTGGTCCAATTTTTGGATTTTTCTCAAATCGCACACTTCTGAGTCTGCATTTTTAGACGGCAGTTCCATTTTCAAAAAATTGTTTCTATGGATCTAAAATGGAAATCATCTTAAAAATATCACCGTAAGTACATCAATAGAGGCAGATTTTAATAAAAAAATATTTAAAAAATTAATTTTAAATATTTAGGGTCAAAAAATTAAATCAAAGTAGAAAGTTATGGTTATTTTTACAAATTTTTGTGACTTTACAAAAATGGCTCTACACAAAAAGGCAAATGAAATTTCCAATTTCTTTTTGTTTTAAATAAAAGTTTACACTTTGGGCTTTCTATTTATGAAATAAAAATGATGTCTTTAACATGGCTTATGCAAAATTTTTGACTTATTTTGGGATGCTGTACCTATCAAGAGATAAATATTTTAACTTTGCTTATGGTACCTAAATAATTGCTGCACATTTTAAATATAAATTTATTAATCATTTTAATTTATTTTCTAAAATGAACCCTTAAAATCATACTGATTTATTTACATTTATAACAGTAGAAAATTTGTATGTTATTGGTACATATCACACATTATCTGAAATTGTGTTCTTCTCAATCTTATCGCATATGTTTGTCACATAAATGTACATCTATCATTGGATTCAGTGGTATAGCATTTCTATAAATACTTTCACAAAGGTAGTATGTAAAGAATATGTACAATATTTAATGGAGGGGGTGTAGATATTGAAATCATAGATTTTTTTCTCATTTTACTCAGAAAAAACAAAGCAAAACTTTACTTTGTAAATAAAAAAAAGAATCACTTATATTAAATAAATTCAACAAGTCATAGGAACCACAGTAATTAATTATTTAGGTACCACAGTTTAAATTTGACATATTAGAGATTTTTTTTTTTTTATTGAATGGTGCAATTTCCCAAAACAGGGCAAAATTTTTACATAAGCTAGGAGAAAAACTTCATTTTTATTAAAATTGAAATAATCATTAATTAAATCTAATACATTAAATAAAATTGCTTATAAATAATTTAAAGATTTAGATTGTTGTATTTTTTTTATGTAACAAATAAAGAATTTCATAAATTATATGCAAATTTTTAAAGCTAAAAAATCAGAATAAACATTATATTTAAAAGATTTAAATTCAAAAATATAACTGAGCTAAATATAAATATAGAAATAAATGACGTACTTTTGCAGTATCACCTAGACTTATTTTGCAACGTTCTTTTTTTGTGCAATTTAAAATTTATATTTATTATGAATAAGCAACATTGAGAACCTTCTAATATATATGTCAATATCCCTATCTTACTGTAACTCCAAACATAACACAACAAAACATCGGTATATTAGAAGATCTTCGTGATTTAGTATCTAAAACATTAAATCGGTGGCTATCTCTCCTCCTTCCCCCCACCCCCCAGAAAAGAATTTAAATAACTTGAGGGGAAATTCTCTTCATTTTGGTAAAGGTTTATGAAAATTTGCAATTTTTATATTGCCAGAGCACACATCCCAAAAGTCAAGGACTTTCTTTACATCAGGAAATATCTCTTTTACAAATGATATCACTTCCTTCTGTGTTAAACACACAAGAGTGACATCATGTTGTATATTATAAGATAAAATGTGTATATTGCTTGCTGATAATCTAATACTGAGAGATAGAGTGTATATAACAGTTGGATCAAGAGTGCAGCTTCTTTTGTCCAATGGTAACTTTAAGACTCATCTTGAATAAGAAAAGTAAAATTTTTGCTCAAATCCTACAAAACGATAGCTTTTGGAGGGCCAAAGTTTGCTTTAGTTTCTTTTAGGAAATTAGATTTAGCTTTCGTTATAAAAGAGTGGAATAACATTTCCCAAATAATTTACTTAGCTTGTCACAAATTCAATTAAATGAACAGTGCTGCTAATACTAAATTGAATACCTAGAGTTATAATTCTCAAGTTTTTTGGAAATTCCTGTTTAAAAAGAGAATACAACTCATGTAGATACACATAATATCAATCGCTTTTGTGCATAGTACATTCTTAGCAATGCTAACTACATTTTTTTTTTCAGTCATGATTCTTCAATATTCATTACAATTATAAAACTTTTCAATTAGTTCAATTGTTTCTGGACCTGTAGCTGTGGCTTTAATTTTTCTTATTTCTGGCATAGACAAGATTCTCTTTTCTTTCAGAAATTGTCATGAAGGTATTGCAGCATAATTAGTTACTTCAAATTCATCTATTATTTTCATTTGCAGCACAAGTAATAATAGATCCCCCTTTTATTATGAGAAACAGCAGACTAATAATAATTTAACAGATTCGAAAAACACCTACCTTAACTAAGTAATTTTATTCTGCCTTTGTCAGAATTTGTTTATACAAGGCAGGTGTAAAAATATGTTTCATACTGTAGAAATGAAGTAGGCTTTGTTAAATATAAGATATTTAAACTATAAAAAAACATATTTAAAATGATTGAAATTATCCAAGATAATAAGTTTTAAAAGAATGTTAAATATAAATAAAATATTTTAATTCAAACACACATACACACACAGAAAAAAACATATTGAAAATTTGATGGGTAAAAAGTCATTATTGCATTTTCTTATTCTATATCAACAAAAGATTTTTTGTTTACAGTTATATTGTAAACACAAAATTAAGGGATTGTTTAAATTTAAATAAAATGCTAATAATAAAAGAAAATATATGAATGAATAAATAATGGAAACATGAGGATTATGCACAAAATTTAATGGAGGGGGATAGACTGCAATCATAGACTCAGAAGAAAGAAAAAAAAGAAGCAAAGACTTTACTTTGCAAAAGAAAGGAAAAAGAAACATTGAATAATATATTTAAAAAGTCATAGGAACCACAGTAGTTAGTTAGGTACCTCAGCTAAAATTAGGCAGAGATTTTTTTCTTGATTGGTGCAGTTTCCCAAAACAGGGCAAAATTTTGCATAAGTCATGAGAAAGACATCATTTTTATTTCATAACCAGAAAGCCGAAAGTGTAAACTTTTATTTACAATAAAAAGAAATTGGAAATTTCATTTGCCTTTTTGTGTAGAGCATTTTTCGTAAAATCACAAAAATTTGGAAAAATAACCATAACTTTCAACTTTGGTTTAATTTTATGGCCCTAAATATTTAAAACTAATTTTTTAAATATTTTTTATTAAAATCTGCATCTTTTGATGTACTTACTGTGATATTTTTAAGATGATTCGCATTTTAGATCCAGAGAAACATTTTTTTTGAAAATGGAACTGCAGTCTAAAAATACAGACTCAGAAATGTGCGATTTGAGAAAAATCTAAAAATTGGACCCCCCATATCTCACAAACTATGAGGTCTAGGAAGGAAATTTTTCTGATGCATTCATATCATGATAGAATTCGTATATACACCGAGTTTCATCCAAATTCCAGGGGGTCGGGTTACAAACCATAAAAAATTTGGTTGAATTGACATGGAATGACCCGTTATCTAAAATGCAGCGTCCCACCAGTGGCCGAGAGGTTCTACTCCCGAAGCTGGTAGACGGGAGGTGCTGGGTTCGAACCCAATCGCGCCCGTCGGCCTAATCGTTCGGAGTTTTCGGGGTTTTCTTCGAACCTTGGATTTCCAAGTGTAAATGCGGGTTACATTCCCTTAGAAAGACCATCACGAAGGGCACCCCCCCCCCTTAGGACCTATATCCCTCGTGATGATAATTGGCCGTCATAAATACAAACCAAACCAAAATGCAATATATCCAAGTTGAAAATATATAAATTCAATGAGAAAAATTACAAAAGGAATGCAAAAAAGACGACAAGAATAAAAATTATATTAATGTCATGAAACTCGTCTTCAGGGGCAAATTTTCGACATCACAGGTAAAGTAGGGTTCATTTCCGATAGAGAAATGGGAAGCAATACTTTCAAGTCCATTTCTCTCATTGCCCAATCAACCGTACCGAACAGATTTAGACATAAACAAGTCAGACATAACTAATATTAAAAGAGGAAGATGTAAGTGAAAAACTTACTCTTTTAATATATTGAAAATGATAAGAATTTATCACAAAACAGAGCAAAAATTGCTGATTATCAACATAAACAATCGCCAAAACTTACATTGAAAATCCCTTTCCATGTGGGACCCACCAGCGGCCGAGTGGTTCTGCTCTCGAAGCTGGTACACGGGAGGTGCTGGATTCGAACCCAATCGCTCCCGTCGGCCTAATCGTTCGGAGTTTTCCGTGGTTTTTTTTAACCTTGGATTTTCTTGCGTAAATACGGATTAGGTTCCTTCATAAAGATCCCCAGGGAGAGCAACCCCCCTTTAGGGCCTATATCCTCATGTTGATAATTGCCCGTCATAAACACAACCAACCATTTCTACGTGGTATAAAACTACCAGCCTTCGTTTGGCGACATAGGGCTCTTGGGGCCCAGACTGGAGCGTTACTAGCACGGAATGAGTCCTCCCTAAAGGAGTTTCATAATCGTGATGCCGCCGCTAGCACGTGATCGCCAAAGGGTGCGCGTCGCCCATCGGCACCAAACACCCTGCGCCCAATAGTTGGCGTCCGGTCGAAACGACAGAAACCCCACAAGAAGCAGTTACAGTTAACAGCGAAAATAGACGGTTTAAAATTATCAAATGATGGAGAGGAAAATTATGAATTATAATGTTAATAGAATAATTATTAAATAAATATGTAATAGAACAAAACATAAACTATTTTATAAGTTAATTAAAAGAATTTAGAGATCATTTATTAAAAATAAGATTCATAAAAATACATGTATTAAATGAAACGTTAAGTATTTTAGGAAATTTGTAGTTATACCATTTGTAGATATTTTTAAATAGATATGAAGGAATGTAAACTAGTTTTAGTTCTGCCATCTACTGATGACATTTTAAGTTAAGTACTAAAAATGATCATTATCAATTATAAGTAAAAATTATAAGTCAAGTGTTATTGAAATTAAAAATCAAATATTATTCATTATAAATTTAAAAAAAAACATATCAGCACATATATATATACCGGGTGTCCCAAAAAGGACTGACTGATTTTAAAATTCAATAACTTCCAAACGGTGACAGATATTAAAAAAATTCTTGCAGGAGAGTTATGCATAACGTCAAAAGATTTTTTACAGTGATTTTCAATTTTAGTTCGAATTACAAACAATAGATGGCGCTGCTATCAATAGAGGCTAAATTCAGGCTCGACTTTTGGTACTTCGTGGACCGGATAATACATTTCCATCTCCTTTTTCTGCATGGAACAACAGAAAGGACCAAAATTCGAGCCTGTATTAAGCGACTATTGCTTACAGCGCCATCTATTGTTTGTAATTCGAACTAAAACCGAAAATCACTGTAATAAAACTTTTGACTTTATGCATAACCCTCCTGCAAGAATTTTTTTAATACCCGTCACCGTTTGGAAGTTATTGAATTTTAAAATCAGTCAGTCCTTTTTGGGACACCCGGTATATGTGAGGACATAACAATTATAAACCGACACAAATTATCATCAACAATTGTGAATATACAAATTATATATGAAATTTTATGCAAATTAAAAAAGAAGTATTAACCTTTATTAAGAAATTTTTTGAAACATGTCATCATAACATGTGAGACAAGGAATGAAAATATAGTAAACATTGGGAACCAAGGCAAAATCCTCAGGCACAAATTATCTTACGTTCCACAAATAACATGTACGGTTTCATACTTGCATATCCATAGCAAGCTAAAAAATGCAATATTTGGGCTACCGTTCAAATTAAATCAAGAAACAACCCCCCCCCCCCCCAAAAAAAAAAAAAAAAAAAAAAAAAAATCATTAAATTAAAAAATAAATTGAAATATATAAAATAGATTAAAGAAAGCATTTACAAGTTGAAAAATCAATCGATGTGCAAATGAATCTATCCATCGAACAGCAAGTTTAAAATAGGCTTAGAAATGATTTGCTCTTGCTGCCATAAGCATTATAGGTATATTACTACTAATTCAACGATAAAGTTAGTAAAAACAGTGCGATAATATTGAAATAGAGTAAATAAAGTATTTCCGCTATATTAGATCAGAGGTAGTGCTGCCCTCTATCATAAGATAATATATTTATAGAACACTTCGAACGGGAGTAAAAATAATTAAATAAATAAATAAATATTCATAATAATACCTATATGTAGAATAGCCTTTAAAACTGTAATATATGAATTTAATACAAATGTTAAATTATAAAGATATATAAAAATTTGATATTGATAAGTTATTAAATAATGATTCAATTTTAAATAGATGTAAATATACTATATTACACCAGAATAAGTAATTTAAATAAGTAAATAATTAATTAAATAGATATATGTATATATAATGTTGTATCTCAATACACACTTTCTTCTTTAAAAGTGAATATCACTAAGTTTTTACTAATTACTGAATTGTTTTCCAAATTTGAAAATATTCATCTTAATTTATCTTAAATTTTGTTCTATTTTAGTAAAAACTAACTGACACATTTCACAAAACTCTTACAAAAAATGACAATATAGCATCGTTTATAGAAATGTCATTTGAGTTTATACACTCTTTAATGATTCGGCAACCGAAAACATGAACAGCAGAATTTCGTGACAGGAGATAATTTTCTCAAAAGCTCAATTACTATAGAGATTTGCGTGATTGTCTAAATGAACACATTCTTGAAAATTTTGCGCTTGAAAGACGAAAATCTTCCCTTCTTATTTCTTTATCATTCTCCTGTTATTTTAAGTCTAGAAAATATAAAAATTTCTGAAACATAAACCATATATTCCGTTTTTTTCGATTAAACAGGAATGAAAAGTCATGCTTCAGGCAGGCATAGGCTATTAAAAGTCTTCCAACACTTATTGAGAAACTTTTTGTACAATGAAATGAGATGGCTAAATAAGAAACTTGCGTAAAATGTAGTACAAACGATGTTCTTCTATAGACCATATTGCCATATTGTGACAAAATTATTTTGTGTGTCCCTGTAAACAAAGAACAACAAAAAACTAAACACATTTCATTTTCATTGACAACATTCTCTTGTGAAACTCATTAACAGATAAAAATTACATGTCAATTGGAGTACATTTACGCAATTTAATATTAGAAAATTTACGCGCATGGAAATACAGTAATTTCATGAAACGTTTTAAACTTTATACATAAATCTCTATTATACAGTAGTGTAGCGTATGAAGTGGCAAAGAAGGCATTGAATTTATAGGGGCGACAAAAATGTTTTACATAAAATATCGTAGGATAGAAAACTCTCATTCAATAAAAAATTTGCTCAATATTTTGAACTGCCCGCGCTCAAAATTTATCCTTCGCCACTGCTAATATATACTGCTTGTGGCTGTCTAAAAGTGTAATTAAATTCTTAACTGCATTTATTTGTGATGATCATTTTTAATGTATCTTCATTCAAAGTTGATACATCTAAATTTCTATGAAAGATTTAGTTATGAGATTTCGTTCAATTATTTCCATTTATGTAATTATTAGAGACTCAATCGAAGCTACTAAAATAAGTTGAATGTTTTTTTTTCGATTCGAAAGCATATTTTTAAATTCAATTAAATGCTTATGAAATATGACATACATTACGTTTTTTAAAAAAGAATGACTGCCGTCCAAAACATAGCAAAGTGCTTCTACATTTGTTGTCATTAGTTTTCGAAATATAGGGAATTTTTACTTTACTTACCATTATACCGGGAGACGGCAGTACAGACAATCATCTCATCGAGTTCACAACTGAAATTCCATAATTAGTTAAAACTCGATTTGCATATTAAAACGCTACCATTCTGCCAAGTCATATCTTGGTGGAAAACATCTGAAAACCCGATTTTATCGGTTGACTCGTACGTTTACCATTGTGTTTTCCTGCTTCTAGTCCTCCATGTTGTCATACATTTGGGTGCAGGAAAACATAATGATAAATCTACGAATCAACCACTAAATTTGGGTTTTTAGGTGTTTTCCACCAAGATATGATTTTCCAGACCGGTTGCGTTTTAATATGCGAATTGAGTTTTAACTAATTCTGTAATTTCAGCCGTGAACTCGATGAGGTGTGTTGTCTGTGTTGCCGCTTCCCGGTCTATATAGCGTTGCCATCTATGAAAAATATAAGAAAAAAATGAAAATCTTTATAGAATTTTCTTTTACAAAAAGTGAGTTTAACTTATATTTAGAATTTCTATATAATATTTCTGGTAACTATTTGAATGTAACCCGTACTTTTTCTTGTAAGAACTTAATTTTATTTTTTGAAATTTATGAATAAATTTTTAATTCATTTTTGTATATAACTCTAAGGAGATTTAAGAAAAAGAACATAAACCTTACCAATTCCCGTGCTGCTGCTAACCGAAAAAAGCAAATGAAGTTTCAAAGCCGTGTCTTACAATGTAAAAATATAATTTTGGTACTATTTGTAATATGTAGTAGTTTCCTATTTCGAAATTCTCCTTTACATTTGGAGAGTAGACTCAATGCACTGTAGAATGGTATATCTTGTATGCTTCTGCGACAATTATGTTATAAAATAGAATGAGATAAACAGTTATGTTTTGTTTTCTATAACTGTTAATTAATTCTATTTGTAGGTAATTGTATTTTATCCATTAATGTAACAGACAGCAGCTCTAACCGAAAACAAATAAATAGAATGTTTTTTTTTTTTCTGGCATCAATAATTAAAAACGAATATATATTTCTTTTTAGAGAAAAGTATTTTAGTAATCTCAGATTTAAGATGAATAGAGAATAAGAATGTGTATTGTTTTAGTCATAATCTAGTATATGCATTTTTTTTTCTTTTGTATGTTGTGAAAGATTTAAAAAAACAAAATTAATATTTATGTCTCTTCACGAAGCCTTGATACATCACAATATTACTCTCGAGAAATTAATTAAAACTTTTCATGAAAATTCCTTAAAGTCATCATTAGAAGTATTTGAGAATATTCGGGTGAATACAAATGTTGATTATATTTAAATTAATATAACGGTAACATTATATAATTTGTAAGAAGCTTAAAATATAAATTTTTATCTACATGTCAACTGAGATATTCTTTGTTATGACAAAGTTTTATATTTCCTAATAAAACCTTTTTAAATAATTTGAAAAATTTTAAACCATCTGAGCCCTAACAATTTTCTACATCATTTATTCATCAGACGTCGAGTTTAATATTCATCATTTAATCTGTTTCATGCTCATGTCCTATGCATTTATTTTCAGGAAAAGCTCCAGGACTAATAATAGGTTACATTCTTGTCGGACTAAATTGTATTCCAAAATTGATATGAAACACCACCTGCAGCCATGAGTTGCCAATTAATTGCTTTTGCAAAATTGATTAGGTGATTTTCTCTGAAATGCCAGACATATTCTCATAGTTTGTTTGATTGTCAGAGAAATTACTTCCAGGAAATTATTAATTTTCTTTTTATTAGTAAAGGACGATTTTTATGTAAAATCGTTAATGGCCCAAAATCTCATAATAAGAATACTGATTTATTGCGCACTTGATATATTATCAATGAAAATGTAATTTTGTTTCTTTGTCATTGTCAGATTTGAATTGATGTTCATTTTATTTGCAGGTTATTTAAAACATTTATGTATCTTAAAATTTCAAATTTATTCGATATGAAATAATTAATTTTATTTAAGTGTCTATCAAAGCATTTAAATAAATTTAATACATTTTTAGGTGAAATATATTTTTAAAGTTTACATAATAAAATGAGAAAATATTTCTATTCACGTTTTCACTTTTTGAAATTGAAATTACGTTTGACATACGACTTACAATTCGACAAGGATCAATTCTATATTTTCCATGGCATATATGCATAAAAACAGTAAGAAAAGCCATTGAAACCAAAAAAAGGAAACACATTTAAAGTTTTCAATACACTTTTACCCTATATTTGATGATATCTAGATAAATAAGTAATTATTAGTATTAAATAAATAATACAAAGCAGTGTAATAAAAAAATATCATACACTGTAAAAAAAATCCGAACAGTATTCCTGTAGGAATCGGAAAAATAGTTGCCCTTATCGTACCGGAAATTTTTCCGACCCATCCCGGAATAAAACCCGTAAAAAAAAAGGAAACATTCATTAAAACGGTACTTTACGAATTTTATTCCCATTTTACTGATTTTATACCGAGCTGGGTCGGAAATTTTTCCGGTACGATAAGGGCAACTATTTTTCCGATTCCAACAGGAAATCTGGTCCTATATATATATATTTTACAGTGTATTACTTTAAAACAAGACAATTTCGAGCTACCCGAAAGGCAATGTCTATTATGAAAACGTAATAGTGATGTCAATAATTTAAGATGGATATTTAGAATTAATCAGACATCTAAAGCAAATACACTTTTAGTGCTATTGCAAAAAAATATTTTTTATAATGCGAAAATTTTAATAAAAGAAAAAAATTACACTCTAAAACTGTATTTTTTTAATCCAAAGATTTCATTTTCCGCCTATGTGTGAAGACAATAGTTTTTCATATTTTAGCCAAAGATCATTATTCCGACATCTTTTGACTGACTTTCACTACATACTGTGTTACTGTAAATAAATTACTGTTGTGTGAGAATCAGAAGTCCAATCAGTTGTCATAATTAGCAGCGTTTTGGTGCTCTGAGAAAATAAACTTGCGATTAATCTTACAACAGTTTTGGGGATAACAATATTTTTTCTTACACTTATATTACGTTTGTATTCAGATATTTAGAATTATTAGTATAAGCAGTAAAAAACTCGAAAGCAACAGCATTGCATGCTTCTGTGTGATTGATGGGTTCTTCAATCTGGTCATTCAAAGTTCCACACAACTGACGCTGTAGATGATTCAGGAGACGTTTATCATAGCTTTGGAGAGAATTTCTTTGGTTAAATTTATACTCTATTCTTTGAAAATTTTGAAGAGCATAAGAAATCTTACTAATGAACACATAACCTTTTAATAACAAAAGCCAAAGGAAGTTTTATTTTTACTTTTGAAGCCATAAGCAAGTTATTAATAGTTGTGTTATATTAAAGTTATCCTGGGAGCATTTCAATAATCATTGGAAAAATATGCCTCTATTTGAAACTTAAAAGGAATGAAAATTAAACATATTTCATTTCTTTAAGGAGGCAGATCACGTTGACGGTTAAAAAAATGACTTTTCACAAATTTCAGAAAGGATACCTTCAAAAGTTTCAAATCCACTGCACAAAGAATTTTTCAAAATCACCAATTAGAATAGAAGTTATGGCTAAAAATATCTCGCTTAAAAGCATTCACTGTAATGTTATAAGCCAACTTTGAAGCCGTTTTTCTAAAAATTGATTTTTTGGTACTTCATGTACGTTCATTTAAAGGATTATTATCCTAGAATCTGGAAATAATGTATATTCTTAGTTTACATATGTTAGTTTATGCTGAATCTCAATTTAGTCTGATTTTTGTCACAGAAAATTGTGGTTTGAAAAAAAAATAAGTATGCAACTTAGTGAATATGATTAGAAAAGCCATTAATTTTGCTAAAGATTTTGATTATACATTCAAATTTAGGTTCAGTGCAAAATATAGTATTATAAATAACAAAATATGAAACATTAAACATATATCTGCAGTACAATTTGCAAAATCGTGCGCGCAAAATGTATATTTCAATATTCATATTTTAGAAAGCCACTTTTGTCGTTATGATTTAATTAATATTACTAAATATATGTATATTTGAATATTTTATCAAGCCATAAGAATATGTTAATATAAAGAAACAAAATAGCTGCATTTCATTCATTGGTTAAGAAACAAGAGAGTTTTTCGTATTGCCTTAAATACGGTCATTTCCTGGCTGCTCAACGTGATCTGCCCCCCTTAAAAGCAGAATTCAAAAGAGTAGTGACGTTTAAACATTTCTTTAAAATTGAAGTACAAAAGTATCTAATAATTCCGAAGATAAAAAGCTTCAAATGTTCGATAATCTTTGACATTTCAAATGTAACCTACAAAAAAAAAAAAAAAAAAAAAAAAAAAAAAAAAATCTACATTATTTCGAAAATAAAAATGTATAGACGAAGTAATGTAGAGACGTCGGTGTAATGATCAGAAAATGTCGTGTCGGAAGCCTATTACTTGCGGACACAACAACGTTTTGCGTGAGACTATCTATTTCTCTTTGAACATGAAACATTCTACTGTTTACTTTTTAGAAATCCCTCATAATTTTGGATGATTATGAGATTTAATACAGATGTTCAATATAAAACGCACCCTGTAAAACGAATAAACATCTAAAAATATATTTATTTCGGGAAAGTGGACAGAGCTATGCTTACTTTCCATGTGTATGAAATACTCAAAATTCACTGCCTTATAAAATAATTTTTTTAAGGGTCCATATTAAATATCGACATTTTAAAGCTATATGGATTTGCTAAAATGCTATTTCTTTACTGTTCCACATTGAAATTTCTATTTGCACAAATTCGAGAACAGAAAAAGCCTTGCGTGAGACTTTCTTTTTCCCTTTGAACATGAAATTGTCAACTGTTTAAGTTTTAGAAATCCCACATTATTCTGGATTATTAAGAACTATATTACAGACTTTCAATTTAAAAAGCATCCCGCAAAGCAAATAAATATCCGAAGATATTTTTCCGTAGAGGAATTGTTCTATATGCTTATATTCTATATGCTTGAAAGGATATTTTTGCTTTGTGAGTTCTTAAATGTAGAATTCAAGAAATACGATTTGTCATTAAAAATTATATCTGAACAATTCTTGATGATAAAACGTATAAAAAAAAGCACAATTCTGGTTAGTCATAAAACAAATTCATTCATTTGTGATGTCAAAAGAACATGGTACAACAAGACTTCGGTAGTTTATTTGTTGAACAAACGTAAAATATTAATAGGAAAAAAAAAAAAAAGGTTACAATTTATTACGGAATGATACTGCTTAAAGTGTTAAATTCATAAATCTACTTAACAATGGCAACAGCGATAAATTGACTTTATATGAGGCAGGTGCACTATATATTTTTTATTCCAAGGAATGTTTTGCCAATCAAAAAAAAAATCTTCGGATTATTAAAGAACACACAAATTCACGTACCCAAGAAGGTTTATTAGTGAGAAGTTGCCGGTTTAGGATATCGGACAGGGTAGCTTAGATGGTAAAGCAACAGCACGGTATGCTATGGACCCATGCTCGAGTCTTGGCTCCGGTTAATTTTTCACTCCTGTTGGGTTTTTTTTATCAGTTTGTAACGAAAGTTTCCCGCCACAGCTAATACAGTCTGTGCAAACAGTTCGAGTTGACGTATTTGCTCCTATTTTGTCAAACAATTTTTGGCAATTGAAAGAAAAAGACTTGCTTTATAACACTGTGTTGTGAAATTTGTAAAAAAAATATCAAGTATATGGTGTCCAAAATGGAACTATAACGTACCGGATTAGGATCATCATTTACTTCCAGTTTTGTTGCAAAAAGTCACTTACAGAATGTCACCGAATAAAGTGTACAGCTTTAGGTACTCGTGTGGTATTATATAACAATGTGAAGGTTTGGCGGAATGGTGGTTATATATAATATTACAGTTAATTATATAATTTATATTAGTATTATGTAATGTTGATTTGGCTAAAAACTTTCGTTACAACCTAATATTAATTGTATTCAAGTCTGTCTTAATATATATATGTACCTTTAATAAATAAATCTACGGATGCCCGAAAATCAGACTGCGGATACCCATGTCATTTACGTAAAAATATGTAAGGGCATTGTTTTTTATATAAGAGTAATTTAAAAAGTTTCATCTGGAAAAATTTGTACATTATATCTTTAATCAGATGAGCAATAGCAATATTTTATAAATTTAGATACTACTTTTTTTTCTACTTAAAAATAAATATATACACTATTTTACCATATGTTTAGTAAAAGGCACACTGTAAAAAAAAAAATACGACCAGTTTTCCTGTAGGAATCGGAAAAATAGTTGCCTTTATCTTATCGGAAATTTTTCCGACACAGCTCGGAATAAAATCCGTAAAAAAAAAAGGAAATAGTCAACACAACGGTAATTTACGGATTTTATTCCGAGCTGGTTCGGAAAATTTTCCGGTACGATAAGGGCAACTTTTTTTTCGATTCCTACAGGAAAACTGGTAGTATTTTTTTTTCTTTTTTTTTTTTTTTTTTTTTTTTTTTACACTGCATATTACACTAATATTAAACAAACAATAAAACTTTCTAGTATATATTAATTTTTCTTATACATTAACATTTTGAAATAGTAGACATTACTTTTGCAATTAAAGAATGAAACACATTTGAAGTAAAAATCGTAGCTGTATTAAAGGTACAGACGTTCACTTCTTCCTTTTTTGCTAAATGCTGAAACAAAAATTAAATGGAACAGTAAATGCAAAGACATAAAAATAATTACTACAAACAAATAATAACAGTAATTGTAAGGACAATATAGTAATAGATGTATTATTATTAGAACGTCAATCGCGAAAGTGTTAATTTGTATTTATATAAGTATAATTGTTTATTGCGTAAGATTTAGTTACTCTTATGCAAAATAAAACAGTCAAGTGGATCATATGTTTAGCATTATGGCTGATTTTTATGACTTAAGGAAATTACGGGGGCACAGGACATTTAAACCTTCAAAAAATCAGTTTTCTGATTTTGTTTTATTCTGAATTATAAAAAAATTCTCAACAATATGCAAAACACATTAAAAAATATGCAGTATTTTTTGAGTTATAATCATTTATAAGACGGTGACTACAATTAAAAGTTCAATAATATTGAAACTTTAAAACGCGTTTTCGCAGATTAGTAAATCTTGGAGTTTGCGCGTACTGTTACTTTCAAACCATATAAGCTACAGCTTTAAAATATTAGCCAAATTATGCGTTTCTTTATAGTTTTCATGCTAAAATATTTAAAAAAATTCACATATTTTGGTTATATATTTTTTTGAACTTGCAAAACTTTAAATTTTTTTTTGAAAATTCTGTATTTTTTTTAATTTGTGCTAAAATTAAATTTAAAACAAAACCTTTTGTATATATTTTTGTTTTAATTTAGAAGCAGGTGTGTTATGATTCTATTTTGTTTTAAAATTACTGTCTATATGCATAATTTACAGTTTTATCATACACGCAATACTTAATGAATTCAAGATCTTGCATTAGTGAGATGAAGTTTTAAATTTAAAATTTAAATACTAATTTTTGTATAAACAAAATTAATTTTTTCTGGATACAATAGCTAAGAATACATCATTTAGGCAGAGAAGGAGGAAAAAAGATTTTAATTGCATATTATTTGTGTTTTGGTACTTTGAAAAAGGCGATGTTTTTGATAGTTTCGACAAACTCAAAGATCCTGTGTCCCCTTAATATCATATTAATATACCCCTTAATATACTCAAATTCAGCTCATCGGAATAATATTTTAGATAATCTTTACTCATCCCAGTCCCAATTTGTTTCACAAAGTCTTCCACAAAAAAAAAAAAAAAAAAAAAAAAAAAAAATCATTATATACAAAGTAAATGCTTTGAATTCATATTACTTGCGGTTATACAGTTTTTCACACTGAAAAAATATGTGAAAAGCAAACTTCATCTCTTAGAAAAAAAAAAAAAAAATGTGATATTATTCTGACAACCCTATTTGTACAAATTTATCACGTTTTACAAATTCGGAAATGTGTTGTATAGATAATTGTTCTATTTTTTCACTGTTTTTTTAAAAAAGAGATCTTTTTTCATTAACTTTCATAATTTGTTAACATTGAAATTAAATAAAAACAACATGTAATTAAAAAAATGATACTCTGGAACATTTTGATATCTTGTCAATATTTTATATCAACATTTTATAAGGAAAACAAAGTTGTTTTAGATTTCGTATGCAGTCTATACATATTAACAAATTTATGCATAGCGTCCCGTTTTTGGGACGCTTCGAATTTTAATAAATTTATATAATTTTCTTATTCTTTATAACATGAAAATTGCATGCGATAATTATCTATAAATGTCTTGTATCTGTTACCGAAAGACGACAGCATAAGATAGATATTTACTTGCTTAAATGAAGGATGTTTTGGAGCTTATAGATTTTTCATTTATCAAGATAAAGAAATGTAAAAAGCAAGTGTATTCGAGGTTTTCTACAAAGGATCCAAATAAATAAGTCATAATCTTAGCTTGTAGACTTTTTTGAAATACGTAATTCTTTAAATTGTGAAATTATATGTTTAAGCGTATTTTTTTTGTAACGTACAAAATATGGAACGCTACGCACAAATGGATACATATTTTTATTAGACATTTAGGGAACCGTTATTTATGCAAAATTCTTTTCAAGATGATTATGAAATAAATTGTTTTTAAACCTCAAATACGATTATTCTTCATTTATTATTACTAATACTTATAATATTATTAGTCTCTCTAAACAAATAAATTGTTTTTAGTAGTTCATAAAAATACTAATTATAATATATAATAAACAATTTAAAACTTATTTTATATAAACTCAGACAAAGGATATAATTATGTATGTTATATTAATAGAAATATTATACATATACCCATATTCATTACGTTTACATTTTATCAAATAAATACAAATTTTTTTAGCATAATTATTTTTATTATTTTTTCAGTTCATTTCGCAAAATTTTAAAGTGATTTTACCAACCAATTACAGAAAACAAAAATTCAGGCACAATCGGATTAATTAAAAAACAACAACATAGTAATAGATGTAATATTATTAGGGCGTCAAACGCGAAAGTTTTGGTTCGCATTCATATAAGTATATTTCTTCATTTCTTAAAACGTAGTAACTCCTATGTGAAATAAAATAGTCAAGTGAATTATATGTTTAGAATTATGGCTGGCTTTTATCGCTTAAGAAAATTAATATCATCGTCCACCCAAATTCAGCACATCGTGATAATATTTTAGATATTCCTTACTCGTCACAGTACCACTTTGTTACAAAAATAGTCTTACACAAAGAAATTTATATTCAAAATATGTGCTTTGAATTCATCTCTTTTGAGGTAATATAGTTTTTCACACTGAAACAATATGCGAAAAGCAAACTTCATCTCGTGTAAAAAAAATGTATATATGTTTTTTTCTCTTCTTTTGTCCGCTCTATTTGTACAATTTTATCACGTTTTGCAATTTCGGAAATGTGTTGTGTAGATAATTGTTCTATTTTTCCTTTTTCTTTTTAAACCACAGAATTTTTTTTTAACATTGCCCATACATAAAAATAACAAATTATAAAAAATAATTCTCTAGAGCATTTTCGTGTCTTGTCAATATGCATTTTATAAAAAAATAAAGATATTTTAGATTTAGTAAGCAGCCAATATTTAATAATTACAAACAAAACAACATAGTAATAGATGTAATATTATTATGACATCAAAAGGGAATGCATTAGTTTGTATTCATATAAGTATAATTATTTCTTACTTAAAATCTAGTTACCTCAATGCAAAACAAAGCAGTCGAATGAATCAAATGTTTAGCATTATGTCTGACTTTTATCACTTAAGGAAATTAATATAATCGCGCACTGAATTTCAGCACATCGTGATAATATTTTAGATATTCCTTACTTCTTCCAGTGCCGCTTTGTTTCACAAATAGTCTTACACAAATAAATTTATACTCAAAATATGTGCTTGGAATTCATCTTGTAATACAGCTTTTCATACTAAAACAATATGCGAAAACCCAACTTCATCTCCTAGAAAAAATTAGTGTGTGTGTGTGTGTTTTTTTTTTTTCGTCCGCCCTATTTGTACTATTTTATCACGTTCTACATTTTCGGAAATGTATGGCGTAGCTAAATGTTCTATTTTTTACCCGACTGAAAAGAAGGGTTATGTGTTTGACGCGTAACTGTGTACGTGGATTTCTTTATACAGTCGAAACATCCCAACGGCTGAATGAATTTTAATGAATGAGGACTCTATCGATTTGTTTGAACAGCTTGATGGTTTTAGGCTAGGTTTCGTTTTTATAAATTCAAAATGGAGGCCGTAAAATATAAAATGGCGGTAGAGACGAAAAAAAATTACGCACCCTATTGAGCAGCATATCATTGGAGAGGTCTTTCAAATGAAGACGATGTTTCATTGGCTATTTTACAGTCAGAAGCTCCGTTAAAATATTATACAACCTGGAAGTTGTGTATGTAGGATCTCTAGCTTCACTGCAACTCTAACCATCATAGACACCTATAGAGAGACCTCATCAAAACAGTGTTTATAGATAGGAACTAACAATTAAACACAATTTAAAAGTGATCAATACAAGTAAATTAAAAAAAAAGGTAAGTAATATAAACTAGTAACGTTAAAAATATATATTTTTTTTAAATCAATTCCTACTTAGGTCAATAAGAGAATTTTTTTGTTCTCCTATTCTTCTTTCTTCTTGAGTGGCGCTTAAAATGCGTTGATCAAGAAGAGGGCGGTCTCGATTATTGGAAATTAATTAATTAAATTAAATTACTGAATTAATATTTGAAAAAAAACTGAATTAACATCAAGTGTCATCCACTACAAGTTTAAAAAAAATATTTCAGCTTGATTGGATGAATAATAAGTATTTTATTAACGATTGAAAATTTGATATATATAGTGAGAGTGTGAGCTAATAGTAGGAATTGAAAAAAAAATATTTTCGCATTGATGAGAAATAATTAATTAGTTCGCTTTTTACGCAATAGGGTTTTTAGGCAGATTTCGTATGAAATACTACCTATTGGTATCGTTACTATGTTGGAATTTCTGAAACATTTTTGCAGATCTACACCGATCATGACCCCTAGAACCCAAAACCACCCTCAGTAAAAAACTTTATCTGTCTATCTATCTATCTATCTATATATATATATATATATATATATATATATCACTTTCTTCTTGACACGATTACTTTCACAATTCTGCACAAATCTCTTCCAAACTGATACATAAAATCAATGGACATAAAATCTCGGTCAAGTTCGTTAATGGGCAAAATCGGACCAAGGGGATGGAAATAGGGAGGGGTTTTGTGAAAACCGAAAAAAGCCCATAACTTCTTAATTTTTGCACATATCAAATCAGTTTAAAGTTTTTATTACTTCTAAAAATAGGGCCAAAATTTTACGTATCACAGATTTTTGATAAAATTAAAAATGGGCTCAAGGGCGCAAAAAATAGGATGTTTGGGAGAAAAAAAATTCCTAACTTCATCAATTCTCAAGTTATCAAATCCAATTAATTTTATTATACATCTCCTTAATATTATCTACAACTTTTATATTCACAAGTTTTTGATAGGACCAATTCGTATCGCAAAAAAGGGGGGGGGGGGTGAAAAGAAAAATTTTCATATCTCCGTCAATTTACAAGTTATGAAATCTCCATGAATTTATCATATATCTTAATATTGTCTTCAACATCTATATAGACAAGTTTTTGATAGGACCAATTCTTACAGCAAAAACAAATTAAAAATACATAGCGGTTGAAGAAAAAAACATCTTATTAAGAGTTTATTCAAATCCAAACTGCTTATTTTATTACTCATTTTTAAATTCATTTTTGCTCTCAAACGCATCCTATTGCTAGATTCACTTATTCAGAAACTATATAATGTACAGTAATGATCGCTTTTTTGTTAAAGGCAGAATATATTTCAAAAAATGATGTCAAAGTGGGCATTTTGTACAGAATTTCCCGAAGCGATTGTGTTAGAAACGAAAAATATTGCCCTACTGAGAAAATAATTGTTTATTATTCAAGTTTTAATTAATTGAAAGAAAAATAAAAACACAGGTGGCTTATAAATCTTTTCAAAAATCACCTCAGAAGTTTCATATTTTTTTAAATTAAAAATGAATCTGAAAATGTGCCAGAATATTTCGAGTTGTTGAGCGTGGAAAAGTATTTTTTTTAATACCGACTTAACATGATTCTGATAAAACCAGCTATTATATAAAAACTCGTTAAAAGCGGCCATATAAAATTGTTAAAGTGGGTTTATCTCTGATTGTGATTTAGTTTTTGTTGGTGAAATTAGTATACTTAAATTCGAAATCTACCTTTTTTGATTTTTTTGATTTTTTTGATTTTTTAAATCTGATTTTTTATTCAGCTTTTTTTTTTTAACAAATAATCTTTTTAAAAAATTAATATTAATAATTTTCTAGCATTGCATTTGCATAAAAATAACAAATAATAAAAAATAACCCCCTGGAACATTTTTGTGTCTTATCAATATGCATTTTATAAAGAAAACAACGTTTTTTTTCGATTTAGTATACAGTCTATACATACACTGCCTCTATGTATACAGATTTAGTATACAGTCTTAAATAAAAATATTTCTGCTTGGTATTTGAATCATGAGTTACATATCAATTTCAAATACTATTGTATTTACTCCCTTCTTAATTCCTTGTTTATAGCGAAATCAACACCATCAATATGAAATAGTAAAACACTTGAAAAATAAAAGGAAATATAAAGGTGTATTATTTGTTTTAATTAGTACTTTTTCATTAAAAAAAGAAAACTCCTTTACTCTTTCGGATCCAATTATTTATTTTTAAATTTTTATAAAAATATTTTGTTTAGTTAAAAAAAAAAAAAATGTATCAATAGAAGTGGAAAAAAATTCGTCTTAGTGAAATGTTCGTTTTAGTTTAATGCCTGTATTTATTTGTCGTATTATTAATATGATAATCGGATTTGAAGGAATTTGAACACGTTTGGAAAATGTCGTATCACAACAGAATTAAGTATGAAAAATGACTTTCCATTATTTTACATTTTTATAAATTACTATTATGAATTATTATTTTGTTCAAGTAACCCCTATTTTAATATTTATGAAAGGAGACGGATCTGAAATTATTCTGAAATGATTTTGAAAGAAAAATCTCAGCAAAAGTATGTAGAGATAAGAGAACTATTTTTTTTATCACTAAATATTGAAACTTACATAAGTGATAAGTTTTACTAGAATAACTCGGTTACTTAGAAACTTAATATACGCACACAGTGTATATATACAGAGAATTAGCATACTGTCTTACTACTAGTATTACTACAGTTTTATTACTGCCTAGTATACAGTCTTTTAGTATCCATAAGTGATAATGCAATGATATATATCGTAAAGATATGTATCATTATTACTACTCGTAGATAATAAAATTTAATGAAAGGACTATATATTAGTAAATTTATTATTATTAGGATGCCAGAAGCGAAAATGTTAACATATATTTATATATGAATATCATTATTTTCTATTTAAAATCAACTTACTCTTATAAAAAACAGTCTTAACAGTCTAAACAGTCTTAAAAAACCTACTTTTAGCATTATGACTAAATAATATCGCTTAAGAAAATTTTTATCATCTTGCAATGACATTCTCGTCGCAATCCCATTTTGTTTGATAAACAAAATAAATAATACACAAACTTTCACAAAGAAATTTATATTCAAAACATGTGCCTGACTTTCACCCCTCTAGTCAGTAATACAATTTTTCACACTTAAACAACATGATGAAAATATATTTAATATCGTGGACTATATATGTATGTATATATATGAATGTAATTTAATTCACTGTATTTGTATATCTATATATGTGTTTCAATTCACTGTATTTGTATAATTTGATCATGCTTTACAATTTTGAAAATATGTTGTAAAGAAAATTGTTCTGATTTTCCAGCTTTCTTCCAAACCACACAGGTTCTTTATTTACTTTCATGTATATGTATATATATTTAATCATTATTGCATTTATGAGTAAACTGTAAAGTGCGAGTATTACTCGCGTTCAGAGGGTTCTGTATAATAAATATATGAATTAGTAACTATATTATAAAAAATATCGTTGGTAAAGAATCATAACGCTTTCTAAAAAACATTACAACGTACAGTTGGGTGTAGCTGTATGTACTAGAAAAGTGTAAATGGATATACCGTAAAAGTTCAAAGAGATATGAAGCATAAATAATATAAATATTGTTATTATGTATAACTCTTTTTTAATCTTACGCTAATCTGTTTATGATTAACTTAATTCGGGACGAAATAAGTAGTATCTATTTAAATTTCATTTGGCATTTCATAAAACTAAATTCAGTATAGTATTAATATTTTCTTTTGACAGTGCAGTTAAAACGAAACCCTTGTTCGAAGTTTAAGCTTGACATTGTGCTAAGCGTGCTTCGAAAGGAGATCGAAAAGTTGCAACGCCGCCTTGTTCCATGCCGCGTTTTTCCAGATAGGGTTTTAATTAAACTTTAAATGTACGGGTGGTGTACTGAGTGAGCCATTCAATGCAAACTAGTCTCGAATCCCATAGTAATTATGTTATTAATACTAATTAAAGAGGTATGTTATTAACAGTTTGACGTTTATTGCTTGTATACTACTACTGGGCATTGCAATACACAAATATATCATTAAAAGTTGTTTAATATTCTTTAAAATCTGTTGGTACATAGAGTACGACGCCCCCTGTCATTATGTATGTCCAAACTGTCCGTGTCTTTAAGGTTTAATATATCGGCTAATTACCGACGATTTTTGTCGAAAGTCATTATCAACAATGCTTTTATAGTTCTACTACGATAGGTACCTACAGCGCTCCTCAACACCTTTTCTGAATGCCCGCAAATTGAAATTTGTATGTAAAGGAAAAATGTGCTTTTCACAAAAACTATGGTATCTAGGGTAATCGCTATAATTTTCCTGCAAGATTTATCTTAACGTCTACTACCTCTATTTTTTTCATAATTTTAGTTTCAGTAGATTCGGAAATAGATGGGGGATATTTGTGAGTCTTTAATAATCTGTGAATATGTGGGTCAATTGTTCTTATTACTTCCCCCAATTTGAACTTTCCAAGTTCCATATTTTACGAATAAAATGACTGTGACAGACAGACAGACACAGGAGTGATCTTATAATGGTTCCGTTTTTACTTTTTAAGTACGGAGCCCTAAAAAATAACAAAGAAGGAAAACTAGTCGCCCAGGACATTATGATTCCTTGTAAATACACCTTATATAAAAGAAACAAAGTTATTTTACATTTAAGATCAGATTATACACATTAATTAAAAATAAATCTCTTTGATATCTGAATCATGGCCATTAATCTATAATAAATACTGTTTTTTCCCAAACTTTGTATCAAAAGATTTGCCATCTTATAAGTAACGGATTAATAAAATCTTTAATAAACAAATAAAAATTTTTTAAGAGTTATAAAAAGTATAATATTAGTTTTAAATCATACTTTTCTATAAAATCTTTCATCATTATTTTAGGCATTATTCAAATGATCATAGAATTATGAAGAATTATTTGAAAAAGTTTGGAAAATGTTTTATTATAACAAGATTAAGTAGCCAAAAAAACTTTCCAGTATTTTATCCTTCTTTTAAAAATATAAATTACTGTTTCATACAAGTTATATCTATTTTTTATTTAAATAAATAAGAGCAGGTATTCAAATAGTAATATTTAAGATTTTCTCTAACGACTATAAGTGTTTCTAATGACTATGGCAATAATTATTTACGTATTATTAAAATGATAATTAGATTTGGACGGAGTTTTAAAGAAGTTTCGAAAAAGTGTTATTACACTTAAATACACACAGTAAATAGTCAAAAATCTTTCCAATGTTTTACCATTTTTCTGTTGTTGCTTTTTTTAAATTTAGTATTTCAGACAAGTATCTATTTTATTTTTATTTTAATAAATAAAAGTAGTTATTAAAATTATATTAAAACTTAAAGTTATTTAAACTTCCCAGTTATAACAGTTTTTCTAATTTTAAGAACTTCAAAGTTATTAAAACTAGTATTGTTATTTCAGACAAGAAACCCCTATTTTTAAATTTAAAGAAATAAAAGTAGTTATTCAAATGGTAAAAATTGATGTTTACTAAAACCTAAAGAATGTAGCAGTAGTTATTTTGCGAATTATTAAAGTGTTACTGGGAATTGGAAAAAATTTTGAAAACGTTAGGAAAATGTTGTTTTACAACATTCTTCTTTATTTTAAAGAATGAAATACATGTTTAAATGAGAAGCCTAAGCAAGGAAGTATAAAGTTATAAACAAACCTTTTTTGGGGGGGGAGGAAGGGGGTGTTATTACTAAATAATGAAATTTTAAGAAAATGACTGAATTGATAATAGTTAATGTAAAAGTAAATAATATTATTACTACATGCAGATAATAACCAAAGTAATTTTAAGAACAATATTATAGTAAAAAAAACTAGACTACTAAGACACCAGATGCAAAAAATTAAAAATATATTCTTATATAATTCTTTTTCGCTTAACCTCATCTGTCCCTGGGTCCCCATACGGGGACCTTTTCCTTATAAAAAATGAAATGTCCGACTTTTTGACATTTTCCTCTTACTTCTTAATAGCTGAATGTTTTTTGCGTTCAAAGCAAATGAATAAATGGCAGCATTTAAGCTGATTCCCCCATAAAATAAATGTTATTTTCATCTGAGTTTCCAAAATCCCTAAAAATCCCCAAAAGACAGTATGACCAAGAAAGTGAGAAATTTTCATATTTAACTTAAAACTTTTTCAATAAAATTTCGAGGATTTGTAGATTATTTACTTCTTTAAAGCTCTTAAATTTATGATTGTGTTAATTTAGGTTAATGGTTATTAAATTGATGTTTTTAAAGGGGTTTGTAGTTTTAGATCCATATTTTTTAACCTAAATTACCAAGCGCCTAAGGTATCAATTCCAGAAAAAATATTTTTTCTGTCATTTACTGTGTCATTTTGTTAAAAAAACAAAACAATGAATAAGTATTTGTATTATTACTCTAGCTTCGGAACCGAAGAGGTTAAAATATAGTTACTGTTATAAAAAATAGAACAATGATAAAAATCACACTTTTCGCATTTTTGTAGGAGTTTTGTCACATACGAAAATTAAAATCATTGTGCACTCATATTTAGCACATCGTGGTATCATTTTAGTTATTCCTTACTTCTCGTCCCAGTCTCATTTTGTTTCACATAGTCTTCCGCAAAGAAATTTAAATTCAAAATATGTGCTTGGAATTCACCACTCTTGTCGGTAATACAGTTTTTTACACTGAAACAATATGCGGAAAGCAAATTTCATTTCCTGGAAAAAAATATATGTGGTTTTTTTTAATTCTCAAACCTGTTTGTACAATCTTATCACGTTTCGCAATTTCAGGAATGTGTTGTGTAGATAGTTATTCTATTTTTCCACTTCCTTTTTAATGGCAGAAGAGTATTTTTTTTTCTATTTTCCTTAACTTTGTAAGGTTCCATTTACGAAAAAGTAACAAAGAATAAACTAATACTCTGAACAATTTTAGTGTGTTGTAAAATAAATTTTATAAAGAAAACAAAGTTCTTTTAGATTTAATACACCATCTGGACAAATAAAAAAAAATCTGCTTTTATAATATACATGTGTTTTTTGTTTGTTAATATTTTCCTTTCTTTAATCAGAGCCCTCACTATTTTACTAGTCATATGTTATGTGTTAATATATATGTAGGAAGATTATATGTGAAATGTTAATCTATAGATGACTTGAATAACTAGGCGTTGTAATAACAACACATACACTTTAATACAATTCTATAAAGTTAATGCTACACCACTTCACAGTACATTTCTCACATAACACCTGTAATATACTTCTTTGGAACAATTTAATTAGCCCTAACAGCGCCTTCCTTGGCATGTCATAAGCCGATGCTTCGTGAACAATATAATTTTATAGACTGAGTCTTTTCTAATTTTGAATATATCCAAACCTTGATCTTGTGAGCGCGAATTTTAATAACTCGTGTTTTCAAATCATGGATAATAAAAATACCAGAGCGTCTTTTCATTTGCTGATCATGCACGTCATAAAGAAAATAAAAAGTATGTTTAAATTCAAATCCTAAATATATATATATACAAACCCTAGAGCAATAAACGATCAGTAGCATTTTTTAAAAAGTGTATCGCCTACTTAATTTATTACTTTGTCATAAATCAAGTGGATAATTAATAATTCAAAGATGGTATAGATGGTTTCGTTTAATATTCCTTTCAAAACACTTTATCCTTTAATTAATAAATCCAAGTCGTTAATTTAAAAATTTTAAATCCTTAGTTCTTTTTCAATAAGAACATATGTGGAAGCACCATTAAATTTAATTTTAAAATTCTTAGAATAGGAAGATATTTTTAATCAAATTTAAATTATTCAAGAACTGATTTTGTAGACAATTATAACAGTATACGTTTGTATATGTGAAAAAACATATTAATTACAAGATTCAATTTTAGTTAGAAAAAACGAAACCCTTAAGATGACAAAAAAATTGCAAATCCATCTGACAATGAAATGCTGTCGATTTAAAATTTTGCACTTTCCCCCAAAAAATAATTTTTCAATTAAAAAAAAAAAAAAAAAAAAAAAGATAAAATATTTTACACCAACTTTTGGCCTTAGAATAGCAACAAATAAAAATCTGTAAATTACCTATTTATAATGAATCTATTAGATAATTAAATAAATTCCAGGAAAAACATTTCAAACTTCGACGCCGAGCTTTGAACCTCGGATCTTTTGATTAGCAACTAATTGCGATACCACGGAACCATCTACTCTGCTCGAAAAAGAAATTAAGGTTCTGTTTTAAAATCTCAGTCGTAAAAGTGTTCGGATGTCATTAAAGTATTTTTTTTTAAATAATGTAAGACTTCCTGAAAATTTTACTATTTGTCGTGTGATCTGAGGTATTCAGCTACAAGTATCCAAAATTTCAAGTCCATAACTTATACAGTTTCCGAGAACGAACTCTGTGACAGACATAGAGAGGAGTGAGGGGGGAGGGGGGGGGGTGCAGTTGCATCCTAAAAGATATTGATACATGAAAGTGTAGCACTCATCACAGGTTAAACTCATTTTGTTCTCAGATGTTGCACAGAAGCTAAGATAACTTACCAGATTAAGAACTTGTCAGAAATAGGAATATCAACATTAATAAAATGCTTTAAGCACAAAAATTGTTAATTTTTAATAATATTTGCGAAACGTTTCCTGCTACAACTTTCTTAAAATGAAACACATATATAATCAATGAATATTTTGGGAATAATTTTAAATATGTATGTGATAATTATAATGTGCTTCTCAGCTCTACGTAACAAGATACAAAGATAATTATAACCTCTCCTGCAGAATGAATGTTTTGCTCTCCCGACAAAAATATTTTCTAACTTAATCACTTCTGGGTTACATCTTCTTAATGACTTTCTTTCAAGTCACTGAAAGAATTTAGGTAGCATATATTTTCTGACACCGCATGAAGCATATTGCACTCCAGCTCATCTCTATCAGTATCTTCAGATATAGGTGTTGATGAATTTAAAATGCTTTTAAGAATATCATCATCACTAATAATTTTACTTATGTAATTGATAAACAAAGTCATAAATATGTGCATGCTTAAGTCGGGCCGTGAGACATACATGGAAGATGTCGGTTAACCGAGTTTATCGAATAACTGAGTAATGAATAATCGAGATTATATTACAATAAAATACATATGCCTTTACTTCTTTAGAAGCTAAAAGACGTGTTAAAGTGTACTAAAGTTCGGGTACACGATGAGTAGTTTAACACTAGAACCGCCATAGCGGTCATTCTGACCGGTAAAAAATGAAAATATTTCGAATCGAACCAGAATTTTTTTTCTAAAATAAGTCAAATATGCACCACGGAGAAATGAGTTAAATAAATAAGTTAAATAGTTTTAAATAAAAATTCTTGTGTAAAATAATTTTATAACCATTGAGTAAAAATTTCAGCGGTTCTAGTGTTAAATACATATTTGTATAAGCTAGAAACTAAATTAAGACCAATAAAAGGAAAAAAGATTTCTTTCTGGAATAAGTTTAAGTTTATATAAAAAAATACTTCAAAATTATAAGTTAAACATTCACATTGAAAAAAAAATAATAATAATAAAGTACAATATTTGATTAAACAAATAAAGACATCATTAATAAGACGAAATGAAAAAGAAATCTCATTTATTGGATTTATTCAGTTTAGTTACAGGCATTTAACATCCTCTCAGTACCATAAACGGTTCGAGAGCCATAACGCGGTTGATATGAGCAAGAAAATACTATAGCGGACAGTAAACAAAGCTAGCTTATTTCCTCTAAGCAGGCATTATTTTCCTCTTTCGTGCGAGTATATGAGCAGTCATAAAAATCTCCCAGGAGAATTTCTTCATCATGTGGGATATAACTGCAATTTATTAACTGAAATATCAAGGTTGAATCGAGATTGGAAAGCTGGAGGAAATTCTTTTCCAGTACTTCTCATATTTTATCGTTTCCGAAAACGAGATGAAAATTGCCGGTAGTCAAAATCATGAAGGAAAGTAATTTATTAACAAATAAGTTTTATCTGAACGGTGAAAGTTTTGTTACTTGATTGTCTATTATTTTGTCATAGTGGTAATACTTACTTTTTAATGGATTAATTTACGTGTAAAAATAATTCCACGATTGAATTATAATAGAAGGATATAGATTTTTTGTAGTCAACAAATATTATGAATTTAAGATCTTTAGTGAAACGTTACAAAAAGAATAGAAACCCACATTTTATATTATACAATATATATTGTATAATATAAAATGTGGGTTGTCTCAAAGTGTAAAATGTCTCAAAGCTATATGTTCATATTGAAAGTGAGAAATAGATGCAATGTAAAACATTTGTGTAACGCTACTTCATAAAGTTGGTGGCTGACATCAATTTTATGGAGTAATTTAACTGATATAACTGGTGTAATATTACACCATAATAATGTGAAATTATGAGAATTAAATCATTATGGTGAAACATTACAGCAGTTATATTGGTTAAATTACTCCATAAAACAGCAAAACCGCTTTTATCTGAAACTCTTTAACCGAAACTCAACCGAAATCCACCATTTTTAAAGCTTTTTTTTTTTTTTTTTTTTTTTTTTTTTTTTTTTTTTTACTATCACATTTCTTGTGTGCAAAATCAATTTTGAAAGTCTGTAAGCGATTCTTTCCGAACTACGAGTACATATAAATATTTTTGATCTCCTTTCTTAGAGTTCCTTTGAATTTACTTGAGCTCCAGTAAGCTGCGGAGTGGAACGAAGAAAACGAACAAATTAGCACGTCTGAAGCTTTTGAATGTTTTAAGAAAGGTTTGGCATCGCTGGAGCAGCAGAAAGCCTGTGATACTGGTGAACTAATAATACTAAAAAACTCCGTGACTTCAAAGCAAAGGGAAACGAAACTGCAACGAACATAACACTTTTTCAAACCCTCATGATATATGTAAAAGGTACTTAATTTCAAAATTAAAATTCGGGAAACTTGTTCTTGTTTCTATTTTTATTTTTATTTTTAAAAGCACTTGTTACCATAATAAGAAATATTGCATATATTTTCCCTTAATCTTAAAATTGAAGTACTCTCGATTATCCGAAAATTTCAATTTTCCAAAAGATGGTCGGTCCCAATTACTTCTAATATTCGAGGTTCTACTGTATTTTCAAAATCTTTTCGCTACTGTATTATATATCACCTTAGAGTATGATATTGAACTTCTGCGCCTGGTATAAAAACCCTAGTTTTTTAAATTGCATTATGAAGAACATTTCGATAGTACGAAGTGATTCAAACTAAAAATGTCCACTAGAGGTTAAAAAAGTACGCATTTTCATTTACTTACTGCACATTTCTAGCAATGCTTTGTTTGGCAATAAAAGTTTTTAAAAACATTTGTCTGCCAGAAATGTCACTTTAAAATGCCACTGATATGGAATTTTTGCGTCAGGTCTTGGAATTCTATTTGTTTTTAATTAAGTTTTGAAGAACATTTCATCAGTAAGAAGTGATTAAAAAAAGAATTTGCCTTTTAGGTTAAAAACTGTACTCTTTCACTTGCTTACTGTACATTTCCAGCAATGCATTTTTCAGTTTTAAATATTTTCAAAAGCGTTTGGCTACTGTCAGAAATGTCACCTTAAATTATGATATTGAACTTTACCATTTGATCTTCAAAACTTATTTTTTTAAATACACTATAAACAACATTTTCTCAGTACAAATTGATTAAGGGGGCTCAGGGCTTGATCGATGCCGGAAAACATGTAAACACAGCTCTCGCTTCAAATCCATATAAAAACAGAATTCAATGTAACTAATTTAATCTTTCTAATATTTTTAAGGTATCTTTGTAGTCTTATAAAGTTATAAAATAAACTACTTCAATGTAATACAATAAAAAGTATAGCAAAATTTATATAACACAATTTTCGAAAAAAAAATTAGGTATCATTTCACCCTCCGTAAGATATCTTAACGTTGAATTGAAATAAGAACCTAATTTTTGCTTTAAAAGGACCAGGAAACTTTACTCCATAGAATGAATTAAGGATAAAACTATCACTCAAAGGAAACATTATAAAAAATTCTCTCAAATTTGAAAATTAACCCCCCCCCCCCCCCAAAAAAAAATACAAGTTTTTTTACCTTAAAAATACTCAAAATATGCTATCTAAAATAAATTAATTCATCCTATAGATAATGATGTTATATGCATGAAAAAAAAAAAAAAAACTTAAGTCATTCCATCAAATTTTTTTTTTTTTTTTAAATCTTACGGACAGTCGTCAAAATTCAAGTTTTGAGAAAATGCGTCTTAAAGTTGCAATTAAATGGGTGCGTCTATGAAAGTGATTGTTACATAAATGCTGATATCTTCGTTAAAAATGCAAATATTTTTATGCGGTTTTTTGCACTGTGTTTAGAAGTAATTGAATAATCAAAATAGATACTAAAAAGAAAATCAATTTTTTGAAAAGTTTTCAACCCCTGAACCCCCTTAAAATTAAAGATGTTCATTAGGGGTTAAAAATACAAACTCTCATTTGCTTTCTGTACATTTAAAGCAATGCATTTTATGGCTATAAATATTTTTAAAAACGTTTGGCTTCTATCCAAATTGTCACATTAAAAGTATGATATTAAACTTTTGTACGTTTGAAAAAGTCACTTTTATTAAAATATGATTTTGTAATTAGATGTTATCATTATAAGGAGGTAGATAAAGATTTATTGTGAAGCATACTTTGAGAGGTATTAACAAGCTAAAAATAATATTTTATAAATACAACAATAAATCATAGGGCGTGATGATGGATAGTATAATTTACAGGCCGTGATAAAAAAAAAAAGAAAAGTTACGCAGCGATAAAATCAGGCGTTGTGTGGGTGGTACATGTTTTGTTTAGTTTAGGGCACCTACTATATTTGTTCGTTTTTAGAATTCATATTGTTAAAACTTTTTATCCCTACGAAGTGATTAAAATTTAAAATGTTCTTTAATGATTAAACAACTATGCACTCTCTCGTTTGTATGCTATACATTTCTTCACATATATTTTTTATTATAAATATTTTACAAAAAGTAATTTAGAAAATAAAATATAAAGTTGACTGCAAGAGATTGTTTCTTAAATGCGTGTTTCTGTGGTCACCTTTATTGTTATGTACACTAGAAATTCTGACCGGTTTTAAAAAATCTGAAGACAAAATCTTATTTCAAGTCATTCTGAAAAACGATCCACAATAGACAAAATTAGATGCAAAAGAGTCTAACTCAAACCGCGCATTGGTTGGTGATCGGGTGAAAACGGGTTCATGAACAAATGCAAGACCTTAATCCACATTAATTCTAAATATATTTTTTTGCAATGTCGCACCATTTAATGCCCGGAATATTATGGTATAAAAATCTTTAACGCATAACAAGATAAAAAAGAAATACATACGAAACGACAACTATTTTTAAAATATAAAGCGGTAACAACTCGACCCAAACCGTGGGCCATGTAGGTAAAATCGGGTTCATGGCACATAATCAACATTTATTTTAAATATATCATTCTGAATATTTTATTTCTAAATATATATAAAAAACTTAAAATATACAACTACTTTTAAGATGTCTCAGGACTCTTCAAATTGGAAATAAAAGTAAAAAAAAAAAGTTAAACTTTTGTGCGTTTGAAAAAGTCAATTTTATTAAAATATGATTTTGTAATTAGACGTTATCATTATAAGCAGGTAGATAAAGATTTATTGTGAAATATGCTTTGTGAGGTAAAAATGATATTTTATAAAGGCAACAATAAATCATAGGGCGTGATGATGGAGAGTATAATTTACAGACCGTGATAAAAAAAAAAAAATACGCAGTGATAAAATCAGGCATCGCATGGGTGGTATGTGTTTTGTTTAGTTTAGGGGACCTACTATATTTGCTCGTTTTTAGAATTTATGTTGTTAAAACTTTTTATCCATATGAAGTTATTAAATTTTAAAATGTTCTTTAATTATTAAACAACTATGCACTCATTCGTTTGTATGTTATACATTTCTTCACATATATTTTTTTATTATAAATATTTTACAAAAAGCAATTTAGAAAATAAAATGTAAAGTTGACTGCAAGAGATTGTTTCTTAAATGCGTGTTTCTGCGGCTACCCTTACTGTTATGTACACTAGAAATTCTGACCGGTATTAAAAAATCTGAAGACAAAATCTCATTTCAAGTCATCCTGGAAAACGGCCCGCAACAAACAAAATTAGAAGCAAAAGAGTCTAACCCAAACAGCGCATCGATTGGGGATCGGGTGAAAACGGGTTCATGAACAAATTCAAGACTTTAATCCACATTGATTCTAAATATAATTTTTTGCAATGTCGCACCATTTGATACGCGGAATATGATGGTATAAAAATATTTAACGCATCACGAGATAAAAAAGAAATACATACGAAACGACAACTATTTTTAAAATATAAAGCGGTAACAACACGACCCAAACCGTTGGCCATGTAGGTAAAATCGGGTTCATGGCACGTAATCAACATTTATTTTAAATATATCATTCTGAATATTTTATTTCTAAGTATATATAAAAAACTTAAAATATACAACTACTTTTAAGGCGTCTCAGGACTCTTCAAATTGGAAATAAAAGTAAAAAAAAGACCATTTTCAACATTTAATATCTTAAAGTGTATTTGATTTTAAGATACAATTTTTATCGTCATGAAAGATATAAGAATGCTCTTTCATTGCAAATATTTTAAAACTGCAAGATGCAGAATTAGCATTTACATTGGGTTCCAAACTCTCAGACATCTGTCGAGCAGAAAATTGGTATAACAGCTTACAAACATGTTTACAAGTTAAATTTTGCAACTAGAATGACATTTTTCGTGCCTAAGTATACTTCAGACTGTAGTACTTATCCTGAACCTAAATAAAATTGTATTTAAAGCATTTTTATTCTTTTAATACAAAGGTGTATTTATGTAATACAAAAGTTTGAAAATTTCAATATAATCACATTAAAAATCATATTATAATCACATTAAAAAAAACTTTTTTTGAGCCAAAAAAATTAAATTTTAGTTTCAGATTATACAGACTAACATGAAGTATATGTTATGAAAATTTCATGAAAAAATATTAAAAAGTGTTTGAGATATCCTGAGCATTATGCTCAAAAACCTCATTTGAAGAAAAATGTCTTCAAAGTTTCGGAAACGACGCTTGAGCTATTGATCGGGTATAATTCTAAAAGTCATAGCATTTGTTCTAATGGGAATCTCAAGGAAGCAATTATATCAAAATGTTCAGGAAATATAGAAGTTTAACATCTAAAAAATTACAATTCCGAAAATTTTAAAGCTTTAAGAGTCCTGAGCCCTGAGAACGTAAAGCTGTACCAACCTCATCTAAACAGAGGGTCGAGTCGGATTCAACTGAAATTGCGTTAATGAACTAATGCAAGACATTGATCCGCATTCATTCTAAATATCATTGTTTGTAAGATAGCTTAGTTCGATGCGCAGAAAACGATCATATAAAACACATGACTTCACTTTTAAGAAAACATTATACAAAACGACAACTATTTTTACGATCTAACGTAAACCGCGTGTCGTGTTGGATGAAATCGAATTCACCACCAAATGCGGGAATTTAATACACATTATTTCAAAATATCATTATCCATTTTAAAGGACATTTGACCTAGGACGTCAGTAATTGGAAATGAGCACCATTGCGGAAGATTAATGTAAAAAAATAAACGAAAGAAATAATCTTTTTTAATTCGCGGTGGGTAATCAATTGTCAAGTGCAGTAACTCATCCATTAATAGTCAGTTTTCATTGGTGTAGCAAACCAGTGTTGATTTTTTAGATAGATTTTTTTAAAAGATCATGCTTGAAACGATTTAAAATCTATAAAATTCTCCTAATGAGCTATAGTTTTCACGGAAATGTAATTTCAAATTTCATGTTTTTCCCTGTTTAATAATGTACAAATTGGAATTATTCGATGTTTACACGTGATGTAAGATCAATAAAAGCGAAAGCCATATCACCGATTGATGCCATCGTCGTTAAGCATTTCTAAAAATATTTTCTGATTTTTGACAATTATTTAAAAGTGAAGTACGTTTTTTTGGAGACGGAATAAATGCCCATGAGTGAACAAAAACGATAAAAGTACATTCAAAGGAATTGTATATCCCCCTGTCTTAAAAATCGCTTCAAAACATATGGTGATTGTTTAAAATTCAACCTTAAAAATGATATCGAACTTTTGTTCGATTACTCAAAGCATTCTGATGAAAGATAATGTTGTACACAGGCCTATTAATAAAAGCAGAGTCAAGCGTAACGCGACTGAAAGGAAATATGTCTGGTATAGGGAAACCTAATTTCTAAGCCTATCTATATTACAATTACAAAGGACAAACGTGTCCGTCTTTTTTTGCTAATGGTAACTCTTGACGATGAAATTTCGGCCTTGGAATTTTCGCTTCTTCATTTTTTTTAAACTTCTAAACGTAGTACATTTTCAGTTTCTACACATATCAGGACAAAAAATGTATTTTCAAATGTAATTTGAAGTAAAACTGTAGCTCAGTATTCTCATTTACTGCGGATTTAAAATTATTTCCAATCATGATTTTTTTTTAAATCTATCTCCATCGCGTGCAGGCCCCATTGAGAAAGAAATACTCATTTTCATTTAAATCAAAATAAATAGTTCACCATTTGTCTTGTCTAATTTTCCAAAACTAAATTAAAAATTCATCAGTAACTAAATAAATACAATAAAATGTAATAAAATAGTACTTTTATGTTTCCTGGGCGCAAGTTATAAATCACCAAATAGTGTTTGTTACCATACCATATTCTTAAAGCATAATTTTTTTAATATAAACTTTTCACTCAATTCATTTAAAATACATTTATTTAAGTTAAATACGTTTAAAAACAATTTATTTTAACATGAAAGAATTGTTTCTAATTTACACAAGGAAAATATAGATGTAGCTATTGGCGATTCAACCCTTAACAACCGGGTGTTGCTTTTCGCCAACATACCCAATTTAGACTCTAAAATACTATTAGAATAATATTTAAGCACTAATGCCTAATGTTGTCAATGAAATACATTCTGAAAATATTATTAAATCGATTTTCAACATGTAGATGGCAACACTTGTGCTGTTTAAGAATGAAGATACATTTATTTTTACAATTGTTGCTAATTGTTCTTTTTGTTTTGTTTGGAAGCTTGCGAAATATCCTATTTTGTTGTGCAGTAAGCAAGTAAAATTTATTTCCTATTTTAGTTCCTAAAATTCTTGTGTGTTTAATATTATAGAATTTTATCAAGGAAAATTATTTTTTTCAATTAAACACCAGTATTGCCGATTAGTAACAAATTGTTTTTTAGCCGTAAACCCTACTTAAAACAAAATAAGAATTTTTAAAGTATTTTTCCCAAGATTTATTTACAAAAATGAAAGCCGAAAAACATTATTATAATGATTTTTGAAAAATCAGGTATTTAAGGGTTAAAAAAAGTTATTGGTGCGATTTTCACCCAGCTAGCATAAAAGTACAAATAATAATAAAACAAAACACAAATTTATCATATATGCAGTTGAAAACAGTCAATTTTTACTCCGTCGAATAAAGTGGGGGGGGGGGATATACTTTCTCATTTAATTTCTTTGAAAACTGTACCTCAGTTTATTGATCGTTTATGGTTTTGAAAATAATTGTCAAGCATGAAATATTTTTAAATCTACCCATTTCGCCTGCATCCTGATTACGAAATATAAGTCCGTTTGTAGTTGAAATATTACAAACAGTTCGGCATTTGTTTCACGCTAGTATTCCAGATTGAAATTAAGACTTCATCAATAAATAAATATATAATATAATATAAATAAAACAAAATTTTAACAGATATGTAATCGAAATAATACTTAAGGGTACAGTGGACATTAAAAATGAAATCCTTTAACTTTCAATGAATTCATTTGAAAATGGGACGACTTGTTAATGGCAAACTCAAATAACTGTATTCTAAATTTTGTGTTAAAATACTAAATTTTTTGACTTATTCAATATTTAATTTATTCACATAACGAATAATTGACAGATTTTAAAATGCCCCATGCACATTTCTTTTGCATAAAATATGACAATATTTATTTATGAGATACATATTATATATTACAGTGGAAGTTGGTATGAATCGTAAAAGTTAGCTTAATTTATAAGCAAAAAAATATATATTTTTTAAATTATGCTTTTTTTTTTTCTAAAAAAAGTAACGATATATTTTCATATGTATATAAATTTCAACGTTAAAATACCTCTGAAAGGCAACTTTTTATGCTAGTTTTTTTTGTACTATTGTATAACGGATATATGGTATAAATTTCAAAAGAATTCGATAATTAGGCATGCGCATGGAAAGTTTCAAAAGTTAGAAATGCGCAAAATTTTCAATTTTGATAAATCAGCCTTTTAAGTGGAAAAAAAAAAAACCCTGTATAATTACATGCAGTTTTTGCGGACATAAAAACTTATATCTCTTCAAAGACGCTTCGGAATTGAAAAATGTTTTTTGGATCAGATAAATTTGAACATCTATTTTCGCAATCCACAAAAAAGAAAACAGATTATTTTAGTCAAATATCTTTATACTAGGGTGTAATTACGATCTAGTGATTAGATATCTTGTGTAATTACGTAAGCGATTTCTGGAGTTCCATTACCTGAGATTTATTCTGTTGATCTGAACAAGGTTTCAGACCAGATGCTATAATCATTAAGGTTAGCTGGGTGAGAAAGTTCCACCAGATTTGTCCGGGATATCTCAGATGGTACAGCACTGGCGGTTTCAGCCAAGAGATCCCTGGTTTGAAACCTAGTCCGGAAATTTTTCGCCCAGTTGGAAATTTACATCTAAAATATCTCTATTTTGAAAGTCCACTGTGACCTTAATCTACTGAAATTTCTAGTACGAAAGTATCTTTTTTAATAAACTTCAAACATTTATGTGAATACATAATTGATATTTTTGAAAAAAAAAAATGCTATTTTTGTGTTAGTAATGGGCAATAATAAAACCTATGTAAAATATATACAATTTGTTATAGTTAGGAAAAAATCGTTTTTGCCTATTTTCTGTAATTCTGCGTTGGATCCCCTAGTTTCTTTAAATCAATCTTGTGAAGGTAATTTCTTTATAATTCTATTTTATTATTCTATTCTGTGTGATGAAAGATTAATGAAATGAGGCTTTTAGAAATGTCAATTATATGTAAATATATGTATGAAAGCAATGGCTACAAAAGATATGATTTTTGAAATGAAAACATCTTATTCGAAATTTGGAACTTCTCCCTAAATCAGTTTTAATGAAAGCTGAAGGTGCAACCAGTCCTCATTATTACAGAAAGGATAGATAAAGATTTATAGCGAAATGTACTTTTTGAGCCGTATTAAGACGTTAAAAATAAGGTTTCATGAAGAAGGCCATAAATCATAGGCCACGATGACGGGGAACATAAATTATAGGCCACGATAAAATAAGAAAACTTACGCAGAGATAAAATCGAGCATTACGTGACTGATACTGTTCTTCTAGGTTTTAGGAACCCTAAATTGTTTGCCTGTCCTTTGTAATTTACATTTCGGGAAAAAAAAAAAAAAATATATATATATATATATATATATATATATTTATTTATTTATTTATTTATTTATTTATTTTATTGTTTTTGGTGCAAAATAAATAAAATTTTATTAGGAGAATAAAAACTATTCACTTTGTCGTTTAGATCCAATTTCTTTTTTAGTGTGTATTTTTCAAAAACATCTGGCTTTTATTCTATATTCCCCCTGAAATAACTTGATTAAAATTTTGATTGTTTGCCCGACTCACGTTTAATGAAAGATAAGGTTTCAGACTGAACCTACCATACTAATTAGGTAGATAAAGATTTACTGCGATTTTACGGGCCTTAAGGGCTCCAAAAATAACGTTTTATGAGACAATAACAGATAGCAGTACATGATGATGGGGAGCATAAAGTACAGCCTATTATAAAATAATAAAAGATACCCAACTATCAAATGAGACATTACGTGACTGAGATGGGATTCATTTAGTTTAGAGACACAAATTTGTTTGTCTTTTTAATACTTTACATTGTGAAGATAATTTTATATGATTTTATTTTCAGTGCCAAATACTATAGAAGTTAATGAAAATATTCTCAAATTTATAAGATTTTCATAATGAAGCCGAAAATAACAGCCTTAAGCGATAACATTTTATGAAATGAAACTTTAAAAATAAAACAATGAAGTTTAGCCCATATATGAACATTTTAATGAACCTTAAGTTGTCAAATAGACCATAATAATGTAGACAATTTGATAAAGATTTAGAGTGAAAGCTACTTTATTGTCGTCGTGAGGTGTTAAAAATAATGCTTCACGAAAGTAGACATAAATCCTACGATATTATAATAGGTTGTGTAAATTATGAGGTAAGATAAGAAGGCAAGTTGCGAGGATATAAAATTAGGTATTATGTGAATGTGTGATTTTTATTTTCATTTTTTTTTTTTTTGGTCTTGCTAATTTACTTGCCTTTCCTTTGAAATTTATATTGTGAGGATAATTTATATTATCACCAAGCGGTTAAACAGTAATAAAATGTTGAAATTTATAGAAATGTTCATTTTATATATGAAAAAATGGCTTTAAACGACTACGATTTTTCAAGGGAAAACACCTTACACGAAATTTTAATGAAAGCAATAAAGCAATTTTAATGAAAGCTGAAGGTGCAAACAGTCCTTATTATTACAAATGGGAAAGATTAAGATTTATAGCGAAATGTACTTTTTGAGCCGTATTAAAATCTTAAAAATAAGGTTCTATGAAGATGGTCATAAGACATATGTTATTATGAAAGGGAATATAAATTATAGGCCAAGATAAAATAAGAAAATTTACGCAGAGATAAAATAAGACATTACGTGACTAATATTGTTCTTCTAATTTTTAGAAATCATAAATTGTTTGCTTTTCCTTTTAAATTTATATTACAAAGAAGCATTTATCAGTACAATGTAAATAAAATATTTATTAGTGATTAAAAGCTTTAGGCTTTTTTGTTTGGATCCCATTACTTTATATCATCTATTTTTCAAAAGCTCGTGTATTTTGTCCTATATTATTCCGCCATAAATAATTTTATACAAATTTCGGTCGTTTACACAACACACATTTACTGACAGATAAGGTTCTAGACTGAACCATAGTAATTAGGTAGGTACAAATTCACTGCGTTTTTACGCTCTAAAGACACTAAAAATAACATTTTATGAAGGTAATAATGTATAGTAGTACATGCTGACGGGGAACGTAATGTGCGACCTATTATAAAATAATAAATGTTACGAAATTAGCAGATAAGATGTTACGTGACTGAGATGAGATTCATGCAGTTTAGTGGCCCTAATGTGCATGTCTTTTTAACACTTTACATTGTAAAAATAATTTTATATCATTTTATTTTTTGTGCAAAGTATTATAAAGGTTTATGAAATTATTCAAAATTTTATAAGCTTTTTAAAAAAAATCCGAAAACAACAGCTGTAAGCGATATTATTTTTCCAATGAAACTTTGCTCATATATGAACATTTTAATGAATGTTAAAATATCAAACAGTTATGAAGGTTAAAGTATTAATATAGAAAAGTTGATAAAGATTTATAGTGAAAGTTACTTTTGAGCCGTCTTAATACGTTAAAAATAATGTTTTGGGAAAGTAGTCATAAATCAAGCGATATTATAAAAGGGAGTATAAATTATGAAGCAAGATAAAAAGAAAAGTTAAGCTGAGAGAAAATTAGGCATTGTCAGAATATGCGATACATTTGGTATTGCTGCGCTAATTTATTTGTCAATCCTTTGAAATTTATATAGTGAGGATAATTTGTATTACCACCAAGCGGTTTTAGAATATTAACATTTTGAAAATTATCGAAATATGTATTTTATATAAAAAATGTTTAAGGCTGAGATTTTTTAAGTTTAAAACCCCTTATTCAAAATATTGAATTTTTGCCTTTATCAGAGCATTTTAACGGAAGCTAAAGTTAAAAAAAAAAAAAAAAAAAAAAAAAAAAAGATTTTAATTTTAGACCAGTGGAGAAAAATGTATAGTGAAAGATTCTTTTGAGCTGTATTAGCATGTTTAAAATAATGTTTCGAGTAACAAGTCATAAATTATACTATATGATAATAAGGAGTATGATTTATGAAGCACGATAAAAAGAAAAGTTACGCAGAGAATAAAATTAGGCATTCTGTAAATAAGTGATTCTTTTAGTCTAGCTGCAGTAAATTATTTGTCTTTCCTTTGAAATTTATTATTTGAGGATAATTTATTTTACCCCAAGCGGTTAAAGAATAATAAAATGTTTAAAATTATAGAAATGTTCATTTTATATATGAAAAAATGACTTTAAACGGCTATGACTTTTTAAGTGAAAATCTATTTGCAAAATTTGGGACTTCTCACCAAATCATTTTAAATGAAAGATAAAGCTACAACCAGCACTTTATTATTTCAGAAAGGATAGATAAAAATTTATTGCGAATGCACTTTTTGAAACGTATTAAGGCGTAAAAAATAATGTTTTAAGAAAATGGTTAAAAATCATAAGTAATGATCACGGAGAATATAAATTACAGGCCACTATAAAATCAGAAAAGTTACGCAAAGATAAAATAGAACATTTCGGGGCTATTATTGTTCTTCTAGTTTTTAGAAGGCCTAAATTGTTTGCTTTCCCTTCTGAAATTTAACTTACGAAGATTTTTTCTTCTATTTTTAAGTAAAAAGTAAATAAAACTTTTATTAGTGACTAAAAGCCGTTCACTTTTTAATCTTGATTGCTTTTTTTTTATTATGCATTTTTTTTAAATATGTGGCTTTTGTCCTATATTCCACCTTCAGTAACTTGATTATATTTTGATTGTTTGCCCAAGTTTAATGAAGATAAGGTTGCTGGCTGAACCGACCGTAGTAATTAGTTACATAAAGGTATACTGTCATTTTACGTGCAGTAAGGACGCCAAAAATAACGTTTTGCGAAGAAAATAGTAGATAGTAGTATATTATAATTCGGAGCATAAAGTACGGCCTATCATAAAAAAAAATAAAATTATCCATTTATCGAATGAGACTTAAGTGACAGAGGCTTTTTTTCGCTCAGTTGGAAATATTCAATTCGCATTTTAATGAAAGTTAAGGTGTCAAAAAGACTTTACTAATACAAAGGGGTGGATAAAGATTTATGGTGAAAGTTACTTTTGAACCGTAAGACGTTAAAAATAATGTCTCGTGAAAGTAGACATGAATCATATAATATGATAATAGGGAGTATGAAATATGAGGCAGGATAAAGAGAACAGTTACGCAGAGATAAAATTAGGTATCATGTGATTAGGTATCATGTGGATATGTGATTCTTTTGGACTTGCTGCACTATTTTATTTGCCTTTCCTTTGAGTTTTTTTTCCCGTGAGGATAAATTGTACTATCGCCAAATAATTATAGAATAATACTTGAAAATTAAGGAAATGTTAATGTTAACAATTATTTTATAATATACTTCTACTAAAATATCAAAACATCACACACAATCTCTTTAAATATGAAATCTTCCCGAAATTACCCTTAAAATTAAAAGCTTTTTAAAGAAATTAATCAAGCCATACCTATCTGAAGCAAACATGATTACTTTATATTGCTTGCTTTCTATGTAACTGTGGTCCAATGGTTAACGTACTCGTCAAGTACTGCTAAGATAGCTTGTTCGATTCCAGACTGGAAACTTTTACTTTTACCACACTTTCTTAAATTCACGCATATTTTTCCTCCTGTAACGGAGAAAAATAAACGGATATTCGTCACTTAACAGAAAACCCTGGCAGCAGTGCTGCCAGTATAATTTTCATGATATGAAGAAAGTATTCCTCTGAGTGAATAGTAAAATGTTGAAAATTATAGAAATGTTCATTTTATATATGGAAAAAAATGGCTTTAAACGGCTATGATTTTTGAAGTAAAAACTCCTTATACAAAATTTGGAATTTCTCTCCAAATCCGATTAAATGAAATATAAAGGTGCAAACAGTCCTTATTTTTTCCAAAAAAGATAGATAAAGATTTATAGCGAAATGCACTTTTTGAGCCGTATTAAGACGTTAAAAACAATGTTTCATGAAAATAGTCATAAATGATATGTCACGGTAATGGTCAAAATAAATTACAGGCCACGTTAAAGTCAGAAAATGAAATATATGAAAAAAATGTATTTAAACGGCTATGAATTTTGAAGTAGAAACTCCTTATGAGAAATTTGGAACTTCACCCCAAATCACTTTTAATGAAAGCTGAAGGTACAACCAGTCATTATTATTACAGAAAAGATGGAATGTACTTTTTGAGTCGTATTAAAACGTTAAAAATAATGTTTCAGGAACAAAGTAGTAAGACATAGGTTGTGATGGTGGGGAATATAAATTATTGGCCACCTTAAAATAAGAAAAGTTACACAGGGATAAAATAAGGCATTACGTGATTGGTATTGTTCTTCTGTTTTTAGCAAACCTAAATTGGTTGCCTTTCATTTGAAATTTATATTACGAAGATTTTTTTTTTTTTTAGTACAAAGTAAATCAAATATTTATTAGGGATTTAAAACAGTCAAATTTTTAGTTAGTTTACAATTTGTTTTTATTAAGAATTTTTCAAAAACATGTAAGTATCTTTCTATAATCCACTTTAAATAATTTTACTCAATTTTTTATAAATGATAAGGTTGCAGCTGAACCTACCATAGTAATTAGGTGATAAATATTTTCTGCGATTTTACGCGCTATAAGGATGCTAAAAATAACATTTTATGAAAGCAATAATAGATAGTAGTACATGATGATGGGAAGCGTAAAGTACCGACTGTTATACAATAATACAAGTTACGCACCTATCAAATGAGGCGACTCGTGACTGAGATAGGACTTATTTAGTTTATCGGTCCAGATTTGTTTGTCTTTTTAACATTTTACATTATGAAGATAAATTTATGTCAGTTTATTTTTAGTGCCAAGTATTATAAATGTTAATGAAATTATTCACAATTTTATAAGGTTTTTAAATAATGTATCCGAGCAAAACATATGTAAGCTATATCATTTTTGAAATGAAACTTTTTATATAAAATAATGAAGTTTTGTTCATATAAGAACATTTTAATGAAACTGAAAGTGTCGAATAGCCTTTATTGATATAGACAGGTGGATAAAGATTTATAGTGAAAGTTACTTTAAAGGCGGTGTGAGATGTTAAAAATAAAGTTTCGGTAAAGTAGACATAAATCATACGATATGATAATATTGAGTATAAATTATGAGGCAAGATAAAAAGAACAGTTACGCAGAGAATAAAATTTGGTATTATGTGAATATGTGATTCTTTTGACCTAGCTGCACAAATTTATTTGCCTTTCCTTTGATATTTATATTGTGAAGATTATTTATACTATCACCAAGCGATTAAAGAATACTGCCAGGAAAACTCGTCAATATACACTAAATTATTCCTGCTTTTTTTAAACAAATAATTTTCGTACTCTTAGAAAATATATTTATCCGTGAATTCTCCCCAAACGTCCCAAAGAAATTCAGTTCATTTCTAGCACACATGCACTGTAGAAAAAATACCACTAAAATATGGAAATTGTACTGGCAATCGAGACAAAAGTACTATTTCCGTATTTTAACGGAATTTTTTTTATGTAAATACCAGAAAAAAAATCCGTTTTTTCACAATTTTTCTCCGTTTTTTTCATATTTCCGTATTTAAAAATTTCCGTCTCAGAGACAAAATACAGTTTTTTTGTTTTTTTTTTCTAGGAAAAACTTACATATTTATGATTCTGACACTTCGCTTTTCAAGAACACGTTTATATCAAGGTCAGAAAATCACAACTTAATTCAAACAACACTAAATCAACAACACTTACGCAAACGGGATTCGAGCCAGGGAACTGCCCTCTTCCAGATTAGTGCCCTTACCGATTACACCACGGCTTCACAAACTACGTGTTCATATATCGTTACTTATTTCAGATGTCTTTTATAAAACAAAGGCTAACATGTTAAACAAGGAAGGTATTATGATATTGATAATATTTTTCAATTGAGTATACAATTCTGAATATTTTACACATTTTTCCCCTATAATTTTGAACATTTAGCTTTTTAGTTTCAGCCTTATAAAAGATAAATTTTACTCTTAAAATATTACGGGTATGAAAGAATGTATTAAGAGTAATGACTGTTTCTTTTTCGCAATATTTTAAATATTTTATTTTAATATTATTTTTATTTACTTATTCTTTTAAGTTTGCAAGAATACGAACATACATTTTTTTCAAACATGAACTTTTTCAAATTTTCCAAATTATTTGTCTGATGATCTACTGTAAACTCAAATAAATATAATTACTACATGGTATTACAATAAATGTCCACTATTGCTTTTTAAACTTAGATGAACGCCAATTTTATAATAATTTAATTATTATATTTTACATACGTTTTAAATTTTATGTGCGAATCTGATAATATGAATAGATTAAAAAATATTAAAATAAAAATTAGATTTTTTCCTTTTAAAACATCTTAACAGAAACTTAAAAAAAATATTAACAGATTGCTATAAATAAGTCAAATTTTATTTCAAAATCATAATGAAAATTAAACTGTAGCATTTCCTTTTTAACTGTCTCAACTTAAAAAAGATATCAATAGGATTTCAATTTTCTTAAATATCGTAAAAATACGTTAGCTTTTTATATAAAAAAATGAGAAAAAATATTATAGCTAATTGTTTAAAAATACATATTATAGATGACGCCATAATTTTTATCGGTTTTACTTGAAAACTTGTGTAAAACATATTGAATATATTTTCAATATAGAGCCATATTTAGCCAATAATGGAATTTCAATAAAAATAATATCACTGAAAAACAAGTATATACATCAATTAATTATTTTGCTTTCCAAACAAAAGCAACTATTTTAAAACATAATTTGCGGAACTTGTATGGTTTTGAAAGCAATACAGTAGTATTGCGTAAAATTTAGGGAAAACGTACTGGAATTATAAGGATTTATAATCTCAAAATATCAATTACGGAAATTGTACTGTTTTCTTTGAAAAAGGAAACTATTCCGTAAAATGTTACGGAAAAATTTTTGTATATTGACGGATTTTTTTTATTTTTTTATTTTTATTTTTATTTTTATTATATTTTTTACAATGTGCGCTCTATTAATACTAAAATTCAAATTATTTTTTAAAAGAAAAACCAAAAATTTTATACATTAAGATTTCTAATTTAATTGGAAATGGAATGCGAGTTTAAAAATGAATAACCCTCTCAGAAATACTTTCTTCATATCACGGAAATCATCCTGGCAGCACTGGTTCCAGAGTTTTTCTGTTAATTGAAAATTATCCTTTTTTTTTTTTTTTTTTTTTCTTCTTCTTCCTCCGTTAAAAGAGGTAAAATTATACCAGAGTTGTAGAAAGTGGGGTAAATGTTTCTGACCTGGAATAAAACCAGCTGTCTTAGCACTACGAGACGAGTACGTTAACAACTGGACTACAATTGCACAGTAGTGAAATACTTTGTAGGAAGTATGCTTGCGTCAGATGGTTATGGCTTGATTAATTTCTTTAAAAGCTTTTAATTTTGAAGTTACTTTCGGGAAGATTTCGTATTTAAAGAGAATGTGTCTGGGGTTTTAGATTTTAGTATTAGAATATTATAAAAAAAATTAAGTAGACTGATAGATGTATAATATATATATTGTATTTTTATTCGAGGAGATTTTTTTTTCTTTTTCGAGTAGATCGATTTTTTCCCTTTAATATTTAAATTAAATTAGCTTTTAAATGTGTTCATTTAAAAAATATATTTTAAATGCGAATATTTTTATAAGCAACATTATAAATTCAACTTTATTTAACCTTTTTCAATTTATGCAACTTTAAAAAATAAATTACTAGTATTTTGAATTAATGAAAAAAGAAATTGTTAACAATTATTTTATAATATACTTATACTAAAATATCAAAACATCACCCACAATCTCTTTAAATATGAAATCTTCCCGAAATTATCCTTAAAATTAAAAGCTTTTTAAAGAAATTAATCAAGCCATACCAATCTGAAGCAAGCATGATTACTTTATATTGTTTGCTTTCTATGTAACTGTGGTCCAGTGGTTAACGTACTCGTCAAGTAGTGCTAAGATAGCTGGTTCGATTCCAGACTGGAAACTTTTACTTTTACCACACTTTCTTAAATTCACGTATATTTTGCTCCTGTAACGGAGAAAAATAAACGGATATTCGTCACTTAACAGAAAACGCTGGCAGTATAATTTTCATGATATGAAGAAAGTATTCCTCTGAGTGAATAGTAAAATGTTGAAAATTATAGAAATGTTCATTTTATATATGGAAAAAATGGCTTTAAACGGCTATAATTTTTGAAGTGAAAACTCCTTATGCAAAATTTGGAATTTCTCTCCAAATTCGATTAAATGAAATATAAAGGTGCAAACAGTCCTTATTTTTTCCAAAAAAGATAGATAAAGATTTACAGCGAAATGCACTTTTTGAGCCGTATTAAGACGTTAAAAACAATGTTTCATGAAAATAGTCATAAATGATATGTCACGGTAATGGGCAAAATAAATTACAGGCCACGTTAAAGTCAGAAAAGTTACGCAGAGATAAAAAGAGGCATTACTTGAATGATATTGTTCTTCTAGTTTTTAGGAACCCTAAACTGTTTGTCTTTCATTAAAATTTACATTTCAAGAATTTTCTATCTTTACAAATTATATCAAATATTTATTTGTGATTAAACATTGTTCACTTTTTCGTTCGGATCCAGTTTGTTTTTATTATGCATTTTTTTTTTAAAAATATGTGGCTTTTGTCCTATATTCCGCCTCAAATAACTTGATTCAAATTTTGATTGTTTGCCCGACTCAAGTTTAATGAAAGGGAAGGTTGCTAACTGAACCTACCATAGTAACTAGGTACATAAAGATTTACTGCGATTTTACGGGCTATAAGAACGCCAAAAGTAACGTTTTATGAAGGCAATAATAGATAGTAATTCATAATGATAAGGAGCATAAAGTACGACCTATTTAAAAATAATAAAAGTTAAACAACTATCAAATGAGACGTCACATGACTGATATGGGATTCATTTAGTTTAGCGGCCCTAATTTGTTTGTCTTTTTAATGTTTTACATTATGGAGATAATTTTATATCATTTTACTTGTATGAAGCACAGTAGAGCGCCGATTATCGGGACTCCAATTAACCGAACTTCTAATCATTCAAACAGCCTATTTCTCACAAAATAATAATAATAATAAATTAACCGAACTTCCATTTATCCGAACAGCCTATTTCTCTCATTTTTAGGTAGATTTCGTATGAAATACTACCTATTGGGATCGTTCCTATGTTGGAATTTCTGAAAACTTTTTGCAGATCTACACGGATCATGACCCCTAGAACCCAAACCCACCCTCAGTAAAAAACTTTATATCTATCTATCTATCTATCTATCAATCTGTCTGTCTATCTATATATATCACTTTCTTCTGGACACGATAACTCTCGTAATTCTGCACCAATCTCTTCCAAACTGATACATAAAATCAATGGGCATAAAATCTCGGTCAAGTTCGTTAATGGGCAAAATCGGACCAAGGGGATGGAAATAGGGAGGGGTTTTGTGAAAACCGAAAACCCCCCATAACTTCTTAATTTTTGTACATATCAAATCAGTTTAAAGTTTTTATTACTTTTAAAAATAGGGCCAAAAATTTATGTACCACAGAATTTTGATAAAGTTAAAAATGGGCTCAAGGGGCGCAAAAAATAGGGTTTTGGGAGAAAAAAATTCATAACTTCGTCAATTCTCAAGATATCAATTCCAATTAATTTTATTATATATCTCCTTAATATTATCTTCAACTTTTATGCTCACAAGTTTTTGATAGGACCAATTCGTACCGCAAAAAAAAAATTAAAAACGAAAACAAAAAGGGGGTTTGAAGAAGTAAAAAATCCTTAACCCCGTCAATTCAAAAGTTATAAAATCCCCATGAATTTATCATATATCTTCTTAATATAGTCTACAACATCTATATAGACAAGTTATGGATAGGACCAATTCTTAAAGCAAAAACAAATTAAAAATACATAGCGGTTGAAGAAAAAAATCATCAAAGTAAGGGTGTATTCAAATCCAAACTGTTTATTTTCTGACTCATTTTACAATTCATTTTTGCTCTCAAAGGCTTCCAATTGGTACGTTTCCTTACTCAGAAACTATATAATGTGCCGTAATGGTCAATTTCTTGATAGAGGAAGAATATATTTTTAAAAAATGCCGTTAAAGTGGGTATTTTGAACCGAATTTCCCGATGCGGATTGTGTTGGAAAAATCATTGAATTAAGGATGCACTCAAATCCAAACTGCTTATTTTCTGACTCATTTTTAAATTCATTTTTGCTCTCAAACGCATTTAATTGGTAGATTCGCTTATTCAGAAACTATATAATGTACCGCAATGATCGATTTTTTTGATAGAGGCAGAATATATTTCAAAAAATGATGTCAAAGTGGGCATTTTGAACGGAATTTCCCGAAGCAATTGTGATATCACTTTCTTCTGAACACGATAACTTCCGCAATTCTGCACAAATATCTTCCAAACTGATACATAAAATCAAAGGACATAAAATCCGGTTAAGTTCGTTAATGGACAAAAGCGAACAAAGGGGATGGAAATAGGGAGGGGTTTTGAGAAAACCGAAAAAACACCATAACTTCTTAATTTTTGTACATATAAAATCAGTTTAAAGTTTTTATTACTTCTGTAAATAGCGCCAAAAATTCATGCATCACAGATTTTTTTATAAAATTTAAAATAGGCTCAAGGGGCGCAAAAAATAGGGTTTTTGGGAGAAAAAAATTCCTTACTTCGTCAATTCTTAAGATATCAAATCCAATTAATTTTATTATACATTTCCTTAATATTATCTGCAACTTTTATATTCACAAGTTTTTGATAGGACCAATTCGTACCAAAAAAAAAATTAAAAACGAAAACAAAAAAGTGGGATTGAAGAAGAAAAATTTTCATAACTCCGTCAATTCACAAGATATAAAATCTCCATGAATTTATCATATATCTTCTTAATATTGTCTTCAACATTTATATAGACAAGTTTTTGATAGGGAAAATTCTTACAGCAAAAACAAATTAAAAATACATACCGATTAAAGAAAAAAATCATCTTATTAAGGGTGCATTCAAATCCAAACTGTCTATTTTCTTACTCATTTTTAAATTCATTTTTGCTCTCAAACGCATCCAATTTCTATATTCTATTATTCAGAAACTATATAATGTACAGTAATGATCGATTTTTTGATAGAGGCAGAATATATTTCAAAAAATGATGTCAAAATGGGCATTTTGAACAGAATTTCCCGAAGCGATTGTGTTAGAAATGAAAAATATTGCCCTACTGAGAAAATAATTGTTTATTAATCAAGTTTTAATTAATTGAAAGAAAAATAAAAACACAGGTCGCTTATAAATATTTTCAAAAATCAAGTCAGCATGTTTCATTTTTTTTTAAATTAAAAATGAATCTGAAAATGTGCCAGAAAATTTCGAGTTGTTGAGCATGGAAAAATATTTTTTTTTAATATCGCATTAACATGATTCTGATAAAACCAGCTATTTTATAAAAAGGAAATAAAAACTCCTCAAAAGCAGACAGATAAAACTGTTAAAGTGGATTTGTATCTAATAATGATTTAGTTTTTGTTGGTGAAATTAGTATACTTAACTTCAAAATCTACCTCTGCCTGTAGGCCGGGCCGGCAGGGATTTTTTTTTTTTTTTGTAATGATTATGAAATTGGGGATGAGATTTAAGATGAAAAAGAAATTGAAGAAAATGAAAACGAATGCTCTGAAAATGACCCAGATCCATCACATAACGAAGCTTTTGAATGTTTGGAAACAGCTATATGAAATGGCTCGAACGGCAGAAGAACGCTGATCGTATTCAACTAACGTATTTAAGAATAATTCCAGATATGGCAGCATTGTAAGGAACTTCTTCTTTGAAGCAAGCAACAATTGGATGCTTTTTTACTTAAATTATAATCTCTGGAGTTCAGGAAATGATAAAAAGAGAAAAAGATTTTAAATGATAAAAAAGTAAAACAGTTTTTAAACACGCTAGCACTAACTGATGCTGCCAGTGCTGAGCCTGGATAAAGTATGAAGGTTTTAGTATAGTCAAGAACATCCCTTAAATTGTTTGTCCATTTATTTATCGGAACTAAGCTCGGTCCCGACTTGTTCGGATAATCGGCGCTGTACTGTAGTATAAAGGTCAATGAAATTATTTACAGTTCTATAAGGTTTCCATAATGTATCCGAAAACATCAGCTCTAAGCGATATAATTTATGAAATGAAACTTTTTATATAAAATAATGAAGTTTTACCCGTATATGAACATTTTAATGAATTTTAAGATGTCGAACAGATCTTATTAATATAGACAAGTGTATCAAGATTTATGTGAAGACTTTAGAGCTGTCGTAAGACGTTTAAAAATAATGATTCAGGACAGTTGTCATAAATCATACGATATGATAATAGGGAGTATAAATTATGAAGCAAGATAAAAAGAAAAGTTAAGCAAATATAAAATTAGGCATTATGAGTCACATGTGATTCTTTTGGCATAGCTGCTCTACTTTATTTGCCTTTATTTGAAATTTATTTTGTGAGGGTATTTTATATTCTTTAACCAAGCGGTTAAAGTATAATAAAATGTTGAAAATTATAGAAATGATGATTCTATATATGAAAAAGAAACTGCTTTAAATGGCTATGATTTCTGATTTGTAAACTCCATATGTAAAATTTTGCAATTTTGCCATATTCACAATATTTTAATGAATGGTAAAGGTCAAAACAGACCTTTATTTTAGACCATTGCAGAAAATATATAGTGAAAGATACTTTTGAGCTTTTTTAGGTTGTTAGGGTCTATGCATATATAACGTTATCATTTTATGGAGGAGGAGGGTCGGGCACATGATATCTTAAGATATATCTAGGGGGAGGGGTGTTGTTCTTTGATATCGTTATCATTTTTGATCCATTAAAAATTCTCTCTTTTTATTTGTAACTAGTTCTTTACATCAAAATAGTCTGTTATATTTTTGTAGTCTGTTATCTATTTTTATGGAAATACAAAGTTATTATTAAAATCATTGAATGGTTATAAAACTATTTAATTCCAAAATATGGAATACCCCAACGTTTGGCATTCCTATTCTTCTGTCATATGTGTATGCATATATAATCTGCTGTTTGAGAAACCAACTACAAAGTATGTTTGAAATGATATTTGTGTTTACTGGTAAATGAATGAGAAAGAATGATGTCCATCTGTTTTGTTGATGAGAAGTTCTGTCTGCCTCCCCCCCCCCCCCCACGCCGTGTTTAGGCAAGTGCAAGAATACATTATTACTGTTGAATGCATTATGTAAAATAAAACTATTGTTAAATACTTTTAAATAGTAACTATTTAGTTTAAGTGTTGTTTGATATAAAGTTCTCATATACAAAGTGATATTTTATTGATTTATCTCCAATTGAATCAATAAAGTAATAAAAAAAATAAATGTAAAACAATATCTGTATATCACTTCCAAACCACAAAAAAAAAAAAAAAAAAAAAAAAAAAAAAAAAAAAAAAAAAAATCTAAAAATGAAAAGAATTTATAGACATCGATAACGATATCATTACGGGGAGGGGGGGGGGGGTCGAGGGGTGATAACGTATGATATCGTGAGTGAGGAAGGAGTCCAAAAATACCAAAAAGTTGATAACGTTATATATGCATAGACCCTTAAAAATAATATTTAGAAAAATTAATCATAAATCATACCTCACCCCAGCAAGAAAAGTGACATAACTCAAAAAAGCTGCATTTGAGAAAAATTAACTTAAAATGTAAAATAAACTAGTCTAAAATAAAACTGACACAACTGTCCTCAGGTGAATAAATTGCGAGATAAGAGCGTGGCACTTTTCGTGCATGTTGGGCACTTCGTACATAATTTTCAACTACATAACCTCAAAATTGCCATTTTTTGGCTTGTGTCACTTTTCTAGCAGGGGTGTGAAACAGGGAGTATAAATTATGAGTCACGATAAAATAATAAAAGTTACGTAGAGATAAAATCAGGCATTTTGTGAATGTAGGTTTGTTTTGATCTAGCTGCGCTAATGTATTTGCCTTTTCTCTTGAAATTTATATCGTGAGGATTATTTATAATATCGCCAACCGCTTCAAGGTTAAACAAGAAAGACAAAATCATGTGTCAAGCATAGATTATGAAACAATTTCCAACACATTCAGAATAATGCAACAAATCTGCACCGTTTAATAAGTTAAACCGTAATGTCTATATGCATGCCAAAATTTAGTTCACTTAAGAAATACATATACCTCAGTTGAAAATTCCCCTTCTGCAACTTCCTCTAATTAGGAGAATGGTACCTGAATACTGTTGTGCAGCCCTGTATATGAGTTTATAGAATTTATGTATAACGAGTAACATACAAAAAAAAATAGTTAAATTGAAAAGTGCATACCGAATTTTAAAACTCACAACAAGCAATTATTACTCAAAGGCAGTACTGTAATCGATGTCTTTTGCGTGTCGCTGTAAATGAATAAAAAATGCTATGAATGCTATGCTGTTCTAACGTAATTGTAGTGAAATTCAGGGATTTATATCAGTTTCAATACATTTGAAATAGCATAATCTCATTAAGTACTCTGCAAATGATTTTTCCTCCTATACCATAATCTAATAGAATTCTTTTGAGTGATCCAGTAAATAAACTATTAATCCTACATACTTCATACGCAATACCAAGCAAGCTTTGGTGACCCTAAATAACCTTTATCAATTGTATGAAAATCGGAGTATATTTACGTGAGTTAGGGCATGTCTAGGCGGCCTGACAAACCGAATGCATAAACGCTTTCAACTTTGTTGGAAAGTGTTAATAAAAAAGTGTTGAAAATTATAGAAATGTTCATTTTATATAAAAAAAAATGGCTTTGGACGCTATGTATTTTTAAAATGAAAACTCCTTATACGACATATAAAATATTAAAATTTTACCTTTATCAGAAAATTTTAATGAAAGCTAAAGTTAAAACCAAACCCTATCATTATACCAATGATAAAGATTTATAGAGAAAGATACTTTTGAGCTGTATTAAGTTGTTAAAAATAATGCTTCGGAAAAGCAGTCATAAATCACAAGGCATGATGATGGAGATTATAAATTATGTCTCACGATGAAATAAGATAAGTTACGCAGTCATAAAATCAGGCGTCACCTGACTGAGATCGTTTAAATTGGGGTCTCTAATTTGTTTCTGTTTTGTTTCTCAAATTTCGTAGTGTGATGATTTTAATCTTTAGTAATGAAAGATTAAGAGATTAGTGATTAAAACATATACATCCTTTCTTTTACATACTTATTTCAATATATTTTTTTTATAATAAATATTTTCAAAAGCACGCAGTAATTGTTCAAAATTCTACCTAAAAATGAAATTGAACATTTGCCAGTCTGTCTCATTCATTTTATTAAAACTTTCCAAAATAGTTGAAAAGTATTTATGAATTCGGTTTGTCTGCCCGCCCGTCTGCCCACGCTCTAACCGCGTACATATACGCGGTTTTTTATGCAATTGATATAAGTCAATGGTGTTTACAATCTCATGTTTGGTACTGTACATTAATTATGTAGAATAAATAGTTCATTTGTAGAGGCGCTCAAAAGAATTCCGTTACATTATGGTCAATCGGCAGAAAATCATTTGCAGTGTATTTTAACTACATTACGCTAATTCACATGCATTGAAATTGATATAAATCATTAAATTTCACTACAACATGATTACTACAGAACAGGGCATTGTTAGTATTTATCATTCCTTTGCAGGGACGCCAAAATAAATCGGTCATACAGCCTTTGGGCAATAATTACTAGAAGTGCGTTTTGAATTACGGTGTGCATAAATTTAACTATTCTTTTGGATGTTACTCTTTGTGTATAAATTCAATACCTCGTTTTCAGGGCTTTGCAAAAATTAAATAAATTAATTAATTAAATTAAAAAAATCAAAGACCCCGACTGCGTAAAAAGCGAACTAATTAATTATTTCCCATCAATGTGAAACTATTTTTTATATTACTTACCTATTTTTTTATTTACTCGCATTAAATTGACTTTTAAGTTGTGTTTAATTATTAGTTCCTATCTATAAACACTGTTTTCATGAGGCCTATAGATGTCTTTGAAGGTTAAAGTTGCAGTAAAGCTAGAGATCCTTCCTACACAACTTCCAGGTTGTGTAAAATTTAAACGGAGCTTCTGACTGTAAAATAGCCCATGAAACATCGTCTTCATTTTGAAAGACCTGTGCAATGATATGTTGCGTAATCCCCCCCCCCCTTTCTACCGCCATTTTATATTTCACGGCCGCAATTTTGAATTTATAAAACAAAACTTAGCCTATAACTATTGGACAGTTAAGGCGAATCGATAGAGACATCCTTCATTAAAATCCATCCAGCCGTTGGGATGCGTCGAGGGTATAAAGAAATCCACATACCGAGATACGCGTGAAACACATAACCCTTCTTGGCAGTCGGGTAATAAGTAAATAAAAAATCACGCACCCTTCTCATTATTAGCGGAAATTGCTGAAGGGAAAATTTTAACTATTGTATGTATTTCCTAACTGAACTAAAATTTTGCATGGATGTAGTTTATAGATACAAATCTAATTATCATATACAGGGCTGCTCAAAGAATTCTGGTAATTTTTAGACTGCAGATTGGAATAGCTGAAACTGGATTTGCGAACGTGTTATGCGTTTCCAAATAGTTAAATTAGACACCATATTTCAACTTACTAAACAATGAAGTGTTGTTACATTATTCTGAATGTGTTGGAAAGTGTTTCATAATTGTCGTTTAAACATGAGAGTACAAAAGGACCTTATCGTCAAAACAGGTATATAATAGTGTGAAATATATTTTTGAGCTGCATTAAGATGTGAAAAATGATATTTTATCAACGCAATAATAAGTCATAAGTAGGATATGGTGATAAGGAATATAAATTACGAGCTATGATTGTTTTAGAAATATTACGCAAAAATAAAATTAAACATAACACGATTGAGTTGCGATTCGTCTAAATATTGTGACCGAATTTTTTTCTCCATTTTTTTATTTACGTTTTGAAGATAAATCCATGTAATTTTATTTTTAGTGACATTGATGAAAGGTTAATCAAATGGTTCATATTTTTAGAAATATTCACTATATACTCGAAATCAATGGCTAAAAACGATATGAATTTAAGTAAAAACATCTTATGTAAAATTTTAAACATATTTCCATATTTAAAAATTTTATTGAAAATTAAAGTGGAAAACAGACACATTCTTTTACAGACAGGCGGAAAAAGATTTGTAGTAAAAGATGTTTTTCAGCTTTTAAGGCTCCAAAGGATCTATTTTCTGGCACATTTCTGATTTCATTTTTGATCAGAAAGGCAATAAATTGGCAGAAGTTTATATTCAGATGTTAGGCAATCGAATGACTATTGCGATTTTTTTTTTTTTTTTTTGAAAAGGCATAAGATCTTTCAGAAAATACCGCCAAAATGGCATCTTGAACCGAATTTTCGAGACAGCAACGCGAGTCGGGGGTAACCTTGTCGGCAAGTGAAAGTAATCGCTCATAACTCGATAAATACTTTATTTATTAAAAATGGAAAACGCTATTACATTCCAAATCGCTTCATTAATAAGGAATGCTAATATTATACATTTATGTTTAAAAATAAGTCAAAAAATCTGTCAGAAAATTTCGCGATGTTTAGAAGGAAATTCGAAAGATGTTAAAGAAATGTTTCGTGAAAGTTATCATAAATCAGAGGATATGATAACGGGAAGTATAAATTATTACCCTTGAGTTAAAAAAAGTAAAGTTTATGCAGACATAAAATTAAGCTTTACCTGACGTGACTCTTTTGGTCCAAGAGGCATAATTTATATACCGTTCTTTTGAAATTTACATCATGGGGATTATTTTATGTCAGCACCAAGTGGATAAAAGTTACTGAAGTGGTTAACAATTTTGAAATATTAATTATATATCTGGCGAAAGAGACTTTGGTAGCTCCTTATGCATAACATTAAACTTTTTAGAAGCGCTCCTAATTATATAAGTAAGTTGTACCTATATTCGTCGTCTGGTCCATTCGTCTGTCTGTCTGTCCTCAAATAACAGCGAAAAAACTACCCAACCGAGTGGTTTGCAATTTAATATATGCAATCGTTTCAGAATTTTGTCATTTAAAAGTTTGTGAAAATCGAATCAAAACATAAAAATATATTAACAAAGAATTTTCTTTATTCTATTAAATCCTATCATATGTAATTAATTCAGTGATATCCCATGACAAGTAATGATTCTAAGTTGTCATGGTGATTACATAATATTATTTCCTTATTACTGAATTTTATATATATAATCGTAATAAATTTTTTATTCATGCAATTTTGGCATAAGAGTGCAACAGCTATTGTACAAAGATCTGAATACTTAAAAAACTACTTATAGTACGACCGAACATCATTTGCCGCGTTTGACGTACAATTTCCGGCTTTTTTCATAGCTGAGTCTTTTAATGAATTTAGATTAAAAACTTTCCTTATTATGATAGATGAAATTGTAGATTCTGATTTATAATAACATATACTTTTGATTAGTATTTAATCGTGAATATTCTTTTCGGAAAAATTGGTCATAAATCCAGGGACATGATAATTGGTAGTATACGTTTTGTTTAAGGCGAAGTAAAACAATAAGACAGATATAAAATCAGGCATTACGTGACCGATGTTATAATTGTGGCTTTGGGATGTTAATTTATTTGTCTTTCCTTTGAAATTTACACAGTAAACTAGATTACAATTGCAATTTATATCATGGCCTAAGTGGATAAAGATTTATGACATTATTGCCAATCTTAGAAATTTTAATTGTGCAGGGTGATTCGAAAATAAAAGCTGTTTGAAGATACTTTGACTTTAAAACTAAACAATTCATTAACTATATGAAATATAAATATAATTTAAATAACATGTTTATACGTTAGCTTGTAAAATTTATATACGTTAATAAAAAAAAAAAAAAAAGTTAATTTGTGTAAATAGGTGGTACTGCACTATCTCGAAATGTACGAATGCTCAAATTAATTTCACAACTTAAAAATTAATATATATATATATATATATATATAGATAATAAATTTGAAATCACAAATATATGAAGAAATATATATATATATATATGCAGTTTAACAGCTTATTTTGAGTGTTCTTACACTTTGAAACATCAACCACCTGCTGAAGAAATTGTGAACTCTGAAATTAATTTAACGGTACTTTAATATCAAAGTTAGTTTAAACAAATATTAATGAGTTACCTGTTTTCACCTTTTTCCTCTTTATATCTATTATAGTTCTGAATTTTGGAATTTTAAATTAATAAAGTTATTTTTGAAAGATCACGTAACTGGCATAAATAAAAAGAAAGTCAGCAGTATAAAAAAAGAATCATGTAGCATAATACGATCTCAATTTATTTACTTAGTCAAAAGTACAAGGAATCGCATTTAAATCAAATCTTGCATATTTATTCATAACTTTAATGTCAATGAAGATATAATAACACATTTTTCAACGATATTAACTATATTTGAAAAAAAAAAAATATGTAAATAAAATCTGCCATGAAACGAGTTTATTCATAGTCTTGTTTATTAATTTATTTTTATACAGGGTGACATTGATCTCATGAGACAAACTGGAAGGGAAGGTAAAGTAAACTTTAAAAATTAGAAGAATTAATTTTGGTATAGCAATGTGATATCGGAAATTAAAAGTGTTGGCGAAAAACAAGAAATTCGGAGGAATTAATTAACAAGCGTTTTATTGACATAACAGTGGCAATAATTACTCAAATGTGACTTTAACAACATTGGTACAAGTCTGGCAGTGTCTAGCAATTGATTGATGCACCTTTTCGAAGATTCCAGTTATCTCATCTACGAGGCACGAAGGGACACAAGACACCCAGCCATGACGCCAACCGTAAGGTTTATGGACGAAAAGTCCCGGTGGGAAAACCCTATCCACAATCCAGCACCACCACATGCCCGGGAACGAGCCCAGAACAGCGACATTTACCAAACCAATAAATCACAGAACATTCCCATTAGGAATAAAAACAAAACGGCTAAAAAAGGGGCCATACACAAAAAACAAAACATAATTACATGAACTGACGGTATAGTCAGGCACCAATTGACTATTGTGGGGACCTCATTGCAAGGCTTTCCGTCGCTGCTGCAAATGTTCGTTACTCTTAAAAACTCCTGGTTTCTTCCTTACGCTACGCCAATCACTTGTTAGACGCTGTATCGATGTTGTTTGTGGCACATTTGAAAACTTATACTGTAATTGTTATGTCAAAAAAACTCTCGTTTTCATTTTCTCCTCTTTGCTGTTTTTTCGGAAATTTTTCTCATCTCCTACCCCACATTGCTATACTATAATTGTTTTACCATGTGTACTTTACCTTGTCTTCTAATTTGCACATGAATTCAGGGGAATCTCATATATAGAGGAGAAGGTCCAAATACCGGCTACCACTTTTGTTTTCAATCTAGATCATAAAATTTTCAAAATTAGTAAAAGAAAAATTGATAGCAGGGTACTTTGGCATGTTTTACACCTGTTTAGAGAAAAAAAAAACAGTTTAAAAAGCGTTTTCTGTTTATAAAAAGCAGAATTCCGAAAGTCTTCAAATTTTGAGTTTTGAATAATAGGGTCTAAATACCGGCTACCTAAGCTTTTAATCCAAAAGATCACACAAATAGAGCTAATGACAATTATTAAGCAATTAGAATATTATTTTAATAAATTGTATCGATTAAAACATTTATCATGCACAGAAAAAATACGTCATTATTAATAAACAAGCATTTTTGTCAAATTTAACAATTTCTTAACCACTATATCTCACAGTCTTCTTTCCATTATGTTTGTAATTTTATTTTTTAACGTGTAAAAAAAAAAACCTACCTGATTGAATTGAGAATTATTTTATCTGAAAAAAATCACAAACATAATATCACTCTCTGCGTCGGTGTAGTCGCTATAGGACCACATATCGAATTCTTAACATTGAACCCAGAATCCCCTCCCCCACTCTTGTCCGCAGAGAAAGCCCATGAAGAAGACACAAATTGCATCATCTTCCTCTGTTGGATATCTTCCCTTTTCACTTTTTTAAAATCCAATTTCTGCACCTTTCACCTGTTTTCCTCCGTCATTTTTCTTCTTTATCTTCAAGTTTGTTGCAGGCAATTTTGGAGTGTCCAACAGCCCTTTTTTGTGAAGTGATCCGGTAACCAGTATCACTCCTGAAGAATTACGGCCATGCTTGCTTTTTTCATATTGCGAAATGTGACTGGAATTATTTCTGAACCATTTAAATTAATTTATTAATTATGGAACTCTTTAAATTATTTTTGTTCCTCCCCTTCGAGCAGAGCAACCGAGAGAGGTCCAAATGCCGGCTAGCCGGTATTTAGACCACTCTAGGTAGCCGGTATTCGGACCACTGCTATGTTTAAGTTAAAACCGGTATTACTCATTTATATAATAAAATACCAATAACGTGTGTGCGGCAATTGAGAGCTAAATATGTCTAAAAAATAACTCAATCATCAAATAAAGTCCGTATATGATCAATATATTTTTTTTTTTAAATGCGAAACACATATCTGAAAAACGTTTGTTGTTCCAGATTACGTTGTTTCGACACTTTTGCATGTGCTGTTTGTAAAGGAGACAGACTTCAGCGACGTACTTCTCGTAACTTTCTTTTCTCAAATAAAGTTACAAATTCTGCCTATCGCCTCTAGGCTGCGCTGCGCTTAATTCTCAGAACACCTAGTAGCCGCTATTTGGACCCTAGCCGGCATTTGAACCTTCTCCTCTATAAATTATTTTTTTCATTTATTTTAGAATTTGTTTAGTTAAATTCAATAAAAGTGCATTTCTCGCCAGTTAGTTTCTTCTAATAGAATAGTTTATTAGTATTCTTATAATATGCTTATCTGTCTTATTCACTGCATACTTACAGCACAAAAAAATTCATCAATAAGTAAATATTTATCAATGGATACACCAGTAAAATTATGAAAGAAAAAGTTTTTAAAAAATTATGTTTAGCTAGCTATTTTCGCATAAAATAAGGAAAATAGCTGAGACCTAAGGATAGGGTGTAAAAATAATTAATTTTGAAAAATTGAATAAAAAAACATACATTAATCACCGGACGCATTCGAAAAGTAATGGAGGAGATCATTAAAAATTTTTTATTTGTATTTTATAATTTTTTAAATTGATTTTCCTTTGGCATACACGGTTTCGAAAGTGAATGTATTTTTATAAAAAAGTGCAACCGAAATCAAAAGTATGCTAGCGTACAACGTTAGACATTGACCTCAGATATCCTATGAATGTAGAAAATCTTTTAAAAATATTATGCAATCAGAAAATTTGCAAAGTACGCTTCTATAAATTTAATATTAGTCTGTGAGTGTCACCGCATGCCTAAAGCACTTAAGTGCACGACAATATCCAGTCTACACATAGTAACATTGCTGATAGTTCCACATATGCCTGTAAATTCTAACAAAATATATTTTATTCCATAGAAAAACTTGCACTACATTATTTTTTTTCACACTTAAGAAAAACGAAGTGGATCGCGTCGAAATTCGACTAAAGGAAATGTTTATAAAAGAAATCTCTTAGATTGAAGTTATAGAAAACATAAAATAATTATTACAATGAAAACATTACACTGACTAGTCTAAATATTAAACCAAATATTATTTATAACCAAAGTTAACAAAATACTCTTTTGATTAACTTTTCAATTTAGGGAAAAATTAAGCTTTGTTCTTATAGGTAACCCGTAATTTGTAATTAAGATAAGTATTGATTTGTAGATTATGACTAAATTAGTAATTATAAAAAATTAGGATGAACTAATTGAGGCGACTATCTATAGATATGTATATATAGTAGATTATTTATTTATAAATGAAACCGCCTTACTAATTATTACCTGGAAACAGATGCTGCATTATTTGTATTGTTTTAAGTGCAAACTGGTAAATCTTCCGTAACCAGGCTGCACGCAATACACTATATATTTTTTTTTTTTCAAAATTATGCTTGAAAAACGTTTTAAAATCCCGAAAGTATTAGCAAATTGCGATATAGTTTTCAAACAAATTGTATTTGTAAATATGTTTTTATCCTATTCGACAGTATAAAAACTGAGCTTGTGCTACATCCAGAATTAACAACAACAACAACAACAAAAATGCAGTAAAAGGCATTTTATTGGTCAATTTGTTGCGACCTTCAAAATGACGCCAGTTCTATCCACGGAAATAGTTTTATTTTGCAATATAGATAGATGTGGCTTACATAATCTAATTTTTTAACCGCCTTAATTCTGAAAGAAGTAATACTTCTACTTAAAATACTTTTACGAAAATCTCAGTCATTTATAAAACGTTAAAAAAAGGATGTTTAAGACGTAGCTTTATTAACTATAACTTTTAACACTAATTCCATGGTCTAAACATAAAAACTAATCTTTTTAATGTTAAACGTTTAAAAATCACGTGTCAAATAGCTATACTAAAAAAATCCACTAAACTTTCTGGTTTAGTAACAGAAGAATGTTAAAATTTACGAAAACATATCCAAGATTCATTTTAAAAGAGAAATTTTGATACTTAAATTTAAGAAAAGAAAAAAGAAAAGAAAATATAATATAAATATCTTTTCACAATCTCGCATTTTTTTTTTCTCACTTCTTAGGTTACTTTTCTGTTTTTTAATTTTGTTCCATAATTATTTACATACATGGTAAATGTAATCAAATACTCATTAGTTTTGTCAGTTAATTAATAGAATCTCTTCATGTTCAACATATGATTGTGGATTAATCATTAAAATAATGAAATATATTATAGTTTTGATAAAACCACAATTCTCAATCGTGATGATGACTCATTTATGAATTACTCCTTGGATTCATAGTTTTGAAAATTTCATGTTATCTAGTATTTCCACATAACTATTGATATCTTCTGTAATTTATGTCGCTTTCATATATCATGTCCTATTTGTGAAATGTCGTATATGGATGTTTACTAATTAGTTAAATTGGTATAATCTAACATAGAATCATAACTTTAATTATGCACCTCAGTCATATAATTGAGATAATATTCATTTGAAAAGTATGATATTGTGCTATAAGCAATATTATCAAGCTTGACAATTTTTACCTGTAATTTTATAAAATTTAGAAAGCTATTGATAATTAATCAATAATAGATGATCATAAAAATATCTTTCTTGTATAATTTTAATTAATTTTTTAATTAAATGGCAGCAGTGAAATTACGTTTGCAATTATTGAATATTTAATACGTGATTTATAACGTTAGCAATGTGATAAATCACGTATTAAATATATTTATTGTTTTCGAACGTTTCCTACTGTAAATTCTGAAAAAAAAAGTTATTCAATTATTTTTTATGAACTCAAAAGTATTATATTTTGTATGTGCTGTAAAGTTATAGGTGTCTTGTCAGAATTGTTTTTAATTCCCCGAAGAACTGTACGCGAACTGAAAACAAGACTGGAAATTTAGATTCATTCTAACGAGTTTTATTAATTAATCAATAGAATATCAATCTACTTATCATAGACTTATTCGTTAATTTTATGAAGCACATGATAATTTCAATATAGCCAGCATACGGAAGCGTGATAATACATCATAATGAAATTATGATCATGGAGCTCCATGATTCCATATAACTTCCTAAAATTTGCAAAGAGATGCTGTACAGAAAAATGAAGCAATAGTATTAAATAATTCACGTTCACAAATATCCGTTTTTAATGTTACAGCTAATTTCATTATGCTTGAGATCATGTGATTTCTGTTTACTTGTTTTAAGTAAAAATATTTTTTGAGAAATTATTTGTGTCATATTTATTATTGAGAATGTTGTCGTCGGAACAATGGAACATATGTCTAATATCAATAAATAAAGGCAATGTTTTACCTTGCTAAAAGTATTTTATCACTTTAAGTAAATATTAATTTAGTTTGATGTATTCAAGTGATTTTCATATAGTTTTATGAAATTACTACTTTTTTTGGTAGATATCGAAATGTAATGTTATCTAGTGTGTTCATTTTGATGTAGATACCTTTTATAATACGAATTGAATATTTCCAATTTAGATAAAATGCTCAGGCCGGGAATCGAACCCAGATCCTTGTCTTACATGGCCAATGCACTACCATTTAAGCTAAGTGCACCGACAACCAGTGCGCGTATTTCGCTCAGAAAACCTTATTGATAATAGTTAAACAATAGTTTATCTACGTATCCATCGTTTATATGGAGTTCCTTTATCTGCGGGTTATTCTGTTTCTACATGACAGACCAGAAGTTATTACCAATAAGGTTTTTTGAGCGAAATATGTTCATCGGTTGTCGGCCCAGTTAGCTTAAATGGTAGAGCATTGGCCTTGTAAGCCAAGGATATGGGTTCGATTCCCGGCCTAAGCATTTTTTCGCTCAGTTGGAAATTCGTATGATAACTTTACCAATCAGTTTGATTGTGTTAAAATAATACCTTTTATAATGTCAGGCTTATGCATACGAAAAATATCATTTTATTTAGTATATTCATTTCAATGCAGAGAGTTTCTATAATCCAAGATGTCATTTTCACATCACTTCTTCTTTGTGAAATGACGCACATAGGTGTTCACTAATTAGCTAAATTATTGTGATGTGGCAGAATATCGTACCTTCAATTATACTGCCCAGTCGAGTAAATGCATAATAAATACTTTATAAGAATTAGAGTTCACCCAAATAAGCAACATTAACAACATTGGAATAAATAAAATGAAATTATAAGGCAAAATGCAATATTCCGCATTGATCCAATCAATAATTACGTGAACTTAAAAAAAGTTCAGCATTAACTTAAAAGTTCTCAATAAATAATAATAATACAGATGTTGCATGTTTTAAAATATACATTTTATTTAAATTCCCGAAAACTTTCGGTGTGAAATTCCACAGCCATCGTCAGGGAATATTTTCATTAATTGTAGTTCCATTCATTGAAATACTTTTCTTTGTTAATAAGAGTGTCTGTAATTCTTACGGTAGCTGGAAATAGAAGTAGCATTGCTTCGTATTAAACTTTTGTAGAGGAAAGTATTTAACAGCCGTTCCATTCATTTTTAATATGTTACATTGTTCATATTCATCACTTAATTTTAAATGCCTATCTGGAAAATAATAGATGTAGTAGTACTTCGGTTTAACCCGGTCACAAGTTTTATTAATTAATCAATAGAATACCTTTCTGTTTATCATATGTTTATTTACTAATTTTATGAAAGATATGATAGTTTTAATAGTCAGCATACTGAAATGTGATAATGAATCATAATGTATGTAATTATTACATCTATTTGCAATTTTCGAAATGTGATGTTAGCTGGCATGTTCATTTTGCTATAGATATCTTCTGAATTTTATAATGGAAAGCTTATGCTTACGGAAAATCTCATTTCATGTAGTATATTCATTTCAATGCAAATGATTACTATAATTCATGATATCGATTTCATATCACGTCTTATTTGTGAAATGAAGCGCATAGGTGTTCACTAATTAGCTAAATTAGTATGATGTGGCAGAATAATAATACCACCAATTATACGGCCCAGTCGAGTAAATGCGATAATAAATATTTTATAAGAATGAGAGTTTACTCCCAATAAACAATATTGACAACTGTAGAATATTTTATTGACAACTTTATAACATTTTTAGAAAATGAGTAGACCTTTTATTTATTTTATTTTTTTCTAATACAGTCGAACCTCGTTAACTCGACACTCTAATAACCAGAAAAAAGTGTCGTCATAAGCGGAGTGTCAGGGTAACCGGTGTTGGAGAAAATATGCTCATAAAAATTTGTATTTTTTATTAATTTAAGACAATTTTAAATTCATAACTGTTCTTACAGTTTTAAACAATAAAACATTATTATTAACAAAATAAACAAAAACAAAATTGAAAAGTATGAAAATCAGATTTATGACGACTTGGTTTTTTTTATTGTTATATGAAATATGGATGAATTAAGGTTTACTTGTCCCTAGATGTGCTTCTTACAATTGTTTTTCCAATATTATACAAGGAATTGTAATCAATATTTGTTGTTTCGGAAATGGATGTTAGATAATTTCTGATCGTTTCAATGCAATGTAAGGTTTCGGTTTTAGTCGGATGAAAAACGCCATGTAACCACAGGAAAGCGCCGCCTGACCAGAACAAAAGGACCGCGAGTAGACTGATACATCTATCTGGAGCTTAAGTATGTCATTCATAGTGTGTGGGCTTATTTATTCAGATAAAGTATTAAAGTGAAAATTCTCATTTATCTCAATGAGTATTTTAGACACTTTTGTAAAAGGTTTGACTAAGGCATTTCTTACCGCTTAATTTCGATGCTTATAAGATGAATTATGAAAAATGGACAATTTTTATTTGGATCGACCGTTTGGATATCAGGAGTTAAAAATTATTCAACGACGTAAAATCCGGAGTTTATTTACATTAAAATCATATATAGAAAATCGGGACTTTGAAAAACTGACATGATAAGCGGAGTGACGTGGGTGTCGGGATAACGAGGTTAGACTGTATTATTTATATTTTGTAGTTAGACACGACGTTGTTAAATTTAAAGAAATCGTGAAGAGTTTTATCATTTAAATTAATAAAGTATATTTTTGGTTATATATTTATAAGTTAATTTTATAAAAAGCATCACACATTGATAAACTTATTATCCAAATTGTGAGAATGAACCATTTATGTAATTATTTATTCAATTCGTTGGTTTTGAAATCTCATGTTATCTAGTTTGTTAAATCCTCTATGCATATCTACTCTATTTGATAATGTCACTTCCATTTATCATGCGTTATTTGTCAAATGGCACAAAATTTACTCTTCACTAGTTAGCTAAATTGGTATGATCTGTAAGAGAAACAGAACTTTAATTATATGTCTCAGTAATATAAATTGAGATAACAAGTATTTATAAGCATTAAAGTATGACCTCCAAAACAATATTAAAAGCTTAAAATATTCTTCAATAGCTTTATATATATATATTTTTTTTTGAAAGTGAGTCGACGTTTTACTTTTCTCAATTTTTTAGAACATTGTGAAATTTTAAACATTCTTTCCTTTATTGTATAAAAAACCGCATTGATTATGTAACATTAATTCCTGTGTTTTCTTAGTTAATCAATGAAATATATTTCTGATTTACTGTATTTATATGTTGACCCTTTATCTACTGAATTATGAATTCGTGAAAATTTTATCTTCTAAATCATTTTTCGTGAATAATTTAAACTACATTAGAAGTTTTACATAATCATTTAATAAATTTTACAAGGATTGTAGAAGGAATGAAGGATTTAAAAGGATTAATCAAATTTGAATTTGCAGGGGTTTTGTGCACGATTTATAAACCCACTCAAATCTTTTATTTTAAATATTTTTCACAGTATTTTCTAGAATTAGGGAATGTACAAATATAATGTTCTTACAATAGAAATATAGAAATATTTCCGAATTGAAAAATCCCCCCCCCCATTATTTTAATGGTACTTATAAGTACCGACAGTAGATAATGGTTTAATATTATAAAAGGTATCGCATTTTTATTAAATATATCAAAAATTACCAATCGTGGTAAAGGTTCATTTATGTGATTGCTACTCGATTCAGGCTTATAGAAAATCTCATTTTTATCTACTGTATTCATTTCAATGCAGATGTATTCTATAATTTATGATGCCATTTTCATATCACGTCTTATTTGTTAAGTGGTGAACATAGATGTTCATTAATTACATAAATTGGTATGATGTGGTAGAAATTCAGAACTTTAATTATACACCTCAGTCACCTAAATAAAATAATAAATATTTGATAAGTATGAAAATGTGTCCCAATAAGCAATATTCAAAATCTTGTCAGTTATATATTAGCCATTTTATCAGTAGATTTATATTATCTTTAGTAAATAAGTTGATCTTTACCTTTTTCCATTTTTTTTTAAATATTATGAATCTGGTAAAATTTTAACAGTAGCTTTATATTATTTTTAGTAAATAAGTTGATTTTTAATTTTTCTGAAATTTTTTTCAAGTATTATGAATGTGAATTGAACCCATATCCTCGGCTTATCGGGCAAACGCTCTAGCGTCTAAGCTATATGGGTTGACACTTGGCGAACACATTTCGCTCAGATGCTAAGAATTCGCAGAAATTATTAGCTAAGAAGTTTCATTGCTTGCAAACACATTATTTTTCCTTATTTATATCTGTGACGCTTTTAATTGCTAAACTAATAATTATTTCTTAATTCTCTTAATTTTTTTCAAACATTTTTAGGATACTTACAAATAAATAGAACTTTCTTCCTTTAAGAGCCTTCTTCCTTTTCTTCTTTCTTCCTTTAAGATCCTTTAAATAGAACTTTCATTCTTTTGTACTTGAGGCACCTCGAAAGAAAGATCTGTTCATGTGTTTTTAACAAATAATATGTTTCTTTTAAAGTAAATCATACACATTTTTACAGAAAACAAAATGATTTCTTTTTAATTAGAGACGTATATCTCTTTAGTCTGATAGAAAACCTTTTAATCCACGAGATTTGATATTTTTCTAAATTTTATTCGTAATATGCAACAGGAACACATGTTCAATATTTTCAGCGAACTGCATGTTGCCAGTCCGGATATAACAAAACACAAAAACCCAGCATGGGTTCTTGTAATCCTTCTTGTAACTAGCGTTATGAAGGAAGTACTGTGAAATCACTCATTATGAAATATCACAGAGTGAAAGGAACAACTGCTGTGCTTAGCGAGCGAGAAAATCTAACATCTTAAAATATATATAAGCTGAATGAAAGCGACTACAAAGAATTATACGCATGATTGCTTTCTTCTATCTTTTCAAGAAGAAAGTAATGATTTCGTGAAAAAAATTCGACTTCCGTTTTTCGACGGATTTATACATTATAAGGGGATCCTTGACACATTTTAAAATAATTTTTATTTATTGAGTTAAAATTTTGAATTTTTTTCTGGTGGTTAACCATATCATTTGTAAACAAAATCACATGATAAAACTTATAATTTTTTTTTTATTTAAAATTTAAAATTTATTAAAAGTTTCGGGTAATTTAAAATCGTCATAACTCGAAATATTATTTGAAGAATTTCAATTTTTTTCTTATTTAAATGAGCAGAAATAGATAAGTTTTAATTTTGATTCAGCATTTTTAGAAATATTAATTTAAAAAAAAAAAATATTTAAAAAAAGATGTAAAAAAATCATATTTTCAAAAGTAAATGTTTCTTTCAAATTTGCTGAATCAAAATTAAAGTAAAACAATTGAAAAAGACATGTTTTAAGTTTGAACCATTTACCTTTAACGGTTCTTGACTTATAGCAATTTAAATACCGGAAATGGCGAAAAAATCCATCATGAGGAAAAACGCATTTTCACAAGAAGACGTTTCCATGACAACCATTGCTTGAAAGCTAGATTTTGAAAACAAATAAAAAAAAAATAATATTTACTGTTTTAATTAAGATAGAAACATGATTATAACATATTAGATGCAAATTTCCTACTGGGCGAAAAATGTCCGGACCAGGATTCGAACCAGTGACCTCCTGGCTGAAGCCGCCAGTGCTCTGCCATCTGAGCTATCTCGGTCGAATCTGGTGGAACTTTTTCACCCAGCTAAAGTTACATCTAATATGATTTATTTACCAATTGGGATAATTGTGTTAAAATTAATCTAGCATGATTATAATGTCATTTTAAGCAGAAAGAAACGAGAAATTTTTAATCCAATAAACGTTTTTTAGAAAATTTGAAGATTTTTGTGCCCCGGACCCACTTGAATGTCCTAAATAAGATTTGACTGTTGTTAGAAAATGTCTGTCTGTGTGAAAGCAAATAGTGTGGACGTTATAGCTCAAGAACTAATGCACGGAATTTAACAAAACTTTAGATTCAGTTACACCTTGATATAAATTGGTGATGATTGTTTTTTGGTGCAAGTCGCTAAATATATGTGGTGCTGTTATAGTGCGTTTTTCAAGATTTCGGCAAATAGCTCTACTTCAAGAACGCACGGATTTTCCGCAAACTTTAGATTTACTTAGACCTTGACATAAAATGCTTTCGAATAGGTTTTGGTGTAATCACTCAACAGGTAGCTCTGCTAAACAGCATTTTTCAAGATTTACACCATTTTAGCGATAGTCATATGTTATATCTCAAGAACTAATACACGGAATTTCATCAAACTTAATATTCTGTTGTACATTGAAATAAGTTGGTACTGATTAGGTGTTCGAATAAATCCTATAACAGGTGGTGGTCTTATGCTGCATTTTTTACTATTTTTGCAATAACTGTATCTCAAAAACTAATGCACGGAATTTAATTACGCTTCTTATCCTCTTATGCTTTCACATAAATAGAACCTCATTAAGCTGGGGTGTATACAACGCTATACGTGTCGCTTTTTTGCTCATTGGGTTGGAAATTTTGATTGCAGTCATCTAAGATGCTGGGTACTGAAATTCAATGATCTGTTTGAAAGATGCAATGCTTATCTCTCCTTTTTAACTGCACACAATTTCATGAAACTATACTTTTAGACTCCTCATGATGGGCATAGATTATCATTTAAATTTGATACTGTGCTAGCTAATTTAAAGTACAATACAAAGTCTAAAGTTTGGACACCCAAAGTTCGGAATTCTCCAAAGGTGCAGTATTCAAGAAAGAAGTGAAGAAACAAAATTGTTGAAACAAGAAAAAATGGTATAGAGCAAAGAAGCATTATTACTGAATCTAAACTCTCATGTCTATGTACAGAATAAAAGAAAAACTTCTTAATGATATACCTAAGTTAATAAATGTGACCACATTAACTGAAAGGTCCAATAGTTCAGAAAGTTACAATTAATTCTTAAATTGTGTGTTCCCTTAAGGCTGTTCTCAACTGCTCTGCTCAGCAAGCGCAAAAAGTTTTGAAACATTTACAATATCATTTTTTTAACGGAAAGTCATAAAATTAGAAGGCCTGTCTGTAGAAGCGATTTAAAATCGAACTGTGTTTTCCATTTTTTTTTTATAAATAAATTACCTATTGAATTATAAGCGATTTGGATTACGTGCGAAAGACGTTTTTCACCTTTCTTTGTATGGTTATTCTTCTTTCGCGCGGGAATTCGGTTCAAAATTCCCACTTTGATAGTATTTTCTGAAAGATCTATTGCGTTTGCAAAAACGGAAAACAGCTCGATGACATAGTTTCTGAACAATAGCACCAACTAGCTTCATGCATTTTAGAAAAAAATAAATTAAAACTTATGTCATAAAGTTGCCCTTTTGGATTTGAGAACAGACTTAAATAAATGTTTTTGTATTACTGTTCATTTTGTTGTGATTTATTTAATGAAAATGATTGTTTAATTTAATATTAATAGTTGTTATATGCAATTTTTAACATATGAATGTCATATTTTGCCTCTTTTTGTAATGAATTTTCTTTTCCTTTTTATTGGGAAAGCAATATTTTTCATGACCCAAAGTTCAGAAAAATCCGAAGTTCGGACTTTGTAAAGTCCCGAGGATTCCGGACTTTAGACTTTGTACTGTATTAACATGTAAGAGATACAAGAAAGTTTTTGTATTGGCACATCCGACACATTTTGTTTTTTGCTATAAAATGTTCAATAGTGTACGGTAGTGACTCTTAACCTTTTAGACTACAAAGACCTTATATATAAACAATTGCGTAATAAAACAATCAGAAATTAAACAAAAAAGTAACTTGCTGTAATTTAAATTTAAGTTTAAAAACAATGTTTACACATCAATAAAGTGTTAAAAAAAAAAAAAAAAACTACAGAACGAGGTTTTGATAACGTCTTCTTAAGAGAGAATAAAACATGGGATGATTTTGTTATCAAAACAAATTAAAAAGTTCTCGTTCTTACAACTGCATAGAAAACAACAGCCCACTGCATACAATTTCTAGAAATCTATCAAATCTATATGTGATTAAAAAATTGATCACAAAATTTCATATTTATTTACATGAACCAAATAAAGTTAAATAAAAGAGTGTGATAAAGAATATATTTATTTTAAAAATGTATTTAAAATTGTTTTGAAGATTGCGGGAAGGATTGCTATAACTAGATCATAATATTTTAATACCTTGTATAATAGTTTATTGCGCCTCATATGCTCTTTCAACATTTTTCTTTCAGTTCAAGATTCTTAAACATACATTTATTTATAAAAAATAAAAAAACTGTCAATTTTTTTACGAGTTCTCAGAATCAAAAAACTGTATAAAGCAAAACCATGCCAGGCACTGACGTTGATATCATAATTATGGTGGTAGTGACTACTTGGCACTCTATACTTGTTGTTTTATTGCACCTATATGCGCTTCTAAATATCGCATAATTTCTATGTTTACGTCACCTAGTGGAAAAAACATTTAATTAGAATTTGTTTTAAAACTCTGACTAAATCTATCATTTTTTATGATTTTTTAAATAACGTTCTAGCCTGAGTTTTCTACAATAAACATTTGTTTTCGGCAATTAAGTACAGCAACAATTTCCGTTATATAAAGATATGCAAAACTAAGAAGAAATTAGAAAAGTTAACATATCAGGATTAGGAGTGGTAATTGCGAATGCTTTAAGAGAATACATATGTTCTTACTTTCATTACGCAAGCAATACTTTATTTTTATATATATATATATATATATATATATTTATTATTACTTTGGAAAATGGAAAAGAAATTGAATCATACCATTTTGAAACTTTGTGTATAAATAGATTATAAAAATGATCAGGACACAAGCTGCTTGTTTCATTTAAACGTGGTTGTTTTAATGAATTTCAAAAAAATTTCCTATTTGAATACGTGATTGATATCTTCATACAAAACAGCTTTTTATTATAGTTGGCGAGAAATCTACAAATATCTATTAAATTTTAAAAACTATTGCAGTTTGAATTAAAAACGATGTTCTCCTATGTTTTTTTAATACTAGTAGTTTGGGTTAAATGCTCAGGTTTCCTTAAGTCTTAGTAGACAGGTGTACGTGTCAGTTATGTGAAAGATATCCTGCGGGTAGTACAACATTGAAAGACTTGACAGAAAATTAGAGGTAAATCAGATTACAATCTGGGTGTCTAATTAATTACTTAATGTGCCATAAAATTATTTTTTCTATTCTAGTTTCCATCCAAAAGTGGCTGTAAACGTACTACATTCTACTCCAATTAAAGCAGTCACCGAAATTTTCATCAGATTTTTCAGTGATTTTATCAGTTTTACATTGCAATTTGTAGGCATTTTTTTATGAAAAATGCATCTATTTAAAACATCAGATTGATAAGTGTTAAAAAAACTTAAACTTTTAAAAATCAACATCAAAGTTAAAAATTAAATGTTATGTTGCTGAATTTTTTATAAAGGGATCTGATAATTTGAAATTTAGACTAACTTTTAACACTTCTAAGATTCTTGATCCATTAACAATTTTATTCAAATTATAATGTTTTTTCGAAAGGTAACACGTCCAAGTCTATCAAAATAAAAAACCCGACCTCAGCATCTTGTAATAATTCTCGTAACAGCCATTATTAAAAAAATGTTATAAAATGACCAGTTAAATATTACCTTAGAATAGATTGAATTGCAGTGCGCTAAAGTAGAAAAAAAGAGTATCACAAAAGTTATATTTATTAAAAAAAATTCTTTCGGCGTGTGCAGGGAGGAAAAGGTAGCTTTCATATTTCTTGGTTTTAAAATTTTGCAAATTTTACCCGAAGCTAATTTTACTGAAATTTTAGGAAGCTAAAACGCGACAAACCCGCGAGGAGAGAATATGCGTGAATACTGAATTTCAATGAGAATTGCGCCAAATTAGTAAACTATAGCCAAGTGGGCATCATTTTTGGATACTTATTTTTGGTCGCCAAATTTGGCGATATTTCGCCAGGTGTCGCCAAGCTTTGCGAGAATGTGAAGCTAACGGATATTAATAACATTTAAGCATTGCGCAGCAGTGCATGGTTCAAATGGCGGCCCTTTTCAAACAAGTTAGCGGATGAAGTTGGGCAACGAACTCGGTCAAGACATTGATATATACTATGCATACAATCAGTCTCATCCAAATCAGTTTGTAAATACTAGAGTTACAGCATGAGGAAAATCAGATTGTTTCAAAATGTCAGCCACTCTAGAAATTCAAACTGCTATATCTCAGCAATTTTTAAATATAAAGACGAAACACACTATGCTCCGGAATCGTTGTATTAAGGTCAAACTCTTAAAAAATATTTTTCTTTTTCATTTTTTAATTTATTCGCACCGCTTTTTTAATTTATATATATTTTTTTATTTTTTTAAATGGCCGCCATTTTGAAACAATTTGGCGGATGAAGCTGGCCAACGAACTCGGTCGAGATATTGGTATGTACTATGCAGACAATTAATTTCATCCAAATCGGTTAATCAATACGAGAGTTATTGCATGGCAAAAATCAGATATATATGTATGTATATATAGATAGATAGATAGATATAGCTATAAGTCACATTTCAACGGAGGGTGATTTTGAGGTCTGAGGGTCATGATCGGTGAAAAATATACCAAAATTTTCCGGAAGTGCTTTTCTCTGGCCGACTGCAATAGGTAGCTTTTTACTTTTTGTAATGAAAGCTACCTAAAAGGAAATTTGGAAATAATTATATTGCAACATCATTATTTTTTAATAAAAAAAAATCGAACAAATTTAACTTCTGTTGTCATAAAGATTAATGATGTCATTCATGTTACATTTCTTTATAATTATTTAAGTCTAACAAAACTGAAAATCTGGATAAGGAAACTGTAATATTATTCATAGCAAGCATTAAGTAGGAAGTGCTATAAAATGACCAATTAAGTAATGCCGTAAAATTGAAGTAATTACGCTGAATATAATAAAGGAAGTGATACACTATCTCTGGAAGTTGTATTAACTAAACGAGGGCTATTACATCTAATGATTTCTAGCTCGCGACTTTGTATATAAAAAACTGTACTTTGAGTTTTAATATTTGCTGCATAAGCGATTTCTTTCATAAGATCGAGTTGAGTTATTGTACACGTGTAACCTAACCAGATCTAATAAGGTACAAAGAATTATATATATGATCTTTTAATTTTTCTCTGTTACAGGATATGTGTTCCAAGTGCAATTAATTTCCGAAATAAATTACCGTCAACCTAGTGAACTAAAGTAGTTCAAAATTCTATACAAAATTAATATGAATTAAAATGTATTATTATTGTTCAATTATTACTTTGATATTTTTCTTTGAAATTACGTTAGATGAATTGGAAGATGTTAATTGAGAGGAATTAATTTCTTTATAGTTTAACAAAAATATCTTTGCGATCAATTTGCCATTTTAATGTTTAATATTTTGAAAATTAGAGGTCTTCTCCATATATTAGTTAAGGTAAATTTTTACTTGCAGATTTTTAACCAAATTTTACGATGCAAAAGTTGAGTATTGAACTTGCAATAATATCCATAACTTGAGAAATGAAGGAAACGCTATAAAATAAGCAATTAAATAATGTTGATGTATGTAATTAATTGCTTTTCTTTTAATGAGAATAAATTATGTAACACAGTTATATTAGTTTAAAGATGTCTTTTACAGCATTTTTTTTCCAAATATTTATTTCGAATTAAACATATATATATGTTATGTTGCATAAACTTCGTACCACACTAGTGAAACACTACAGCTGGAAGCAGTAAAATTGCAGAATATTGGTGACTGTGACAGGCTTTGTTACTTAGCAGTTGACAATTCTAATCAAATACATTGATTTGTTGGTAATAGTTGAGATTAGCTAAGTCCAATCGAAATTCCAGGATTCATTAAGTAGTCGAATTATTCGATGGTCAGGTCATATGAGTAATAAGGCAAACAATTAAGAAATCCGGTGGTTTCACCATTAAAACAGAGCTCAATGTCACTTTAAAACGTTTATTCAGCCACACATACAAACGTAAACAACTTTCACCTTACGAGAGTTTCCGTAGAGCCCTCAGGTTAGAGCACGAATCACTACTTCATGCTAAAAAGATTTTAAATGAACAAATTTAGACGATCTATTAGACGCTAAACAACCTGGTAACATAGCTCAAAAACAATCGAATGACACATAATTCTAGTCTCTCAGCTCATGCACACTGGTTTTGTTAGCACTTGCGTAGGAAGACAGATTGGAATGTAAACTTCAGGAACGAACCACTCAGCGAAAGGTGCTCCTTAATTCAACAAATGGCGAGAAATAGAGAAGCGTAATATGAAAGGAATTCCGTATCTGCTCACGGAAGGATTTCTATGTAAAATGTCTTACGTCAGGAAATGCGCGGGAAGTTGATTCGTGGAATAAAATTGGAAATGAAATTAGTAAAAATCGCTTTTGAAAATATTCGAAAATAAAAAAAAAGTTTCTCTCAGAATATTATAGTGTTGGTAGTTGATAAAAATTTATGAAGGGATTAAAAGTTTTAAATTAAGATTTTGAATAAGATAATGCGTATAATTACGCATATAATACGCGGTTTCAGTTTAAAGAAAATTATCTAGACTAGGGATATGACAATTTGTAATTTAACCTTTTCAGTTTCGAAGCTAAAATAATAATACAAATGCTTATTCATTGTTTTTTTCCAAACAAACTGACATCGTAAAATACAGAAAAAATATCTTTTCTTTAGGCTCTTAGTAATTTAGGTTCATATATATAGATCTAAAACTACAAACCCCCTTAAAACATAAATTTAATAACCATTAACCTAAGTTAACGGAATCACAAATTTAAGAGCTTTACACAAGTAAATAATCTACAAATCCTCAAAAAAATTTTTTTGAAAAAGATTTAAGTTAAATATGAAAATTTCTCACTTTCTTGGTCATACTGTCTTTTGTGCATTTTTAGGCATTTTGCAAACTCAGATGAAAATAACATTTATTTTATGTGGGAATCAGCTTAGATGGTGCCATTTATTCGTTTGCTTTGAACGCAAAAAACATTCAGCTATTAAAAAGCGGTGTGAAAATGTAAAAAAATCGGACATTTTAGTTTTTATAAGGAAAAGAACAGAAGTCCCCGTTTGGGGACCTAGGGACAGAAGAGGTTAAAACTCATTACTGCAAATTTTAAAAAAATATCTTCTTTCAGCTTTCATAATCCTATCTTACGAATTCTTTCATTACTTACAAGGAGAGGGTCCGAGGTTGGTCTCGCGGAATCCAGCGATCCTTTGTACATTGATAGAGTATTGTCAATAGATAAACATATCAATAGGATAAAGTGCAATATTCATGGGGGCCGTAAAAAACGAGCCCCAAAGTTCACCCAATTGACACTTTAGTATATAATCGGATAAATTAAGCTCATTTGCGGCAGGCTCGATAGCACAGTTGGCAGCGCGCCAGACTTAAAATTTTCGTTTTTGCGGATATCTACAGGTTCGATCCTCCAACGAGGATTTTTCCCCTCGACAAAATAATGATAAATTATTTTTGAACGACAATTAAAAAATATATATATAATTATTTAAATGTAAGACAAATATAAATATTGGCGCATTCACACATATTTATTTATTTACAGAGAGAGACAGTTTTATTGCATCCTTATGGATATAATGAAAAAAAAAAAGCAAGAATCTTATGCAGCATATACGTATTTTTTTGCATTCAACATTTTTGTAAATTTTATATTTAGTTTTATTTACAATCATTTATATTTATTTTACAATTACTTACATATATTTCACAATGACGTACACTTATTTAAATTTATTTTACATTTATGTCTATACTATGTACTTAATATGTTCTATTAAAATTGAGGTTCTGATTACGGGCAGGAACCAGGATGATAATTATCATAAAAACATATGAAACAGAAACTTTTGCGACAGCGTGCACGAATAATAAAAGAAGTGTTTTTACAGGAACAAGGCGTTTTAAAAAGATCATTTGGAAAACATACTTCATTGACATTCATAAATATTATTCTTTTATGTAAAAGTTCCGATGCATGCCAGGCGTATTTTATCATGTTACAAAATATAGGTGAAGAGAGTTGATAATGCACAATTGAATGAATTTTTATACAATCCTAGCGAGAATTAATTTCTCTTTTCTGTTCAATTAAACAATTACAATTTTGTAACAGCTTAATCATATTTTTCACCTGCCTATAAAAATAAACGTCGTCTGGTTTTACCAAAGCTGTTCTTCAACTATAAGTTTTTTTTTTTTTTTTTTTTTTTTATCACAAAGTAGTTCTAGAGTATTGTGAAAAAGTTCATTCCCGATAAGCTTGGCTTCATAAGAAATAGCGTCTGAAGACTCCGATGTAATTAAATTATTTTCAGAGAGTAACTTTGCGTAATACACGACTACATCTTTTAATATCAATTTTGATGATTCGCTATGAATTGTGTATTATGAAATTCGCGTTTCAATATTTGTAAATTTAGAAGCTTCTTCACTAGACATTTTTTACAAAATAACTTTTTTCATTTTAATTATTACACTATAATAAAGAACAACGTCTAATCACCGCAAAACTTTAAAAACAAAATGCCGTACTCATTCGCTCTGCGGCAGATGGGTGCTTAAATTTCAACAGAAGAAAGGTAAACATTTTAAACCCACCCTCTTCATTTTCTATAGCGTACTTGTTTTGCTTAAAAACCACCTGCAAATCTATGTACAAGGTTTTTAACCAAAAACAGTTATTCTAATTCCAAACATGAGATCCCATGATAAATTATAATTATGTTTTAAAAATTAAAAAAAGAAAAAAAAATTTAAAAATTATAACATTTTAAATTGACAAGATAAAAGTAAAATAGCATATTTTAATTTTATGTAGCGTATTTTAATTTACTTCGCTGAAAACAACAGGTATCTATTCATAGACAAGTCTATAAATAAATGTCAATAAAATTAAATTTTGTCGACTGAATAATTCAGTTATTTTCCTTTTTTCCCCCGTTAGATCCATAAAGCGGCAATATCTCTATAAATTAATAAGCACATAGTATATATAAGTGTGTGTGTGCGTGCAGAAGCATATTTTTATGAATATTTGTCTAACTTTAAATAATTAGATATCATCATCTTCATCATCAACCGTTTTCAATCCACTGCTGGATAGATATATATTTTTTAATTATGGTTTGAAAATAACTGATCATTATTTTGTCTGAAAAAAAAAAAAAAAAAAAAAAAAAAAAGCAAAAAGACTGTTGGAGTACAGAACCCTCAGAAATCCCAGAAGGAGAAAATTAAAAGTCTGGCTCGCTGCCAACTGTACTACCGAGCCTCTTGCAAGTGCGAGTAATTTATCCGGTTATATACTAAAGAGTCAATAATGGGTGAACTTTGGGGCTCGTTTTTTACGACCCCCCTGAATATGGCACTTTTTCCTGTTGATATGTTTATCTATTAACTATACTCTATCAATGTAAAAAGGATCGCTGGATTCCGTGAGACCAACCTCGGACCCTCTCCTTGTTAGATTATTTGTAGTCTGGATGCTATTTTTTCGGATCTAATAAAGAACGGAGTTTTAGCATGGGATTGCTTTTTTATAACTAGAATTATGTAGAAAGTGCAATTAAATAATTAATTTATGTTATAAATTACTTCAGCTATGTAAACGAAACATATGTTTAGATATTTTGGATTATTTTTGCATCATTTATAAATTATTATTATTAAATTATTAAGTCATATATATATATTTTTATATTAAATAATGTGAAGTGGAAGAGATTTATTACGCTGCATTACATTACAACGTCTAAAAATCGGACACCCAAAGTTCGACAGTATCCAGCGGCAGTATTCAAGAAAGGAGTAAAAAAACTAAATTGTTCAAACGAAAAACGGTCTGGAGCAAAGAAGCTTTATTACTGAATCTTAGCTCATATCTATGTACAAAATAAAAGAAGAAAATCTTAATGATATACTTAAATTAGTAAAGCAGACCACATTAACTAAAATGTTCAACAGTTAAGAAAGTTACAATTTCTTCTTAATTTGCATGTTCCCTTAAATAAATATTTTTGTTTTACTTTTTATTTTGTTATGATTTATTTAATGAAAATGATTGTTTATTTTAGTATTAATAGTTGTTATATGCAATTTTTAATATATGAAGTCATATTTTGCCTTCCTAAGTAGTGAATTTTCTTTTTATTTTTATTGGAAAAGCAATATTTTTGATGACACAAACTTCGGAAAAATCCGAAGTTCGGACTTCGTAAAGTCCCGAGGATTCCGGGCTTTAGACTTTGTACTATATTTCTATCTCAAATGTATTTCATAACAAGTAAAAATTAAATTTAAAAAATCCAAAAACCCGACTGCGTAAAAAGCGAACTAATTAATTATTGCTCATCAATGTGAAACTATTTTTTATATTACTTACCTATTTTTTTTATTTACTTGTATTGGTGACTTTTAAGTTGTGTTTAACTGTTATTTACTACCTATAAACATTATTTTGGCGAGGCCTATAGATGTCTATGATGGTTAGAGTTGCAGTAAAGCTAGAGATCCTACCAACACAACTTCCAGGTAGTGTAATATTTAAACGGAGTTTCTGACTGCAAAATAATCGATGAAACATCGTTTTCATTTTGAAAGACCTATCCAATGATATGCCACTCAATATGGTGCGTAAAAAAAATGTTTTCGTCTCAACCGCCATTTTGTATTTTACGGCCGCAATTTTGAATTTATAAAAACGAAACCTACCCTATAACCATCGGAGGGTTAAAACGAATCGATAGATACCTTGTTCATTAAAATCCATCGAATTGGGATGTTTAGAGGGTATAATGAAATCCACATACCTATATATGCGTTAAACACTTAACCCTTCTTGGCAGTCGGGTAAAAAAATACTTCTGCAACAATAACTTGTAGCTTTAAGTATTCCAACTTTTAAAGCTTTATTATTTCATTTATAAAGTTTAACGCGATTCGTTTATTGCGACGTTTGTATCCTGATCTGATAGGTTGGGAGGAGCAGGTGACATCAAAAGCGCAGTGATCATGGAATTAAAATTGTTTTATGTAAATCGATAGTAAAAAGTCATACGAACAAACTTAGCTAGATATAAGAAGGTTTGACAAGCCGAAAATATGTTTAATTAAATTAATTATAATTAAAAAGCAATTTTTTACCGTTACCTTGGATATTGATCACAATTACAAGGAAAGTCTCCATACGGGCATAGTCCGAAAAATCTGAAAAAATTATAGAATGCTCTTCTCATTAGGATAGATATGTTTATATATATATATATATATATATATAAAATGGTGGAAACTTGATAGATTGTCCGTAAAAAAAATAATGAAAATTTCGTTATTTGGCGATTTCTCACCGGTTGGCGATGGAATTAAATTTCAAAAAATACTTTTTTTTTATGTCAAATACTCTTTAAGGTAAAAATGCTTTATGTTGAACTTGTTTAAATAAATTTTATTTAAATAACTTGTCAGTTTTGTCAGTTTTAGTTTGTGTTAACTATAGTTTTGTCATATTTACTTTTTTATGAAAGCTAACTATGAATTTTATGAATTAAAACAAAATTTAAATTAATTAAACTTGTTTCAATCTCAAAATTAAGTCCAATTGAGCACTGCCTTTTCAATTTTGTTGCTATGGAAACAAAATTTCCGTTATTGAAATGTATAACTGCAGCGTTCTTCATTTGGCCTTTATTTTGGAATACGCTTAAATATATGAAAATATATTTTTCAATATGAAAATATTTTTTATGTATGAAATTATTTTAACAGTCATGAAATTAAATAACTGCAGCATCATTAAATACTATTTACACACATTCTAAAAATCAATTAACAAGCAATTTTTAGATGCATTAAAATCGTTTGCTTTTGGCGAGGAAAAGTGCTGCTCGCCAAATTGCGTGATACTTTCGTCTTTTCGCGCCAAATACTCGAAAGTATTTTATTTTTTTACAGACTTTCTATTGTAATTCCTCCGCTAAATTTGACTGATACTTTATTACATACATAAGTAGTTTAATTAGTATTTTTTTTTTCAAAATATTCCGAGTATTTCCAGTAAGGAGACCTTCCTTGTTAGAGCATTTATATACAATTTTATGCTTTTTCCGAAAAATTTAGTATGACAGACATTATTTTACCATCTGTCATACCAATTTGGATGCGGCCGTTGATAAATTGCACGGTTATTATGCTTTGAATTTTTACCACTGGACGCTTTATTTCGCGCCTGGATGCTTGTCAAGTGTCGGCAAAGGCGTATAAGGACGTTTGACAAACGCGAGGACCCCGGCTCCGCTAATTCCGATGGTGTTTTAATAAAGATTGTCATATCAAGTTTTCCTGAATGAGAATAATATTTTCTATAAAAGGCTCTAAGCGAACAAAATTTTCTATAATAAAATTTAAATATACGAGGTGCATTCAAGTTCTAAGGCCTCCGATTTTTTTTTCTAACTAACTACTCTCCCGAAAACTGTGAAACTAGTGTTACTTCTCGACGTATCCCCCTGCAGACGTACACATTTTTCACAACGTCGACGCCATGATTCCATGGCTGCGGCGAAGGCTTCTTTAGGAGTCTGTTTTGACCACTGGAAAATCGCTGAAGCAAATCGTGCTGTTTCACCAAGACAACGCACCAGCACATCGGGCTAACGTTAAGCAACGGTTATTTTCATGAAAACAACTTTGAGGTGATTTTTCATGCTCCCTACTGACCGGATCTGGCTCCTATTGACTTTTGGCTGCTTCCAACAATGAAAGACACTCTCCGTGGCCGCGCATTCACCATCCGTGCTGCTATTGCTTCGGCGATTTTCCAGTGGTCAAAACAGACTCCTAAAGAAGCCTTCGCCGCGACCATGGAATCATGGCGTCGACGTTATGAAAAATGTTTATATATCTGCAAGAAGATTACATCGAGAAGTAACACTAGTTTCATAGTTTGCGGGTGAGTAGTTAGTTAGAAAAAAATCGGAGGCCTTAGAACATGAATGCCCCTCGTATTATCATAATTTAAATATAATTATAATATGATATAATTTAAATATAATATAAAATTTTCAATATCCGCGATAAGGGTAAAACATTAAAATTTTTTAATAAAAATTTAATTAAGCATATTTTCGGCTTGTCAAACTTAGTCATACCTAGCTCAGTTTGTTCGTACGACTTTTTACTATCGATTTACTTAAAAAAATTGAATCTCGCGATCACGGGTTTTTCGATGTCCCCGGCTCCCGGTGTATAACAAAGCACTGAAAAAAGAGTATATTCTTCAAAACGTTTAATCAGCAGAATCTACCGTAAAAAGGGGTAAACAAGTATTGTAAAAAAATAAATAAATAAATAAATAAATAAATAAAATAATAATGCTATACATTTTATAAAAGACGCCACATCATATATTTGGAAGTAATATAAGCTAAACGAGTGTTTTTGCAATTAATAATTTTGTAACTCACTACTATCTCTTGCTTTTCCTCTCGATCTCTCTACCGCCCTCTCTTTTCATATATACAGGGTTATTCTAAATTCTTGTTACAAACTTTAAGGGTTGGTACATGACACTGTAACAATCATTTAATGTATAGGAATGTATGGGCGCAAGTGTCACTCTGATTTATAAACGCCAGGGGTGAAATTTGGTTTTTTTTTTTAAATTTCAATTTTTCTCATTCATGCCAGAAAATTCCTATACAATTCTTTCTTTATTTAAGAGCAATGGAACAATGTAGTCATTTTCTGGATTCTTTAGTTGCGTTGCAACTTTACATCCAGAGTAGTGGTAGTGTGTTTTTCAATGCAATGGGAGCCATAGAAGAATGTTTAAACGCGGCTGGTGGCCACAAAAAATTAAAGTTTAGGAGTAAATAAAACTTACAATAGAAATGTTAGTATAACAATATAAGAGAAAGATAAATGTTCATTAGTTCCTAACCTACGTGAACTGTCCGTGATCAGGCGAAAAAGCTACCATAGGGATGCCCCAGCATAAAAAAGACACTTTTCAGAGACCATACATTATAGTTTAATTCAACATATAAATGCTTAACATATTACAAAAAGAGAAAAAAATTAAAAATATTTACATATTTACAAGTGATAATTATAATTAAATACATGAAAGATTAATGAAAATCGGTAAAAAAAAAACTTTATATGAGGAGAGTTCAAACTAACTGTACAGTTAAACACATTATGCAAAGGTTACATTAAGAGAAAAAGAGGACAGCAACCGCCCAGTCTGGTAACTCTAAGAATATATAGTAAAAACCGTAAAAAAAAAAAGAAAAGTTATAAAAAGAATAAAAATAGAAGGGTTATTAAGTTTAGAACGTGAATATATGTATATATATATAGAAAACAAGACAATACAAGACATAGAAAAAAGGCAGAAAAGTTTAACTGAAAAGAAGAAATTAATATTCGTTAATGTTGAGTTGGTTATCGAGTTTATCAAATTCGGTAATTATGACTAGCAATTTTTGCATTGGGTTATCAAGTTTTTTGGTTTGGGTTGAGATGTTTTTAAAACAGCTTAGAAATTTGGTTATTTGTAGATCTTCTTTGATATCATTAAAATTATTGAATATTTCTTGGATGTCGTTAGAGTAACTTTCAGGAATTTTAGTGGAATTGGGAGAATTTTGAGTGTTATTGGATTTTTCATTAGTAGGGGAGGAAAGGGTATTTGCGTTTTCATTATCAATAACTTCGGAGTTTAACATTTCAGAACAAGTTGAGGGTTCATTGGTCTTTGGTATAATAGAAGTCTTTGAAGATTTCTGCAAAAAGTTGGGTTTCTTTTGAAACCTGATTATCGCTATTATTTGAGGATTTGCGGTTCGTTTTATTTTCTAATCTATAAGGGTTCTTAGGGCAACCCCGGTAATTAGCAAGATGTCCTAAACTGCGGTTTTCATATTTGGGGTTTATACGACCCTTGTGTTGACAGGCTTTGCTAAGGTGTAACTCACATCATTTTATGCATTTAGCATCAAAGCCACACACCTCTGAGGCGTGCCCATAACCCTGACATTTATAACATTTTTTAACTCTATTTTTACTGGTAAAGGCTTCTATTTTAACAGAAATGTAGTGCATTACGTTAATTTGTTAGATTTCCTCAAACTGTTTACGCGGTAAAAGGGTTACCATATAAAGTTGCATAGGAGGTCCTGTTTTACGACTTTTGAGCATGGCAGCCCTAGTGTCTGTAAAACTATGCTGTTTTAGGCTTTCTTCCATAATTTTGATGTCAGTGTAACATGGAAGGCCTCTTATGCATATCTTTTGGGCCTTAGCTCTCTGAGGTCGAGAGTTGTGTATTTTTTAACCATCTGGAAAAATGGTTATTGTCCTCTGTCCGTGTAGGAAATCAAAAACATATCTGAAGCGTTTTATTGGTTGAATCCGCACTTTATTCGTTTTCTGATTGGTCTATACAGTAATCTGAATTTTCCTCTTACTTTCAACAGAGATGGATTCTGTTGCCACTACGACAAAAAAGTAATTAAAACTACATAAAAATTAATAACTCAGAAACAAATTGAGATACAGCTTTCAAACAAATTGCATTTAAAAGTACATTTTTTTTTCTCTATACGACGGTGTAAAAAGTAATATTGTGGGATGTTTAGAAGTTTAAGAATGAAATTTCATTTTAAATTTGTCCAGGAATATTAGTGTTTAATCCATGACGTACGTAATGTATGACCAGCTCAGTAGAAGTTAAAAAAATTATAGTACGGAAAAATGTAATCCATGGCGTATGTAATGTATAAAATTTTGATTTGAAATTGGTCCAGGAATATTAATGTTTAATCCATGGCGTACGCAATGTATGACCAGCTCCGTAGAAGTTTAAAAATTTACAGTACCGAAAATTGTAAAACTGAAATTTCTTTTAAAATTTGTTCATGATGGGTCCAGGAATGTTAATGTTTAATTCATGATCAACTCCGTGCGATTTTTTATGTCTTAAATTTTACTCTTGGAAAAATCACTTTCCAAATGGTCGTTGTAATTTGTTAAATTGCTTTTTTTCTTTTCAAATTTATTTATTTATTTATTTTTTGGTTTTTATGTAACTATCTCTGCTTTTTCCAGAAATCATCATCGGTTTCACCATTGTATAACAAGGCGTTCGCCTTTAAGAGCCATTTTGGGTTTTTTAGAGTTAAGCTCCGTTATTTTTTGGGCTAGCGTCGTCCAATTTTTTAACAGTTTTTTTACAGCTTCCAGAGTTCTGGTAGGTATTTTCATTAATAGTTTGTTTCATATCAATATTTTCATCAAGGTTAACTTCGTTGAAATATTTTCATATTTGTTCTTTTGGGGGATAGAAGAACTCTCCTCTGTAAGAGGATTTTTAACTCATTTTTAACAGCATTAAAAAGCTCGTTTTTAAAGCTAATGTTATTAAGAACTGTTTGAGCAGTTTTCTTATACGCAATAGAGCAAAAACATCCGAAATAGCAGAATTTATCAAATTGTCAACAGTTGGCTCCCTTAGCAAAGAAAATGCCTCAAAGCAAGTTTTTCTTACCTCCTCTTGTTCTTTAATTAATCCTGAATAACATTCTTTGGGTTTAACCTTCTCACCCCTGCGAACTGATATATCCGTTCACCAAGTTGTAGGTTTCACTGTAGTAGAATCATTTTTTAAATTAATATAATTCCACAAATATAACGCAGTTTTAAAATATTTTGTTGTGATTAGCACTCTCAAGGCTTATACTCCAATACGTAATTATTTTTTTAAAATCTGGTTAGAAAAATAATCTTTTTTTAGACTTTTTACAAAATTACACAGAAAGCACCATTAGAGGTCTGCACGGGCCGGAATTTCCAGGCCCGGGCCCGGCCCGAAGGAAAGCTATTTTGGCCCGACCCGGCCCGGTGTAAAAATTGAAAGTTCGGCCCGAGCCCGGCCCGGCCCGTTTACATTTTTGCCGTTCTCGGCCCGGCCCGGCCCGTACAAAAATCAGTGAAAACAGGCCCGGCCCGACTAAATGTCTACAAAAAATTCCGTTTTTTTTCTCGACATACAATTAAGATTATTTTAATGAATACTACATGCATATTTATGGGAACATTTTACAGTATATTTTAAATTACTATGTGTTCGCAAAATAGAAAACACACAATAGTAAACGTTAACGATTACTTACAGTGTTTTAGTCAACGTCTCTACAGATGTTTCAAAATTTAAATAAGGGTTCATTAAAAGATTATTGTAGTTTAGAATAAAGGGTTAAAAAACATGATAACCTTTGAAGCTTATAATAAAAGGTAGATTTGTGAAAATATTTCTGTCATTTTTAAGGCTTTTCTCAAATCCAAAGGAGCTACATTTTGATACATTTATGAATTCATTTCTTTTCGGAAACGCATGAGATTGGCAGGTATTCTTATTCAGAAACCATGTAAATGCCGGTTTTTTTTAGATAAAAGTAATATATCTTTCAGAAAATACTGCCAAAGTTAGCGTTTTGAATCGAATTTCGGAAGCGATAGCACAGGAAAGGAGAAAACGTACAGTCACGTGACAAGAGTCTCTGTTATCTCTGTACGTAATTTATCAAAAATGGAAACGCTATTTGATACCAATTGCCTTCAATACTCAGCCTGTCAATTTTATGCCTTTATAGTTAAAAATGAGTCAGAAAATGTGTCTGAGAGTTTCGCATTGTTGAGCAGTAAATATGAGAACCACCTTAAGGTACATTTCCAAAGATACTGTTAACAGAAGTTCATTATCGCTATTAATACTTTTACAAAACATAATGCCTGTCCTACACATCCTGAGAACGATTAAGACCAGCTCCGTCCCGGCACAAGTCTGCCGAAAAAAATTAAACCCGGGATCAGGCATCATGTAACTGTACGATGCCGATCTCTACGATGGACATGTTACATTTCTGTATTGATGTTGTTAAACTCGCATCGGCTCGTAACGCACATTTATACTTCTCGAAAAAGTCATATTCATCGGAAATGACCTCGTATTTTATCTGCTCCTCTCAAATTCTTATATCGGGCCGATAGGCCCGATTAATTTTTTTTATCGGCCGGACCGGCCCTTCAGGCCCGTTCAATTTTTTTGCCGGCCCGGCCCGTTTATTTTGTCTGTCGGCCCGGCCCGTTGAAAAAATTGTCCTAATTCTGCCGGCCCGGCCCGGCCCGTTTGAAAATTCTCCTCCATTCCGCCGGCCCGGCCCGGCCCGCGGGCCGGGCCTCGGGCCAAGCCCGGGCCCGTGCAGACCTCTAAGCACCATTACAATTCTGCCCTTTTCTCGGCAGTCAGGAGGTTAATGTCCAGGATATATTTATCTATGAAGGAGAAAAAATCACCTAGAATGCTTCTTTCATAGTCCTCAAAGCTTGATGAAATGTTGTCAAACTGATCATTAAAGTTAGTGTTTAACGATCCATTGACTATATTTGTCAGAATATTTTCCATAAAACTAGGATCATCCATCGATGACATACTGCAGCCTCAAATAGCGATAAATTTATTCATACGAACTACCCATGATCGCCGCTCAACACTGCGAAACTATATCATACGATGCGAAGAAGAAATGTACGTCTTCTCAACTCCAAGTTATCTTCGAAAGATGATGATAAGTGAGTGAGTGTACCGATGTTATGATATAATGTTGATTATTTAAGACATACATTTCATGATTAGATAAATAAAAAAATCTTTCAAAACTTCCGGCATGAAATAAAAATTTATGAATTTAAAAAAACCGCAAAACTGGCAATTTCTATCTTATTTCATCTATTTCCCGAGTTTCACAGATTTGCTAGTTTTGGTGTTTTACTTTTATTCAAAATTTTTTATTTCATACCTGAAATTTTCAAAGAAGTATTTTCTTTATGTAATCATGAAATGTCTGTCTTAAATAAAGAAAATTATAGTACAGGAATTTTCTGGTATGAATGAGAAATTTTGAAATAAAAAAACGACCGAATTGGCCTCCTCGTGTTTGTAATTCAACGCGTCACTTGCACCCATACATTCCTATACAATAAACTAATGTTACAGTGTCCTGTACCAACCCTTAAAAATTGTACCATGAATTTAGAATCACCCTGTATATAAATATATTAATTATGCTTTTACAGCTATAATATTTGTTGCCTTAACATACGTGGGTCTAATAAAGGACAAAAATTCTATACGAGATTTTTGTTATTAGAGGATGTATACTGGAAATTCTATTAAATATTCAATTCATATACTAGATTCACAATAGTAAATATTATACAATAATTGTATAATTAGTAACTAATATCTATATATTATTTTTATTATTATTATTTAATAACTTGTTTCTTTATTTTAAGTTATATAAAGTGAAATACATTTGTAATTAACATTTATTTTTGTCTGAATATGTTTGACGAAAAAAACATCGTTCTGCGAATAATTTGTAGCTACAATATTTGCTATCTAAACATTATTGATTTCATGTATAATAGTGTACATGAGTTGTTATCTGCTAAATACTATGCAGTTCTAACAAAGCATAAGTTAAGCCAACGGTAATGTAATATTATTCATAGAATATAACACGAAGGTAGTGCTTTAAAATGGGAAATCAACAATTGTTATAAAACGGAAGGAAATATTTTGCATTTAATAAATGACGTGATATATCTTTACGACCTATATCATAAAAATAAGGGGCATTAACATTAACAGTTTCTAACTCATTTTTTCTATTAAAATATATATTTTATTTTTCGAGGTATAGTATTTGCAGCCTTAACGATTTTGTCGATAACACTGAGGTGAGTTATTGACTTGGTGCATCTAATAAAACATGAATGTGTAACATATGATGTGGCATTTTTTTTTTTTTTTTTGTATTGAATGAGTTTAAGTCAGAAACACAAATAATAATTTATAGAGAAAATAACAGAATATGTTATAAAGTTTCTGTTATTTTTTCTATAAATTAATTTTAATTTTTACATCAAATTATTATTATTTATGTTTCTTTATTATTAATGTATGAAGCTATTCGTTCTTTGTTTTAATAATCTAAGTAAACTGGATGAATTTATTATGAGGAACTACTTCGGTCTTATACGTTTGACAACAAAAATATTGCTCTAAGGATAACACTGAGGTGAATTATTAGATTGATGCCTCCAATAAATTCCTGAATGCAGATGGCATGGGATATGGCAGTTCTTTTCTTATTAAATGAGTTAAGTCAGAAATACAATTAAATAATCTATTTATAAAATAAATAACAGAAGCTTTATTAAATAAATAATTTTAAATTTTACATCAAATTGTTATTATGTGTGATTCTTTTATTATCAAAATATTAAACTTTTCGTTCTTCTCAGTATTCTTTATTTTAATAAACTAAGTCAACTGGAAGGGATTTATTATGAGGAATTACTTATGCCTAATGAGTTCAACAAAAAATATTGGTCTATGAAAAATTTTTAGCTTTAGAATTTGATGTCTTATATATTAGGGGTTTCATTTAAGAAAACATTGGCATTAATGCTCTTATCAGGATCAACCGAAGCAAACATTTATCGGAGGATATTGTAATATCCTTCATAACAAGTAATATATGAAGGCAGTATTATTAAGTGGTTGATCAATTAATGCCATTAAATTAATTACTTTGTATATAGTAAATTACGAACTACAATATCTTTGAATGTTCGTTGAGATAATCTAGTGTTAGTACATTAGCAATATCAAAATCATTACTTTTTATAAAAAATGCTGTTCTCCGAACTTTCATATCTGTTGTTGCATTAACTATTTATCTCATAATACGTAGAATATTTATTAACTTGGCGTTACCTATCCGAAGCTAATAAAGCACGAATATTTGGTGCAAGAACGTGGAGATTTTATTATTAAAGAAAATATATTAATAATGTAATTAAATAACTAGTAAATTTCGATACTTTATTACAATAACTTTATTAAATGTAATATTTTATGAATTAATTTAAATTAATCGAAATATATTTATTATTAAGAATTATCCCTACTTTAAAACGTTTCGCGAAAAAAGATTGCTCTAAAATTAATTAAATTCGTTGTTTTAATCATGTTATTTAAAAAAATTGTGTTTATAGTACACCCAAATAATTCATGTACTTAATAAATTAATGTTTTGTTAGCGAACTGAATAATATAACGATTTTATATTAGAATACTGTTATATGTAACTTATTATCAATTATTAAATTTATATTTTTTATATGAAACGAAAAAAAAGATTTATTATAAAGAATGATTTCTAGTTTAACATTAAGAATGAAGAAACATTGCTCAGGTTTTTGCTGTCTTCAAGATTGGCAATTTCAATCTTAATAATTAACCATTATTATTAACAGCACGATTTTATCCAGATGTAATAAAGTGAATATTCAATATATTTCCCAAGGATCTTGTAATCTTATCGTAAAATGTAATATGAAAGGAAATGTTATGAAATAACCGATTAAGCAACATTGTAAAACGGAATTACGGTAAATGTTCTTAAAAATCTTATTAACGTGAGAAGCTAATGGCTTAAAGACTTTGTAGCTCGAGGTGTTAACACAATGGTGGTCTAACAGCAACCCCGCGTACACTGTGAACATCTGTGTAGCTATCAAAGAATTTTATTTAAGTTCAAAAGTTAAAGTGTGTGCTATTGGTACAGTGTACATAACTGGTACGCTTTACCCTACTGTGCATTTAATAAATGTAGTATTTTTTGTATGAGTTCATAGAATGGCAAATTATTTGGATAAAAGTGCTGTGCGCTTCCACATTTCATATGATGCTCGTTTGCTTATTAGATATATATATATATTACATTTTTCCTTTCTCACACCAGATGGCAGCACAGTTATGGGTTTCACTCAGATGCTCAACTGTAGATCACATGTTAAAATAGTCTTAACTTTGTTTTCCATGCTGATATGCAGTAGTTTTTACTCTTAGCATGTCATTCAGGTATTGTGCTCTAATAATTTTTAATATCCTGTATGAGGTGTATCTTTCTTTGGATCTCTTAGCTTTTTATTATCTATTTTCTGTAATGTTTGCGTTAAAAGGAGCTAAATTTTGCAATTTTAGACTTAATGCCGACAAAATTGGATGAAATAACGCATCTTCTATGAATGAACTCAGAAGCTCCTCTGATGATTCTGTGAGTCATTCATAGTTTCTTATTTTACATACTGGTTTCATATGTTCATTTCTAAATCATCTTCAGAACTTTATCAATTTCTTCATATATTTGTGATTTCAAATTTATTATATATATATATATATATATATATATATTCAAAAACCATATATATTCAGTTTATATATATATATATATATATATAAACCGAAAAAAAGCGAATCTTTCCAATTATCCTTCTTCAATCAATTTTATTGCTAAAATAAATACAGAATTTAAATAAAAATAAATAAATAAAAAAAACCGACTGCGTAAAAAGCGAACTAAAGAAGGGAAACAAAATGACATAGGAAAATAGTAGAGTGTGTAATGAAAATCTGTTTTTTACTTAAGTAATTGCAGTCGAATGCATCAGATTCATGTTTAGGTATATACTGCGGCTCCTTCTACCTACATATTTGCCTCCGACTGCAATTACTTAAGTAAGTAAAGAAAAAAGGATTTCCATTACGCATTCTACTATTTTCCAAAGTCATCTTGTTTCCCTCTTTTTAGTTCGCTTTTTACGCAGTCAGATTTGTTTTAATTTAATTTTTGAAAGACGAATTTTTATTTTATATAACTTACCTAATTTTGTATTTACTGGTATTGATGAATTTTATGTTGTGTTTACTTGTTAGTTCCTATCTATAAACACTGTTTTGATGAGGCCTCTATGAAGGTTAGAATTCATCATGTGACTTTAATGTGACATTATTTGGTAACTTATCACAATGCAGCGTTACGATGACTTTGAAATTGTGTCTACAAATGACAGTCACATGAGAGTCACAATGTAACTACATTGTAAAGTCACATACTGACTCGTCACAAAGTAGCAATCACACTGACTTCTCAGTGGAGTCACATATAGCGATCATTTGAGACTCATAAGGAGATGTATGGAATTTCTTATTTTTTTGCTTCACCGTAGTGACTGTGACACTTGTGATCATATGTGACCTGAATGAGATGTTATATGGGCTAGCTGTGTTGTAGAGATAGTAATTACTCGAATTATATTATTTCCTTTTGAGTGTTCGCGTATTTGAAAATTAGCATTTTGGGACTTTTCCTTAATTTTTGATAACCAGTGTATAATATGCATAATTATATGTTTTGTCTAAATTTATTTAAAATAAGCTCTTAAATTGTATGTTAAATACTGTAATTAGTATTTTTATGAACTACTAAAAAAATATATTTATTTCCTTATAGAGACTAATAACATTATACGTTTTAGTAATAATAAAATAAAAATAATCGTAATCGGCTTAAAAACTATTTATTTCATAATCCTCTTGAAAAGAAATTTACATAAATAACTATCCCCTAAATGACTAATAAAAAATCTGCATCCACTGGTGCTTAGCGCCCTGTATTTTGTACGTTACAAAAACGCATCAAAAATAGGCTCGAACATATAATTTAAAAATTTAAATAGATACGTATTTAAAAGAAGTCTGCTAGCTAAGACTTATTTATTTGGATCCTTGGTAGGAAAAAAACACAAATAAACTTACTTTCTATATTCACCATCTTTAAATAAAAAATCTCCACATAGACAAAAAAAAACAAAACAAAAAAAAAAAAAAAAAAAAAAAAAACTCTTCATTTAAGCAAATAAATATCCGTCTTATGCTGTCATCTTCCTGTAACAGATAAAGACATTTATAGATAATTATTTCATATAATTTTGATGTTATAAAGAAGAAGAAAATTATACAAATGTATTAAAATTAGAATCATTCCAAAACTGGGACGCCAGGCATAAATGGGATAATAAGGAAAATTGCTCCGGTAGCTCTGTTGTCGAAATGAAGGAATTAAAGTTTAGCATAATCTACTATAGAACGACATCGATATGAAGATTTTCAGTAATTTAGTATATCGATTCGATGTACGTTGATTTTTATTCTAAATTTCTAATTATTGATTCACTCTCTAAAATTTTCCATAATTCTAACACAGCTACTTTCTCTGAAAATGTTTTATAAACTTTAAACTGGAAATCTATTACTGATTTCTTCTAGAATATTTTCTGAGCGAGAATTCAGAGGGAAAAAAAGTTGTTGTAACTGATATTCTCATGGGCAAATATCTGCTGTAAGATTTATTTCCATGGAGGCCCTTCGGCATTTTCTATCAATTCCTTTTTGATCTTACCGTTTCACTTTGATCGTTCTCTATAGAATTTTATTATTGCGCAAAGACTGTGTTTCCTAAAGGTATATATCAGATGCATGTGTATGAAGGTTTTACACGAAACTTTTATTTTAAGATTGACAAATAAAGAGAAAGCTGTTGTTATTTTTTTTAAAAAATGGATATTGCATAACAACTAATTATTATTCCAGATGCCATATCAAAATTATCGTTATTTTTTGTTGCGTAAAATCTCAATGCATATTACGGAAACAAAATATTAGATGTAAATATGGCAATGGTAGACGATCTTGTATCGGTAAACTCTTTTTGTCTCTAGATAAAAATATATAATTTTAAACTTTGAATTAAATTATATTGCCGATTGTATTAAAACGTATTATTGTACAGTAAACACATTAAAATGTAACACTTATAAAAAATGCTGAAATTTTGGAAACTTCTTTTATTCTGAGGATTATAAATTCTTCTACAAATGGTTTCAACAGATAACGGAAAGCTTTACTGAAACCACTGTAACGACGTGGTTACATTTAATTTCTGCAAAAGTTTCTATTTATATAGGGGCAGTTAGTTTTTTGTGCGAAAATTTAAAGCGTACAAAAATAAATATCGATGTTTTTTCTTTCTTACTTTTATTGTTTAATATCACTGTTCGGAGAAAAAATTTCCCTCAATGGAAAACAAATGCGTGATGTGTATAGAGATAACACTGCTAAATTTAAATGCGGCATCAAAATTGTGTTAGTTTGTAACAATGTTTCGAGTAAAAATTTATAATAACAAATAGTGAAGGATTGTTACATTAAATTGAAATGGTTGATAGCATTTAAAAACATATAACAAAGGATTTTTACTGCATTAGATAAGAAATCATGAAAGTATGTCATAAAATCTATTTTGTTGACATTTGCCTTGTGCATTATTCTTTTGCTGCTCTACCGAATCACCTTCCGTGTTCTCCAGTATTCGCTATGGAAATTCTGTATGAAAATGACGAAATACAAGATATCAAATTTGATTGGTTGAGACGATTTTAGACAAAAACAAATCGCAAGGCATCTTGGCGAGCCTGCCATTCTCTTCAAAATTATGTTTCTTTACATATATTAACATATCTTAACAACTTATAACAAATTAATCGTAACACTTAATAGAACTCGTCAGACCAGTATCGCAAAATTCTCGAATATAGGTTTGTCATAGTTTGAAGAAACCGTTATTTCTGCCTGGACATGCACCTACGGTGTATAACACCAATCTCATACAGGGCACTTTAGTATCCGTTAACATATCTTCATTTCCTTTGTCGCAGAATCTCGTTCTAATGTTTAATTATAGATTATTTTCTTATTATTGTGAAAATTTTATTATTTAGGCAATTTTCACTTATGTTTTAGTATGACATACAATACTCTAATTTTAAAAGCAACATCTAATACTTAAAAAGTGGTACTTGATGCTACATTTCATTGCCATATTTAATTCAGTAATGTGAATGGAACAATGGAACAATGTGTTCGATTTTTTTGGGCTTCTTAGTTGCGTGGTAACTTTACATCCAGTAGAGAGGTGATTGTGTTTCAAGGGCATTAGGGAGCCTTAAAAAAAGAATGTTTAGACGTGGCTGATAGCCACAATAAGAAAAATAACTATAATAAGTTAGAAGAGAGTAACTAAGTAAAAAAGCACATAACTACTTTAAGTATAACATGTGAGAGGAAACAAGAGAAAGAAAAAAATAATATTTTGGAAAAATTAAGAAAAAAAGAAAAATTCCATTAGTTCCAAAAAAAGGATAGGCGAAAAAGCTACCGGCGGATACCCCATCATAAAAAAAAAGACTCTTTTTAGAGACCAATCATAAGAAAAGCTAGTAAAAATACTATATTAATAGCAGAAGAACAAGTATTTGCAGATTTGATTTTCCAATTTATACGTTGTGAAACTCCTATATAAACAATCCACGAGCCACCACTGTATCCTACACTAAATAGGCCTGGCAATATATAACTGCATATTCGTAACATCCCTTATAACATTACGAAGCAAAATATCCTCTAAATAGTTATGAAACCTACAAGGATGAAAAATAGATCATAATTTTTTCTGTAAAAATATTGGTGCCAACGTGTGTAATTGTTCGTTTTTCAATTTATCCCAAATAGTTTGAAACAACCAGTTATTGACACCTAACCTATAATTGACACTTCAGCAATAATTTAACTCAAATAAGCATTTTTTTTTTTTTTTTGTAAAATTCTACAAAGTAATGCTATCTAGGTGTAACTTAATTATCTTAAATGTTATAATTAATATTTCAGTTATTGTTTCTTCTAAATAGGGACGTTGTCAGTTACAGTAGTTTTTTACCATATTTATGAAAAAAAAAAAAAAAAAAACAATTTTTAGTTATAAAAATAATTTTTCAAAATTTTGTCAACAATAATTTTTTATGTAACTCTAATATACTTTAAAAACAAAACTAAGTATAATTCATATTTAAAACTTTATAATAGAGATTTGATCAAGAAAGGATACTTAAGATATATAAGCGAAAACTTTTAGCAGCGTTTTAACGTACAAATACATACAAACATGACACAAAAAATCGCACACAGCTGTTTCGAGGATTCTCTGATCAAGGGATTAGGGAATCCTCGAAACAGCTGTGTGTGATTTTGTGTGTCATGTTTGTATGTATTTGTGCATTAAAACGCTGTTAAAAGTTTTGGCTTATGTATTGGAATTCGCACAAAGTGTTTGATTTATAAATAAATCGTCAAGATGTCATTTACTGGTGGTTTCTTAATATACATATTTCCTACATGCTTTTGTAAAAAGCGGTGGCCTTACTATAAACTAATCAATAACATACATATCTAATTAGTTGTTTCTTTGCATATTTCCACACAAATCTTACTGTTTTCAAATTGAATGAATTTTATACTTTCATAGAAAGTAAAAGTATAAAAGAAATAACAAAATATTAGATAATTACTATCAAAAATGAATTTTTTAATAGTATCAGGAAAAAGTACTTTAAAATAAAATTTTATAAAATCGTGAAAATTAAAAATTCGGATTTATCGTTTTAATTAGAAAAAATAGTATATTCAAGCATATATCGGTTTTAATTTAGCCTTAAAATGGATGCAGTAATGCAAGTTATGCAGTTTTATGTGTGGGAGGGGTCCCTTAGGAGGTGGGATGTGTTGTCTTTGACAGCGTTGGATATGGGGCGATGTTCCAGTGTGCGTAGAGATTCTTTTTTGTGTGTGTCGATATTTCCGGAAAATAATCTTCGCCTTAAATAATTTTTGGTTCCAGCTAATGTTAGTAGTTAGTCGTAGTGGTACGAATTGAAAAAAAAGCACCTTTGTGCATCCTGGTGTCTCAAGACATTAGAAACCATGATAACAATGTAAATATATATAAATATACACACACACAGACACACCAACACACACACACACACACACACACACACACACACATATATATATATATATATATATATATATATATTATGTCTCTGTGGTAGAATAAAAAGCAATCAGTATGTGCTCTTAAAATCTGCGCACAAGCAAATATATGTAAGCTGCATTTTAATATGATATTGCATACATATAAGTCCGCAAATAACAATTCTTTTATCACTTTTGAAAAGTTAAATAGTTTCAATACCACTTGTTCTGTGGCATGATTAATTGAAAGTGATATTTTTTCGATTAAGTTAAAATTAGAATTTTAGAACTTTGTTAGGAATAATTTATTTTTTTCGATTTTTCAAAATCATCATTTAACATTCCGAAATTACTAATAAATAATGATTCATTAATATTGCCTTTTTGTAAAAAGCCATTTATCTGGCCTTCTCTCTGAGAACTATTATAGAATTTTTTCCACTTTTAAACGCTACCTAATTTGAAACTCAAGAGATATTTTCTAATATATTCAAATATAGTACTTTCTGGATTGATAATCTGAATTTTTTTAATAGTTTTAGCTTAGAATAAAACCTCTCTCCTGATTCTATAGATACTAAGTAAATCTCTAAAATGCGAAAATAAATAAATAAATTTGCAAATGCGATAAACTTATTGTTGCAAGAAAGTAATTCAAGATTTTTTCCTTATGTTGTATTGAATTTTCGATGATAGAATTTATGGTATGTCCTCATTTGCTGAAAAAACATGTATGAGCCAGATTTGTGGTTTTTAAATAGATCTATTTTTGTTCCATCACTGCTATTTCAATCCCACTTTCAGTTATGCTGCACATTTTCTTATAAATTTCAGAAAAATTCAAATAAAATTGAAAATCATGAATTTATTTAATAATTATTTTATTAATAATTGAAAAACAATGAATTACAATAAAGATGCTTAAATGATATCATAGTAAAAAATAAATAAAAAATAAAACGTGTTATTTTTATTATTGCAACGTAAGTATATATTAAATGCTGTCACAATTCAAACCCCCAGTGTAGTGGTACCATTTATTCCGCACGTATTAGGTAGCTTTCATTACAAAAAGCTACCTATTGCAGCCGTTCGGAGGAAAACGATTCCGAAATACTTTGGTTACCGATCATGACCCACAGACCCCGAAACCACCCTCCGTTCAAATGATATATATATATCTGATCTTTATCATACTGTAACTCTCGTATTTATGAACCGATTTCGATATAAATTGGTGTGTACGTAGTACATACCAATGTCTCGAACGAATTTGTTGGCCAGCTTCATCCGCTATCTTGTTTCAAAATAGCGGCCATTTAAAATATATAAAAAAAATAAATTTAAAATGAGACACAAAAAAATTAGACATTGAAAAATAATTTCTTTTTACATGTTTGACCTTGATACAAAGATTCTGTAGCATTTTTTGTTTCGTCTATATCTAAAAAAATGGCTGAGTTATAGCAGTTTGAATTTCTATCATGGCTGACATTTTGAAACGATCTGATTTTTGTCACGCGATAATACGCGTATTTATGAACCGATATGGATGTGACAAGGCATGTTTATAGTACATAGCAATGTCTCGACCGAGTTCGTTGGCCAGCTTTATCCGCCATCTTGTTTAAAAATGGTGGCCATTTAAAAATTAAAAAAAAATTAATTTTAAATGAAGTAAAAAAAAAAAAACAAAAAAAAAAAAATAGAATTTGACAAAAACTTTTTTCTTATGTGTTTGAGCGTGATACAAAGATTTCGGAGCATTTTTTGTTTCGTCTATATCTTAAAAAATGGCTGAGTTATAGCATTTTGAATTTTATAGCACGGCTGACATTTTGAAACGATCTGATTTTTGTCATGCGATAACACGCGTATTTATGAACGGATTTGGATATAACTTGGCGTGTACATAGTTAACTACCAATGTCACGCCCGAGAACGTTGGCCAACTTCATCCGTCATCTTGTTTCAAAATGGTGGCCATTAATTTTTTCTTAATTTTAATTTAAAATGAAGTACAAAAACATTAGAAATTGAAAAATATTTTTTTCTTATGTGTTTGACCTTGATACAAAGATTTTGTAGCATTTTTTGTTTCGCCTATATCTTAAAAAATGGCTGAGTTATAGCACTTTGAATTTCTATCATGGCTGTCATTTTGAAACGGTCTGATTTTTGACACGCGGTAACACGCGTATTTATAAACCGATTAGGATGTGACAAGGTATGTGCATAGTACATAGCAATCTCTCGGCCGAGTTCGTTTGCTAACTTCATCCGCTGTCTTGTTTCAAAATGGCGGCCATTTAAAAATTAAAATTTATTTTTTATATTTAAAATGAGGTACAAAAAAAAAAAAAGAAAAGAAAAGAAAAGAAATTGAAAAAGATTTTTTTCTTATGTGTTTAAGCTTGTTACAAAGATTCCGAAGCATTTTCTGTTTTGTTTTTATCTAAGAAAAAGGCTGCACTTTGAGATATAGCACTTTGAAATTCTAATGTGGGTGACATTTTGAAAAATCTGATTTTATGCCTGCAATAGCACTCGTATATATCAACCGATTTAGATGTGAGTGAGGATGTGCACAGGAATTACTACGGTCTCGACCAAGTTCATTGGTTAGCTTTGTTGCACCCATTATGTTGTTTTAAAATGGCGGACACTTCAAGATATCACCGAATTTTGCGACCAAGTATAAATCACTTTAAATAAAACCAGCTTTGAAAACACTGACTAATTTCGCGAAATTCTCATTCCTACTCATTATTGGCAAAAATTAGTATTTAATCTTCTATAATCGGGTTCCACTAATCTGAGCTCCGTGTGTTTGCATAATATAAGCTGGCTCTTTAAAAATACGGAATATGAAAGCTACTTCTTCCTCCCGGCACTGGCTGGAAAGACTTTTTTTTATACTCTAGTGATTTCTTTATAAATGAGTAAGATTCAGATAAATATCTTAAAGTATATAAGTGATGTTTTTGCTGATTTATTCAACTGATAAATACAGACATGTACAAATACTATTATTTTTATAAAAGCTCCTTTTATTTATTTATTTTTTTTTTAATATTAGCTTGGGATGAAATGACACCTTGACGCTAATTTTGCACTATATTTCCAGTGCGCCAGCTAAGGGTTGATACAAAATATATTTTAAGCCCGAATTAATTTCTCCCTATAATATTTAATTTCTTTATCAATTAGTAAGATTCAGATAAAAAGGATAAAGTGTATAATGGATATATTTATTAATTTATTCAACGGATAAATACATTCATGTACAAATACTATTGTTTTTATAAAAGTTAATTTTATTTGGATTTTTAATAATACTAGCTTGGGTTGCAATGACACCACGACGCAAGTAGAGCGCTACATTTTCACGACGGTAAGCTAAGGGTAAATACAAAATATATTTTAATCCCGAATTATTTTTTTTCTATAATATGTAAATTCTTCATCAATTAGTTAGATTCATTTTAAAATAATTAAGTATATAAGTGATATACTTACTAATTTATTCAACGGATAAATACAGTCATGTACAAATACTATTGTTTCTATAAAAGTTCCTTTTATTTGTTTTTGTTTTTTATAATACTAGCTTCGATTGAAATGACACCATGACACAAGTAGCGTGCTACATTTTCACGACGTCAGCTAATGGTTTATAGAAAATATATTTTAAACCCGAATTATTTTTCCTATAATGTGTAATATCTTTATCAGTGTAAGATCAGTTTAAGATCCCTATAAAAATAATAAAGTATATAAGTGGTATACTTAATGATTTATACAGCAGTTAAATGCAGTAATGTACAAATACTATTGATTATATAAAATTTCTTTTTATTAGTTTTTTTTTTTTTAATTCTAACTTAAGGATGAAATGACACCATAGCGCAAGTTGAGCACAATATTATCACGACGTCAACTGAAGTTAATACAAAATATATTTAAAACTCGAATTATTAACCATTTGGAAAATTGGTTATTGTCCTCTGTCAGGGTAGAAAATCAAAAACATATCTGAAGCGTTTTATTGGTTGAATCCGCATTTTATTCGTTTTCTGATTGGTCTATACAATAATCTGCATTTTCCCTGTACTTTCAACAGAGATGGATACTTCTGTTGCCACTATGACACAAAAGCAATAAAAACTACAAAAAAAAATTAATAACTCAGAAACAAATTGAGATACAGCTTTCAAACAAATTGCATTTAAAATTAAATTCTTTTCTCTATACGACGGTGTAAAAAGTAAATTTGTGTTATGTTTAGAAGTTTAAAAATGAAATTTCATTTAAAATTGATCCACGAATGTTAATGTTTAATCCATGGCGTACGTAATGTATGATCAACTCCGCGCGATTTTTTATGTCTTAAATTTTAGTCTTTGAAAAAATCATTTTTCAAATGGTCGTTGTAATTTGTTAAATTGCATTTTTTAATAGAAATTTTAGAAATTTATTTATATGTGCTGAAAACAGTATACCTAGAAATTAAAAGTAAATAGTTATTGATAATTCTGAAGATATTGTTTTCTAACTAACAACCGGAAATTATAGAAGAAAATCAAATAAAAGTAATTTATTTTGGAAGTTGAATTTCATTTTTGTTTCAGTTTTGTAAATTTCTAATTCTTTCTTAAAACGACATTTTCCACAATTACGCGTAAATAAGTAGCTTATTACGTTGGAAAATATTCATTCCAAAATAGATACCAGGAATAATAAATGATAGTCTAACGTAGAAGTACGAGGAAAAGATATATCTTTTGCAGAAAACCCAAAGGAAGACTTTCAGATAAGCGCGTTTCTTTGATCCTACAATATGCTTTGATCTCATTTTATCGAATTTCTTATCCCCGTGGCGGCCGCTTGTATTTTGAAGAATCTTGAATAAAAGGTCAAGCATATGCGGCACAAAATAAGATATGCCAAGATGAAGTGGTTTGCAGCATGAGGTTCGTAAAGGGTGTACGTTTGAAGTATTGCTTTTACTGCTTCGTTTCAAAATTTAAAGTGTTAGATACCTTAAAACGATTTTTCTTCTTTCGATGGAATGTTAGCAATATTTTCAAAGTAACTGGTTATTTCATAAGTAAATGATTGTTAAAAACGAGGTATTCCATTTTGTTTTCTTTCTGTTTTAGTAACGGTCGATGGTAATGATGTGGAGGTTTGTTTTATATAATATCGTGAACTGCTAAGTCTGAAAATTACTTCATTTCACACATTCAACAAAATTTTAATAGCATACATAAAAATGCATCCAAATATTCATACATGCACATATGCATTTATATAAATATGTAAAAAAAAAAATATACGCATCACGTCTGTATGCATATATGTAAATATATATGTATGCATGTTTGTATGCATGTTTGTATGCATGTATGTGAATATGTATGTATGCATATATGTTAATATGTATGTATGCATATATGACTATTTATGTTTTATTGATCTATGAATATTTGTGTGGATACTCCCACTCCATTGTTTTTAAAGCTGTTTACTCAAAGAAATTGTTTTTTATAAATGAAGATATTAACTTGTTGTTGTGAGTTATATATTATAGTCGCCTTATAAAGAGATTTATACTTTAGTTAAATTGATTTAAAAAAGAGAATTGTCATCTCAGAATCCAAAATACTAAAATATTGTGGATTGAGTTGAAAAGTCAAACTAGGATCCAAAATAAGCTTCCACGTGATCCCCATCCCCCCCCCCCCGAAAAAAAACAACACACACACAAACACATTGTTTAGTTCAAGGTATTTACTATAATAGACACATTGAACAAACTTCACGTGAATACTGTCAATCACAAAGAAGGAAACTTCCACTGAATATATTAAAGTCATGTAAATACTTTTTCCGCAGTTCTCCATAATTCTACATGTACTCCATAACGAATATGAAAAAAAAAAATCCAGAGCACGGTAAAAACTTACCTCCTTAAAGGCGAGCATACGTATGAATATACAGACTTGGAAAAACCGTATTGCGCTAGAGGACATCGGACAATGAAACCTTTTGCCGTAACTTTTTATCAAGGAATGGAAATATTTGATGTAATAAGATACTTTAATTGGTGCGAAAAACCGCATAACGTGTTCATTTGAATATGAAAACAAGGATTATAGGAGAAATAGAATATTCTCAAATGAATTGAATGTAAATTAATATGAAAAAATCTAAAAGTTAAATATATATATATATATATATATATATGTATAACCTCTCACTCTATCTCTCTCTCTCTCTCTCTATGTATATATATACATATGTCTATCTAACTATCTATACACAATACTTCATTTATCCAATTTGTCTTTCTTAACTTCATGACGGCAGTATTACCGACAGAAGGAATAAGGCGCTTCTGCTTTATGTTAGGTAGATTTCGTATGAAATACTACCTATTGGGATCGTTTCCATGTTGGAATTTCTGAAAAATTTTTGCAGATCTACACCGATCATGACCCCTAGAACCCAAAACCACCCTCAGTAAAAAACTTTATATATCTATCTATCTATCTATCAATATATATCACTTTCTTCTGGACACGATAACTTTCGTAATTCTGCACCAATCTCTTCCAAACTAATACATAAAATCAATGGGCATAAAATCTCGGTCTTGTTTGTTAATGGGCAAAATCGGACCAAGGGGATGGAAATAGGGAGGGGTTTTGCGAAAACCGAAAACCCCCCATAACTTCTTAATTTTTATACATATCAAATCAGTTTAAAGTTTTTATTCTAAAAATAGGGCCAAAGTTTTATGTATACCAGATTTTTGATAAAGTTAAAAATGGGCTCAAGGGGCGCAAAAATAGGGTTTTTGGGAGAAAAAAATTCATAACTTCGTCAATTCTTAAGATATGAATTCCAATTAATTTTATTATAAATCTCCTTAATATTATCTACAACTTTTATATTCACAAGTTTTTGATAGGACCAATTCGTACCGCAAAAAAAAATGAAAAACGAAAACAAAAAGGGGGTTTGAAGAAGTAAAAAATCCATAACTCCGTCAATTCAAAAGATATAAAATCCCCATGAATTTATCATATATCTTCTTAATATTGTCTACAACATCTGTGTAGACAAGTTTTGAATAGGATCAATTCTTACAGCAAAAAAAAAAAAAAAAAAAAAAAAAAAAAAAAAAAAATTAAAAATACATAAACATCTTATTAAGGATGCACTCAAATCCAAACTGCTTATTTTGTTACTCATTTTTAAATTCATTTTTGCTCTCAAACGCATCCAATTGCTAGATTCTCTTATTCAGAAACTATATAATGTAACGTAATGATCGAGTTTTTGATAGAGGCAGAATATATTTCAAAAAATGATGTCAAAATTGGCATTTTGAACGGAATTTCCCGAAGGAATTGTGTTATCACTTTCTTCTGGACACGATAACTCCCCCAATTCTGCACAAATCTCTTTCAAACTGATACATAAAATCAAGGGACATAAAATCTCGCTCAAGTTCGTTAATGGGAAAAGCGGACAAAGGGGATGGAAATAGGGAGGGGTTTTGTGAAAACCGAAAAAAAACCCATAACTTCTTAATTTTTGTACATATCAAATCAGTTTAAAGTTTTTATTACTTCTAAAAATAGCGCCAAAAATTCATGCATCACAGATTTTTGATAAAATTTAAAATAGGCTCAAGGAGCGCAAAAAATAGGGTTTTTGGGAGAAAAAAATTCCTTACTTCGTCAATTCTCAAGATATCAAATCCAATAATTTTATTATACATCTCCTTAATATTATCTACAACTTTTATATTCACAAGTTTTAATAGGACCAATTCGTACCGAAAAAAAAAATTAAAAACGAAAACATAAAAGGGGAGTTGAAGAAGAAAAATTTTAATAAATCCGTCAATTCACAAGATATAAAATCTCCATGAATTTATCATATATCTTCTTAATATTGTCTTCAATATTTATGTAGAGAAGTTTTTGATAGGGCCAATTCTTACAGCGAAAACAAATTAAAAATACATAGCGATTGAAGAAAAAAATCATCTTATTAAGGGTGCATTCAAATCCAAACTGTCTATTTTCTTACTCATTTTTAAATTCATTTTTGCTCTCAAACGCATCCAATTGCTAGATTCTCTTATTCAAAAACTATATAGTGTACAGTAAGGATCGATTTTTTGATAGAGGCAGAATATATTTCAAAAAAGGATGTCAAAGTGGGCATTTTGAACAGAATTTCCCGAAGCGATTGTTAGAAATGAAAAATATTGCCCTACTGAGAAAATAATTGTTTATTAATCAAGTTTTAATTAATTGAAAGAAAAATAAAAACACAGTTTGCTTATAAATCTTTTCAAAAATCACGTCAGCATGTTTCATATTTTTTTTTTTATTATTATTATTAAAAATGAATCTGAAAATGTGCGAGAAAATTTCGAGTTGTTGAGTATGAAAAAATATTTTTTTTTTAATATCGCCTTAACATGATTCTGATAAAACCAGCTATTTTATAAAAAGGAAATAAAAACTCGTCAAAAGCAGACAGATGTTAAAGTGGATTTATATCTAATAATGATTTTGTTTTTGTTGGTGAAATTAGTATACTTAACTTCGAAATCTACCTCTGCCTGTAGGCCGGGCCGGCAGGGATTTTAATACATTCTCATGTTAACCCTCTGACTACTTAAAAGAGATGATAAAATAATTACCAATAAGATTCAACGGAATAATATCTAAATATAATAGAATTGAAAAATACAAATTAAAACTGATTTATAATGAGTATACTAATAAATAAAACAACGTAATTCATACACCATAGAAAGAAAATATATATTGTAATGATTAGATACTTAATTTTATTATTTACAATAGTGGTTCATATGACAAAATGGGACAAAAATTGCTTTTGAGCCCATAGGACATGTCTTGGTAATAAGAAGTTAACGATTATATTTTTATAGTAAAAATTAAAAATTATGTATAGAAAAATAATTATATAAAAGGATATAATATAAAAATTACATCATTATTTTTTTAATAATTGGTTTTATTACAGAAATTCATGAAATTTCGGAATTGCAAGCTGATATACTGGATAGACGGAAAATGAATAAAATATTGATTTGGCAGTTTTTAAAATGCGTGGGCTACAATCAATGCCAGTCAAATGTTTATTTTTGCCAAACCTATGATCATTGCTTTTCTAAACAAAGAATGTAAATTAATTTATCTTATTTATCAGTATTTGTTTATTCATCTTATGATAGATAAATACAGGAAAAAAACCCTGCCGGCTCAGCCTACAGTTGAAGGTAGATTTCGAAGTTAAGTATTGATTTCACAACGAAAACTAAATCAAAAATTAGTGTTAAAACCAATTTAACATGTTTATCTGGCCGCTTTTGTCGAGGTTTTAATTTCCTTTTTCTGTAAGAGCTGCTTTTATCAGAATCATGTTAAGGCAGTATTCAAATAATAATTTCTTCCGCTCAATAACTCAAAATTTTCAGATTCATTTGAAAGGGGAAAACATAAAACTTGCTTTTAAGAGGTGTATAAGCGGCCGCGTGTTTTCATTTTTCGCTCAATTAATTAGAACTTAATTTATAAATAATTTTTTTCTCAGTACGACCATTTTTTTGTTTCCAGCTTCTTTGTTTCCATTGTAAATAGTTTTCATATGTATTCATTAAATATTATTATTATTAATTTTATTATTATTGGTATTATAGTTATTACAAGTAGTGATTTTGTTATTAATATTTTGCATTTATTATATTTCGTCATGTTTTGAAACAGGCAGCTATATTGAGAATCTTACTTATTTTTCAATTCCTACTATTAGCTCACACTCTCCCTATATTTATTCATATATTTATCATGTTCAAATTTTCAATCGTTAATAAAATACTCATTATTCATCCTATCAAGTTGAAATAAATTTTTTAAAACGTGTACTGGATGACAATTGTTGTTAATACAGTTTTTTCAAATACTAGGGGGCTCTGCCCCCTACGAGCTACGCTTGTGCCCGTGCAGACACCGCAGACTCTAACAGCACGCTAATTTGGTCGGCTTTAAAAAGATTTCGGAAGATTGAATTATAATTTGAATCTGACAATTATAATCTGACGTAATTTTCACCAAACTTTTCTTTCTCTTTTTAATAGTCACGTGAAAATACGTTTGTTAGATATGAAATATTATGATCATCGTAAAATATCAAATAAATGTCTCGCGCAACTTTAAATTTAAACTGTTTTGCAATATTATTTTTTGTTCATTTTACGTAATAAGTGTAATGTGACGTAAATGTGACGTAAATTTTCCTATTTAAGACTTCTAACGATTTCTTTTCTTTCTCTTTTCTCATTCATTCTCTTTTCAAAAAACGTGTAATTATAGTTTTTATGACGTAATTTTCAATGAGTTCCTGCTTTTTATATTTTCTGTTTATAATAGTCACGTGTAAAATAAATTTTTAATTAGAAGCAAACATTATTGTTTGCGCTATTTATACAGTTGGCAACAGTTTAAATTAATACAATTTTCTAAAATATCTAGAAAATATCTCTCGAAATGCTGAAAATTTGAATTTAATATAGAAATAAAACCTCAAAAAATGAATCAAATTAAAAAAACTAAATGCAATCTGCACACCGGGAAATTCTGACGCATAAAATGATCAAAAAAGGATTAAATTCCTATGTACAGTTTTTGCTCCTATAAAACTTTTTTAATGGAACGATTTTGTCCAACTTTGGCATTAAATATTTCTTAAAATAATTCTTCGATTTGAAAACTGTCTGCATCAGCGTGTTTATCAAATATTTCTCTACAATACTATCGATTTTTATATTTTTGTATACAACAGTTTTTTTAATATTAACGAAGAAAAGCCATGCTTAAGCATTTAAATTGGATGCCGATCTTCCCGGAATATCTACGCAGATTTTCATTGGTCCATTTCCAAATCAAAACTTTTTTATATATATAGAAGGATTAAGTCATTAATTAAATTTTAATTAATTAATTTTAGTTTTGCATGGGTAACAAAATAACGGCCATTGGTTATTGAAGATCAATTAAAGTATTTTCAATAAGGGGTTACCATAGGGGGGGGCCAGTTCTGTCGCCAAATACAGCTAAGTTTGTCGCCAACTTGGCGATATATCATCAAATTTGTCGGCCAAAATGAGTCGCCAAAAGTGACGTCAACTTGGCGATATCTCTAATATTTCGCCAAATTCCCATAGAGTTCCATTGTAAACCTACTTGCTTATAGAAAATCAACAAATTGAGATATTTTAATGCAACAAAAACTAATATTAGCTTAATATTAAATTTTTCTTTGATGGCCTAAGTAGGAATTGACTTTAAAAACAAAATTTTTATATTACTTGTTTAATTTACTATACCATAAATATAAATATTGAACATTTCTTTTTAACTGCTGCCAAAAGGGTGGACTAACAAATGGGTTTTGGCCGTCCGTAGGAAAACACTCCATCAGGCTTGCAGCTAGGAGCTACGGTTCGGATTTCCCTTTCCCTTTCCCTTTCTCCCCCTTCTCGCTTCGGGAACAGAGCCCGATAAAGCTGAAGTTGGGCCCAGGGCCTATTAAAAAGTTGGAACCCCTTCCCCTACCTCCCCATTCCCGGTGACACTTTCAGAAAAATAAGTAGGTTTATTTGATGAGTTGACAAAGTTGTTTGGATGAAAGTTTCAAGTTTACAAAGGGAAAAAAAATTAACTTACAAGAATAATCAAGAAAATGAATTACCGTCCACTTTCTCAAATAGGCATTTGTATAATTCACAAACATCTCTGATCCACAGTTTATGTTGCAGAATAAATGAGGATGTCTTTTTCAAAACTCGCCTTATCCAAAGTCATAAAAATTGTGTTTTCCCTAATAGTCTAGTAATCATTTTAAACTATAATTCTGACATTGTAAAATCCTCATTTATATAGAAACCAATAGACACAGTATGCAGTTTTTGGCATTTTCCCCAAATTTGATTTTCTGGATACGGCAAGATTTGAAAATTATAGGTACTCTCAAATTGAAAAGGACTTTTACAGAAAAATTAAATATGGAGGTTTTTTATTACAGTAAAACTTTGTTTTTATGTCAGGGACAAAAATATAAAATGCAAGCAGTGGAAAAACTTAAATTGTGAGAAAACACACACAAACTTGTGGGCCCCTGAAATGGGTGGGCCCAGGGCCGATGCCCCGGAGGCCCGTGCATTAATCAGGCCCTGTTCGGGAAGTTCGTTCAAAACGGCAACTTTGACAGCATTTTTTTTGCAATATATTCTGCGTTCAAAAAATTGAAAAGCACGGCAAATTATACAGTGTGTCCACGTATAACCTGACCGACCTTTATTTTCCCAACCGTTGTTCCTAGATGCATACTTCCAATTACAAAAGTACCAATTAAAAAGTTTTTAAACGTTGGTTTTTCTGCTTTTTAATTACAAAAGTGGTCAAAATTAGGTGCAGGGTTAAGGTTAAAAATGTTTGAAGCGAAAAAACAATTTAGTGAAGAATTACAGAATCTAAATTTTTATACGGTCCCCAGGTCCTATAAGTTATATTTAGTAAAATTTTCCTGTTAGATTGAAAAGTAAGGTAAAAAAAGTCCCGTTATTCTACGATTAAAATTGACCAAGTAATAGCTGTTTTAAGTTAGAGCATATTTTTTTCTGCAAATTAGGGGTCATTCACAAATTTAGTAAAAATATAATTTCGTCAGATATATTAAAGAAGTGGTTGAGAGTAAAATTAGCATTGCAATATAAATTTGAAATCTTTATTCAATCTGACATATTACTGCAAAATATACAATCTGTACTGAACATATATGAGTATAAAAATAACAGATTTTTTTTAAATAAAAGGATGAAAAACAACAGCATCAATTCTTTACAAAATGATACATATTTTAAGATGCTGTTACATTACATTGTCTTTCAAACTTTGGGTTGTGCCATAATTTTTAGCTTTTGAAAAGTGATTCTTATGTATTTTTTAGCGCTGAATCCGAAAATGACCTTCATTTTAAACCCCCACGTCCGGATTTTTCTCAAATCGTAAATTTCAAAGTTAAAAAGCTCAAAATAAAAATTGATCCCCCCTCCCCTCCAAACCTCATCGGACCCCTGAGCTGTTTAGCTGTAAGAAACTCAGAATAAGTCAAAAAATTGAATAAATTATTGAATTAAATACATTTAAGCTGAATAAAAAAGTCTTACATCTATTTTATAGTATCAGATTTTTAGCTATTTTTTAAACTTGAAATTTACGATTTGCGAAAAATCCTGACATGATGGTTAAAAGTGGAGGTAATTTTTTTATCCAGCGTTAAAAAATACATAAAACGTAATTATAAAAGTTAAAAAACACAACCATCGCAGGTTTATGTTATCTAATCTAAAACTCTTTCTTAAACTTGTTGACGAGATCTATCCGATTTTTTTTTTTTTGTGTTATCCTCTAATATAAATATGTATAAGAGGGTAACCGTCGAAAATCATAATAATATTACATTTTCATCGGATTTAAGTAAATATGTAAAATTTAACTTCGATCGGACCTTTGGAAGTGAGTTAAAGTTCGATTATAAATTTTAATCTGCAAAAACAATCGCTTCAAGATAAATAAAACCTTATGAAAATAAAATATTTTTTGTTAAAATAAATCATAGCCTCGAACCCTTACAAAATAAAACATACTAAAATACAATTATTTTAACTAATCTAATACTTAACTAATAAAGGTTAACTCAACCGTAATAGTTGTACGATTTCTTTCAAAAGAGCAGATACCTTGAAATAAGTTTAAGTACTTTACATACGACCCCTGAAAGCATGGCGGAAATCATCAGTTTTGAGTAATATAAAAGGGGTATAAGTATTGTATTTTAAAGTTTCATAACTCAGTCAATTTTAATGTTAGATGAATGGGACTTTTTTTGTCTTACTTGTTAGTGTCACGGTAAATTTTTACTAAGTATCACTAATAGGATCGGGGGACCGTATAAAAATTTAAATTTCGTAATTTTTTAATAAATGTTTTTTCTTGACCCAAATCGCATTAAAAATAATTCTTTACCTTATTTAAACCATTTTTGTAATTGGAAGTATGCATCTAGAACCAGCGGTTGCGAAAATAAAGGTCGGTCAGGTTATACGTGGACATACTGTATAGTTTCTGAATAAGAGAACATGCGAGTTTGCTGCGTTTCAGAACAAAAAATAAATTTAAGAATGAGTCAAAAAATAAGCATTTCGGATTTGAGTATACCATTAGTACGATAATATTTTTCTTCGACCGATATGTGTTTTTTAATTTGTTTTTGCTGTAAGAATTGACCCAATGAAAAACTTGTCAATATAAAAATTGTAGATAATATTAAAAAAAGACATAATAAATCTAAGCGGATTTGATATCTTGAGAATTCATGAAGTTATGAATTTTTTTCACCATAAAATCCTATTTTTTGCGCCTCTTGATCCCAATTTTAATTTTATCAAACACCTGTCAAACATGCTTCATATGAATACTCTCAATCACAAAGAAAGAAAATTCCACTCAGCATATTACAATCATGTAAATACTTTCTCTACAGTTCTCCATAATTCTATATGTACTCCATAACTAATATGAAAATCGTCGAAGTTTTGGACCTTTTCCTAGAAGTAATAATAACTTAAAACTACACTGCTAAAAAAATTAGGGGAGCAAGCAAAAAAGTGAAGAGAACAGTGCAAGACAGCCATGTATGGGCATAAAATGAATAGTACACGTGTATCAATGCGCAATACAGAAAAAAAGACGCAAAAAAATTGTAAAGGTGCTTTTATTCTTTGAAAAGATAAAAACATGAAAAGATGGTTTTGGGCAACAATTTGGATTCATGTAAATGATTAAAAAAAAGTATTGTTCTGAAATGATGCAAGATTTTCAATATGGTGTGTGGTCTCCTCGAACAGCTAAGACTGCTGTACACCTGTTTTCCTTGGATGCGATGAGGTTATCGATAAGAACTTTGGGGAATACTGTTCCACTGCTCAAGAATTGCAATCTCCAAGTCCCGGACAGTAAAAGGAGGCCTCGATCTCGCAGCAATGGATCGTCTGAGTATGTCCCAAACATGCTTGATCGGATTTATGTCGGGAGAGCACGATGGTCATTCCATGCGCTGTATTGTTTTAGCTTCAAGCATGTTTTCCATAAGACGAACTGGATGAAGTCTGGCATTATCATGCATTGAAAAAAAAAGATATCACTAATTACTGCAACATAAAATACGACATGAGGTCGCAGTATCTCGTCTGTATTACTTCGGACCCTCAAAGTGCCATTCGAAATGATATGCAGGTCCGTACGTCCACCTATGCTGATTCCAGCCAATCGCATCAACCCATCTCGCCTGTAATGTGATCTTTCACGAACGAATGCGGGATTATTTTGAGTGTCTCTTTTTCTCCATGCCAAAAAACATCAGATGTTACATCCAGACTGAATCGGGACTCGTTTGTAAACAGAATTTGACTCCAACAACGTTGCCTCCAAACTCGATGTTCATTTCCCCACCTTCTTTAGGCCACACAGTGGCTTGAGTTCAACGGAATACAGACCATTGGCTTACGTGCATAGAGACCACCCTGCTGAAGCCTATTTCGAACTGTTTGGCTGGACACCCTTCGTCCTGTAGCAAAGAACAACTGTGTTTGCAGCTGAGTAGCTTTGCCCGTTCCGACTCGACGAGCTGTTAACAGGATATATCGGTCAGCTGTTTCTGTGTTAGCACATTTTCGACTTTGGACTTGTCGATGACTACCATTCCATGCGTCTTAGAATCGATTCCACAGTTTTTCAGGGTCACTTCTTGCAACTCCAAAAGCGTCCACTACACTTCGTTGTGTTTCCCCAAATTCAACTGGTCCGATAACACGCCAAGCCATGGGTTGCGGTAAATCACGTTGTTGTGACATTTTCCAGCCATCTTTTCTCAAAACACAAGCTGAGCAATTGAATTTTACAACTGAGAAAGTGAAACAGACGTTTCTGCAAAATCTCGATTTCTGCACTTATCTCCTTTTCCATGTTTTTGACGCATTAAACTTTAATTTACATGTGAAGTTCTCTTTATATGTTTTCTACAGCATTTTAAATTATGGATGTTTTATTTTACGTTACTCATCGGTGTAAATATTTGCGTAATTTCTTTAAAACCATGTGCTCCCCTAATTGTTTTGAGCAGTGTATTTTGATATGTATTATAATTATGAAGTTATATGATTTTTTCGGTTTTCACAAAAGCCTTACTTACCCCCCCCCCCCCCCCCCCCCTGGTCCGATTTTGTCCATTAACGAAACTGACCGAGATTTTCTACCCCTTGATTTTATGTATCAGTTTGGAAGAGATTTGTGCAGGATTATGAAACTTATCGTGTCCCTAAAAAGGTGATATAAATAGATAGATAGATAAATTTCTTAACCGAGGGTAGTTTTTGGTTCTAGGATTCATGATCGGCGCAGATCTGCAATTTAAGAAAAAAACTGCAACATATGAGATAATGTAATAGGTAGTATTTTTTACGAAATCTACCTAAAAGTATTTCCCAAAAAGGCGAAAAAAAGTTCGTGCTTTAGCAAAAGCTGAGAAAGAAATGGTGTTCATTACTTATAATATACAATTAAAACATAATCCTGAAACTATGGTAATGCATATCGCAGATGTTTTGATGAAATATTTATTAAAAACTATTTCTCATTCTATAATTAACGTTTTAATCAAATATAATTGTTAGTTTATTTAAATTTTAAACATTAACTATTTATCAACGGGTGAAAATAAATCATTATTTATTTATTTTTAAAAAATTGCAAGAAATAGGAAATACAAGCTATAAAACTGCAACCCTCTTAAATATGCAACTCCTATGGTGACTCCCAGTCTCACGTTATACTGAAAGAACAATAAGTTAATTTTTTTTTAAGTTTAAATTTGAAGTTAAATCTATTTTCTTCGAAATGCCTTTAGTTAAAAGTAATAAAGAAGTTTAATAAAGAAGGATTTATGTGATAATGAAAAAGGTTAATATGATTTTTTATTAGTCAGTTACTTTTTTAGTAGTTTATTAAGAGTAAACCAGATTCCGAAAATGCAAATTAGTTCAAAAGGTAGCGTGTAAATAAGGTATGCCAAACACGCGACTCTCCGGTTACATTTGATCTGCTGATAAACTTGGGAAGCCTTTCACATTCTGCATGTGTTTCGTCTAAATATCGGAGTACACACGCGCGCTCGTTTGAATGTATAATAATCGCGAAAATAGACATTAAAAGCAGTAGAAAAATTACACTTTTTTAAAATTCCGTTATCACGTACAATGAATTCTCTAATAAACAGCCAAACGTAATAAAGTATATTCAGCAGTCTTCAAGCTAATTTAAATTATACATTTCCTATGCAGTAATTAACTTGGAAGTCAATTAACGTAGTCCATATTAAATGTATGATCTAAATAAGACATTATGATTAGAGGTATAATATTTGGTTTGGTAAAAAAGGAAACATGTTAATAAGATAAATGCTTAAGATGTATTATTTACGGAATAAATTGTTTAATTGAAATATTGTACCTAATGGAAGTAATTTGATAGAATGCATCACCCATTTCTTGTAGGAATACGTTCTTTTCTTAACATAGAGAAATCGCAAAAATCTCATCCAACGCAATATAGTAAAAGTACAACTTAATACAGCTGTGAGCGATGTCTGTAACTCATGTTGCTTTTTAACACTTTCCAACAAAGTTGAAAAGTGTTTATGACTTCGGTTTGTCTGTCCGTCTGTCCGCGTACTAACTCCCGTAAATATACTCGGATCGTTCTGAAATTTTTGGATGTTAGTAACCCCTATCATAGCACGAACCCTTTTCAAATGAACTTTATAGCACGTTTAGTTCATTTACAGGGACAGTCAAAATTTTCCGTTACATTACGGCCTACGGGAAAAAATCGTTTAAAATGATTTTTAATGATGTTACATGCTTTTAAATATAATAAAATGTATATGCATTTATCAAGTGCACTAAAATATGCATTCTGTAGAATATGCGGCGCAAGGAATAGTTATTATTCATTTACAGGGTCACACAAAAGGATTCCGTTACATAATGATATAGGGGTGGAGGGAATTTTTTCCGGCGTATTTCAATAATGTTAAATTATTTCATGTATAATGAAATTGATATACGTCGCTGCGGTTTACTATAAGTTATTTCATGTATAATACGAAGTGCATAGCGTTATTTATAGGGACACACAAAACATTTCAGATACTATATTGTATCCGAAGTACTGTACATTAGCGATGATTGCTGGAAATGCATTTTTTATTATGGTATGTGCTTTTATGTTTCACTATATGTATGCATTGTATATGGTGTGTATAAATGCTCTAACTGATATACAGGACTACACGAAAGAATTCGTAATGGTTACGGGGTATGATTTCAAATTGCTTAAAGGAGGTTTCTAAATGAGTTATGCATTTTTTCGCTGAACTTAATTTAGTTTACTAAGAAATGTTTGTAGAATATGCATAAAATGATATACAGGGTCATGCAAAGAATTGGATACATGGCCGTCTATAAATGATAATTTCTGGAAATGTGATTCCAGTAGTTTTAAGAGTGTTTTACTTTGAATTAAACTTTAGATAAATAGTGGCGTGTAATAAAGGTACCAAGTTAACTACAGGGTTGTACAAAAGTATACAAGTATGTTTCTATCTATTATTATAAATTGCTAAAAGAGAAATTTCAACATGTTATATGTTTTCTTGCTAAACTAAATTTCTCCATTATATAGTACATATATCAACCTACAGATCAAATATAGGACTGTTCAAAAGAATTGGAATACATATTTGCTATGGAAGGTAACTGCTGAAAGCAGCTTTCAAAGGTTTTATGCGTTTTCTAAAATGTTTAGTTAGTTCTCTTATATACTTTATTTACCTAAGTAACGAAGTTTTGTTAAAGCATTTTGTAAGTGTTGGAAAGTGTTTCATAATCTATGCTTAATGCAAGATTTTTTTTTTTTTACTTGTTTTTTATAAAGTTACCAATCGTCTAAATGAGATAGTAAGAAATTTCGGTAAGATGCTAATAAAAAGGATTTAAAATAAAGATACGAAAAATTTTAAATTTATCTACCCTATATATATAAAGTCCTAATGAATCGAATTGAAACGAATTTATGTAACGATTCTATGAAACGACTGATTAAACAACTGATTACGTTTCACGGCGATTTCTCCTAAAATATGGAATACTTTCCGGTGAAATTAACACCAAAAATCCGTATTTATCAACAGATCTCAAAACTGGTATTAGGATTTTAAAATTAGAATTAGTTTTCGAAATATTAATTTTTTTCTAATTTTAAATCCTTTTTTTTCTAATGATGGCAACTCAAATTTTAATCATAACAGATATTTTTTTCATATTTTAGAAAAAGGTTATTTTAAATTAATTTGGCGACGAGTTTGGCCCCCCTTAAATGTATGCTAAGAAATGCATCATGTTACTTTTATTCAGAATTCAATTTGTATTTCATTATCATTTTATTCAATACAAAACCTTCATTTAAAATTGAAACCTTTAAAATAAATGGCTTTTAATTCATTCTTTTTTTTTAAACGAAACGAAAAGAAAAATATTAGACACAGATGTCATATACGCAACGGGGTACCTAATTGGCGCCAAAATGGCGTTATTTTGCCTGACATAATAACCCGGCTATTGTTGCTTATTTATTAATAAATGTTTATTTGAATTTATTTTCCTTTCCTTCTATATATAAAAAAAAGTTTTGATTTGGAAATGGACCAATGAAAATCTGCGTAGATATCGTGAAATGCATCTGATTGGTCACAGCTTTATGACGCTATAAGGGAGGTTACCAAGGGGGGGGGGCGTCTCTCTGTCGCCAAAAGTGACGCCAACTTGGCGCTATTTCCAGTATTTCGCCAAAATTAAGGGTACTTTCCCGTTATACGGACAGCATGCCAAAATGTATGCTATGCGCCAATTATTTCAACCCTGATGGTGAAAAGGATTTTTATTGTAAACCACGCGAAACATTGTGATTTGTTATTTATAAAATGTGAATGATTATTATTTAACCTTAACCTTGGAAAGATTTTTAATTTGCTATTATTCGAATTAAAAATGCTTTTTTTTTTTTTTTTTTTTTTTTTTATAAAGTTATAATTTACTTTTCCTGCTGACGCTGAGATGGATTTTACCATTTGGCAATTACCAGATGAAGAGAAAGTTGCGATAAAACTGTTTCAGGAATTTGGAATTCTGCATAATAAAAGGTTGTGTTGAAACAACCATGAAATGAAATTATGGATGAGTTCTGGAAGTCCCAAATGGAGATGTAGCTTACGATCATGCGAAGAAAGCGTAGGAATACGACAAAAAACACGGTTTGAGGGATCGCGGTTGTCTTTTCTTAATGCTTTGAGATTTATATATTTATGGTGCCAAGAGTTGACATCGATTGAGTTTTGTGAACTGCAACTTGATATGAACCACAACACAACAGTGGACTGGAATAGTTATTTTAGAAGTTTGTGCAAATGCTTTATGTTCACGACCAAATGGAAAAATCGGTGGACCTAATAAAATTATAGAAGTAGATGAAAGTCTTTTTACCAGAAGAAAAAGCAACGTAGGGCGTGTTCTTCCTCCTCAATGGGTGTTAGGTAGTTTATGCCGTGAAACACGGGATGTTTCCTTACTCCTATTCCCGATCGTACAGCTGAAACTTTAATGGCGGCAATAAAAAACAATGTAGCTGATGGAAGTATTATTTATACAGATTACTGGAAAGGATATAAAACAGATGAACTGCGAAGTGCTGGTTATGATCATTTCACAGTAAATCACAAATACAATTTTGTCGACCCTAATACTGGATGTCATACTCAAAATGTTGAGAGATTATGGGGTGTCGCAAAATGGCGCAACAAAAGACATCGGGGAACTGTTCGTCATCATTTAGTCGTACCTCATAGAATTTATGTGGCGACGTCTTCATTCAAAAAATGAAATGTTTGCTGTATTGCTAAAAGATATTTGTAATTTTATGGCAGCAGTTTAATATGATTTTTTATTTTATTACTTTATTGTATAACTGTTATTTGTTCACTCATTTTAAGTATATATTTGTGATTTAATAAAATAGTTCGTAAAATTCTGTAATTTTCAAACGTTATATTTTTAAAATGCTCACTTTACTATCGACCAAGACTCCCTTATCATATTATCATCCTGATAATATGATAAGGTAGTCTTGCTATCGACAATGTTTTTTCTTTTATTTTTCAAATGTTTCAATTCACGTGATTTTCATTTTGCGCCAACTATTGCGCTTGGCGACAATGCTGTCCGTATAGCGGAAAAGGGTAATTCTTAGTTATCCCGTCTACCAATTTCACCAAATTATATAGATCGCCAAACCACTCGCCAGATTATACACATTGACGTAATTTTTATTTTAAATAACGATAGAACAAATAAATTAGTAAAACACGAATAAAAATACAAATAAAACGTCAAATTAATGGTTTTATTGGCCATTATTGGCATTTAATATTACAATTAATTAATTAATGGCAACCATTATTGGCATTTAATCTTACAATTTGGCGACAGCAATTTGGTCGACGGGATAACTAAGAAGTACCCGGAAAAGTACCAAAAAAAGTAATGCTTTGGAAATGGACAAATGAAAACCTGCGTAGATACAGTGAAATGCATCTGATTGGTCAGAGCTTTATGACGCTATAATGGAGGTTACCAAGGGGGTACCCGTCTCTCTGTCGCCAAAAGTGACGTCAACTTGGCGCTATTTCCAGTATTTCGCCAAATTTCCATAGACTCCCAGTGAAATACAATAGGGTTTACTTGCATGCAGGAAATCAACAAATTGAGATATTTCAATGCAACAAAAAATAATATTACCTTATGAATTGAGCTTAATTGAACTGTTTACATTATTTTTAAGCACAAACAATAATCTGGGGTTGGCTAGAAAATGGGAATTGCTTCGCGATACCGAATGGAATAGCTAAGCGATTACGCGGGGGGTTGGTGGGCGTAGCGAGCAGGGGGGCGGTGCCCCCCCCCCCTAGTTATTTCCAGGAAAATGTTATAAATTGTTTTGTTCTATAGTTATTAATTATTTTTTTTTATTTATTGTTATTTCATTTTAAAAATAACAGAAAATAATTGTAAAATACATATGTAACAGGTATTTCAAAACGAGGTTTTCGCCAAATTGTCGTAAAAAAAAAATCACGCCAAACCCGGTGTGTATGTGACAATGCAACAAATCATGAGATTTAATTTCCACTTCAAAGCAACGTTTTAATGTTATTGCTTCTCCCGTCGACCAATTTCGCCAAATTATATAAATAGCCAAATTATACAAATTGACATATTTTTTTTTTTATTTTAAATAACAAAAGAACAAATAAATTAGTATAACATTAATAAAAATACAAATAAAACGTCGAAATAAAAATCACTTGATGGCGTGAACATGTGTAACTTCCTTAAAGTCAAGTGAATGTGACATTTACGATCAACCATTATTGGCATTTAATCTTATAGTTTGGCGACAGATTTTTGGTCGATGGGATAACCAAGTAGCACCGTTTTAATTTACCACTCGAGAAGTAAAAAAAAATGCTGACTGGTGAGTTAAAAAAAAAAAAGCTATTGGCGAGATTTTCACCCGGCTAACATAAAAGTACCAGGAATTCTTTGTGATTATGGCAACTTTTGTGTATTTTTATTCGAAAAAATAATTTTGATTTTTTAATTGGTACAGATGCATATTCGCCCCATATTGGCGCGATTTTTTTTCTGTCGCCAATATCATATAGGCAACAGGTACTTAACTTGCGCCAAAGTGTCGTTATTTTGCTTGATGTGGTAATCCGGATTATGTTGTTTATGCTGTTGATGTTTTCGCCAAATTGGCAACCGAAAAAAATCGCGCCAATATGGGACGAATACTACATCTGTGCCCTTTAATCAAAATGGAAACCTTTCTTATGAAAAGCGAAGGAATCAGCCCGTTGTTTATGGCAGTTACATGACTTGGACTATTATAATATAAACGAAATAACTGGGATAGATTAATATTCGGCGACTTATCACACCTGTGGCTGGCTAACATTAAAGTACCAAAATGGCCGCCTGGAATATAAAAAGCGAAGGGATCCGCCTGGAGCAATTGATGATAGTCATATGACTTAGGCTATTATTATAGAGATTGTTTTCAATTCTAAAAACAGCGCAAAGAATAATATTTCCTATCGATTAAAAATTTATTTTCACGTGGCTATTAAAAACAGAAAAAAAAACTTTAAATTACTATTAAATGAGTACGTGTTAAAGGCAGGAAAGTATTGAAAATTATGTCCTGAAAATTGTATTTACACGTGAATATTAAAAGGGAAAGGAAACTTTAAAATAATAAATACATTAATATGCGTTTAACCCTTTCACGGACAAGACACTTCTATTCGTAAAATCTTGAAATCAGTGAATGGCACCAGAATTTACAAACAAATTTCGAAATACAAAATTGCTTTTGTTCACTTACTTAATGAAAGGAAAATTTTCATCTCAATATTCTGATGCTAATGTGGCATTTAAGAATTAAAATTAAATGGTCCAAAAATGAACCACCGCTCTTGAAGGAGTTAAAGCAGCAAATTTTAGTAATTGTATTATGTCAATCGTTTTATAACTCTGTTAAAAAATACCGAGAGACAAAGACTCTGTTTACTTTATTCATCAAATATTTAACTGATCTTCTTTAACCAAACACGAAAACAACCATTGGATGTCTTAACAGCAACTGATTCTACCTTAAATATTTGCAATCAAAGGGATTTGAATGGAAACCCGTTTACAGGGAGATCGCTACAGGTTTTTTCAGTATAATTCAATCTTCTCTGATCTTTTTAAAACCGATCAGATTAGCGTGCTTATAGATTCTACAGTGTCTGAACGGGGGTTGGTAAGCGTATCTTGCAGGGGGCAGAGCCCCCTAGTATATATATATATATATCTACTTTCTTTACGTTCTACTACTACGTTCTACTACTACGTTCTATTACTACGTTCTTTAATATCTACACCAAGTTCCATGCTTTTTTTTTTCATACTGCCGAAAATTAAAAAGGGATTAAATCGACCAGTTTTGGCCAAACTGTTATGCTTTCAGGAAACAAATTTGAAGTGAACGCGAATCGAGTACCGTTTTCTTACAAGAAAATCCCTGTAAACATTCCTTATCACCCTCAATGAGACCAAGATGGTATAGAAGAAGCAAATATGGACACACTGTCATTTCATATTCAGCATGATAAGCACTCGATTGAGTAGGTCCTTTATATTTCCAGAAATAAATAACAATCATAAATCTTAAACAGTTAGATATATTTGAAAGACGTTCTTAAAGTTTATTTAGCGAATTACACATTTGCACGAAATAAAATAAATTCTATCGCGCAACTGTGAAAATCCTGTGCGGTTTTTTAGCTGAGACAACTATAACTTATGTAAAAAGTGTAAGATTGGACTTACTCACAGCTCTTACTGTTTTTATTTATTTGAAGAAACTTATATTAAGATAAAGTGCTATTAAGTATTTTATGATGTTTGATAGTAAAATGCAAAGCGAAGTTTATTGATTTATACAATCATATTATAACTATTGGGAGTACAAATTAATTCGGTCCGTTTTCAATAGATGGCTCTGGCTGATTTGTTTACTGAATAATGATAGATGTTTTTGGCATTGTTAGAAACGTTTGACATTTGTCAACCATATTCAGTCAACGAAGCTTCGAGTTTTATACAACAAAATTGGTTTTCTGAGCATTCAATATGTCGAGTTTTGTGCTAAATAAACAACATTTGCGGGAAGTTTTGATTTTCTTTTTTAATTGGAAGAAAAGTGCCGCTGAAGCGCATCGATCGCTTGTGGAAGTATATGGTGAATCTGCGCCATCTGATAAATCATGTAGAGAGTGGTTTCGATGCTTCAAAAATGGCGATTTTAGTGTCGAAGACAAGGAGCGCCCGGGCCAGCCGAAAAAGTTCGAAGACGCCGAATTGGAGGAATTGCTCGATCAAGATCCGTGCCAAACGCAACAAGAGCTTGCAGGATCGTTGGGAGTCACTCAGCAAGCAATTTCCGTGCGCTTAAAAAACAAGGGAATGGTTCAAAAGCAAGGAAATTGGGTCCCATACGAGTTGAAACCGCGCGACGTTGAAAAGCGATTTTTCATCAGTGGACTGCTGCTCGAACGACAACAAAGGAAAGGTTTTTTGCATCGAGTTGTTACCGGAGACGAAAAGTGGATACACTACGATAACCCCAAGAAGAGAAAATACTATGCTCGGCCTGGTAAATCATTGCCATCAACGCCAAATTCGAATATTCATGGTCTGAAGGTAATGCTGTGCGTTTGGTGGGATCAGACTGGGATAGTGTACTATGAGCTTTTAAAACCTGGCGAAACAGTTACTGGCCAACGCTACCGACTGCAATTAATGCGTTTGAGCCAAGCATTGCGTGAAAAATGCTCGGCCCCATGTGGCAATTGCCGTTAAAAATTACTTGGAAACGTTGAAATGGGCGGTCATAACCCACCCGCCGTATTCGCCAGACATTGCTCCTTCTGATTATTGGTTGTTCCGACGGATGCATCACGATTTGGCTGGACACCGCTTCACTTCTTCCGAAGAAATTCAAGAATGGCTCGATTCATGGTTTGCGTCCAGAGGACTCATTTTTCAGAAATGGAATTCGAAAATTGCCAGAAAGGTGGACAAAGGTTGTGGCTGCCGATGGACAATACTTTGAATAACATGTTTTTTCATTTTGATAATAAATAAAATGTTTTTTTAACGAAAAAAAAACGTACCGAATTAATTTGTACTCCCAATATATACCAAAAGATATTTAAACCCATTGATTTTCTTCTTAGTGGAGACAGGGCAATGTGTCCCCTTAAATATTTTGCCAATACGAAGAGTAAAACATTAAAATAAATGTTGATAAAATTTTTTAAACAAGTTCATAGCCTAGTAGATAGACAAGTTGATAGATAGTTGTTTTATAAACATTTTCGACAACTTTTGATAATTTTAAATTATTCTGGACCAGTGCTTCCCAACCTGGGGCGTACGCTCCACGGGGTGGGAAGTTGGGGTTGATTTTTAAGGGTATAATTTGTAATTTGTTATTAACCTATCAATTTTAGGTAGATTTCGTATGAAATACTACTTATTACATTATCCCCTATGTTGGAATTTCTGAAAAAATTTTGAAGATCTACACCGATCATGACTCCTAGAACCCAAAACCACCCTCAGTAAAAAACTTTATATCTATCTATCTATCTATCTATCTATCTATCTATATATATATATATATATACTTTCTTCTGCACATGATAACTTCCATAATTTTGCACAAATCTCTTCCAAACTAATACATAAAATCAAGGGACGGTCAAGTTCGGTCAAGTCAAGGGACGGTCAAGTTCGTTAATGGGCAAAATCGGACCAGGGGGATGGAAGTATTGAGGGGTTTTCTGAATACAAAAAACACATATTTTCTTAATTTTTGTACATATCAAATCAGTTTAAAGTTTTTTATTACTTCTAGAAATTGGGCCAAAAATTTATGTATCACAGATTTTTGATAAAATTAAAAATAGTCTCAAGGGGCCCAAAAAATAGGGTTTTAGGAAGAAAAAAATTCATAATTTCAACAATTCTCAAGATAGAAAATCCAATTAAATTTATTATAAAGCTTATTAATATTATCTACAACTTTTATATTGACAAGTTATTGATAGGTCCAATTCGTACCGCAAAAAAAAAGTTTAAAACGAAAATAAAAAAAAAGGGGGGGGAGTGAATAAGAAAAAACTTCATAACTTCGTCAATTCACAAGATATAAAATCCGTATTAATTTATTATATGTGTTCTTTATATTATCTACAACATTTATATTGACAAGTTGTTGATAGGGCCAATTCTTACAGCAAAAAAACAAAAAACAGAAAAAATACACAGCGGTTGAAGAAAAAAAATCATCGTATTCAGGGTGTATTCAAATCCAAACTTTTTTACTTTTTGACTCATTTTTAAATTCATTTTTGCTCTCAAACGCATCCAGTTGGTAGATTCTCTTATTGAGAAACTATATAATGTACCGTAATAATCGATTTTTTGATAGATGCAGAATACATTTCAAAAAATGATGTCAAAGTGGGCATTTTGAACCGAATTTCCCGAAGCGGTTGTGTTAGAAACGAAAAATATTGTCCGACTGGGAAAATAATTGTTTATAAATCAAGTTTTAAATAATTGAACGAAAAATAAAAACACAGGTCGCTTAAAAATCCCGCTCTTCAAAAATCACGTCAGAAAGTTTAATATATTTTCTATTAAAAATTAATCTGAAAATGTGCAAGAAAATTTCAAGTTGTTGAGCATGGAAAAGTATTTTTTTAATACCGCCTTAACATGATTCTGATAAAACCAGCTCTTAAATAAAAATGAAATTAAAACTCGTCAAAAGCGACCAGATAAAATTGTTAAAGTGGGTTTATCTCTAATCATGATTTAGATTTTTTGGTGAAATTAATATACTTAACTTCGAGATCTACTTCCGCCTGTAGGCTGGGCCGGCAGGGATTTCCTTTATTCATATTGTACTTTAAAAGTAAAAGTGATATATTCAGATTTTAAAATTTTAAATTAAATAGTAAAATTCCGACTCGAATTTCAAAAAACTCCTGTACAAATGTTCATATTATATCAGGTAATTGAATACTTGTATGAAAAGTCTATCGATTTATTAGCACCTTAAAAATATTTAACATTTCTATTATTTTTTCTGGTAGAAATGATATCCTAGAAACAACTTTTTCGTTTAATATAAAAATAATAAAGTCTGTATTTCTATTAAATAGGTTACATGTATGAGCTTTAACTATATGAAACTACTTACATATATATCTAAACCTGACTGTCTTGAACACATTTAACCTTAAAAAAATATTTGACAAATCGAAATGAAATACTTTCAACTCTATAAAATTAAGGATTTCGTAATGAGCATCATAGACGTATATGGGCAAAATTTGAATTTCGTATAATTCTGTTGTAGACCTCATACACGGTACATAAATATGAATTTTGATATAAATGTTTGGAAATTTAAATGTATACTTTATACACAGCGATAAATTTACGATAATAGATAATTGACGATATAGGCAAAAACAAATGAAAGCTCATTTTTATTATTGAAGAAAAAAATTCATGCTTAAAATTGATAACGTTGAAAACCCAAAACTGTTTCTTGTATATAGAGTTATTCATAGAGTGAGCTTAGGGTCCAAAGGATTTTTATCTGTTTTTAATCAAGTTCTAAAATCAATTATAAAATGTTGTAATGCTTTCGAATTTCATGAAAAATGTGAGCTATTCTTCAAGAAATTTTGTAATGATACAAATGGATATCTAACAATACTTTTGTTTTACACTCAGGTAAGTTGATAAAGAACAACAAAATTCTTCCAAATATGTAAGCGATGGTATGCGACGTCGTTCCATTTATAAAATTGTGTTAAAATTATATCTTTTTTAAAATCCTTCAAATTTGGTAGCGATATTAACGTCATTTGGTGATGTCTTAATATACTGTCAATGTGCTATGCTACCTCAATGTGAATAGAAATTCACTCTCTAATTAATAAAGTTATGTTACAGAGGGATGGGGCATAATGAATTTAGGTATGCTTGAGTGGAGCATGGTTAAAAAAAAAGTTTCAGAACCACTGCTAAATGTAAATCACCCAATTTACCAAAAACGGTGATTTTCTTCAGTCAAAAAAGCGTTCTATCTCTTTTTCTTTTTTAAACTCCGTGTTAAAAAATTTAAAATTTACACAAATTTTGGAAGACAACTTCTTTTAAAGAATAAAGGTTATTAAATATGTTTTATTGTATGAGAAAAACTTTTCTTACTGTCTGTAAAAAAGTACTTAATGTGACCATTAGTCCTAAATGGGTTTCTAATACATGGTGCAGCAGTGCCAAAGCTATAGAATATGTTTGGTGATATGAAAGTAATACTTTGATAACACAGTTAGTATAAGATGACAAAATATAATCTACAGATTAAAAAAAAATCTTCCTGCGGGTTGTAAGAATTGTTTATAATTGATAGATCTTGAAAGAATGGAGTAGATAATACTCGCAGAGTCTTGAGAACCATTGTACATATACAAACAACCGTTTTCAAAGATGGTTCATACTGTGATGTATGCAGCATTATTGCTTGTGATATTGATCCAAAATGATTAGTATTTTTTACTTTTTAGCCACGTACACTTCTTAGTGTATGCTTTATAGTTTCTGAAAATATCATGTTCAAGTAAGAGTTTAAAATTATAATTTTAAACCTTGAAAGAAGAGAGTAACTAGTCCATGCACAATTTTGAGAAGCATTGTACACTGGTTTGCAAAATTTAATTAACAAACATAAAATGCTAATTTTCAAACATGTGAATACTCAGAAAAAAATTGTATAAACATGATGTGTAGCAAATAGGTATTTTCAAAACAGCACACATACCTGGTGCAGCAGTCCCAAACATGTTCTGTTGGTCGATGTGACATCTTCATGTAACACATGTCCATAAGTGCCACAGTCAATGCGGTGAAACGAAATATGGTATCTTCGATTCGTCTCATTATTGTAATCAAATGATTGTCATATGGTCACTTCACTCTGAAGTCGCCGAGACTGTTGCTTTATGATAAGTCACTAGGTAACATTAAAATGAAGCCATCTTGCAATTCTCATGTGACTGTCATTTGAAGATTCATTTTTGAATTATTTGGGCGCATTGCATTGTGATGAGTCACCAAATAATGTCACAATGAAGCAACATGTTGACTTTCCGATGACTCTACTATGAAATAACCACTGCGCTCCTTTTGTCAAAAACCCCCATATGATTTAATTTTCTGTCATTTTGGAAATCGTCACAAAACAGCTATCATAACGATTTTTCAACGGAGTCTCCAAATGACGATCACATGAGATTCACAAGGTGACGACTCACAAAGCAGCAGACGTAGTGACTTCAGAGTGGAGTGACCAAATGAGATTAAGAATGAGACGAATGAAATATACCACATTTTAGTTCATTGCAGTTACTGTGACACTTGTGACCATTTATGACGTCAAGGAGACTTTATATCGATTGGACGTGCTGTTTGGGCGGTACCTATTTTCTACACTTTCTGTACATAAAAATTCTTTTGGGTAATCACGTGTTTAGAAATTAACATTTTGTGTTTGTTGCTAAAGATTTTCACGCTAATATACATGTACAAACGTCCTCTACGCAGATGGTACAGTAAGTGGTATTATTCTTTGTGAAAATTATCTGAAATGACAAGCTTCTCAGTATAAGATTCTAGAGCATGAGAATTTTTTATATATATTTTTTTAATTTCAAATATGTTTTTATGTTACCAGTAACTCCCGAGTTCATTTTAGAAATGATTGTGATGAGTCAAAGTTTAATATTTCTGATTTAGGCCAAAATAAAACAGGATATCTTAAAAAGGAATTTGTAATTCTTATTTCATCATGTGTATAGTGCGTAATTTTTCAGATAAAACCTCTAAAAATACTTAAGAATGAAAATACCGAAAAGAAATACTTACACAAAAGAGATTACGTTATTAAACTTTCCTCACACAGTTAGGCTTACCATCTAATTATTTATTTTTAACGCGCTCTGCCTTGTAAACATTGATAACAAAGGAAATAACTGTTTTCTCAAGCGCTAAATTAGTTTTCATAGCGCATTCATTCATTTATAAGCATCTATTTTCTACAAAACAAAAGCGTTTAAAACATAAATTGACACTTAAACTGCATTTATGTTCTACGTAAGTTAAAGTGTTTATCTGCATGGTTAGGAAAAAAATACTTACAGTTTCCTATCCACTAAATTAATCTCATTAAGGAAACTCTAGAAATCATCATGAAATTCCTACGAGTTCAGAATTTAAATTTAATGAAGAGGGCTTATTATTTCTTCAAGCGACTTAAATGCATTAACGCACACTTTAAACTGCTTTGCAACCTGAAAAATATTCTTATTTATATTGTTAGATCCATATAATTGTAATGTATAGAATTAAATTTTTGAGCATCGTTTGACAAGCTAAATAGATCAAGTGAATCTCTGGAAATTAAGTTTGAAGAGACTTATGATGTGTAAATTTTAAGTATATTTATTTCTGATTAATTTTATAATAATACAGGAAATTTTGAAAACAAACCGCGATATTTATTTCAGAATATCTTACACAACTTAATTACGAAGTGAAGCAACTTTTATGTACTTAGAAATGTAAAAAAATAAAAACTAGAACACAGGAATTCTGTTTTTTTTTTTTTTTTTTTTTTCAGATTTAGTACTGTCCCCGATGAAAATATGCATATATAATACAAAACACATTTCTGATTTAAGACTTAAAACACACGCTTTTACTTTATATAAAATGACGTCATTCGCATTCTCTGAAGAATTCCTCATTTACAATCCAATCTTAACCAATATCTACAGTAAAGGACGTCACTATCGCTGAATAATAATAAAAAATAATAATAAAATTAAAAATTAAAAAAAGATTTCACTCAAGAAACTTTACAAAAATCAGCTATTTAATGACTCATATACCTTCATTTAGTGTAATATAGATAATTAAATTAAATATAGTTTTTAATAGCTCCATGTTTTATCACAAATCATTCCTTTATATTGTTTTTCAAAATAGCACGTATTTTAATTAATTTTTTTTTTGTCAATAGTTGTAGGAAAATGGCAACAAAAAGATATAATTACTATTTTAAAACTATTTTTTCTTTACTGTCTACAAAAATGGAGTACTTGAGTTGCCAAAATTAAACAAATGGCGCGGAAAACTACAAAAAATTAATATCTCCAAAATATATTGAGATGCAGTTTTCAAACAAATTGCATTAAAAAGTACTTTTTCGCAATACGACGGTATAAAAATTGAAAATGGTGAGGCTTAGAAGTTTAAAGAATTACAGTAGAGTATTTAACAGTGCAATGATAAATCTGCTTTGTTTTACGGCTGGCTTATACAACGGAAAGTTATTTTTTGGTGACGACACTTATATTGCTACGAGAAAGAAATAGCATATTGGGGGCTAATAAATGTTGAACACAGTATAATATCATTAAATGTCTATTATAGTGTTTGGACTTAGAATCAAAGTATGGGCCTAAAAGGCGTACCGAAGTGTAACTTCGTTAACGAAGAAAATAACTAGGGTAACTTGGGATGAGATGCTGTATTGTACAAGATGCCGTATCACGTAGTTTTCATATGCGCAGGCGATGTAGTGAAAGCTACTTACAAGGGAACCACTTTCGGTGTTACTCGCACCTAGCATTGAGACCTGGTGCATTTTAAAGCACTATATCATGAAGTTTGAGAATCGATAAAATTCTTCTGTTAAAATAATATTTCTTGAGTATACAGCAGCATAACTTTCTGAAAATGCAATTTTCGAGACCACTTATCGGACTATTAACATTGAAATTTTTTAAAGAAAAGCATTTAAAAATAAAAATTAGTTAATAATAAGTATAAAATATTGGAAAAGTTTGAAAATTCCTTCAAAAACCCACGAATTTGATTTGGAAAAAATACAACTTTATATTCATATTTTTGGCGGGGAAACAGTTGGCGTTTATTTTCAAAAGTAGAGCTTTCCGGCAAACCTAGGCAAATGTCATAGCTGAATTTGAAATAGCTAGAAATTGCAATGTCCAACCTATTTCGCCACAGTAATTTTTATAAATTGTGTAAAAATATTAATTTACTTTATGATTACTTTTACCAAAGGACCATTTAATACAGCAACATTTCATTTTAAACATTCGTAACTTTATTTCATTCGATTTCAAAAGATAATCGATTGCTTATTTGGTATTTCACTAAAAAATAACTTTCAATGATCTTCGAAGCTTTTATAGAATTATATTTATTACTTATATATTTATCGTCTGCATAGAAAAAAAAATAACAACCTAATATTTGTTTCTTATGCTATCAATTATAAAAAAAAAATCTAGTTGGATGTGTCAATCCCAAAACTTTCTTCTATCTTATACATCTTAATATTTCAAAAACCATTTACACATGTTAATACTTCAATATTATTAGTTCAATACAATACTAACTTTGATTTTCTTCTTAAATTTCTGCTTCAGTCAATTAAACGAACTAAAAACGATTTAATCTATATCATAATATTTGTTAAAATTAATAGCTTTTTCTTATTCTGTTGTTATCAGATGTTTGCGAATACCCGACTTAGCAGGAAGCGAGTTCCCGCCTGGACCTATTGGCCAAAGCCAAAAATATGCACAAAAAATTTGGTTAAATTGCATGCATAATTTTATACACTTTTCGATTGTACAATACAGAAAATGGCACAAACATCGTTATTACAGCACCCCACCCCTTCCGGCAGATTTTTTTCAAATTCAGGGAGGACTTGTTTGCCATAACCAGAAACGTACACAAAAAAATTGGTTCAATTCTATGCATATATTCATACACTTTTCGATGGTACAATAATGAAAATGGCACGGAGATGCAATTATAGCGCCCCCTTCTGGCGGTATTTTTTAAAGTTCAGGGAGGACTTGCTTGCCATAGCCAGAAACATACACAAAAAGTTTGGTTCAATTGTATGCATAAATTCATACACTTTTCGATGGTACAATAATGGAAATGGTGCAGACATCGCAATTATAGCGCCCCCTTCCAGCGGATTTTTTCCAAATTCAGGTAGGACCTTCGTGCCATGACCAAAATCAAACACAAAAAATTTGGCTCAATTCGTACACTTAAAACACGCATAACTTCGTACACTTTTCGACGGTACAATATTCAAAATGACACAAATCGCTATTACAGCGCCCCCTACAGGCGATTTTTTCCAAATTAAGGAATCCCCTGCTTGCCATAGCCAAGAACTTAAAATAAAAATTTGGTTCAATTCTATGCATAACTTCATACACTTTTGGATGGTACAATATTCAAAATCGCACAAAAATCACTATTACAGCACCCCCTACCGGCGATTTTTTTCAAAATTTAGGGAGGGTCTGCTTGCCATAGCCAAAAACTGAGAATAAAAATTTGGTTTAATTCTATGTATAACTTCATACACTTTTGGATGGAAAAATATTCAAAATCGCACAAAAATCGCTATTACAGCGTCCCCTAGCGGCGATTTTCCCCCAAATTCAGGGAGGACATGCTTGCCATAGCCAAAAACTTTCAATAAAAATTTGGTTCAATTCTATGCATAACTTCATACACTTTTGGATGGTACAATATTCAAAATCGCACAAAAATCGCTGTTACAGCGCCCCTTACCGGCGAATTTTTTCCAAATTCAGGGAGGACCTACTTGCTATATCCAAAAACTTAAAATAAAAATTTGGTTCAATTCTATGCATAACTTCATACACTTTTGGATGGTACAATATTCAAAATCGCACAAAAATGGCTGTTACAGCGCCCCCTACAGGCGAATTTTTTCCAAATTCAGGGAGGATCTGCTTGCTATAGCTAAAAACTTAAAATAAAAATTTGGTTCAATTCTATGCATAACTTCATACACTTTTGAATGGTACAATATTCAAAATCGCTCAAAAATCCTGTTACAGCGCCCCCTACCGGGGAATTTTTTTCCAAATTCAGGGAGGATCTGCTTGCTATAGCCAAAAACTTAAAATAAAAATTTGGTTCAATTCTATGCATAACTTCATACACTTTTTGGTGGTACAATGACGACAGACAGACGGACACACGGATCTCTGATCCCTAAAACGTGTAAATCCATCGAAAACCAGAAGTCGAAAAAAATTTCGATTACAGTACTTTCTTCTATTGAAGATAGAAGAAAGTAAAAATCGCAATCTGATATAATTCTAGTAATATGTTCTGTACATTTTCTCTTAGGATAAAGCGGGCGGGATAAATTGTAGCGCCCTATGTGGCGACTTAACTCACTTTTGGCGTGAAGTAAACAAATAAATATGTAATAATAACAAATTAAAAGTATAATAAAGTACATAAAATATTATTTTAATAGAGAAATTTTTTCGGTTCTCTTACTTTTATGTATAGGCCTACAAAACGCACCAGGTCTCGATGCTAGGTGCGAGCAACACCAAAAGTGGTTCCCTTGTTAGTTGTAAGGAAGAGGGTTCCTTAGTGATACTTTAATTTCCATTTGCGTTCCTTTTTAAAAAATTTAAGTGCTACTTTTTTATTACTATTTCGTCTGAACACTTCTGGTAAGTGTCCAAAATCTTTTACGTGACTTCTTCATTTGCCTATATAAGTCTTAGTTTAAACGCCAGAGAAATAAATCTGATATTTTTAGACATTACTGGTACCTGGCCTTTCTGCAAAACATAAATGGTGGCCGGTTCCCGCTTCTTCACGTCAGTGAGGGTGCACCGGCGTCTTGCCCAGTACTTTGGTGTGAGTTGACGAAACTTTTTGGGTGTAAGATGACGGTTATTATCCCTTGCGGTAAGATGCCGGTTATTTTCCGTTGCGGTCAAATGCCTGGTTGTTTCTTCATTGTTTGAATTACTCTTGGCTATCATCTAACTTGTTAACAATTTTAATGAGATAATTTAAATCGTGATTTTAATCGATTAAAAAAATCATTGACTAAATTTATAAATTTTCTAAATGTTTAAAATGACATAAAGAAATGTTAAAATCTAAGGTGAACATAATTTGAAAGGCTTCTATATGTATTCTGCCTTATAAATAAACTTTATTGGCCTATTAAATAATTGTTTAAAAATTATTAATTTTAATCATTGTTGAAAATTTTATGTTAAATGAAGTTATAAATAATTTTATTAAATGTAAATATCGATAGTATATAATATAGTTTTAGATAACTAGGGGTTCCTGCCTCCTACGAGCTATGCTCGCCAACCTCCATCAAGACACCGCAGACTCTAAAAACACGCTAATTTGATCTGCTTTAAAAAGCCTACGGAAGATTAAATCGTAATTAAACGACTAGACACGATCTCCTGTAATCAGGTTTATATTCATTTCCGTTTGGGTGAGGAATTTTAAGACAGAATCAATTGCAGTCGAGACAGCTAACTGCTACTTTCGTGATTGATTAAATAAGATCAACCCAACAATTTAAAATTAATTTGTATAGAGTGGCTAAGTAAATATTTTTATATAGACGCTATAAGACTTTTTTTTTTAATTAGACATTTTAAATGTATCGTTTTAAATATGACGTAATTTTTGAAGTTTTTTTTTCTCCTTTTAATATTCAAATAAAAATAATTTTAAAGGCCTATAAAAGCCAAACTAAATCAGTCTGAAAATAGCAACTACGAATTTCCAGGTGTCTCAAGCCTTTCTAAAAAGGAATTAGATAAGAAATCAAAGAGCAGAAAGACAGAATCTTCAACTAACGATGATATGGATGATGATTAAATTCCCTGCAAAGATTCAGAAGACGAGGATATTTTTTGTGAAGTGAATGAGAATGATTGTTCAGAGTGTCTAGCAGAGTGCAATAAAACCTGGGGAAATTGTGATGGGATCAAGTGCATTCAGTGAAATTCTTGGTTATATAATAGCTGCTCACAGTTCCTAAACAAATATGCAGTTTGTGGCAGACCTGAGATATTGCAAAAACAACAAGTGGACATATGAAAAACATTAACGAAAAAGCTTGACTCTAAAGCCCTTTATCACAGTGGCTTTACAGTAGTTGAACTTGTTATAATGTAGGCATATTTAAGATCCATAATTCTTTTAAATGTTAAGTAGAACACAATACATTAAATAAATATTATACAAATAAATATATTAACATAACATAAATAATTATGTAACAAATAAATATTAGTTTGTTCTTTTTTTATATTGCAAACGTTTGTTACATTCATATTTTTGTAATTTCCTAAACAAATTAATAAATTTAGTATGTCTAAAATATTAAAGTTACTTTTATTCGTCCCATTATGTTTTATACTGCTTCACAAAACTTATTGTTTACATTGAAACTCCATAAGGCATCTTACCCGTAGATAGTTGGCCATCTTACCCATACCTATGGGTAAGATGCCGAAATGCAAGTATTTACAAAAACAAAATTTTCTATCCTTTCTATAACATCTGTAAAATGAAAAAGTTTTTAAATCATACATAAAGGTCTAAACTTTAGAAAGAAATCAATGAATTGCAAATATAAACAACAGACGATATTAAGTCAAAAACTGAGGTATCTTCACCCAATCTACCCTATTCTATGTGGAAACTAGTCAATTGTTAGAGCAGCTTTTCACTATATTGATAAAATTTCCAAAATTGTGAAAATTAAATTTCTGTGAATTTTTTTGTCGATTGACAAAACTGAAAATGTTTACTAAATATAAAATTTTGGGTTGGAGTAACTTACTTTTAATAAGGCATACCCAAATTTTAAAATTAGAAAGTTTAATTTTGTGAGAACCAACCTTCGTTTTCCTTACTTTAAATGTTAATCCACAGAGTTCCGTTAAAAAAAGATTAAATAAATTTTCCTATCCACCAAATTAAACCCATCAAGAAAGCTTTAGAACTTGTCATGAAGCTCTTACGATTCTAGAATTTAAATTTAATGAAACAGGCATATTATTTCTTCATTCTGAAACGCATTAACGCAGTTTAACTGCTTTGTAAATCAGAAAACGTTCTTATTTTTATTGTTGAAGATGAAAGCACCCAGATAATTGTAATATATAGAATTAAATTTTGGAGCAACGTTTCACGAGCTGAATACAAGAAACTGTAAATTACATTTTGCTAATTTTGCAATATTTTCTGAAGTTAATTATATTTTGTTAGCACTGTTTACTGGTTGGTTCAAAAGTGTTTTAGTTTAAATTTTTCTCCAGATAAATAAGTAAATTTAAATTTTTCCTTCTAGTTTACATAATAAAATTAATTAAACTAAATAGTTTAGGTTCATTAGTGTAAACATTTCATAATGCTTTTATTAAGAATGAAAGTAACAGTAAAAATATACTGTAATGTATTTTACGGTTTAGAAGATATAGCGTTGAGTTATTTAACTCTTCATGTTCTCAGTTTTGAATTAATGCAAATGGAAAGCGTTATTTCATTTTTTTGAAAACTTACTGCATTACTTCTTCAATCGTTAAATAAATTTTAGAAATATTTTGTCTATTAAAATTAATAAACTAAACCAGTATTTATGCAAGATTTGAATATCATTTATAACTTTGACAAAATTTAATGCTTTGTAGAATTAGGAAGTGTACAAAGATAATGGTCTTACAACATTTGGACTTTTTACAAAATTAGATTTTCATGTCCTTGTCTTGATCTATTAAGATAGTTGAGAAGTTATACTTGAGAAAAAAATAATAAAAAAAAATCGCATTGTTCAACGAATAATGCATGTGGAACATGTAAAATAAAGTATCTACAGGATAAAGCAAAGTATGTACAACTAATGTGGCCAAAGGTGTCAAAATCCTGCGCCTGTCCCAAATATTTCGACGGAAGAGAGAACTGTAAAAGATATTTTTGTGCCATTTTATTTATTGTACCACCGAAAAGTGTCTGAATTTATGCAAAGAATTGAACCAAATTTCATATTTATGTTTCTTTCTATGTTTCCTACCAAGCAGTTCCTCCTTGAATTTCGAAATATTTGACCGGAAGGGGGGAGCGCTGTAATAGATATTTTTTTATAATTTTCTAGATTTTTCATAGTTCTATTGTACATTGTCGGCTCGTGCAGCGACAGGAACTTTGCATTCTGGTAAGCAAGCTATTCGAAAACTGCTGATGGACAAAACAATAATGAAAAACTAATTGATTCTTAAAAATATCATTATCGACATTAACTGGTTTTTACTACGATTAACTGACTGAAGGAGAAATTTAAGATGAAAATCGAAATTGGTATAGAATTGAATTAATAATATTGAAGTATTAACATTTGTAACTACATTCTAAAATATATTAAGATGTACGAGACAGAAAAAAGTTTTGTGACTGGCATATCCAACTAGTTTTTCAATAATGAAATGTTTAAAAAATGCTTTTTTTTTCTTTTATTTCTTTATTAAATACAATCGATGAAAAACAAAATATTTTGAATGCTTAGTAGATTTGAAAAAACTATCTTTGACTAGTACTAAACAGTGTGTGATATCAAGTCCTTCAGTATCATAATAAATAAAAACATTAACAATTTTAATTTATTATGTAATAGGCAATTTGTTTTTATATTTGCTTAATCAAAAAGACCCATTCAAAAAATGAATGTTTGGATTTTCATAGATAGCAAATATACATTGGGCTATAATGTAACACATCATTAAGTGTTTACGTGATTTCCATGAAAATGAATATTACATGTATAAGTGAATGTAGTTTGGTGTAATCATCCGTAAATAAATAATTGATATTATGGTCATTTGCTTCGTTCTTCATGTTAAAGGTCCTGTTATTTGCTAAGACAAAAAAAAAAAAAAAAAAAAAAAAAAAAAGTTGATGCACGTAAAAAAATGTATACCACAATAAATTTTGAGAAAATAAAATTTATTTATCTAAACGCACAAAATTACGTATTTTGTAATATAATCAAATTATTTGCTTTTAAAGGTAATATTTATTGCTTGATTTCTGATTTATTCCTTTTATTTCTTTTCGAAATAGTTTATTCCGAATAAAACTGTTTAGGAGTAAAAATCAACAATATAGTTAAAAAATATAAAATCAAAGAAACCTTTTTGCATTTTATTCTTTTAAGTTTGATTGTTTTAAAAAGGTAAATATTTTGCTGTTGTAAATCGATTAAATATTAAAAAATAAGATAACTTATATCATGCCCAAAATATTAATAACATGAACATTTTCTCTGCTTAAATCTTTAAAAAATAAAACTGAGATGTTTTTGAACTTTTTTGGAAATAAAATGATTATTTCTCTCACGACGACGATTGGAAAAATTAATATTATTATGTTATACTTTCATTGAATTTATGTATTTTACTCTTTCATGTGATTAATAACTACTAAATATTAGATTAATATCGAATCGAAATTGCACCCGTATTCGTTGGTTATTCTTTTGGGAATATTTTTAATGTAACGTCGAAATTATGCAAATAATGTCATAACATTGATGAAATGGTATATTTTATTTTTAATATTTCCTAATTTATGCCGTTTATCTTGAAAGTATTGTTGTTTCGGTGGAAATATTTTTTTCATTCGCGATAATGTTCCTTCACGACGTAAATTTTTCTTGCACTTTAACGAGGAGGTGGGGGCAACAAATATGGATATAACGTTCGTAAATCATGGTGTAAAATGATAGGAAATAAGAATTTGAACTAACAGTTGGAAGAATTTCTTGAGAGTAATATCCTAGTTCTGTTGCTGAAATATAAATCAAACTTAGATGGATTTTGGAAAGTAGTTACTATGTTATTTAAACGCCATTACATAAGAAAGAAGAGATCTAAACGTTTCGCTAAATATCGCCAAAAATCGCCAAATGTCAAATTTGGCAAAATGTTGCCAATTTTTTGCGAATTCGTTTGCTGTCAACTGTTAAAAAAATTAATAACTTTTTTATCCTTCATTTCCACTGAATTGCATTGCCCAGTAGTGACCCCAAAAGGACATACAAATCGAATTTTCTGGAAAATGTAACCTAACCAAATGGGGTTTCGTACCCCAAAACGGTAGGATAAAAACTTTAGTAATAATAGTACAAGCCATTTTATTAGATAAAATAACCATACACACATATCTATCTATATTATAAAGGACAAACATATCTATGCGTAACGCATACGTCATTTTGCGAATGGCAACACTTTGAAATTTGAAATGAAATTTCGGTTTTACAACTTTCGCTACTGCAAATTTTTAAACTTATAAACATCGCACATTTTCAATTTTTACACCGTCGTACAGGGAAAAAATTTGCTTTTAAAGACAATTTGTTTGAAAGCAGTATCTCAATTTATTTTTGAGATATTATTATTATTATTATTATTATTTCTTGTAGTTTTTAATACAAATTTTGTAATCGTGGCAACTGAAGTACTCCATTTATTGAAAGTAAAGGGAAACTAGTAGATTACTGTATATTTTTGTTGCCATTTTCTCATAAAAACTGAAAACAATGAGATTAAAATGCGTGCTATGTCAAGAATATCGTCTATAATTAATCGGGTGAATTTTGGTTTTATTTCATTTTTATTTATCAATTTAATAAATTGTAGTTTATTGCAAACTTACTTTACAAACGATACAAAGCTGAATGAATGCAATTTTATTATTCCGTGTATAATAACATTTTCCGAAATTTGATAAAATAAGCATGAATGATTTCTGATAAAATATATTATTGCTTTTTACGCATATTTTTCTACAGATGTTGTTTAAGACTGGATCGTAAAAGGAGGCTTTAGCGGATACAAGGGACGTGATTTGATAAAATAGCGTGCATTTAATTCTTAAAACAAAAATATGTTTGATAGAAGTGCGTCATTTTTACTTGCTGCTTTGAAATTCTACTATACATTCTGCAATACTTTTATCATTCTACTATGATTTTATCTAATATACTGTAATTTCTATTATAATTTTATCAAATCCTACTATAATTTTATCAAAATAACATAATTTGCTTAATTTCATTTTTCATAATTGTATGTAATCTGTATTTAAAACACAAAGTTGTTTTTTAGTCATCTGCCTTGAGCATTCAGCTGAACCAATTTTACTAATATATATATTATATATTTTAACTGAAAGTTATTTGTAGATGTTCCTGCACCAGCTGTTTTTTTTAAATATCCCCATTTTAATATTTTAATTTTAATAGTATTTTATGTAAATTCTTCAAGATGGTTGTAATTAGATAGCTTTCATTATTTCAGAGAAGAGTGGGATAATGAGGTTTATTCATCTATTCATGCCATTTTCTGAAGAAAATTCAAAATTGTTGTATAGGGTTAAGTGGCGCAAAACAAAAAATGACGTACTGCTTTTGAAAACACGCATTTTTCCCCATAAAGTTTCCATATATTTTTTTCATTCTGCATGTGTAATGATACTAAGTTTCAGACACTAGGCGAAATGCTTAAGTAAGTGAAAATGACGTCATATTTAAAAGAAAACGATCATTTTCTTAGATAAAGCTAAACATTTTAACAGAAATGCTACTAAAAAACATAAATCAGGCAATTTCTACTCTCCTCTTTTAAGATTAGAATCTCAAGTTAAGGTGCAACTGTTCACATCCATAGATGTTGCTGAGAATCGTGTGACTTAGAGTTTTGAGTTAAAATGATTTTTAAATAATCAAATTAAAATACCATTTTTTAAAAAAATGGTGAAAACGGAGATGAGAAGTGCATATGCAAATTTTGAGAAGGTGAAAATGATGTCGGGATTAAGATTTCATGGGAAAAAATTCTATGATTGTTTCAAAGTGGAATAAATTTTGCTGTTTTTCATTCCGGAATACCAAGAATAAGAGCCTCAATTGATAACTTCATCATAATAACTGATGTTTATTATATTTTACTGATTACGCATCTATCAATATTAAAGGACAAACGTATCTGTACGCAACGCTGACGTCATTTTGCGAATAGCAACACTTCACGATCAAATTTCGGTTTTGAAATTTTCGCTACTGCATTTTTTTAAACTTCTAACCCTCGTACATTTTTAATTTTTAGACCGTGGTTTAGGGAAACAAATCTACTTTCAAATGCAATTTGTTTAAAAACTGTACCTTAATGGACTGATTTATTATGTTTTTTAAAATAATTTTCAAGCATGATTTTTTATAATTTATCTTATCGCGAGCGGGCTTCAATACATAATAATAATAAACAGTTTGCACATATAGCAGTAAAAATTGTTCAACATTCATTTCTGACTAATTTTCCACAACGAAATTAAGACCTCCTCTTTAAATAAATAAAAGAATAATATTAAAAAAAACACATTTGTAATCGAACAATTTAAATTTTTAGACAGCCAAACAGTCAAAAAAATTCAAATGGTATTTGTTTGCAAAGTGCTTCTCAGTTTATAGATTGTTTATGGTTTTAGAAAAATTTTTCAAGCATGGAATATTTTTTAATTTATCTCTATTGCGTGGAGCTCGATTACGAAAGATTAATCCGTTTGCCTTAAAAACAACCTAAAGCGTTCATAATTTTCTTACGGCAAATATTCCATAAAAAATCCTCTATGAATAAATAAATAAAATAATATAAACAAAACACAAATTTAACAGATATGTAATTGAAGAAGGCGCTTAAAGCTCTGAAATTATCAGAATTCAAAAGGATGCCGTAAATAGTAAAATCTTGGGTTAATAACTCTTAGCATGCAACTAAATATGCAAGTATCGCTTTTAATAAATTTCAAAACTTTATTCGATTGTATATTTCATATTTTTCATTAGAAAAATGCTTTTTTATTGTAGGTGGACAATCTAAAAAACATATTGCATGTAAAAAATATATATATATATTAGTTTTCAATTAAAAAAAAAAAAAAAAAAAAAAAAAAAAAAAAAAAAAAGCTTCAACCTATATTCTGTAACCCGGGAAGCCGGGGTACGATTCCCTAGTATATATAAACACACAAGATTTACTCGTATTAAAATATTGGATAAATTGGTTGGATATACAAAATCAAGATCTACGTACCATTAAACTAAATTTTATTTGCATATTGTTCACCGAGAGTATTACGAAAATATCGATTTTTTTTTTTAATCAAAATATCTACCAAAGTTTTTAATCCATAATTTGTACTGCATTTAATGACAGACATTTCTTCATAAAATAAAGGGGAAAATACTACTCAAAATGTCTGGTACATGTTTTGAATTAGGTAAAAAACCCGTTGAATTTGTGACGAGTATATGCAGTACAGATCAACAAAATGCTAACACTGAAATTAAATTAAGTGATATACTTGAAGAACATTTATTTATTGGTACACAGAGTACGGTATATTGTATACGAAAGGTCGAGAAAAAATTAAGTTTACCATTTATTGCTTCTAATCCTTTTTTAATATAAATGAAAATCCTTTATAAAATAAAAACTCTGTACTTAATATATTTTGATGTTTCACACACAAAGCGCAAATTAGTAAAGGAAAAACAAAAACGCAATAAAGCCTAAATTCCGAAATTAGTTCCTTAAGTACAAGAAAATTTAAAGTACAGGCATCCCTCGACTTACGTATTATCCGACTTACGTATTATGCGACTTACGTAAATTCGCAGTTACGTAATAAATCTCGAAAATTACATTTATGAACAAACTAGCACGTTTGATATGCATTTGTATGCTTTTGATAATTATTTTATTAATAAAATGTGCAGATAAAAACCACAACCATAATATAGTTTTATATATTGGTGAGAGTTATATTTTTATTGAAATATACAATCAAATCTTTAACAAAACAAGCTCAAATCTAATTAAAATGAGACAAAAAATATGGTGTTCAACCGTAACAGTTAGTAATGTTAGCGGAATTCAAACCAGAGCAAAAGCTGAATGTAAAGTTTCGATGAAAAGGAACAAGTGCTTTTTTTTTCTTCTAGCTTCATCTGTTCATTTGACGTAGATTGAAAATTGTTTAAATCAAATCTACAATGTTAAGTTTATAAATCCAGCATTCCATAAAAGGCTTTTTATTTGGAAAGTATTCTTTCAATTTGTTTTTATATTTCTTCATATTTTTATTGTTTATATCCGAGTAAATACCGTTGCATGATACTTTATTCATAAATACTTTATTCATACTTTATACTTTAATCATACTGTGTACATAATATATATATATATATATATATATATATATATATATATATATTCTTCCATAATAATTCTTATAATAAATTATTTTATTTTTATTTATTTTTTTTATACTTACAGTTTTAATTCATAATATTTGATGGTGGTAGGTTATGTTTAATTAATGGTTATATATATATATATATATATTATATTCATTACTTATTCATTACTTATTATATTCATAGTAAATTCTAAGTCGTTAAAATTATCGTCATTCTTACCATTAATATTCATTTATTGTATATATGTAATAAATATTCCAGTTTCTTATAAAATTTTACCTAATCAATTTAGAAATTCGACTTACGTAAAATTCAAGTTACGTAAATGTTTGTAGAACGCATTACTTACGTAAGCCGGGGAATGCCCGTATACGGATAATTTTTAAACAGTATAAAAAATTGAAAATCACGCAATATTTAGGGATAAAAATGAAAAAAAAAAGTTGAATTAAAAGCTCAACATGCTAATAATAGCAGCATTCAGTATTTGTATTATTATTCACATTTTATTATTCAACTTTTTAAATATTTTTTACTACAGAGAAACTTTTTTTTCTTGTTCAAAATCTTATGAAAATTTCCTTAATCCTCTGATAAATAACATAATATAACATTTACTTCAAATGCAGAGATACAATTTATTACGAAAAGCATTGTCCCCAGAGAGACCTGTGAAGTTACAATTAAAGATATCCCAGACGTGAATGGTGTCTCCAGCGTGAAAGACTTGCGTGCTCGCGTGACAGTGATGTCTTTGACTCGTGGTGATCGTTTAACTAAGGTCGCTGGAATATTTATCATGCAGTGTAATAAGGAAAATTAGAATTTGTAGAATTACATTTAATCGTTCGTATTTTTACGTTCTTTTGATGTTTTATCACTCCCTTTTTTATGAGAAAGTATTAAAATACCATGTTCTTTGTATTTAAAAATAATTAAAGTAGAGAACATGTATGTTGTTTTCAATAACAGAATCATGTTCAAATGACATTAAGAGCCTACACTAGTCACGGAAAGAAACTCTCATGTTAATGATAATTCCGTGGGATAATTGTGTACAGATTTCGCGGTCGCATTTTTAAATGATCAACATTTTTAAAGGTTTTTTTGCACAATATACATGAGGTAGGTATTTGGTATTTTATGTTTGTAATTTTTCGATTTCAGTTACAGTTTTTTTAGATGCAGATACTTAAACTTTTGGAACCAGTTAGTACCGGTTCTGAAAATGAAACTATCCTCATGTAAAAAACTGTTTCAAAAATCTAAAAAGTTCAAACGCACAATAGACTATATCGACTTCATAAATCCTATGAAAAATCCTTCAAAAATATTAAAATGCGATCAACAAATCTGTGAGAAATGCTCCTATAGGATTAATATTGGCGTTCCAGTTTCTCCGGTGACTAGTGTAGACGCTTAAGAGCCCAAATCAGTCACTAGAAGAAAGAAAAACTGCAACGGGGGTCTACGAGGGTGTTATTTTAAATTTCTCGCTTGGATTTTAATATTTTTGAATGCTTATTTTGCATAGGATTGCCGAGGACGATCTACAACCGGGCTAGTTTTTACTTTTTCGGTTTTAGCTATATTTTTTGGTTTTTGGCTAGTTTCAATTTCGGTTCCAACCGGTTCCGAAAGTGAAAGTAATATATATATATATATATATATATATATATATATATATATATTAAATCTGAAACCAAAATCGAAAAAGTAAATCTAGCACCGTTGTAGATCGTTCTCATCTATGCTATGCAAAAAATCTTTTAAAAACATTAAAACCCAAGCGAATTATTTGAAAATAACTCTCCCATACACATAACATTAGCGTTTTCGCTTTTTCCAGTGACTAGTGAGGGCTCTTAAGCAAAAATAAGTATGAAATAATATTAAGTATAAAAGAAAATATTAAGAGATTTTTTACTCGCTAAATAAAAACTTAGTTTATTTTATACTAACAATAAACCCATTCTCCGATCTTGAAAAAATCAAAAGTGAACACAAAACGACGCAACGATTCGATCGATGAATGTGACGTAACATATAAAAGAATCTTTGCAATCTCATTCATGAAATTAAAACATATTACAAAGATTATTTAAAGAATATATGTAACAAAATGACTGCCCTCCCTTATTTTTATAGCATATAGATGGCGCTGTTGCCGCTTTCGGCAAAATATCCTGAGATATTTTGCCGAACATGAAGTGAAGTGAATCTATGTAATTATGATTGCGCGGGTTTTAGTAGAGTTTCTGCGTCTGTACAAAATGTAACGCACCTAGCGAAGTTCTCTTGTGATAACCGGAACTATGTGTGTTCCATCCCTATATTATGCGCTTTACGCGAATTGTATATAATTTGTGAGTGATTGTTATTAAAATGTGATTGTTTAAGTGTCGAACGAGTTAATCCTAACCCACATCGACACAAAATAGCGCCCAACGTGAAAAAAAATCTCCTTCTTCAAAAACGAAATAAAAATGAACCGCTATACCAGGTTCAAAATTGTCATCCGGACAATAATGACAGTGGATAATTGTGTATTTGTCATCCTGACAAAGTAAGTTTGAGAAATCATTCTCAATTCTGTGAATGTGCAAGCATAATTTCAAGAAAGTGCTTTTGTTCTATAGTATTGCCGCCCTTCAAGTGAATAAAAAGAATCCCCTAGATTCTTAATTGTGAGAAATCATCATTTCAAGAATAGTTTAAAAGTAAAAAAGAACCGCTTCGGTCCTAGAGTGTGCATAATTTTATAATAAATCATTAGTGCCATTCTCCATCTCCTGGAATAATTCTGTGTGATGTATACTTCAAAAGTTCGCAAAGTGAATGTGTCCGGTTTAAAATCATCAAAATATCTTCGAGTTTGTTACATAATTGCTGTTTGTGATCATCGAAAATTCTTTACGCAGTTTAAAATGTTTTCGGACTGATATTATTTTAGTCACCTTGATCCCAAGCGTTACTGCTCTGAACGAATTCGGTGTATTTTTATGCTTGCATCATTTTAATCAATTTCCTACACCAAAGAAATCTCAAACTACCATATGAATCATCGAAAAGTGATTAGCTAAAGAAAGATAAATCTTATTTTATTTGTTTTCTTACCGATAAAAAGTTGAAAATTTTTTTGTTTTTCTGTTTATTGCTGGCCAGCTGGTGGTTTATTTATTTTTAAATGCTGTTTTAAGTATGGTTTTTTTTTCTTTAAGAGTATTATGAAAGATTAATTTTCTGAAAGGGAAAGAGTTATATAATTTCTTTTGGTAATTTTTTTTACTTTCTCAATGCAATATTATTTGAGTAAGTGAATTTTTGATTATTTTTTAACTGTGCACAGCGTAGTATATTAGAAAAGAAAAGTGATTTCAGTAATCGTCAATAATTATTTAGAATGTTGTTTATTTTAAAGAAGTAAGTAAGTACTTTATTTTGATATTTTCTTACTTTCATTTTGTTGCCTTTTATTTGTGAATGAAAATTTCGTTTTCACATCAAATTATCCATGGTATTTTATATACTTTAAATTTTATGATTTAAACATTTATGACAGTTTTATACGGTAAGTTATATTGGTAAAAAAAAAAGTTGCATTTTAACTGATAATATTTTTGTATTAATATTTACATGAGCTCATGTTTAATCAGAGATAAATTTTAGTATGATATTAAATTATTTCTTGTATGTATTATCAATTGTTTATAAAGTTTATGAATAGTTATCTGTTTATATTTACCTGTAAGGGGAAGGTAGTTGTTTTGGTACTTAATTATTTAATGGGTCAAGTATTACATATAAATTTGTAATTTAAGCATAAATTTAACTGATTTGAGAAAAAGGGCGTTTCTTTCTAAAGGGAAAAAATTGATTTATATCATTTGGCTTGCGAATTGGAGCTTCAGGTAGATTCCGAGGATAAAATAGTAGTCTTGCGTGAAAAAATTATGAAGGACGCCCTTTTTAAAGACGATGAACAATTTGTAAAAGAGGCATTGATTGCTATCGTGGAAGATAGAAAAAAACAAGTGAGCATAGAAGATCAAAGTAGGAAAAAACAAGAGAGCATAGAAGAACAATGGGTTGAGGACAAACGTATCGCAGAGGAAAGAGCTTATGAACTAGAAAAACTTAAGCTGCAAGCTCAAACCCATACCGCGACAACTGTGCCACAGAATCAGATGGACCAGATGCGTATAGATATTAAAAACATCCTACCACCATTTGTTCCGGAAAAGGGTGATATGTCATTGTTTTTGACAATGTTTGAACGTCAAATGAAAATGTTAAATGTCTCCAAAGATTTTTGGGTCTCACAATTAGTCGCCGTACTTCCGAATGACATTGCTAAACTTATAGCAAGAGAGCCTGAAGAAATGTTAAAAAACTATGCACATATTCGCGACATATTGTTAAAAAGATTTAAATTAACAGCGGAGAAGTTTAGGGTATTATTTAGCCGACATCAAAAAAGAGAGAATTCTACTTGGAAAGATTTTTACTTTGAAATTAGAAATTATTTTGAAGGTTGGTTATCCGAATTAGAAGTAAATTCATTTGAAAAGCTCTCAGAACTAATAATCGCTGATCAGATTAAAAAAAAGTGCCCACCGGAATATAAAAATCATTATTTAGATGGTTGGGACAAACTAAATGACCCTGTCGTGTTGGCCGAAAAGCTAGACATATACGAAAATATTAGACCCCCTTTTCAAAAATCAGCAAGTAATTCAAAATCGCGTGAAACACAGAAACATGTTTTGTCAAAAAATTCAAATGGTCAGGAATTCTGGAAAAATCAGGTAACCAAAAAATGAAGCTAGCGAACATTTTTGGAAATTACAAAAATACTTCTCCTACCTCAAAATATACGAATTCACGCTTTGTAAACGATGATAAGCGTCCAGTTATAAGCTGCTATGGCTGTGGGAAACAAGGTTTTGTCAAAGCAAAATGTCCTAATTGTTCCCCATCTACGCAAGTAAAATCAGCAAATTTTAGTTCCCTGCATCTCCAATCTTGTTATATTAATACACAGGCAACACCTATGTTGTATATAAAGGTAAATGATATTACGGGTAGTACGGGGTATTACGGTAGATACCGGAGCTACACATTCCATTGCTGGGGAAATGTTGTTCAAGCTTCTCCGTGACCAAGGAATTTCGTTCGAAGAGACCAGTGTAAACATAACGCTCGCTGACGGCATACGAAAAGAAACTAATGTTCTTCAAGCAACAATCACTGTTGAAATAGAAGGTCGTAGAACTAATACAACGATTTTTGCGTTACCCGAAGCCACCGGAAATAGAACATTGTTAGGCATAGCCCACACTAAGATTAAAGTCCCACATTACAAAGGTACATTGCTTTAATTTTCAAGAATAAGCAAAGTAATGCAAATATTAAAGCTACTAAATCACAAGAATCTTTCATTGAAACTGATTTCACTTTTGAAAGAAAACCGTCATTTTCATACATGAATTTGAATCATTTTACATACGCCTTCGTAAAAATAACTCAATTTAAAATACGTTTTAGAATTCATAGTACGATGAGATAATTAGAATGATTTTCTTTCTACTATACATAATATAAGTTTTAAAAAACCATTTCCCTACATTTAATGTGTAAAAATACCTATAAAAATATATTTACACAGCTAGATCTATAACAGGAGTTACATTTTTGTAACAACGCCTAAATTAACAGCTTAAAATATTTAAATGTCAGTGATTTTCACACTATTACATTGTACAGATAACAAACCTGCCAGTCAACGAGCTCATCAGCAGGGGGTTGTCGCTACATCAACAGCACATAACCCACTGCAATATGATATAAACTTGACTTGTAGACAGTCATCAGCACCAGCTAACTGGCCGATTCTTTATACGTACCATCTGATATAACCTATATACCACTATCATCGACAAAAATTAAATTAAAATCGATTAAAAAATGTGATGTTGCCTCCCGGGTTATAAGTAATGTATTTTTATTTGTCCCATTCATAATTTTTTACAGCATACAAACACGTACTGATTATTCGCAGTTTTAAATGAAATTAATTCTCAACTTTTGTTATCGACATTTGTTATCATGTTTATTAATGTTTACTCCCAAATAGCGTTATTTACATCACATTAGATAAAACACCTCATATCTGGAATGAATTAGTACATTTTTTTTTTTTTTTTTTTTTTTGCTTCATTTTGTTTGTTTGGTAAATCAAGTAAATTGTAATATTAATTTTTAGTAACCAGTGAAATTTATTGTATAATAATAATAATAATAATAATAAAATGCAAAAGGTAATAATATGGCACATATAAGGTTTGGATTTTTTTATTTTTTAAAAATTCAGAAAAAAACATGTATCATTGGTGTTTTAGAGTTGTGAAAGCAAACTAATTGTTTGCAGTTTGGCATTTATTGAATTTAATTGCAAAAAGAAATTGTTATACTTTTTTAATTAAAAGTTTTTTTTTCAATTAATCATTAAAATAAGTAAATAACGTTACAGTTTTCAGATAAACTTTATCTGAAAGCATATGTTTTATTTTTGCTGAAATGGCTAAAATTATGAGATTATTACATACAAACGTGAGAGTGCACATGGACAGGTAGAGTCACAAACTTTTTATTTTATGAATTTAGATTGTGATAAATGAAACGTAAACAAAATTTTTATTTGTCTGAAACATGTTCATTTACATGCATCATGTACTCGATTTAGCTTCTTTTGTAAAGGATTTTGTGTCATAAAAAAAAGTAATTCTTGATGTACATAAGTAAAACAACAAAATTTCTGTAATAGTGAAATGTAACTAGTTACCTTGATCATTTTGTTATTTGAAAAAAAAAAATGATACTGTATAATATCAGATAATTATAGTCACAATCGTTTTTCTCTCTAATTACTAATAATTATTATTTATTATTATTATTATTATTATTATTATTATTATTATAACCTTTTGATTGATCAAATTCCGATTCAGGAATATATTTTTTTTTCAATATTTTTCCTTCTAATGCTTTAGTTTAAACGTATAAATAATTTACATTGTAATACAGTAACATCTATGAATAATGAACGATCTTATTCTGGAGAATATTTACATTATCCGGAGGTGTCTACTGTTTAGAGATAAAAATATGTAAATATGTAGGTGTAGGGATTGAAAGAAGTGTTCGCTAAACAGAATCCCCATTGTGGTAAAGTACTGATATTCGTAAGCGTCCTTTTTTTCCCCTTTAGATTAGTTATTGTTTTAAAATGCGAATACGGTGTTTTAAAATTGTTAATGTTGTAATAGTAATATGTGTTTTTTTATTAAAGTATTTTAGACCCACAAACTTTTTTTTTTGTAAATTTTGGTTGTGATAAATGAAACGTAAACGAAATACTTGTTTGTCTGTAACATGTTCATGTACTCGATTTCGCTTCTTTTGTAGATGATTTTGTGTCATAAAAACAATTAATTCTTGATGTACATAAGTAAAACAACAAAATTTCTGTAATAATGAAATATAACTAATTACTTTGATCATTCTGTGATTAAATAAAAGAAAGATACTGTATAATATAATTTATAGTCACAATCGTTTTTCTATCAACTTTCTAATTATTAGTTTTATTATTGCAGTAAACTTTTGTTTGGTCAAATTTCGATTCAGGTATAATTTTTTATTTCAATATTTGTCCTTCTAATGCTTTATTTTAAACGTATAAATAATTTATATTGTAATACAGTAAAACCTATGAGTAATGGATGCCCTTAGGTTGTAGAATTTTTCCATTATCCGGAGGTGTCTACTGTTTAGAGATAAAAACGTGTAAATACGTAGGTGTAGGGATTCAAAAAAGTGTTCGCTAAATAGAATCCCCGTTACTGAACGTACTGCTATTCGGGAGTGTCCATATGTGAGATTTTTTTCTGTACACAATTTTTTTTTTAAGTTATTGTTTTAAAATGGGAATACAGTGTTTTAAAATAGCTAAGGTTGTAGTAGTAAGATGTTTTTTTTTTTAATAAAGTATATGATATATTTTTATTTATAGTCATTCATATGCTAATATTTGAATCATTTTTAATTATATTTAAACTTTTTAGTTATGCACATCGGAGAAAGACAAAAAAGAAAAGACTTTGTAATTTTATGTGCGTTATAGTTTATGAGAAATATAATTTTTTTTCTCACAATTAATCCATGACTCTATTATAACTATAATTTTTTTTAAAGCAATACGATTTAAACATAAACAATCATAAGGGATAAGTTTAAACATTAAATTATAAAAGTTCCTTTACACGAAAAATAATATATAATCTTTTTTAACTTATTTTGATGTACTACTTTTTTTATTGATTTTGTGTTTTCCTTTCAGCTATATCCCCGCACACATTATGGACGGACATTTACATCCTTCATAATCGACACCTCCTTTCAACGGAGAAAATAAAAAATTTCGCTCCTCCATCGAGAGTGAGTGATTACTGGACATTTGTCAGCCACGTCACACCTTCTTTCGACAACACTTATCCGAAAAACGTTACAACACAGCTTGGACAGACAGTTTATCTGCATTGCGTAGTGAACAATCTAGGAGATAAAACGGTGAGTGATTAATTATTATTACTAACACGAAAACTAACTTTAATAGAATGTAATAAGTTTTCGATAATTAATTAAAATTTTATTTATCCCCCCCCCCTTTTTTTTCGGATTCAATATTTTGTAAAAATGTATACCCTATATTTTGCTTTGAGAAACTAACTTTCAAGTATGTCTAATGAAATTTTACTGATTAGAAATCACGGTATTTTTTTTATGTTAATTTAGAATAATTGCAGAGAAGTTTTTGAAACATATACTCAAAGGATTTGAATTAAAAAAAAATTCGGAATAGTAAGAGAGACAGAAAGAACTATTTCGAAATATTTGAATTATTATCAGCAGTAAGTACGGGTTTTATGCAATCAAATATGACCATGTAGCAGTAATATTAATCATCTTTATGACTATGAAATATGTGTGTGATATGAGATTTTTTTCAATTTTCAAGATTATAAGAGAAAAAGAACGTTTTGATTCACCTAACTTCAAAACACTTGTTTATTTTAAAATGTTAGGATCAATTCATTTTGAAAAGAAGAAAACTATAAATTATAGCTATTCTTTTTTTTTTATTACTTTAATAAAAATGATTAATTTTTACACATTCGTCATTATTACTCGCCTCTAAAAATGGAAAAAAGTTCTGTTCTTTCAATCAGTTATAAAGAAAAAAATATATATATATATTTTTTAATATGACTTTATTTTTTGTTTAGGTATAAAAGAATAGTTACAATTTATTATATCTCAAAAATATTCTTTATTTTTCATTAAAGTAGATTGTAATTTGTTTAATGTGAGCCAAAATATTAATTAATAAATAATATAGAATGCTCTAATAGTTTATGCATCTCAACTAACTCTTCTTTTTATTTAATGATTCTAATTTTAAGTAAACGAGTAATATAAAACAAAATAAAATTCCACAAAAAGGAAAATAGATTAATTCATTTGTAACGTATTCTTTTTCCCTGTTAAATATATATATAAATAATTAACTTTCTTTGCAGGTAATAAATGATAAACAGGATTATCCGAAAACTGTTAAAATCATGAAAAAAATAAGTTATTCCCCTCTTTAAGAGGATATATTTCTATAAAACTAAAAATAAATTTCCATATTAATTATACTTAGACAGTGGAAAACACAAGACAAACTTCTCTAAATGATATTAATAATGAAAGGTATATTTTTTACAGCAAACATTACAGCAAATATATAGTTAATTTATAAGTTATCAAAAAAGTTGTAATACTAGACGTAATAATTACGTTATGTTTTACACGTGAAAGCACAAACGTAAAATATATTCTTCTAAGAAAGAATTTAAAACAAAAGCCTTATATATGTTATATATATAAGTATTTAGTAATTTTCAAATGAAATACATTCTGTTTGAATCATACCTAAGTACTTTAATTTTATTAAAATATTAAAGCGGAAATGATTTAAAGTATTAAAAAATTGTTTACCTTTTAGTAATTTGAATAAAAATTGTCAATGTGACATACTTTAATGCCAAATAAAACATTTAGTTAATAATTGCATAGAATACCTTTATTCTGTGTATACACACAACCAACTTTTTCACACATCTAATGTTTCTAATTTCAATTACACGAGAAATGGAAAGCAAAAAAAAAAAAAAAAAAAAAAAATATATATATATATCTCAAAAGCTGGAGAATTGGTAAATTTCTTTCTTCGTTTAATTTTTCTCGATAATTATCTGTAAAAACAATTATTATAAATTTCTTTATAGAGCATGATAAATAGTTTTATTCGAAAATGTCAAACTCATGGCGAAAAAAGTAAATTCATTAACTATTTTACGTTAAAATATTTAGATTAAACTAATCACATATATTTCATAAAAATTATGCTGAGACATGAGACAATTTTTTTAAAATAAAGATACTAATGAAATAAGCACATTTTAAAGAAAATTTAATTCAAAACTTTTGAAAAATACACGATTTTTTTCAAAATGTTAATTAATATGAGATATATGTAATTAAATGTCTCTCACTTGAAAATATACAAATATAATATATTCTTTTAAAATTTAGAAAAAAAAAATACTTAGTATATGTTGCAATTTTGCATGAAAAATTCTATTTGCAAATTGCCTAAATATTTTAATTTTACTAAAAAAAGAAAATGATTTAAATTTTATAAATAAATATAAATTATTTTCAAATCATTTAAACGAAAGAAACGCATCTCACGTACTTTAGTGAAAGACAAGATGATATTATTGTTTATATATTACACCGAATAAATTTTTCTAATATTTGAAATTTTAAATAAACCAGCATCGGAAAAAAAAACTAAATTTTCTGAAAAATAGAATATAATAAATTTCCTGTCAGTGTTTTGTATAATCAACTATGAAAATAATAAACATAATTATTTTTACAGATCTTGGAACATAAGTATCAAGAAAAACAGTTTGTCTCAAGTAAGAAAAAAAAAAAAAAAAAAAAAAAAAAAAAAAAAATTAACTCATTATTTTGGAATGGGATATTGAGATGAAACACAATCCACTTATATTAATCAAATATAAGAATATGACGTCACAAATTCTATAATTAAAATTAATAATGAAAAAAAGTACATTTTACACATATTTTGAATTAAAAATTTGGCATAATATTATATGATTTTTAAGAAAGGAATAAAACATGCTACAATTATATAAGAAAAATTAATTAGGCATATATATATATAAAAAAAACAAAAAGTATTAATAAATTTTTACAAAATATAGTACTTCTTATAGAACTTCTTTAATTTTCTACAAATCTTCACAGCACCATATGCTGTAAACAAAGACAAATATTTCTTAATCTAGTAAAACGTAATACAAGGTGTCTGCAAATTAGTTGGGCAAAGAGAATGTTCCATTGAATGGAATTGACAGGAAAAAAATTAATAGTACATAATGTTGTAAGTTAGAAAAATAGTTCAAGTTTACCATTATCACAAATGTTCAATGTGACTTCCTTTCGTGAAACTGCAAATGTCCCATCGGTAAATAATTTCTTGCCACAGATTTGTCAGCATGTTTCCGTCGATTAATTAATTGCAGGACAGATTCTTGATTTTAGTTCAGGAATGGGTGCAGGAAGTGGCTGCTTGTACAGTTGATTCGTTACAAAAGCCCATACACCGAAATAAAACGGTGAAAGATCTTGTGATTGTGGAGGCCATTGAATGCCATTGAATAAAACCTCCGCTCGCTAAGTATAACATCAATTATGACACCTAACGCCATCTATGAATAAACTTTGGCGATATTACTTCTAGTCGGAAGTTCTGAACTTAGAAAATTGCTCGACTAATTTGTAAACACACTATATAATTACGAGCAAAAATATGCAATAAACACTTTCGAGTTATCCACTACTCCAAAAGGCGTTTTTAGGTAGCTTTCTTTACAAAAAAGCTACCTATTGCAGCCGTTCGGAGGAAAGCGATTTCAAAAAATTTTGGTATATTTTCATCGATCATGACCCCCAGACCCCGAAACCACCCTCCGTTCAAAATTGATATATATATATATATATATATATATATATATATATATCTGACCTATGTCACACTGTAACTCCCGTAATTATGAACCGATTTCGATGTAATTCGGTGTGTACATAGTACATACCAATGTCTCGACCGAGTTCGTTGGCCAGCTTCATCCGCCGTTTTGTTTCAAAATGGCGGCCATTTAAAATTTTTAAAAAAATTTAAAACTTGAAATGTGGTACCAAAACATTAAAAATGGAAAAATATTTTTTACTTATGTATTTGACCTTTATACAAAGATTCCGGAGCAGTTTTTGTTTCGTCTATATCTTAAAAAATGGCTGAGTTATAGCATTTTGAATTTCTAGCGTGGCTGACATTTTGAAACGTCCTGAATTTTGTCACGCGATAAAAGGCGTATTTATGAACCGATTTGGATGTAATTCAATGTGTACATAGTACATACCAATCTCTCGACCGAGTTCGTTGGCCAGCTTCATCCGCCATTTTGTTTCAAAATGGCGGCCATTTAAAATTTTTTTAAAAATGTAAAAATTGAAATGTGGTACCAAAAAATTGAAAATGGAAAAATATTTTTTTCTTATGTATTTGACCTTTATACAAAGATTTCGGAGCAGTTTTTGTTTCGTCTATATCTTAAAAAATGGCTGAGTTATAGCATTTTGAATTTCTAGCGTGGCTGACATTTTGAAACGTCCTGAACTTTGTCACGCGATAAAAGGCGTATTTATGAACCGATTTGGATGTAACTTCGTTTATACATAGTACATACCAATGTCTCGACCGGGTTCGTTGGCCAGCTTCACCCGCCATCTTGTTTAAAAATGGCGGCCATTTAAATTTTTAAGAAAAATTTAAATTTGAAATGTGGTACCAAATATTGAAAATTGAAAAAATATTTTCTTCTTATGTGTTTGACCTTGATAAAAAGATTCGGGAGCAGTTTTTGTTTCGTCTATATCTTAAGAAATGGCTGAGTTATAGCATTTTGAATTTCTAGCGTGGCTGGCATTTTGAAACGTCCTGATTTTTCTCACGTAATAACAGGCGTATTTATGAACCGACTTGGATGTACCTTGGTGTGTACATAGTACATACAAATATCTCGACCGAGTTCGTTGGCCAGCTTCATCCGCCATCTTGTTTCAAAATGGCGGCCATTTAAAAAAATAAAAAAATAAAAAAATTTAAATGAGATACCAAAAAATTGGAAAATGAAAAAGATTTTTTTTTTGTATGTGTTTGACCTTAATACAAAGATTCCGGAACAGTTTTTCTTTCGTCTATATCTAAAAAAAAATGGCTGAGTAATAGCATTTCGAATTTTTCTTGTGGCTGACATTTTAAAAGGACCTGATTTTTGTCACGCGATAACAGGCGTATTTATGAACCTATTTGGATGTAACTTGGTCTGTACATAGTACATACCAATGTCTCGACCGAGTTCGTTGGCCAGCTTCATTCGCCATCTTGTTTCAAAAGGGTTGCCATTTAAAAAAAATTAAATTTAAAATTCAAAATGAGGTATTAAAAAATTGGAAAATGAAAAAGATTTTTTTTATGTGTTTGGTCTTGATACAAAGATTCCGGAGCAGTTTTTGTTTCTGAAAATTTGTTCTTTTGTTGATATCTTAAAAAATGGTTGATTTATAGCTCTTTGAATTTCTAGCATGGCTAACATTTTGAAACGATCTTGTATTTGTCACGCAATAACACGCGTATTCGCCTATTTCGATGTAAGAAGGCATGTGGATAGTATACATCAACACCTCGACCAAGTTCGCTGGCCAGATTCATCAGCCATCTTGTTTCAAAATGGCGGCCATTAAATTAAAAAATATATATATATTTAAAGTGAGGTGCAAAAAAATTAGAAATTGAAAAAGGTTTCTTTCTTAAGTATTTGATCTTGATATAAGGATTCAGGAGCATTTTTTGTTTGTCTTTACCTTAAAAAATGGCTCAGATATAGCAGTTTCAATTTCTATTGTGGGTGACATTTTGAAAAATCTGATTTTTTGCATGCGACAGCACTCCTATATATTAATCGATTCCGATGTGAGTGAGCATGTGCACAGCAATTACTAAGGTCTCGACCAAGTTCACTGCTTAGCCTCATCCACCATGTTGTCTTAAAATGACAGGCACTTTAAGAAATTGCCGAATTTGGCAGCCAAATATAAGTTACTTTAAAGAAAAGCAGCTTGGATAAAGCTGACTAATTTCGCGAAATTCTCATTCATTATATTGATAAAAATTAGTATTGAATCTCCTATATTCGGTTTCCACTAAATTGAGCTTCGTGTGTTTGCATGATATAAGTTGGCTTTTTTTAAATAAGGATTATGAAAGCTACCTCTTCCTCCCGGCACTGGCCGGAAGGACTTTTTATCTTTAGAAACATCAAAAACTAATATGTTGTCAAGATTTAAAGCTGAATTTATAAAAATAAACTTTAATTTCATTCCACGAATTTTCGAAAACTTTTTCGAGTATTTTTTGTTATGTAATAATCAGTTTTCTCAACCCGAATATAGGGTATTCGGATGTTAGCAATTCTCAAGTAAGCGTTTTCATAGTCGACAAAAATTGTTTTTTAGACAAAATGATAAAGTAACAGAGTTAGTATTAATTAATATAAATCTATTGCCCTTGCATTTATAAATTCAATTAGGCTTCTGACAATGTTTAATATAGAATTCATAGCATCATACAGAACAACACTCCTGTTTGAGAAAACTTATTAATACGCTATAAAAACAACTTAATCAATAGAAGCAAAAAGACTTTTTATAAATGATTGTTGGAATTTTTCTTGTTGCCGTTACATAAAAGTTTTATGAATTCCAGTTTCCTAGAAAAACTTTAGTAACTTTACAGATTTTGTTTTTACAGTGTCGGTAACTGGGAAGATGTTATTTTGTATTTTCATTCGTGATTATAAGTCAGTAGATTAAAAACATTTGTCTTTTTTATGCTGCATTATTTGTCCTTAATGCATGATAAAAATAACTATGCAGTAATTCGATACAAAAAAATATTAATGATATTATCAAATTTTTCTTAGAGGAGCAGTTTAATATTTTGTGAAACATTCCATATAACATAGACTTCTTTGGTCCATTTCACGACGATTTTTAACAACTTCTGTTATTTGCATTATTGTGAACTCGATATGGCGTGAATTTGGAATTGTATATCCAATCTGTGTCAAATTGTATTATGTTTGATATTTCTATTTTCTCAAACTATTATTTCTTCCTCAATCATACTCATTAGCAAAGATGTCATAGGAATTATAATTTTCCCAACTGATGGAAAATTTTCCAAGCAGGGGATTCCAACTTAAATTGTTAATGCTCTGCTGATTTAGCTACACTGGCAAACAACGGGCGGGCATATTTCGCTGAGTTAATCTTATTCATAATTATCTACGTATCCATCGTCTAATGGTAGCAGGTAATGGAGTTCCATTACTTGCGGTATATTCTGTTGAGATGTCTACATGAAAGACCAGATGCTATTGCCAGTAAGGTTCTCTGTTCGAAGTCAAAGATTCTGGATAGGAATCCCAGGCCTGGATAGGCTTACGTAGCTCAATCGGAAGAGCATTCACAAGTTAAATCATAGGTTCTGGGTTCAAATCCCTGCATAGGTCATTTGCTTCGCTCACTTGGGAAAGCTCAAGTCGTATGATATATTTACCAAATAGTATGATTTAGAAAAATAACAGTGTGATATCTTTACCAATAAGTATAATAGAGGAAAATATAATAGTGTATTTACGTACCCACTGTTTAATGGAGTTCTATTACCTGCTGCATATTCTGTTGAGCTGTCTACGTTGCAGAACAGATGTTTTTGCCAACATTGTTGGCTTACGTATCTCAATCGGTATAGCATTCATAAGTTAAAACAAAAAATCTGCGTTCGAATGCATACGTCATTTTTTCCGTTCACCCGGAAAAGCTCAAGATTTAGAAAAAGGATAGTATGACATCTTTACAAATCAGTACAATAGAGGGAAATATAATAGTGTATTTACGTACCTATTGTTTCCATTATCTGATGCATATTCTGTTGAGCTTTCTAGATGGCAGGCTAGATGTTTTTGCAAACGTTGTTGTCAGTAGTACAACATTGCTCAATCGTTAGAGCATTGGAAAATTAAATCATGGGTTCTTGGATCGAATCCCAGCATGGGCAATTTTTCGCTCAGTTGGAAAAAATCAATGTGCATTTTCTCAATGTTTAAAAAGTATACTTCGAGTAAGTGCACATTTACTTTGTGTTCAATTATAAAGCTGACGACGAAATAAATCAGCATATTTAAAATAAAACAATTCGAAACGATTTTTTAAATGATGAACATCTCATCATGATTGCTGAGACAACATGAGTAAAATGCATATGTTGCTGTTAAAAAAAACCCCATAAATATTTGATTCCTCCTTCTTTTATGTTCTTATTGTTTATATATTCGAAACCGAATTTTTCTTTCACTTACTATTCGTAATTTGAATTAAACAAGTAATGGAAAACAAAATGAGTTTCTAGAAAAGGGAGGACAGAAAAAAAACAAGTCTATTTGTTTATAATAATAATTAAACTTATTATTTTTATAGATCTTAATAGCTTTATATAAAAACTTTAAAAGTCAAGTTAAACAAATACTTTCACTCACTATATTTCGATGCAATGTTGAGATTAAATTAACTATACGTTTTACATAATAAATAGAATTAGAAATACAGTCGAACCTCGTTAACACGAAATCGCTTAACGCGAAATTTCGCTTAACACGAAATAATACGGAGGTCCCGTCAAATAAGTCTGAAAACCAATGTAAATTAATTCGTTTAACACGAAATAGAATTTTGCAAAATCCCGCTTAAGGCGAAAATTTTTTTTTGCTCGAAAATCAGAGTAGTCTTTCTTAAGCGAAGTTTTCAATATTTCGAACTTACATGTCACATCTTATTTACTAAAAAGGGAATTTTCCTCTCTGTTTGAAAATGACAAAGAGGAAAAGGGTTTCAAAAAATGGTGAAATATTTGGCTAATCTGTGCTTTTCTTTATCCTCTGATATTCCGCATCCCGCCCCCACCCCTCTTCGCTTAAGTTACATTTATTCACATCCTGAGCAAGTATGCCTGAGATGGGAATCAATCATATGTCTTCCTATTCTTTTCGCATTACATTTTGTGGTCATCGACAAAAGAAAGGAGAGAAAAGGAGAGGTGAACAAAAGAAAGGGGTGGTGTCCGAACTGTCAGGGGCTCCTGTTCTTGACCTCTGATCTTTAGAAATCGTATCTGTTAGCTATCTGTTTGGTCCTTTATGCGGACATATTCCCTCTCTGAGCTATAAATCGGCCACAATGAATATTTGGGTGAAGGAGTTTCTTTTTTAATGTGATTGTTCCATTAATTGTTTGACTCTATTGATAGTGACATAAACCATAAACAGTGTTTCCGAAATCCCATATCTTCGAGTGAAAGGAGTGACAATCCTTACTTCTATACCTGGCTACTGAAACTCTGTTCACAGTTGCTCTGTAGAATTCTTTGAAAGATGAGTCGAAAACAGCAAGCTGTATCTTTAGAAACAAAGCAAAAGATTTTAAATGAAGTCAGCGATAAAGTACTGAAAAAATCAGAAATTGCGGCAAAGTATGGAATACCCAATAGCACACACACTCTCTACAATTTTAAAGAATCGTGAAGAGATTGAAGCAGCTTATGCTGTCAGTCAATTCGAACCAGCAAGAAAACGGATGCGCACAGGAAAAAACGAAGAAATTGAAATTGCTCTCTTACGGGGCTAATTCCATGAAAACTTGTCATGTCTGTCACATACTACGATTTTTGGCTACCAGTATTTTAGAACGGAAAATGTGACTTATTTTATCGGCGATATCTCATCAATTGAATAAGGCGAAGCAAACTTTTCGAAAATAACGGTGGCCAACAAGCATAGCGATTTTCAGCTGTGTGACAGACATGACACTTTTCCATGGAATTAGCCGCGGTGGATAAAAGAAGCAAGAAGCCAGAACATTGTTTTAACTGGTACAGTTTTGTAAGAGAAAGCAAACGGTTTTGCTGATGCTCTCAGTTACAACGATTTCACATGTTCTAACAGATGGCTGACAAGATTTAAAGAGCGTCATAGAATTGTCTGCAAAAAAATATGTGGAGAAGAATCTGCCGTAGATTAGAATTCTATACAGTCTTTTTTATAAGGAAAGTGGTTAGACTTTAAAAAAATTATGCACCCCGTGACATTTTCTACGCCGATGAAACGGGGCTGTTTTCAAAGCACAACCCTCGCAAACACTTACTTTAAAAGGAGAAAAATGTACTGGAGGAAAATTCAGCAAAAAAAAAAAAATTGCGATTATGGTCGGCTGCAACATGGACGGAAGTGAAAATTACCATTTCTCGTGATTGGTAAGTCGCGAAACCACGTTTTTCAAAAATGCTAAAACTTTGCCAGTTTGCTACGCTTCCAGCAAAAAAGCATGGATAAACAATGTTATTTTTACGAAATGGTTACTTGATCTGGACTTAAAATTCTACCGAGAAAAGAGAAAAATCTGCTTATTGCTGGACAATTGCAGTGCTCATAAAGATGTTCCAGTGTTAAAAGCAATTGAATGTGTCTTTCTTCCTCCGAACACTACAGCAAAACTTCAGCCTTGTGACCAAGGAATTATCCAATGCTTAAAAGTGCAGTACAGAAAAAGAATTGTTCATAAAATGATTCAATGTTTTGATAATAAAACGGAATTTTCTGTGAATTTACTAGAAGCTATAACTTATCTAAGAAGTGCATGGAACAGTATCACTACTGGAACTGTGAAAAATTGTTTCCGACACACGAGATTTACTCATGGGATAAATGAAGAAACTAATGAAACAGAATCTGAAATGACGACTGATTTAATGGAAGAAGCCGAAAAACGGGGAATTATTTCGCAGACATTGTTTGTTGAGTATATTTGCATAGATGAAGATGTGCTGACTTCGGATGTGACGACAGACGAAGAAATAATTGCTTCATTAACTGAAAAAAAAAAAAAAGATGACAACATCGACATCTCAGACGAGGATGAAGAATTCGACACAGAACTGAAAAGTTCAGTGTCATTAAATGAAGCTACCGCAGCATTAAAAACTGCACAACGTTTCTTTATGGAACAAGAGAATGCTTCCCGAGCTTTGGACAAATTAGATGAGGTCCATACATTTCTAGAACAAAGCAGTCTACAAAAATTAAAACAAAAGTCAATAACGGACTTAAAAAAAAACAACTAGCAGGTAAATAAACTTATTACTGACTAAAATAATGACTATTTTGTTTTATTTCTTAATTAAATTTTCTATTTCTTAATTAAAATTTCTATTTCTTATTAATTTATGATTTTAGCGGGGATATATTTGTAAGCTTATTTATTTCGTTTTATCTAATTTAGATAGCACCACTATTTTGACGGTTAACACGAAATCCCGGATAACACGAAAAAATTTCGCAGCCCCTTCAATTTCGAGTTAACGAGGTTCGACTGTACTTGGAATCAGACTCGAGAGAATCTGTAAAAGCAGTACTATAGATAATAAGTTTTTCACTAAAGTTTTAAGTCTCAATAATGGAAAAAATCTTCGATAAATAATAAATTATAAAATTATCTAAATTAATAATAATAGTTATACTGACTATATTATGTCTTTTAAGTGGAAAAATTTAACCGCCGAAATTTTTTACATTTAAGAACAAAAAACCCTCTTAAAACCTCATCATTTTTTTACTTACTAAACTACTACTAACTTACTAAACTACTTTTGAATTTGATAATAAATTTTCCAAACAATTAGGCTGCTTAAGTATGGGTAATCCTTTATCTCCAATTCTTTGTGATATTTATATGCATTATTTTGAGGAAAAATTATTAAATCTGGTTAATTTCAAATATTGGATGCGTTATGTCGACGATACATTTGTTTTAGTTGATAATCATTTTGATATTTCTATAATTCTTCATAGTGTCAATTCAATCAACCCACATATTCAGTTTACTTTTGAATTAGAAACTTGTAATAAACTTCCTTTCCTTGATGTTGTAGTTACCAAATGTGATTCTTCTTTCAAAACTTGTGTTTATAGAAAACCTTTTTCTGTTTCTAACCCACCTCATGCTCTCTCAAATCATCCTGTCAACCAAAAAAATCGGTGTTTTTTACGCGTATGTAAATCATGCTCTCAAAATTTGTTCGACTCTGCATTCCTTAAGAATGGACTTAATTACTTAAAAACCGTTGCTGTCAATAGAGGTTTTAATCCTTCTGTTATCAATAACGCTGTGAAGAAATTCAATAGATCATCTAATAAATCTTATATTTCCAAATCTGTCAAAAGCAAACCTGATAATTTGGTTGTACTCCCCTTTTATCCTCCTTTATGTTTCAAGTTAACTAAAGTTTTACGTCATTTCAATTTTAACATTATCTTTAAACCTGTCAATGAATTCAAATTTCCCTCCACTAAATATCCTGTGTCTGATCTTCGTAAATGGGGAATTTATAAAGTTTCTTGTAATGGTTGTGATTTATCTTATATTGGTCAAACTAAAAGGAATCTCGAAAATCGCTTAAAAGAACACTCTAGTTATGTAATAAATCAAGAATTTTCTCAATCTTCTATTACCAAGCACTCTTGGGATTCCGGCCATGTTTTTAATTTCCAAAATGCTAAAATTATCTTTAATGCCAATAGTATCTCTGACTTAATTGGACTTTCTTGATAATTTAGCTATTTATCTTTATCGTGATGTTATTGTTAATGATAAATCTGATTCCACAATGCTCTCTGCAGCTAGGAAAAACATTTTCAGTAGTACCATATAATTTATTTGTGTTTTAATATTAGTCTGTTTTTTATATTTTATTCATTTATTTTTTAATTTCATGTATTCCCATATATAAATATGTGTATATTTTTTTCCTCCCAATTTTTGCCCCTTCTACTCTGTGCCCTTTTTTTTTTATTATACTCTTCTGTAATTGGCTGTTGTCTTTTATTTTCCTATTGGCTGTTGATTTCTAATTTCCTATTGGCATTTTCTTCAACTTGTTTCCTTTCCCTTATCTCTCATTTCAGTGTTGCTGCTGCTTTCATAGTAGAAGCACGTCTTCTTTGCGCCTGACGAAAAAAGACTCAGATCTTTCGAAAGGCCTAGCAAATTTAAAAATTTTTGATGGTGTTTTAAGAAGATTTTTTGTTTTTATTCATTCACACCAGTTTTAACTTATTTTCTTTTTTTACACTCATTTATTTTATCTCTTTTAGACAGCATAAATCTATGTGAGAAATCGAGTCGAAAATTTTAGTTAATAATAATAATAAAAAAAAAAATCTCAATTGTTTATGTATTCCAAACAAACTTATTTTATCTAATATTCTTAATTTTAATAAACGAATAACGGAAAATAAAATAAGGTTTCAAAAAAACATAGAATAGATTAACTTTACTGTAACATTTTTTTTTATATAATTAGCCGTAAAAATAATTAGTATATATTTATCATATCACATTTTTTTCAAAGATCGTGATAAATAGCTTTATCTGGAAATTGTTAAAGGCATGAAGGAAAAAGTAATTTCTCTCACGAGTTTACGATGAAATATTGAGAGTAAACTAAATATGCATATTCCATATTAATCATACTTAGAAAGACTCACACGCTCACGAAAAACGAACTTCACTAATAAATGTATAAGGCCCTTTTTTTACATTCGATTTTTTATTTTCTAATAAAGATAGAAATAATGATACAGATATGAAAGAAAATAAAAACAATATTTATAATTTATATATTATATATATATATTTATACGTAATTATAGACATTTATAAATTATTATTTAATTTATAGTTTATATTTCATATTGAAAAAAAAAAGTTTAAACACATTTGTTTTTTACTTTTAACCCTTTGGACTCCGGCGTCTCTTACACAAATTTTATTCGGACAGCACCACATTTTAAAAAGAAGTTTCCTTCAAGTACACATTTTCAAAAATCCTCAAGTACACAATTTCAACAATCAAGTACACAATTTCAGTACACAATTTCAAAAATCAATGTATCAATTCTGATTAATTAAGGCAAATTTTATTTTCCTTTATTACTGGTGCCCAAAACAAATTTTGCAAAGAAAGATGATGTCACCGCAGATAACGGAGTGCAAAGGGTTAAATTATTATTTTAAGAAAAAGGAATTCTGATAAAATATGATTAAAGTAATAAAAATATATAATAATTTCATCTTATATCAGTTGCATATGTATTTTTAACAACCTTTTTATTTCATTTAATATTAATAAATTTGGTTTATATTTAACATAAAAAAAATAAAAAGTTAAAACACATTCTTTTAGTTATTATTTTAAGGAAAAAGAAGTCTTATATAACATAATTCAAGTAAAAAAAAATAATCAAACTAATCTTATATCAACTGTATAGGTATTATTAACAACATTATTCTTTCATTTAATATTCATAAATTTAATGAAAGGCCTACTTTGAAACAAAATATGCTATTGAAACATATTAAAACAGAGGAAAAATAATTACCGTAATTATTTTTACAGATTGTGATAAATATTTTTAACTTAAAACCGTTAATGAAAAGGAGATAAAAAGAATTTCACCACTATTTTTTACCACAAAATATAGAGAGTATACTAATTATACAAATTCCATATTAATCATAAATAAAATGCATTGGAAAAAATTGTAATACCAATTTCATAAGTATATGAATGGAAAACGTTAATTTTTCGCTTTTTTTTTTTTTTTTGTCATACGTATGCAAAGAATCTGTAACAGATTGTAAGGTAAGTAAAAATAATAGATTTCATTCAGAGATCGACCGAAAATTTGGTTTCGTTTTCGTCCCAAAATCATAATTTTGCCGAAAGTTCCTTTTCAGCGAAAATGCTGTCGAAAATTCGTCAGGACCGAAACTATCTGCATTCCAAAAATCTCATTTCTTTTTTTCTGAAATTTTCAACATGACTCATCGATTTGAACTGTATCGGCTCCATTGAGACACTTTTATTTATTGTTATGAACTTCACTGTTTATAATTATCAGTCATGACTGACTCAAGACGTGAGTGCAAATTATAAAGCAAGTACTGCATATATGACAAAATTATATAGATGTTTTTCATGTGTTCATTAAAAGCTACAGTCTTAACAGTAATAGAAAATTTTTAGTTTGCAACCGCAGACGTGTCTCGAATACTCATTGAGAAAGTTCTAGTATAAAAGATGATTATTTACAAAAATCATAAAATATAAATCGAGGTATGTATTCCTAAAGCATTTTCAAATACATAAAATTTTCATAATTAGGAAATCATTTTCTGACGTTGATGAATTAATTACATATCTTTATATATATATATATATATATATATATATATATATATATCCAAAAACCAAACCAAAAATTCGAAACTACGGAACTGATCCAACAACAAATAAACTAAACCAAATGACAACTACAAAATAACTAAAAACAACTAACTTTAAAAACAACATACTTTAAAAACAACATACTTTAAAAACGGCAAACTTTAAAAACATTCAAACTAAAACCAGAAGAAATTGAAACCATGGAGACAGGCCGGCATGCACTTGCGACATGCAACTGCGGGGTTAAAACCAGTTTTTATGTGCACAACGCTCCCCAAACAACCTGTCAAGACCAAAAAGAAAAAAAAACTAACAAATCGAATGAGCTACCTAGACCCATCGAAAACCCGAATCCTATATATATATATATATATATATATATATATATAGGATTCATAATTGTAATAGTAATGATGTTCATTTGTAATTATATTATGGCTATATATATATATATAAGTATCTATTTGGAAATGGGCCAATGTTCTGCGTAGATACCGCGAAACGCATCTGATTGGTCAGAGCTTTCAGTCTTTTCTTAGCAGGAATTGAGCTTGGCGAAAACCATGAAAGTAGAGAATTTAGATAGGATGAGCGTGGAATGAGAAGAATCTTCTGCATTTCCATAGTTAGGGATCGATGGCAAATGGGATTTTTACTTTTAAAAGATAATTTTCATTAAGTAATGAGAAAAAAGGTCTTCTCCGTTGTGAATCTAAAAATTGAATGCATAAAAAATAAGGGATTGCGAAACATATACGTCTCGTGTTCGCTAGAAGATAGGGATTGCTTCATGATACCGTTCGGTATCGCGAGTTATTACGCGGGGAGTTGGTGAACGTAGCGAGCAGAGGGGGAAGACCCTCCCCCCCCTCCCAGTATTTTATATGAAAAAAATATTTGGTCAGAGGCACAGAAAGCCAACTTGGGTAAAACCTATAATTAATAATTATGCATAATTAATAAACACGTATAATTATTTTTAAATTATGTATATTTATGCATGTGTTAATTATTTAAAAATTTTTGGACATTTTCGTTTTTGGCCGAGAATAGGAAGATTACCGAAATTCAATTTCGGTCTTAAAAACTTGTTTTGGTTGATCTTTAGTTTTAATAATTGGGTTATATCTTATATTTGAAAAATATAAAATCTTAATATATGTTCATTTATTTATTTTCAAATCTCTCTATTCTAAAAAAAAGTAACTACCGCTGTCACCGCCGCCGCCGCCGCCGGTTTTGAATTTTTTGTGACCGGAGGTCTTTCTTCAATAATATTAAGAAAAATAATGCATACAAAAATATAAAAATCGGTAGTATTATACAGAAATGTTTGATAAACACGCTGATGCAGACAGTTTTCAAATCGAAGAATTATTTTAAGAGATATTTAATGCTAAAGTTGGACAAAATCGTTCCACTAAAAAAGTTTTATAGGAGCAAAAACTATACATCAGAATTTAATAATTTTTAGATCATTTTATACGTTATAATTTCCAGGTGTGCAGAATTTATTTAATTTTTTAATTTGACTCATTTTTCGAGGTTTCATTTCTATTTTAAATTCGAATTTTCAGCATTTCGAGAGATATTTTTTACTTATTTTAGAAAATTGTACTAATTTAAACTGTTGCCACCTGTATAAACAACGGAAACAATAATGTTTGCTTCAAATTAAAAAAATATTTACCCGTGACTATTATAAGCAGAAAAAATCATTTGGAATTAGAATTAAATAATTATGTACAAAAAGCAGGAACTTATTAAAAATTACGTCATAAAAAGTATACACGTGAAATTTAAAAGAGAAAGGATATTGTAAAATAATAAATTCATTAACATGCGTTAGAAGTCTTAAATAGGAAAAATTACGTCATATTTACGTCACTTTACAGTTATTACATAAAATGAACACAAAATAATATTACAAAGCAGTTTAAATTTAGAAATTGCGCTAGACATTTATCTGATATTTTGAGAGGATCTTTTCAACTATTTTTGTTAGCAAAGTGCAAATAATATTTCCTTTCTAACAAAATTAGTTTTACATGAATATTTAAAAGAGAAATAATAGCTTGGTCAAAATTACGTCAGATTAAAAACGATTAATTTAAAATGTCTCATTTAAAAGAACTTTCTTTTCGCTTTGTTAAAAAATACCAGGAGACAAAGACTCTGTTTACTTAATTCCTTTTATATTAGCTAATTTTGAAATATTGTTACACGTGTCTACGTCATCAAGTTATTTTTATTTCGAAGTTTTATTTGTATTTTTATTAATGTTGTACTAATTTATTTGTTCTTTCGTTATTTAAAATAAATATTATGTCAATTTGTATAATTTGGCGATTTATATAATTTGGCGAAATCGGTCGACTGGATAATCAAGTAGTACCGCAGCGGATTTGGCGTTAGAATTCCCCAATCAAAGAGAAATGAATAGAAATCCGTTTATAGGGAGATCGCCACTGTTTTTTAAATTATAATTCAATCTTTCGAAATCTTTTTAAAGCCGATCAAATTAGCGTGCATTTAGAGTCTGCGGTGTCTGGACGGGGGTTGGCGAGCGTAGCTCGTAGGGGGCTGAGCCCCCTAGTTATTTAAAAAAAAGTATATTAATAAGTTATTTAAAGGAAACGAAAACGTTACACAATTTAATTAAAAGTAAAATATTTAATTAATAAAAGTTATTTATGTACTATTTGTTCATGTACTTTCAAATCTAGTTTTCTTTATCTAATATTCATAAATTTAATTAAAAAGGTAATGGAAAATAAAATAACATTTCGGAAAAAAATGAGAATAGATTATATTTCTTGTAAATTCTTTTGTGGGATAATTATCGATAAAAGTAATTATCGTAATTACTTTTACTGTTTATGATAGATAGCATTATCGGAAAACTGTTAAAATCAAAGCGAAAAAGTAATTTTACACACTTTATCAAAACAAAATGTCTATAATAAGCTAAGAATACATTTTTCATGTTAATTATAGTTAGAAAGCATTGAAAATAGACGTGAAACAAATGTCCTAAATAAAGCTATTAATGTAAGGAATTCTATTACAGTACAGTTTTATTTCAAATGAAGAAAAGGTATATATATATTTATATATATATATAAAGAAAGTTAAAATAATAATTATAATAAATGTGTTACGTCTTATATTTAATGTATACAGTGGTTGCCAAAATTGTGGACACTTTTAGGTAGCTTTCATTACAAAAAGTAAAAAGCTACGTATGACAGCCGTCCGAAGAAAAACACTGTTTCTAACGTTCTGTTTAAAATGATACATAAGAGATTGCATTTTGTGAAACGTAACATTTTCTATAAGTATATAATGTTAGAAAACATAATATATTTTTCAAAAATTCAAATGGCCGCCATTTTGAAACAAGATGGAAGATGAAGCTGGTCAACGAACTCAGCCGAGACATTTGTATATACTATGCACATGAAAAATTTCATCCAAATCGGCTCAAAAATTTTAGTGTTACAGCATGACAAAATTTATATGTAATATATATATATAGTATATACCGGGTGTCCCAAAATGGACTGACTGATTTTAAAATTCAATAACTTCCAAACGGTGACAGATATTAAAAAAATTCTTGCAGGAGGGTTATGCATAAAGTCAAAAGTTTTATTACAGCGATTTTCGATTTTAGTTCGAATTATAAACAATAGATGGCGCTGTAAGCAATAGTCGCTAAATACAGACTCGATTTTTGGTCCTTTCTGCTGTTCCATGCAGAAAAAGGAGATGGAAATGTATTATCCGGGCCACGAAGTACCAAAAATCGAGCCTGAATTTAGCCTCTATTGATCGCAGCGCCATCTATTGTTTGTAATTCGAATTAAAATCGAAAATCACTGTAAAAGAAACTTTTGACTTTATGCATAATCCTGCTGCAAGAATTTTTTTAATATCTGTCACCGTTTGGAAGTTATTGAATTTTAAAATCAGTCAGTCCTTTTTGGGACACCCGGTATATATGTGTGTGTCAACATTTCAACGGAGATTGGTTTTGAGATCTGGGGGTTACGATTTGCGTAAATATAGCAAAATTTCGCGAAGAGTTTTCCTTCGGACGACTGCTTTTTACTTTATACAGTCAAACCTCGTTATCCCGACACTCTGATGACCAGAAAAAAGTGTCGTCATAGGCGGAGTGTCACGGTAACCGGAGTTGGAGAAAATATGTTTATAAAAAGCTGTATTTTTAATTAATTTAAGACAATTTTTAAATTCATAACTGTTCTTACAGTTTTAAGCAATAAAACACTATTATTAAACAAATTAAACGCAAAAACAAAACTGAAAAGAATAAAAATCAGATTTATGACTGCTTGTTTTTTTATTGTTACATGAAATATTGATGAGTTGAGGTTTACTTATCCCTAGATGTGCTTCTTACAATTCTTTTTTTAATATTATACAGTGAATTGTAATCAATATTTGTTGTTCCAGAAATGGATGTTAGATAATTTCTGATCGTTTCAATGCAATGTAATGCTTCCGTTTTAGTCGGATGAAAAACGCCGTGTAACCACAAGAAAGCGCCGCGTGACAGAACAAAAAGACCTCGAATAGACTGATACGTCTATCTGAAACGTGGGTCATTCATAGTGTGTGGGTTTATTTAATCAGATAAAGGACTGAATTAAAATTTCTCATTTATCTCAATTCTGAAGAATTATTCTTTGTGTTTAGATCAGTGTTGTTTAAATAAGATTATGGTTATTTTCCAAAGCTGTAACATAAAAAAAAAGATATAATTTTTTTTTTATATCTAAAAAATACATTATCGCGAAAGAAAAATATACAATAAGATCGTCCGAGCAACCCGTACTTCAGACAAGTATACTTTACCTTTAGAAACCTCAGAAATTAATAGATTTTCGAGATTGTAAAGAGCATGTATTAAAATAAACTTTCTTTCACCGATATTCGTAAACTTTTCTGAATACATTTTATAGTGTATTAATCTGTTTTCTCAAAACATTTTTATGTTCCAGAAACCTGTTTTTGAACAAATATGATAAATTAACATTAATTATTTTAAGAAATTGTGATAAATGACTTTATTGTAAAACAGTTAGTTTTAAGAGAAGTTTTACATTTTTTTCCCTATGAATATGAAAAAGTATATGCAGATTTTCAAGAAAATAAAAGTAACAGTTATAACGAGTATAGTTTGTGTTATATTTGAAATAATAATAAAAAAATATATTAAAAGTATATTTATTTATTTTCAAATTATTTAAAGGAACGAAATCTGTATGATACAATTTAATCTAAGAAAAATAATTTACTATATAAATATAAAGCGTTCTATTATTGTTTCTGCATTACCAAATAACCTATTTTTTCATGTAATTAATTTTCTTGTAACATTTTGGGGCAAGATTATTATCTATAAAAATATTATGTCACGGAATGTTATGTACATATTTTATATTATGTACTATAACAATTTTTTTGATAGGGGCAAGATTCTGAATCCACGTATACTGTTATAAATGCAGATGTGTCACGTCAAGTTGCCAAATACAGGGTGTATCTCCAAATACAGGGTGTATATCTGTAATTATTTTATGTTATGTAATAATTTCTTGGAATGGACCTGGGTCTGAAGCCTCGTATTCTGTCATAAAGGCAGGGAGTGTAATGTTAAGTCGAGCACAGGTTTCCATTCATAGTTTTAAAAATCGAACGATAACTTATTGAAATATTAATCGGAATATCTATAGTTTATACGAAATCTGATGATATCAGGGAAGTTCACCGTGTATTGAGAGTGAGACTACATTTACTTTGCTGTACATCCTAACTTTTGAAGAGGTATTCTTTGTGTTTAGATCAATGTTGTTTAAATAAGATTGTGGTTATTTCCGAAGCTGTAAAATAAAAAATGAATTTAAAAAAAAGAATAGATATATATATATATTTATATCTAAAAAATATATTACCGCGACAGAAAATGTACAATAAGCTCATCCGAGCAACCCATACTTCAGAGTAGTATATTTTACCTTTAGAAACCTCAGAAATCAATAGATTTTCGAAATTTTAAACAGCATGTATTAAAATAAATTTTCTTTCATTCACCGATATTCGTAAACTTTTCTGAAAAGATTTTATAGTGTATTAATCAGTTTTCTCAAAACATTTTTATGTTCCAGAAACCTGTTTCCTGACAAATATGATAAATTATCATTAATAATATCTTAAAATAATTAATATAATTAAATTAATATCACTTTCTTACGCTTTGTTCTATAAATTCAATTACATATTTGGAAATGTTTAATTCAGTTTTGATAGCATCCTAAATAACCGATATTCTAGATTTAAAAGTTTATTAATAACTACTATACAAACTACTAGGAAATATGTCTGATAATCAACGGCGGGAAAATATATGTATATATATATATATTGAAAAATCCAAATTCACATAATTTATTACACGAAAAAACATCTAACAAACTGTAACTAAAACAAAAATTAACAAAACCAAGAGTAACTAAGAAAAAACTAAACATGAAGACAAGTGGTCAAGGCTTATGACTTGTACTGCGGGGTTAAACATGTTTTACGTGCACAACATTCCCCCTCACTTGCCGAGACCAAACAAATAGAAATTGAAAGAAATGAAAACTACAAACTAACCCGAAAGCCGTCAAATGAAGTCTGTGAATATCCTCACCGCTAAGCTATTTTCGATAGGAATCACGTATCGATAAATCACCATCATCGAACAATTCCAATATTTTATTTCGATAGCTTTTTTTCTTGATAAAATTAAAAGTTAAATCATTCAGAAAATGTATTGGGTAATTTTGTTTACTGGCGTTTATGTAAAGGTTATAAATTTCACCAACCAATTTATCAACATTTGAACACAAATTTGCAATACGATTTAAACCGTTTAAATATATATTTCTAAAAATTGAAACATGCACGTTACTATTAAAGTTTAATATTTTTATTGTATCAAAATCAAAATAATTTCTTTTATCATAAATACTATATACTAAAATTCCTTTTATAATCTCCAAATTAACGTCCAAGTGGTTGACACTGCCCTGATCATCCGAAGCACTCTTTAAATTCAAAGTGTCTGGATAACATTTAAATTGATAAATTTCTTTATTGTTATTCAGCTCAACCACCAAAACATCATCTATATATCTGTATATCTTTAAGTCTTTTTCCAACAATAAACCGGCTTCATATGTAAACAGATAAATATCTGCAAGGATGGAGCTACAACTCCCCCCCATTGGAATACCTCTCACTTGTTTATATATTTGTTTCCCTTCATACAGATAATTTTCGTAAACAACAAATTGAAATAAATCGGTGAATATTTCAATACTGATATCTTTCTCTTTAGATTTCTTGAAAAAATCCATAACTCTGTACTTCAAATCATCTAAATTTATGCTATTATACAAATCCTCGAAATCGTATGTATATAATCCTGTAATTTTTTTCAGCTTTTTAAAACTTTTTATAAGTTCATAGCTATTTTTTATTACTGTCGAAGAATATTCATTTATGACCTGATCGAAAATCTTTTGTAATATATTCAGCAATTTTTTATTTACACATTCCAGGTAAGAACCAAACCCACAAGTTACAGTTCTAAAAGTAATTGGGTTTTTGTGGAATTTTGGAATCATTACAAGATAAGGAAATTCCACACTATTTTGCTTTGATTTTATTTTTTTATAAAACGCCTTCACTCTGTTTACAATAACTTGTTTAGTAGTTTTTAGTAGTTGATAATTTCCCTCATTATTGTAGGTTTCCCTTAGAATATCTCCGTATAATTTTTTACATATTATAGCATAGTTGGTGTTAGCTTTATCCACATACGTAATGATAAAATCATCCTGTAGATTTTTTACTGATTTAATCAAATCTTTGTAAGATTCTCCCGTGACACCCTCAAAATCTTTTTGGTAAAAGCCTTGAAATTCTTTCAAAATATAGTGCCTCCATTCCTCAAAAACGCTTTTTGGTAAACCATATTTATATATTAATTTTTGAATGAAGATATCTATATTATTTGACAAACGTTTTATAGCTAACCCTCTACTCACAACTCTCCTCAATCTGTATTTTGTACCATACCTCATGTAATTTCTGAGATTTGTGTCTGCCACTATAGTAAGATCCCCGGTAAGAATATGTCCGTAATTTGAATTAACGTATTTATTATATTCAACTTTATTACAATGACAAATACTGTTCTCAATACAACTCTGTAAATTCCTAGAGTAACTGTTGTAGTTAAAAATAACTCTGCCTAATGGTTTATCGTATTTGTAAGCTTTAATAATATGTATGTTTTTATCCGGCAGGTATTCATTATACTTATTTAAAATTCCCTTAAAATTAGCACCCCTAAAATGGTGCCCCATGTAATCCAATACACAATAAATCTTATTCTCTATATTAACTTTGTTGTTTTTCAACTCAATGTAACCATTAAGTTTCTGCTTACCTATTCTGAATCTCAACAGATCAAACCCTATATCTATATTTCCGTTACCTTTATGTTCATATAATTCTCTCAATAAATCGGGAATTAACTTCTTTTTCACATTGAAAATTATGTATTTTATTGTTTTAACAATATTGCCGGAATTAATATTGACAATAGCATTTTTAATATCCTTACTACAAATTAGATCATTAACCTTGACATCCTGTTTATTATGTAACTCACACTCACAACTCAAATCGTGATTAATTTTCTCATAGACTGACTCTTTCAATATTGTATTTCTAAAATTCTTCAAAACATTAATTTGATCAAACATAACATTTAAACCATAAGGGTACACTGTACCGTATTTAGCCATCATATTCCTTTCACATATTAGTCTTTCAGCCTTGTTTGCTACTATATGCAAAATCGATATTTCAATATTATCAATTCCATGTTTTGCAAAATGTACTATTTCCATCTCCTGTTCTTCCCTCGCACTCGTTATCTTTCTTATATCTTTTTTGTGGTTGTTAAATCTTATATTAAAAGGACTAGACGTTTGTCCTATGTAAGACATGTTACAAATTTTACATTTTAATCTATACACACAGTTAAATACCTTACAAAAGTTTACACAATTTTCATCCACGGCATTACAGTTATCCTTTTCAGCATGGATGCAGACTTTACATCTTTTATCTTTGCATTTCTTAAATTTTAAATAATTTTTCCCCCTCTCATTTCTCATACTTTTATTGTAAAAATATCTAGTTTTATATTTCTTCTCTACCATACTGGTCTTCTCTACCTTCTCCTTTATATCTGAAATTTTGCTGTTGTAAACAAATCTAGTTTTATATCTAGTACTACCAATCACTGTTGAATCCATAACATTTTTATAACAATTAAAATTACTGTTTTTACTGTAGTTTCCATACATTTTATAATTTTTATTCAACTTTTTAATTTTTTCATAAATTACATGATCCCGGCTCTCCCCCTCATATCTGAAAGTATCTCTACTCTCTCCAGTCTGTTCATCCACTTTATTATCCGAACCATGGTAACTTTTTGTCGATCCACTTCCTACCATGTAATCAGAAGCCGACCGGGCACTATGGTCATTTTTCAATTCCCATATCTTGCCGGTATCGTAATCATAACCAGTTTTACAATTCATAACTCAAAAAAATGTTTTGTGTAGACAAACGGTACACAAAGTTATTAACTTCAAAATATTACCCTATCAAAACTAGTACGCCAACTACTACTCCAAGTTCAATAACCACATAATTTCCAACAAAATCAAGCACTTATCGGACATATAAAAGCCATTAATCACTGAAGATTAGGGAGATCCAGAATCATGCAAACATTAAATAATTAACACAATAAATAAATTAATTAACAAACATTAAAACCATAAGAACCAAAAAACCACTCGCCACTCCAACAAGTAACAGTATAAACAAACTAACCACATTTCAGTCCATAATCAGTACACAGTGTAATAACCGACTCGACTTCCGCCCTTAAGTTCACTATTACACAAATCCATACAACTCATAACACTCCATATACACGTAATTTCAACCTAGTGCAAACGTAGCTTCACCATCAATTTCCACAGGTTATTATATTGAAAAATCCAAATTCACATAATTTATTACACGAAAAAACATCTAACAAACTGTAACTAAAACAAAAATTAACAAAACCAAGAGTAACTAAGAAAAAACTAAACATGAAGACAAGTGGTCAAGGCTTATGACTTGTACTGCGGGGTTAAACATGTTTTACGTGCACAACATTCCCCCTCACTTGCCGAGACCAAACAAATAGAAATTGAAAGAAATGAAAACTACAAACTAACCCGAAAGCCGTCAAATGAAGTCTGTGAATATCCTCACCGCTAAGCTATTTTCGATAGGAATCACGTATCGATAAATCACCATCATCGAACAATTCCAATATTTTATTTCGATAGCTTTTTTTCTTGATAAAATTAAAAGTTAAATCATTCAGAAAATGTATTGGGTAATTTTGTTTACTGGCGTTTATGTAAAGGTTATAAATTTCACCAACCAATTTATCAACATTTGAACACAAATTTGCAATACGATTTAAACCGTTTAAATATATATTTCTAAAAATTGAAACATGCACGTTACTATTAAAGTTTAATATTTTTATTGTATCAAAATCAAAATAATTTCTTTTATCATAAATACTATATACTAAAATTCCTTTTATAATCTCCAAATTAACGTCCAAGTAGTTGACACTGCCCTGATCATCCGAAGCACTCTTTAAATTCAAAGTGTCTGGATAACATTTAAATTGATAAATTTCTTTATTGTTATTCAGCTCAACCACCAAAACATCATCTATATATCTGTATATCTTTATTATCTGTATCGTAAACTAGTTTGCCTAGTTAGTTTTTCCACCGTGACCCAAAGAGTTTTTAGATACAGCTGTTTATGATAATCGATATATATATATATATATATATATATATATATATATATACGATAATTACAGAATATCACGAAAGGGTGCGTAGAAAAATTACGAAGAGTTAGAGCACACTGAAATTATTATTATTGTTGATATAATTATAATAATAATTATTATTATTTACGTGAAACTAGAGTTGTAATCTACTTCTCTAGTCTGAATGTCTTATTCCAAATCGTGCCAGGATATTTGTTCTAAACATAAAAATAAATAGTCTAACAATAAATTTAAACGCACTTACATTGTTTTCTATAAAATAATTTATCGCCCTTTACTGTAAAAAAAAATAAAAATATATTTCTTAATATACTAAACTATGGAAAAAACCATGAATGAAACCATGAACGAAACCATGAACGAAAATTTACAAATGCTTCTTCTGAAAAACCCATGATTTTGAAAAGCATTCCTTATCTTTAGAATCATAAAAAAGAATATTTTTGACATTTAAAGAAGCATTATAAATATATATATATATATATATATATATATATATATATATATATATATATATATATATATTATAATGCTTCTTTAAATGTCAAAAATATTCTTTTTTATGATTCTAAAGATAAGGAATGCTTTTCAAAATCATGGGTTTTTCAGAAGAAGCATTTGTAAATTTTCGTTCATGGTTTCGTTCATGGTTTCATTCATGGTTTTTTCCATAGTTTAGTATATTAAGAAATATATTTTTATTTTTTTTTTACAGTAAAGGGCGATAAATTATTTTATAGAAAACAATGTAAGTGCGTTTAAATTTATTGTTAGACTATTTATTTTTATGTTTAGAACAAATATCCTGGCACGATTTGGAATAAGACATTCAGACTAGAGAAGTAGATTACAACTCTAGTTTCACGTAAATAATAATAATTATTATTATAATTATATCAACAATAATAATAATTTCTGTGTGCTCTAACTCTTCGTAATTTTTCTACGCACCCTTTCGTGATATTCTGTAATTATCGTATATATATATATATATATATATATATATATATATATCGATTATCATAAACAGCTGTATCTAAAAACTCTTTGGGTCACGGTGGAAAAACTAACTAGGCAAACTAGTTTACGATGACATATTGTAACTGAACTAAATACATAAATATCATATTAATCATAGAACGTTTGATAAAGACGGGAAAGAGAGGAGCTCTATAAATAAATATTGATGAAAGGTAAATTTTAAATAAAAATTCATTTCAGTGTGCTCTATCTGTTTGTAATGATTCTACGAAGCCTTTCGTGCATTCGGTAATAATCGTATTTTTTTTTTTTTTTTATGCATCATCATAAACAGCTCTATCTGAAAACTCTTAAGGTCACGATGGAAAAACTAATCATGCAAACCAGTTTACGATGACATATTGTAACTAAATAAATACATAAATAACATATTAATCATAGAAAGTTTGATAGAGACGGGAGAGAAACTCTATAAATAAACCTATTGATGAGAGGTGAACTTAAAAAAGATTCATTTCAGTGTGCTTTAATTCTTCGTAATGTTTATACGAAACCTTGCGTGATATTCCATAATAATCGTAATTTTTGTAACAGCTCTATCTGAAAACTCTTAAGGTCATGGCGGAAAAAACTAATGACGCAAATTAATTTCCGATGACATATTGTAACTAAACTAAATACATAAATATCATATTAATCATAGAAAGTTTGATAGAGAAGGGTGAGAGAGAAACTATATAAATAAATCTATTGATGTAAGATGAACTTTAAAAAAATAATTTCAGCGTGCTCTAACTCTTCGTAAAGTTTCTACGAAGCCTTTCGCGACATTTTGTAATAATCGTAATTTTTTTTTTTATAGATCTTTATAAACAGCTGTATCTGAAAACCCTTAAGGTCACGTTGAAAAAATAATCACGCAAACTAATTTACGATGACATACTTTAACTAAACTAAGTACATAAATTCCGAAACGGGAGGGAGAGAAATTCTACAAATAAATCTGTTGATATAAGTTTAACTAAAAACAAAATAATAATAATTTCAGTGTGCTCTAACTCTCCGTAATGTTTCTACGAAGCCTTTTAGGACATTCTGTAACCGTAATTTTTTTATAGATCATCATAAACAGCTGTATCTGGAAACCCTTAAGGTCATGATAGAAAAACTAATCGCACAATTTTGTTCACGATGGCATATTGTAACTAAACTAGATACATAAATTCCATATTAACCACAGAAAGCTAAAGGCCGGATAAAGAAAAATCTCTCTGTTCTAAAAAAAAGTAACTACCGTTGTCACCGACGCCGGTTTTGAATTTTTTGTGACCGGAGGTCTTTCTTCGTTAATATTAAGAAAAATAAAGCATACAAAAATATGAAAATCCGTGGTTTTATACAGAAATGTTTGATAAACACGCTGATGCAGACAGTTTTCAAATCGAAGAATTATTTTAAGAGATATTTAATGCTAAAGTTGGACAAAATCGTTCCACTAAATAAGTTTTATAGGAGCAAAAACTATTTATGGGAATTTAATCATTTTTAGATCATTTTATACGTTTGAAGTTCCCGGTGTGCAGATTGTATTTCTTTTTTTAATTTGACAATTTTTTTGAGGTTTTATTTCTATTTTAAATTCAAATTTTCAGCATTTCTAGAGATATTTTTGACAGATTTTAGAAAGTAATATTAATTTAAACTGTTGCCAACTGCATAAAAAGCGGAAACAATAACGTTTGCTTCAAAAATAAAATATTTATACGTCTAAATAAATTAAAAATTTATTTACACGTGACTATTATAAACTGAAAAAAAAAAAAAAAACATTTGGAATTAGAATTAAATAATTATGTACAAAAAGCGGGAACTTATTAAAAATTACGTCATAAAAACTATAATTACACGTGAATTTTAAGAGAAAAGGGATTTTGTAAAATAATAAATTTATTAACATGCGTTAGAAGTCTTAAATAGGAGAAATTACGTCATATTTACGTCACATTACAGTTATTAAATAAAATGAACACAAAATAATATTGCAAAACGGTTTAAATTTAGAAATTGCGCTAGACATTTATTGGATATTTTGAGAGGATACTTTTCAACTATTTTTGTTAGGAAAGCGCAAATAATATTTCATTTCTAACACAAGTATTTTCTCGTGAATATTAAAAAGAGAAAGAATAGTTTGGTCAAAATTACGTCAGATTAAAAACGATTAATTTAAAATGTCTTATTTAAAAGAACTTTCTTTTCGCTTTGTTAAAAAATACCGGGAGACAAAGATTCTGTTTACTTAATTCCTTTTATATTAGCTTATTTTGAAATGTTTAACTTATTTTACTTAATCAAAGACGAAAACAACGATTGACATATGTATTTTTGGTACTACTTAGTTATCTCGTCGACCAAAAATCTATCATTCGCCAAACTATAAGATTAAATGCCAATAATGGTTAATCGTAATTGTCACATTAACTTGACTTTAAGCAAGTTGAATGTGTCTACGTCATCAAGTTATTTTTATTTGAACATTGTATTTCTATTTTTATTAATGTTGCACTAATTTATTTGTTCTCTCGTTATTTAAAATAAAAATGATGTCAATTGTTATAATTTGGCGAGTGCTTTGGCGATCTATATAATTTGGCGAAACTGGTCGACGGGTTAATCAAGTAGTACCGCAGCGGATTTGGCCTTAAAATACCCCAGTCAAAGAGAAATGAATAGAAATCCGTTTATAGGGAGATCGCCACTGTTTTTTAAATTATAATTCAATCTTCCGAAATCTTTTTAAAGCCGATCAAATTAGCGTACTTTTAGAGTCTGCGGTGTCTGAACGGGGGTTGACGAGCGTAGCTCGTAGGGGGCAGAGCCCCCTAGTGCTATATATAAATCTATTAAAATAAGGTGAACTTTTTACGCTGTAATTTTATGTATATAGGTTGAAATATCCAGTAACTGAAACCTTAAGTATCTGCAATATACAGGCATCCCTCGACATGCGTAAGTAATGTATTCTGTAAAGTTTACGAAATTTGAATTTTATGTAAGTCGAATATGTAAGTTGCTTAGGTAAAATTTTGTAAGACACAAGACACTACAATATTTATTATATATATATATTATTTACACCATTTTATTTTATAAATAAAGCATCATGCGACAGTATGTATTCGTATATAAACTAAAAAAGTATGAAAAAATATAAAAACAAACATAAAGAACACTTTTCAAATATCTTATGGAATACGGGATTTATAATTCTAACATTTGTGACTTGAATTATAACAATTTTAAATCTATATCAAAAGACTATAAAAATAAGAGATAATTAAAGAGGGCTAATTTAACCTATTCTCCATGAATTTCTGATGGCCAAACAAATGAAAAGCACTCACAAAATAAAATAATCCTTGGTAAACACAAACTGTTTATTATGAATCAGATGACTACTATGAATAACTAACAATAAAGATTAAGTTGTTTTGTTATAGGTTCAATTGTATTTACCAATCAAAATATAACTCTATTTCAATGTATAAACTGCATTACGGCTGTAATTAATATCAATATATTTTATTTATAAAATGAACATCAAAAGTATGCAACTGCATATCAAACGTGATAGAATATTCACAAATGTAATTTTCGAAATTTAGTACGTAACTGCGAATTTACGTAAGTCGCGTAATACGTAATTCGGGGTATGCCTGTACATACATTTAAGGTCTGAATTTAAAACTTTCTAAAGAATAAATAAAATAAATAAAGTAAGAAAATGATTCTTTCTTTCTTGTTAAAATCACTATTACATAGTTTTAAATGTATTTTAGACTTATCTTTTTTTTCAATTCCTACTAATAGTTCACATTCTCCCTATATTTATTTATATACAGTAGCCTTCAAAAGTATTTTGACAACCTTATATTCTCTCTTATTTTATTTAATATAAAAATGTAAAAGAAAATATATTCCCTATGATTTAGAATGATAGACAACACTCCTGACATTACAAAGTTAACAGAAATCCCATATAAGCTGACTAATTACAAAAGAGTAATAATCACAGGTATTCCATCCTCAGTACCTACAAATGAAATAATATCATATCTTGAAGAAAATTTATCCGATAAAAACTGACATTACAAAGTTAACAGAAATCCCATATAAGCTGACTAATTACAAAAGAGTAATAATCACAGGTATTCCATCCTCAGTACCTACAAATGAAATAATATCATATCTTGAAGAAAATTTATCCGATAAAAACATCACCTTATTGAAAATTCTAAAGAGGGATAATTCTACACTACATCACATCATATTGCAATTAGAAACAAAAGCATCACAAGAACTATTGGATAAAAAAATTCATACAGGTGGTCTCAACAAGTGCTATATTCATTCTTTTCGCCCAATAATTAGATGCGGCAATTGCCAGCTGTATGGACATCAGACATCTTACTGCAGGAGACAGCCAATTTGCGCCAAATGTTCGAGAGGTCACTGCACTTCGGAGTGCCCTTTTACGGGAGTTGCCTCGAAATATAGATGCACAAATTTTTCCACTTACCTAATTATAGGAAACATTCAGCGGATTCCAATGCGTGTCCGGTTTTTCAATCACGCTTGGCAAATAGAAGATGTGTTCAGTAGGACCATATGGTCATATTGTCAAATATTAAATAACTCAAAAGAATTTGTAATAGTGCATGATATTAATTATTGTTCGCATATTGTACCTTAATACTAAATTTTTAGTGTAGATTTAAAAATAATTTTTGCATCATGTATCTTACATAATATCTCAAACATAGTATCATTGTATTGTAAATTTGTAGGTAATTATTATCTACAATTACTTATACTTTCATAATAGTGCATAATATTAATTATTGTTCGCATCTTGTACCTTAATACTTATTTTTAGTATAGAGTTAAAAATAATTTTGCATCATATATCTTGAAAATAGCTTTAAGTGTTGCAAATATCACATTTGTACATGGTTTAAATTGATGTTAGTATTGTGAATCCTGAAAATAACATAAAAGTGTTGCAAATATGTAGGTAATTGTGTTAAAAAAAAAAAAAAGGTTTAATATCAAATTCTAAAAACTATGCATATTTATCTATACTAATATTATAAAGAAGTAAAAATTGTTATATTTGTAGGAAGTAAGCTCTGGAACTACCGAACCTATTCCAAAAGTAATTGTATCAAAATGATGGTGTTAGTCCAACTTAGAATATAGGCTATATCTTATGTCTGTGCCACTGGCCAAAAGGGGGTGCAGGAGCAAAAAACGTTCTGAAAATGCGATTTTTGTGTTACTGAAGGGCCTAGAAACATGAAATTTGGAATGATGGTTACTTATATGATACTAATGATCTCTAAGGACAATTCTTTAAAAAATCAAAATTAAAAAGGAGTGAAAATGAGCGAAAAGCGTTCTAAAAAACGTTCTAAATGGTGATTTTTACGCAATTTCAGTAAGTACCAAACCGATTTCAAAAATAATGATGTCAAAAATATGGTGACAACCCTTACTCCAACATCTATATCTATACAAATCTATACTAATATTATAAAGAAGTAAAAATTGTTTATTTGTTGGAAGTTAGCTCTGGAACTACCGAACCGATTCCAAAAGTAATGGTATCAAAATGATGGTGCTAGTCCAACTTAGAACATAAAATATATCTTAAGTCTGTGCCACTGGCCAAAAGGGGGTGCAGGAGCAAAAAACGTTCTGAAAATGCGATTTTTGTGTTACTGAAAGGCCTAGAAACATGAAATTTGGAATGATGGTTACTTATATGATACTAATGATCTCTAAGGACATTTCTTTAAAAAATCAAAATTAAAAAGGAGTGAAAATGAGCGAAAAGCGTTCTAAAAAACGTTCTAAATGGTGATTTTTACGCAATTTCAGTAAGTACCAAACCGATTTCAAAAATAATGATGTCAAAAATATGGTGACAATCCTTACTCCAACATCTATATCTATACAAATCTATACTAATATTATAAAGAAGTAAAAATTGTTTATTTGTTGGAAGTTAGCTCTGGAACTACCGAACCGATTCCAAAAGTAATGGTATCAAAATGATGGTGCTAGTCCAACTTAGAACATAGACTATATCTTATGTCTGTGCCACTGGCCAAAAGGGGGCGCAGGAGCAGAAAACGTTCTAAAAATGCGATTTTTGCGTTACTGGAGGGCCTAGAATCCTGAAATTAGCCAGGGCAGTTATTTATAAGATACAAATGATCTCTAAGAACATTTCCTAAAAAATCGAAATTTAAAAGGGGTGAAAATGAGCGAAAAGCGTTCTAAAAAACTTTCTAAATTGCGATTTCTACGCAATCTCAGGAAGTACCGAACCGATTTAAAAAATAATGGTGGAAAACGACGGTGACAGCCCTCTCTCCAACATAGGCTGTATTTCATGTTGGTTCTACTACCCCAAAGGGGGTGAAGGAGCAAAAAACGATCTAAATTGCGTTTTTTGTAATACTGCATGGGCTAGCAACTTGAAACTAGGCATGGTAGTCAGAGTTGGGCAAAATCGTAAGTGCAATTATCTTCAATGTAATTACAATTTAATCGCGTGTAATTAATTATAGTTAAAATGACATACTGTAAAAAATTCTTGCAGCACTGTAGTCGGAACTGCCCCATTCGATTATGTGACGAAATTTCTGCGTTTGATTGTGTTTAACTATAATCAATTACATGCAATTAACTTGTAATGTCAACGCGGATAATTGAAATTGCAAATTTTCCCAACTCTGATGGTAGTTACTGATAAGATATAAATGATCTCTAAGAACATTTCCTAAATATTTCAAAATTTAAAAGGGGTGAAAATGGACGAAAAACATTCTAAAAAACGTTCTAAAGTGCTATTTATACGCAATCTCAGAAAGTACCCAACCGATTTCAAAAATAATGGTTGGAAATTGATTATGACAGCCCTTGCTCCTATACAGGATCTATTTCATGTCAACGTCACTACCACCTTGCGGTTGCATTTAAAAAAACGTTCTAAATTGTGATTTTTGTGATACTGAAGGTGCTATCAACTTGAAATTTGGCATAGTAATTACTTATGCGATGTAAATGCTCTCTGAGAAGAGTACCTTAAAAATTTGAAATTTAAAAGGAGTGAAAATGAACGAAAAGCGTTCTAAAAACGTTCTAAATAGCGATTTCTATGCAATCTCAGGAAATATAAACCAATTTCAGAAGTAATTGTTTCAAATTGATGGTGACAGTCCCCGCTCGAACATAGCCTATATTTTACGTTGTTGTCACTACCACCTGGTAGTTACAGGAGCAAAAAATGTCCTAAATTGCGTTTTTTGTGTTACTGAGGGGGTCTATCATTTTAAATTTGGAATGGTAATTACTTCAAAAATGCAAATGCTTACTAAGAATTGTCGAAAGAAAATTCCAAATTTAAAAGAATGAAGTGAGTGAAAAGCGTTCTATAAGCGCTCTAAATTACGATTTTTATGCAATGGTATGTAATACGAAACCGATTTCAAACATAATGGTTTCAAAGTGATGGTGATAGAACCTGCTCAAGCATAAGCTATATTTTATGTCGGTGCCACAACCCCTAGAGGGTTGCAAGAGCAAAAAACTTTCTAAATTGCGTTTTCTGCGGTACTGAAGAGGCTAGAAACTTTAAATATAGCTTGGTAGTTACTTATAAAATATAAATGTCCTCTAAGAACAGTTGAAAATAAATTCGAACATAAAAGGGATGAAGCGAAGGAAAGGAGCGAAAAGCATTCTAAAAGAGTCCTAAATTACGATTTCTACGAAATCTCAGGAAATAATAAACCGATTAATGAAGTTATTGGTTGCGAATCAAGAATGATAGTCCCTGATCATATACGGGCTATATTTTATGCCGGTGGCACTACCACCTGGTAGGCAGGAACAACAAGAAAGGCTTTAAAAACATCTAAATTCCGTTTTCTATAGAATATTAGGAAATAACAACCGATTTCAAGGTTAAAGTTAGCAAATTAATGGTGAGAAAGTCTCTGTTTCAACATTTTTCGAGACGTTCTATTTCAACTCTGTTTCGGCATTTTATGTTGGTGCCACTAACACCAGAGAGGTGGTAGACTGTTAGACAAGAAGCTTGGAATTTGACATGATGGTTAATTTTAAGATGTAAATGTGTTAAGATGGTTTCTAAAAAATTCAAAACTTCAAATGATTACTGAAATGAGCGTATGAAATGAGCATAAGTCTCAAAATACTTTCTAAATTATCCTTTATTTGGAATTTATTTTAGTTCTTCTTATGAATTAAAATCTCATTTCTGTCTATTGCACTTTTATAATGAAGATTAGTCAAACTGTGGCTTAATTTGTAATTTTTGAATTATTCCAAAAAGTGTTCTTCTAATAAAAAATAGTCATGCAAATATCACTTGGCATATTTCAACTATTACGCGAGCAAAGCCGCGGGGTTTGCTAGTATGTTATAATAATGAATATTTCTCTCAAATGTAATTATAGGGGTCATCTGTAAATATTTATTGCAAATACTGTCAATAATTGCCATATATCTAACATTGTTATTTCTCCTAAACAGTAAAAAAAAAAAAAAAAATCATTGCAGGAGTTCCGCAGGTAGTAAAACTTTTCCCTGCCCTGGGCTTGGGGGTTACACCTAACCATAAGCCAAAAGCGGGTTCCCAAAAGCTTACTTACTTACTTACTATGATTGCAGTTATTCAGATGTATCAAGTTTCAACTCCTTTGTTTACATTCGGCGCCACCGAAGAAATATGACTCCTCCTTAGCTCAAAAGTATTTTGACAATTAGTTTGCATTTAATTGTTGAAGGTGTCAGTGGCGCTATAGCTTCGATTAGTGTTTATATTGACTTATTGTGATTATTTTTAAATGCTTTTAAATGTAAAAAATATTGACGTGATTCTAGAAAAGCCGCTGTAAATGCACTTAAGAAAGGTAGACTGCAAGCAGAATTAGCTCGTTCTTTTAAAGTCTCGGCAACTTGTTATTACATGGAATAAAGTTTTTAATAAACAGATATACATCGAAAATAAGCCTCGAAGTGGCCATCCGAAAAAAACAACTTGCAGTGTTGACTGTATTATAAAAATGATATCTGCAAGTGGTTGTCGTAAGTCCGTTGTAATAATAAAAACCGAATTAAAAAAAAATTACGGCATAGACATACACGTTTCATCAGTCAAACGACGCCTAAACCTCTATGGTTTACATGGCAGAAGACCAGCAAACACACGTTTGTTATCTACTAAGAATAAGAAGGCTAGAGTAGCATTTGTAAAACGGCATAACCCTTTCAGGGGCAAAGCAATTCCATTGCTGAAGTGTTGAAATTAATGATTGACACCAGAATTTTGGTTTAAAAAAATTCGGTTTATTATGTGTGTGAAATACAGCTTTTTCATATTTAGAAATAAATTTGTTTTCAAATTCCGGTGTCAATCATTACAGTTTTTTCAGTTAATACATTTTTTTCAAATATTAATTAATGAATTAAATTTTAATTGATATTAGTTTTGCATGGGAAACAAAATGGCGGCCATTGGTTATTGGAGATCAATGAAAGTATTTTCAATAAGGGGTTACCATAGGGGGGACCCTGTTCAGTCACCAAATACCGCCAAGTTTGTCGCCAACTTGGCGATATATCGCCAAATTTGGCGGCCAAAATGAGTCGCCAAAAGTGACGCCAACTTGGCGATATCTCTAATATTTCGCCAAATTCCCATAGAGTTCCATTGTAAATCTACTTGCTTTTAGAAAATCAACAAATTGAGGTATTTTAATGCAACAAGAACTAATATTAGCTTATGGGATGATATTAATTTTTTCTTTGATGACATAAGTAGGAATTGACTTTAAAAACAAAATTTTATATTACTTGTTTATTATTATAGTAGAGATACATTAGAAAATTAGTCTTGACAAAATTTCGGAAAATTATAATTTTTATAAATGAAAAATAATATCTTTCATAAATATGGTCAATAACTCCAGTAACATATAATCTTTTTTTTAAAACATCAATAACTAAAAAATACTCTTAGTTATAACAGTTAAGACAAATTAGTTACCACATTATTATGGCATTACATTGCGGAATCTATATATTACGCTATCGTACGTGGCACAGAAATCGCGATTTTTTGTTAATTGTTTAATGCCAACGCCCGAATGAAACGCATCTCTTTGGTTATTGAACAGCATTTAATGCATCTTCATACATATAAGGGGTTCCCATAGGGAGGACCCTGTTCTGTCAAAAATGCCCCAAGTTTTTCGCCAAATTTAGCCATTAAAATTAGTCGCCAAATATGACGCCAGCTAGGCGATATCTCTAATATTTCGCCAAACTCCCATAGACTTCCATTGTAAACCAATAGGGTTTAATTTCTTACAGAAATCAACAAATTGAGATATTTTAATGCAACTAATATTAGCTTGAGGGATTATAATAATTATATTTAAGGGAGTCCAAGTAAATTAAAGTATGAATAAAAGTAACATGATACAATACTTAGCATGCTTAAACAAACATAAATTTTAAGGGAGATCAAACTGGTCGCCAAAGGTGGCTAGTTTTAGAAGAAAATGCTTTTTTGAGATACACTTTTACTGAAGCGAACAGTTACTTGTTAGGGGTCAATAAGTGGGGGTTTCACAATATATGAAAAAATATTTTCAAGAAAATGTTAATGTAACTGAAACTAACTACGTTGCGATAGATATTTAAAAAAAATACTTTGTTTATTATTATTATTATATAGTAATAGAAATTCCATATTAATTACATAGATATTTTAAGAACATTTTCTACACTGTAAAATAAATCTGTAAACTTGCTAAAATTTTTCTAGGAAACTGGGATGCCTACACTGTAAAAAAAAATCTGTAGTTCTACAGATGTAAAGTTACATGCTTACTAAACTTTCATCTGTAACTGTACAAAAAAAAGCTGCAAATCTACAAAACTAGTTTTTGTAAAGCTACAGAAATCTGTAACTTTACAAATGAATCTGCTAAAATCAGAGTAATCTTACTAAATTTTTATCTGTAACCCTGGTTGCAGTTACATGAAAAGCTCTGGGCATCCCAGTTTCCTAAAATATTCTTAGAAGCCTAAGAATTTTTTGATTTTCGGCGCAAAAGTGTGTCTGTTACATGGTTTTTTGTTGTTGCCGTTACATAAAATGTTCTAAAAATCCCAGTTTCCTAGAGAACCTTTAGTAACTTTACAGATTTTTTTTTACAGTGTAGAGCTTTTGATGTAACGACAATAATAATAATTATTGTAACAGACGTTTGCACTGTAAATCAAAAAATCTGTAAGTTTGGTAAGAATTTTTTTAGGAAACTGGGATGCCTAGAACTTTTTATGTAACTGTAACCCGGATTATAGATAAAAGTTTAGTAAGATTACTATAATTTTAGTAGATTCTTTTGTAAAGCTACACATTTCTGTAGCCTTACACTATTTTTGTAAATTTACATCTTTTTTGTACAGTGTACAGATGAAATTTTAGTAAGCAAACACATTTCCGGGACCTTCCATCTGTAGAATTACAGATTTTTTTTTTTTTTTTTTTTTTTTGCAGTGTATGATAAAAAGTATGGTATCGATTAAACAGTGCTATCAACTTGGTCACCTTTGATATGATTTTCATTTACTATTTTAATTTAAAAAAAAGATATTAAATATTGAATATTTACAATGTTTAAATTAAATGAAAAGAACAGATAAATTTAACCGGTAGATTTCAATCTTTCAATTCAGAAAGTGAGTAACTTTGCACGATTTTACACTATTAATGTAACAAGTAAATGAAGAGTGGTATTCATGCACTATACCTATTACACTATGACATATTGATATTTTACTAAATATAGATATTAGCTACAACTCAAAGTTATAAAGAGCAGAAAAGGCAGTCAAACACTAAATGAAATACATTTCTTTTAAGGTTCAAATTTTGAATTATAATTACAAATATGGAATACATGCTATTGTTATTCAAGAAGGTAATGATAATAATAATATATGTTACGCCAGAAACTTAAAATTTATAAAAGTATAATATTTTTACTTTCGTGTGGCAACAGAGTGGTTGATATTATTTCAGAATATTTTTAAGAAGTACGAACGAGTTTTTAAGAAGTAAGCACAGACAATTATTATGCTTCATTTTACATTTGTGATTGTTTACAGATGTTTTTCACCAGAACTTTCCTTTTAATTCAGAGTCAAAAAAAAATTTCACTCCTTCCTCATCTGCAAATGTTAGTCACTAAAATGCAAGATGTATCTTTTTAAAATAAAAATTAAGAAAGACTGTGCTATTCTTAGCTATTATGTCACAAAGAACTTCAGCATAAGACATTTTTTCTTTTTATATTGGATTCTCAAATTAATTATCTAGGGCGAAATAAGATATAGACCAGCACATGACAATGCAATATTAATGAAATGCCATTGCCATATCTCGAAAGAAGCAGGACACAGAGAGAAATAAAAAAAGATATTTTATGTTTTTGTTTAAACTCACATATCTAATGAATCGATTTTTCTCAAATTTTGAGCATAAATTCGTTGTCCATAGCAATTGTAAAAACACTCTGATGAGTTTTGGGTTGAAATCATATATCTATCTAACCGATTTACTTCAAATTTTGAGCAAAAGTTCATTCTCGATGTCAACGGATATTTAGGTATATTCAGGCTCATACTATACCAGTGGCAGGATGTAACTGTAGAATTTTCTTTCACGTTTATGGTTGAAAACACATACTTAACGGACCAGTTTTCTTCAAATTCTGCATAAATAAATTGAAGAAATCGATGCATATTCAATGAATTCAATTTTGGATTAAAATAATCTTTTTAAAATTTTTGAAGATATATTTCACTTTGCAATTTGCATTTTTATGGATACACTTAAATCATTTTTTATTAAAACTAATTTTCAAAAAGTTTCTAGACAATGAAAATTTACAATATTTAAGTACAATGATGAACACTGTTTACAAATTTTAAACTCTTTTGATTAAAAAAGTGAATTATATCAAACAATATTTAATACTTAGAAATTTATGCCATTGAAAAGTATCTCCATTCTCTATTATAAGAAGAATGATTGAAATTGAACTCACACTGCATATTTCATATAAAGCATTGCAAGAAACAGCTGACAAACTATGTTTATATATATATATATATTTTTTATCAATATACCGGATGTCCTAAAAAGGACTGACTGATTTTAAATTCAATAACTCGCAAACGGTGACAGATATTTAAAAAATTCTTCCACGAGCGTTATGTATGGCGTCAGGAGTTTTTTTTACCGTGATTCCCGAATTTAGTTCTAATTACAAACAATAGATGGCACTGCGAGCAATATCTGCTAAATCAAGGCTCAATTTTTTGGTACTTTGAGACCCACTCAATGCATGTTATTCTCTTATTTTGATATGGGAGAAGAGAAAGGCCAAGAAATCCAGCTTGAATTTAGCGCCTATTGCTTGCAGCGCCATCTATTGTTTGTAATTCGAACTAAATTCGAGAATCAGGGTAAAAAAATATCCTGACATCATACATAATCCTCCTGCAAGAATTTTTTTAATATCTGCCACCGTTTGCGTGTTATTGAATTTTAAAATCAGTCATTCCTTTTTAGGATACCCGGTATATGTTATAAAATGTTATATATTACAATTCAGAAATATAATAATTTCATAAAAAAAGAAGAAAAAAGAATATTATGAAAAACATCTTATGTAGAAAATAACGCAATAGAGATTCCGGTGGCAATAATGCTAATTACAATTAATTTTTCGAGAAAATAAAATTGAAACAAACTAACGAAAATTTACAAACGTAATCTATAAACATAAATCTCTCCAAATTGACTTATAAAATTTAAGGTCTTTAAATTGTGAAAGTAAATTAATTGTTATTAAGATTTTCTATGAAAATTCTTTTTTTATCCATTTGCATGTTAGATATAATCCCGTTAGTGCAGGGAAATTCATTTGGAAGCATCAGTCAAACGTCATTCTGTTGAAAAGAAAAGCTTATTCGGTAACTTCTGTCTTATTTTCTTTATTGTGCCAATAATACTTCAGAAACAATGAAATCCCTGATGTAATTCCTTTTGTTATCGAAGTTAATGGCATTTCTGATATTATTTTCAAAGGTTTTTCTTTATTTCGAAATATGCATATTTCCAAGTTATATACTTCGGTTTTTATTAAATTGTAAAAATATTTTGAAACTAGTATGTTGTGGCCATCACAAAACTTTCTTCTATATAAATCACGTCAATTAAATCATTTAAATAGTAAAAGAAATTATATAAATTTATTCATATAAAAGTATACCTGAATTTGAAGTTTGATGAAAATTCGTGCATTAGTTATTGAGATAGAGCTGTAGGGGAAATTCTAAAAAATGCAGCATAGCAGCGCCATCTGTTGAGCGATTTGCACCAAAACACAAACAGCACTAATTCATATTAAGGTATACCGGAATCTGAAGTTTGATGAAAATCCGTGTATTAGTTCTGGAGCTAGAGCTACTGTGGAAATCACAAAAAATGCAGCACAGCACCGCCACCTGTTGAGCGATTTATACCAAAAGGAACAAAACATCAATTCATGTCAAGGACTAACTGAATCTGAAGTTTGATAAAAATCCGTGCATTAGTTCTGGACATTGAGCTATTGTGGTAATCGAGAAAAATGCTGCATAGCAGCGCCACCTGTTGAGCGATTTACAACAAAACATAAACAGCAGTAATTCATATCCAGGTATACCTGAATCTGAAGTTTGTTGAAAACCCAAGCATTAGTTCTTGAGATAGAGCTACTGCGGAAATCACAAAAAATGCAGCATAGCAGCGCCACCTGTTGAGCGATTTACACCAAAAGGTGCAAAACGTCAACTCATGTCAAGCACTAACAGAATCTGAAGTTTGATGAAAATCCGTGCATTATTTCTTGAGATAGAGCTATTACGAAAATCGTGTAAATGCTGCAAAATGCAGCATAGCAGCGCCATCTGTTGGGCGATTTGCACCAAAACATTACCAGCACTAATTCATATCAAGGATTAATTGAATCTGAAGTCTTATGAAAATCCGTGCATTAGTTCTTGAGATAGAGCTAGTGCAGAAATCGCGAAAAATGCAGCATAGCAGCGCCACCTGTTAGGCGATTTACACCAAAAACTAATCAGCACCAATTTATGTTAGGGACTATTTGAATATAAATTTTTATTAAATTTCGTGCATTAGTTCTTGAGGTAGAGCGCTAACAAAATTTGTGTCACATACACACAGACAGACAGACAGACAGACAGACTCACAGAGTCACAGACAGCCATTTTGTAAAAACATGTTTTTTGGAATCTCTGACCTCTAAAACATGTAAATCCGTCGAAAACCGGAAGTCGAAAATTTTTACGAATCCAATACTTTCTTCTTGTAAAGATAGAAGAAAGTAAAAAAAAACAATTTTGTAATGAAAACTAATCCTTTTAAAAACTAATACTGTAATATTATATTGCCCAGCAAAAATTATCAGTAAATAAATCCCATTTCCTTATTTTTCGTACATGGAAAAACATTAAAGTAAATTGATTATTTTAATAGCTTCATGGAAGATTCAGTTTAAAGATTGAACACATTATGACACAAATTTATATGAGGACGTGACTCAAAACTTGCGTAATCCAGAAAGTCAAATTTTGTGATATCGCGAAAAACCTTTTATGTCGTAGATTTTCATTCATTGTAAACAACGATTTTACAATGCCAGACATACACGATAAAATGCGTTTTTTGCAGACTGTAGTACACTGTAAAAAAAAAATCTGTAAAGTTACAAAAGTTTTTCTAGGAAACTGGGATTCCAAGAACTTTTTATGTAACGGCAACAAGAAAAATTCCTGTAACAGTGTCTGTTACAGGAATTTTTCTTGTTGCCGTTACATAAAAAGTTCTTGGAATCCCAGTTTCCTAGAAAAACTTTAGTAACTTTACAGATTTTTTTTTACAGTGTACTTTTTCGATGCGGTTTCACAACAGAAAATATTGATAGAGAAAACTCGATATCTTTTATTTATAGGATAAGACGAATTTGAAACTCACGTCCTCATATATACAGCGGTGGCCAAAATTGTGGACATTTGTTGAAATTTTCATGTTTTATAGCTTTGTGTACTTATAGAATATATTAATTTCCACTTAAATACAGATGTTTATATATCAAATTCAAGAAAATTTAAGGTAGAATTTAAACAAAAAAAACATAATTAAAATATCTACATTACAAAAAAGTAACGCTTACTTTAGTCATGTCAATAACTAAACTAAGGTATATTTTCATTTGTAAAAGCGGTATTTTGCTGGAATTTTGCTAGTGTAACTAAATAGAATAATGTTTATATATATATATATATATTTCTATTTTTTTTTTCTTTATGCAAATAATTTAAAGCAATGTCATCAAAATTGAAAACCTACAAAAAGAAGCAGATTTTGTCATATTGAGAAAAAATGCTCTCTCTTACGCTGAAACTGCAAGACAGGTTGTTGGATCAGTCACTTTATCTGACGTACGAAAGTTGTGCTTATGTTATGAAGAAACTAAATCAGTGATAAATAAGGCAAGATCAGGACGAAAAAAAAATGCACAAATACTTCTGACTATAGAAAGATAAAAAGGATATGACTCAAAGATGGTAGAATTTCATCAGATACTGTTACATGTAAAATGAATTTAATGGGTATTTCAGTTAGTTTAAGAACATTAAAAAGAAGATTAGCAGGTTTTGGACTTAAAGGAAGAATTCCGAGGAAAAAAAAAAGAAAAAAAAACATTTTTAAATCTTCAGCAGCGCAAGAAACGATTTCAGTGGGCAAAAGAACACAGTAATTGGTCAGAAAATCAGTGATAGGAAATAATCTGGAGTGATGAGAGTAAAATATCGCACTTTGGTAGTGATGGGCAAAAATATGTGAGACATAGAATAGGGGAAGAGCTGCATCCTGATTGCATTGAAGCAACTACAAAGAACCCAACAAATGTCATGATTTGGGCCTGTATGTCTGCTGATGGTGTGGGCCGCATTCAAGTGATTGATAGCATTCTGAATGCAAAAAAATATGTTGAAACTGTCATGGAACCAAAATTCATACCTTTCATAAAGGCTCTCTTCCCCAATGAAGCATCATTTATCTCTCTGCATGATTCAGCTCCATGCCACACGGCAAAAATATCCAAAGAATGGTTTAAAAATAAAAATATACAATTATTACCCTATCCAGGAAACAGCCCTGATCTGAATTCTATACGAAATTTGTGGCGACGCGACGTTTGAAAATCCTTGTACAAAAAAGCGTCCATCTAATAAATCACAACTTATTGATACTATAATTAATTCTTGGCATCATGTGATTAAAAATGTTGAACTCCAAACACTAGTTCTCTCATTCAAAAGACGTTGTGAAGCTGTAATAAAAAACAAGGGCTATCCTACTAAATATTGAATGTGTAATTGTAACTTTAAAATATAATGAAATCTAAAATAGATCTTATTTTTTGTAAGCATAACTTTTTTTGTAATGCAGATATTTTAATTATGTATGTTTTAATTAAATTGTACCTTTATTAAATTTCCTTGAATTTGATATATAAACATTTATATTTAAGTGAAATTTATTGTATTATTCAAGCACACAAAGTTATAAAACATGAACATTTCAAAAAAATGTCCACAATTTTGGCCACTACTGTATGTTACGAATATAAACATTTTAAATATTTGATTAAAATACATTTTCAGTATATTTTCCACTACTGCAGTTTATTAGATGTATTTTGCTAAATTTAAAATATGGTAGTAAAAAAATAATCATATGTCTTAAATATTTAATCTATTGATTTTTGTTATAACAAAAAGTGATTTTTGAATATGCCGTATAAACATATTTTAAACCTCATAGCTGGAATTTCTCTTATGTTGAGTAATACAGAGTGCCACATAAATTTATATGTAAATTAAATAAAAAAAATTACCGTAAAATGAAAAATACTATAATTATTACTGAACCCAATTAACCGCTTCCCGCCCACCAATTCCCCTAGCAGCCACCTTAAAACTACGTTTTTTTTTTTTATTCCGCGACCAGGAAAATCTATGGCAGATACCTTTGTAAATTAAAATTGTTTTTATTTAGTTAATACTAAATCCTAATAATTCGCATTCATTGTTTTATTTTTTTAATTTTTTTAAAGAGGAAAAAAAAAGATGCAATAAAAATAATTGTAGTAAAAAAAATTACACTTTTTTATTAATTTACAGGTAACCTTAAATAATTTTTAATTAAAATTATTTTAATAAAAACTTATAAAATACTGAGAACTTCCAGTCTTAACACAGAGAAATGAATACATCTAATTTAAATGACAGATTTTAAGATCTTTAAACTGAGAAAGTTAATTAATTTAAAACAATATTTTCTAAAACAAAATACTTAATTTTCATTTGCATGATAGATATAATCCCGTTTGTGCAGGCTAATGTATTTTGAAGTATTACTCTCACGTCACGTCATTCGTTTGAAAGGCAAAGCTTAATCGGTAGCTTCTCTGTCATTTTCTTTCTAGTATTTATAACACTTCAGAGACAATGAAATCCCTGATGTAATTACTTTTGTTACCGACTTTGATGGCATCTCATCTTTGATATTATTTAGTAACATGCCATTATTTCGAAGACATTGCCGAAGGATGTATATTGCTAAGTTATCCGTTTTGTGTTTTTAACATAATGAAGGAACATAATTCACTCGATGATACCTGCAATCTCGCATTAAATGTCAAATCAAAATCGTCACTAAATAAATCCAAGGAACTTATTTCTCAGACATGGTATACCTTTTAAAAGTACAGGGAAAGTTGTTTTGGCTCAAAGCAATTTCCTCGTAAGAGATTGGTCGACTGATGGGACTAATATGTACACTTGTTTTGATGCATATTTTAGATATTTGCTTAAAGCCTACATTTCGATATATTTTTCATTAATTCAGTCAATTTTTGAAATTCGTAAGATATATATTCATAAATGTAGGGTTGATTTCAGATTCGGAATACACAATAAAATGTAATAAGTTTGGAATTGTACGTCTAACGTGGCAAATGAGGTGCGTTCGTACTATAACTAGTTTTATAAATATTCAGATCTTGGCGCAATAGCTGGTGCACTCTTATGCAAAAATTTATGAATACAAAATTTAATAATACGGATATAATATTATTCCATCATAAACAGGACGTAATCACCATGGAAACCTAGAATCATTACCTGTCATGAGATATCATTGAATCAATTACGTATGATAGGATTTAATAGAATGAAGAAAACTTTTAATATAATCTTTTTAAACTTTCATTCTATTTTCATAAAATTTTAAATGACTCGACAAAATTCTGCAACGATTATATATTAAATTTCAAACCATTTGGTTGAGTAGATTTTGCGCTGTTATATGAGGACAGACGGACGGATCAGACGATGACTATATGTGCTACGTATTTATATAATTACGAACGCACCAAATAAAATTAAGGATGGTGTTTAGGGTGTTAAGGGGACCGGGAAAGCAAAATTCAACCAAGAAATCCATTTTTACTTTTTTTATATATCATTAAATAGTTTAAACTTTCACCTTTCCAACGATATGTCACACATGTTTATATATATAAAAAAATAAGTGTTGAAATTATTCATTCTTTCTAAGAGTACTTCACAGCTTAATAGCCCTTTAAATCTTTAATTGACTTTTTCTCAAAACTTGGATTTTTCATGTTTATGTTCCTTTTATTGAATATCTGTTAAACTTAAGAACTTAGATTTTTTTAAATACTTATATTATGTTATATTGTATAGTTTAATACAGGGATTTAATGATCTGTTGAGAATTATTTATTTTAAGCAGTGAAATTTTACCAAAAACGCTATTTAAAAATGACTTTCAATAAATAATTAATAATTAATTTTGAGTTTCACTTAGAAAGAAAATTACCTGTTAAAATACGTAAATCATATTATTCTAACTAATCTAAAAAATCTAGACCTCTATCTTTCACTATTTCTCAGAAAAAAGTACATAAAGTTGGCGAATTTAACATGGCGGATGTAGGGCTTTCCCGGTCCCCTTAAATGATAGTCCAGTCTGCTTTTTTACTCGAATGAGGTAGAATTTTAATCTTTCTGCATTAAATGTAACCGAAGGAATATTTACAGAGATATAAAATGTTTAGGTAAATTAATAATTGATCGAGAGAACGGAATCGGGCGTCTGCCAATTTAGTTAAACATGGGAAAAAAACAACAACAAAAAAAAAAAAAACTGTAGCACGATCACGACCCGACTGGTCGAATAAAATTACAACAGCTTCTTTTTTTTGCGGTTCAACCGATTACGTCGAAATCTAAAGTGTGTCTGCTATTGTTCTCCGAGTAGAAAGCGTATAGCCCATCTATAATCTATATCTCTGGTCTCAGTTTGAGAGCCTCAATTAAAAATTTTCATCGCGCGTAGTCCAAAATTCAGCTAAACTGTTGTCACCACATAAATATGGTAATGAATTTATATCTATTTAAATATTTATTCTAATCTTGTCTGTAACCCGACAAAAATGCTGCATAAAAGTGTAAATTAACTTTAACGTCTGTTTAAATTTAAAATATCATTTCTACTCTTAATAAATAATACAGAGCCGCTCGAAAAAGCATAGTATACCCAATTTTACCTTAAAGCTTTATCTCTTAGAGCATTTGTAATAGAATGTGTTAACTTTGAACTAGAATACTATAGTTTTACTTCTTATAAATTTTGGAAAAATGCTATCAATTTTTAAGAAACTACTGATTAAAATTACAATAAGTATGTTTTGTTTGAAAATATAAAATAATAATAAGTCCATAAGGTAGTATTTTTATTTTCTTTAAAGAAAGGCATATTTTATTTTATGAATATATATATATACATATATATATATAATAATGCTATAGAAATTTCGATAGCTTAATAGTAAATTAGATTATTTTTTATTAAGGTTTGTTTTTGTAATTTTACGCTCTTTACTTAAAAGTATGAATCACCTATTTTTAACTGACCAATTTTAAGATCTTTAAATTGAAAAAGTGAATTAATTTTAAAAAAGATTATCTGAAAATAAAATACTTTATTTTCATTTGTACGTTATAGTTAATTCCTTTAGGGCAAGGTAATTTATTTCTATGTATCACACTCATGCCATTCTGTAGAAAGGCAAAGCTTACGCTGTATCTTCTGTTTCAGTACCTTTGTTGTAACATACTATTGTTTCAAAGACACTGCTGACGGATGTATGTTGCCAATTTATCTTTTTCTGTTTTAAAGAAAGTGAAGGAATGTTATTCACTTGACGATACCTGCAATCTCGTATTAATTAACAAATCAAAAGTGTCAGTAAATATATCCCGTAAACTTATTTTTCGGACCTTGTATACTTTTTAAAAGCAAAGTAAAAGTAGTTAAGGCTCAAAGCTATTTTCTCGTAAGAGATTGGTCCACTGATGAGACTAATATGCACAACTGTTATGATGCATAAGAATATTTTAGGTACTTGACTAAAGCATATGTTAGGACATTTTTAAATAATTCAGTTGATTTTTGAAATTTGTAAGATACATATTTTTAGATATGATAATGAAAAAAAAATATATCTTTATTTAAATATTTGATTTAATCTTATCCAAAAGCCCATAAAAATATTGTTTAAAACCCTAAATAAACGTTAACCTATATTTAAATTTAAAATTATAATTCTACTGTCAATAAATAATACATAGCCGATCAAAAACGTATAGGATACCCAATTTCACCTTAAAATTATTGCTCTTAAATGAATTGTAATAAAATGTGTTCCCTTAGCACTAAAATTTATTAATTTTATCTATTACAAAATTTAAAAAATGCAATCAATTTTTAAGAAACTACTGATTAAAAGTATGTTATGTTTGAAAATATAAAAGAATAATAAGTCCATAACGTAGTATTTTTCTTTCTTTAAAGAAAAGGCTGATTTTATGTTATGAATATATATATATCTATATGTAATTCTATAGACATTTTGATAGCTTAGTAGTAAACTTGATTATTTTTGCTATTAAAATTGAATTTTGAAATTTCACACTAATATAAATATGAATCAATTTAACTGACCAATTTTAAGCTCCTTAAATTGAGAAAGTAAAATAATTTTGAACAGGATTATCTGAAAACAAAATACTTTATTTTCATTTGCATGTTATAGTTAATTCCTTTAGTGCACGGTAATTTATTTCAAAGTATCACACTCATGTCATTCTGTGTAGAAAGGCAAAGTTTAAGCTTTAGCAGTTGTGTCATTTTCTTTCTTGTGTTTATAACACTTCAGAGACAATGAAATCCCTGATGTAATTACTTTTGTTATCGAAGTTGATGGCATCTCATCTTTGATATTATTTAGTAACATGTCATTGTTTCGAGACACTGCTGAAGGATGTATATTGCTAAGTTATCTTTTTTGTTTTTAAGAAAGTGAAGGAATGTAATTCACACGACGATACCTGCAATCTCGTATTAATTCTCAAATCAAAATTGTCAGTAAATAAATATTATAAACTTATTTTTCAGACACGTTAGACCTTTTAAAAGCAAAGGTAATATTGTTTTGGCTCAAAGCAATTTTCTCGTAAAAGATTGGACGACTGATGAGACTAATATATACACTTGTTTGATGCTTAGGAATATTTTAGAATTTTGCTTAAAGCATACGTTTTAATATACTTGTCATTAAGTCTGTCCAATTTTAAAATTTGTAAGATATAAATATATTCATAAATGTGGTAATGAAGATAATTCATGTCTATTTAAATATTTGTTTTACCCTTTTCTAAAAGCACATAAAAATGCTGTATAGAAATGTTAAATAAACTTTAACGGGTATTTAAATTTTACGTTTCATTTCTACTCTTAATAAATAATACAGAGACGCTCACAAAAGTATAGTATACCTAACTTTGCCTTTCAAATATTGCTCTTAGAGCATTTGTACACTTTCCACTAAAATACAATAGTTTTACTTCTTAAAAATTTTGGAAAAATTCTATAAATTTTTAAGAAAATACTGATTAAAATTAGAATATGTAATATTTAAAAAAATAACTGCATAAATAGCCATAATTTAGAATTTTCTTTCCTTTAAACAAAAGGCAGATTTTATATTATGAAAAAAATATAGACAATAATGCTATAGAAATGTTGGTATCTTTAATAGTAAACTTTATTACATTTTTATTAAATTTAGATTTGGAATTTACACTCTTTACCTAAAAATATGAATCACCTCAATTTAACTGACCAATTTTAAGCTCCTTAATTTGGGGAAGTAAATTAATTTTAAACACGATTATCTGAAAACAAAACACTTTATTTTCATTTGCATGTTATAATTAAGTCTTTTTAGTGCACGGTAATTTATTTCAAAGTATCAGACTCGTGTCATTATGTAGAAAGGCAAAGCTTAAGCTGTTAGCTTCTGTTTCATTAACTTTGTTGTGTCAATAATACTTCAGAGGCAATAAAATCCCTGATGCAATTATTTTGGTTTCCGATATTGATGTCATATCATCTCGTATGTTATTTAGTAAAAATCTAATTTATGAAAACTCTGTGGAAGGATGTATTTTGCCAAGTTATTGTTATTTTTTAAAAAGAAAATTGAGAAATGTGATTTACTTGAAGATTCTTATAATCTCGTATTAATTGCCAATTCCGAATTGCCGAAAAATAAATTAAGTAACATTAATTATTGGACATGGAAAACCTTTTAAGAAATACCTTAATAATTCCAAGCGTTTTAAATATTAAAGTATGGAATGATAATTAGATTAATATTTACTTTGAACGCTTATCTTAATGTATATGAATATTTTAAATAACTGATTAAAATGTACATTATGGTATACTTCACATTTATGTGGTTTAATTTTGAAATGTGTTTGATAAAAATTTATAATAATGAATCTTAAATCAAACGTATTGAATATTTCAGAAATACTATGATCAGCTATACAGGGTGATTCTAAATTCATGATATAAACTTTAAAGGTTATTACAGGACACTGTAACAATCATTTATTGTATAGGAATGTATGGACGCAAGTTACGCGTTGAGGTACAATCACCAGGGTGTCAAATTTGGACTCTATTTTTATTTCAAAATTTCTCATTCATACCAGAAAATTCCTATACTATTATTTTCTTTATTTAAGACAGACATTTCATGATTACATAACAAAAAAATTTTCTTTGAATATTTCGGGTATGAAATCGTAATTTTTTAATGAAAAAAAAAACAATTTTTTTTTTTTTTTTTTTTTTTTTTTTTTTTTTTTTTTTTAAGTATTTCCTGTGTTTGATAGATTTGCCAGTTTTGCGTTTTTCTTCTTTTTTTTTAATTCAAAAACTTCGATTTCATACCGAAAATTTTCAAAGAAGAATTTTTTCTGTATGTAATCACGAAATGTCTGTCTTAAATAAAGAGAAGAATAGTACAGGAATTTTCACGTATGAATGAGAAATTTTGAAATAAAAAAACTGGACAAATTGGTCTCCTGGTATTTATACCTCAAATCGTCACTTGCGCCCATACATTCCAATACAATAAGTGATTGTTACAATGTCCTGTACAAACCTTTACTGTTTGCACCATGAATTTAGAATCACCCTATATAAAATTTTCGGTTCTGCTATAAATAGTGTGGGCTGGTTTCCCACGTAAATCGGGGCTCCAAATGCTCTGCAGGCCAGTATTTTATTTTTCTTCGCTTTATACAGGGTGATTAAAAAAAGATGGGAAATTTTTTAAGAGGTGATAGTACACACCCAAACAAACATTTTGTATCAAAGAATGCATGGTCGAAAACTAAACGTAAAAAAGTTAGAGGGCGCCAAAAGTTATGTTCTTATACGAGGCAAAAACACACAATGAACGATTAAGTTAAGTTACGAAAACAAATTTAATGGCATTTGATTACAATAAGTGCTCAAAACATTGATCGACAGCTGTTATGCACGCAGTACAACGGCGAAGAACAGATTGGCGAATTTTCTGAAACACACCAGGCACCACTTCGCTCTTTTTTGTGCGGACAGCTAAAGGCTCTTGTGTAAGAGACTCCCATTGAATCCACAGAAGAACTTGTCGCCAAGTTTCGGCTGCTGTAGGGGAAGTTCGCGATATGCCTGGTGTGTTTCAGAAAATTCGCCAATCTGTTCTTCGCCGTTGTACTGCATGCATAACAGCTTCCGGTCAATGTTTTGAGCACTTATTGTAATCAAATACCATTAAATTTGTTTTCGTAACTTAACTTAATCGTTCATTGTGTGTTTTTGCCTCGTATAAGAACATAACTTTTGGCGCCCTCTAACTTTTTTATGTTTAGTTTTCGACCATGCATTCTTTGATACAAAATGTTTGTTTGGGTGGGTACTATCACCTCTTAAAATTTTTCCCATCTTTTTTAAATCACCCTGTATAATGGCACAATAATCTCTGATTAAAGACGGCGAAATAATGTATGAGAAATTAGTGGTGTCGAGAACATTCGGAGACCTGATTTACGCGGGAAACCTAGCAACACAAGTTATAAATGACATGATATTTACTCGAAGTCTAGGTTTCTTAATTAGGCATCCTCTAAATTAGCCCAAAGTGCACAATAATACTTTTGAAATATTTAATTGAAATGCGTATAAGATCTATGTCGTATTAATCTTTTTTCAAAACAAATAGTGCTGCATACTACATAATATACATATTTTTGAAATAATTGATTAAAATGTACATTATGGCATACTTCACATTTATGCTGTTTAATTTTGAAATGTGTTTGATAAAAATTTATAATAATGAAACTGTAATCAAATGTATATAATATTTACCTTATTCTTCTCATATACTTGGTATCTTTCTCATAAACATTTGACTTTTCAAGAATAACAACCCGGTGAAATTAAACTTACTAAAATAACATTTTAATCTTATATACGAATTCCTTAATGGTTCAAAATAAAGAAAAAATGGTCAGGAGCGAAACTTTTTTTTATAAAACTAAGTTTTAAGTTAAACTTGCGAGTTTAATTTTACTTACCATTTTACCGCTATAACTTTTTTATTTTTTTTCTAAATTTTTACTTATAATGAATTTGCATAGTACACACAGGATATTCAAATAAGAAATAATAATAACAAAGTAGTATTTTCAGTATAAAATTTTGGTAAAACATAGTCAAAAAGGTATGGTAAGGATGAAATAGTAAGGAAAATTACCAATGATTTTTAGGCAAATCATGTTAAGACTAAGTGATAGCTACAATGTCAATGGATTTTTAGAAACAGTTCTTTACATTGGATTAAATTAAAAGAAATAAATTTACCTCGAAAAGTGCAGGAATAAACCTTGGGTACGGTAAGTCTACCAATAAAGCCACGATGCTTCAAATTGACATTTAAATGCTGATTTAAATTCTGCAGTAAATTTCCTGTCATTTAATATTTGTCATTCTTTCTCTAGCATACTTTTGCACGAGAAAAAAATTGAAAAAAATTCCGCGGGTGCATCCGAAGTGATTTTTTATATAATTTTAGAAAGATGGACAGTAAGGAATCTAAAAACCAGGGAAAGATTTCAAAAAATAATAACTACCCTAAAAATGTATGCAGGTTAATTTTTGACTACATATTTATATAAAACAATAGTCGCAGTTTTGGAAAAAAATTACATTGAATTACTTTTATTGAAACAATTTTATAAAGACAGCTCCAAATTTAAAAATCAGCATCAGGGACATGGGACGGTATATGAATTTTGTGGTATATTTGGACCCCCAGCATCGTTCAAAACTTATTTATCTCGTTAATATTATTATGCAGTCACGCAATGGGATATTTTCCTGTATAAGAAAAAGAAAAAAAAAACGAGAATATGTACTAAAATAAAAATTATCATTCAGGGACAGAAAAGTATAGAAAAGTCAAAAGATTTTGAGAATGTTCCCCTTCTGTTTCAGAAATACTATGATCTGCTATATACATTTTTTGGATCTGCTAGTGATAGTGTTCCCAGGTGCCCGCGTAAATTGGGGCTCCAAATGCTCTTCAGACAAGTATTTTATTTTTTTTTTCGTTTTATCTAATGGCAGAATTATCTGCGATTAAAGACGACGAAATAAAGAATAAGAAATTAGTGGTGTCCAAAGAATTTGGGACCTGATTTACGCGGGAAAACCTGGCAACACTAGTTATAAATGACATGACATTTACTTGAAGTCTAGGCGTAATGTTTTTTCTTAATTAGGCACGCACTAAATTTGCTCACAGTGCACAATAATACTTTTGAAATATTTAATTGAAATGCGTATAAGATAAAATACCTGTACAAGAATTATTTTCAGGTACATATAATTTATAAGTATTTAAAATACATCGAAATATCTTAAAGTACATTAGAAAAAAGCCCAGAACGTTTTAAACCATCACAAGGCCGTCGTCAATGGGATTTAACTGTTATCATTTTATTTGCGATGATTTTATTGATGACGGCCTTCTGAAGGTTAAAAACTTTCTGGGTTTTTTTCTAATGAATTTTAAGATATTTTGATACATTTTAAATACTTATAAATTATATATACTCACCTGAAAGCAATTCTTGTACAGGTATTGCACTATTTATATGAATTTAATTATTTAACTCAAGGTGAAATGAGTACACTGTAAAAAAGAAAAAAAATCTGTTGTTCTAAAGATGTAAAGTTACATGCTTACTAAACTTTCATCTGTAACTGCATAAAAAAACCTGTAAATCTATAAAACTAATTTTTGTAAAGCTACAGAAATTTGTAGCTTTACAAATAAATCTGCTAAAATTACAGCAATCTTACTAAAATTTTATCAGTAACCCTGGTTGCAGTTACACACTGTAAAAAAAATCCACACTAACTTTCCTGTAGAAATCGGAAAAATAGTTGCCCTTATCGTACCGGGAAATTTTCCTACCCAGCTCGGAATAAAATCCGTAAAATCGGAATAAAATCCGTAAAATCGGAATAAAATCCAAAAAATACTGTTTTAATGAATGTTTCCTTTTTTTTAAGGATTTTATTCCGAGGTAAGTCGAAAATTTTCCGGTACGATAAGGGCAACTATTTTTCAGATTCCTATAGGAAAACTCCTCGGATTTTTTTACAGTGCATGAAAAGTTCTAGGTATCCCAGGTTCCTAAAAAATTCTTAGTAACCTTACAGATTTTTTGATTTTCGGTGCAAAAGTGTATCTGTTGCAGAAATTTTTGTTGTTACCGTTGCATGAAAAGTTCTACGAATCCCAATTTCCTAGAAAAACTTTAGTAACTTTACAGAATTTTTTTTTACAGTGCACTAGAATTTTAACTTCGATTTATTGCTTATAAGATCTATCTCTTATTAAATCTTTTTTCAAAAGAAAAGTGCTGTATGCTACATAACATCCATACTGTTTAAGTAGATATTATTTAATTTTTACAAAAAATGGAATAAGAGAATTAACAGTTAAACAAGCAGTCACATACGAAATTAATTGGTGGTGTTAAAGGTCGCATATAAACTTTAAATATAATGACTTATCGTTACATTTCATAATACATACAATATTAATAATGATATAAAAAAGATTTATTGTTATATTTTTAACATTATTAAAAATTACTATTATTATAATTAAGCATCATTTACTTTTTAATCACCTGTTATTTCAAGACACCGTATCATTACCGATCAAATCCCTGAAATAACTTTGATACAAATTGAACAAAAAATGTGACGTAATCATGGCGTAAATCAGCTGAAATTAATTCTGTTGGCAAATTAGCCTTATTCCTTTTTAATGTTACATATTTTACGAATCAAAATATCAATGATTAAATTTCAAAAGTAAAAAAAACATTTCCGTCTAATAAAATTTACTTTTATTATAATTAATCATAATTTATTTTTTAATAAAAAAAAATCATTCCATGACTACATTTCACTAACACCCAAAACTTTAAAGTCACTTTAATACAATTCGACTACCATCTGAATGTGACGTAAACATGACGTAATTAACAGAACTTATTTTTGCTGGCAAATTAGCATTCTTATTTTTAAAATTGTTATGGTCTTTTTACGAATCAAAATATCAAAGATGGAAAATCAAAAGCAAAAAAATTTTCCCTTAGCAACGCTGCTTAAAACTAACGGGGAAATAATTTTTCTCTTTAAGAGTCAAATTGTTAAATGTAGAGTATATTTAATTAACTTAACGAAGCTCACACGCTCCGCTCTTGAAAAAATACCCCATGAAGCACGTTTCCCTACTGAATAATGAGGGAAACTGTGTGTACACAATCAATTACTACCATTTCAGTACAAGGGCCATAAGAGATAATTAAGCTCATTTAGAGTAAAAGAGTGATTTCCTATAAGTATTTTACATCCGGTGTTAATTTATAATTTTCATGCTCATTACATTTTTATCGCTAGTTTTGCTCCAATAATAATTTTTATTTCTGCTGTGGTTATGCGGCAGCCAATTAAAAAACAAATACCGAGTGAGGCTCTTATAGTAATAATAATGAAAGTATGTGCGAGGCTAATATTTTTAAATATCTGGGATCTAGTTAAAAAATAAATTTTCGCGAGAATTTCATAGTATGTGATTGATGATAATTGAGCTAAATAAATGTTTAAATCGTGACCTTTACAAACTAAATTCTTGGCAAAGAATTTTATTTTATTTTATCGTATGGAAAATTTCTCTTCAACAACATATGCAGAATGATGTATATGTTACGTAATAGCAATAATTTAACTTTAAACCTAATTAGTTATGTAATGAGATAAAAATGAAGTTCCTGTTATTTTGTATATCTAAGTACAATAATGTGAAAGTAAATATAAATTTTAAACATTTTTCTTTTACTTTTGCCTATGCATAGCATCGAGTTTAAACATAATGTTTAAACCTTCTCCTGATTGAGAATATTTACCATTATGACTAGAAAAACCTATTCAGTAGTGTTTGATAGAGACTTAGAAAACAGAATTATTTTATTAGAAATAAATGCGGAATAACTAAATAATTTTCAAAGGAATATTCAGCTTTTATAACTGGTCAGTAACTAATTCCATAACCGTTAGTTTTAAAAATATAGTAACAGAAGAAAAAATGCTTCAAAAGTTTTTTTTTAATTCATTTGCGTTAAAATAGCTTTTAGAAAATGCGTAGGGGAAGAAAGGATATAGTGACCACTCTAAAGTTTGATGATTTTTTATCATACGTTTTTATTAAGTAAAGTTCTAGAAACCAATACGATGGCAAATCAAAAAATAAGTTACACTAACCCGCCGCGAGAGTGCGCTGTGTGTGACCTTGCACAATGCGGAGAAAGGACAGTAACTGCTGAGACATCCTATAGGAAGGTTGGTGTGGTTTCCCGCCGTGTTGTGTGTGCAGAGCGGGCTAGGATCAATGGCGCATCAACTGGATGTTCACTCCAAATTGGAGATGCGTGCAACAATCAGATGTATGGGTTAAACGGTTTAATTGCACGGACATTTATCGTCAAATCACTGCTGTATTTGTTGACTGCCTAAGGGGAACTGCTCAGACATGGAAACCACGTCTGTAGAACATAGATGTTCCACCCGGACACCTTTATTAAGGTCTTAAAAATGGTTTACACCAATGAATCCATAGACTCAAGCCGCCGGAAAATAAACGCGAGCAATGGGCGTCTTTAAGAAACATAAAAATAAGTAAAATACATAGATATATTACAGATTGTGGTTGTAAACCAGATCGCCATAAACGCGACAAGGTGCGATAGTAAGTTCAAGGCGACAACTTTTTAAGGTAAGAGGTATAGAACTAATTGTTAGATAGGTCCATTGAAACGCTAAAAATTTGTTTTAATTTTAAACGAAGTGCTGGACGGGATAAAATATTACTTAGTCAATTTTTAGGAATTGATAAGGGGCGTCGAGTATGTAGCGTGAGGTAAGAGAACAATCGTAGTAGTAACGAGAGGGACTTCCTAAATCGCCACATTCGCATACAGAAGAGCTGGAGGAATGGAATTTATGGAGGTACTGCCCAAATAGGCCATGTCCTGTAAGGAATGCGATAACGGCAGGAGAGAGGGAAGGAAGCTCTAAGGAGACCTTTGGAACCAGATCATGTGTGTATTTTCCATTTTTCGAATAGTCCCAGTGATCCTACCACTGTTCCAACAGTTTTCACTGCAAAATCCTCTTAACATATGAGTGCGGAGCTGGCAGAGTGTAGTATACTACGGGGAAGATGGTTGTGTTTTTAGAAAGTGTATTTGCATATTCGTTAACAAAGATCCCCTTGTATGCTGAGACATGATCAAGTGAGAACTTATGTAAAAGATGTTTTAACTGGACTTTTATTTCCAATATTTGTGGGTTTGTTGATTTAGACGCGCTAATATCCTGTAAACTGGAAATTCTATCACTATAATTTTTAATAAATTTTTTGGAAGAAACATTAGAAGTCCAATCTAAAGCTTTTTCAATAGCAAATAGTTCTGCTTGAAAAGCGGAGTTGTTGTCATCGAGGTCTGGGACGTTAAATACATCGGATGACCACAGCGAGATCGAGCTCCGTCATTGACTGATTGCTCTCATTTAATGTAGATAAATGATTATATAAATTACTAGTATATAACCTCCCTCAAAAATGAAGAAATGTCGATCTTCGTTTCCTTTTTATAAGTATTCCTACAAACAAACTGCATGAAGATTTTATTATTGAAAAGTCTGTGAAAATTACATGTTAAAAAAGGCAAATGATTTCTACAAAAATATATATATATATATATATATATATATATATAAGGGTATTATTTATGCACAACATCCAATTTCTTAAATAGTTTAACGACCAATAAAGGCTCCGATGTTAATCTTCAGAAATAAGAAATGCAAAACAAGTAAAAATTATGTCATATTGACAAAATCATATCATTTTTTCTCAGTAGTTTTATTAATGTAAAAATACATTTCAAGCTAAGCATAACGCCACCGACGTAAACTTTTCAAACATATTTTATATACGTACCTTTATGCTTCAAACAAAAATATATTTTCAATTTAATTGTAATGAAGAAACTAATAAAATTATAATGCGTAAAGGTAAAATAAACCTATTAGACAATATTGTTGAGAAGTCTCAATAAATATGAATTTTTATTCGACTATAAAAATAATGTACACGTGCTCTTTTTTTTTTTACCGATAAAAAACTTGCAAATAAAAAAATACGTCTTAAAGATCACGTGTCTCAATATTTTTCATTATTTCTCTTTTATCTTAAACAATGGAACTAATCCGATTGCCACCATTTTGAAGAAAATTCGTAGAAAACATTTAAAATTAAAATTAAAATATAAAAATTGGAATATATTTTTTAATAAATAGTTCAGCCACATCTACAAATACGCAGCTTTCAAAGAAAAAAAAGAAAGATTTTTTTAATAGGAAGCTGAGTGCAGATAAGTAAAAAAAAAAAAAAAAATAAAAAAAAAAAAATAAAAAAAAAAGACAGCCTTGTGTTTTAAATGTATAGTTGGTACAGTTTTTCAAAGAATGGATAGCTATACTTTCCTACACTTGGATTTTATATAAGTAGATTGTAGTATTAGGCAAAATCACCGAGAGATATTTCAAATTCTTACTTATTATTTACATGAAGAATTATTTTAAAATAGGTTCTCTCGCAAACACATCTTGATACTTTAGCAATCTTATTTTATATTAATTACTGATGCAGAAACGATACTGAAACTGAAAGTGTACTTTCAAACCTAACGGTTTCCGCATTAGCTATCAACTGTAAAAAGGACACACAATATTACTTTCTGACTTATATATTTATAAATGTCTTCAAATATTTATTTTTTTTTTTATGATTAGAAATAATCTTATTTTACAAAGTTGTGCACTGGAATTTCAGAAAAAAAAAAAAAAAAAATCCTGAAATGGAAGCATATATGCGCTAATAATGCAAATGGGTTAAAGAAACATTTTCACCTTGGTAACAGAAGTTAAACATACAATGATAATTACATAATTTTCATTTTAAGCTATTAGCACGATTGTCTGCTGAAAATAATTTTTAAATATGAGAATGGTTACTTGTGAATTGACAGCATTCGAAAACAGGACCCAACTTAGGCCTGAAGCGAACATTATTCTGCCCCCCCCCACCCACCCACCCCTTCTATCTATGCATAGAATTCGTTCGTGAATTATACTTAAGTAACTAGTACTAAACCTTTTGCATATATACATAAATATTATACCTGGTACTATTCACATCTATATACTGGGTATCACAAAAAAAAAAAAAAAAGACGTCTGGTCAAGGTGGTAATAACTTCATGAAAGGTGGTCATAACTTCATGAAAAATATTAGTATGAAAACAAGTGTGTAACTTGTACAAAAAATGATGGATTAGTTGATGGGGATATTTATTCGCAAATTTGCCCTTTGCTTATGACACAAGATGTGTAAAAGAAAAACGACACCACTCGACCTCCATAAATGGTTTTAACGTGTCTCGTTAAGAATGAAAATGTCATTAATAAATTTCTCTTAAAAACAGATGTGTACTAAGTTGTTACACAAAAATGTTTATCATTATTTTTGCGATGATGTAGTTAATTCATTTTTTAGGAGGGGGAAACTAAATACAGGCAGCAGATAAGGGAAGGAGATAACTGCACTAAATCTTTGAAAATGTTTTTGTACAAAAAGAATTTGGTTACTTTTGGCCAATTTTAACCTTTTGAAACCTTCTTAAAAAAAAAAAAAAAACCACGATTACTCCCACGGTGGGTACCACTCAAATGGGAGGAACGGATTACCTGCTCCGAATTTCCCCTCCACTAGTCAGTCCCTGTCCGAAAAACAGTTGTTTTGAAATCGGATTATGAAAATGTAATAATACAGTGTAAAAAAGTACTTGGAAATTAAGAGCAGCAATAGAAAATTTTCTTTCCGAAATGCTTCTTTAAATCGGGGATATATATTGATTTCTGTGATTACTGAATGTTATGGAAAATCTTTCGAAATGGTGGGTATTTTCGGAAGAAGTTTTATTATATTTCGTAAACTTTCTTGCTAGATAAAGAAACATTTCTAGTTATTTACTTTGTAAAAATCTGTGATATTATTATCAATAATGATATTTATCTTTTTTTTTTTGTTTCAGGTATCTTGGATTAGGAGGCGCGATTTCCATGTACTTACCGTAGGCTTAGACACTTACACTACAGACGATCGCTTTGAGGCAATTCATATGGAAAGAAACAACGACTGGACGCTCAAAGTGAAGTTTGCACAGCTAAAAGATGCAGGCTTGTACGAGTGCCAAGTCAGCTCGGATCCTAAAATTAGCTTGTTTGTAAATCTTAGTGTAGTAGGTATGTAAAATATGTAAAATATTACACATAATAAGTAGATATATTGGGAATTTACCTTTTTGCGAAACAGCACCGAAAACTGGCGACATGAAGCAATTGGAATAATAAAACTTTGTAAAAAATCGCCATAAAATAAAAACAAAACATAGGACGCGTTTCGAGCTAAAAATATAACAGCTCGTCATCAGCTACAGTAAACATGTGTCCGTAAGCGGACAAGGTCAAAAATGAACTGAAAGGGAGACATTGCAGCATTCTCTCCCTTTCAGTTCATTTTTGACCTTGTCTGCTTACACTGTTAAAATTTTTGCAGCATTCTGCCAGGTCATTCGACCGTTTTTTTGAAAAAAACGGTTTCATAACCATAATTTAACTATATTCTGACCATAAAATGGCCAATAATATGATCAGAATAGTGTTAAATTCACGCTTGTGTAATCGTTTTCGAAAAAAAAAAAAAAAAAAAAAAAAAAAAAACAGTCAAATGACCTGCCATAATGCTGCAAATTTTTAACAGTGTACGGACACGTGTTTACTGTAACTGATGACGAGCTGTTATATTTTTATCTCGAAACGCGTCCTAATTTTTGTTTTTATTTTATGGTGATTTTTTACAAAGTTTTATTATTTTAATTAATTTACCTTTATGTTTGGCCTTATACAAATCTCACCAATGGGAGATTTTTTTTTTCGTTTTGACAAAGGCACAAGATTTTATGAAATATTTGAAACTGAAATAACAGTGGAAAGATATACACACGTTAAAAAATTTCTAGATATGCTTATAATGACTATATATAATGAAATATTCTTTTATTATATAATATTTTACACTGTTAACAATTTGCAGCAAACTGTCCAGTCATACGACCGTTTTTTGAAGAAAAAAACAAAACGGTTTCATAACCGTAATTTAACTATATTCTGACCATAAAATGGCCTATAATATGGTCAGAATAGTGTTAAATTCACGGTTGTGTAATCGTTTTCGGAAAAAAACAGTCAAATGACCTGCCATAATGCTGCAAATTTTTAACACTGTACAGACAGGTGTTTACTGTAGCTGATGACGAGCTGTTATATTTTTAGCTCGAAACGCGTCCTATGATTTGTTTTTATTTTATAATGATTTTTTACAAAGTTTTCTTATTTTAATTAATTTACCTTTTGGTTTGGCCTTATACAAATCTCACCAATGGGATATTTTTTTTTTTTTTCGTTTTGACATAGGCACAAGATTTTATGAAATATTTGAAACTAGAATAACAATTGAAAGATATACACACGTTAAAAAATGTCTAGATATGCTTATAATGACTATATATAATGAAATATTCTTTTATTATATAATATTTTACACTGTTAACAATTTGCAGCAAACTGTCCAGTCATACGACCGTTTTTTGAAAAAATGGTTTCATAACCGTAATTTAACTATATTCTGACCATAAAATGGCCAATAATATGGTCAAAATAGTGTTAAATTACGGTTATGTAACCATTTTCGATAAAAACGGTGAAATGACTGGACAGAAGACTGCAAATATTTCACAGTGTAGCAACGAGATATGAATAAACAAATAGAAAAATCTAGGTGTTTTACAGCCGCATCAGCTCGCATAAAATTTAGCTTATTTGCAAATCTTAGCGAAGTAAGTATGTGAAATATAAGATTTAATAAAAAGGTACAGTTTGAAATTTTAATTTATTTCTTGTAAAAGATTACAAATTAAGTATAAGAAACATGTCAGACTATTTGAATACAAGTCATCTGGGGTCACAGCATCACGGGTTCTACGTATTTCAAAAATTATTAATGCACATAAAGAGATAAATATATGCAATGTAATTGATAACAAACTATTTTTTTAAGAATCATAAATAAAACTAAGACCACATCAGCATTTCAAAAATAGTGCTGTTCTAATATATGCTATTTCTTACAAATAACTAAAAAAAAAAAAAAAAAAAAAAAATCAGACCGGTTGTTTTTTAACTTCTAAATCATTACAGCATTCCTGTAATATGACGTTTAAAAACTGGATGAAATCTTAATCGTAACACATCTTGAAGAAAAAAAAATAATAGCGAAAAAAATATGAAATTATCTGAATAAGCATTTTATAATGATCAGTGCAGAAAAAAAAGAAATTGATAACTAGAGAATGTTCTTCTTCATTTGAAAACTGGTATGATCATTAATAGTGTATTCAATGTAGTCATTTGAACTTTTAAGAAAAGGGGAAAATATCTTCTAAAGTTTATAATACATTTTGTATCATAACCTTTATGAAACTTTATGAATTTAAATTAAGTTATTTGCGATCGCTTGTTATATTTATAATTTAACTAGGAAAATATTATGATTACTTTTTGAAACTCTTATAATAATTATTTCTTATTGAACATCAGAGCATTAAAACACTTCTTCCAACATTTGACTTACTAAAAAATGATCAAAGCATTCTTGTAATAGATCACTAAAAAGAACGGATTAAATGTAAAATAGCTTAACAAATAAATGAAGAAAGAAGTATAATATAAGAAAGTTGAGAAGTTATCTCAAGATATATAAATATATTATTCAATAATTCAAATCTTATTGAATAAAAATTTTATTCTAACAGTCTCAGACAAAAGTACTCTTTACATAAAATAGGACTTTTTTTTGAAAAAGAGGAAAAAACTAGACTTATACACATTTTTGCTTACTAATAAATTGTCAAAGCATTCCTATAATTTGACACAAAAGGGTATGGAATAAATCATTACGATAAAAGAAATTATAGAATAACTGAAAAGAGAAGTTTGATAGTAAGAAAATGAAACTTTATCCGAATGTGTATTCTATAATGACCAGTATTAAAAAAAAAATGGTAAAAAACTATAAATGTTCTTTCCCGTTGGGGAGCTATTAAAATAATTAAAGCGAACATAGTTATCGAATTCTTTTCAAAATTGTAATGTAAAAGTTCTACGAAAATTTTATTTACGTAATATTTAAAAACATTACTATACTGAGTCGATTAATTCTGAATAACTGAAAAGAGAAATTTAATAGTAGGAAAATGAAACTTTATCTGAATGTGCATTCTGTAATGATCAGTATAAAAAAATGGTAAAAAGCTATAACTGTTCTTTCAAATTAAGGACCTAATTTTCTTCTATCTTGACAAGAAGAAAGTATTGGTTTCATGAAAATTTTCGAATTCCAGTTTTCGACGGATTTACACGTTTTATGGGTCAGAGATTCCAAAAAACATGTTTTTACAAAATGTCTGTCTGTGAGTCTGTCTGTCTGTCTGTCCGTCCGTCTGTCTGAAAGTGACACAAATTTTGTGGGCGCTCTATCTCAAGAACTAATGCACGGAATTTAATAAAAATTTATATTCAGGTAGTCCCTGATATAGATTGGTGCTGATTAGTTTTTGGTGTAAATCGCCCAGCTGGTGGCGCTGCTATGTAGCATTTTGCAGGATTTCCGCAAAAGCTCTATCTCAAGAACTAATGCACGGATTTTTATAAAACTTCAGATTCCGTTAATACTTGATATAAATTGGTGCTGGTAATGTTTTGGTGCAAATCGCCCAACAGATGGCGCTGCTATGCTGCATTTGCAGCATTTACACGATTTTCGTAATAGCTCTATCTCAAGAAATAATGCACGGATTTTCATCAAACTTCAGATTAAGTTAGTGCTTGACATGAATTGACGTTTTGCCCCTTTTGGTGTAAATCGCTCAACAGGTGGCGCTGCTATGCTGCATTTTTTAGATTTACGCAATAGCTCTATCTCATGAACTAATGCTTGGGTTTTCAACAAACTTCAGATTCCGGTATACCTGGATATGAATTAGTGCTGTTTATGTTTTGGTGTAAATCACTAAACAGGTGGCGTTGCTATGCAGCATTTTTCACGATTTTCACAATAGCTCAATGTTTAGAACTAATGCACGGATTTTCATCAAACTTCAGATTCAGTAAGTCCTTGACATGAATTGATGTTTTGTACCTTTTAGTGTAAATCGCTCAACAAGTGGCGCTGCTGTACTGCATTTTTGTGATTTCCACAATAGCTCTAGCTCCAGAACTAATGCACCGATTTTCATCAAACTTCAGATTCCGGTATACCTTAATATTAATTAGTGCTGTTTGTGTTTTGGTGCATATCGCTCAACAGGTGGCGCTGCTATGCTGCATTTTTCAGAATTTCCCCTACAGCTGTATCTCCAGAACTAATGCACGAATTTTCATCAAGCTTCAAATTCAGGTATACTTTGATACGAATTGGTTCTAAATTGATGTAATTTCTTTTACTATTTAAATGATTTAATTGACGTGATTTATATAGAAGAAAGTTTTGTGATGGCCACAACATACTAGTTTATATTGTATTGTGAATAGTTTATTTCAACAAATTTATTATCACATATTGTATATATTACTTTTGTTTTGAAGAAAACAAAAATTGTTAATTGAGTCGGGCTGTAAAAAATTAGAAATACGAATGAAATAGAACTGAATATTTTGAAAATTTTTATCTATAAATTTCGAATTGTGTTCATAGGTGCACTTAAAGAATGAAATAAAATGCAGCAATTCAAGATACGGATATTTTAGCTAACTATGTGCAGTAAATGTATTGTACCGCTACATACTAAATACTTTAAGACTTTTCATAATGGCAAAAATGTAGATGATTTGTACCGACGTTTCATTTTCGCAACCTTATTATATCTCACAATAAAAAATAGTAATATCGCTTTTTTTTCTTAGTTAGTAATTAATATGTATGAAACAAAATTTAATTTAATTTATATCAAGTAAAAAAAGTGACTGTCCTTAATGGAGTATATTTAAAAAAACAAGGTGATAGTATATTTGAATAAGATTTTTTTTATTGTTCAATAATGAAGAAAATCGAAAAATAAAACAGAAAAAAGTAATGAATGATCATTAAGCATTTCATTAATTGTAGGTATTCAATATTTTTTAATAAATTTATATTAAAAATAATCTTTTATGGAAATGTAACAAATAAAAAATTAATGATTATTAATATTTTTAAGAATTAAATTCATAGTATAAGCATTTATTATTCTTATCTCATTAGGAAAAAGTATATTATTTTAGTTACTTCAATTTAAATAAAACGGAATGCTTGAATTTTCTTAATTATATTTAAAATAAACATATTTTTTAATAATTTAAATCTTATTCAATAAAAATGTTAATATAAAAATCATAACTTAAATTTCACATGCAGCCAAACTTTAAAAGCACTGTTTATCTACTATGGGATATTCCTTTTAAAAGAAAAAACGAAAAACCTACACCAATGTATTGTTTAATTTACTAAGAAATCACATTCATGTGATATACCACTAAAAGAAAGAAATCTGAAATACATTGAGGAATAATTAAAGAAATAATTTAAATGATGAGAATTTATTTCAGTAAGCTTTTTATAATAATGAGTATTCAAATAAAAATAAAACAAAATAAGTAAAATGTTCTCTTCAACGAAACAGCTATGATCCTTTACTTATTTACCTCAAAAAAAAATACCGTATGCTTTCCAAAAATATAACGTAAAAAAATATCTTTCAAAATCATATTACCTGCTAGCATAATATATATTCTATTTCAAAAATTATTTTTCTTTTCATAATGGATTCGTCTTATAAAATTTACTATTTATGAATTAGACGTTTTAATTTCAAATTACGATCTCAATAGAATTTAAAATCTGAAATTCATAGTAAATTATTAAGAGCAAGAATCTGAGAAAGTGACATTATGGGGTTATTCATGCCATCTGATATTTTCTCCAAAAAATTAGAAGTTGTTACTTATTTTGTTAAAAGACCAAATCCAGAATTTTTTGTTCCAAAGTTGAGTTGTTCATTTTTTTATGGATTTTCAAATGTCACTACGTGGCGCGAAAAATGGAGCGTTTTTTTTTTTTTTTTTAAGACATGGAAATTGCTAGCTGTTGTTGGGCCCTAAAAAAAAAAAAAAAAAAAAAACAAAAAAAAACGAAAATGTATTTTTTATGGCTTTTAATGACCATGCCGCAGACTTCTCACCTATTATATAAACTTAACTTTCTTACATACCATACATGAAAATAATTTGGTGCAAGTTGCGTGCGCAAAAGTTTAAGATCATAGTAGTTGCCATTTCGTAAAAAACACTCAATTTTTTCTCACCGCATGATGAACTTTGGGGAACCATAAAAAATGAACAACTCATCTTTAAAAAAAAAAATCTAGATTTGGTTTTTTAACAAGGTAAGTAACAACTGGTAATTTTTTGGAGAAAATCTGAGATTTCCTGAATCACAGGTGCCACTGTCAGATTCTTGCTCTTAATGTAAATATAAATTCATCATGTTTACAAGGAGTTTACACTCCTTTAAAAATGTTTAGGGATGTTTAGGCATCACTATTTCAGATTTGAACTTTTTAAATTTATAATTTCATCATGGAAATTCTAATATTTTTTCTTCTAATAAATGCCACAAAAAAGTCTATTCTAAATTTGTAGTTGAAATGTGCACACAAGTATTTATAAAAAGTTAAATGTAATTTTTTAATAGAAGATATTGACTGTATCTAAACCTATACAATTTTATAACAATATCTAGAAAAATACCGGTATTGCTTTTCAAAATTATTTTATATTACATACTTTTTAATGAACGACATAATTAGTAACAGCAGTTTTCTGATTCTATTTTGATTTTAAAATGAATAAGATGTTCAATATATGGCATATTAGTAACTTTATTCGAATAATGATAATGGATTAATTTACACGCATATCACCATTTTGAACGAACTGATCTTCATATGTAGGATATTCCTTTTAATAAATAAAAATTTAAAAAAAAAAAAATATCTCAGAATTATAATTTTCTTTTCTAGTAATAAATCACCAGCGCATTCCTGTAGAGAAATTCTAAAAAGACCGGCAGAAATCTTTCACAAAAAAGATTTTCAAGTATAATTGAAGGATGAACTTTAATAAGAGAAATATGAGCGTTTATCGGAATAAGCATTTTATAATGATCAGTATTAAAAAGAAAGATAAAAAATTCAATGGCATGTTCACCTTCATTAGAAAATTGTTATGGTCATTAAATATTCCATCGAACATAGTTATCAGATCCTTTTCGAAAATTTAACGGAAAAAAAAAAGAACTTATCTGAAAATATTACTTACGTAATATGTAATATATTTCAAATGTTACTTTACTTTTAATAAAGGACATGTTTAGATTGTTTTAAGCTTACTTTTTTGGAATTTTAAGTTTAAACTTTAAATTCCAATCGCAGAAGAATTTAAACTGAGAGATTCAAAGTCATAAATTAATTTTAGTACAAATGGTTCATGCTTATAAAAGGATAAAAGTTTTTTTTTTTTTTTTTTTTTTTTTTTTTTTTTTCAGTTATAAAAGCAGAAGTACTATTACTCTTTTATCAGAGGATATTTTCTGTAGGAAAATTCAGAGCTAAACTATTTTATCAAATTTTTAGCACTTTTGTAATGTGATGCTAAAAAAACCGGAAAAAATCTTTAACGTACAAGATATGGAAGAATTATTGAAAAAAAAACCTAATATTGGATGGATGATAGCTATATGAAAAACATTTTAAAATAATCAGAAATGAAAATAATAATAATAATAATCATAAATTCGATATAATATTATTTGTCATTAGTAAAGTATTGTATCATTGAAATTTTCGTCGAACGTATTAATTTGATACTTAATATATATATACATGTATGAAAAACATATGTTCTAATGAAATGAAATAAACAATAAATTATAGTCAAACCTCGTTATCCCGACACTCTAATGATCAGAAAAAAGTGTCGTCATAAGCGGAGTGTCGCGGTAACCGGAGTTTGGGAAAAATATGTTTATAAAAATCGATGTTTTTAATTAATTTAAGACTATTTTAAATTCATAACTGTTCTTGCAGTTTTAAGCAATAAAACATTATTATTAAACAAATAAACACAAAAACAAAACTCAAAAGAATAAAAATCACATTTATGATGACTTTTTTCTTTATTGTTACATGAAATATGGATAAATTAAGGTTTGCTTATTCCTAGATGTGCTTCCGACAATTCTTTTTTCAATGTTATACAATAAATTGTAATCAATATTCGTTGTTTCAGAAATGGATGTTAGATAATTTTTGATTGTTTCAGTGCAAGGTGCAATGCTTCGGTTTTAGTCGGATGAAAAATGCCGTGTAACCAGAAGAAAGCGCCGCCTGACAAGATACGTCTATCTGGAGCTTAAGTGGGTCAAACATAATGTGTGGGTTTATTTATTCAGATAAAGAATTGAAGTAAAATTTCTCATTTAACTCAATGGTATTTTAGACACTTTTGTGAAATGTTTGGCTAAGACATTTCTTACCGTTTAATTTCCGTGCTTATGAGATGGATTATAAAAACCGGACAATTTTCCTAAGCCGTCGGATATCCGAGTTAAAAATTATTCAACGACGTAAAATCCGGCGTTTATTTACATTAAAATCCTATACAGAAAATCGGGACTTTGAAAAACTGATGTGATAAGCGGAGTGACGTGAAAACCGGCTGTCGTGATAACGAGGTCCGTCTGTATAAAATTTATGATAGGCTTTATTTTACGAAACTTGCAAGAATTTGTAACATTCTTGTTCTTATCTAAATAATATATATATATATATATATATATATATATATATATATTTTTAAATATCTTCTATTAATTTACTTTTATTCAACAACACAAGGATTAAAAGTATCATTCAGGTTATAATATAGTGTGTAAAATAAACATATTTTTCAGTACCATGTTTATATAATTCCCCTATACAATGTTTTACTTACTGCTAAAGTTTCAGAGAATTTCTATAAAATCATACTAAAACGGATGAAAAAATAATGTAACGTAATGGAATTTGACGAATAATTGTAAAATATCTTTAAGAGGGTAATGATAATAGTTTGTGTGACTTAGCATTTTATAAAAATCATTATTAAAAAATCGGTAAAATGTTCTTCTTCTTTAAGAAACGGTTGTGATCATTAAATTTTTAACTGAACATCGCAGTAAGTTTTATTTTTAGAAAGTGTAATTTAATATAATGTTTTCGACAGAGAAGTAACAGTTTTATGAGAATATACTTCATATAATTATTACATTATTTTTTTTAAACCGTATGAAATATATCAATTAAATCATATGAATCGTATATCTTACGAAATTACTTTTTACAAGTTTGAATTTCAAAAGTTGAATTCTAGTGTCTTTTAAATATAAAATTTGAAATTCCTTATAATTAATTTCTTTATTTAGAATGTAATCTTTAAACAATTCTTAAATTTTATTTTATTAACAGATAAATATATTACTTTGAAATTACCAGTGTATTAAAATAGAGAGATTTGGTTTAATTGAAGAACAATACATTTTAAGTAACATTAAATCGAAATTTAATTGTTTGAAGTACAATTTCTAAAACTAGAATTCCAATCACATTGAAATTTAAAATTTGAAATGCAAAAAAAAAAACTAATTTAATTGTTTTTTAAAGCTGTCATGTTTGTTAATGTATAAGAAGGGTTATTGTTTTCATAAATAAAGATATTATTCGGGAAATGCAATTTGAATAAATAAATGAAGATTATTTCAACTTGCAAAAATGCTGTAAAAATTGTAAGATATAATTAAAACGTGAAACATGTCTTAATGTAATTTAAACAATACCACTGGATTTTAGCAGTTGGCTATGTGGATTCCATATTCTATATGCCATAGAAGGGCATTTTTTATCCATAATATGTTTACATTATCAGGCATCAAGAGCTCTTAGAGTCAATTTGTGTCAAAGAGAGTCAATTTGTGTAATTAATTACAAATATGACTTTTTGTTTTTTATTTATGAAGTTAAAACATTTTGAATTCTTATGCCATACATAAATAATTATAAAATATAATTCTTAAGATTAAAACGAGCTGAATTTTATTTTAAACATGTTACAGATATGTAGGCAATGTCAATGGCAAATATGCTCAAATAAAATTGGAATTAAGATTATATTGATGAAATTGATTTTCAAATAAATACACTTTTTAATTTGTATACAATCTCAGAGTTTGATAAGCTATTTTTTTTTATAATTTTTTCCATGCTCTGACACGCTAAATGGTTGAAATTCCATTATTCTAGAACCAAAACTCACCGTGTTATTATACGTCAAATTTTCTGAAATTTCAGTGATTTACCACACTAAAAAGTAACATGCGATTTCTAAGCACCAGAATGTTCCGAAATTTTGTAAAATTCAAAGTGTCATAAGTCGGCGTTCTTTAGTCATAGAATACTGATTTTTTTACTGTTTTGTTTACGATAGCATGGAGAAGTTTTTTGAAGTTATTATGACTAAGTTCTAATATTCTACGAGTTAGGGAGAATGTAAATTTTGTAACTTTGTCAAAAAAAAAAAAAAAAAAAAAAAAAAGAGTAAATAAATAAAGACCATTTCAGTCGTTTAGGGACATCCTATATACTAGCAATGACTCTTATTTAAAGAGCTAAACACATCAGTAATCTAAATTATTAATATGAAATATTAAAATGGATAAAGAAGAATAAAATATTTTAATAAATCATCCACACTTCATCTGATGCAAGTTTACTCCTTATTCAAAACTTTTATAGCATTATTCTAACTTCCTATTTTCAATTTATGATTTTTTTTTTCAACTTGAGATAATTGGCAAGTATAAAATCTTGACTTAAAATTTTAAAAAAGGTAAAAATTTAGTTTAAATATCATCTACTTCTGAACAATGTAAAATTAAACGTATTTATCTTGTAGTAATAAATCAACGTAAAAATATTGACAGTGTTGGTTGATTATATTTGTCTTTGGATTTTAATTACATGTTGTAATTTGTAAATATTAAATTTTTTGGTTTTAAAATTAAATGTCTTCAACTCCACATAAGTCTCACAATATGTTAAATTATCAATTTATATAGCCAAATAAATGCATAAAAAATGTTATGCAGACAAATTGTTCCGTATAACAAAATAGACCCGTCTATAGAGATAGAGTATGTTTAAAAAAACATTTAATTTTTTTAAAGTGACTTGCCTTAATAAAGTTTACTTTTTTGGAAAGGGCAATAATAGAATTAAACGTATTTAAATGCTGAAAAAATTAGTATTTTCTGTTAAATAAAGCTTTTGGATTATTATCCAAATGTGGTTACATATATTCATATATTTTATTTGTTAATACAGTCATACCTCGTTACCCCGACGTTGGGTTTTCACGTCACTCCGCTTATCACGTCAGGTTTTCAAAGTCCCGATTTTCTGCGTATGATTTTAATGTAAATACACCTCGGATTTTACGTAGTTGAATAATTTTCAACTCCGGATTTCCCGACGGTTAAGGAAAATTGTCCATTTTTCATAATCCATTTATAAGCACGGATATTAAGCGGTAAGAAAGGTTTTAGCCAAACTATTCATAAAATACCCATTGAGATAAATGAGAAATTTTACTTCAATCCTTTATCTGAAGAAATAAACACACAGACTATAAATAACCCACTTAAGCTCCAGACAGACGTATCAGTCTACTCGCGGTCTTTTTGTTCTGGTCAGGCGGTGCTTTCTTGTGATTACACGGCGTTTTTCATCCGGCTAAAACCGAAGCATTGCATTGCATTTAAACGATCAGAAATTATCTAACACCCATTTCTAAAACAACGGATATTGATTACAATTCACTGTATAATATAGAAAAAATGAGGAAAATATTTCAAGTAACTCAGAGTATTTTTATGAAAAAAACAATTTTATATGAACTACAAAAGAACCAAATCGTGTTGTGCGAACATCAAAATATAATATTGTGCTTCTGCTGCCGAGTTTAAAAGGTCTTGCAAAAACTGGGCATAAAGCAGAACAAGAAGAAACTTGGAATTTACTGTTTGTTATAAATGTTATAGAAATTATAGTTCAATGGACTAGTGTAAAAAATAAAGAATGTAAATTGCGTTATTCTGATCAATGAGACACGAAATTAGTGATAAAGATGATATTGAAATAAGAGCATTTCTTGGATTATTATTGTACTCAGCAGTTTTCAAATGAAATCGAGAGTTTGCCTTCAATGTTGGAGGATGCTAGGCATTGACTGCAACTGAATGTTTTGTACTGTGTAATAAAAAAAGGCATTGTTTTTATTTAGTTTGTTTCTATGATGATACATAAATTCTCTGGTATTTAACTTCATTTAAATGAATTATGCAGATATGTGCGCAAACTTTAATTAACGTGCGTTTTTTATTTATATAACGATATTTTTTATGCAAATATAATCTAATTTTTACTATTTAACTGTACTTTTATTAGATATTCATACATTTTTTTTTTTACAAAAAATTAATTTTTATTCAACTATTTTTAGATAAGTTTAAAATTACATATTTCTTTTCCTCGATCTCTTACAATAAATCGCTTTCTCTTACTATTCACATATAACGGGATACCAGTCTTTTAGTCTTCAAAAATAAACTTCAAATTTCGAAAGATGATTTATAAATCAATTATGTAGATAAGTACTGGTAAACAAACCATTTTTTACCACTTAGTTGAAATTTTATTAATGTTTTGATTTAGCGGTCTGAGAGACCGCTCACAGTAGTTATGGGACAATTTTTGCCACAGTAGTTAAGGGTTAACACAATTATTCTAATTGGTAAATAAATCATAATAGATGTAAATTTCCAACTGGGCGAAAAATGTCCGGACCAGGATTCGAACCAGGGATCTCCTGGTTGAATGTCCAGGAGATCGACATTTAAAAACTATTATTTATCTTATTTATCTTTATTAATTATTAATGTCCTCCGGACAATTTTCGCCCAGTTGGAAATTTACATCTATTATCATTTATTTACCAATTAGAATAATTGTGTTAAATTTAATCTAGTGTAATTTCGTATCCAGCGATTTCTGGAGTTCCATTACCTGAGATTTATTGTGTTGAGCTGAACCAGGTTTCAGACCAGATGCTATAATCATTAAGGTTAGCTGGGTGAAAAATTCGACCAGATTCGTCTGGAATAGCTCTGATGGCAGAGCACTGGCGGCTTCAACCAGGAGATCCCTGGTTCGAATCCTGGTACGGACATTTTTCGCCCAGTTGGAAATTTACATATATTATTATTTTTACTTCGATTCTAGAGAACAAAAAAGATAACCTGTACAACATAAGGGAAAATTCGTCAGAAACACTGTATTTTATCATACAGCTGAAAATGTGAATCAATGCCTTCTGCGTATAAGTGCTTTTTAACTCTTTCCAGTTATTTTGGAAAGTGTTTATGAATTAGGTTTGTCTGGACGTCTGTCTGTCCACGCTCTAATTCGGGTAAATATACTCAGATTGTCATGCAATTTGTATATGTTAATGATGTTTACCATAACATGTTCGGTATTGAATATGAAATTCGTAGCATTAATAATTCATCCGTACTTCAAATGTATTGAAATTGACATAATTCACTGAATTTCACTAGAAGATGATTAGTATAGAATAGCATTTAGCGTTCATTTAGAGGGACACACAAAAGTATTCGGTTACAATACTGTCTTTGAGCAATAATTGCTGGAAGTGTGTTTTCCTTTTCGGTATGCGGTTTTAAATTTAACTAATTTTTTGCATGTTACTCGTTCTGTATAAATTCTATACCTCGTATACAGGGCTGTACAGAATAATTCTCGTATCATTATCCTTTTTAGCGAAAAATGGCTGAAGGGGAATTTTCAACTGTGGCACGTATGTGAATTAAATGTTTTCATGCGTGCACTATATAAATACAAATCTATATATCATATACAGGGCTGCTCAAATAAATTCGAAAAAATTTCCAAATGTAGATGTGAATTGCAAACATTGTGTCTTCAAATGTGTTATGCATTTCCAAATGTTTAAATTAGACATTACATTTCAACTTAATAAAGGGGGATGTTTTGTTACACTATTATGAATGTGTTAGAAAGTTTTTCATAATCTATGCTTGACACAAGATTTTTACTTTCTTGTTTGTGTCTAAAGAAAATTACACTTCATGTTAAATTTTTGATAATACATTAATATTAAATCTAAGAGAATTACGGAAATAAATTATATTATTAATTTTACTTATAATTGCCTCTTAAGCCTTAAATGCGCGATTTTTTATTTTGTTTCTAAAAAATTATATACAGTTCTCTGAAAGGTATATTACACAGGGAAAATAATGAAAAAAAATCAGGGATACATTTTTCATATAATGCGTCAATCTTTTCTTCTGTCGCACATCCGCAATATAAGTAAAAACTACTGTTGTGTGTCTGTATTACGCTAAAAAATGCAAAATAGTAAATATTTTGATAAGTGTGTCTCCAAATACCTTATTTTATATTATTATTTATTTTATAAAACTTAACCTTTAACCCTTTAATTTACATAATTTCTAGAAATTACGTAGTTCAGAGAATCTGACTTTACACCAGAAAGTTTCAATGGTTAATTTCGGTTTATTTAAAAACGTGATGTCGGTTATTAATTAATGAAAATATTGCTATTTTCATTTTCTGGTGTGAATTATGAGTTAATTATGTGAATATGAATAAAAAAAATCTATTATATTCAAAACACTGTTGTTTGCACATATGCAAAGCTGCGCACTAAAGGGTTAAACTTTTTCATTATGTTTATAGATATTAGGAATAACGTCTTAAACAAGAAATTTGATAATATCTTAAATTCTCATATTAACAGAATTTATCTGTATTTTTGAATAATGTTATATGATATTGATTATTTATTTCTAACTTATCTTTACTTTCAGTCGCTAAAGCTGAAATAAGTGGACCCCATCCTCTCTTTGTGAAAACTGGAAGTTCCATAAATTTAACTTGTATAATCACTCAAAGCCCAGAGCCACCAGTATTTGTCTTCTGGTACCATGATGACAGGATGATCAATTACGATTCCTCCAGAGGAGAAATTACTATTCAGAAAAGTACAGGTGACTCAGCTATCAGCAGGCTCTTTATAAAAGATGCCACTCCAGACGACTCTGGGAACTATACCTGCTGTCCTTCAAACACCGAAGCGACGAGTATATCTGTATACGTCTTAAACGGTACTTATGGTACTTGTCAAAGTTTCTCGATCTTTTTCTCCTGCTCTAACTGATATACTAACTTTCATTTTTTCCATTACTAACATTTTAACAAACAATTATATAAAATAAGTAATTTACATTAATTTTGTTATATGTATTTAGTTTTAAACATTAAAATTTACATGGTTGCTTTGAAACAATATAAACTCATTGATTTTTTTTTTATTTCACTGTGTTAGTACTTTAAAAATTATGAGAGAGTTTTATAAATACCTTTTTATACAGTGTGTCCATGTATAACATGACCGACCTTTATTTTCGCAACCGTTGGTCCTAGATGAATACTTCCGATTACAAAAATGGTTTAAATAATGTAAAGAATTATTTTTAAAGCGAATTGGGTCAAGAAACACATTTATTAAAAAATTATGAAATTTAAATTTTTATACGGTCCCCCGGTCCTATAAGTGATATTTAGTAAAAATTTACTGTGACACTAACAAGTAAGACAGAAAAAGTCCCATTCATTTAACATTAAAATTGACCGAGTTCTGAAACTTTGAAATGCATGACTTATACCACTTTTTTGCATATCAAAACAGATGATTTCGCCGTGCTTTCAGGGGTCGTATATAAAGTACTTAAACTTATTTCAAGGTATCTGAGGTTTGAAAGAAATCGTACCACTATTACGATTGAGTTAACTTTATTAGTTAAGTTTCAGATTAGTTAAAATAATTGTATTTTAACATATGTTGTATTTTGTAAGGATTTGAGGCTATGATTTCTTTTAACAAAAATTATGTTATTTTCATAACGTTTTATTTAACTTGCAACGATCGTCTTTCCAGTTTAAAATTTGTACTCGTACTTTAACTGACTTTCAAATGTCCGATCGAAGTTAAAATTTTACATACTGACTTAAATCCGATTACAATGTAATATTATTATGATTTTTCATGCTTAGCATCTTATAAATACTTATATTCGAGGATAAGACAAAAAAATTCGGATAGATTACAGTCAACAAGTTTAAGAAATGGTTTTAAATTAGATAACATAAACCTGCGATGGTTGTGTTTTTTAACTTTTATAATTAAGTTTTATGTTTTTTTTAACGCTAAATAAAAAAATTACCTTCACTTTTAACTATCATGTCAGGGTTTTTTTGCAAATCGTAAGTTTCAAGGGTAAAAAATATGATACTACAAAATAGATGCAAGACTTTTTTATTCAGTTTAATTTTATTTAATTCAATAATTTATTCGATTTTGTGGCTTATACTGAGTTTCTTACAGCTAAACAGCTCAGGGGTCCGATGCGGTTGGGAGGGAAAGGGGGATCAATTTTATCTTTGAGCATTTTAACTTTGAAATTTGCGATTAGAGAAAAATCCTGACGTGATGGTTTAAAATGAATGTCATTTTCGGATTCAGAGCTAAAAAATACAAGTGAATCAAATTTGAAAAGCTAAAAAACATGGCAGAACCCAAAACTTGAAAGACGGTGTAGTCTAACAGCATTTTAAAATATGTATCATTTTAGTAAAGAATTGAGGATGTTGTTTTTCATACTTTTAACAAAAATTCTGTTATTTTTATCCTCTTATATGTTCAGTACTTTGCAGTAATATATCACAATGATTAAAGATTTCAAATTTATATTGCAATGCTAATTTTACTTCCAACCATTTCTTTAATATATCTGACGAAATTATATTTCTACTAAATTTGTGAATGACTCCTAAATTTCAGCAAAATATATGCCCCAACTTTAAAACAGCTATTACTCGGTCAATTTTAATCGTAGAATAACGGGACTTTTTTCACCTTACTTGTCAGTGTAACGATTAAATTTTACTAAATATAAGTTATAGGACCGGGGGACCGTATAAAAATTTAGATTCTGTAATTCTTCGTTAAATTGTTTTTTCGCTTCAAACTTTTTTAATCTTAACTTTGCACCTAATTTTGACCACTTTTGTAATTGGAAGTATGCATCTAGGACCAACGGTTGCGAAAGTAAAGGTCGGTCAGGTTATACGTAGACACACTGTATAGGAAGAACAAAAAGATCAATGATTACCAATAACGCTTTCACTTGAAAAAAAAATCAAAACAGAAAACGCAATCATTGTTTTTATGTTTTTATTGATTCTGAATTAGAATCTGAACATTGACTGAAAATTAAATTTTTGTTCTGGTACCTTAAGAAATTTCTGGAAAAGTATAAAATTTACAAAGTGAAAAATTTTTATATATCTAAAATTATACAAAATGAAATTAGCTAAACTTGCTTTAGTGGAAGAAGTATTTATTGCAAATGGTTATGCATATATAATTTGAATTAACCTAATATTATGTGGCTACACATAATGCTCCGATACATTTGCTCAAAAATCCTTGCCGGCTCGGGCCTACAGGCGGAGGTAGATTTCGAAGTTAAGTACTAAATTCACCCACAAAACTTAAATCAGAATTAGAGATAAACCCAGATCCTTTACTAAGAATGAGCTCTAGGGAGCTAAACATTTTGTGAAAATTCTAATATACACGAATACACGAATGCATGTATATGGAATAGGTTTAAAAAATAGCTAAGCAAATTTAGAGAACTTCAAAGTGTTAAAATATGTTAATATTTCCATAGTCGGGTTTTTATCATGTTTTAATACGTTTTTTCAAACTCACATGACGTTGCATATTCACCTGCTGAGGTCCATTTTATTTCCAATATGACGTAATATATATATTTTTTTAATTCGTCAAACTATTTATTTCATTTTGACTTTTCATGCGGAAATCTTGCTCTAGAAAACTTATGACGTAATATTCAATTTGTTTTCAATTCGTCAAACTATTTGTTTTATTTAATTTTTCACGTGAACTTGCAATAGAAAAGCAATTGTTGTGGTGAGAATTTTATTACTTTTTTTTAATTGTTGGCAACTGCTATAACGAAAAATATTTACTTTTTCCTGTCATTGTTGTGTAAAAGCTGGTTTTATCAGAATCATGTTAAGACGGTATTCAAAATTTTGAACCCTCCCCAATTCCATTCCCTTGGGCCGATTTTGCCCATTTTCAATCCCCTCCGAGATAATAGCCATCTCAAAGTTGTTGGCGAGTTTGAAGACGATCCGTGTATAATTGCGACTTTTATCGTGCGGACAAAATTTAGTACACGCATATATATATATATATATATATAAACTTTTTAGGTGGGGGTGTTTTTGGGTTCCTGGGGTCTTATAATGAAAAGTTATGAAGGAATTTTTCAAAAGTCGCACCATGGTAACGACTGCAATAGGTAGTATTTCTTACGAAATCTACCTAAAAATTAACTGATTTATTCTATTTTACAAGGATTTTAGATATTTATAGCATACGAGATTATGCATTTGCTACCTATATTGTTTTACAACGATCGTTACTATTATTATTTTCGCTACAAGAGAAAATAAAAACATTTCTTCTTAAACGTATCCGGGGAAACAATCCTCTCAAATATAACGTGATGAAGCCAAAAAGTTGAACATTCCTTCTCTTGACAAAAAAAATAAAATAAAAAATACTATTATGAACGTTCAAAAAGTACCGAGCCGGAGGCCTAGTAGCAGAAACCAGTATATGTACTTCAGAAGTATTGGCCCTGGCTGTTGAGGCACTTGTCCCACTGAGACAAAAGGCGGTGAATGACTGCCTCGTAAAATTCCTGGGGTCGCGATGTGAGCCAGTTCCGCACGTACTGATTGACGTCGTCGTCCGAGCTGAATCGTTTGCACCTCAAACCCTTTTTAGGGGACCAAAAATGGCGTAATCTCAGGGAGAGAGGTCTGGACTGTATGGAGGGTGACCGAGAACCTCCCACTTGAATTTCTGCACTAGTGTCGTAACCATGTTGCCCGTATCAGGCCTTGCATTGTCGTAGAGCAAAATGTCCTCACGGATGAGCTTGCCTGGTCGTTTTCATTTGATCGCTTGGCGAAGGGTGGTCAAGGTTTGCGAGTAATGCTGGGCATTCACTGTTGTCCCGTGCTGCAGGAAATATATCAGAAGGGGACCATCTTTGTCAATGAAGAAGGTCAGAGTAACATTTAATGCACTTGTGTGGATGGCCTTGGATTTTCTTGGTGGTGTTCCCCTCGATGTTTCCACTGGAGACTTTGTCGTTTCGATTCTGGTTTGAAGTGATGACACCAAGGCTCATCTCCAGTCGCTTACAACTCGAATGAGCGTTGGACGACTGTTGCATGCTTCTGGTAGCTTTGTAGTCACGTGACTTGCACTCGTGACCCTCTAGCGGCGGGCATGTGGACTTCAGTGCTCTTTTCGGAAACCCTCTTTGTTACTGACGCAACGATATTACTATTCTGTCACCAATTTGCACATTCCAGTCTCCAGCTCGTTTCTTTTTGAACGTCCCTTATATATTTTCGTGTTTCTTTCAGTCTGATAATTAATTAGCATGTTTTCGTGTCCATATTTTATGTCTGTACAGAACATTGAATTGGAGACTGTATATATATGTAATGAAACATATAATCTTAGCTTAAATAATAATTGATATAATAATTAGATGTCTTTATTAATCGAGGCTTTTAATTTCTAAACTAATATTTTAGCTTTTTCGATTTCTTTGAAGTTCGATTCGAAGTTGATTAATCATTGCGATTAGTAAAACGCAGAATATTTCAAATCTTTGAGCCGCCAGTATCTTTCTACTGGTACCACGATGGCAGGATGATCAATCACGATTCCTCCGGAGGATAATGTACAATTAAGAAAAGTACAGTTGACTCAGCTATCAAAATTATTATAGCAATAAATATTACAACTTTTCAATGCTCATTGTGAATAATGCTCTAAATAGACTTCAAATTTAACTCAACAATGAAGTCTATATCACTGTTTTAGCTGACATTTCATGTATGAGCACAAGTTATTTAAGCTAAATATAAACTATAGATAAATTAAGTTTTTCATAAAAATTTATGCATGGTACCAAATCAAACCACTATAAAGGGTTGGAATCTGTTTTTAAGCTCAGAACTTCCTATATTAACCTTATATCGGTACTATTATATATGTAATTTATAACAAAGTTGCTTTAAAATTCAACAACTTTTCGTCAGTATGTGTTGAATTCTTACGGTTACATAACTAAACTTTGATGCATGATAGAGTTTATTTTCAGTTTCATCATTAAAAAAAACATAAAAACAGCGAAATATAAAGAGACTCCTTATAAGTTCGTATAGATATAATTATAATAAGAAATGTAATGACATTTATTTTACTAGACACTCAGCCATTGGATTCGAAATACTTGAGAAAAGTATTGATAAATATGATCAAATATAGCTGCACAGGGACTGTAAATAACATCCTCAATCTACAATGCTTGAATATGAGTATTGCTTACAATTTAGGGGAGAGAAAATAACCTTTCAACATTTTTTGCAGAAGAATTATGAAATAATGTTGCTTTTAAATCTAAAGTTATAAGTACTATTTACTATGTTCATTTGAGGTAGCCTCTCAATTTTTTCCATGGTGTCTAGCCAAATGCAAAATTCCAAATGTTACATCTTTAGTAAAACATGCACTTTGTTGAAATCAGACCCTGCCTGTGGGAAGTTATCAACAGGAGGTGGGGTACATTTCAACAATAGAAGAGGACCTACAAATATCATACATTTGGAGCAAATAAACTTTATTCACAAAATAATGTAATGGGTGACTTAATATAGTGAATTGATTTAAGGTTCTATCTACATTATTTTGAATTAATTAAATCAAAATTTATGGAAAATGTCATTGAAATATAGCTTGAGCTGTTCCTCCGCTTAAATTTGGTTGAGGCAATTTCATTTTAATACCATTTCGTTCTATGCTACTAACGTCATAGAAGGGTTTGAAATGTCGTAAAATATGGCTCTAGCTCGATTGACGTGCCAAGTTTGATATTTTTGTTGTATTCTGTAGGTTTTGATACGTAGATTCCAAATAACTTAGGTGCCATTTTTTTATACACATCTTTGGGTGTGATGTTCAATATGGCGTCCAAGACGGCTGCCATTTACTGACTTCTTTAATATTTGAGGCATATTATCGACCAGTATGTAAAATTGTATATTTTCAGGTTCAATAAATACAAATATATAATAAAATTGGGAGTAAATTGAGTTTTTCAAGTGTTTTAAGCGATAAGATGAAAAAAAAGCAGAAAAATATGAAACATATTAGATATACTAGCGTTTTATTAACCAGTTATACACAACCAAAGTATTTAAATGAAATAACATAAATTATTGAAGATAATTAACAAAATGATTAAAAACAGTATTTATATCTATATACAGTACTGGGATGTTATGTATCCTCTTCTGAATCACTGCTATCGCTGTGATGATATTGTTAGTCATTTCTTTTGTTGCAGTCACTGCATTTGCAAAGGGCAGTACAAACCAGAGAATTCTTTTAGCAAGAACATTTCCCAAATGTTCATGTTCTCATACCCTCACATTTCACAAGTTCAATAACTCCTTTGGGCGCAGGTAACTCCAGGCATTTGACTGGAGAAATTACTCCTTCGCCATTTTTCCCCAACAATTGCCAATAAGTCGAGGTAGGTCGAGGATTTCTGTAGCCCTTTCCAATGGCGCAAATTAAGTTGTATCTTAGAATATGTGGCTTCAGTGCTCCAAGGGTTGGTGGTAATTTCTTCCGCTCGATACTTTTAGTTTTGAAAAGGTGCCATCTTAACTCTGAAATCCTAATCCCCCTCCTCTGAAATTAGTAATTTTTAAATTATTATTTTCCAAATAAGCCAAGTTGGTGATTTTTTCAAACAAGGACAGTTTTGATAATGGATCAACATTAGGTTCTTCAAGTTCTTGAAAAGCTGTTATAATATCATCATCACGCTGAAGATTGATATACACTGTTATCTACTTCTGCTTTGAAATGCCAACAAATTTTCCTCCCCATCTTACACCAGTATTTCAATGTAAACCTAGTGAACCTTTGTTTTAATAGCACCTATCGCTCGACATCTTCCATTAATATTAAATTTTCTGTATTTGTTGCCTTGACCAGTAAAGAAATTGATTTCACTGTTTACTAGATGATTTGAAACTAAATCAATCAGCAATATGAAAATGTCAGTATCTGGCGAAAATATCAATCGATCTCATAATTATCATGATGGTTCACTCTATCAAGTACATGAAGAGGTATAATGGTGTCTGCTTCTTTATGTGTATGATCACATAATTCTGAATCGAAAACACTCGCGTGGTGCCTTATTGCCAAAAACGGCAACAATTTTCTTCTCACTAGCAGCAAAAACCTGTAGTAATTTATTTCCGAAATACGCAGTCTGCTGTGATTCTGTTTCATTATGTGAAAGAAACGTCTTTAATGACACCAACGTTATATTGGTACTATTTGTAATAGCAAATCTAATAGGTTCTGTCACCCCCAATCTTTTCTTACGAGTTTGCTCCTTCAATAAATGCCCAAGGTATTGGTCAAATATTATTCTCCCTTTAGTATATCCACTTGTCATTTTCATAATGATCTCGGTCAAAGCATTTGAGAGGTCTTCACAAGTTTTCATGGCAGGTGTCCTTTTTACTGATTGTACGATTGTCATTCTATCTATAATACAAACTTTTTCTATCGGAGAAGTAATCGAGGATTCTAATGATTCAAGTATGGGTGATAGATTATATTGCTCTATTTCTGCAATAAATGAACTTTTGTCAGATGGAATATGAAAATATCCATCAGCAGAAAATAATGATTTGGTATTACAGAAAACTCGTAGTTTCCAGTTGCATCTTTTAGGTTTGTAGACATTTGAGGTCTTGATTCCATAACAGCAAGAAGTTGCCTATCTTCTCGAATTAGTCTATCTCTTACGAATTCTTCAAATTCCAATTGGCCTTTTTGGTCACAATTCAGAATATCATCCTTCGCAGATCCTGGAACATTCATAGAGGATGCAATTTTCATTAGTGTGGTATTATCTTGGAAAGAGTTTCCTCCACAATGATCTCGAATACTCTCCTTGGCGATGGTTGCATTGAGAAAAATTCTTAGTGACATAAAAGTCTAAAGTTGATAGTGTTTCCTGGGCTGCTTAGAGACTTTATTTGGACAGTACTTTAAAAAAAAAAACTTGAAACAATGCATAATACTTCTGGTGCACACAAGAAATACCTTTCAAGGGCGTTTTCATTCTGTGTGAAACGAATAACTCCACCAATGTTGTTCAATTCTTTGATTTTCTGTTCCAAGTTCTGGTCTGAAAATAGTTTCGTAAACGGCACATTGGATTTGGATACTGCAAAACAACCAGATTCAATAGCATTCCATACTACTGGATATGTTGTTTTAAGGTCCTTCATCTGTGCTATGTATACTGGAATGAGTCTGGCATAATGAAATAAGTCATGAGCAAAATACTTGATTTGTTCCTCTAATGACGCAAGATGCAATGCCCAATCTCCTTGACGAGTGGCACGGATGAAACATAGCAAAGATCTAAATTTATAAGAACTTTGCCATATCACCTCTGCATCGTGTAATATGTGGAAGACAATTTTTTTCAACTACTACTTTGATCTCTTGAAACAAAGTTGTAGCTTGAACTTCACAATTGTACAATTTCTCACGTAGTGAGTTGCATTTTCTTACGGGGAAATAATCGCTGTAGAATGTGACAGTGTTTCAATGAGAAGGTCGTAGCATGCCAAAACGATAGTCATGTTAAAATCTATGCCTCTAGTATATTAGAGACGAGTTCGGGCTCACTTTTCGAAGCCCGGGGCCGCCCGATCCCGACGATTTTAAATCCGAGCTCGCCCGAGCCGAAACATTTTTTGTCATTAGAGCCCGAGTCCGAAAATGTAAACCGAAAAAAAAGTTTAATGAAAATTGCATAAAAGTTGTTCTAAATGTAATATCTCATTTTGTTTTACAAATTCGTATATCACAATAACTGTTAATCAATTATCACATAATTAATTTTATGACATTTACATTTAATCTCATCAAAAGATAAGTCCCTAAACAGATTCTCATGCTTTTCTCTCACAACAAGCAAATCTGACGGAAACATTAACGAAGTGCATTTAAAAAAAAAATGAATGAATGAAATTTGCAGCAATTACGATTTATATGACGAAGAATCGAGCAACGTTTTTCCATTTCCTATAAAATGTGTGCATGTTTCGTAATTCTCGTGTTCTTGAAAATCAGCTTAAATGAAAAGTTCAACAAAATTAAGTGAAAGATCCGATGCTTTTTATAGGATAAGAGAAAACACTGATCGATTGTAACGCTCATTGACTAATAACAGAAGAGATTACTTTTTTCGCCTAGATTGTCAAATAATAAAATAAAATAAACGATCCAATTTAAAATATCCTACTATTTATTTGTCTTGGCGCCTTAGCGTGAATGATATAAATCTGCAAATATTGCAAATTTCTTTTTAAATAGCCGGGATGTTGTTGTAACATTAATCAATCATCACATATAATTAATTATACCCAATTTAAAAGCAAAATTCTTCTTTTACAAATATATTTAACTGAAACTTCCTTCCCATTAAAAACATTCTCATTACACGTTAATGTCCGTTTTATCTGTTATACTAGCAAACCCCGCGGCTTTGCTCGCGTAATATTTGAAATATGCCAATTGATATTTATATGTCTAATTTTAATTAAAAGGTACTAACTAAATTTTTACTTATTACTTTTAAAAATAATTCAAAAATTACTATTTAAAACACAGTTTGATTAAACATCATTATTACACTGCATTAGGCAGAAAGGAGACTTAAATTAATAAAACTAAATAAATGATAATTTAGAAAATATTTTGAAACCTTTCTGCTCATTTAATACCCTCATTTCAGTATTAATTTGAAGTTTTGAATTTTTTAGAAACCATCTTCTTACATCTTAAAATTAACTATCATGTCAAATTCCAAGTCCTCCCATCTCTCCCAACAGAAAGGGGTATATTGAATTAGGAACTATCACCATTAATTTGCCAACATTAATTTTGAAATCGGTTTGTTATTTTTAATATTCCACAGAAACGTAATTTAAAGAGATTTTAAAGGACTTTTATAGAACGTTTGTTGTTCCTGTAAACGCCAGGTGGTAGAATCATCGGCCTGTGTAGGATCAGAGACTGTTACCATTGATTCGCAACTATTACTTTTATAATCGGTTTGTATTCCCTGAAATTACATAGATATCGTAATTTAGGACTTTTTTAGAATGCTTTTCACACCTCCCCTTCGCTTCACCCCTTTTTAATTCGAATTTATTTTCGACAGTCCTTCGAGGGCATTTATATTTTATAAGTAACTACCATGCCATATTTAAAGTTTCTAGCCTTTTCAGTATCACAGAAATCGCAATTTAGAAAGTTTTTAGCTCCTGCAACCCTCTGGTGGTAGTGGCACAGATATAAAATATAGCTTATGTTTGAGCAGGTTCTAACACCAACAATTTGTCATCATTATTTTTTTAATCGGCTTAGTATTTGATAAGATTGCATAAAAATTGTAATTTATAACGGTTTTCGCTTACTTCAACTTTTTAAATTTGGAATTTTCTTTCGACTGTTCTTAGAAAGCAGTTGCATCTTGTAAGTAAATACCATGCCATACTTCAAAGTGTTAGACCCCTCAGTTGTGCAAAAAACGCAAATTAGAACATGTTTTGCTTTTGCAACCCTCAGATGGTAGTGACAGCAACTTAAAATATAACCTATGTTATAGCAGGGACTATCACCATTGATCTGCAACCTTTACTTTTGAAATAGCTTTGGTATTTCCTGAGATTGAGCGTAAATCGCCATTTTGAACGTTTTTAGAAACCTTTTCGCGCATTTTCGCCCCTTTTTAAATTTCTAATTTTTTCGAAACTGTTCTTAAAGGTCATTTATATCTAATAAATATGTACTTTGCCTAATTTTAAGTTGCTAACCCGTACCGATCACAAAAATCGAAATTTAGAACGCTTTTTTGCTCCTGCAACGTCTAGGTGATAGTGATACCGACATAAAATAGCGTCTATGTTAGAGCAGAGTCTGTCAGCATCAATTTCCTACCATTTCTTTTGAAATCAGTTTGATTCTTCTTGAGATATCGCTGACAAATCGGCATTTAGAACGTTTTTAGAACGCTTTTCGCGCATTTTGCTCCTGCCCTTAGAGATCATTGATACCTTATAACTAACTACCATTCCAAATTTCACGATTCTATGCCCTTCCGTAACGCAAAAACCGCAATTTAGAACGTTTTTCCCCTGCACCCCTTTTGGGGTAGTGTCACCGACATAAAACATAGGCTATGTTGGAGGAAGTGTTGTCACTGTCATTTTGACACCATTATTTTTTAAATCGGTTTGGTATTTCCTGAGATTGTGTAGAAACCACCATTTAGAACGTTTTTTAGAACGCTTTTCGCACATTTTCACCCCTTTTAAATTTCGAATCGTTTAAGAACTGTTCTTAGAAATCCTTTATACCTAATAAGTACCTAATATTTCAAATTTCATATTTCTAGGCCCTTCAGTAACACATAAATCGCATTTTTAGAACGTTTTTTGATCCTGCACCGCCTTTGGGGTAGTGGTACCGACATAAAGCATAGCCTATCTTGGAGCAAGCGTTGTCACCACCATTTTGACACCAATATTTTTTAAATCGGTTTGGTATTTCCTGAGATTATGTAGAAACTACCATTTAGAACGTTTTTCAGAACGCTTTTTGTGCATTTTCACCCCTTTTAAATTTCGAATTGTTTAAGAACTGTTCTTAGACATCATTTATATCTTATAAGTAACTAATATTAAAAATTTCATATGTCTAGGCCCTTCAGTAACGCAAAAATCGCGCTTTTAGAACGTTTTTTGCTCCTGCACCCCTTTTGAGATAGTGGCACCGACATAAAACATAGCCTATCTTGGAGCAAGCGTTGTCACCATCATTTTGGCACCAATATTTTTTAAATCAGTTTGGTATTTCCTGAGATTATGTAGAAAATATCATTTAGAACGTCTTTCAGAACGCCTTTTGTGCATTTTCACCCCTTTTAAATTTCGAATTGTTTAAGAACTGTTCTTAGACATCATTTATATCTTATAAGTAACTAATATTCCAAATTTCATATTTCTAAACGCTTCAGTAACGCAAAAATCGCGTTTTTAGAACGTTTTTTGCTTCTACACCGCGTTTGAGGTAGTGGCACCGACATAAAATATAGCCTATGTTCTAAGTTGGACTAACACCATCATTTTGATACCATTACTTTTGGAATCGGTTCGGTAGTTCCAGAGCTTACCTCCTACAAATAAACAATTTTTACCTCTTTATAATATGAGTATAGACAACAATCAAACTAATAGATATTTCTTTTAATGTTTACCAAATTATCAACTGTTAACAAAACAAAGGCAAAAAAAATGAAAATAAAAATAAATCAACTTTATCACCCTCATTAACAAACTTTTATTTCCGTTCACCAATAAATAAAAAATTTTTTTGATCATTTGCTTTTCTTTTGTGCAATAACCTAAACAGTTACTGACTGATACATCATATTTATCATTCTGATGAAAATAACATCAAAATGATTGCTTATTTAAAATGTAATTTTCAACCCAGTCGTCGCGTCATGAGGACGAGAAATAAGTGATAATAGACAGATGCCCCATTTATTTATTGAAACCACAGGAAACTGAAAGATTAATGATTATTATGAATGGAGTAATTAAATTACTTTTACAAGAATAAAAGCTTGTTAAGACAGATAAAAATAAAAAATACTGAATTTATTTTAGAAAAATAAATAAATTTTTGATATTAACACACCTTAAAAAGCATTAACTTAATAATATAGGGAACACAAGTATTTTGATGATTAAATATTATATGTTAATATATTACTTATATTTTTTTTAAAGTTTTTTTCCACGCGGAAATAAATAAAATTTTCAGGTTAAAAAAGATGAGCCCGAGCCCGTCCGAGCCCGAAGGCTGGTATGAAAATCGAGCCCGAGCCGGGTCCGGGCTGAGTCCGTCTCATCTCTATAGTATATTAGTAATTCTGTAGTAAATTTATAAATAAACATTAAATAACACAATTTATGCCTATTTTCATTGTAGATTTGCATTTTTTGACCCCAAAAACATATAATTTGATATACTGGTCAATAATATTCCACAAATATTTAAAAAGTCCGTGAATGGCAGCCATCTTGGACGCCATCTTGAAAATCACCTCAAAAATGTGTAAGAAAAAAATGGCAACTGAGATATTTGGAATCTACATGTCAAAAACTACAAAAAAAAAAAATATATATATCAAACTTGGCACAAAAATCGAGCTGGAAAACATTTCAGACCCTACTATCATGCTTTTGTGGAAAATAAAATTTCCATGAATCTTCCTTCTTTCATGTCCACTTTACCTTATAGCCGTCTTCTTCTATTTCTTCGATTTTTTTCTACAAACAGAACTTTTTTCTTACCTTCACAAAACTTAACAAGACCAAAGTCATTAACTTCAATTACTGAATCACCAGTTATTTCAAAGTCAATTTGCTCTTCAAATTCTGTAGTAAGAGACGGCAAAATGTCTTCACACAATGATTCATGGTGTAAAGAAATATCATTTGCAAACACACTATCAGAAGATTCAACAAATAACAATTTTTTGGTTTGTTTCGATTTAATATTAGTTTCCTTTGAGACGGATTTTCTTTTTCTTTTAAAATCTTTTAATGTTTTTTTTTTCTGCAATGTGGTTCTCGTTAGGTGTTTCGGCCAATATATTGGACTTCTCTTTTTTCCTTAGACACTTTTTAGACTGGGCAATCGCTTTAAGGTTAAGGTCTAACATCTACAGGTATTATTACTCTAGGTTAGGTTTTCTTTCAGTTGACTGTGTAGGTGTATAAAACGTAATATTTTAATTACTACTGCTTTGGAGACATTCTATTGTGCACCTTTCTTCACCAATTGAATCACCAGAAAGAAATTTAATAGAATTAACAGGAACTTGGTGAATATAGTCAAGACTTTCAGAAGTATGTTCAAAGACTTCATCAGTGAAAACCAAGCGTGAAAAAGACCAGATTCTAATTTTCGGAAAGCTGCTGTGATGTTTTTGTTAGTAATTGAGGTTGCATATGCAGTATTTGCTAATGCAGTCAAGTTATGTATGCTGATGGTCCTGCCTGGGTTTGATACCATACAATCATTTTGCGATAAAATGTTACTAAGAAATGCAACGACTTTTATTTTTGTAGACACTCAGCCATTGGATTCGAAGTGCAGTAGACTCCCGATTAACCGGAATGGTCGGGAAGTGCCTCCTCGTCCCGGAAAAGCGAATATCCCGGATAAACAAGTTTGTGCAAATTTTGATGAAAAAGTTTAGAAAAAGTATAGAAAATGCCAAATTATTTTACAATAGGGCATTAATAATTCAATAAATGCAAAAGAAAGAGAATAAACATAAATTTCAATGTTATTTAGATTTACATTTAGAACAATATTAAAAAAATAGAAATATATTTTACCTCACTGTTTTGTGAAGAACGAAATGATAAAGGTCTGTTTTCGTTTTAACCCAGGAGAACTCGTTAGTGCGAATGCCCAATTGCTTTTCTTTTACTTTACATTCATATAATATCAACTTTGTTTGGTTGGCTTAGTACTTTTATTCACAAAATAGGTAAAATAATTAAAAAACTTTTTGAAATTTTAATTAAAATGAAAAATGATTTAAATAGGAGTCTTAAAAAAGTACGACTGTGAGAGAAAATCTCATGCAGCGTGTTCTCCCGGGTTAAATTTACTCTTCGACTAATTTTACTACTCAAATTTCTCAACATCATTTTTTCTTCAGGTGTGTTTTCATCGTCTTGCTCCAAGTAATTAAATAACGCCTCGGAGTGTACTAACGCCACCGTGACTTAACCCTTAAATGCCTGACTTTTCAAAAATCATTGTAATAATGTTTTTCGGCTTTCATTTTTTAAATAAATCATTGGAAAAATACTTTTAAAAATCATATTTTGTTTTAAGTATGGTTTACGGCTAAAAAAAAGTTTGTTACTAATCGGCAATACTGGTCTTTAATTGAAAAAATAATTTTCCTTGATAAAATTCTATAATATTAAACACACAAGAATTTTAGGAACTATAATAAGAAATAAATTTTACTTGCTCACTGCAGAACAAAATAGGATAATTCGCAAGCTTCCAAACAAAACAAAAAGAACAAGTAGCAACAATTGAAAAAATAAATCTATCTTTATTCTTAAACAGCTCAAGTGTTGCCATCTACATGTTGAAAATCGATTTAATAGTATTTTCAGAATGTATTTTGTTGGCAACATTAGGCATTATAACTTCAATATTATTCTAGTAGTATTTTAGAGCCTAAATTAGGTATGTTGCCGAAAAGCAACACCCGGCATTTAAGGGTTAATATTGGATGAGTTACAATATTTTATTCATCACTTTCAGGGCATTTTTCGAAATTCCTTGTTTCTTCTGAACCATTAGCAACACGCGGTACAATATCATCGTCACTTAAAAGTTCGTAACATTCCAATTTCGTATCTTCGATAATCCATTGTTTCACTGCATTTTCGTCCTCATTTTCAGAACAGTTTAACTTTTTCAAATCTTCTATGATTTTTCTGTGCAAATCAGTAGTATCGTCGTCTTCTATAGGGATTTCGTTTTCTTCATACGATAAAATTTCCCTCCATGATTTTTTGACAATGGTGCTTTTTACTAATTTCCATGCAGCAGCATCATAATGCGTATGCAAAACTGAGATTTTTACTGTCCCTTTTAATCCGAAAACCGAAGAATCCGATCCCGGTCAATCGAGACTGTAACTAGTTTTGATAAAGATGAAATGGTTATACACTGGCGGAAATTGATTTATGAAAACACGTTTTTTTAACAAAAACTTCTATAATATTCATTAAAAATGAATGAAATTTCATACATTATACATGCTATGAACAACAATTAATTTAGAAAAATAAATCTTCACACATATTAATAAACTAAAACATAAGGTCAAAAACAGATTTTAGTAGCATAAAACATGGAAATTGATTTACGAAATATAACATTTAATTGTAATTAATCGTTAGTAAAGCCGCCTTTATTCATCAGAGTTTCTTTTATTCTATATGGCATTGATAAAACAAGATTTTGAATGTATTTCTGATAAATTAATTTCCAGTTTTGACAGATTGAAGCTTTCAATTCTACAAGTGATGTGTACTGCATCCCATTTGCATAAACCATTCAAACAAGATGTCCCCAAACGTTTTCGATGGGGTTCAGATCAGGACTAATAGGTGGATGATATAAAAAGACAATATTCTGTTCGTCTAACCAATCTTTCATTATATTTGAAATGTGAATACTTGCATTTTCTTGCGTGAAGATGTAATCTAAACTATAATATTGCTATGCAAATGGAAAAAGCTGAATTTTCGAAAGCTAAACTGTTATCAAAACAATTCTGGCGACCATTTAAAAAATCAATTTCACTTTTGCCATCATAAGAGATCGCTGCCCAAATCATCAAACTTCCGCCACCAAAATTTCTGCTGAATGTAGATTTTGGTTCTTTTCGGAGATCCCTCGAATAATACTTCAAAGTCTCTGGGCCATCCAAATTAAATCTTTTTTCGTCGGAGAAAATGACTTTCTTCCAATTGTCACCTATTGCCATGTACTTCTCGCAATACTGCAAACGCATCTGCTTGTGACGCAGAAGTAACTTTGGACCAGACTTCATTTTCGACCATCTCAAGTTCCTTGAAGAATGTAAAATGTGCCTTACTCTTCTAGAAGTAACAGGAAGGGGTATATCTGCACAAATCTGCTTTGAACTGTCAATGCAAGTAGAAGAATCGCCCTTTTATATCTCTTACTTAAACGTGAATTACCATTTATGTTAAACTTTTTGCCATAATTTGAGGGTTTTTTTTCTATAGTTATATATCACACCAACTGATCTTTTAATTAATTTACTGATTTCCGGAACAGACTTTCCATATTCTAGATATGCATCGATTTTAGCTCTTTCTTCCTCAGACAACATCTTTCGTTTACCCATCGTGAAAAGCATGACTGAAACGTATTGCTTCGGCCATATAATGCTTTTTATGTCTACTCCCTATGTCACGTTACTTTGTTTTATGCAATTTTTTTCTCTCATTAATTCGGAATAGCCAATGAAATGTGATATTTCATAAATCAATTTCCATGTTTGCATATTACGAAAATCTAATTTTAGACTTTTTGTTTATGTTTAATATTATGCATGAAATTTTATTTTTATAACTCACTTGTCATACATACTATGTATATCCCACGAAATTCCATTCATTTTTAATGAGTATTATAGAAGTTTTTGTTAAAAAACCGTATTTTCAAAAATCAAATTCCACCAGTGTAGCTGCATAGGAATTGTAAATAGCTTCCTCAATCTGCAATGCTTCAATAGTGTTACAATTTACAATTTAAAAAGTTCGCCAATCTATCGCATCTTTTTTTTTCCATATCGTATGATTGAGATGGCTGATCAAAAATTGGGATGTTATGATCATTTAAACCTTTTTTTTTTTAGATTTTGAGGTATGGCGCGTTGCATTACTTTGCAAGAAAATGATTTTTCTATCGCATAAAATCCATAATATATCCAAATTTGTGTTTCTAGAACACACACACTACACTTTTCAGTCCGTATCCTTAGAAACAATACCTAAACTAAATTTGTTTTACCTTGTACTGACACATTAATCAAAAACATGAGTGATCTTTCTTTATATTGAAGGATTCATGCAATGATTTAATTCCTCCTTGAATCGCGCCAGTCTTAAGGCGTATCGTTTGGTCAAATATTACATAGTTTGCGTTAGCAATGCATCAATAATATTTTTGGGGAAAATAGAACATGGTTTTGGGTGCAGTGAAATAAATAAAGAAAAAATAATCAAGTATTGTTTATTATAAAATGAACTTAAAATTGTACACGTTTATTTTAGAAGTATAAACTATGGCTTATGGATGCTTTAAAAAAGAAAAAAAATATTTTCCAACAAGGCGTGCATCGTACCGTACATAAAGCTTTACGAAAAAGTCGTTTCAATAATAATAGTATCTAATTTACTATTCCTACACAGCTAAACCTGCATCATAATTTCCAAAGCTTGTTCCAAGCATGACGTGTCGTATACTTCAGTGTTTCTGAAGTAAAGGTTTTGACTTTTCTTATTAAAAACTGAATTTATTCAACGAAGTGCCCTTATAAATAAGGCGATTATAATTGTAATATTTTTATTATTTTACTTCATTATTTTATTACAATCATAATGATTGGTAACGAAATTATACGTATTGTAATTATTCTAATTGAGTGAAAATGTATCCAGATAGGGTTGTTCGGGAGTTAGAAACTTAAACCAACATCCTGGATAACTTTTTACTCAGTTATAAAATTTTAAATCGTTTCTTTTCTATTTTTCTAAGAAAATGCATATTTTCTTTAGAAATAAAACATGAGCTAGACAGCGACAAGATGCTTAAAAACTTATTTTATAATATTTATTAGTATTTAGAATTTTATATAACAAAAGAAGTTCTTTGATTTTTTAATGTCCTTTTATATTTCATCTTTCATTTTTATTACATGTTGAATATTTTAACTTAGTTTAAATCATAAATAATTTAAAATACATTTACTAAATCAGAAATAAAATTATACATTTTGTTGTAGAGAAAGGAAACTTTTGATTGTTGTTTCATTATATATTTTAATCTACCTAATATTTCTGATATACATTAATTTTAACATACTTTATCCATTTTTACGTAACAGTCTTTCTCCTACACAATATTTAAAATACATTTTACGTGCCGTGCAATCGAACGTTTTTACAACAAAAAGACAAGAGCTTTTAACTTTTATAAACGTCTTTTCACAATATTGAAGTTAATCACGTGCCATAGTTGCTAATATCATACTTTTTTAGACTAATCATTTCGAACATAAAACTCATTTTTTAAAACTTCAGTCTTCTATTATGGAAGTAATGAAATAACTAAAATATAAATCAAATTATTTAAACCTGTAAGAGGCTTTCACTCGTTAACCCTTAATATTATCTGCAGTTTTTTTTTCATTTTCTTTTAATCAACTGCATTTTTCAAACAAACATTGTATTTTCACGAAATGTGAGGACATCATGTCACAAGCCTGCTCAAAAAGCTTTCGAATGATAACTCATTCATTATTGTGTGTTTTTTATGTGCATAGAAAAGTGGATTTTGAAATAAGAAGTAATATATATGATTATTAGATGATTATAATCAAGAAATTTATTATAAAGTTTAAAATTCTAATCACTTAAATTAGAATAAAACAAATAATGTATTTATTATAACATAATGGGTAAATTTACTTTTGTAGTTTTGTGATATTGAGTTAATGATAAAAGAATAAAATATATCAAAGTAATACAACAAAAAATGTTTTCTCACATCTGTTAATTTGAGCAATTTCAAAAAAGAATACTTTATATGTTTTATATTTTTTCATATCCCTTTTTATGAAATGTGTTTCTTTTAAGGTATTTAATTGAAATGAACCATTGAGAAAAGTTTTAGAAATTCGTCAAAATTTTGCTTTATCATAATCACAGTTTTTCTCGTAACAACCAAATTTTCTGCAAAGCATTTCTGTGTTACGCATTCTATCTTGTTTTTATAGATAGTTAAAAACTTTTTCGTTTTAATCAGTCAAATGCAAAACAATTTGATTGCATAGGTACAAACCTAGCGAAAACACAATAATTTTATTACTCGTTGTAACTGTTATACTAATATACCTATTCTTATAAAAATACTGTACATTTCACCGATAATTTAATGTACCGTTTGGTACACTGTAACAAAATGCAGAAAAAATTGCGTATGACCTCGTAGTTATATGAAAAATCTAAGAAACATGTTTATCATTTGCAGAAAATATTGGAGTAGAACCAACGAGAAATCGAAAATCAGATGAGAAACTGATTTTCGAAATATACTGAAACGTACTTTCCAAAATATTCACTTAGCAAAGGAAAACATGTATTTCCGAAGCTTTACAATGAATCTCGAAAATGTATTTTTTCTGCCATTTTCTATAGAATCTACCTCAAATGATGTTTGAACATAATGAAAGTGTTTGAAAAATCTTGGTTACGTATGAAATAATTTCAAGATGTCGTAAAACGTTTCAATTCCATCAAAAAAAGAAAAATATTGGAAACGTTTTACAGTGTGCAAATGTAAATAAATTTACAACTTTATAAGTAATATATTTTTTTCTATTTTTTAAAGGTGAAAGGCCAGCAGCAATACAGCACGATGCCAACATTTCTACATCCTGTTCTTCTAGTCCCAGCTTTTCCTTCCTGTTTTTTCTTGTGATCACAGCTATTGTTGCTAGGTGACATCCCTATGATTTCACAGACGACAAGAAACCCGAGCTTTTGGCTCCAATTGCAGGACGTTAAGGACTCAGAATTGGAGAATTACTGTAACGCATGGACGTGCATAAACGTTCCACAAGAATAAATGGCGCTGCTTTAAGATTATCATTCAAGTCATATACATGTTTAAAAGACTGGACATCCTTCAAAAAATTTACAACTAGATATGTCTGTGTAATGCATCAAAAACAACATTCAGAGACATAACTGCCTAGAAGAAAAGCAGAATTTTCTTCGAGTTTTTACCACCGTTATTTACGTAACGTTATAATCTTCTCCTTACCTGTAAATTCCAAACTGATACTTTGTACAGTTCCAATTGAAAAACTGTTTGTTACTTAAATACGAAGTATTCACGGTAAATGAGCAATTAGAGAACTTGCTTACTTTAGGAAAGAAGAAGTTTGAATTTGAATTACATTTTAAATATACAGAAAGCAACGGAAAAATGGCGAAGTTGAAATTATCCTTTGTGAGAAAATAATTTATGTGAATGTATTCTTAAATAAAAAGTGAAATTGAACTATAGAATAATTATCAGTTATTGATTTGAGTAATAATTCTCTGTAGTAGTGATTATCTTTTTTTTTTTTTTTTTTTTAACCATTTGGAAAAATAATTATTGTTCTCTGTCAGGGTAGGAAATCAAAAGCATATCTGAAGGTTTTTATTGGTTTAATCCGCATTTTATTCGTGTTCTGATTGGTCTATACTGTAATTTGTATTTCCCTTTACATTCAACAATGATGGATACTTTCTGTTGCCACTATGACAAAAAAGTAATAAAAACTACAAAAAAAATTAATAACTCAGAAACAAATTGAGATACAGCTTTCAAACAAATTGCATTTAAAAGTGCATTTTGTTCCCTATCCGACGGTGTAAAAAGTAATATTGTCCGATGTTTAGAAGTTTAAGAATGAAATTTCATTTAAAATGTGTCGTCAGATTTCTTGGAAATCTGACAATGGAAAAGCCTTTTCCCGAACAGCCAATGAAATGCTTGGATAATCCTTACGTTTCAGGTGGATAATACGTAGTAATAACACTATTAATGTTTAATTCATGGCGTACGTAATGTAGGATCAACTCGGTGCGATTTTTTATGTCTTAAATTTTAGTCTTTGAAAAAGCTTTTATTTTTTATTTTTTTTGTCTCTTGAAACCCGTAAAAAACCTTTCCTTTTCTTTCTTTATTTTATAATTCTAAAAGTCATGCTTGCACATTAAAAAAAAAAAAGAAAATAGCGAATGCATACAAATAAATATAACCTGTTTCACCTTTAATGTATGCTGTTCAAGTTTCAAGTTTATTTCATTTTTTTTTCTCTTTTATGTTTGGTATCACTTAAGGCTAACGAAAAAGGCAGGCTACCGCGGTGCATTCCACATGTCTTATTTACAGACCGCTAGAGTTACGTGTTGCTCTTTTCGTACGTCTGCATTGGTGCAATCGGGCATCACGTGACTCCAGTGGTCTGTAAAAAAATATATACGCGTATAGCACTGCGGCGGTAGCCTTTCTTTTTCGTTAGTCTCGGTGTGAATAATCTGGTCTCGATCATCTTCAGGATCCAGAACAATATGATTTTGTTTTAGAAACAGACAATTTTGAAAAAATTTCTTTTACTTACCCATTAGCAACCTACTCTAGTCAGGCAAAGGAACTAGCAAGCTGGTGTTAAATCAATAGCAGCGTGCTTTTAAAATTTATCGTTTGCATTTCAATATTTTAAAAAGATTTTTTCTTTATACTTTTTTTTTTAAAATTATAGTATCTGAGATCAATGTCTCACTGGATATATTTGTAGTTTTTGATTTTGGTTGCAAGGTTTTTTTTTTTTTTTTTTTTTTTTTTTAATCTAAGGACTCTGTCAATTTCGAACCGGTTCAGAAAATTTTTAATAGTAGAAATTACTGCTTAATGTGTAGTTAAATGAAGGTACTTTTCAATATAATTAAAATTCTGGTAGATATCTTAATAAAAAAATCCACTGAAATGGCAAAACTCTCAATAAACAAATTTTTCATTGCTTAGAAAGTATTATTTAAAAATCGACTGACTTACAGAGTTAAAAGACAAAATGTGTGTTAAAATATATGTAAACTGATGAAACAAAAGTCCTTCAATTTTTTTATAAACTGTCTTATGCACGAATTATTATTGATTGGCTGTTAAAGATAATTTTCAGTTAAAATATATTTAAAATATAATATGTCTTATGTAAAATGTAATGTGTAATGTGTCTGAAGACACTTTCATTTTCAAAACCGGTTTGCAAAAACTGTCTTCAGAAAAAAAAGTAAGAACTTAGAAAGGTAAGAACTAGATGACCTATGAAAAAAATATTGAAATGCAAACGAGAAATTTAAAAAGAATGCTGCTATTTGTTTAGCATTAGCTTGCGTGTGTTTTCGAATTACTTAACACTTATTAAAAATTTGTTGTAACAATAATAACTTTCGCTGTCTTACCACAATGTAAAACTCGAAGAACCATATTTGGTAATGTTTTTGCTTTGATCTACGAGCAGAGCATTTTTGAAAAAATGATGTCTCGTAGAAAACATTACTTTTTTGAGAAAAGAATGCTTTCAAAATGAATATTTGAAAAGAAAATTTCTCTACTATACATTTCTGTTATTCACAAGAATTGTTGAAATTCATATGATATTTATGTATGAAATAGAAATAAAAATTTCATATTCACAGTTTCCACAGTTTCCATTATGAAAGACATATTCGCTTTCACTTAAGTTAATACAAATAGTTCACCATTTGCTCCCGTGTGATACTCCATAACGAAGTTAAAACTACATCAATTAAAGAATATATGAATAAAACAGAATTTTAACAGTAGATTCTCCTTAAATTATTATCTTGCTCAATTTACTTAAATATAAAGCTTTTAGTTTATTCCTAAATTGTATCATGATTTCTGATCATTTCTATTAATTAATGTGAATTCTGATGTTTTTAAAAGAGCCATTTTTTTAAATTATTTTATTCCGAGACTATTTTCTCGCGCTGGGGTATTTTTACTTCTAAATGCATCCGCTCCAAATTGTCCGAACTCTTTACTATATCACTCCCATTGGACGCGACATAGGCTTTACCCGTACCCTTTATTCTCACATTGGCCAGAAATCGCGCGACATCATGATTTTGTGTTTCTACGCGTTATGACAAAAAGCAGATGCACGGATTTTCCTCAGAGAATTTGTTCGATCTTTCAATTGTCAATAGCTTCTTGGCTGGTAGTCCTTGGACATAATTTGATTCTAAAAGTTTTATTCTAATTTAATTTCAAAGTCATGCGGTGAAGTTATTTGCCTTCTAGACCGGAACGCATTATAAAAATGTGGTGAATTGCTATTGATGTTGTTCGCCCAATGAAGATCTAATTTGACTCGTTATTTCTTAATGGAGAAATTCACGGCTATTTCATTTATTTATTTTTCTCAATCCATTTCACAAGTAGCACCATCGTCTACAAATCTACAAATACTATTCATAATGGAGATTCATCCATAATATCCACGACATGACTAGCTTCACTGTCTACTATGCTACAGTAAAAGCCATCAGGCTAATGGTATTGCTACATATGTCTACCCTATATACATAAAATCCTAATGAAACGAATTTATGAAACGGATATATGAATCTATTGATTAAAAAACTGATTATGTTTCAAGCGGTTTCTCCTAAAATATGTAATACTTTGCCATGAAATTAACACCAAAAAACAGCAATGATCCGCAGATCTCAAAACTAGTATTAGAATTTTTAAATTCGAATTAGTTTTCGAAGTATTATTTTTTATATACATTTTTCAAATGATGGCAACTCAAATTTTAACATATATTTGTTTTTCATATTTCAGAAAAGGTTGACATGGTAACCCGGCTATTGTTGGTTTATAAATGTGATAATAAATGTTTATTTACTTTTATTTCTTTTTATAAATTATATAAATTATTTTGTTCTCCTATAATTATTAATTATTTTTTTATATTTCCTTTAGAAAATAATAGAAAATAGTTAAAAAATACGGTACTACTTAGTTATTCCGTCGACCAATTTCGCCAAATTATATAAATCGCCAAAACACTCGCCAAATTATACAAATTGACATAATTTTTATTTATATAACGAAAGAACAAATAAATTAGTATAACATTAATAAATATACAAGTAAAAAGTCGAAATAAAAATCACTTGATGACGTAAAGACGTGTAACTTGCTTAAAGTCAAGTGAATGTGACATTTTCGATCGACCATTACTGGCATTTAATCTTATAGTCTGGCGATAGATTTTTGGTCGATGGGATAACTAAGTAATACCAAAAATGCATATGTAACTGGTATTTGAAAACGAGGTTTTTGCCAAATTTTCGTTAAAAAAAAAAAAAAAAAATCACACCAAACCTGCTGTGCATGTATGGCATCTGGCCAAATATTATCAAAAAAAAAAAAAAAATGCTAACTGGCGAGTTGAAAAAAAGCTATTGACGAGATTTGCATCTGGCTAGCGTAACAGTACCAATAATTCTTTCAACCATGGCAAATTTTATGTAGTTTTATTCGAATTTTTTTTTTTTGATTTTTTAATCAAAATGGAAAACTCACGGTCCCATATTGGCGTGATTTTTTTTCTGACGCCAATGTCATATATGGAACGGGCACTTAACTGGCGCCAAAATATCGTTATTTTGCTTGATATGGAACTGATGATGATAGTCACATGACTTAGGCTATAGTTATAGAGATTGTTTTAAAATACTCTGTATACTCTGTAGACAAAGACTCTGCATATTTAATTTATTTTATTTTAGCTTTTTTCAAATGTTTAACTGATCCTCTTTAATCAAAAACGAAAACAACCATTGGATGTCTTAACAGCAACTGATTCGCCCTTAAATTTTTGCAATGAAAGAGAATTGAATGGAAACCCGTTTACAGGGAGATCTGCACAGCTTTTTGCAGTATAATTGAATCTTCTCTAATATTTTTAAAATCCATCAGATTAGCGTGTTTTTGGATTCTGCGGAGTCTGAACGGGGGTTGGCGAGCGTAGCTTGCAGGGGGCAGAGCACCCTATTATAAGATAAAATTCCAGCTTAATTTTACCCTGTTTTTATATGCACACTGCTTAGGATAAATTTATCTTTGATGACACTGTAATGTAAGTTTTTATGTTCAAGTTTATTACCATCATTACAAGCTAAATCCGATTTCTTTAATGATGTCTGCAAAAGGAACAGGTTTTAAAAATAGTGGGGAATACTTTATAAAACTTTTAAAATATTTCTTTGTCGTTAAACAAACACTCTTCATTATTAAAACAACGCGCGTGTTTGATCGAAGGTTGACAGAAAAATGTAAAATATCCATTTAGTCATTAAGGAAATCTGCTTAAATTTAATAATATGGGGGCTTGATTATCAGCGAGGAACGTTAAAAATGTTATGTATAATATAATTTTAATACCATTAATCACGTTATTTATAACGCAAATAATGTTATTTCGGAATGAATTTATCTTTCAATGTATCATGCAATTTTTTAAACAGAATGTTGAAATACATTATTAAGTAACAAAGCTTAGGAAGCAGAACGCTAACAGAGCTTAGCGCTAATGAACGATAACAAAGTTTAGGCAATAATCACTCAGATTTTACATTATACGGTTACTTAGTTACATAGTTACTTAGTTATGTTTGTGTAAGTATGTCTATACAGGTGGTATCAACTTATTATTGAAAACGACGTTTTCTAAGCAATGAACGGTGGAAACGCTTTAAATATGATACATAAGAAGAATCATTAATTTTTTTTCAAATATAAATATGATTTTGTAGTTACAAAAACCCCTTTTGATATATTGTCTAAGTTTTGCAATCGCAAAAAAGTTTTATTTTTACACAGCAGTGTTAATCATTTGTCAAATATCTAAATTATAAAATAATCAATTAATGTGACGGCAAAGAGAAACAACTACATTATAAGTTAACAATTTTTGTGTAGAAAGTTAAAGTTTCAATACATTAGGGTGTCTAAATCCAATGCAACATCAGATTTTCGACTATAAATTTCCAATAAATGAAGATAATATAACGCAATTCGCATCAATTTAACCTTGTTTCTATGTGACGTAAATGCATAACGATTACTTTTTAAAGCATTAAAAACTGATGTTGCGTTTTCGCAACATTATGTTTGTTTTTTTTTAATTGTGCATATCCTTTTCAATAAATATATTATCACTTATTGTACAGTCGTGGAAAAAAAGTAAACATCCCCTACTAACTCCTCAACAAATTATCGTAGAAGAAAGTTACTGGTGTCGAGCGATTAGAAATAAAGTCTACTTTTAAATGGTGCATATAAAATTTTCTTAGGGGACCATCTACATATTAAAATGAACCCAAACTTCATTTTATCAATGGCAATACCCAATTCTAACAAGATATTTCAAATCTTCGGTTCAAATTATGCCTAGACACCAAACAAGTCATTTGAATGATAAGCTTTTGAATTATAAACATTCAAAATTTAGTGCTTCAAATGTTAAATTACATGTTCATACTTTTATTAATATCTTCTGAAATTATACTTCTAATGTGCTATTTTTTTGTGTAGCAATAATACTAAAATACCCAAACATAAATATGTTGAATTTCCAATTTTTGCAATTTTATGATATAAGTTATGAAATTAACATTCGAAAAAATTATGAAATGCAGAGCTGCAATTTCATTTTATAGTAAAATTATACTAATTTCCTTTTGCCACTCCTGTGAAATTTACTTTTGTCGTGTCACTTTTCTTCGGGTAAGCGATATAATGTTCCGCAACATAGTAAATGCTTCAAAGACTTTCATAGAGAAAAAATATAATTAATTTGTACTGACGTTGCGTTTTTGCAGCATATCATATCTCACATAAAAAATAAATATGAAAGAGTCATATCGCGTTTGTTCTCTTAATTAGTCATTAATATGTACAAAATAAAATTGTACATTATTTGGGCCAAGTATCACTACAGAGACTATGCGAAGCGATATAAGTAAGCGTCCTATCTTAAATGGGAGAAGTAACCGCAAGATTAAAAGCGAGGTCACATCAATCAAGGTCATGCGCCACGTCGCAGATGGAGTGTGAACTACAGGTAGATACCTGACTGTTTTCTTACTGACACCACTAAAATTGTAAAGTTTTTTTCACCTTGATTAATAACTGAAGTACCTCTGACAACGCGAAGAAAACTTCGTGGTGTCAAGTGCCTCGTGATGCCCTCTCGCTACGCCATTATTATGCAATAAATGTGGCAAACAAAACTCATTTCCATGAGTTACTGAAGATTTACAAAATACGCGCCACACTAAAAGCCCGCATATGTGCCCTCATAGCATGCATGGTCACAGTGACGTCATTGTGACGTCACTGTAAGTCACTGTGGTCACGTCACATCTGTGACTAAAATGCCACCACTCAGTGATGTCACATTGTGACTGAGATGTGAACTTCTTGGAAAACTTTAAACAATTATAAAAATTCTCTAAAACATGTTACTTATTGTAAAATTTTATTTTTCCGGCAATTAAAAAAATATTGTAACGTCACTGTTATGTCACTGCATGTAACGTACGTCACGTCATATGTGACAAAAAAACCACCATATTGTAAATCACAGTGTGACAAAAATATTAACTTCAAAAATTTTTGAAAATGAAGAGAAATATTTAAAACATGCCCTAGTTACAGCGGCATAAGGAATGAATATTAGTGGACAGCAAATAGTAAATTCGGACACGAAAAGAAGGGGGAGGGGAGAAAAAGAAAAATGCACGGTACAAGTATCAACAAACTAGATTTCCATGCTATATTTTATCAATTTGATATCTAAGAAGTGAAAGTATACTTTTTTCATGATTTCAATTTTATCTAGCATTGCAATTTAATATAATAATACATCACGGATTGTTATTATTATAAAAGTATTTCTCAGAAAAATGCTATGTGCTGGAGCAATTTGAAACATATTTAGAATTAGAAATATTAAATCTATACATTTTACATATTTAGTTTGCAGGGAGGAAATTTTTTAACTTTTTTGGCGACCACTGGTCGAAACACTTCTGTGATTTCAAACTAAACATTTTCTATTACAGTTAAGTAAGTCTGCAGATTTTAATGAGCACGCAGAAAGAATCTTCAGAGTTTAGTCATATATGCATTTATTGCTTTATAATTTGCATTCAAGTCATATTTTTTTCCTGTTAATCTATTTTTAGTAACTGTTTTTTTTTTTTTAATTTACTTCTTTCAGCCTTTTTAAATAAAATTAGCCTTTTCCGAAAAAAAAAATTATATATATACAAAATTTATGCAAAACACATGATATAATTAATTTTTCGCATTTCCAATTTGTGTTTTAGAGGTATGACTTTTAAAAAAGTTATTTTACAAATTGTTTTATTCTGCAGAAAATTAACATAAAAAGATTGACAGATTGACAAAGAAAATTTTTTTATCCTAGAAAACATTTTTTTTATTAATTAAGAAGATATTTTTTTATTTATTACGCATGAAACAAACTTTACTTAAAAAAAGGGGGGTGGTATTATTACCATTAAATTTATTTTTACACATTTTAAAAATTTAAGCAGTGTTTTTATCTAATAAACTTCCGTTTTCAAATGAATTTTTTTGAAACTGATAAAAAAGAAATGGTAAAACGCATTGGAAAATTCTTCAAATAGAAAATTTTAATTACAGACTAACTCATAAAACTATTCCGCCTGAAAGTTAGGACTGCAAATAAACAGTAAAATCAGCTGCTGAAGATCGTCTGCGTCGGATATAACCGCAACCGCGGGGTAAACAGAGAACTTTTTGTAATACACGCCGGAAAAGAACATGACCAAGTCTACAATGTCAGCTTTGTTTTTGCTTTTTTAAATGTAAGAGAAAGACGTCTGCCATTTTCGGGCAAAAATACTCGGATATTATTAATTTACAGCAAAAAAAGGTAAGTCTTATTTAATTTAAATTTTTTATTTCTGTTTGTATATTACGAGTATGAATTAAATAGTTTTATATTATACATATAGAAAGTGACTGATCTGGAATTGTTTTGAAGCGAAATTTTCCTAATCGACACTTTGTAAAATGTGTTAATCGGCCATCGCTCAAAAAAAAAAAAAAAAAAAAAAAAAAAAAAAAAAAAAAAAAAAAAAAAAAAAAAAATTATGTCTACATTTATAGTGGGATGAATATAAACATTAATTTGCAGTTACTTGAGATTGAGACAGTGATGTGGAATTTTTTTCGGCTTCTTTTTTTTTCTGATTACTAACACTCATATAACAGTATTTATCGTGATTATTGTTTTGGAGTTAAATATTATATTCGAGTAGTATGATATCACGAAACTGTTTCAGTTTAGAAATTAACATTATAGTGGGAAAATGTCTTTTTACATATTATAATAGCGTAACTTTTGAAAGATTTTTTTTTTTTTTTTTTTGCTAATAATATTTTAAATTATTATTTAAAATCCTGAATCTTCATACCAATGTTTTCAGATTTAACATTTGCCAAAATTATAAAATAATAGGAATTCCTTATAACATATGGAAAGATTTTTGAGAAATTGCTAAATCTAATAATGCATTTAATTCATCTATTGTAGTTAGTTGTTGTTTAATAGTACAATTAAAAATACTAATTATTATTTTTAGTGTTTTTCAAATTGGTATATTTATTTATTTATTTTTAAATGTATCTAAGCATTTTTTTCTATTTGCGATTTTAATCAAACATTTAATTATAGACATTCAGAATCAGTTATTAAATTTTCTTCGATTGTAAACTCATTTTCTACGTTTTCGATACACATAAATATTGGCATTAAAGGTGTATTCGAAAAAATATTTTTCCACCTTCAACAGCTCGATATTTTCTGAGACATTTTCAGACTCATTTTTAAAAGTAAAAACATGAAACTTGCTGAGGTTATTTTTGGAGATGTTTAAGAGGCCGTGTGATTTCATTTTCCCCTCAATTCATTAGAATTTAAGTTTTAAATAATTATTTTCTCAGTAAGACCTTTTTTTTTTCATTCCCAGATCTTCCGCTGTGAAAAATTCGGTTCAAAACGCCTACTTTGACAGCATTTTTTTGTAATATTTTCTGCATTTATCAAAAAATCGAGAAGCACGGCACATTAGGTAGTTTCTAAATAAGAGAATTTTTTAGTTTGATGCGTTTGAGAACAAAAAGAAATTTAAAAATGAATCAGAAAATAAGCAGTTTGGATTCAAATACACCCTTAAAAAATAAAATATTATATTTAAGCATTGAAATAAAGTGTTTTTCATGCCTGATAGGAAGCTTATAGATTAAACTGCTTTAGTATATATTTTTTAAAGTTCATTATTTTACTTTTATATTTCCTTTCAATCATTTATTTTACTTTTATATTTCCTTTTTAACACCTTTTAACAAAGTTGAAAAGTGTTTATGACTTTGGTTTGTCTAGCCGTCTGTCCGCGCCCTAACTCTCGTAAATATACTCGGATAAACAAAGAATAAACAAAGAAAAATTAACTCTGAAATTTTTAGATGTTATTGACCTTTACCATAGCACGGTCCCTATGTGTAACGATGTTTGTAGCATGTTTAGTTCATTTACAGGTACAGTCAAAAGTATTCCGTTACATTACGGCCTATGGGAAAAAATCGTTTCAAAAGTTTTTTCATGATTTTACACGTTTTCATACAGAAAAAAATTGATATGCATTTATGAAACCTACTAAAATATGCATTCTGAAGAATACGAGATGCAAAGAATAGTTATTGTTCATTTACAGGGCTAAAAAGAAATTCCAATACATAATGATATAGCGGTGTAGGGAATTGTTTGAGGCGTACTTTAATTATGTTAATCTATTTCATATATAATGAAAATGATATACGTCGCTGAGGTTTACATACTATAAATTTTTCATGTAGAATATGAAGTGTATATAGCATTTACAGGCACACACAATATAGTTCAGATACTATATTGTATCCGAAGTACTGTTCATTTGTGATGATTGCTGGAAATGCATTTTTAATTATGATATGCGCTTTTATGATTCACTATATTTATGCATAGTATATGGTGTATATAAATGCTATAATTCATATACAGGGCTACACAAAAGTATTCGCAAGGATTACTGGGTATGAGCGCAAGTTACTTAAAGGTGGTTTTTAAATGAGTTGTGCATTTTTACGCTGAACTGAATTTAATTTACTGTTGTATAATATAGATAAAATGGTATACAGGGTCATGCAAAGAATTGGATACATGGCCGTCTATAAATTATAATTTCTGGAAATGTGATTTCAGCTGTTTTAAGTGTATTTTTGTTTGAATTAAATTTTAACTAAACGGTGGCGTTTAATAAAGGTTCTAGGTCAACTACAGGGTTGTACAAAAGTATTAAAGTATGTTTCCATATATTAGTATAAATTGCTGAAAGAGAGTTTCAACCTGTTATGCGTTTTCTTGCTAAACTAAATTATCCCATTATATAATATATATATCAACCTACAGATCAAATACAGGGCTGTTCAAAAGAATTGGAAAACCTATTTAGCTATGGACAGTAACTGCGGAAATGAGTTTTTCAAATGTTTTATGCGTTTTCTAAAATGTTTACTTAGTTCTCTTATTTACCTTATTTCCCTAAATAACGAAGTTTTTTTAAAGCATTCGGGAAGTGTTGGAAAGTGTTTTATAATCTATGCTTAACGCATGATTTTTCTTACTTGTTTTTTCTATTTCCCAGATCAGTCTTTTCCTATAGAACATACCAAATCTATTTAAGCTCATATTCACAAAATACAATTTATACGGAAATAAAAAATTTAAATAAATATGGCTTACGTCGTATTTAATAAAGCAAAGATTAATCACAACCACAACACCTTAAAATCTTATACATTCTTAATATCAAGCTTGAACTCAAGATCAAGCTTAGAACTTAATAAAAAAAGATGTCAGTTGACAAACATTGTTTTTTAAGTGGAAAAATTAAAACTATTTTAGAAGAGTAGGACTCCAAAATAGCTATATTTTGCTAAAAAGTACGGTAAAAAGATACGATTTTATATCTCAAACAAAACTTTATTTTAAAATTGTCCATTTTAAAATTCATCACAATATTAATATTTGGAAAATTTTCCACAAAGAAATATTCGGTTTGCATACAATATTTCAAATGAAAATCAAATTTCAAATTAATTGCTTAAAAGGCGCAAAGGCCAACCTAGTGAAAAGAGTCCATGCCGGGACTCGAACCCGTGCCATCAGCATAGCGTACTAACATTCTACAGACTAAACCACATGGAACGACACTCAGCCTGGAAAATTTCTCGCTATTACATGCTGGCAAGGCTACAAAAGCAGCTTAAGATGGGATATTTATCGTGAGCCACCGACATGGGCCGAACACGAAACTTAATTAAATTCAGCATCGATTGAAACTATATTAAGACTTCGAAATTTTTCCAGAGAGAAACATTCGCCTTGCATACAATATTTCAAATGAAAATCAAATTTTAAATTAAAATTGACTTTTAAGCATGTAATTTGGAATTTGATTTTCATTTGAAATATTGTATGCAAGGCGAATGGTTCTCCCTGAAATAATTTCTAAGTATTAATATAGATTTAATCGATGCTAGATTGAATTAAGTTTCCTGTTTATTCCATGTCGGTGGCTCACGATAAATATCCCATCTTGTGCTGCTTTTGTAGCCTTGCCAACATGTAATTGTGTGAAATTTTCCAGGCTGGGTATCGTTCCGTGTGGTTTAGTCGGTAGAATGTCAGTGCGTTATATTGATGGCCTGGGTTCGAGTCCCGGCATGGAATCATTTTCACTAGGTTGGTCTTTGCGCCTTTTAAGAAATTAATTTGAAATTTGATTTTCATTTGAAATCATCACAGTGTTTATGACAAGTTCGTCACAAATGACACATATTTCACAAATTGGTCACAATGTGACTTCAAAGCATTGTCGCTTTCGTCACATGTTCGTCACAAATTCAATGCCAAAGTAGTCACAAATGTCACACTTTTCACAAATTAGTCACACTGTGACTTCACAGAGTGGTCACAATGTGACGTCACAAACGACCTCTAAAACGGCCATAACGACCTCGCATTCTAGTCACTATGACGTCACATCGACGGTCACAAAGTCACAGTGTGACTTCACAACGACGTCGCCGTGACGTCACCATGCCTTACGGGTGAATTATCACTCCGTCCACATGGTGGCGCAATTGTGTTAATTTACGCCTGATTCCAGCATTAAGTTTGTTCGCTTACTTATAACGTTTTTGAGACTATGTGCCACATTTGGAAATATAGAACTTCCAGCACAATATATTTTTTATGGTGGCTACTCCCAGTAATTTTTATGATGTTAGTAACCTTTCAGATATAACAAGATGAGTCCTTTTAAATTTTTGTACGGTATGTTTATTATTGTAAGTTATCAAGGGAAATACAAATATACTGGGTGATTCTACATTCATGATACAAACTTTAAGGATTGGCACTAGACAGTGTAACAATCGTTTATTGTATTGAAATGTATGGGCTTAAGTGACGCGTTGAGTTACAAACGCCAGGGGGCATTTTGGCCCTTTTTTTAATTTAAAAATTTCTCATTCATTCAAGTAAGTTCCTATACTATTCTTTTCTTTATTTAAGAACAGACATTTCATTTCAAAATTTCCGGTATGAAACCGAAATTTTTGAATAAAAAGAAAGCAAATTTGTCAACCATAAGGAATACGTGAAAAAAAATAGAAATGTTTTCTTTTTTAATTCAAAAATTTGTATTTCATACTGGAAATTTTCAAAGAAAAATGTTTCTTGTTTAATGTTTTTTTGGAATATATTTTACGTATTTTAGCAAAAGTTAGTATTTTAAATTGTTGCCAATTGTAAAAATTGTTGGTTTTGGGAGCACACAGAGTTAGCAGAATAGCTCGACATAAACATTTATTAACACTAACACGAAGACAAAAATATATACATAGCTTAAGTGCGACTAAGCACTGGCATGTTTTTAACAGAACTAAATAATCTCGCTCGCAGAGCGGATTTGTAGAAACGTCACTGTACGCGCATGCGCTGAAATAAAAGGGTAAGATAAATGGACGTTGTATTCCAACAATTCCCCCTTTACAACGTGCATTTTCTTAACAAAACAATGTTCTCCTATTAAGCAAATTACAGAGAAATAATATTAATATAAAAATTACAAATACAAATTATATACTTATATAAAAAGGATACAGAATAATGCTGAAAATTTTTTAAACATTTTGTCCTATCATTTCACAACATTTTTTATGTTTATAAGCGTTTAAAGCTTTGGTTAAAATGTCTGCAGGCATATTTTCTGTCTCTAGGTATTTAACCTCTATTTCGCCATTGTCGTAAATTTCACGCACAAAATGATGTCGAATATCGATGTGTTTGGTGCGCGAATGGTAAACCGGATTTCGTACTAATTTTTGAGCAGACTGGTTATCACAAAATATTATAGTAGGCGCAGTCACTGTTTCAGGAGAAAGTTCACTTAAAAACCGTCTGAGATGCAAAATCTCTTTGGCGGCTTCTGACAATGCCATGTACTCCGCCTCTGTTGTGGATAAGGCGACAGTTCGTTGTTTTCTCGATTCCCACGATATGGCTCCACTGGCGTATTTAAAAATGTAGCCAGTGTACGATATTCTGTCATTCACATCCGACGCCCAATCGGCATCGACAAATGCAATCAAAGATTCAGAATCACGTTTAAAGATCAGTCCTTGATCTTGGGTTCCTTTCAGATATCGCAAAATTCTTTTTGCAGCTATCCAATGAGGTTTACCTGGATTGTTGTTAAATTGACTTAGGAAATTCACAGCGTGAGTTATATCAGGTCTAGTAGCAACTGATAAATACATAAGGGATCCTATTAATTGACGGTAGGGAATATTATTCATTTCAGACCTTTCTTCTTCAGTTTTGGGACACATATCTTTAGTAAGCTTCACGTTATTATCAAAAGGTGTAGATATTGGTTTGGATTCTTGCATATTAAATTTGCTCAGAATATCTTCAATGTACTTCTTTTGTGTAATTTTAATATTGTCCCCGTTTTGCATAAATTCTATGCCCAAACAATAGTGTAAGAGACCTAAATCTTTCATTTTAAATGATTTTGCTAATTCATCTCGAATATATTGATAATCTTCTTTACATTTAGTAAGAATTATGAGATCATCAACATAAACAATGATAATAGCTTCAATGGGAGATTTAGAAAAATACACACATTTATCAGCATTAAGTGATTTAAACTTCATTTGTTTCAATTTTTCATCTAATTTTTTGAACCATTGGCGACCCGATTGTTTTAATCCATAAAGGGATTTTTTTAATAAACAAACTTTGTCATCATTAGATTCATTTTTAAAACCTTCAGGTAATTCCATGTATATTTCTTCAGTTAAATCACCATTTACATAAGCCATAATAAAATCTAATTGATATGCAGTGAACCCATTTTGGATGCCATATGCGATCGCAGTTCTTATTGAACTTAATCTAGCTACAGGAGAAAAATTTTCGTCAAAATCGATACCAGGTTTTTGTGTACAACCTTTTGCTACCAATCTCGCTTTAAATTTCTCGATTGACCCATCTGGCTTATATTTTGTTTTTAAAACCCACTTAGATCCTATAATTTTCTTATGTTTTGGCCTATCTACTATTTGCCATGCATTTTCTTGCATTAATGAATTAAATTCTAAATTCATCGCATTTATCCATTCGTTTTTATATGGACTATTCAGAGCTTCAGATAATTCAGGACAAGAGTCAAAAGAATTATTTACTGCAGTTTGAGATTTTTCTTCTTTCGGAATAATAATTGTTTGATATTCCTTTCGAGGTCTCCCTTTTCTACCTGTTTTTATTTTTCTTGGCCTCCCGCGCGTTCTGAAAGAAGGGGGGTCGGAAATTTCATCAGATTGCGAATCAATTTCTCTTTCACTGTCGCCACTAGAACTGTCTGGTTCCGTTTTCATGACTGAAAATATTTCTGATTGTTGCGTAATTGTATTTGCGCTCGTATTTTCATTATTTTGAGAGAAAGGAAAAATTAATTTTATTTCGGTGTCACAGGAGGGATCATTTTCAAATTCGTTAATAAATCGAACATCACGGCTTATAACAATTTTTCTAGACTTCTTGTTCCAAAGCCTATATGCTTTTGATTCATTAGAATAACCTACAAAGATATGTTCTTCTGATCTAGGATCAAATTTTCCCTTATTTTGCCTTTTATTAAGTACGAAACATTTTTGCCCAAATATTTTAAAGTATGATAAAGTTGGCTTGATGCCAAAGAATACTTCATATGGAGTTTTATTTTCGCTTAAACGTCGTGTCGGGCAGCGATTGCGTATGTAAGCAGCACAATTTATAGCTTCGGCCCAAAAAGATTGTGGAAGATTACTTTGTAATAGTAAACACCTTGCCATTTCAGTTAACGTTCTATTCGATCTCTCAGGGGTGCCATTTTGCTGAGGGGTTAAAGGGGAAGAAAATTCTCGTTTTATACCGCATTCTTCGATATATTTATCAAATTCTTTGCCGCAATATTCTAAGCCATTATCTGTACGAAGAAATTTTATTTTCTTTCCTAATCGGTTTTCGACTGCTGCTTTGTATTTAACAAATGCATTCTTAACCTCATCCTTAGTTTTAAGAAAACTAACTTCAATATAACGTGATTTATCATCAATAAAAGTAACAAAATATCGCGATCCTCCATGGGAAGGGACTCTCATGGGCCCACATAAATCTGAATGAATACGAAATAATAAATCATTACTTTCAAAATTTGATTGTTTAGGAAAAGGGCGGACAGTTTGTTTACCTTGAATACAAACTTTACAATCTTTAAGAGACTCATCATCATTGAAATTTAAATTTCTAACCATATTATTAGATTTAAGTTTCTTTAAATCAGACTCATTTAAATGTCCTAACTTTAAATGCCATTTTACAAAATCACTTACCTGTGCTATTGCAGCTCTTTCGGGGATTGGATGTACATAATATAAATCACCTTGGCGAACAGCTTGTACTAGTATAGAACCATTAGGCTCAATTATTTTAGCATATCGTTCTTTAAAAAGCACAGAACGATTATTAGCCGTTGCTTTTGACGTTGAAATCAAATTACATTTTAACTCGGGTACACACAGAACGTTCTTAAGTGTGAGATTAGTAGTCCCACTACCGTTAGGCACTGTAATAAGAACTGTTCCTATTCCTGTGATTTTTGCTGTTTTATCAACCGCAAGTTGTATTGTAGAATTATCACGAGGATGAAATTCTGTAAATAAATTTTTATCTTTGCACATATGAGATGTACAACCACTGTCTAAACACCATACAGTAGATTCATGATATACGTCGTTAAATGCCATACTAACCGGTTCTTCATAACTAATCATTGAACCTTGATTTCCTTTATTTAAAGATGCAAGCTTTCTGTCAGCTATTTTCTTTCTACATTCGTTAGCTTTATGCCCGATTTTGGAGCAATAATTGCACTTGAAATTACGATAATTTCTCTCTGCAGGAAAATTTTTATTCGTATTAGTCTTCCATTTTTCATTTTTCTTCTGTTCTTGATTGTTTCTCTTGTTTTCTATATAATAGGCATTTTGTGAATCATGAGTGGTTTTTCCTTTTCTAGCTTCCCATTCTTATAGCATCTTAATTTTCAAAGAATCGGGTTTAGGTAATTCATCTCTCGATTCTATAGCGCATCTAAAATTTTCGAAATTCTCAGGAACACTGTAGAGTAGAAGAATTGATAACAAATCATCCGCAATTTCTATTTCCATTTCTTTTAACTTATCAACAATCTCAAAAAAGATATTTAAATGTTCAGACATCGTTTCACTGAAACTCATCTTTCGAAACAGAAGCTGTTTTAACAGCGTTGCTTTCTTTGCAGGGCCTCTTGATTCATAAACGTCTTTCAATTTATTCCATACAGACTTTGAAGTCGCACAATGCTTGATGTGGCACAATTCACTAGGATTTATGGCCAGAATTATATCAGCACGAGCTTTTTGATCAGCCTGTAGCCATTTCTTTTCATCAGCGCTACCTTCGGCCGGTTTCTCTTCTTTGCCGGTTACATAATCCCAATGATCATTTTTTATTAATACTGCTTCAATTTGAAGTTTCCAGCTATCAAAGTTATCTTTGCCGAGCTTTTCAATTGTCGTAACATGTGACATGATTAAATAAAATATCTCGCAGCCACAAATCAAAACAGTTAATCAGAACGTAGAAGCGTTCTTAGTTTCGGTTCAGGCTTAAGACTTTACAATTCGAAAGTTCGAATTAAAATATATTTCTGCTATTTATAGCGCAGTGAGTAGCGTCTCTGGGCCCATAACCTTTGTTGGTTTTGGGAGCACACAGAGTTAGCAGAATAGCTCGACATAAACATTTATTAACACTAACACGAAGACAAAAATATATACATAGCTTAAGTGCGACTAAGCACTGGCATGTTTTTAACAGAACTAAATAATCTCGCTCGCAGAGCGGATTTGTAGAAACGTCACTGTACGCGCATGCGCTGAAATAAAAGGGTAAGATAAATGGACGTTGTATTCCAACAAAAATAATGCAAATAATAATATTTCCTTCAAATTAAAAATTTATTTACACGTGACAATTAGAAAAAGAAAAAAAATCTTTCAAATTAGAATTAAATAATTACGTATTAAAAGCAGGAAAATATTTAAAATTGCGTCAAAAAACTATATATACACGTGCATATAAAAAGAGAATGAAAATTTTAAATACCAAATTCATTAATATCCATTAAAAGACGTCAATACAGAAAATTGCGTCATATTTAAAATGGCCAAATGATAATATGACCAAACAGATTAAATTTTAAGATATATTTACACGAGACATTTATTTCACATTTCGAGTTGTCTTATTTCATTCTTTTTAACTATTGTTGTGAATTTTAAAACAAACAAATAATATATTCTTTCTAACAACAAAAGTATTTTTACATGAATATTAAAAAGATAAAGAAAAATTTGGTAATAATTACATCAGATTTAAAACAATTCATTTAAAATGCTTTATTTTTATCTTATAGTCCAAGAGCCGACAGCGCCAGAACGTATGTTATCAAGTACAAGAAAAAAATCTTTATTTTATGGGTGTGGTTGACTCGTAGGTTTATCATTGTGTTTGTCCTAAAAATATCCTCCGTATTTCCATACCTTTATTTGCCGGACAAACGCAATGATAAACCTACGAATCAATCTCTGGTAGTATTAAATTCTGGCTTATGTATTACTACATTTCCGGCAATCATCGATCATTAGATTTCCTTACTGCTACTCTTACATAAAATAAAGTTTTTTCTATTGTGCTTATATTAGCTTATTTTCAAATGTTCAACTGTTCGTATTTAATCAAACATAAAAACAGCCAGCAGATGTTTAACAGCAGCTGATCCGGCTTTAAAATTCAGCAATCATAGGAAATGAGTGGAAACACGTTTACAGGAAGATCACCACTGGTTTTTTTAATTATAGCTAAATCATCTGCAATCAGATTAAAGCCCATCAGATTGGCTTGTTTTTAGAGTTTCCGTTGTCTCAATGGAGGTTAGCGAGCGTAGCTCACAGAGGCAGATCCCTCTAATATTACTATAAAAATATGGTCTTCCTTTAAATTCTATAAATTGGGCTGTCTGGGCTGGATCCCGTAGTTTATCCACTTATCTATATTATGAAGGACAAACGTGTCTGTGCGTAACGCTAACGTCATTTTGACGATGTCAAAAGAACACTACTAAATTTCGCTTTTACAGCATTTTGTAAAATTTCTAAACAAAGCACATCTTCAATTTTTAAACCATCGAAAAGGCAAAAAAATATACTTTTTAATACTATTTGTTTGAAAACTGTACCGCAGTATATTAATTTTTTATCGTTTTTAAAATAATTTACAAGCTGCATTTTTTTTTTTAATTGATCTCTATCGCGTATAGACGATTTCGAATAGTTCAACATTTATTTCCGACTTATATTCCATAACGAAATTAAAAATTCACCAATAAATATATAAAATAAAAAATATAAATCAACCACAAATTTATGTCACGTAATTGAACTCAGCGCTTAAACTACTGAAATTATCCGAATAAAGACGGCTGTTGTTAAAAGAGATATTTGGCTATTTCTTTTTCTTTTGCTGGTAACTCCTGGCGCGAGGCAAATACGAAAGTATTGCTTTTTATGAATTTCAAAACTTTATATGAATCCGTTGTTGCTCTTTTTCATATCTAAATTACTTTTGGTAATGTTATTTGAAATTCTAATAAAATATATTAAGTTAAAAAATTCTATTACAATTTTCGATTAAAAAATGATCGTTTTTACCTATACTCTGTAACACAGGAAAAACAGATTTATTTTCCTTGTATATTATACAATGGCAATAGCATTAATGTTTTATGAATATAGCTCGTTCGTTGGAGACAAATCAAAACAAATTTTTGTACACTGTGAAAAAGACAAAAGTTTGTTTCATTCTAATAAAATATATTAAATAAAAAAAAAAAAATGATCGTTTTTACCTATACTCTGTAACCCGGGAAGACCGGATTTATTTTCCTTGTATATACGAAGGCATTAGCATTAACTTTTTATGAACCTAGCTATTCGATTGAAACAAATCGAAGCGCAACAAATGTTTGTACCCTGTAAAAAAAGTCATTTTTTTAAACCTATGTATATGAAATATAACATCGAACGAAAATATACAATTCTTTCTTCCTACATACCCATGATTCCGAAAAGCTTTCTTTATGTTTAGAAACATCAGAAAATATTTTTCTTTAATTTAAATAAGTATATATAAAAACAAAGTTTCTCTTTCTGCCGCTGATTTCTGAAAACGTTTCCGAATAGATTTTATAAAATGTTAATCAGTTTTTTCATTCCGGTATATAAGTTTTAAGGATTTAGTCAATTCTTAATTAAATACTAGACGGGATGACCGAGCTAAGCTCGCTCAAAATTAGCCTTGTGTTCAATTCGATATTTTATTCTCACTGTATCATTCTTGCTTTTTAGATACAATTGGCATTATCCTGAGACATATTGACAGAAAATGACCCACTAACCGATTTTTTTCCGAACGTGCGACCTAACCAATGCTCTTATCGAACCCGAAAACGATAGAATACAAAATTTAGTCTAATTCGTTAAAGTCGTTTTATAGATAAAATCCTCTTGACACACGGTAACCCAAAAAGGACACACTAATCTAAATTTATCGAACTTGTGACCTATCGCAATTGTCTTCTTGTGCTGGGAAATGAGTAATAAAAATTTTTGTCAAAATCGTTTGAATCGTTTTTTAAATACTATTAGCTTGACCCACTGAGACCCAAAATGATCCAATAATCGAATTTTCTTGAACATGTGACTTAGCTCAAAGGTCTTCTCATGCTCAGAAACGATATAATACAAAATTTTGTCAAAATGTTTCGAGACGTTTTTTAGATACAACTAGCTTGACCCACAGTGACCCACAAATCAAATTTTCTCAAACATGTGACTTAGCCTACACATCTTCTCATGCCCCAAAAAGGTATAATACAAAATTTTGTCAAAATTGTTTGAGTCATTTTTTAGATACAATTAGTTTGACCCACAGTGACTCAAAAATGACCCACTAATAGAATTTTCTCGAACATGTGACTTAGCCCAATGGTCATCCCATGCCTGGAAAGGTATATTACAAATTTTTGTCAAAATATTTTGAGCCTTTTTTAGATTCAATTAGCTTGACCCTGACCCATTGTGACCAAAAATGACCCACTAATCGAATTTTCTTTAACATGTGACCTAGTTCAATGGTATTCTCGTGTCCGAAAACGATAGAAAGCAAAATTTCGTCAAAATTGTTAGAGCCGTTTTTTAAATAAACTTAGCTTGACTCACAGTGACCCAAAAATGACCCACTAATCGAATTTTGTCTAGCATGTGATTTAGACCATTGGTCTTCTCGTAATCCAAAACAGTAGATTACAAAATTTAGTTAAAATCGTTAGAGCCGTTTTTTAGATAAAAGTAGCTTGACCCGAAGTGACCAAAAAATGACCCACTAATTGAAATTTCTCGAACATGTGACCTAGCCCAATAGCTTTCTTGTGCCCAAAAAAGGTTGGGTATAAAATTTAGTCAAAATCGATTGGGCTGTTTTGTAGATATAATTAGCTTGACTTTGACCCATTATGACCCAATAATGATTCATTAATCGAATTTTCTCGAACACATGACCAAGCCGAATGATCTTCTCGTGCCCGAAAACGGAAAAATACAAAATTTAGTCAAATCATTAGAGCCATATCTAAGATAAAATTTACATACACACACACATACAATATTTGCTCGTATTATAATATTTTCGACTGTGCAATTGAATTTATGCATGGGACAATAACAAAATAAGATTGTAATGAATATCTTATATTTAAAGATCATTACACTGGTGACAGCACTAGCCGGATGTTCCTCATATTCAGCGATTAACAACTGTCAGTTTCCCCTGTAGAGTTTGTCATGAGACCCGATTGGAAGTTCTTGTGAAATGCACGCGTGTGAATTTTTTCCTCGCAGACTTGTTCATGAGACGCGCGAAGGTGGATGTGGTGAAGATGTATGCGTGTCAATGTTTTCCCCGAGGGGCTTTCTTCTCTCATTCCTAAATTTGTACCTATGTATTATAATTGTACATAGAGTTGTTCAATGAGTCAATCTTGTATCTTTAACATCATTTATTAAAAGTTTTCTACTTAATCTTAGAGTGGAATGTCCTTTTGAAGGCATGAGTCCATTATTAAATTGTGGCGCCTATATAGCGAAAGTAAGCTGACATAAGATTATTTTAATGATAATGTCAGGGCAGTAAATTTATCATGTTTATCTGTAAAGCATGTTTGTTGAACATGAAAATGTTTACTTTAGAATTTATAGCATCCGAAAAACCCGTATACCGGGTTCTGAAAACTGATTAATTCACTATAAAATTACTCGAAAACGTTTCCGAAATTAGTGGCAGGTGAATAAACTCTATTTTTACCCGACTGCCAAGAAGGGTTATGTGTTTCACGCGTACCTGTGTATGTGGATTACTTTATACACTCGAAACATCCCAACGCACTGTGGAGTATTTTTAAAAAAAGCTGCACAAAAGTCGAGAAATGAACTTCGTTAAAAATCGCAATACTTTATGTGTTTGTATAGCTTATTAGTCAGTGCTTCCGGTAAACAATATGTTATGAATACTCGGTAACACTCCCCGTCGCGCTATCAGTCTGAAAACAGCTGTCGTGCATCGCAGATTTCTCTTTTCTTAGCGATGTGGTGAGAAGCACATTATTTAATTGCAATTATTGTTGCATACAGTGGAGATCTGAATAAAATCCTTTATGGACGTAGAAGTGGGAGGTATGTAGCTTAAATTACTGAATTTAGTTTTAGTTATAAAAGAATATAATTATGAAAATAGCCATATTGTTTTATTTTTAAAAATAAGTGTAAATTTTACTAGTTCTTTTAAATTTTTAGTTATTTATGAATGCTTGTCACCCTTTGTCGGGCAGAACTTTTTGTTGGAATATAAAATATAGATATTCTTTATTATATTCATAAAATAAAATCTTGCCCCAACTTGCCCCATTTTTTTTTACCGTTTTATAAAAAAATGGTATCAGAAGATGATGATATTTTGAAAACGAAAAATCTTCATTTTTCATTTAGAAACTTCAATAACAGCAAAAGATCTTTCAACAGATCTTTCAAGAAAGTTGCTGTTTGACCCTAAACAAGATTGTTCTAATACGAAAACAGATGAAAAATTATGTTTCATGGAAAGTAAAGTTACAAAAATGTTGAAATATCCAGTAGATAAACAAATATCATTAATACGTTCGTTAAGCCGTTTCAAATCGGATTTTTTTTAAAAAGGGAGGCTGCCAATAGGGGAAAATGGCACTTTCTTAAGGTAAATGAACATTGGCTTAACGGTTCCATAAAATTAACTGTAAAATATACTATGTGTACAATATCAAAAAAGGTAGACCAACAAAAGATTTCGCCGAATTGTGTGACAGAAGCAATTAACAAAAAACAAGAGGTTTAAGGGAGCAAGTTCCTCTTGATCAATTAACATATGCAACTAGTACAAATCAACGAGCTGCTGGTAATATTGATGCATCGACACTCATAAAACTCTAAGTCAACAAGAGATACAAAAATACAGAAAAATTATAACTTCAGCAAAAAAACCCTCTATTAAGAAGCATACACCATCAGAAGACTTATCAATTTTTGTAGAACCTGATCTAGAGTGAAAGCAAATGGAAATTATTCATAGTGCAAATAAGAATATTTACTAATTATTTTTGGATTAAGAAAGCGAAGAAGGATTGCTATATAAGTGAGGAGTCGATCTTCTTGATCACACTTCTTTAAGACTGTGTAAATATTTAGAAGAAGTTATTCTAAATAATACAGAAGAAGAAAACCACAATTTCGAACAAATATCTAAATGGTGTTGGGATGGCTCCCAACTGATCGCAATTTAAACAGATATTTTAGAATACTTCTGATAGTGATGCAAATATATTTCAGAGTTTTCTTGTTCCTTTACGTTTAGAGACACTGTCCAGTAGACATAAAATTGATGTTAAAAAATTTCAAATTACACCGAAAAAACTGCAAATCATTATGTCGAATTATATGGGTAGCACCCAATGTTACCAACAGTATATAAAGTTTTAGCACATAAGGCCACAGTAATTAAACATGCAGTATTGCCTATCGATCAACTTTCGAACGAGGCTGCTGAAGCTAGAAACAAACATTTCCGCCAATATAGGCAAACTTTTTCCCAAAAATTTTCTCGAGAGCAATGTAATAAAAATGATTTGAACAGACGTTTACTAAATTCTGATCCTTTTATAAGTAGTTCAAGACCAAAGCTTAAGGAAAAAAGGCCTTTTTCTAGCCAAAAAACCAAAAACACCACACGGACAACATCCAAAATAAGAGGAAGATGAGGATGGAGACGAAACAGATGATGATGAATATGATTTGAATAGTAAGTTACAGAAAGAAATTGTTATAAATATGTTTTAAAAAAACCGGAATATTTCATTAAATATCATAAATGTTTATTCTAAACTGGTTTAAATAGTAGTTTACTTATTAAAAAGCAAAGATTTTTTTGTAAATTCGTAAAAATATTACATATATTTTTTAAAAATATATATATAATGACTCTAAATAGCTTTTTACAACATTTTAACTTGATACAGCTCATAAAATAATTTTGTCCACATTTTTCAGAAAATACTCCTCTGTGCAACGGCTGGATGGATTTTAATGAATGATGACTCTATCGATTCATCTTAACCGCCCAATGGTTATAGGGTAGGTTTTGCTTTTATAAATTCAAAATGGCGGCTGTGAAATACAAAATGGGGTATAGACGAAAAAAAAATTACGCGCCATATTGAGTGGCATATCATTGGATACGTCTTTCAAAATGAAGACGCTGTTTCATTGACTATTTTACAGTCATAAGCTCCGTTTATAAATTATACAACCTGGAAGTTGTGTAGGTAGCTTTACTGACACTCTAACAATCATAGACATTTATAGACCTCATCAAAACAGTGTTTATAAATAGGAACTAATAATTAAACACAACTTAAATGTCATCAATACAAGTAAATAAAAAATAGGTAAGTTATATAAAAAATAGTTTCACATTGATGGTAAATAATTAATTAGTTGGCTTTTTGCGGAATCATGTTTTTTGATTTTATAAATTTAATTATAAATACTCTTTTAAATCTTGAAAAATATATTGGGTTCTGTGGTTTCTAATGATAAAGAAAACTTTTGGGAGTTGTGTGTAATTCGGAAAATATTATTTTAGATTTTCGTTTCTGGTTGTATTTTCCTGGATAAGAAAAATATATTCTTTTAAACTGTTGGAAAAACAATTAATTGGCGGCTGAAGATAAACATTGTAAGAAAAATTGTAAAATTATTTGATTCAAATGAAATTGCGAACTGTCTCGTTAAAAAATATAACGTAAAATCGGTGCTGTATCCATCACCTTGGAGCAATTAAAATTGGTGCTCCCTCATGACATTGTGAAAAATAAGTGAAGTTAAAAAGTCATTCGTGGGTTTATTTTAATTAAATTTTTTTTATAATTTATTTCATACTTAAAATATTCTTCAATTAAGATATTCGACCTGAAAATTATAAATACAAGGTGCCTTGAAAATTAATTTTTTAATTTTGATGTAATTATAGCTAAAAGTAATGTTATGAAGGACATGAAATTTTTAATTTTTATTTTCAAGACAGGAGAAAATGAATTCCGTGAAAAGAAATAAAGAAAGAGTACTATTTAAGAAAAAGTTGCTGTTTGGAAAATTTTCGGGAGCAGTTCCGAATTAAAAAAAGAAATATTTTCCTTAATCGCGTGTAAAATAAATTATGCAAATTGTTTTGTGCTTACGTATCATTAGAGTCACTTATTTTTTCACCTAAATGCGTTACGAGAATTCAGTCAAATAATTCCGTTGTGCGGTTGAAGAATTGTTATAAGTATGCGTTCAGCCTTGCTGTACTAAAATGAAAAAAAAAAACCTGCATGGAAGAAAAACAACAAAAAATAGTTGTACCAACCAAAAGTTTTGGATACAAATCCCCATTCATATATTTCGTTGGACTGACGACTAAACTTTTATTGTAAACAAAATCATTTAGTCAGTCAGCCAAATATTTGGACAAGGCTATATTAATCAAATATGCGGTTCTTCTTTAACTAAATATTTTTTTTTCCTTGGGTTACACCACACAGGTTGACTAGGATGCGACCTTGGCCCCGCCGCTTAAGGGGAACCGTAAATGAATAAAATTATTATTATTGTTTTAATTCTTAAATTCTCCAGAAAAAAATTAATTACGAGTAGCGTGCTGCATCTGGCTGGTTAACAGGGTTTCCCTTGAACATGACGTGGCCCGTGGATCCGTTCGGATTGGGTGTACGCAAATGTTTTTTGCTGCAGGTCGAATTGAGTTCTGGGTTTCGGCATTTTCGTGCGCGGTTCAGGTTGATCCGATTTTTTAAAAAGAAAGTACTATGTATTTATCAAATGATGAATGAATTATATATTTGAATATAATTAACCTGTATGCTTTATTATTATATTAAATGGATTCAATTGACATTAGAGATACAATTTTGGACAACTGCTTCATAATTGTATTGAAATATATATTTGAAATATAAATTTATTTTCTATAACTTTGGGCTCGGTCGGGTTTCTTGCTGACTTTAAACAGATATTTCTGTTTCGGGTGGTATACAAACATACCCGTTTGGGATTCTAATTTCAAGTTCCGACATTTAAATAGCAGTGTCTTTTATAAGAAGTATGCATGTACAGTCGTGGGAAAAAAAAAGTAAACACCCCCTACTAACTCCTCAACAAATTATCGTAGATGAAAGTTACTGGTATCGAACGATTGGAAATAAAGTCTACTTTTAAATGATGTATATAAAATTTGCTTATTGGGCCATCTACGTATTAAAACGAATCCAAACTTCATTTTTTTCAATGAGAATACCCAATTTGCATAGCCCATGATGCATAATTTTAAATCATTTGAATTTTCAGAAACACGTTATGATGCATTTAGTACAGGAGAAAAGGATTTCTATCAGCATATACGAAGTCACTCAACTTAGAAATGGTAAATTATTCTGTGGAAAATGTTAAAAAAGTACTATAATATAAGCTTAGAAATTTGATGTCATGCCATTTTTTTTGCCATAACTTTCATATTTTTTTTTATTTTTTTTTTTAGCTTGGCTTTTTTTTTTACTTTTGAAAAGTTGTTTTTTAGCAGATATCATTTCTTTTTTTTAAAGAAATTATATATAATTTAAATAGTCTACTCACTTAAATTAAAATGAGTTTTATCAGAACCGTTGTCAGTAGAAAGGAAACCCGATATGTGTACATATCATTCATTTCTTAGAGTAATTAAGGATTTAAAAGCAATGAAAGCCAATTTCTTTTCTTGGAATTTTATATCTTTTTTTTGTTTTGTTTTTAAACCCTTTTAATCTTCGAATATATTAGGAAATGATTTCTGAGAGCATTTACATTTCAAAAGTTACAACCATGTTAACTTTCAAGGTCATGCTTTGACAATTCTATTTAAATCGTAATTTAGAACGTATTTAGAACGTTTTCTGCTCGTTTAATCTCTTTAAAGAGAAACTTCTTTTTCAACAGTTCTTAACGAGCTCTTAGATCTTAAATGTAACAGCTTGCCAAAATTCAGATGTCAATCTTTAACGATATCACGATAAACCCATTTTTAGAGCTTTTTTGCTCCTGCCCCGTTAAAAATTTCGATTTTTTTAAAGAGCTGTTCACGATGAGTATTTGCGTCTTAAATGTTACAACTATGTCAAATTTCGATTTCCTTAGGACTAAGAATTTCAAAAACGTCATAATTTAGAACATTTTCAGAAAGATTTTTTACTCGTTTTACCTTTTTAAATTTCGATTGTTTTAGAAATAGGTTTTTGCAGTACTTACATCTTAAAAGTAACCACCATATCAAATTTTATATTTCTCTCCACAACAGTTTCACAGAAATCTTAATTTATGAATGACTTTTGCTCTTGCAACCTTTTAAATATAGATTTTTTTAGAAATTGCTCAGGACGAGCATTTTCGTTTTAAAAGCATTAATCATGCTAAATTTCAAGTTCACGATCTAACAATTCCATTCAAACCGGAATTTAGAACGTTTTAAAAAAGCTTTCCACTCATTTCAACCTTTTAAAATTTGATTTATTTAGAAACAGTTTTTAATGAGCATTTACATGTGACCACTATGCCAGATTTAAGGATTCTATTCCGAACAGTATCACAGATTCGAAAATACAAGAATTTTTTTGCTCTTGTACACTTATAAATTCCTAATTTATTAGAAAACGCAAAGCATTTACGCCTTAGAAAATAACATCCGTGTCATATTTCATGTTCCTAGGCCATACAATTTCTTTAAAATCATAATGCAAACCGTTCTTAAAACGTTTATCGCTCGGTTCACCTCTTAACATTTCGATTTTTTACTAACAGTTCTTAGTGTGCATTTACATCTTTAAACAAACAGGCATGCCGCAAATTCAGACCTCTATCCCGAACTGTATTACAGAAATCGCAATTTTAGAACGTTTTTAACGCCTACATCAATTCAAATTTCGAATTTTTTAGGAACTTTTCTGTGAGATCATTTACGCCTGATAAGTAAAAAGCACGTCCAATTTCATTGCAAATAAATTATAATTTAGAACGTTCATAGAACGCTTTTCTGCCGTTTCAAACTTTTACTTTCTACTTTTCTAGAAATTATCCTTATCGAGTATTTAAAATAATCACCATGTGGCAAATTGTCGGTTACTGTTCCGAGCAGTATCACAGAAATTTGAATTCTAAAAATTTCTTTTCTTTTGTACTCTTTTCAATTTCAAATTTATTAGATTATTTTCACCTATGGCTAGCAGTTTGATCACCGTTAAATGTATGCTAAGCATTGCATCATGCTACTTTTATTCATAATTTAATTAACTATCTCAATCCTTTGGCAAATAGTAAGATTCTGATAGAGAAAACACGAACTCGTTACTTTTATGTTAGAGGACGCAGGTGATAAATCTCCAATTATTGCTCTCTTCTCATTTATTCGTATTGCCTTAATTTTACTTAAACTATAATCCTTTCACTTATTTTATATAAAATGTGTAACTTTAATTTAAAATACAAACATTTAAGATACATGCCTTTCACTTATTTAATTTTTAAAAAAGAAAAAGAAAAGAAAAAAAATGCCAATTTCATTATCAAAGCATTGTTTTTAATTTACCACACAAAAAATAAAAAGTGCTATTGGCGAGGTAAAAAATACCATTAGCGAGTTTCGAGATTGGCTAACACAATAGTACCAGGAACTTCTTCCGATCATGACAGCATCGTATAGCTTTTTCGTTGTTATGTATTTAATCTTTCTTGAGAAAACTACTTAACTCACGTAGGCATTTATGCTTCATGTTCGTTTGAGCACAACTGTCTCAAACGCAACCTGGTTGGCGCAATACTTTTTTTTTTTTTTTTTTTGTTTAGCCAGTTTGGCGAGAAAACCATGTTTTGGGTTACCTGTTAGACCTAGCTTCCGAAAGTAGTAAGTCAGTTTTAATTATTATAAAAGTGTTTATTTGGTATAAAAACACAATCTTATTTTAAAATACACAAAACTTTGGCACACAGATGACATATACGCCCCATATTGGCGCGTTTTTTTTTACTACGCCAATTTGGCATGACCGTCCTGCTTGATTTTGAATACTGCATTGTTAGAAGGAAGAACTTCGTATCTCAAAATATTTTATCTCGATTTTTCATAGAGAACATGCAATTTTTTCTCCATCAGGGGCGGTAGCTGTAAACCGAGTATAAAGTTAAACTCAGTTTGTTTTCAATATTATCGATGATATGTGAGTCTTTATGTGCAAAAATATCGGACAAGTTCATTTCCAGGTCTGACTATAAGTAACTGCGACTAAAACGTACTTAACAACATTTTATCTTAAGAATCTTGACTGCAACGCGAAGCCATTGGATAAACAAATAGATTTTATTTTATAAATTTCCCATTTAAAATAAAGCGTTACATGAGTTATTTAATAATTTTCAGCAGGTTCAATATTTTTCTCAAGATATCTGAAACTTATTGTCTTACCAAGTATTTTTCATTTTTTCGAATTTTGTCGCAGATCTTTTCTGAGGACACTCGTCCTCGGAATAGGTTCCGAAAGAATCCGGTAAAATATCAGCATCATATATCAAATGAAAAAAAAGGATATGAAAATTAAAGTTGCTGCGATCAAAATCAATAAGAAAGAAAACTGAAACTTCAAACATAGATATGAAATATTTGCCACACTTATCTTAACAAAATTCTATAATATTTGTCATTTTAATAAGGTAAACATTTACCTAGGTAAAAATTTTAGAAAAAGTATAAAGCGATTTGGAAACAATATTTCAACAATTACTGCTTATAGTCAGCAAGATACTCCAATTAATTTGTGCTGCTCTGTATATGATTTATACATTTCTACATATCTTATACTATAATGTGAGCAAAGTGTGAGTATGTAAACTTTATCTTAAAAACGACACTAACGATTTTGTCTAAATTTGGTATTTTACCATTATCGGGCACGAGAAGACGATTGAGCTAGGTCACATGTTCGAGAAAACTCAATTAGTGGGTTATTTTGGGTTATAATAGGTCAGGGTCAAGCTAATTATTTCTAAAAAACAACTCAATCGATTTTAACTAAATTTTATATCCAACCGTTTTTGGACACGAGAAAACTATTCAGCTAGGTCACATGTTCGAGAAATTTCAATCAATGGGTCATATTTGGGTCACTTCTGGTCAAGCCAATTGTATCTAAAAAACGGCTCGAACGATTTTGACTAAATTTCGAATTTTATCGTTTTGGATTACGACAAGACCATTAGGCTACGTCATATATTAGAGAAAATTCGATTAGTGGGTCATTTTCGGGTCACTGGGGGTCAAGCTAATTTTATCTTGAAAACTGCTCTAACGATTTTGACGAAATTTTGTATTCTATTGTTTTCAGGCACAAGAATACCATTGGGCTAGGTTGCATGTTCAAGTACATTCGATTGGTGGGTCATTTTGGGTCATAATGGGCCAGGTGAAAGCTAATTGTATCTAAAAACGGCTCAAACGATTATGACAAAAAAAAAATTATAACGTTTCTGGCTACGAAAAGATGATTGGGCTATGTCACATGCTCGAGAAATTTCGATTCGTGGGTCATTTTGGTGTCACAATGAGTTAAGGTAATTTTGAATAGAAAACGGCTCTAATGATTTTGATTAAATTTTGTATTCTATCGTTTTCGGGATCGAGAAGACCATTGGGTTAGGTCGCATGTTCGAGAAAATTCGATTAGTGGGTCATTTTGGGTCATAATGGGTCAGAGTCAAGCTAATTATATCTAAAAGACTAAATCAATTTTAACTAAATTTTATATGCAGCCACTTTTGGGCACGAGAAAACTATTTGGTTAGGCCACATGTTCGAGAAATTTCGATTAGTGGGTCATATTTGGGTCACTTGGGTCGAGCCAGTTTTCTCTAAGAAACTGTTCTAACGATTTTGAATAAATTTGTATTCTATTATTTTGGATTACGAGAAGACCATTGGGCTAAGTCATATGTTAGAGAAAATACGATTAGTGGGTCATTTTTGGGTCACTGTGGGTCAAGCTATGTTTATCTAGAAAACGGCTGTAACGATTTAGACGAAATTTTGTATTCTATCGTTTTCGGCACAAGAATATCATTGGGCTACGTCACATGTTCGATTAGTAGGCCATTTTGGGTCACAATAGATCTGGGTCAAGATCGTAATATTTACAATTTTTCATATTTTCAAAATTTCGTATTATACCGTTTTGGGTCTTGAGAAGAGTACTCGGATGTGTCACACGTTTGAGAAAATTTAATTAGTGGGTCATTTTGGAGTCAGTGCGGATCAAGCTAAATTTATCTATAAAATTAAGCCGTTTTAGGCTTAAATGATTCTGAATAAATTTTGTATCCTACGGTTTTTTATTAGCAGACCATTGAGCTTAAGTCACATGTCCGCGTTCGATTTCATTAGTACCTTATTTTGGGTCACTATGGATCAGTGTCCCGAATCCATGAAGTTGGCGAAATATTGGCGACATTTGGCCAAAAAATCGGCTTTAAAGATTACGATTGCGAAACACATACTCGGCGCCAAATGCACGAATGTCGCCAAATTTGGCTATATTTGTCGAAGAAAAAGGCATTCAGAATGTAAAAGATTTTTTTAGAAATTCTTAATAGGACTAGCGATACATGGTTAACCAATCAGAGTTGAGCTAAAAATGTAATTTGAAAGGACGAATGATACAGTGAGAATATTATATTGAGTTGAACATGATGGTATTTTTGACCGAGCGTAGCTCGATCATCTCCGCTTGTTCTACATAATACGCAAAATATTAGACTAATAAGAAAGCACATAGCACAGTTGAAAATTCACCTTCAGTAATTTCTACCAATAGAGGGAAACGTACTTGAATTCTTTTGTACAGCCATTTATATTATATACAGATTTTTATACACGCCACAAATGCAGCGCAACTTTAATTCAGTCAAAAACACGCTTAAAATAACTGAAATTACACTTCCAGGAATCACTATTTATAGACGGCCATACATCCAGTTCTTTTCATAGCCTTTTTTGTGATTTTATTTATATACTACAGACAAAGTATTAGTATTCTAGATATATTTGACCTTCAAAATGCATAACTCAAATTATATAAACAAGTGGGTAAGTGTGATCACAGATCGCACAGAGGGTTTCGTTTAATATTCCTTTCAAAACAATTTATCCTTTTGCAAAATCTGTTAATTCCACATTTCGCAACCAGGGGGCGCACTCTATTCTACACAAACCTCTATCCGAACGAAACTCCGTTTTCCAACATTTCCATAGATATATTAGTCGAGGGGATCGGGCCCATAGCACCCGAGATAGGTGGACGCCTCCTGGCGGTAAAAAGTGGAACTAAAATATGTAAGGCTATGTGCATAATATAAAAGAATGGTCAAAGGTGTGTCGGCAAAAATTAGAAAAGTACCTACCGGGTGCAATGGAGGGAGCTTAGAAAATTTTTTTTAAAACAAACAAGTTAGAGTCTGGAGGGATAAATTATATTCGACTTTAAAAATTTTATGATTTTTTGTGTGATTGCAAGTGTTCTGCTATAAGTATGCAAAATATCAAGTCTCCAACTTAATTAGGGGATAAGTTAGATTTTTTTTTCTTTTTAAATACACAAGTTAGAGCCCGGAGGGGTCAATAATATAAGAGTGTTTGAAAATTTTACAATTTTTCGTGTGATCACAAGTGTTCTGCTATAAGCATGCAAAATTTCATGCCTTCAAATTAAATATGGGCTCAGTTAGAAAAAAAGCTAAAAATGCATAAGTTAGAGCCCAGAGGAGTAAATATAACACTTTTTCAAAATATTATGATTTGTAGTTTGATGTGAGGTTTTCAGCTATAAGTATGCAAAATTTCAGTCTTTAATTTAATTAGGGGCTCAGTTAGAACAAAAAGATTAAAATAGCCATGTTAAAGCCCTGAGGGTTAAATTTAAGACTTTTTAAAAAATTTTATGATTTGTTGTTTGATGTGAGGTGTTCAGCTATAAGAATGCAAAATTTCAGGCCTCCAACATATATATTTTCTGAGAACGGGCTCTATAACGAACGAAACCCTAAAAACACCTTTAATGAATATTCAGGAATTATTGAATATAATATAATTGTATACTCATTCCAAGTTATGCTTACGAATTCTTTTGTAAAGCCCTCTGTATATGGTCGTTATAATTTATATGCACCACGTTGTATACAACAATTTAGTTAAACTTAAAATGGCATACCATAACGGAAAACGCACTTTCAAAAATCATCCCTAATGAACAACACTTTGTATATAATATTGTATCTGAAACCTTTTATGTGTCCCTGTAAATGAACATCATATGTATGTGTATAAATTTCATGATTATTCAAATAGTGCCACATAATTGAAATATGTTATGAACAGTTTTCCCCCATAGACCGTTATATAACCTAAGTCTTTTGTGTGGCCCTCTGAAAGATATTTTTTTTCACCCAAATTTCTACATTGGCTATTACTGTACCTCAGACAGTTATATCAATTCCGTCATATTTTTAATAGAGTAACATCATTAAAGTCAGGGCTGCGGAGTTGGTGGGAAAAGGACAACACAGACTCCGGGAAGTTTAACAGATTCGAATCAGACTTTTTCGCTCAAAAGTAGGCCTGACTCCGACTCCAACAACGCTGCCCTGCTTGTAAAATGAAGGACTCGGACTCCGCAAATTTTAACAGATCCCACTCCGAGTCTTTCGCTCAAAAATGAGCCTGACTCCGACTCCGCAGCCCTGATTAAAATGCGCTAGAAACATTTTTTTTCATAGAACAAAATACAACATAATAATTTTGAGTTCCGTTCTACACTTACTTTAAATTCTACAATTACCATATTTTATAGTAACCTTTTTCTAGTACACCTCAATAATTTCTATAAATTTCCTTATGTTTAATATATTGTAACACTGTTAAAATACAGCACAAAGAATTTTCCCCCATAGACCACAATGTAAAAGAATAATTTTGAGTGACCCTGTAAATATGTATGCTGAACACTTCATTCTGACTAATGAACATGTCATGCTAAACCATGATAATGTATGTCAATTACATGGCAATCCGAGCATATTTATGAGAGTTAGAGCTCGGACAGACGAACAGAGAGACGGACAGACGAACCCAATTCATAAATACTTTTCAACTATGTTAGAAAATATTAAAACGGTAAACATATATCCTCTAAGATATAGATCTAAGATATCATACACAAAAAAAAACCCATTTTGAAACATTGAAATGAGAATGAAGATTTCAACAAGAATGCCCTCATTGGTTTAAGATTAGCTTACGAAGGTCTCCATGTTACTAGCGCTAATGGTTTAATATTAGATTGTGAGGTTCTTCGTGTTACTAGTGTAGGTGCTTAAAGTTGTTTCGGATTTGATATCTAAAAAGGATATTTATAGGGCTAAGAAAACAATTTACCACGGGCAAATATTGTATTATACAAAAATGTAGAAATATTTTAAACTGACTGATCCAAAAGCAATTGCCCGGGCCCTGTGATAATAATATTTAATGTAGCTCAAATCCAAAACCGGTTAGTTTCACTTTCAACCGCCAAGGGGTGTACTCTGTTCTAAACAAATTCGTATCGAACGAAATTCCGTTATTGAACCTATCTGGAGATACGTTTATTTAAGGAGTGAAGACTCAAATAAGTTATGTGTACTGGAGTCCTTGGTCAAACATTTGGGCTGGTACCTGAGGAAGAAACATATTTTAAGAGTTGAAAAAAATTAATATTCGGAAACAGTGGTAATTACTACTCAGAAATAAATTTTAAGGCTGAGATGCGATACTTTGGATATTCATGTAATTTGAAATTAGTTTCGAAGATTTATGAGTAACAGGAGTTGTGTTATTCAGATAGGGCTCAGTTAAGCAAAAATCGGTGAACGTTAGAATATGGTGAGCCAGATGAGCATAGGCTGACGCACATATAGATAGACAAATGAATAGAAATCATTAATGATTTCCAATTATGATAACAACTGTTAGAAGAGAAAAAATAGTTTTAGGAAGGAAATATTAGCAACGGAATAATAATTTAAATTTAATGAAAATGTTTAGCGCAAAGAAATAATTAATTGATTTTCTAAAGTTTTCATTTTATGACTTCTTATGTAAGGGCAGATTTTACTAATCCCAAAGCCTATAATCGAAGATAAAAATACCTGTTCTTCTTCACTTTAAATCCCCTTTTTAATGAAGATTAATTAATATTTTCGAAACATTAAAAAAATAAAATTAATCCGAAAGTTTAATATTGATTTTCAGTCGAATCTTAAACATGTTTCTTTAAATAAGCTGTAAGATCAAGATAGTAGACGCAAGTATTAAAGGTAACATCATTAATCTTCACTGTCAAGAAAGGAAAACACAACAAAAGAGGTTGTTGATGTAATTATTTTAATAAGAGAAGAAATCTTGAATTTTATTATTCTTCTTAATTCCAAAGCTATATCACTTACGGGGACGGTGGATGTAAAAAAATTATTTTTTTAATTTTCATCATAGAGACCTGAAATTTTGTGGTAATATACATTTCACCATAAGTATATAGAACACCTTGAAAAAATTTCCAATCTTATTATAATTTTAAGATTTTATTAAAAATTAAAATTTTAAACCAAAATTTTAAAATGCTCCATGCGTCATAAATTTTTAGATATTTCCCCAATTTTAAATTTTGCTCGCTTAAAAACTTCCTTACGAACAAATTTGTGCATCGAATTTTTAATCCCTTGAATAATTAATTATTTAGAGATTTTTTTCTGAATTTGATATCGATTTTCATCAAAATTGTGCCTTTTAATAAATAAAAAATCAAATTTAACTATCTTAATTAAGTCGAATTTTAAAATGCATGCACAGTTTATTTGTAAGTAATATCAGGATTCTTCCTTATCGATTTCATGAATTTCTATCAAAAATTATGACGCATAGATCATTTCAAAAACGTAAAAATTTTGAAAAATTAGTTTTGAGATGAAGATATTTAAAATATATTATAATGCCAAAAATTTGTTTGTGTGCAAAATTTAAACGCTTGTAACGTTGCGCAAAAATAATCGCATTTGCTTGAGGTTTTTGGAAATGGTTCAAAAGAAACTGGAGAATAACAATTTGCACAAAAATAATTTTCGATTTTTGGGACGATTTCTACTATAATAAATGTCCACGGCCCCCTTAAAGGTGCTAAAACTTAAATTAGGAACAGTCAAAAGCATTTTTATAACAGCGTAAAACTAGTTTGTCATATATTATTACACTCATAGCCAAAAGGAAAATTTCTTGTTTTTCTGATATTAATTTGCACATTTTCGCATCACAGAGTCCAAGGTGTCCCAAAAATATTATTCACAATTAAACATATTTTAACTTAATTTTTTTATTAACACACACTTTATTTTAAAACCTATACCATTATTATCTGGAGTTATCCCGGCTGCATATATTACAATTATTTAGTATTCCGAGAAAACTTGGACGTGGCATAATTTGTCACTAATTTTTTTTTTCTATCACATTTTTACTTTGCCTGAAGTTTAAAAAGAAAATAAATATTTTTATGTACCATAATAAATTTTATATAATTAAATTTTATGTAATGTTTGATTGGCAGTTTTTCAAGTTCTGTGATATGAAAAGCAAATGATAAAATGCAATGATGTGATGATTTTTTTTTTTTTTACAAAATTGAATAAAAGAAGCGTTTAAATTGTGAAATGGAACCACAGTGATGGTCGTTTTATACAAGTGTAATTAACACCTGTATTGAAACTAACGGCTTCTCTTTTCACAGCACTGCTAATAATGTGAAGCAACGGAATCGTAAAACAGCAAACTTAATTTTGTTGTAATTTTAACGGAGTTGTTGATGACGGTAGAATTACCAAACACTGCTTGTGAACATTTTGGAATGTTCCACCATTTCTTAGACTTATGTCTCATTTTTGCGATTGAAAATGAACTAGGGGGATCCGCTGAAATTCACAGCTAATTTCCTTTTTTACTTCAGCTATGTTTTCGGGCCTTTGGTAACATTTTAGAAAAGATTTATTTTGTTCAAAGCTTAGCCTCGTTTCAGGCATTACATTAAGTTAGTTAAACCTGAAATGAACAACAAGCACATACTAGTTAAAGAGCATAAGTTTTGTATTCATATTTTATGGACGCCCTTCATATGAATTCTGCTAATATATATATATATATATCGCGACTATCCGGCCTAATGTAGCTGAAGGGTAGGTCAGATAATGAAAAAGCCGGATAGGCCGGAGTTACAGGTTCTCCCTGTTATCCCTCTTCCGCGATGCAGTGTCCCTCCATTTACGCAAGTAGATGATATCAGGTGGCGTCGATTCCTGCTGATTAATGTACTGCAGTGCTGCCTCAATTGTCTTGAACCTTTGCGAATGTGGGATTTCCAGCAGTCCGTTTAACCTTTTCCTCCTGATATTTCTTCTTTATCGTTTTCAATTAATTCATTAACTTCATCATTCCCCATCCATTCTGTAATATCTTCTGCATTGACATCGTCAGAGCCCACATTTTTCAGTAAAGGAAGAAGCTTATCGTGCTCCTCTCACATTGCAGTTTCCCACACGGGTTTATGTCTACCTTTTTGGTCCAAAGAATGTTCCAAAACCTTCTATGTTTGGAATTTCTTCCCATTCTTTTCGCACCCACCTGGAAGGGAACCTGCCTGCCTTGGCCGCTTGCAACATTCCTCATTTTTTTTAATAGGCCGGATAGTACGGAGGGCAGGATAGACGCGAGCCGGAAAGTCGGGAGTTTATTGTATATATATTATCTTTACATGAAATGAGTTATGTATACAAGCGAATTGACTAAAACCATTGCAGCTATCAGATGCATGTATGTTTTAGTAAAAGCATCATTGAATAATATATTCTAAAATTACTATGCGGGCATAGCATATATGTGTGGAGTTAAGTCGTAAATTCAAATGTAAGCGTATTTCATACAGTATTAAGGAGATCGATTATTGAAAAAACGATCAACAACGCGAAACTTTCTTTACATTTTCTGATTGAGTTTTAAACATCAAAATACGATAATTTTAAGCATTATTACTTAAGTGATTTGTAGTCGATATATATTTTTTTAAAATAGAAATGAACATCATGTTAAGTTATAAGAGATTGTTGCCTCAGGTAGGACGGTGTTCTCCTTTCATGGCTGACAAGTCGGAAAATCAATTGAAAACGCCAATCTTGACAGTATTTTCTGGAGAGTCTTCTGTTAATACCGAGAAACAAACAAAAACTGTTTGATGAAATTGTTCTTGTATAATAAATCAAGCCAATGAAATAGGTTTCAAAATATAACTTTTTTAAAGTGATAGAAAGTAGCTAAATTAGATTTCGGATCAGCATTAATGTATTAAAACCATTCTATATGGTATCCAAAAAAACTGCTAGCAAGAAATTAATTACGCCATACGCTAGTAAGTTAAGTACAAGATGCCAAATGCGACACAGGTGTTTGATATGTTTATAATTATGTGTCTAAATCATCGTTACCAAAAGTGTTAAGAATAATTTTGAGAAACGTACATGTATTTTCGCATATTTTTTTCCTCGAAGAGTGCATTACATTTTTAAAGTTTATTCTTATTAAAGATTATTTTTTAAAGATATAAACTGCCAAATTCGACACAAGTGTTTGATACGTTAGCGGCTAAATAATCGTAACCAAAAGTGTTAAGAGTAATTTTGAGTAATGCACATGTGTTTTCGCATACTTTGTTCCCTGGAAGAGTGTGTTACATAGTTAAAAAATATTTTTCTAAAAAGAAATAGTTAACGGCTGTTTAAAAATAAGTCTTGTGAACCGTATTGGCTATATGATTTGGCAATTAACCGAATAATGTAGCGATTTCGTAATGATTAGACGATAATATTAAAAGCTTAAAAGAGACTACCTAAACATGTTGAAGCATGCTTGTCTAAAACATGCAGGAGGGTATTGGCAACATATATTTGTAATGTAAAACAAATAAATGCAGTTTTTTTTATTTTCTTTTGAATTTCTTTCGAAATTGACATTACCTAACTAACATAAAAGCAATAAACAAGTTAGTATCTTAAATCATGCTTGCTACATTTTATAGAAATGAAAATACCTGCAAGTCATTAGTACGTGAAGGGTTGAATACAGAGCAAATTTCTTAGAATAATTTTAAACGAGCACACTAGAAATAACCCAGTTACCAAATAATTTAATTAGATACCAAATTAGTTCATCATACATTCATCTTACTTCCGTAATTCTTATGATCACAGAATTCCTCTAAGTTTAAAAGATTTGTCAGTCGAATTGACTCGCTACCACAAATATTGTGAGTCAGATTAAAACTAGCCTGCATCAATTTGAAAATCATAAATTAATATATATATGTATATATATATATATATATATATATATATATTTAATGTAATAAAGTACGTGACACATGGTTTTACATATACTGCCTATTTTTGTCGCTCGTATAAAACTTTGTACGAACTCATGTAAATGCTATACGGACACAATGCCCGCATCAAAGACACGCAGTGATATTCAAATATCCAATGTAAGACAGCGTTGAATGCAGCTTTTATTACAACCAAAATGGTTTTTTGCGTTAATAGGATATTAGCTTGTGTTCTGCTCATTCAAGAGTATAAAGTGTGCTGTTGAATTCGACCGACAAATTCAGAAGGGTGATAGTAGACATCAAGTGGATGAAAATTTGATATAAGAACATGAGTTCGGAAAGCACGTTCAATGGGAAAAACTCTCAAAAATAGTTATGAAGAGTGTGACCTCGAGTGAAACAAAAAGGGCCAATAATAATTAGAAAAATATTTATTTGACGTAATTTGTATTACAGTGAATTATAGTTCAACGTCAAAAAGGAGAAGACGAGGTATGTTTTTAGGAATTGTTCGAAGTTGAGGCCGCGAAGGATATTGCACAGCCAACAGCTACGGACGAAAGATTGGCGTGGGAACATGGTTTGTGACCCCGTTATCTATGGCAATTTTTTATTCTCTTGATATTTACTACCTCCACTCTGAATTTGGCAACACCAAGTATATGAAGAATCGTCGAGAATCAGTTTGTCTACTGGTGTATCAGTAGTATGTACGTCGAATCTGTACTTATCAATGAAGAGTATAGAGCAGTGGTTCCCAACCGCTATTGACCACGCCCCACCAAATAATGCGTAAAATCAGTATCCCCGCCCTCCATAATGTTTCAAATGCTGTCTCTTATAATTTAAAATGTGCACTCTATTTACACAGTGTAAGCGTAATAGAGTCTTAGCAATAACTATTCATTCCACATTTTTTAACTTATCAAAGAAAGGAATATTTTGTCACAAATATGTTTTCAACATAATTCTGTAAATGCAATGAGTCTGCACATCATCGCATTTGGAGCGTGAAGAATTTTGTTGTGCTGTTCTAACTTACTTCAATGTTAAAGAAAAGTGTTATACGGTCTGCATTTTATCTTCACAAAATATCTTGAGCAAAGACTTATATTTGGCATTAAAATTCATAACATTTACACTTTTTATAATTCATTTTCGTAACTTATTATGAGTTAATGGAAAATTTTGGACACCAAACTTTTTTCTATAGATAACACAATACACAAGAAGAATTTAAAGATTCCCGTCTTTATCCATTTTAAGTAGACATTATTATCAATTTTAATGAGCGCATCCCAACACACTTTCTCTGCTTTCCATTTCGAATATTGTTGTCGTCCATTTATTATCTTTGATTTTCAATGATTATCTATGATTTTAAAGTTTAAAATGTATATGTCATCGCGTAAATTTATTTACTGTGTAGGATACCTGCAATATACTCATAGATATTTGCTACCTACCCATTTCATTTTTTTTTCTAATGCATTTTAGGTTGGTTGGTTGTATCTGGTTTTATGGCATAAAGTCCCATGAGGGACATGCTGCGCCAAAAAAAAGAAATATAGACTGAAAAAAGGTGAAATTAAATAAAGTAGCTAAAATATAGGTAAATATGAGAGAAAATAACAAACGTAGAAAAGTTATCTGGATGGGGTATCCCATCCAGATGATACAAAAATGGAAAGAGAATACTCAGTCATAAAACCAACGAAATAAATAAAAGATTAGATATCGAAATAAAATCCTGCGTGTTTTAAAAACGTAAAGAGTGCCCCATGAGGTATTTGCCCGATGAGGTTTGTCATTATTGGTAATGAAGAGTTAAAATAAATTCTATATAAGTGCCGGATGACCGGACAAACTGTTAAAACATGATGAATGGTCAGATAATCAAAATGACAATGTGGACACATGCGTGCATCCTCCCGAAGTAAAAGGTGTTTATGAGTGATCCTAGAATGTCCAATTCTCAGACGAGTCAGAAGGACATATGTTTTCCTTGGATAATTTGGAGGCCAGGTTATGATTGTTGGTTTGATATGGTGCAATTTATTATTGCATTCAAAATCCCAACTTTCTTGCCATTTATTATGAATAAAGTGTTTTATAAGTAGTTTAACGTCTGAGAATGGTATTCTATGGTGTAAGGGATTAAGAGCCAGCTTTGCCGCCTCATCTGCTTTTTCATTTCCAGGGATACCCATGTGTCCAGGTACCCAGCAAAGTAAAATATGATAACCACGTCTTGTCAATTTATTATAAAGCTCTAAGATGGATGAAACAAAATGATGCTTTTTAAGTGATTTTATAGCATCAATAGAACTATTTGAGTCAGTATAAATGATGAAGGATGAGATATGATGATGAGAGATGTGCGACATGGTTCTCTCTGTTGCAATCAATTCGGATGTAAAGACAGAAATTGAAGGATGCAGACGATAACTCAAGGTAGTGTCATTAGAAAAAATCCCGCAGCCAACAATATCCCCTCTCTTAGAACCATCCGTATAAATATCTGTGTAATTATTAAAGTTTGCACGATGTGCAGCAAATAGTTGTTGAAAGGCAAGAGGAGTTAGATTGTTTTTATTGTAACCTTTAAAAGGATGGAGGTTGGTAATATCAGGAGGTTTCTAGGGAGGGAACTGGTACAATGGACATGGTTTCACTTGAATATTGATTAGAGCACTATCATCAATAATTCATCGTATTCTGGCTCCAAAAGATGGTATGCAAGATGGTCTATGCTGATAAAGAATATCATTGTCTGTATTTAAAATGTAGGTATGAAGGCTAGGATATGAAAGGATACGGTAATACACTATGACGCAAAAGTTTAGACAATGACGTCATTCAGCTTTAAAATGTAGAATTATGACGTCAGAATTACAAAAACCTGTAAATATATTCAAAAACTGATTTAAAATGCTATGTACAAAAGACAGTCGTTTTATTTGCTATAATACTAATTTTTTTCATAAAAATTCAAATGTGCTTGTCGCAAAAGTTTAGACACTATTCTAAATTTCTTTGAATATTCGCTGGCATATGCAAATTTAGAATCGATGATGTCACAAATTTGGAGTACTTAAGTTCTGCAAATGATTGCGCTTCATAGTCGACATGCCGAGAGCTAAAGAAATTCAAGTGAATGAGGTTTCAAGGATTTGACAGTTGAAAGGTGAAGGGAAGAGCGTTTCTGAAATTTCTGCTATTATTAATAGGTCAAAAAAATCTATTTATCGAGTTTTATCGAGTGGTTCCGAATATAAAGCAAAATGTCGGTCTGGGAGGCCACGTGTGACAAATGTACGAGAGGATCGCCTGATACAAAGACTAGCGAGTACTCAACAAATGAGCGTACGTAGAGTTCAAAGCTCATTGGGACTCTCTGTATCAAAGGATACGATTCGTAGACGAATTTTGGAAAAAGGAACAATCGTTTATAGCAAAATGCAGAAGAAACCAGCTCTGAAACCATATCATAAGTTACAAAGACTTATGTGGGCTCGAAAGCATATGTCATATGGAGAGAAATGGCAGTCAGTCATATTTAGCGATGAAAAAAAGTGGAATCTGGATGGTCCAGATGATTGTTTATCGTATTGGCATGACTTGCGGAAGGAACCTCGACGTTTTTTTAGTCGCAGACAAGGAGGGGGCTCGGTGATGGTTTGGGCAGCCTTTTGCTATAATGGACAAGTATCTCTGACCTTCACCAGTGGTCGTCAAACTTCACAGCATTATACACAGACATTAGAAGAAAACCTACTGCCATTTGCTGAGCTTCTAGGGGGTCCTCAGTGGGAATTTCAGCAAGACAATGCTTCAATTCACACTGCAAAACATTCAAAATCTTGGTTTAATTCCCATAATATAAGAGTTCTCGACTGGCCAGCATGTAGCCCAGATCTTAACCCTATAAAAAACCTTTGGAGCATCATGTGTCGCAAAGTTTATAGCAACGCTAGACAATACTCTTCTGAAAAGGAACTTAAGACATCTATTGAGAATGCATGGTACGATATAGATCCACAAACTATGCAAGATTTAGTTTCTTCCATGCAATCTCGTGTATATGACGTAATACATAAGCATGGATGCGCAACCAGGTTTTAAAAATTGTTTATTTCGATTTTATTTAATTTGTGTCTAAACTTTTGAGACAGCAGTTTATTTTTGTTACCATTTAATTTATTGCAATATGCACAATTCCACTTTTCTTTGTTATAAATATTGTTTATATGTACAGCACATTAATTTCAAGCAGTGATTTGAAAATTGAATAAATATTTTTCAAAGTATGTAAGAATTTCTTCATTGTCTAAACTTTTGCGTCATAGTGTACAACTCTAATGAGAGTTTATCACGAATATGGTGTAATGCTGGTTCTTTACAGTCAACATAAAGGCTTAAAATTGGAGGCGTACAAAATGCATCAGAGCAAACCCGGAGTGCACTATGGTGCACAGTGTCAAGTTTTTTTAGAGCAGATTTACTGGCTGAACCACAGACCTGGCAATCATAGTCAATTTTAGAACGGATCATGGCACGGTAGATTTTAAGGAGAGAAGTACGATCTGCTCCCCAAGAGGTATTTGAAAGCACCTTTAAAAGATTAAGAGATTTTTACGGTAGATTTTGATTCGTCTAGCTTCAATGACATTTTGTTCTATTAGATTATGAACAATTTCACTTTCTGTAACATGGAAGAGTTCAGATTCAGAGATCACCCCACGAGAAGTGTTGAGGGTTCTATGTGGACTTACGGAAATCGGGATACTTGCAAAATGTGTACATTTCTTTAAACTTATGGCTTGTTTGCTATTGTTTACTTCAATAAGAATTCACCAGATCGTATTGTTTTTGGTTCACCAATCAATCCTTGGATAGATTTGTGAATCAGAAAGGGAGAGGTCTTGTCAAAACTGCCTTCTTGTCTTTTGATAACAAAGAATCTTTCAGCAGATGAATAGGTATTGGAGGCAATATCATCATCTCTATCAGCCCACAATTTATTTTGATTTTCATTGATGTCTTCTTGCAGGCCTGAGCCCGATGCAGTGAGTTTATCCTTCGATGTTACTTGAGACTTTACAGTCTCAGACTGATTGTTGACTGAGTTTTGGGGTGGGGCTTCCACATCATTTGTCTTATTTCCTTCAGTTGTAACCATGATTTAAGAGAAATGTTGAAAAACGCCAGGCATCGGGTCTGGTCACCGACCCTTCTTCTTACCGGTACTTTAGGCGCATGTCTCAAAAGGGTGAAAACTATCAACAAACTTCCACGTTTTTCGAACGTTGGATTAAACTCGATAGCATCTCCAAACTCTAGTTCTTTCACAGTGGAACTCGGTTGTCGTAGGTAAGCCTTTACAGTTCTGTCCAACCTACAACGCCCTTACGCCGAAAGGTACCAATCGCCCAGTGAATTCCTAAACGCCGCCATACAAGTATGGCGTCCAAAGATTACGGAACCGGAATTCGGAGATGACCTGCACTCTGGGACTCGAGATCAGCCTAAAAAGGTAGAAACTAGGCGATGAGATTAAAAAACCTCAACACCCGGAATGTCTCACGTGAAAATAAAAAAAAATCCACTATTTTAAAAAAGAAAAAGTAATGAGAGAGAGAACTTAGAAGAAAGGTGTATTTTTTGTCTTAAACATTTTAAACTTTTTTTTCTTACCAACAGAACGAGAACAATGTTAGTAGAACAAAGAGCAATTTGAACAAAAAAGTAAAACATGAACTAGAACAAAGAGGGATAACAAACTGAAAAGAGAAGATTAAAAAGTGTGAAACAAAGAGGAAAGGATAGACAACAAAAAAAAAAAAAAAGAGAAGAAAATAGAAAACGAGAAAGATCGCTCAGGAATCCGGGGTCGCGAAACCCGTAAATACCTAAAGAAGGTATTCCCCTGGGGCAAATGCATTTTAGGATTTATGTATTTTATAAAGTTGGTAGCACCTTGTTTAGCTATTTCATATGATTTAAGGTGTATATTTTCAAGACTCTTAGTTTTTACATTTAGTAGTTTAACTAGAAAAACGATTCTTTGTGTGACATATAGAAGAGCGAATAAAAGAAGAAAACTCATTCAATAAACAATCAAAAATGTTACATAGAATTACAGAATACAATAACAACCAGAATATTTAAAGAAATTTTAGTACTAGAAAAAACATAATAAAAAATATCTTAAAAGATTACGCATACAACTATTCCGATGTTGATTCTTTTTATTAAACAAATTAATCTTTTTATTAACAAAACATTTTTTTAAATATTTGATTTAAAACATTATTGAATTTCTGTAAATAACGGATTTTTTAAATTTTACTTGTATTTCATTTACTTTTAGTTTGCAACATTTATTTATAAAAAACACCCCCGACAGTTGTTGAATGAGTAACAAATTTGGAATTGCCCACCAAAAAGTCAAATTGCCCCTTGTGGGGCGTACGCCTCACTTTGGGAACCTATGGTGTAGAGCTATAATCTTTTTCTTTCCAAAATGCACAAAAGACTTCTTGTGCGTACTGGTATAGTAAGGACACATCGGTAAGCGGATCAGACACTTGAACCTCATGCGAGATATTTTGGGTAGTTGTCAATATCGGGATCATTTTATTGAGGATAATGCCGCGATCAACGAAACAGGCAGGTCGCGATACTTCCACCTCTCTTGTCTCTCAGGTGATTTTTGTCTAACAATTCTGCAACTGTCATGTGATCAAGCTACGTTGAAATTCTCGCTACATTGGCTTGTTGTTAGTGTTGCTAGGCAAAATCGAGTACAATAGATCGCTTATTTTCTAGAGAAAGGATTTTCATCGTAAGCATTGTCCGCAAGGTCACCGGACACTAATCTCATTGAGCATGTTTTTGATAATCTAATACACAGCTTTTGAAAGGGTTAATTTGAAAAGTTTGAGTGTATTTTTCATTTCCATTCATTCTTTATCATTAATAACTTTAATTGTGGATTTTTGACAAACTTGTCATATCGAAAGTTCCTCCCCTCCCCCAAAAAATAATGCCAAATAATTGTTAAAAAACAAAAACGAAATCTTAAACATCTATTATTTAATAAATTTGCAATATAGTATATATAAAATAGTTATTTAATGTTGCCCATAAAGAGAAAATTCTCTTGAATTCTTAGAGATAAAATTCTATCAAAGAAAATTACTCAACATCGAAAACATTTACAGAATCCTTTAGAGTTTTATTGTCTGAGTTTATTTTGGAAGAATAAAACAAATGCAATAGACGTTAAGATAGTAACCATTTTGAATGAGGCAATATTTCGAAATAGTCTACAAAAGTAAAACTTAAAAAATAACAGAAGACAATTTTCTATTCGGTCTTTGTCGCATGTGATTTTTCAAACCAGTCGACGAAAATAATTTAAGACGAAGAGATATATTACTTTAAGTGTTTCTCTTGCATTGTCATTACATATTTTAGAAAAAAAAAAAGATATACGTTGTTTGTTTGTTTTTGAAATAGAACTTCATAGCAAATAAATTTTGTAACATACAATTATCATTTCTTGGAAAAAAAATGTTAAAACAAAAATAAAGAAAGAAAGAAAAGTAAAGAAAAATTATTGTTACCATCGTGTTTTTGTAAGCATCAGTTATTATACGGATTTATAGTTCAGCAATTACCAATAGAATTAAGTTGTACTCTGGTCGAACTTGAAAAATTATAATTTCTTCATTTAAAACCCGACTCAAACTCTACAAAGTGATATTTATCAACCCGAATTAGAAATTTGAGTTAATCCATATTTAAACGTAATTGGGGGAAAACTTAATACTACTTTATCAATTGTACACTTTATGTAGAAAAATGTGTATATATATAAAAATTAACTTTATTCAAATATATAGTTTCTTTTATCATAGAAGCCATTCGTTTTTTTTTTCTTTTTTTTGTGGAAAAAAAAAATCTAAAAGGAACTCCAAAAATCTAAATCCAAACCAAGACCGACAAAAACAAATATACAGTCGATTAACGTGAACATAAAGGAAATTAGCGCCAACTAGATCGACTGACTAGTGACAGACTTAAATCGCATGTTCGAAAAATTGTTTTACCGTCCCAATTCAGGACTCTAATAAACATTCATTTTAAATGACATTGTTTCCAATATCGCTTATTTTCATATGCAATAGACGATAATATATTTAAATTTTTGACTTGTCCCTGTAAAAAGATAATACACGATACGACGACTGTTTAAATTTAAAATTGTAAAGTATATTTTAATAACACATTCAAAATTCATAACCAGTGCTTGATTTTTGTGCAGAGCTACGTATGTGAAAATAACAAATATAAGAATAAATCCCCGTATAGCAATCAAATTTTTATTCCGATTCATGAGACATAAAGGAAGTATACAACAGAGTAAAGATATTTGAATGATTCCTACATTTTAATGATTATGAAAAAGGAGATGTGTACTAATAACAAAAGCGCAAAGATTTAAAGAGTAGTGGTTCCCTGTAATTTTCAGCAGGATCCAAGAGCAACATGTTTCTGAATGTCCATTTTTGTTGTCTTTACCTGAGTTCTTTGGATACTTTTTTATTTTCATAAAAATTTGCCAATCTTCGAGAAATTTGAATATATTTTTAAAGTATACATTACTATTTTGTGTTTTAAAAACTGTTGTCGTATCTTATATAGTTTCGTTTTTTCAATGACACGTTAAAATTTAAAAATATGATTGTATTACGAGAATCGTAATTCGATCTTATTTACGCTAAGTAATTCACTCTGTCATGCGATACAGTAACGAATCAGTTAGCAGAACTCCAGTTAACCGAATTAACCAATTATCCGAAAACCCATATTTTAAAAAGCACTAAACCAACGTTTAAAATGCACAAATAATGAATGAAAAAGCAGCAAACAGCTGTTTTGAATCTACAGCGAGATTCTTCTTCAGTGCAAGATAGGAACAGCGTGCTAGAAAAAGCAAGTCTGAGCAAAATGATAGACAGAGACGCGCTGGCTTACCTGTTACCCTAACGTGTAACGAATGTGCCAGAAACAACCAATGAGAGAGAAGCAGTAGAAGCAACTGGGTGGACAAGTAGCGACATCTACAGGAGAAGGGGAGAAAAAGAAATCCAAAAAAGAGGAAATTAAATTGATGCTTTCCAAATACTTGGAAAATCAGGAGTACTAGATAAGTCATTGACTAAAGAGTGAGAATTTTTAATGATGTGGTAAGCTTCCCAAAAATCAAGATCAAGGTTAGAAGAGCATTTTTGGATAATGGTGGCTGAGGAAAAATCGAACCTATGTTGAGAAGACCAAGAATGTTGAGCAATAGAAGAACGTTTGAGCTCCTGATTTTTAACATAACCTTCATGCTCTTCTAAACGAAATCTAAGAGCACGTTTAGTCTAGCAAATATAAGAAAGGCCACACTGGGAAGAGATTTAGTAAATACCCCAGTTATCTAGGCGATCAACGGGGTGTTTGAGATTTGAAAAAGTGATTTTATTAACAGGAGAAAAAATAGCATTAAAATCAAACCTTCTTAAGATTTTAGCAACTTGTTGACTGATTTTAGGAAAAAATGGTAACACAACTGAAGTAATACAGTTGGAAGTAGAATGATTTTCAGAATGGACGGATTTCGTCAATTCTTTATAAATAGAATCAATAATATTAGAGGAATAACCACGATCAACAGAAATAGCTTTGAGGTAATTAAGTTCAGCACTAAGTAACTGAGGAGTGGGACAAATATTGGTAGCCCGAAAAACAAAAGTATTGAAAGCAGCGAATTTCTGGTTAGGGGGATGAGAAGAATGCCTGTGAGGGGGGAGACTGACAGCAAAAGGTTTACGAAAGACGGCAGTCTGAAAGCCATTTTCACAACGAATAACAAGGACATCCAGGAAAGAAAGACAGTTATTGGTCTCAATTTCAGAGGTAAATTGAATGCAGGGATCAATGGAATTCATAATAGAGAGAATATGATTAATATCAAAATTTATTTCAACCAGGACATAAACATCATCAACATAACAAACATAGAACGGCAATTTTAAAATTTCAAAAAGTTTGACCTCAAAATAGTGCATATAAATATCGCATAAAATTGGACTAAGAGGATTACCCATAGCCGAACCGTCAATCATACGGGAGAAATTACCATTGAAAACAAAGGTATTTTGCGACAAGCAAGCGCGAGTGAGAAGGATAATCTCCTCGATTTCAAAATAAGAGAAATGGAATTCACAAAGCCTTTTCTTGAGGCAATCTAAAGACACCTCAACCAGAACGTTTGTAAATAATGATTTAACATCAAAAGAAACCATCATGTGACCCTGCGGCTTAAAATTATGAAGTTTTTTTAACAAAATCAAAAGAAATCTTAACAGTGAAACAGTTACTGCTCAAAAGTGGGACAAAAACAGAAACTAAATATTTGGCAAGTATATAAGAAGCTGTATCGATACTAGAGACGTCTAAAAGGAATGCCAGGTTTATGGACCTTAGGTAAGCATAAAACCTGGCACAATGCGCAATCGACGGAATAAGAGACTTCTTAAAGTTAGCAGGAATAATGGAAGAAGACTTGATGGCAGACTTAATAGAGTTAATTTCACAAGTGGAAGGGACTTTGCGGATGTCCACATAAGGACCATATTTAATTAATTTATGGGATTTTCCAAATACGAAGATTTGTTGAGAAGAACAATCTGACCACCTTTGTCAGCCTTAGTAATGATTAAGTTTGGATCAGAACGCGAGTTTTTCAGACATTGTTTAACTGGATTTTTAAGATTGGGCTAATAAACATTAGAATTGAAATCAACAGTATTGGCAATTAGATGCCTGATGGACTCTTTTTGAGAAGAAGATAGAGCACTATGCTTAAAGGCCCTTTCAATAGGAGCAATTAGATTAGGTAAAGAAGGAATAGCAGATACAGAGAAATTGTTATTCAATTTGAGAGCATCGAACTGATTGTCATTTAAAGAAACACTAGAAAGATTGACAACGACATTTTAGTTAAAAACAGGCAAATTGCGGGAGTTATTAACGACAGAACTTTTACAAAGTGCATTAAATTTCTTCTTTAAAACAGAACAATGAACAGAAGAAGCTGTGAGAACTCTACTCCATGACCTTCTGTCTATAGACTCAAAATCAGGTGTAGAATTAGCGAGGCTGATATGTAAGGAATATAACTCGCGCTCTATATGAGCAATTTTATGGCGAGTCTCTTGAATCAAAGCTCTTAAAAGAGCTAATTTAGAACGAAATAAGCCCACGTCAATTCTATTAGAAGAAAATAATTTACAACGTATAGAAATGAAATTAGGAATAACCTTCTTACGCCTACAGTCAAGTAGGAAATGTAAGTGTTCCAAAAACCTGTACTTTTTTAATCGTAAATTACAAAACCTATTAATTTGAGACATTGCGGAAAAAAATAGAGAAAAACAAAAAAGAAAGAAATCACAGAAGAATAAAGGCCCGTTAACGCTATTTTAACCCATATATTGTCTGAAATGTTTTAAAAGGCCGGAATTTGAATTCGAAAATCGTTTGCACGTCTATGGATTTGTGGCAACAAAGCCTACTTTCAGCTAGAATTTGTTTCACGTTGGCACGGAAAAGACTCTCCATTTTCAAACAGTTTAGAATTGCGCAAAATTTTGAGAAAATGAAAAAATATGTTACGGAAATTATCCAGGCGATCACATAATGAAGCCTTTTATTGTATCGAAACAGCTACGAAATGGTTAGGACGACAGGAGAATGCGGTCAGAACAGATATCGCAGAAGCACCGGGATTGGTGCGCTTATTTTTTGCGTCATTTTAGCAAGAAAGAGTTAGAAGTTAGTTCTAGCAATGGGAAACAGCGTGTTTGTTTACTTCATTATGAAGCAATTTGTTTTATTATAAAACACACACATATTGTTATAAAACACACACAATTCTTCAAAACACACATTTTTTAGTATAAAACACGCACATTTTTTTTTATAAAACACTCACACTATGTATTTTAATATAAAACACAAGCTATGTCAAGAATACAACTGACTCATTTTTTAGTATTGAGAAGGTAACAACTTAGCCGGGGTCCACGCCAGGTGCAAAATATCCATTTCCGTGCTACTTAGATTTCCCGATGCGTGTGCATCATTTGTACCACTTATCCTATTCAAGTTAAGTATTTACGAAAAATCCCTGATATGGCTGAATTGAAGAATATTTTTTAAAGCGAAATAAACATCAAAGCTTTTTTTTGCTTAAATTTAAAATTTTGCTATTCAGAAAAAGAAAAAAAAAAGAAAAAAAATAACAAACTTTTTTAAATAAATATAAAATGACATAAAAAAAATCTAAACATACCAGCAGTAACAGATATAATCCGAAGCCTGGCTTAAAAGGGAAGGAAAATTGTTTACACACAAAATAAATTTTTTGATCTACCTATCGAGAACTATAGTTTAAAAACATGCATTTGTTCCAAAAAAAAAAAAAAAAAATGTTACACACTTAAAAATGCACTTGAAACTATTTTGATATAGTCAGAAATATCTGTAAAATGGCTTGTCTAGTAATCCGAACTTTTGCTTATCCGAACCATAGTTGGTGTCGACATGTGCGGTTAATCCGTATTCTACTGCATTGGCAACAACGTGATTTAAAGTGAATGTGTAGTTGACAATGGATTACCAATAAAGAAACGTTAAAAAACCCATAACGACAACAACATTCGTAATTCTTTTAAACTGTGCAAATTTAATTAATTTATTTATTTATTTATTGTTTACGTCTGAACCAGAATTTCATCCTCAGATGTTGATTTTCAACATGTGACGTATGTAAAAACCCACGACAGACGAACAGATTATTGATAATACTTTAAAAGTAGCAAACAATCCTTATCAAACGCCAAGGTGGCATCAACTATTTTAATAATACCACATCCCATGAAGTTTTGATCATTTATCAAATAATGATTAGAATACTTAATGCGAAACGTCACATTCTTCTAAATTACTCCGTCAGATTACAGAAAAGGATACATTTCCAAGTATGTTCGATTCATAAATGCCCATGATACTAATGCTTGGATACTGTAGTAAAATAATTTTTTTGATAAATATCAAAGATCTTTTATGAATATAACTCTCACATCCTACTGAAATAACATAAAAAAATCAATTACAATAGCCACTATGTACACTCGCACCTGTATTCCATTTTACGATATTCACAGTTCTGCAGGTACACAGAAAATGATTGAATTTTTGCAATTGCCTAATACGTGTGTATATATAGTACATGCTATAATTAACTCAGGATTTTTTTTCTTCATTTCTTTTCAACTAATGTTTAAGTTTCCATAAAGTACGTTAAGATATATAATTTAAAATATAGATAATAATACGATAATAATTTAAAATGTACATAATATGCTTATATGCATATGCATTTGCACAATTTAGATATATTTTGCATAAATTTATATGAACACCTAAAGATTAAAAAACTCAATAAAAGTGCCTATTTCTGTTACGTTGCTTTAACATATATTTTAAATTTTACAATTTAGTAAAGATAAAAATATACACAGAAAAAGATAATTTTTGTGTAGTAGAGTTTCTGAATTATTTGAAAAATCCTAAGATAAAACAAGTTAAAAGTTTTTAATTAAAATGTGGCCAAAAAAGACACTTTTAGGAACTTATCACTTTCAAAAAATCTGAGATTACGTAATATCGCCATATTTGAAAAAATAAGCTTTACATATTTTTTCAATTTTACCTATTCTACATATTTATATTAAACAAAGATTAAAAATAGCTTTTGAATCTTTTTTTTTTTGATGTTTTAAAACTGTGAAGTAAAAAAATTTATTATTTTGCGTAAGAGAAGGAATTTTACATGCCTGGTATGGGGTCTAGTGCAAGTTTGCAACAACTCATGTCTGATGGCTGAAAGATTCAATCTCAAAACAGTTTGTGTTATACAAGAAGCTGAACGTGATCGACAATAAAGCAAAATAACGATACTTTGGCGCCAGTTAAGTGCCCGTTCCGTATATGACATTGGCGTCAGTTAAGTGCCCGTTCCGTATATGACATTGGCGTCAGAAAAAAATCGCGCCAATATGGGACCGTAAGTTTTCCATTTTGATTAAAAAAAAAAAAATTCGAATAAAACTACATAAAATTTGGCATAATTGCAAATAATTCTTGGTACTGTTACGCTAGCCGGATGCAAATCTCGCCAATAGATTTTTTTCAACTCGCCAGTTAGCATTTTTTTTTCGAGAGGTAATATTTGGCCAGATGTAATATACGCACAGCAGGTTTGGCGTGATTTTTAATCAATTTATTTCTTTTTTTCTTTCTTTTTTACGAAAATTTGGTGAAAACCTCGTTTTCAAATACCAGTTACATATGCATTTTTGGTATTACTTAGTTATCCCGTCGACCAAAAATCTATCGCCAAACATGGTTGATCGTAAATGTCACATTCACTTGACTTTAAGAAAGTTACACGTGTTTATGTCATCAAGTGATTTTTATTTGTATATTTATTAATGTTATACTAATTTATTTGTTTTTTCGTTATTTAAAATAAAAATTATGTCAATTTGTATAATTTGGCGAGTGTTTTGGCGATTTATATAATTTGGCGAAATTGGTCGACGGAATAACTAAGTAGTACCGTATTTTTTAATTATTTTCTATTATTTTCTAAAGGGAATATAAAAAAAATTTAATAATTATAGATCAAAATAATATATATAATTTATAAAAAGAAATAAAAGTAAATAAACATTTATTATCAAATAAACAACAATAGCCTGGTAGATAAATTTCATAAAACACATGTAAGATATAAGTATTAAACATAACTTTGTGTTTCAGAAGTTGTTCCTTTAGATGCAAACATACGCTATATGACCAAAGGTGACCGGTCACTTGTGATTTTAGACGTTTTGTTAAATATCTAGAAAAATACATAAGGAATTAGCCAGAAACTGCAGGTGTATAAACAGTATAGTAAAGGTCATATATTTCCGCGACGATTTTTTCTCGAAACCCCATAGGGGACCGTCAACAAAATGAAAAAGAACGAATGTCTTTTGGATATCCCTGTAAAAACTAATGTAGCAAAAGCTTTCTAACTCGAGATTATTAAAAATTGGCTTATTTGAATATACTGTGCATTTTTATGAGGATAGCATGTATACTCGTAGAGAAATTAAGGTTTTTATAAAAACAGTCCCAAATTTCGCCAAGTTTTTTGCTTATAATTTGCAGAGTTCTTAATATAAAAAAAGTTCTTTTCAGAAAATATGAAGAACAGCATTGTACATAATACTCTGCAATCAGAATTAAAAAATAATAAAAATTGTATGAAAATGAGCAGGTTTACAAAAAATGTTTCACTGCGCATGCGCGAAAGCAATCAAAATATAATGTACATAATTTTTTACCTAATTGTATAGAGCAACTTTTGTAAAAGTCTCAAAAACATAGTTTAAAAAGTCTGATAATAATCGTTTATAGAATAAGCTCAAAATCCGTTGTTCCCAAAAGGAAACATAAAGATGGGGGGGTGTATCCGTATATCCATTCATTAGTGCCAATACAGCATACACAATATTGCACGTATTTGGATACAGCCCCTCATCTTTTTGCTTCCTTTTGGGAATAACGGATTTTGAGCTTATTCTATAAACGATTATTATCAGACTTTTCAAACTACGTTTTTGAGACTTTCACATAAGTTGCTTTATACATTTAGCTAACACATTATGCAAATTATATTTTGATTACGATCGAGCATGCGCAGTGAATCATTATTTAGTAAACCTGCTCATTTTTCATACAATTATTATTTTTTTTTCATTCTGATTACAGTGTATTGTGTACAATGTTGTTTGTCATATTTTCTGAAAAGAACTTTTTTTTATATTAAGAACTTTGCAAATTATAAGCAAAAAACTTGGCAAAATTTGGGACTGTTTTTATAAAAACCTTAATTTCTCTACGAGTATACATGTTATCCTCATAAAAATGAACACAGTATTTTACAATAAGCTAATTATTAATAATTTGGAGTTTGAACGCTTTTGCTACATTAAGTTTTTACAGGGTTATCCAAAAGATATTCGTTCTTTTTCAATTCGTTGGGGGTCCCCTATTGGGTTTCGGGAAAAAATCTTCGTGGAAATATATGACTTATTCTATACTGTTTGCACACCTGCAGTTTCAAGTTAATTCCTCGGGTATTTTTCTAAATATTTAACAATACGGCTAAAATTGTAAGTGACCGGTCACCTTTGGCCATATAGTGTAGTTATTCACAGCAATATATCAGACATCTCATTTTTTTTTTATTACGGTTCCGTACTTAAAAAGTAAAAACAGAACCATTATAAGATCACTCTTGTGTCTGTTCGTCTGTCCGTCTGTCACAGCCACTTTACTCGTAAACTATGGAACGTGGAAAGTTCAAATTCGGGGAAGTAATAAAGACTATTGACCCACCAATTTTCATATTATTAAACATTTATAAATATATTTAGTAAAAATGTATAGGGGCTAATTCAGTTGCTTGAAAAAAATATTTTCTTTGTATATCGTGTGAGGTATCGTGTGAATGTTTTCGTAACGCCGAATTCAAAAATACATTTATTTTAATTTTAGGTTACATTTTCAAAGATATATTCGAAAATGTAGCGCAAAAATATGTTCCTCCCATCTAATTCCGAATCTACTGAAACTAAAATTATGAAAAAAATAGAGGGAGTAGACATTAATATAAACCTCGTAGGAAAGTTATAGCGATTACCCTAGGTCACATAGTTTTTGAGAAAAGCGCATTTTTCCGTTGCACACAAATTTCGATTTACGGGCATTCAGCAAAAGTGTTGAGCAGCGCTGGAGATACCTATCGTAGTAAAAGTATAAAAGCATTGTTGATCATGATTTTTGAAAATAATCGTCAGTAATTAGCTGAGATATGAACCCTTAAAGATATGGACTGTTTGGACATACATAATGACAGGGGCGGCGTACACTATGTACCATCGTCTTTTAAAGCCTAGATTACAATTTTTAATGATGTATGAGTGTAATGAAATGGCCAGTAACAGTATAAAAACAATAACCGTCAAATTGTTATAAACAGATTAATTCAAGGGGTCTCAGGACTCTTAAAGATTAAAAAAAAAATATTTTAATTTTTTAGACGCTAATCTTCCTTTTTTTCTGAACATTTTAATATAATTGTTTCCTTCAAATTCTCATTAGAACAGAAGTTATGGCTTTTAGAATTATACCGGCTCAATAGCTTAAGCGGTATTTTCGAAAATTTTAAGTCATTTTCTCCAATTGACTTTCTTGAGCATATCGCGCACGATATCTCAAAAACATTTGGATATTTTTTCATGAAATTTTCAAAACATACGTTTTATGTTAATCTGTATAAACTGAACCTAAAATGTCCTTTTTATTGTTCAAAAAAATATTTTTTTAAGTGCTTATGTTGTTCAATTTTTCAAAATTTTCCATTAGCAAAATTTTCTATTAGCCAAATGTAAACTTTGAACGTATGTTTTGTTTTAGATGCATTGTAGAAAAAAAGGGTATTACTATGCTGAATTTAGTTTTATGAAATGCCAAATGAAGTTTAAATATGCATTTCTTTTATTGTCAGTACCGAATTAAGTTCATTATAAAGAGATTAAGATAATATTAAACTAGTCGGCTATGTCAATCCCAAAACTTTCTTCTATCTCATACGTGTCAATACTTCCTGATAAATGCAGCACAACAAGGCCTTCGGTTAGGCCATTTATATCAAAATCTAATCAGGTACAACTTTCGTGAACTTCTAATTGAATTTAAAGTTTAGTGAAAATTAGTGCTTTTTTAGATAGAGTTATTACGGAAATCGTGAAAAGTTCTGACTTGCAGTGGAACCTCTTGGGCAATTTACACCAAACACTTGTCAGTATCTGTTTATATCAGGGACTAACTGAATCTAAAGTTTGTTGAAAATTCAAGCATTAGTTCTTGAGATACAGCTATTGCGGAAATCGGGAAAATTGCACCATAGTAGCGCCACCTGCTGGGCGATTTACACCAAAAAGTAATGAGCATCAATCTATATCAGGGACTAACTGAATATAAAGTTTTATTAAATTCCGTTCAATAGTTCTTAAGATAGAGCGCCTACAAAATTTGTGTCACACATAGTTAGACAAACTCACAGACAAACATTTTATTTATTGTACGGAATCCTCTGTGCGCGAGTAATACTCGTACTTGACCGTTTATTACTAGATGTTCTACTGTTGCTCTGAGGAGACTACATGTTAACCACACTTACACAAAAATAAACTCTGCAAATAAAGCAGTTTTCTTCTTTTTTTATTATATCAGTTTCTTTTATTTGATTGCGATGGCGAATCAAACTCTACACTTATTTTAACACGTTTCTAGTTAAAATAGATCAATTATTTATCACTTAACTTTAGAAACAGAAAAAAAGTTTAATCAGTTCTTGGAATCCCTTAAAATTGAAAAGGCTTAAACAATCTCACAAACAATTTAGTACAATGTTCTTTTCTTCAGAATAAGTAAAAAGTATGTAGGGGAAAGTAGGGTAATGACGCTCAGAAGGGTAATCCCGCTCACCAAATATCTCTAAACAGAATAGAATTGAAAATTTGCGATTGGTACCGGCACCTAGTGAACTTCATCCTAAGTTCCCAGTAAGGATTTAGTGCCCGTCGGGAGGAATGTATTTTTGTGTCCCTGAGTTATTAATTTGAAGTTGTTTTATTATAAAATTCTACAACACCTAACTTGAAGGTAAGTATACACTCTTATTTTCAAATATTAATTTACTCATTATGTCTAAAAAATATATACATTTAACTGTACTTTCATGCTTTTATTTATTTTTATAGTGCGTTGTTACGCTAATTATAATGCAATAAAACCCAACATGACGATGACGGGCACTGGCGCTCGCGTGGAATTCCAGAAGAAGTGTTGCCAGTGGACAACTTTTTTTAAATTCAAATTTTTCGATTGACAACACTTTTTTGAAATAATCAAATTTCCCTGTTTTCGCCTTTATTAATATGTCATTAATCAAGGAGAATTTTACGATTTCAAAAAAGTGGTGAAAATCAACCGAAATATAAAAAAAAAGTAGCCCACTATATGTCTAACACAATATGTGTAAAGTGGTTGCAAAAAGTCTGCAGTGGTGTGAACAGCCCGCACAACTACATATGTGACTTTACCCTACCATGTCGAACATTACCGCTCAATCGACGGTCATTTAAGTAAAACGATAAAAAAAATTCCTAAAACTTTTATGAAAATTAGTTGATTGCAAGCTGTTCCTTATGCTTTGGAGTTATACTTCATTAATATTGATTTTTTTGTCCAAATTTGACTAGCTATTCATGTTTTCCATTACGTGAGCGCCATTCCCCTACTTTCCCCTATATATCATCGCCTCAGAGCAACCGTATGACATCTAGTAATAATTGAAAATGAGATGTCTGATTTACTGCAATGTTTAAACTGTGACTGCAACTAGTGGAACAGTAGGGAAATTTTATAAAACACATCTGAGATATAGTATTAAACATAACAATGTGTTTCGGAAGTTGTTCCTTTAGATGCAAAGACAGTTATTCACAGCAATAAGTCAGACATCATATTTTTTATTATTACTAGATGTCCTACTGCTGGTCTCAGGTGACGATATATTAACAACTCTTACACATAAATAAATATTGCTAATAAGCAGTTTTCTTCTTTTTAGGTGCGTTCGTAATTATATAAATACGTAGCACCTATAGTCGTCGTTCAGTCCGTCTGTCTGTCTGTCCGCATATAACAGAGCAAAAACCCCCCAACCGAATTGTCTGAAATTTTAAATATATTATTGTTGTAAAATTTTGTCGAGTCATTTCAAATTTCATGAAAATCGGATGCATAGTTTAATTACAGGGATAGTCAAAAGTTTTTCGTTACATTACGGCCAATGGGTTAAAATTATTGCGAGTGCTTTTAATGATGTTACAGCCTCCCGAATGGCGTGGAATTTTAAATATATAATTGTTGCAAAATATTGTCGACTCATAACAAATATTATGAAAATCGGATGCATAGTTTAATGACAAGGACAGTAGTCAAAAGTTTTCCGTTACATTAAGGCCAATGGGAAAAAATTATTGTAAGTGCATTTTAATGATTTTACAGCTTTTCGAACAGAATGAAATGGATAGGCACTTATGAAGTGCACTAAAATATACATCCAGAACACTATACGATGGAAAAAAGTATTATAAAACTAGTTATTGTACGAACGCATCTCATTTGCCTCATTTGACGAGCAATTTCCAACTTGTTTATTATATCACTTTCTTTTATTTGATTGCGATGGCGAACCAAACTCTCCACTTATTTTATAACATTTCTAGTTAAAACAGATCAATTATTTTATCACTTAGCTATAAAAACATATAAAAACGTTTAATCAATTTCTTGGAATCCTTCAGAATTGAAACGGCTTAAACAATCTCACTTACAAGTTTGTACAATGTCCCTTTCCTCAGAATAAGTAAAACGTAATAGATATAAGAAACTAACTTTCCCTGAAAAAAAAAAATCACTCTAAAGTGGACTTGGTTGCTGGAACTTTGAAGTAAAGTACGGAGTAAAAAAGTTAGAGTTGTAATAAAAGCGTTGCTAAAGATTTAAACACTTGTATTTTCCTTTGAAATGTTTTCACTGAAATAGAAAACCCTTTAAAGAAAAAGAGAAAATTACTGTTCTACAACTTTAAAATGTGTTCTTTCCTTCACTCGAAAAGTTTATTTACAGGAAAATTTTGTGTCTGGCTATTTCGGAATTTCGATTCTGTTGTAAAATAGCGTACTTCTATTGTTTGCATTTTGGTCTCAAAATTACTGCCATTATACTGTATATTTTTACTTTAACTAAGGGGACAAAGGACCTTCAAACTCATTTTTTTATTTTTTTAAAATTGCACTTTAAACAGTATTCAAGGGCAAATTACGGCATATATTTATCATAAAATAACTTTTTTTAAAGGAAAATAAGGAATTTTCTTGAATATTTTAAGCGTTATTCAGAAATTTTCAAAATGCCTCATGGCATTTTATATCAATTAAAATCCCCAATATTTTTACGCCAATTTGGTTTACATATAGAAATAAAACTCTGCATAGCTTTTTAACACTTTCCAACAAAGTTGAAAAGTGTTTATGACTTCGGTTTTTCTGTCCGTCTGTCCGCACTCTAACTCTCGTAAATGTAGTCGGATTGTTATGAAATTTTTGGATGTGAGTGACCTCTACCATAGCACGATCCCTATTTCAAATAAAGTTTCTAGCATGTTTAGTTCATTTACAGGGACAGTCAAAAGTTTTCCGTTACATTACGACCTAAGGGAAAAAATCGTTTAAAATGGTTTTTAATGATGTTACATACTTTCAAACATTATAAAATTCGCATGCTTTTATCAGGTGCACTAAAATATGCATTCTGTAGAATATACGATGCAAAGAATAGCTATCATTCATTTACAGGGCCACACAAAATAATTCCGTAACAGAACGATATAAGGGTGGAGGGAATTGTTTGCGGCATATTTTAATTATGTTAAATTATTTCATGTATAATGAAATTGATATACGTCGCTGAGGTTTACTATCACTTATTTCATGTATAATTCGAAGTGCATAGCATTTACAGGGACACACAAAAGATTTCAGATACTATATTGTATCCGAAGTACTGTACAGTAGCGATGATTGCTGGGAATGCATTTTTAATTACGTTATGTGCTTTTATGTTTCACTATATTTATGCATAGTATATGGTGTGTATAAATGTTGTAATTCACATACAGGGCTACACAAAATAATTTGTAATGGTTACTGGGTATGATTGCAAATTGCTTAAAGGTGATTTTTAAATGAGTTATGCATTTTTACGCGGAACTGCATTTGGTTTACTATGGAATGTTTGTAGAACATAGATAAAAGGATATGCAGGTTCACGCAAAGAATTGGGTGCATGGCCGTCTATAAATTATAATTTCTGGAAATGTGATTTCAGTAGTTTTAAGAGTGTTTTACTTTGAATTAAACTTTAGCTAAATAGTGGCGTGTAATAAAGGTACTAGGTTAACTACAGGGCTGTACAAATGTATACAAGTATGTTTTGATCTATTAGTATAAATTGCTGAAAGAGAAATCTCAACCTGTTTTGCGTTATCTTGCTAAACTAAATTTCCCTATTATATAGTATATAAATCAACCTATAGATCCAATACAGGGCTGTTCTAAAGAATTGTAATACATATTTGGCTATATACGGTAACTGCAGAAATCAGTTTTTCAAATGTTTCATGTGTTTTCTAAAATGCTCACTTAGTTCTCTTATATAGGGGAGAGGGGGCACATGTGAACAATTTTTACATTTTTGACTATTTCTCAAAATTGTTATGAGCTATTGAAACAAAAATTGATTTATATGAATATTTGCAATTTGTTTGTTCTTTTGGTGAAACTTTTGGATGCATTTATCAAGAATTTCTAACTTATATCATCATTCAAAAAATTGTCTAAATTTGTTCATATGTGCCCCGGTGGAGGGGTAGTTGTGAACATAGCTGGGGCACATGTGAACACATGCATAAATATGATAAAAATAATTTTTTGTGAATAAAACTGTGATATAAACTAAATATATGCCCTCTTTCTAGTTCTGTGAATCAATCAATAAATGTTTCACCATAGATACAAGAAGTTATTCGTAAAATTGTACACTAATATGCCTACTCCTTTTGAGTCGCTAAATTGTTATCTAACTTCCTGTAAATTAGAACTGTGAAGCAATCCTAAAAACATTTAACGTATAGATCAATTTTTGACAAAGGTAATTAAATTTTAAACTAAAAAAAGAAAAAAAAAATGCATTCACAGACTTAAAAAATACACTTGTGAACTGTTCACATCTGCCCCCATATGTTCTGTTCACAAGTGCACCATCTACCAACTTCAGACTAACTTATAAAAAAAATATATTTTTAATTGAAATAAGGAAACAAAACTGTTTGTAAACTTACCCAGTTAATTACAATAGAATGGAATGCTGATATTCTTCTTTAAAAAATGTCTTGAATGAATTTTTACTTCAATAACTTAGATTTTTTACTTCACACCTTCTAAAACAAACAAATTACAACTACCAGAAATCAAAATGGCCTATTGTTCTGAAACTTCAGCCAAAAGATGGTACCAGTACTACCATCAATTGGTATTTAAATTTTTTTTTTTTTATTTCAAATTAACTGAGTGAAATATGGAATGTTCACATGTGCCCCCCTCTCCCCTACTTTATTTATCTAAATAACGAAGTTTTGTTAAAGCATTAAGGAAGTGTTGGAAAGTGTTTCATAATCTATGCTAAACGCATGATTTTTCTTACTTGTTTTAAAATAAGTTCAATTGGAAAAGTTAATGGTAGAATAGTTAAATGCAGAAATAAGATGAAAAAATGCTGAAAACTTCATAAAATTTAGAAAATATTTTTTTTTTCTTTCAGTTATATTCAAATATTAAAATTCAGTTCACAGTTTTATTTCTATATATGTAAACCAAAGTGGCATAAAAATATTGGGGGAATTTTAATGGATATGGAATGTTATGGGGCATTTGAAATGTTCTGCATAACATTTAAAATATTCAGGAAAATTCGTTATTTTTCATAAAAAAAACTTCTTGGATGAGAGTTTCAAAACTCTCCTTATCCAAAATTTTACAAATCGCGTGTTTTCGCTCTCAATCTATTCTAATGATAAACCTGCATCAAAAAAGCACAACAATCAGTAAAAAAAAACTAGTTTTATATTTTATTTTTAACACTGTAAAATCTTGGTTTTCAATGATCACCAGTGGACGCAGTTCGAGGTTTTTTGAGATTTCGCAAGTTTTGATTTTAAGGATAAGGCGAATCTTGAAATTCACGTCCTCATACATAGGGGAGGGGGGGGGGGCACATGGGAATATTTTTTACATTTTTTACTATTTCTCAAAAGTGTTATGAGCTATTGAAACAAAAATGGATTTATATGAATATTTACACATCGTTTGATCTTTTAATGAAACCTTTGTATGCATTTATCAATAATTTCTAACTTGTATCATGATTCTAAAAATTTTCTAAATTTGTTCACATGTGCCCCGGTGAAGGGTTAGTTATGAACATAGTTGGGGCACATGTGGACACATGCATAAAAAAGACAAAAATAATTTCTTTTGTGAATAAAAACTGTGATAAAACAAATTAGATGCCGTCATTCTAGTTGTGTGAATAAATCAATAAATGTTTCAACATAGATACAAGAAATTATTCGTAAAATTATACACTAATATAGCTACTTCTTTTGAGCTAAGCATAGCAAACCTGTGTTACTTTTAAATAAGTTATTGAATAATTCTGTTATTGTGTTTTTATTTTTTTTTTCTAAATGTTATGCAATGTGTATAGCAAAATTGTGCATCATGGTTTTAAAAATTTGTAAAATTGTGATATAAAAAATTGCTGACTACCACAATACTACTAATAACTTTTTTGGACAACTAAATTTTACTTTCATAACATAAAATATCTTACAAATACTTTAATATGGGCTAAGGAAAAATAAATATGTTTAAAATTGGGAATCATTAAAGAATAACAATAATCATATTAGTTTCTACAGAAAGCCACCACTTTTGAATGCTATCTAACTTCTAGTAAATTAAAACTGTGAAGCAATCCTAAAAACATTAAATTTATAGCTCAATATTTGACAAGGGTAATTGAATTTTAAACAAAAAAAAAAGCATTCACAAATTTAAAAAATGCACTCGTGAACTGTTCACACCTGCCCCCCATATGTTCTGCTCACAAGTGCCCCATCTACCAACTTAATCCTAAGTTATAAAAAAGAACTATTTTTAATTGAAATAAGGAAACAAAACTTTTTGTAGGCTTACTAATTGATGGCACTATAGAATGCAATGCCGATATTCTACTTTTAAAAATGTCTCGAATGAATTTTTACTTCAATAACTTTAGAAGACTTTTTTATTTAACACCTTCCAAATCAAATTGCAACTACTAGAAATGAAAATGTTTCATTGTTCTGAAAATTCAGTCAAAAGATAGTACCAGTACTGCCATATATTGGTAATTTTTTGATTTTTTTTTTCAGATTAACAGAGGGAAATATTTACTGTTCACATGTGCACCCCTCTCCCCTACACTGACCTTTTAGGATCTGGCATTACGTTTCTAAAAGCATATCCTATGTAGATTAAATACGTAGATATTTTACAAATGTATTTTTGATTATTCGAAAAAAAAAATAAACAATGCGATATATACGTTGCAAGATTATTGTAGTATATAGAATTAAATTGGTCAACATAAAATAATAAAAAAAATGTTTCTCCTTGCATAAATAAATAAGTAAATAAATTATCTACATCTGACATCCTTAAACTTTAAATGTTCTACTTTTGCATCAGAAAATACCATTTTCATTAAAAATATGTTTAAAATCATACAGAATAATAAATCTCAAATATACTCTTTTAAACACAACGTTAAATAAAATAAAAAATATGATACAAATTATTTCACTCTCTTAGATAAAATGTAAAAATGAAAAGTACTCACTTCCCCACACATTTTGTATCCAACATTACTCAGCTGACAGTCATAGCCACATTCACAGTCTAGGTTTTTTAATGTAAACGTTTTGTCGATATTAAATATATAAATTTGATACTTTAACTACATCGAAAAATGCTATTTTTAACAAAACATTATTTAAATCTAAGAGAATAATAAATGATAAATATACTCATATATATACAATGTTATATAAAATTAAAAATATGATTACAAATCTCAAGATACACGTAGGGGAGAGGGAGAGGGGGACACATTTGAACAATTTTTACATTTTTGACTATTTCTCAAATTGTTTATGAGCTATTGAAACAAAAATTGATTTATTTGAATATTTACAATTTGTTTGTTCTTTTGGTGAAACTTTTGGTTGCACTTATTAAGAATTTCGCACTTATATCATCTTTCTAAAAATTGTCTAAATTTGTTCAGATGTGCCCCGGTGGAGGGGTAGTTGTGAACATGCCTATAGCACATGTGAACACATGCACAAATAAGACAAAAATAATTTCTTGTGAATACAAACTGTGATAAAAACTAATTAGATGCCTCATTTCTAGTTATGTGAATAAATCAATGAATATTTCAACGTAGATACAAGAAATTACTCGTATAAAATTGTACACTAATATACCTACTCTTTTTGAGTCACTTTTAATTGTTATCCAACTTCCAGTAAATTAAAACTGTGAAGCAATTCTAGAAATATCGAATTTATAGCTCAATGCTTCACAAGGGTAATTAAATTTTAAGCTAAAAAAAAGCTTTCACAGACTTAAAAAATACACTTGTGAAGTGTTCACATCTACCCGCCCACATATGTGCTGTTCACAAATGTCCCATCTACCAATTTTAGCCTAACTTTTAAAAAATATACAATTTTAATTGAAATAAGGAAAAAAAAACTGTTCGTACACTTACCTAATTAACGCCACTACAGAATGCAACGTTGATATTCTACTTTAAAAATGTCTCGAATGAATTTTTACTTCACTCCTTCTAAAACAAACATATTACAACTATCAGAAATCAAAATTGCTTATTTTCTGAAAATTCAGCCAAAAGATGGTACCAGTACTACCATCTATTGATAATTTTTTGAATTTTTTTATTTCAAATTAACTGATTGAAATACGTACTGTTCACATGTGCCCCCTCCCCTTCTCTACCTTTAACTTCCGAATTAAAATAGTATTTAAATTAAATATGAAACATTAGACAGGCTTGAATACATTAAAAAGGCAATTAAATTAAAAATATATACATAAAAAACATTTAATTAAATTCAAAAGCTTACGAAGTATACTTTTTGCTATGTCATTTACTAACATCAACTACAACAACAAAATATCGAACGCACACTGGACTCACTCAAAGTTAAAGTTTTTCTTTTAGAAAAAAGAAATATACATTAGGAGGCGAACCTGATTCGTTCAAGGTATATGGGTTTACCTTAGTGAACCAACCCACCATGAAACTTCTGTAATGGTAATATTTTCAGTTATTTTTCAAAATTAACAAATCTGCGGAAGATGGGTTATGGTCCCTGTCAAAAACATTTTGGACTAATCTGGAATTTAATTTGCCATTTTTAAATACGCCGATGTGCTCCTTAATTTGTATCTCCACACACTGAAACGGTTTAAAAGAAAATCCAACATTAAGTGCTTTCAAAACAGATGAAACTTTCTCTGAATAAACAAAAAAACTGTATCCTTAAACCGTTGATAAGGGGGAGGGGTTGAATTAATAAATTCCAAAATATTCTTAAAAATATTTCTAATCAGATTTTTGGGGTAACCGTTATTCTTTAAATCTTCCTAAATTGTGTTTCTTTCAATTAAAAAAAAAAAAATCAATACTAGGGGAGACCGGGGGAATGGCGCCACCCCGCCTAGTTTAAAAACTAACGGCAGTTTGAGATAGTGAATGCGCCTGCACTATAGCGGTCAACAATAGAAACGGTGCCTAGAAAGAGAATGATTTTGTGGTACGTCGTTCGCTTGTTCGAGTGAAAAATTTAGTTTTCATGTAGTTGCTTCTTATTTTGGAGCTTCAAATGAGTAGAGGTAAACACCTTTTATTGTAACATTAGGTACTTAAGATAATATTAACCGTAATCTACATGCTTTCGCCGACATTTCGATGCAATTTGTTGAACAAGTTCGGTTCTTCTTTCGGCTTTGCTGGGGGATTTCCGCTATAATGTCCTCTCGGGGTAATGCCGCCACCATGGCAAAGGGTGAGTTTTCCAATTTGAGATAAATTGTAAGCTTAGCGCATTAATAAATCTAGCTTAAGGAACATTGTAATTATTTATTATTTTGATAAGTTATTGCTTTCTAAATATTTTCAGAAGGTTATGTGTTTCCCAGAATCCATTTTATGTATTTACTAGGTCATTAAAGAGCGGCGTCATTACCCCGATAAAGTGGCTGAATTACCCAAGTATCCTGGGTAATCCTGCCACTGTACAGAGGTTTAAAAAATATTTTTTTTATGTGTGCTTACTTTACATTTATGATTACGGTTAAATTTATACAAATACGAAAGATCATGATTCAGCTTGGTGAATATTTACTATTAAAAAATAAACATTTTTTTAAGGTGAAAAAAAAATTAAATTCCCTTAAGTTGTCGCCATTCCCCCTATCTCCCCTACTACAGTTCTTTTTATCCCTATATGCTAAAGTTTTATGATGGAACTTTAATAGCTAACTGGATAATTTGAATTAAAATTCGTAGGGGAGACCGGGGGAATGGCGACACCTTAAGGGAATTTAAATTTTTTTACCTCAAAAAAATGTATTTATTTATAGTAAAATGTCTAAAGCTGAATCATGATCTTTAGTTTCTGTATAAATTTAACCGTAATCATAACTGTAAAGGAAGCACACATTAAAAAAAGAAAAAAAATTCTTTCAACCTCTGTACAGTGGCTGGATCACTGGGATAATTCAGCCACTGTATCGGGATAATGACGCCACTCTTTAATGACTTAGTAAATATATAAAATGGATACTTGGAAACACATAACCTACTGAGAATATTTAGAAAACAATGTAATTTTGTAGAATAATGAAAAACAATGTTCCTTACGTTAATTTATTAATGTTCTAAACTTAAAATTTAACTCAAATTGCAAAAGTCACCCTTTGCCATGATGGCGGCATTACCTCGAGAAGACAGTATAGCGGAAATCACCCAGCAAAGCCGAAAGAAGAACCGTACTTGTTCAACAAATTGCATCAAAATGTCGGCGAATGCATGTAGATTATGGGTAATATTACCTTAAGTACCTAAAGTTACAATAAAAGTTGTTTAGCTCTACTCATTTGATGCTCCAAAATAAGAGGCAACTAGATGAAAACTAGAACAAACGACGATGTATAACAAAATCACTCTCACTCTAGGCACTGTTTCTATTGTTGGCCGCTATAGTGCAGACGCATTCACTACCTCAAACTGCCGTTAGTTTTTAAACTAGGCAAGGTGGCGGCATAACCCCGAGTGGCGTCATTCCCCCAGTCTCCCCTATACTGACCTGTTGAAGTTGGTTTCCTGTAGACTGAAATTGAAATAAATTGAAATTAATGTCATTTTTGGACATCCTTATTCAAAAGAAAAATTAAGTGTTATGTAAAGATAAATGATAAGTCGTAAAAATTTAGAACTCTGATTGTTTGGCCCGGATTAAAAAAAAATGGTCATATTTTTTCCAGTAACTCCGTTAAAGCAGAAGCTCGGTTAATCAATACTACGATAATCGTGACTCTACTGTTGTAAAATTTGCTTTATTATTTCACAGCATTTATGCAATTAAAATAGTTAGATAGTTTAATTAATTCTATTGTACTAGAACCTTTTCGTAAGGATGCTTTAAGGACTGTTTATGATTGTGATTTATTTTCAAAGAAAAAGGGGGGTTGTTCCTTTCAAAAATCTAATCAAGAAAGGCAGAACTTATGAACAGTTCATGGGAGAATTCCCTCCCCACAGTGCTAAGCAGTAAAATAATCTTTGAAATTTTTATAGTTTGCATGCTTGATACAATTGATACAAATTTACCTTAATTCATGCTTTTCTAGAAAAGTTTAATCTTATCCTGGGAATTACTGCTTTTTAAACAGCATTTTTTTGTATCTGAGAAACAGATGGTATATGGAACTAAACAAAAGATATAGAAGATATACGTGATATACCATGGAATACCCTCCACTACAGTTCTGTGTATAAATGTATATTTAAATTCAATCAATGAACAAAAAAAAGATTTTATTGGTTAGATTATTCATGAAAACTTTTCTTTTCAGAAACTGGTAAAGAGATAGAGACATTTGCTGTAATCGTTTATAAATTCCTTATTCATTTCTGACTAAAAATTATTTCACAAGAGAATTTCTTTAAAATCTATGACAAAAGATATAAATTTATTTGCGATAAAAGGGATCATTATTTAAATTCTCCCACAAACTTTTTTTTGTGGGAAGTGTAAGTCATTTATTTACATGTCTCATAAATCATTAATATTATATTTTTCTTAAAATGGACAATTCATTATATGCATTTAATATGAAATTTTACAGAAATTTTAGACAACTTTATATAAGTCGAAGAAGTTTAATCTATCTCTTTTAGTAAACAATATAGCAGATATATATAATAAAACACTCATACTAAAATATTTATTAAAACACACATACACACATAAATAACGCCTGCATTCAACAGTTAAATGTATAAATATTATACAGACATACAAACAATAAATACAATAAACCCAACTGGAGTGAAAAATTAGCCAGAGCCAGGAACTGTTTTACTTTCGCACCTAACTTTTGAAACAATATCCAAATTATTTTGTGCATCCCTATAAATGATCTATATATTTGTAAACACAGTAAAATCGCCTTATAACGAATCACTGTGGAGCAATGATTAATTACAAGCATTTGTATGTGTGTATAATATTTATATATACCTTTAATATAGCAGATGTTGTTGTTTTTTTATCAAGGGCAGTAGAATATAAAACTGATGTTGGCTATTTTTTCATTAAATACATTCTATCTTAGAAATTTAATGGTATCTAGGACCATAAGGGAAAGGCTCTATAATATAAAATACGTCTAAAAATAAGAGGGTAATTTAAGTTTATCTTTAAAAAGACAATAGAAAAGAATTTTAAACTCATTATCTTGCTTTTATACCCTAAATTACCTCGGGATAAAAGCAATAAAATAGCATCAAAAAATGAATTTTTTGAGAGTCGAGTATATCAAATAACGCTTGATATCCTGTAAAGGTTTTCTTTTTTTTTTTTGCAATATCATTTCATTTTGTACTTTAATATTTACATTTTCAATTTCTTATACGAAATTTTTAACATAGTTTGAAAATACAAATTAACATTCTGAATTAAATAAGATTGCTAAAAATCTTCTGTAAGATATATTAATATTCATGTTTAAAATGTAAACTAGATTATTTAATGAAAAAATCGTCATCTTATCTATATCTAGGGTAATACCGGGTGTTTCAGAAGCTCGATGTGAAAGTAAAACACGATAAAAAAAAAGACCTATGGGAAGGAGAGACATGCGGTTTGCAGATAAATATTCATCGTGCTACGGGATTTTGTGTAACACCAACAAAAAAATTAGTTTAAAAATCTTGACAATAGAGGGCGTTACTGCAGATAATTACATGTAATAATTCCATATTGCTCACACAATGCAAGATTTGGAAATGAAAACGTTAGAGAATACTACATGTATACATTTCAGAATCCAAATCTTGCGTTGTATGAGCAGTATGGAATTAGACCATGGAATTATGTGCAGTAGCACCCTCTATTGTCAAGATTTTGATTTTGATTTTTTTTTTTTTTTTTTTTTTTTTTTTTTTTTATCATACGAAATTCTGTACTACGATGAATATTTATCTGCAAACAGCACGTCTCTCCGACACATTCACCTTTTTTTTATCGCGTTTTACTTTCGCACCTAACTTTTGAAACAATATCCAAATTATTTTGTGCATCCCTATAAATGATCTATAGATTTGTAAATACAGTAAAATCTCCTTATAACTAATCATTGGGGAGCAATGATTAATTTACCTATACTGTAATCTGGGGAGCTTTGACCATAAGGGAGGCTTGATCCACCCTTAAATTTTAGTACTTAAAAATGTTTTAGCTTTTTTCACTATATGAAAGTCAAGGCCACTGATGTAATCAGGTATCCATCTTAATTTTATTCAGTTAATTCATAGCATTGTGGAGATATTGAAAATAGAACGTTTTTCTACTTAAAAAGTAAATTTTTTAAACTTACTTTGTAAGATTTTTTTTTTGGACAGACTAATTGAATTAAATTTAAGCAAAAATGATTTTATAAATACGGTCATAGTAAGCTTTTATTAAAGTTATAAAGTTTCTATAATAAATTAGGCTTACAATTACCATGTGCCATTATTTATAAAATGGCCATGTAGGGAGGCCGGTGAAGTGGTTAATGCACTCTGTGTAAAGGAGGGTTGGCGACAGGGTCAAGGAACTCTTAATTAAATAGTTTTGGAAATCTACAAATATTGTTTATCAAGTATAGTTTATATTTATAAAAACTACTTTATGATGATCATAAATAGGATTATGAAAATTATTTTACCCCAGAACAGCTATCATAAATATTATTATGAAAATTATTCTACCCCAGAACATCTTGTATGTGCCTTCGAAAAAGCAGGACTTATAGTGTCTCTAGGTGGAAGAAGATAAGCAAAGTCAAGAAGTTTAACTCATACACCAATTGAAACTAGTATGTTGTGGCCATCACAAAACTTTCTTCTATATAAATCACGTCAATTAAATCATTTAAATAGTACAAGAAATAACAACGATTTAGCACCAATTCATATCAAAGTATATCTGAATTTGAAGTTGGATGAAAATTCGTGCATTAGTTCTTGAGATAGAGCTATAGCGGAAATTCTGAAAAAAATGTAGCATAGCAGCGCCACCTGTTGAGCGATTTACACCAAAAGTAAACAGCACTAAACGATATCAAGGTATACCTGAATCTGAAGTTTGTTGAAAATCCAAGCATTAGTTCTTGAGATAAAGCTATTGCGGAAATCGCAAAAAATACAGCATAGCAGCGCCACCTGTTGAGCGATTTGCACCAAAAATTAAACAGCACTAATTTATACATCAATTCATGTCAAGGACTAACTAAATCTGAAGTTTGAGGAAAATCCATGCTATAGTTCTTGAGATACAGCTCTTGTGGAAATCGTGAAAAATGCAGCACAGCAGCGCCACCTGTTGAGCGATTTACACCAAAATTTAAACAGCACTAATTTATACATCAATTCATGTCAAGGACTAACTAAATCTGAAGTTTGATGAAAATCCGTGCAATAGTTCTTGAGATACACCTCTTGTGGAAATCGTGAAAAATGCAGCACAGCAGCGCCACCTGTTGGGCGATTTGCACCAAAAATTAAGCAGCAGTAATTTATATCAAGGACTAACTGAATCTGAAGTTTGATGAAAATTCGTGCATTTTTTCTTGAGTTAGAGCTATTGCGATAATCATGAACAATGCAGCATACCAGCGCCACCTGTTGGCCGATTTTCACAAAAAAGTAATCAGCACCAAACTATATCCTGGACTAACTGAATCTGAAGTTTTATGAAAATCCGTGCAGTAGTTCTTGAGATACTGCTATTGCAGAAATCGTTAAAAATGTCGCATAGCAGCGCCACCTGTTGGGCGATTTTCGCCAACAACTAATCAGTTCCAGTTTATATCAAGGTCTAACTAAATATGAAGTTTTGTGAAATTTCGTGCATTAGTTCTTGAGATAGAGCGCCCACAAAATTTGTGTCACATACAGACAGACAGACGGACAGACAGACAGACAGACAGACGGACAGACAGACAGACAGACGGACAGACAGACAGACAGACGGACAGACAGACAGACAGACTCACAGACAGACATTTTGTAAAAACATGTTTTTTGGAATCTCTGACTCATAAAACGTGTAAATCCGTCGAAAACTGGAATTCGAAAATTTTCATGAAACCAATACTTTCTTCTTGTAAAGATAGAAGAAAGTAAAAAGCAATTGAAATTGAAAATGAAGAGAGAAAAAGGTGGAACGAGAGTAAAATCCAGAAAAGGAAACATCCAAGAGTCCAGAAACGGGAAAAAATATGTTCTTAGTTGTACGGCGGAGTCTGATATTTATATCTCTTCTAGATGCACTGATGAAGATCCAGAAGAATTTCTAAAGGATAAGTTTTAAATAAAATGTATATTTTTAACTTGTAGCATCTCTTTTATTATTTTAATCAACTTTTAAGTAAAACGGTGAGCTTTTTAAAGTTCAAATTGTATAGGTTATGTTTGAATCAAGGTAAAATATTGCGTTTCGTCATGATTTTATTTATGAAAAATAAGCTCAGATTTTTTTTTAACCATTTGGAAATGGTTCTTGTTTTCGGTCGAGGATGGAGCCAAATGATGCTCACATTTTATTTTTTTAACGAAATTCAACGATGTTCTTTACTTTTAGAAGAATTTTTATTTGAATAGGTAATAGAAAGGCATAAAATCGTTAAAAATTGTTTGAATAGGTAATCGAAAGGCATAAAATCGTTAAAAATTGAAAAAGTTACAAAATGGGTAGGCGCAATTTATAAGATATGAAAAAATCCAAAGCCAAAGAGCGACGCTAGAATGAAAATCGTCTTGCAAAGCAAAAATCGAGGTATTCAACTCATTATATAGGCCATGAAAATCGATGTCTTCAACTGATTATGTAGCCCATGAAAATCGAGGTCTTCAACTGATTATGTAGCCCATGAAAATCGATTCCAGAATAAAAGACGAATGGGAAAAAAGGAAACAATCTAATGTTTAATTGATTGATAGTAAAAAGGCCATGTCTCGAGGGACTCCAATCCTCTAGCCACGGCGTTTTATAATCGGTCGATTCTAACTGGGGAAAATTGAGCTCAACGTAGGTATGTCGCAATTTGTGGAAGATTCGGGGGAACTGCTTTCGATTTGTAAAATGTTTTTCTTCTCGAAACGGGACTTGGAGAGTTTATCGATGTAGGTTTTGGTCGTCTGAAGTTTGATCTTTGCGATCTGTTATTGAAGACGATGCGACGGAATTTGGTGGCCGAAATTTAGATTTTTCGGTTAAATTTTGTTACAAAGATGATTTATCGCGATCTGTGGATGATTCGGTGGAACTGCTTTCGATTTTTAAAATCCCAAATGGTCGTTGTAATCTATTAAATTACAATTTTTTTTTAATGTAAATTTACCAAATTTTTGTATCGGAATACAGCATAAAGTTTATTAAATGGCAGAATATTCAGTTATGAAAAAAAAAAAAAACAGTACAATGAATTCCGCAAGTTGTGTCATACTTAAAAAAACTCGTAAAAAACGAAACATTTGTTGGAGTATTACAGCATAAGACTCGGCATACTGTCGGACATCTTGTAGTAGAAAACGGTTCAAAGAAATTTAGATCAATTTCAGTTTCGACTTTTTTGCAAGTCTTAAGATGCAAACAATAATTCGGTACAAGAATTATTAATTTTGTTTAGTGAGTTTTAGGAATGTGAATCGATTATACTGCATTTTATGAGAAGTTTAATTAATGCTGAACAAAATATATCTCTAATTACATTAGTTATATGATATAAAAAACTGGTGGAACCAGAGAGAAAAGTAAAGCTCGACCTAAAAAAGTTACAGTAAAAAATTGCCAAATAGTTTCAGTTTAAAAAAGTAAGTAGTGCGTAGAAAAGTAATGGAATCAGATTATCTGTAAAGCTCATGAAATTACCCAAATTTTTGTTGATAGTTGAAAATGTGGACTGAGGTTTACTGGTACCTTAAAATAAACCAGGGAAGTAAAGGCATTTTTAACTCATTCTGAATTCCAATCATTCATAACCAGTTTAAAAATTTGGGCTCATAAGAATAGGTTAGAGGTTGATTTGTAAATGAGCGAGAACATGAGAGGTATCGAGAACATGAGAGATTGTTCAGTACGAAGAATGGACCAAATTCCATTCCAGGGGTCTCTGATAAGTCTGGAAGATCAAAGTCCAAAATAAGCCCAAAACCCTAAGCACGTACGATTCAACCATATGCTAACTACTTGTCTGACTTAAGTCCATTGACATAAGGCTCCCTTTTCGCAGTAATTACATGAAATAAAATTATTACGCTACATGTGTTATGTCAGAAATGTTAATAACAACAATTCCTCAAGAACTTGACTATATTAATGTTATACTTAAAATATTACCTCATGGTTTACATTCTTTCAGCTTTGTGGAGTTTAGCTTGTCTTGATGCAATCATGTCCACAATTCTGGGCCTGACAGAATTTTTTTTTGCACATAACTACACATTCTGTTTACTATACCTAGTACTCATTCTGAGTGGATAATATGATTTTGAATATAAGGCATCAGTAAAGCTCGGTCCACATTTTCAGCTATCAACAAAAAATTTGGGTAATTTCATGAGCTTTACAGATAATCTGATTCCATTACTTTTCTACGCACTACTTACTTTTTTAAACTGAAACTATTTGACAATTATTTACTGTAACTTTTTTAGATCGAGCTTTACTTTTCTCTCTGGTTCCACCAGTTTTTTATATCATTTCGCATCTTTTTCAGATCTTTTCAGGAACTGAATCAACCAACTTCAACTAACCAAACAACCGCCCCAATTAATCAACCAATGGTTCCAATTAACCGGCCCAACCAATTGTCCCAATCAAAAACTAACAGAAACATTGGTTCACCAGTGTATTTCAAGAGCTCCGATAACCCCATACTTATTGCTAAACTCCATATTGGGATATTGTCCTATACTTTACTCAGGACTAACCGCCAGACTAATCCTTAGACTGAGTTTTATACATAGTGTGATCTCTTGAATTTTTCTGCTATGTACCTACGCTCCTCTGGTTTAAGGTACTATGCAGTGTCCTAGGCCAACCCCTCAAACACACAAAAAGCTAGGGTAAGAAACAGACATAAGAAATGAATTAAAACTGCGAAAAAACTATAAAAAGGGACAATTTCTGTCTTTGGAACTTAATGGGAATTTAAAATTTAAAAAAGTCTGAAAACGACTGAATGCAGAAAAATGATTAAACGGATTTAAAATATTATACAATACACCTGTAAATAATATCAGAAATATTACTAATATTGGATATTTATAATAATATTTCGGAGATCAAACTAAAATATCACGATAATGACTAACATATTTACATCTAACTGTAACCATGGATGAAAAAATACGGATAAATTATATAATTGAGCCTACAGACAATTGGCGCATGTTATCGGGCGTCGTTTACGGCGTAATTAACTGAACCGTAAGCACATGCACCTATTTTTGTAACGTTGACACACGCGTGGGGTAAATCTCACCTCATTTTGTCTCCCATTATATTTTTGGCTAAATGCGCTTTAAAAAAAGTCCACTACTCTACATTGTAAAATGCATCAGTACTACTTATTTTTAGTAAAAAATCAAGCGTTTCATATTTATTTTCCGATTTTATAAAAGTTTCAGTAATAATGGCGGTTTTTTCCCTTATAAAATATGCAACGATTTGTTTTACCTCTTAAAACATTAATTATTTTATAAAATTTACAGTAATTACATTTAATACTCTTTCATCAACATATGAAGTCAGCTTTTATTACACTCTTTCAATAAAATTATTTTAGTGTGTGTTATCTCGTAACGAATGAACATATCGAAATGTAACGTTTGTATACACGCGGGATTATTTAATCCCAAAAGCCATATTTCTACTTTTCTAACCAGCAAACTAAAGACATTCCTCCATACAACCTTTCTCAACCTTGGTCTTGAAAGGTACAAGGAAGGTTAGAAGTGTTTCATGACGTAATTTTGAAGTTTTTTCACCTGCAAAACCCCTCTCCACGCACGTAAACGCAACGTCTCCCGCCAGCCAGACCGCTCTCATACATATTACACCATAAAACGGAAGAGCCTATAGAAAAATGAGCTTTGATAAAGTAACGAATTTTTGAAGTTTTTTCGCTTGCATAACCCCTTCTCCCGCAGGTAAACGCAACGTCTCCCGAAAGCCAGACCATCCGCATACCTACTACATAAAACGGAAGAGCATATAGAAACATGAGCCTTGCTAAAATGACGTAATTCTGAATTTTTTTCATCTGCATAACCTCCTCTCCCGCAGGTAAACGTAACATATACCGCCAGCCAGACCGTTCGCATACATACTACACCATAAAACGGAAGAGCATATAGAAAAATGAGCCTTGCTAAAATCAAGTGACGAAAGCGTTGCTAGCTCTTAGACCAGGGATGGCGAACCTTTTCACGTCCGCGTGCTAAATTTTCCCCAAAAATATATTTTACCTGATCATGACGTGCCAACAATAAAAAAAATTTAATGGATCAAATAATAATGAATCAAAACTACTTAAAATTTTGTTTTTAGCATAAAAAAAATACAGGTGATATTTGATGTTATACTTTAGAAATTTATTTAAAAAATACTATTTCTGTTGTCTCATCTTAAATGCCAAATAATTTATATCCGCCTTGTACTTATTTATTTTCGATAGAATGCAAGTTTAATTGCACTCACTTGACAAGACGTTTATAGTTGATTTTTTTTTTTTTTTTTTTTTTTTTTTTTACGAAAAGAATGTCTTGCAGAAAAAATTGTCAAAATAGCAAGCTCTAGAAATTATAACTTTTATATTCTGGAATTGAATTCCAAGTTGTTATAATTTTAAAATCAGCATTTTTGCTTATTACACTTTTAATTTTTGTTTAGCGATAATCTTCTAATTCTCAAAATTTTCTGTCAATATGGAGCTAGATTCGGATAAAATAAGTTATATTTCAATTTCTTCAATCTGTGTGACAATCACAACCAACCGAACTAATCGGATTCAAGGGACACATACAACATCTATATTAATTAATGCATTTTGTGAAATTCTACTATATTTTGATGTAAAACATAAATCTATGCCGTGCCAAAAATAATCTGCAGTGTGCCACTTATGGCACGCGTGCCATAGTTTTGCCGTACCTGTCTTAGATTATTACTTTTGGTCCAACAATATTAATTATTTTTAAACTCGCGAAAATGAAATTCATTTGGCGTTATAATGACGTAATTATACTAAAGTGTTTCAGCTTTTAAAATTAAAATGCATGTTTTCTTTGGCGCGTGCAATAGAAGTATACGATTTCCTTGACAATACGCAGGAAAATGCAACAAATACAACCAAATGAACTAGCATTTACCGAAATTTTCTTTCGTATGACTTTAAAATAAATCTTTCTTTTTGTGGATGATAATAATAAGGATTAATTTCAGAATATCAGGAGTCTCTTTTCAGAATAAAACATCATTACAAAGTTATGTCAGTTAAACAGAAATTGAGATCATACCTAGCAAACGATTTTTTTTTATTATTATCTTTTCCTGAATTTTTTTTTAATTAAAACTCCTGTATTAAAATAGATTTTTAAACATTAAAAGCATTCAAATGAAGATACTGCGTCATTTTAACACGTGTTTAGTTTAAAGCTTTTACATATATATAGGGAATATTTTCATTTTCTGATTAGAATGACGTGGATTTGGAAAACGTAAAAATATAGCGAGAAAATATGATTTTTATTTAAAACAAAATACGCGTGTTATCACTTTTTTTTATTATTGTGCCGCTTTTTAGGATGTGGCAACAGGAAAGAAAGATTGAAAGAGATATTTCTATATTGTTAAATTATGGAACGATATGTAAAGTTTAAATGGGTGCTATTCCCTTAATATTGGATATTTTTTCGAAAGGCTCATCGCTAAATTAATACCTTCCAAAAAGCCATTATTTATCACTGAATGTTTTCTGGTTTGGATTGTAATTGAGTTGTTTTCTTTCCATCATGTTTGAAAACGTAAAAGATGCGGCTGAGCTCTAGTATACAGCACGATCGTGCTGTATGATAATAGATGTTCTCAGTAAATATTATTATTTTTTCTTTTGCTTTGATTTGTTTTCAAAATTTAGCTTTCAAGCAATGGTTGTCATGGAAACGACTTCTTGTGAAAATGCGATTTTCCTCATGATGGGTTTTTTCACCATTTCCCGTATTTAAATTGTTATAAGTCAAGAACCGTTAAAGATAAACAGTTCAGACTTGGAACATGTCTTTTTCAACTGTTTTACTTTAATATTGATGCAGCAAATTAAAAAAAAAAATATTTATGTTTGAAAATATTATTTTTTAAAAAAAGTTACATTGTTTTTCTTAAAATTTTTATTTTAAATATTTTAAATTTTTATTTAAATTAATATTTTTAAAAATGCTGAATCAAAATTAAAACTTATTTATTTCTGTTTATTTAAATGGAAAAAATTGAAATTCTACAAATAATATTACCAATTATAACATACATACGAATTATAATATATGTACAATAGGGTGGGTCGAAAAAACCGAAATTTTTATAATCGAAATGTAATAGCGCGGAAAAGTTGCCTTTTGTAATACAGAATAAATTTCTAAAATATTACATCGATCGGTTAATATCTTTTACCGCCGCAAGGGCGCAAAAAACATGTTTTTTTTTTTATCATTTTTTTTAAATTATCCAAACATACCAATACAATTTTTAATATAACGCAATACCTACATGAAGATATGAGAAATGTCCCGGTAAATGTTCATTATGATGAAATCATATCTTTATTTGCCGCAAAAAGACCATATTTTTTGTAAAAATTTCAAAAATTTCAAACTTTCATTTTTTTTTCTGAATTTTTATAATTTCTATAATATGTCTAGAAATAAATAATTTTACTTTATATCTTTAATATATCATAATTTTTTATAACTATTTGTAATAGACTTGAAAATAAAGTTAATCATTCATTTTTCTTGACGATCGCTTCATCTACTGATGTTTTACTTCATAGCAGCCAATTCATGCCACAAAAATTATATAAAATGAGCAAAATGTTTTAGTATTTTATTAATTAAAATATAGAGATGTTTAACTGAAACGGGTTAAATAAACTTAAAATGAAGAAGAATTTAATGTAAATGAATTTTATAATATAACTTGCTTTCAGATGAAGCCATTATTTCTCGAGAGGCCAAAACTGATCAGATGTGATCCTCCCTCTGTTCCAGTAAACAAACTTTATCAGTGCTTCAATGAATAATTTCACGCATCTTTATAGTGATTAAGTGAGACAAGGAAAGTTATAATAGCTGGTATCTTTAATCGAACATTTTAAACTCACCAGCGTTTTCAGTCGATAAAGAAACCAAAACAGGTGGTTCCGTTAGTTTTCAGTTTTGTCAGTAGACTAAAGCCATGCAATTTTAAGCTTCAGTGTTGAAGTCTGCTATGATAAAGTGACGGATGGCACTATTCTAGTCCACATAACTTCGTGCTTTTGCAATTTTCTTCATGGCTGGGGCCCTGATGTTCTCCTCTTCATATGCTATCATTCTAAAGAGGCTATTTGTATGATTTGCGAAATAGTCAATTCGTGAAAATACAGGAACTATAATCTTTTGTAGATTATCTGTCAAGTATACTAACTATAGTGCACAGATTCTGGAAAACATGAGTGATTCATTTTAATTGTGAACCAACTGATGCAGTACATTTTCAGGATGTACTCAAAGAGTATGACAAGTTAAGAAGAGGGTTTCTTTGTTCCAACGTAGAGTCTCAAAATTCGAATAGCAGTAATGATCCACCTTGCGTGAAATATTTGTCCAGGGACTCAGCAAAAAAGGTCAGTTGTATACACGTGTGTTGAAAGAGCTTGCAATATTTCAGACATATACTTCTGGTCAGTTGACAAATCATCTTTATCAACAGCTAGGTGATCAGATTAAATTTGCTTAAATTTTGCAATTGGTAATAATTCGCAAATCGCAAGAGATCAACCAATTGAGCCACAATATGATAGAGAACCTGTTTTTTGTCATCAAGATGTTTGAAAAGATGTCTCAGTGGAAGCTCATTGAAGTGAGGTCAATGAAGCCAATAAAGTGGTTTTTTAAAAGTTGTTCTCAACTAATCCTACTATAATACCACCTTTGCATCCTGTTTTGAAGAAAGTTCCGCGAAATTCAACTGCAATTATTATTCCAGTCGGGATTTCATTTTTCTTCAAAAAATATATAATATAATTGCATATAGAAGTCGCCTTGCCAGACGATGGGATCAAATGACGAAAATAATTCAGACCTGGTTCTAGTACAAAGAGATATGTTCCTCCTTGACTTCGCAAAGATGAAACTTTGCCACCTTTTTAACTTGGCAGATATTTCTATCTTTAGGGCCATCAAAGTATAGAGTAAAAGGAGTACATTACAAAAGAAAAAAAAAACGAACAAAGTGAAACATGGCCCTCTAGCAGCGCGAAATTAATTTTACGTGCAGGCAACTGCAGGTGTTTCTATCATTGAGCAGTTTATTTTTTTATAGAATTACAGTGATCACGGTTAACAATGTGCATGAAATTAACAATATAAAGTGCCTTTCCCAGCCTATTATGAATGTAAAAAATCTGAAAACATTACAAAGTTATGAAAATTGAAAAAATAAAAAACTTTAATTTTTAACATTTTTTAGAAATTTTGGCCCTGTTGTGGCGGTAAAAGCAACGATGTCACAAAAATGAAATGTTAATGTTACATTACTAATATCTTGGCGTGGCTATTGCGTTCTATTAGAAATTGAATAAGTATGTTTGGATAATTAAAAAAAAAAAATGCTAAAAGTATGTTTTTTGCGATTTTCTCGAAATTCGGACCCCTTGCGGCGGTAAAAGATATTAACCAATCGGTGTAATATTTTACGTATTTTATCTTTTTTACAAAAGGCAACTTTTCCGCGCTATTACGTTTCGATTATAAATATTTCGGTTTTTTCGACCCACCCTAATGTACAATTATAATATATGTGTAATTTCAGACTATCATTATTTATTTGTTTTGTAAATAAACTGGATGAGTTGAAAAAATGTCAACAGTCAAATTAATCTATTTTACTGTTTTTAAAGTTTTAATCTTACACCTTTTTAGCAATTAGAAATAATATGTAAATATTTTATTTGATTTTAACTTTTACTTTTGTATCTTTATTATTTTTATAGTTACTTACACCCCTACCTTTTTTCGTCTATTTTTGCATCAATTAAATTTTACGTTCCTTGTTTTCATACCTAATATCTTTTTACTTTTCGCCGCTTTCACTTGAACTCGTATTATTATTATTTGTTTACTTAGTTTTTCACGTCTCTTCGATATCGTATCAGTATCGTTTTATATCTTTTTTTTTAACGCGTTACTTTATAAAATAAGTAAATAATTAAAAAGAGTAAAATTATCAACGCGTGTAAGGATTCCTACATTTCTGTGTTTCAATTTAGAATATTTTTATTATACTGTGTTTTAACGCTCATCTTAGTATCATTAGAAAATATACATAACTTTGTGGAGACCGTTAAAAAACTACATATCAATGGGGAAAAATGTTTTTACATACATATAATCCTTTGTTGTACAGGTTCTGAGCATGTAATTTACACTTCTAATTAAAAAATGTATCTTTAATGCATTAAATACATTCTATATTTCAAGATAGTTTATTACATAAGCAAGTATATGATAATACTTTTTCTGAAATTAATTGAATAATATATTTAATTTTAAAGACCTTTTCAAAAAGTCCTTCCGGCCAGTGCCGGGAGGAAGAGGTAGCTTTCATAATCCTTATTTAAAAAAAGCCAACTTATATCATGCAAACACACGAAGCTCAATTTAGTGGAAACCGAAAATAGGAGATTCAATACTAATTTTTATCAATATAATGAATGAGAATTTCTCGAAATTAGTCAGCTTTATCCAAGCTGCTTTTCTTTAAAGTAACTTATATTTGGCTGTCAAATTCGGCAATTTCTTAAAGTGCCTGTCATTTTAAGACAACATGGTGGATGAGGCTCAGCAGTGAACTTGGTCGAGACCTTAGTAATTGCTGTGCACATGCTCACTCACATCGGAATCGGTTAATATATAGGAGTGCTGTCGCATGCAAAAAATCAGATTTTTCATAATGTCACCCACAATAGAAATTGAAACTGCTATATCTGAGCCATTTTTTAAGGTAAAGACAAACAAAAAATGCTCCTGAATCCTTATATCAAGATCAAATACTTAAGAAAGAAACCTTTTTCAATTTCTAATTTTTTTTCACCTCACTTTAAATATATATATATTTTTTAATTTAATGGCCGCCATTTTGAAACAAGATGGCTGATGAATCTGACCAGCGAACTTGGTCGAGGTGTTGATGTATACTATCCACATGCCTTCTTACATCGAAATAGGCGAATACGTGTGTTATCGCGTGACAAATACAAGATCGTTTCAAAATGTTAGCCATGCTAGAAATTCAAAGTGCTATAAATCAACCATTTTTTAAGATATCAACAAAAGAACAAATTTTCAGAAACAAAAACTGCTCCGGAATCTTTGTAACAAGGCCAAACACATAAAAAAAAATCTTTTTCATTTTCCAATTTTTTAATTCCTCATTTTGAATTTTAAATTTAATTTTTTTAAAATGGCAACCCTTTTGAAACAAGATGGCGAATGAAGCTGGCCAACGAACTCGGTCGAGACATTGGTATGTACTATGTACAGACCAAGTTACATCCAAATAGGTTCATAAATACGCCTGTTATCGCGTGACAAAAATCAGGTCGTTTTAAAATGTCAGCCACAAGAGAAATTCAAAATGCTATTACTCAGCCATTTTTTTTAGATATAGACGAAAGAAAAACTGTTCCGGAATCTTTGTATTAAGGTCAAATACATACAAAAAAAATCTTTTTCATTTTCCAATTTTTTGGTATCTCATTTAATTTTTTTTATTTTTTAATTTTTTTAAATGGGCGCCATTTTGAAACAAGATGGCGGATGAAGCTGGCCAACGAACTCGGTCGAGATATTTGTATGTACTATGTACACACCAAGGTACATCCAAGTCGGTTCATAAATACGCCTGTTATTACGTGAGAAAAATCAGGACGTTTCAAAATGTCAGCCACGCTAGAAATTCAAAATGCTACAACTCAGCCATTTTTTAAGATATAGACGAAACAAAAACTGCTCCGAAATCTTTGTATAAAGGTCAAATACATAAGAAAAAAATATTTTTCCATTTTCAGTTTTTTGGTACCACATTTCAAATTTAAAATTTTTAAAACAATTTTAAATGGCCGCCATTTTGAAACAAAATGGCGGATGAAGCTGGCCAACGAACTCGGTCGAGAGATTGGTATGTACTATGTACACACCGAATTACATCCAAATCGGTTCATAAATACGCCTTTTATCGCGTGACAAAATTCAGGACGTTTCAAAATTTCAGCCACGCTAGAAATTCAAAATGCTATAACTCAGCCATTTTTTAAGATATAGACAAAACAACAACTGCTCCCGAATCTCAGTATAAAGGTCAAATACATAAGAAAAAAATATTTTTCCATTTTTAATTTTTTGGTACCACATTTCAAGTTTATTTTTTTTTTAAATTTTAAATGGCCGCCATTTTGAAACAAAACGGCTGATGAAGCTGGCCAACGAACTCGGTCGAGACATTGGTATGTACTTTGTACACACCGAATTACATCGAAATCGGTTCGTAATTACGGGAGTTACAGTGTGACATAGGTCAGATATATATATATATATATATATATATATATATATCAATTTTGAACGGAGGGTGGTTTCGGGGTCTGGGGGTCATGATCGATGAAAATATACCAAAATTTTTTGAAATCGCTTTCCTCCGAACGGCTGCAATAGGTAGCTTTTTTGTAAAGAAAGCTACCTAAAAATAAAATTTTGCACTAACGCTGTCATCCGTAAATTGATAATGAATTATTTTTTCTCATAAATGCAACTTTTACATATTTAGATGTTTTAAAACATAAAATGTCGTTTGATTTTAGTCGGTTATGAGAACTGTCTCAATGAAACCGATGACTGTACATGCAATGTTAGAAATATTATGACTTAATGTGACTTTCTAGTATAAAATATTTAATCTAAAATCATACATTTTTGTTACTTTTCAATCGAAAAGAAAAAAAATCTAACTGGGACAGTTTCCAGCTATTACAACTAGAAAGAAGATAAATTGAGTGATGTAATTGAGGTCGAATAAAGAAAAATGAAATCGAAAAGAGAAATGATCAGCAGTTGACCCAATGGACGAATACAAGTAGTTTGTCCATCAGGGATATGAAAGAAAAGCAATTAATCGGTTTTTTACGATGGTTTCACTTTGTAAAAAAGTTGCTACAGACATGATTTAGGGAATTTAAATTTCAATGTGAAAACCATTATTTTCATCACTTGGGTTAAACAATAAATGCAACACTTTCCGAATTTCCAATTGGTTTTATTTAAAACATATTTATCTTTTTATTATGTATATGCTTACTATAATGTTTCAAAGGATTTAAAACACATATAAAGCATTATCCGATACTATGAACAAGTGTAATCAAGAATTTGTTTCCGAATATTTATTTAATTGTTATACAATAGCAATTAAATAACTATAAGAATAGTTATTAAGTGTAACAACAATAGCAACAAAAATCAAAATTTAAGATTAACATTATTATTTAGATTTATTAAGAATTATTGGTAAAAATTTTAATTGGGGGTAGAGCAAACAACAACGAAGAATTTTCCTGTATAAAGCCAGTAAACCATTTATTCAGTAATATAGATTATCTTACAAAGTGAGTGTAACCAAATCTAGTGAATTTTTATAGAAGTTCCTAATTCATACCAAAATATTTTAAAAAGGAATTTTCTTTTGTGTTCGCGTAATATCTGCTTTTTCAATATTTTTTATTGTTAATCTTTTGTAAGGTCTGTGTAAACAGTCTTTTTATTTTCAGATAGAGCCTTCCCCTCATAGCGTTTTCGCCTGTTCATTTTTGGAACTAATGGAATTTTTTCTCTACATTTTCTTTCTTTTTCTATTTGCTTTGTTAAACTCTTTATTAACTTAATATACATGTCATGTCTATTTTTTGCTGTATTTTGTAATTTCTTTTTAAGTGCCCACCAGCAACGTTTAAATTCTTTCTTTTTACGGCTTCCTATAGCCCTTGCAATACGAACCACCTCAATACTGGATGTAAAGTTCACATGCAAGTGAGTAGCCCATAAAGATGATCACATTGTTCCATTAATTTTATAAATTTAAAATAATTATTTAAATTCAAGTAAGAATTCGTAATTTCTGAATAAGAAATCAACCAGATTTGCAATACTGATCAATCCAAAACTTAAATATTAAAGAATACTTAAAACAATATTGCAGCAATCTTACCTTTTTATTTAGTAATCTAATGATATCACAAGTTGTGATAGCAGTGCCCACAACTACCTCTAAATAGTTCTGAAGAAGACGCTATAAATTTACAAATGTTATTCACTGTACATACAGTTTGATCCCTTTTGACGAGGTACTGCATTTCACAGAAAGTCAAGTTCTGTCTGTTTAAAATTTCTTTGAAGCATTATTATTATTATTTTTTTTAATATGTCCTATTAGAATCAGACACTGAGGTGGATCCTTCATTACGATGAATAGGCTAAATCCTATGCCCAGGAAGGAAAAGTGGCCTGTTAAGAGACATTCTTTTTTATTGAACCTTGAAAGTTATTAAAGTTTATATTGTATTCAAACGCCATTCACCTTTTAATTTATTCTATATACATAAGAAAACTAACTGAATTCTTAAACGTTTTCGGCTTCCAGTTTGTGATAAATTTACTCATAAGTGAATTTAGTACACAAGACGACCTGCACACGATTTTGTCGGAACCTCTACAAAGATATTTAAAAGAAGCTTTTAAGTTTTAATCAAGCATTTTGTCTTCTTTTCGTCACTTTAGTTATAACCCTGGTTATTGGTCAATCGCCCGACCGCGCCCCATATACTTTAAAGTGGGCCAGAGTATTTCAAGTTTTCGGTATCTTTTATATGATTTAACTGTTTTTAGAACTATTTCTGTTGGCGTGTTAAAATTTTGTGACTGATGATTTAACGAAAAACCTAACTCGCGAAATTCCAAGAAACTTTATATTTAGTTAGACACAGTAATTATTAGTGATAGGACAATGATGCAAAATCTATCCAGGAAGTAATGAGTCTGAATTTTACACGTCAAGCGGAAGGCCAAAGGGCCTGAGTTTGTGGGCGGTAAGTGAGGTGGTGGTTATCAGCTATACAGCTTAGCGGGAGTCAGTTGACCTTAAGCATTTGCAACGCAAGGATCAATCGTGACTGAGACACGTATTTGAAAGCGGCGTTACATTTCAGAATTCAGAAAAGTGTCGAAAAGCGATAAGCTTTGTTTAAAATAAATAATTGCGATATATAATAAATAGTTAGCGATAAGTTTTGTTTAAAATTAAACGAATCGGCGAATGAAACACTTGCCAGGTTACAAGAAGCCTTCGAAAAGGATTCTTTGTCCAAGAGTCAAGTGTTTAGGTGCGCAAAGCTTTCAAAGGCGGAAGAGAGGAAGTCGATGATGAACAACGTGCTCGACGTCCATCAAGTTCTTGAACTTCAAACAATGTGGCAAAAATTACAGCACTTTTGAACTCTGATCGTTTGAAATGTGTCCGCATGATTGCATAGACTTTGGGGCTTTAAAATTCGATTATGCATCAAAACGTCACGTAATAAATTGAAATTTGTACAATTTGTGCCAATCTGGTTCCAGCACATCATTCAAAGGGATTCAGTTCCTGGCAAAATACATCGTCGCAAGGCTGATGCTACCACCGTACAGCCTCGATCTGTCGCGCAGGACTTTTTTCCATTCCTTCGGTTATAATCCAGCTTAAAAAGTCATCTTTTTTTAAATCTGGAGAGCTGGCAGAAAACCGTAACGCACCTTTTGAACAGCATTACAGTTGATGACTTCCAGGCGGGCATAAATGGCTGACAGAGTCTTCGGTAAAGGTGTATTAATGCAGGAGATTGCTATTTTGAAGAATACTAAGTGTCTGTAAAATTATCTTTAAATAAACTAATTTTATGGAATTACACTCATTGCTTTCTAGAAAGAACATGTACTTATTATATTTTAGTGTATACAGCTATTATACTGTGTTTTTTCCGAATTTGCCTGATCGCTATATCTTGGCTCCAATGAAATGGAACTGCACCAAACTTTCGATATAAAATGCTTGTGAAAAACTATGCCGATGCATGTTTAGTTTCGACCATTGAACAGACTATCCCATTGATAGACATTGACCCAACTATCATTTTTGCGATGAACAATATCGCTGCGTCATAGTTGCTGTCGGATAGAAAAGCACCAAAATTGCTTATATGGTTATATCTATGCTGGTCCAAATTTGACACTGTTCATCGAGGAAGGGCCGTATTGTGTTGTACTATTCTTATTCACTGATATCCGTAGTTCTATTTTAAATTCAAAGAAATGTATTATACTTCTTATTCACTTCTTAGTCACAATATAGGTGGTATGGAACTGCGCTTTTCAAATTATGAGTTATTTGAATTAAAACGGTGTAGAAAAAAATTTTGCGTTGGCCACAGTATATTATTTTGGTTTTATAAAGACTATTTTATATATTTTTCAGTGTTTATATACATTCATGAGAAATTCAATTACTAGAACTTAGAAGGTGTCCAGGGTTCCTACGCATCAAGTGATTCAAGGTATTTTAGGTGTTGTAGTATCAGTAATTTCTTAAAGTATTTGTCGCTGTATCTAGAGATAGATTTTTTTCATTAAATATGGCAAATATTATTTTACGGAATTTTTGGTAAATGGTGTTTGAAAATCCTTGAAGCGTACGAACCCTGGGTATCTAACATTAAAAAAACTGAGCAAATTCATGCATTCTACTAATTTCTAAATGGAATTTTATATGTGGATTTTAAATAATTTTTTGGTACTATTTAAAATTTACCTGATGAAATTGAAAGCTGCATGCAGTTTCTTTACTATGCCATCTTTTTTTTTTATATTAACGTAGAAACACTGAAAAAGTGATAAACAAAAAATATATATATCCTGAAGATTTTGATGATTCATTTTCTGAAAAATTTTCAACGCTCTGAAATACACCTTTGAAGAAATACGGTTTATGGCTGTTTTTTGTGTTTTGGAACAAAACAAACTTTATTAGCCCTAACACCTTCATATGCTTTTAAATATATTTATCAATAATTTTTGAATACCTTTTTAAGGAGGCAGTTTTTTTTTTACAAATCTAAAAGACATCAAGGTAGACTTTCACCCAAAAGTTAATAACAGCAAACTAAACAATGTCGTAATAATACATATTCATTCGGATAATGTCTGCACGTTCAATTATTGACAGTTTTGTCAATAGAACGATGAGAGTTTTTTTAACAATTGTTTGCAATATTAAAGCAAATTTGCAGTTAATATTCAATGTTAAATTTACTCTAGTAAAACTCATTGTTAATCTAAAAAAGTTCTTTTGAGGTTGGACACTCCACATAAATGTCTATATGACAGTACATTAACTTATAAATTTCCTTTCTTTTAATCCGTTCTAAAAAACAATGCATGCAAATGATTAAAGATTATTCTCAGAATTGCATTTTGCAGGTTGATTCAAATTAGATGTCTTTTCGACTCTTAACCTTTGACGATTAAAGCATACTTCCATTAGCAAAAATTATACAAATCATTACAGTGTTCAGGTATGGCATTTATTTTAAAAGGGACTGTCTCAATATTTAAATATGAAATTTAATTTTTACATGGTTCCTGGAACTTAATTTTTTTCCCCTCCATGTAAGAAAGACATTAAATTGATCCCATTATTTTAAGACCAAAACTTTCCGAATTGTAATATTTTTCAAAATTCAGTGTTTAACTTTACTAAAAGGGGTTGTTTTCGTTTTTAGTGCAAGATAACACTGAAACTACACAAACATCATAATTTTATACGTTTTCGTCGCAAAATATTATACATATGTACAGATATTTGTTAAAATGTCCTTCTTACAGGAATACTAACATTTTTCTAAATATAGCTTATAAGACCCAGGGACCGCATAAAAATTTAATTTCGTATTTTAATATGTACATTGCACCTTCTAAAACAAATACCAATGAGCTATACGTAATTATTATGCTTTTTATAGTTGGAAGTATGTTTCTATCGTCAGCGGTTAAAAAGATAATTAAGCAGAGATGTGTTTTGAGTCATCTGATATATAACTTTCAAGGAAGAAAGATGCCAGCAAAAAAGTCAAGCCTAGGGCCACAGGTTTGTTAATCTGCTTTTGTCTGAAGACTTTCATAAGACTTATCTTAAGACTTATGTCATAAAGTTGCCCTTTTAAATTTGAGAACAGCCTTAAATAAATGTTTTTGTTTTACTTTTTATTTTGTTATGATTTATTTAATGGAAATGATTGTTTAATTTAGTATTAATAGTTGTTATATGCAATTTTTAATATATGAAAGTCATATTTTACCTTTTTAAGTAGTGAATTTTCTTTTTCTTTTTATTGGAAAAGCAATATTTTTTATGACCCAAAGTTCGGAAAAATCCGAAGTTCGGACTTGGTAAAGTCCCGAGGATTCCGGACTTTAGACTTTGTACTGTAGTTTTTTTATTATTATTTTATAAACAAAAGAAACCTATATATATATATATTAATTAACATTACTATTGAGTTTTCATTTTTTGCCAAACGAACAATTTATAATACATCTACTGACAAATTGCAAAAAGATTTTGGCATCGCTTTAATAGTTGTTTTGACAAGCTACATCAATGTCTTTTGTTTTACATATTAGAATAAGTGCTTAGCTACTACTTTATATAATTAGTCTATTGTAAAATTGTGCATGCCAGCGTTGTGTTCTATATTCTGTGATTTGTGCGTGAATGAGCGTTTTATTTAGTCATTTTTTAAACATCCGCAAAGTGCATCTTAATCTCCGGGAAACTGATTTTCACGTTATTTTGCGATATTATAAAGAGGTATTTGTGATAATCTAGCTGATATAAAAACTGTGTTAGGAGTTAGAACCAGCTGATTTAGTCGTATCCTGCTATTTGTGGTGAACCAGAATAGGGTTTTATTGATTTTGAAGGGAGAGTCTGCTATGTGATGAAAATATAGCTTCCAGTTTGATAGATATTTTCGATATTGAGTCTTTGACCAAGAGCTTCGGCAGCATGGGATGTTGTTGAAATTTTGTATTTGAAATAAAGAAAGTTGCAATCACCAGGTTTCCTTCTTATTGCCATTGCGTTATTATAATGTGACATTTTTAGAATTTTCAGTGACAGTTTAAAGCACTATCTACAGTATTTCTAGTGACGTGAGGTAATCTTTTCCGAGAAGTGATCGGAGTGGACATTTCGCTGTAGGTTAGTGTTTGCATTGAGTGAATCTCTTGGGAACAGCCCCACTTTGTTTTTGCTGTTTAAAGATTAATTTAATCATCGTTAGTTTAAAGGAGCCTGCTCTACTACTACTACTCCTGCATTAAGTAAATCACTGTTATTGTTAACCCACTGGCTTCGCAATCCGAGATTTAATCGGGCAACGTAAAAGTCGCAAAATTTGCGAAATCCGAGATTTCCCCCAGGAATACATTTTTTCCATTTAATTAACTCTCCTTGATTAATCTTCCAAGTTATTTTTTATTGTAAGTTTTTCCCGATTAAATTATTCAAAAATTTCTGCTTTGAAAAACCGGTGATAAAAGATAAAGTATTCTGTGAAAGACGCTCTTTCTGACAAACATTTTTTATGATCTAATTCTATATTGAAAAAAAAAATCTTTTACAAAAGATTTAGGCATATTTTAACACTAAAATATATATAGATTTGTAATATGTAATATTAAAAATTGCGCAATTAACAAATTTTGATAAAACAATTACGCAGCGAGAGGGTTAATCCCTACGTCTTCGCAGATATTATCTTAGCTGACGTTCGGACAGAAGTGTCGCCACAAAAAAGTGTTTTCTTTATTTGTGAACAAAATTACACAACTATAGTGTTTTATATTTTTATTACCAAGCTAAGTTCTATTTCAGCAACTGTCAAAACTATTCAGTGTTTTGATATTGCTTCCTGAGGAAACGATATGCATCTTTGGCAGCCGCCTTACATGTGACTTCGGAGCTACTGTCAATCCATTAACACTGAAAGGAATGTTGTGTACAACATTTAATAGCAGACAGATAAGCTGTCGAAAATGTGAAAGTATAGCTTGCGTTTTTTACTATGCTGCATTTTTAAATGGGTAAAAGAAAGGGCACTTAAAATGCATATTTTGTGCTTAGATAAAAAATTGATTATTTAAAACTTGTTTAGATTCTTAAGTGTCTTGTTTAGATTCTAAGTGTTTAAATTCTTAAAATTCTTATTTTTATTAAAAAATTACAAAGTGAACATCATATAAGGTTTAGTCTATTATAAATAGTTATTAATTATTTTAATCATACATTATACTAACAAGGTCTCCATACGGGCATATCCGAAAAAATTACAGAGTGGATGTATGTGGATATATATGTGGATATACATGTGGATATATATGTTTATAAAAATTTTTTTGGCGGAACCTCGATAGAACGTTCGTAAAAAAATAATGAAGATTTTGTTTATTTGGCGATTTATCATCGGTTCGCGATGAAATGAAATTTTAAAAATGCTTTTTTATGTCGAATGCTCTTTAAGATAAAAATGTTTCATATTGAACTTGTTTAAGTAAATTTAATGTAAATAACTTTAGTTCTGTCAGTTTTAGTTTGATTTAACTATAACTGTTTTGTCATATGTATATATATATATCTATCTATTTATATAAAATCCAAGTCTCTGTGTGTCCCTCACGATTCCGGTAGGACCGCCTCATTGAAATGACCAATTGTTGAAAAAAAAAACTAATGCAGGGTTACCACAGTAGCGCCAAATGTTAGCCAACTTGGTGATAGCTGGCTAATTTGGCGAAATTCCCATTTAAAACCATTAATCTTTCATAAAGGAGGTCACCGAAATTTAATTTAAACTCCGCTCTTTTAAGATATTCTTCAAAATTTATGAGTGAGAATTTAAAGTACATCTTTACATCTTTCTCCCGATGCTACTAATAAAATAACTGCCAATAGACGACGCTGTACTGTGTGAGCTCCTAACTGCGCGATTTTAATGTGCTTTAGGTACTTTTCCAGTATAGATGCCTTGGCGAAAAAGGAAATTTTGCAACATATTTTCCGGGAACCTATCCACTGTTTCATTTTATATACACACGCATTTTTTTTCGATATTTATACGATTTATTTAATATAAAAAAGACGTTTCTCTAATTTTATAAATAAAACAGATGTGATTTGTACATAAAAACATCAATAATATACATATAAAATAAACATATAAAACAAACAAAAACGCTCATCAAGTTTGTTTTCATATATTCATGTTTCATAGCTGTTTATATGATTTGACAACAAATCTCGATATTTTTCCGTTATACGGACACCATGCCAAAATGTATGCTAATGCGCCAATTATTTCAAAATGGTAAAAGATATTTGTAATTTTATGCCAGCAGTTTAATATGAGTTTTATTTTATTGCTTTATTTTATAACAGTTATTTGTTCACTTATTTTAAGTATATAATTGTGATTTAATGAAATAGTTCGTAAAAGCCTGGAATTTTCAAATGTTATATTTTTTAAATGCTTACTTTAGTATCGACAATGTTTTTTCTGTACTTTTCGGTTAGCCGGTCGCCAGAGCTATATATATACATATTTATATACATACAAATATGTAAATATAAATATATATGTATATACACATACTGTATATATACACATATAGATATATGTAAATATATATGTATATATACATACATTTATATATACATATATATGTATATATAACACTGGCGCCCGGCTAACCGAAAAGTACCGTTTTTTCTTTTATTTTTCAAATGCTTCAATTCACGTGATTTTCATTTTTCGCCATCTATTACGCTTGGCGACAAAGGCATCCATAGAACGGAAAAGAACCCAAATCTTACTTTCTCATGCCCAAATTACACCAAGCTTTTTTTTTAAAAAAACGCCAAATCTCCTACAGTGGAAAAGTACCAAACTGTCTATTATTTTACGCTATCTGTGTTATAGTTTGTACTATATGTAAGGGGTGTGGAGCGAAGGGTTTAAAAATTAAATATTAAAGTTTCGGCACAGATGTCATATACGCCCCATATTGGCGCGATTTTTCTCTGACGCCAATGTCATATACACACCGGGTACTGGCGGCAAAGTGTCGTTATTTTGCTTGATATGGTAACCCGGATATTGTTGTTTATGCTGTTGATGTTTTCGCCAAATTGGCGTATATGACAAGTGTGCCAAAGTTTCTATAAAGCAGTATAAGACTAAAAAATTAAGAATAAAATAAATGCAAAATAAGACTAAAGAAGAAAGAAAAATCATGCGTTAAGCATAGAATATGAAACACTTTCCAACACATCCTGAATGTTTTAACAAAACTTCGTTATTTGGGGAAATAAGATAACTAAGTAAACATTTTAGAAGACGCATAAAAATTTTTAAAAATTGATTTCAGCAGGTACCGTCCATAGCCAATACTATCGTTATTACATGCCACTATTTAGCCAAAATTTAATTTAAACAACTCTTAAAACTACTGAAATCACATTTCCAGATATTATCATCCATAGACGGTTATGTATCCAATTCTTTGCGTGACCCTGTATATCATTTTATCTATATTCTACAAACATTTCTTAGTAAACTAAATGCAGTTCAGCGTAAAAACGCATAACTCCTTTAAAAACCACCTTTAAGCAATTTACTCTCATACTCAGTAACCCTTACGAATTCTTTTGTGTAGCCCTGCATATGAACTGTAACATTTATACACACAGTATAGTATGCATAAATGTAGTGATACATAAAAGCGCATATCATAATTAAAAATGCATTTCTAGCAATCATTGCTTATGTACAATACTTCGGAGAAAAGTTGCTTGGCGAGAAAGAAGTTTGCCAACGTATTTTCTGACAACCTATTTACTGCTTCATACTCACAAGCAATTTTTTTCATATGTATGCAATTTATTTAGGTAGTTGTTAGCTATCCCGTCGACCAGTTTCGCCAAGTTATATAAATCGCCAAACCACTCGCCAAATTATACAAATTGACATAATTTTTATTTTAAACAACGAAAGATCAATTAAATTAGCAAAACATTAATAAAAATACAAATATAACGTCGAATTAAAAATCACTTGATGACGTAAGAAACACATGATCATGTTTAATGTCAACCATTATTGGCATTTAATCTTACAATTTGGCGACAGTAATTTGGTCGACGGGATAACTAACAAGTACCTTTATTTAATGTAAAAAAAGCTATTTACCCATTTTTTATAATAAACAGAAGTAATTTTGGCACAGATGTCATATTCGCCCCATATTGGCGCGATTTTTTCCGACGCCAATTTGGCGAAAACATCAACAGCATAAACAACAACATCCGGGTTACCATATCAAGCAAAATAACGACACTTTGGCGAAAGTTAAGTACCCGGTGTGTATATGACATTGGCGTCAGAAAAAAAATCGTGCCAATATGGGGCGAATATGACATCTGTGCCGTAATTTTTTGCACAGATGTCACATACGCATCGGGGTTGGCGTGATTTTTCTCTGACGCAAATTGGGCAGAAATCTCGCTTTCGAATACCAGTTACTTATATATTTTAAAATTATTTGCTATCATTTTGAAAAGGAAATAACTATAAATAAATAAAAGTTTGAAAAATAGCTATAGAACAAAACAGTTTATATAATTAAAAACAGAAAATCAAAGTAAATGAACAATTTATTAATAAATAAAAAACAATAGCCGGGTTACCATAGCAGGTAAAATAACACCATTTTGGAGCCAGTTAGGTATACCGGTTCATATCTGAAATCTGTGCCGTAATTTGTATATAAAAAAATATTATATATATTTAGAAACGATTTTTTATGTATATAAGTGCATATATAAACAAAAATAAAAGTTCATTAGATTTGTTTTCATAGCTGTTTATATATTTTGGCAACATATCTCACTTTCTGATGCCCGAATTGCGCGAAGCTTTTTTAAAAATGCGCTATAATGGAAAAGTACCTAAATAATTAACAGAAATAACCAATTATACAAACTAAAACTTTTTCTTTCGAGATCAAAACATTGTTTTTAATTTCAATTAAAAATGCATATATCCTTGGATAACTTTAATTGAAAATAGGTTCACAGCTTAATATCTCATTCCATAAACCTAAACAAACACAAGTGATTCATTCATCGTGAAACTTAAAAAATTTTTTAAATCATTGAGGTAATCATTCATAAAGTAAGTTCTCCAACAATCAATGGACAATATTCTAATGACATCATAGTAGGTAAGATGGTGGCGGTATCGTTTGTTTATGGTTTGAAATCACAAAGATTTAATTTTGCAATGTCTCTTAGTTACATTATTTTATTGTCATATTTATGAGCTCAGAAGAAAAGCATATTTTTTCATTATTTAGTTATTAAAGATGGAAAAAAATTATAAATGCATGATCTGAAAAATTTAAATAATTTTCCTTCTTAATAGTAAAAAATAACATCGGGAAGTAACAGCAGGTTTATGTTAAATAAGTTTAACTGTTTAATCCTGTTGTAATATTCAAAATAACTGTATTTATTAGATTTCAGTAAACAACATCTGGGCCCGATTAAACTTTGAAGTTAGAGGAATTACAATGTCATTTCAGGACCTTTCTTTTGGAGAAGCTTTTCTAAATTTCATATATACATGGAAACTCTTCAGTGTTAGAAATATTATTCTTAGGACTGACATAACATGAGAACGGCCTGCAATTTTACACAAGTTTTTGGAAACTACTTTATATCAGAAATTTTGCTAAAAAATGGTTACATTTTTGTTATAGCGGCCGACACTATTAGGATTATGACAAGTTGCAGCCAATTTCGCCAGCGTCGTAACCAAGATCGTGAAGCACACACATATAATACCATATAATACCATTTCATGAAATCGTATACGATAATTTAATAGTTTTTACCTTACTTCAAGTGTGAAATTTATTTATTTTTAAGGATTAACAATCTAAATTGTCCAATATATGAATTTAAAAAAATGTAAACAAAGATTGAATAGACATGACCGCAAAAAGCCTCAAATCTGCATAACACTTGGAACCAAACTGTGCAGATTAGTGGTCTTCTACTGTACACAGTTTTTCATAAATGTGTTTCGTTCTTTAAATGTGTTATTTTCATCTATCACTGCGGAACAAGCGAGAAAACTCATATTCTTGCACATGAGTTGTATATATCTTTATATCTAAATTTCCGTCATTTTTGACGGGCTACCTTTCTAGTTATATATATAAAATCCAAACGGAAATTTCGTTCAGAACGCCGAGATTTCGAGTTCTACCGCATGGATTTTTACGGAACTTATACGGTTAGATAGGTATCGTTCCAGGAAAGGTTTTAAGCTATAACACATCATTCTACCTAGATTAGTTATAGAATTATTACGGAAAATTCTATTATTTTGGACTTTGTTACTTCATATTTCCTTAAATATCTGGTCTCCTATTGGTCGTAGAGCTTAGATCTCGCGCCAAAAGTAGCTCCGAAGCACCCAAGCAAACTTTTCCCCGCTTTTTTTTTTTTTTTTTTTCGTCTTCCGATTTCCTCTAACTCTATTAGGGGCCCGCGTAGAGCCCCTTTAAAATATTTTTCGTAGTAATTTCAGCAATTATCTTAAATTATTGGTTAAGACCGCCACACTCCCGATTCATGTAACTACGGAAAGGTTGCATGAAGGAGTTTCGTTCAGATACGCTTTCGTTAAGAATAGAGTGCGCTCCCTGGTGGTGGAATTTGGAACTAACATAACGCGATATTGTTAAAATTAGGAAATCTAAGAGTGCGATCTGTTTTAAACTTTGAGATAGTTCATAACACATAATCTATTATCTATTCTATTATATATTATATATATATAAAATCCAAACGGAAATTTCGTTCCGAACGCCTAGATTTCGAGTTCTACTGCATGGATTTTTACGGAACCTATACCGTTAGATAGGTATTGTTTCAGGAAAGGTTTTAATCTATAACACATTATTCTACCTATATTAGTTTTAGAATTATGACGGAAAATTCTGTTATTTTGGGCGATAAGGTTACCATTTTATTTCTTGGCGAAATTCATCGTTGATAAAAAAAAAATTGAAACGGCTATTAAACCTCGAAAAATAAAAGAAAAACTGTTACTAATTTTATTTAAATGAAAAAAAAAAAAAGAAAAAAAGAAGAAGAAAATCCGTTTTAATGAGTGATAATATTAAAAAACGGAAACATTTAATCAAAACCTGAAAGAAATATTTGTAATGTTTAAAAATTAATTTAATAAGAAATATTACACTTGATACGCAATATTTGGCTCTTTATCGCTTGCCTTAGATATGGAAACGAATCTGAAAATTTGATTAGATGAAATTTTAACAACATTTTCTTTCTGTTCTGTTCTTTTCTTTTTTTATATATCTAATTGTCCCATCACGTGACTTATAGAAGAAACAAGCAGATGTAATTGTGAGTCACATGTGTAATTACTATTTGTTTCTTTACAATTTTTTATTTTCCTTTTGTCGCCAAACAATGTGATTTTAAGCCAAAAATGCATAAGTGTGACATTAGCTTGAGGATGTTCTCACAAATGGTGTTTTTTTAGGTGAAAGAGATCATTTTTTGAGTACATTTTCATATTTAATTGTAACTTATATAGATATCAGTTAATATTTTAAAAAATGGAATCGAATACTTAAATTTCAGTGTGAATTTCTGCCACACATACATATTGTAAAATAATTTCATACTTTTTAAAATGTTTTTCGCCGTAATTCCGAAAGCATGTGATATTTATAAACTCGAACTCAGATCAACGAATATTACCCATTTTATTTAAGCAAATATTATCTATTTTCTCAAGTCATATCGCCAATTTCATTTATAGGAAAATTCACAGATTCGAAATCTAGGAAATAAAGATAATTTTTAAGGAAATTTATGTTTTAATACGTTATTACTATGGAAAAATTCAACATTTTGAAAAAAAAAATTACAAGTCTTTTGTAATTCGTCATTTCTTCTTCGTCTTTCTTCGTACTTTCTCCTCTGTTATGTAATATTTCAAATCATATTGGACTAATTTTCGATCATCGATTCACCGCAAAATCGCATATCTAATATGGTATATAAAATAAAGTCTAGATTAGGGGGGTAATTAACGCACAGCGCAAACTACTGAACCTAAAATCTTGAAAATCGTGGTAAAAATACTTCTTATGACATAAACTTCTGCTAAGAAAGGATTTTCTTAAGTGTCACCCCTAATGGTTTTTGCACGGGGAGGAGAAAAAAATCGAATATCAAAATTATGTCAAATGATAGCATATTTTAATGTAGTTTTGTATGCTGAATCGAATGCTACCAAATAAATTTTTATAAGTCCAACAGTTCATGACACATTTCATATTTTTCTAATTTGGCGGTGTCTTTGGCATCTAAACCTCAAAATATCTATCAATACATCCGTTACTCTAGCAACGGAAAAAATTCAAAACAACCCTTTTGACTAAAAAATAAAAACGGCTCTATGAGTTTGAAATAAAAATGCAAGCATCTTAATTTTTTAAAAAAATAGTGATTTTATGTAAAATAAAAGGGAAAAAATTACTGAGAATTTAGCGTTATAAAACAAAAATGGAAAAGGTACTACTTAGATATTCCGTCGACCAAAAATCTATCGTCAAACTATAAGATTAAATGCCAATAATGGTTGATCGTAAATATCAAATTCACTTGAATTTAAACAAACTACACGTGTTTACGTCATCAAGTGATTTTAATTTCGACGTTTTATTTGTATTTTTATTAATGTTATACTAATTTATTTGTTATTTCGTTATTTAAAATAAAGATTATATCAATTTATATAATTTGGCGAATGGCTTGGCGATTTATATAATTTGGCGAAATTGGTCGACGGGATAACAAGTAGTACCAATGAAAATATTTAAGTATGAGAGCAATGTTTGTAACGACTTAAAAATTATTTTCATATATATAAACTCGGTTTATGGCGTCAGATGCCGTCATCCGAAGAATCTACAAGAGTCTTTTTCCATTTTTGCCGGTCATAGGTTCCTCAATGAAAGAAACTGGAATTGGAATAATATTGTGCGATTTATAAATTGCTCCTCGATAAGAAGAAAAAATGGGTACATTTATAACAACCGTGCGCACATCTCGCTGATAGCATTTTCAAAATTCCCAGTAGCAGTAGTTACATTTTGCGTATGTAAATAAAAAATATTTTTTTGCTTTTAATTATGGCATTATTTCCTGTTATTGTTTATCTTTTCAGTTTTTTAAATGAAATTAGTATAAGGCATGCATTTTAAATTAAATGAGTGAAAGGTTTGTGTTTTAAATGAAAATAATAAAATAAGAATATGCTATGAAAACAATCGTTATTGATTTATTACCTGCGCCCGGCTGACATAAAAGTATCACAAAAGCCACATATTCACTTTTCTTTGAGTAGTTGCTCATGAGAATTCAAGTTAACCTTCCGTAATCGGATACTTCACATATTGGTGTATTAGCTTTAATGTTGAAAGCATCGTTTTTGTTTGAAGCGAAAACTTTACTATGAATTCTATTACACAAAATCGTTCATCATCATCTACTATATATTTACAACGGAAATTTGTATTTCATTCCGATTGTTTATAATACTTTCGTAGGATATACCACAATTAGTTAGGTAATAATTTTGGAAAGGTTTTAGTGTATACATATTGTTCAAGGGTACTTAGTTATAGAGCAACAGTAAAAGTTCAAAAATTAAGTGAACCTGATTATGAAAGTTTAGCCTTTTTAAAAAAATCTACAGAACATATTTTGTTACAAGTGGCCCTGTTGCATGACTTTTAGGAATGGTGTTAGTATATACGATTTCATTATATGTTGATTAGTTACAGAGGTATTAATTCCTGTTGTCATAACGGTCTCATTACACGACCATAAGTGCGCTGTTTATAATCAACTAAAACAATTACTTCTTAATTGCTAAATTTTGTCCAACGCTTAATATAACATTATATCGCAATGGCGTTCGCATCGTTTTCAGTAATGTGCAAGGTCAAGCTGAAGATCCATATTGTTTAAAATACAAGTTCAAATTCACCATTTAGTTTAATCCAAGGTTCATTTGGAAATATTGACCAGCGCAGCGGGCATAGCCTGCTAGTATATATATATATAATAAAAGTTAAATATCAAATTTTATGAATTAAAACAAAATAATATAAATTAAAATTGTTTCAATATCTCAAAATTAAATCCAATTGAGCACTGTCGAGTCGATTCAGTTTTGTTGTTATGGAAACGAAGAATTCTTTGATATTGAAATGAATAACTGGTAAATGAATCTTGACTTTATTTTGGAATACGCTTAAATATATGAAAGTATTTTTATATATGAAATTGTTTTTAAAGTAATAAAATTAAATAACAAGCAACATAAATATGTAATACGAAAAAATGTATTTATTAAACTCTCTCATTGTTTACGTTTAAATTCATTAATTACTTTTTACACGCATTCTAAAAATGAATTAACAAACAATTTTCAGGTGAATTAAAATCGTTTGCTTTTGGCGAGGAAAAGTGGTGCTCGCCAAATCGCGTGACGCTTTCGTCTTTTCGTGCCAAATACTCGAAGTATTTTATTTTATTACAGGCTTTGTACTGTAATTCCGCCGCTAAATTTGAGTGATCCTTTATTACATACATAAGTCGTTTAACTGGTATTTTTTTTCAAAATTTTCTGAGTATGCCCAGAAAGGAGACCTTCCTTGTTAGACAACTTATACAAAGTAGAAAGTAACAAACTATGTAATTTTTTAGTGACCTTCTTATTCAAAGGTAAGAGAATCTCGTTTTTAGGAATATGTCTTTCGCTGAACATCAACAAATTTCTCAAACTTAGATTTTCTAATTGAATATCTGAAACGAAAATAATACTGCCATCTATTGCTGCATTTCATAAACATTACTGAAATTCATATGTCGTTTTTTTATATGTGAGGTGTTACAATATTAGACGAAGTCCATTTATCTCCATTGTGAAAAATAACACTTTAGAGCTATGAATAAATAAATAATTCAGGTCAACTAATTTATAGTAATTTTCGTTTTTTTATATGTGAGGTGTTACAATATTAGACGAAGTCCATTTATCTCCATTGTGAAAAATAACACTTTAGAGCTATGAATAAATAAATAATTCAGGTCAACTAAATTAAAGTAATTGATAATACCAATATTCCATTTAAAATGCCATTTTTAATAGTGCTCTACCTTTACATATAACAAATTAATATTTCTATTGTAAATTTTTACTTAAAAAAATGATTACTTGGACCACTATGGTTGTAAAATTTCCATGTGAAAAGATATGACTTTTACAGTATAAATAAAGAATTGTTTATTATGATTACAATTTTTTTATTTATATTTATTTAATATATTTTTATTTTAAATTAAACAGAAAGAGTGAAACATCTATCCAGTTGACTCAAATCATTCACTGTGCACAATACTATCATCGTCACCATCATCATCTTCATCATCATTATGTACTCTAGAAAAAGTTGCTTGGAGTACCTAGTATTGACATCTACTGGAGGATTTAGAAGTATACAGCATTAATCGGCAGAATGTTTGGGAGAAAATTCATCAACTCTTTCTATTTGGCCAAAGTGATATTTTAAGGCTCGCGTACAATACATCTTGAATGACATATGTACAGAAAGCAACTTTCGTTTTCCAAATTTGTTTTGTGAAAAGGTTTGTCCTCATCCAAATCATTCAAATTAGTTTCGTTCGGTCACAGTTGTTTAGGGAAAGTGATAAATTCCCGCCAAAAATTAATAATTAATTAAAATTAAAAATAATAGTATAAAAAATAATAGGATTTAAACAATTGACCGTGGTAAAAAAAAAAAAAAAAAAAAAAAAAAAAATATATATATATATATATATATATAATTATATTGTTTAAGGATTGATAGTCTTTTCAAGTTTGTATAATTAAAAAATGGATACATTCGCAAAAGGGCTTTGAGGAATAATTCGAGTAAGCAAGTTTTCTCTCAAAAACAGAATGGTTATTCGTCTAGGTACAGAGTAGGGTGGGTCTTTTTTTTTAATTTTCAAACACCTGTGGTGGGAAAAGTTGTGTATGGTGACAATAAACTCAAACACCATTTTTTATCAATATCTGAATATGGTAAGGCCTGCCTCCAGGTCATTGAAAATTTGGTTATTCCCATGACAGGAAATATACGATTTTCAGTACTTTATGCCTACTTTTCTCGATTTGTGTAAGTTATTTTAAAGTGTTTGAGTTTTTGGAGTTTTTATAATGATATTGTTTACAGGCAGGCAGTATTTTCTCTTATTTCAAAATTTCTCAGTCTTCATAGTGAGTTTTTGAAATTTAAATTTGACCATTTTTGGGATTTTTTCTGATTTTCAAATTTTTTAGCTGTTTCTTGAAAATAGCTGACATTCAATATCATTTTTAAAACTTTTTTTATACATAATTCTGTAATTCAATATCTTTCAATTTTTGTAAAAAAAATTTAAATACTCCCTTCATTAAAAACTAATAAATAAATCCTGTATTGACGTTACTAATAATTATTATCTTAATATTGCTAATTGGACATTACTAATACAGATTATCTTGTTTCAGACTCGGATATAGAAGAGATCCTGTTTCTTCAGTGTTGAAGTGAAGGGAAAGGGGTTTTATTCACCATGGCAAAAGCAATGTCATCAAAAACTAGACAGTTATCATATGATCCTGTTTTGGGTTACCCAAAGGAACTTAGTAAGAGTAACCTTCCTACTTGTGAGAATTTGATCCAGTATTACCTATATGTTCAACAAAACTGTTTGTCCAAAGTGGAGATATCTCGTCTGGTGGTTAATAAAGTTAAGTCCCTTTGGAAGGAATATCTCTTCCAATTGTATTTCACCATATATGTGTTTGATATGATGTATTTGATCTCACCATATGTATTGTATCTCACCCATCATGTTAATGTTTTGTATATGCGCCCATCGAAGTTCAAAGCTTGCGAAGTGGCATCCTTTTCTGAATGTTCAGTTTGCAATTCTAAACGCAAATTCTTTCTCTCATGTCTCATCATGTTCTTATCAGTAACTTTAGATGTGTTGCCCTTTGTGATGATGCCAAAATCTTCTAATACAGCATTACTAATAATTTCCGGTGCTCGATCAGATACTTTGACTCTGTCAATAGTTTTTGCCACTGTTGGGAGATAATTTGGGAATTTTCTCCAAGCGTCTTGATTATTGTTGATGGCAATGGGATGAAATCTTGATCATGGGGTCATTGGCTAAAGTCACCAGACGAAGTATCTCTTTCAGTTTGAAATTCACCTGACTGTGTTTCTGTGACTTTGTATTCACTTTTAGCAATTGGTTGTGCTGCTAATTGTTTCCTCCTTGCCTATTTCCTCTGTTTCATTGTATTTTTCATGTCTACATTACCAATGAACATTTTTATGGCTGATCTTCGATCACGAAGGCATTCCTGTTCTAAAACAAGCACTTTTCGTGTTTTTTTTTCACATGTACATGAGGTGAAGGTCTTACATTTGCAGGAGGAAATATCAAACAATCTTCCCTTTATCTCTTTTTGGAGAGCATGAACATTGGTGTTGCCAGATTGTTTCTTCCAATTACTTTTCAACTTAAATAACTTCTTATGATATGATTTTAGCAGTGACACACATTGTTGGTTAGATACAATTCGAAAAGAGGCCTCCTTCCACATGGACATAACTTTCTCAACCACCACACTAGATATCTCCAAAAATGCATGATATTTGGCCAAAGAGATTTGTTGATCATATAGATATAATACTGGAGCACATTCTCACAAGTAGGAAGGTTACTCATACTAAGTTCTTTTGGGTAACCCAAAACAGGTTCATATGATAACTGTCTAGTTTTTGATGACATTCCTTTTGCCATGGTGAATAAACCCCCTTTCCCTTCACTTCAACACTGAAGAAACAGGATTTTTTCTATATCCCTGTCTGAAACAAGGTAATGTGTATTAGTAATGTCCAATTAACAATATTAAGATAATAATTATTAGTAACGTGAATAGTGGATTTATTTTTTTTAATGATGGGAGTATTTAAAAATTCGTTACAAAATTTGAAAGATATTGAATTGCACAATTATAATAAAAAAATAAGTTTAAAAACGATATTGAATGTCACCTATTTTCAAGAAATAAAAACTCAAAAGAAAATCTGAAAAAATTCCCAAAAATAGTCAAATTTAAATTTCAATGTCTCACTATGAAGACTAAGAAATTTTGAAATAAGAGAAAATACTGTCCCCTTGTAAACAGCGTCATTAAAAAAACTCCAAAAGTACAAACACTTTAAAATCACTTACAGAAATCGAGAAAAGTAGGAAAAAAGTACTGAAAATCGTATATTTCCCGTCATAGGAAAAACGAAATTTTCAATGATCTGGAGGCAGGACTTAACATATTCATATCGTGATAAAAAATGGTGTGTGAGTTTATTGTCACCATACACAACTTTTCCCACCAAAGACGTTTGAAAATTAAAAAAAAAAAAAATTCTTCTTGACCCACCCTACTACAGAGTCTGGCAGTTGGACCTCACGCAGAACAGGGAGTTTAGGTTCAGTCGTTATATGGATGGCTTCTGGGACTGACACGTAGATTATGTTTCGTAACTTGCGCCCTTTTTGATAATAAGTTAGTTCTTTTGACATTTACTTATGAACTTTGGAGCAATAAAACAGCACAGTATGGATCAGACTATGACATTTGTAATTCAGGAAAATATCTGATACAAATACCAATCTCAGGGTAGATGGACCCGGTCTGGCGCTATTTTGATATTTGAATTATATGTTATACGTCATATATTATATGTTATACGTATGTATGTCATGAGTGCGGAGAAAAGTTTGGGCGAATGGTGCATAAGACGACCTATGATTTGGTGCTGGTGTGCTGATTAGGAAATAGACCACTACCCGCCCCCTTTAAAATGTTTGAGTTATAAGAAAAAGAAGAGTAAGTTTGAACAGAAAAAATTTATAGTGAGGTGTGCTGAGTTGTGTTGGAAAGTTAATCAACGCGTACTTTTCGGGTTCATCTCTGCTTTTATGGCGCTCGTTGAGAGTTTTCATGTTTCAGAACTGATTGAGTGAGCTGGCTTTCTAAAATGCGAATCATCCGAGACTCTTGGCAGACGTTGATGTTTCAAAAACAAAGACCATCGCGTTAGAGAATAGCCATTTGGGTCGGTTTATTAATCATTGACTGCCTGAATTCGGTTTATATGGAAGAGATTCATGGCTCCTGAGGTTCTGAAGTTCTGAAATTGGGTAAAAATGTGCGTTTTTTGGAGAAAAGTTTTAAGTTCTGTGTTTGCTATCTTGTCAAGTCCTATGTTGGTGATCATCTCTTGGTTGAGGTGTTTTTGTTTTAGAATCTAATTGGAAACCATAATTTGTCTTTATTGTGCTAAGGCAGTCCAGACCGAGAAGTGATTTACATAGTTCAAGAAACTGGATGCTGTTACAAAGAAGAGGTATGGCGAACAAGATGAGTAACATATCCCGGACGCCGATGTTTGTATTCCAAATATCCCTGTTTTCGGTGTACTTTCCTCTAAGAAGAATAATAGAAGCTAGAAATGTTTTTAGAAATCTACAAGGTCAGAATTTATAGTACGGACTGACTCCAGCATTGAACATTATTAGTGGAAATATTTTTGATGGATGTCCAGTTTCTTGTGTATATATTCAGGGATTTATCAGCACCTTCATTGTAGAGATTGGTGAGTGAAATCTAAATTAAATGTAATATTTACATGGTAAATGAAATTGGGTACTTTGTCAATAGTTTAAAATAATAATAATAATAATAATAATAATAATGAAAATAATAATAATAATAATAATAATAATAATAATAATGATAATAACAATATTGTTTAGTTTTTTCGCGAAGAACAGAAACATTTAGGAGATTTACTTATGAGATGAAGTAGTAACGGAAATAATATTAATCCTTAACGATATATAAGTATACGTGCATAAATATCTTTGAAATTTTAAAAGGAGATTAAATGTGAAAAAAAGCTGTATAATTATGCTGTAGTTTAATTAGTGGTGCTTATTTACAAATGAGATGTTTATTAAATTGATTGACAAATTAATTTCTTTAAATAGACTAAATATTTTATTAAGTGGATTAATTTGATTGACTCAGTGTCTCTTTGATTTCCTTTGTGTAAAGAACTTATATTTATTGTGTCATTTTCAGTTTTGGAAGATTAATAAAAATTTTATTAGTAATGAGATTTTCTAGAAGTCGTAAAATGTTAATTATTTAAATAAAAAGAAATTATAATAGTAATAATATCAATGATAAAAACACAAAACACAACGCAATTTTTTACATAGTAATGAATTATTGTCTTTACGATCATAAAGTTTCTTAGTTATTGCCTGCTTCCCCCGCCCCTCCTCGAACTTTCTTTATTATAATTCATTTTTTATTTTTATGTTCAACTAAATGCTAATTAAATCCTTAATTGACATTTGTTTGTTTGTAAACCCTGTAGTGGTAATATATGATATGTCAGAATCTCATAAAAACAGTTGAGTCAGTTAATTATCCTAATTGATTTAATAATAATAGTGGCCTATAGATTTACTATTCGAAATTATTAATTATTTGTTTGCATATTCATTTGGGTACCAGTGGGAATCATGTTATGTTAAGTTGTGGTCCATTAAAGGGATGTTTAAATGTTACTGACTTTTGCCTCGGACAACAAAAGACAATAAGGGTAATTAACAATTCGTATTGTAATTTATTAGTGATGTATTTAAAAGACCCAAAAACAACAAGAAATAATTTTTTTTACAAATAAACTAATGTAATTCTCCCATTCCTTAGGAACATAGATATGGGACATTCTCACAATCTTTTGACTTTCGGGAATAAAAATATGGCGAAATTAAACTGGCTAAAATAACATTTTAATCTGATAGACGAATGCCTTAATCATTCAAAATAAAGAAAAAATGGTCAGCAGCGAAAATGTTTTTATTTAACTGAGGGTTAAGTTAAACTTGCGAGTTTAATTTTCCTTACCGTTTTACCTCTATAACTTTCTATTTTCTTCTAAATTTTTACTTATAATGAATTTGCATAGTACCCACAGAACATTCAAATAAGAAATAATAACAATATAGTATTTTTAGTAGAAAATTTTGGTATAACATTGTCTTAAAGGGGTGTTAAAGAAGGGAGAGAAGGCAAAAAAGGGATGGTATAGGAAAAAAGGGACGGTAATGGAAAAAAAAGGATGGTTAGGATTGGGCGGTGAGGAAAATTACCACTATTTTTGGCAAATCGTGTTAAGACTAAGGTATAGCCACAATGTTCATTGATTTTTAGAAACAGTTATTTACATTGGAATAAGTTAAAAAAAAATTAATTTACCTCGAACAGTGCAGGAATAAACCTTACGGACAGTAAGACTACCAATAAAGCCACGATGCTTGAAATTGATATTAAAATGCTGATTTAAATTCTGCAGTAAAATTCCTATCAAAGAATTTTAGACATTCTTTCTCTAGCATACTTCTGCATGAGAAAAAACTTTAAAAAAATTCTGTGGCTGCATCTGAAGTGATTTTGTGTATAGATTTAGCAAGAGGGATGGTAAGGAATCTAAAACCCAGGGACAAAGTTAAAAAAATAATATCAGCCGTAAAAATGTGTGCAAGTTAATTTTTTGATACATATTTATATAAAACAATTGTCTCAGTTTTGGAAAAAAATTACATTGAATTACTTTTATTGAAACAATTTTATACAGAAATCTCCAAACTTCAGGGACACTGGACGGTAAAGGAGTTTTCCTGGTATTTGGACACCCAACATGTCTAAAACTTAATTATCTCGTTATTATTGTTATGCAACCATACAGTGTAATGTTCCCCAGTATATGAAATTAAAAAAACCCGTAAGAATACGTACTAAAATAAAAATTATTATCCAGGGACTTCAAAGTCAAAAGATTGTGAGAATGCCCCATATGCTGTTTTCGCGACTTGCTACTTCAATCAGACCAAAGTCTGCAATTGATTTTGAAGGAAAGTGTGATCGGACACCACTAATTTGTGGTCAATTGATACTGATGTTACGTCTATACTATTTAATTTCAACGGCATAAGAGTTGTTTTGATGTTATAGTTTTGGCCACCACAGGCATGAGAATGTAGAATAAGTTTCTTATGTTTGGAGACTTTTCTACTAGGTGTCTTACAACAATGGTAGAAATGTGTTGAGAACCTCTTCCTCCATCTATTTATCCCAGACCTACATATATCCCACATTATTACTGAATGAATCCCCCAAATGTTATAAACATGTAGAATGTGTTTATATTAAGCTCTTGGTGTTGAAAGCTTAGAAAAGGGAAATGCTTTTTGCCAGTCAAATGTAAGCAGTAAGTTTAATTCTGAAGTTTTATTCTTGTACGTTTTCATTTTCTGTCTATCTTGTTGTGCTTTCTGCAAGTGGTGATTTTTCTAGTGTTTTCATAACTTTACGCCGAAAGCTTTAATGATATGTCATCACATTATTTATATGTATCCGCACTTGGAATCTTAAAGTGTGAACTAAACTTTGAGCAGAAGACTTTGTAATAGAATTTCCCTTTCACGAGGGTGTTATGTTTTGCCGTACGTTCCTCTCCATATGTGTCATACATCTTCTTAATCGAAAACTCGGGTACAGATGCTTTTTGTCAGGATTAACTTTTCTGGAATAATCAGTTTGATACGCAGTAAATGACTCTAAGTGCTCAATAAAATCTATAATGTAAATTTTGTTTCCAGGATTATGCCTACCTCAAGAGTCTAACGTTGTAGATGTAATGCAATCTTTACTGAAAAATCTATGAAGACGTCTGAATCTAAGTTGCAAAGAACCCAGGAAGTAACTATTTGCATACTCTGATAGTATTATCCTTCTCTCTAAGAGAGTATGCATATGTGTAACACATTGCAACACTAGTTCCATCACTGCGTTTTGATCAATTTATGTTTTTCCTTTGCATCACACTAAGAATGAAGGCACTCTGTACTGAATAAACTCTAAGATTCCAGAATGAGTCTAAAATTCATTTACGTTGATCTATGGAAAATTTATCACCACAACTACGACGGCAGTGACAGTTGAAGTTTATTTGAAATGTTTTCCCTTTCACAGCTTTTCCTGTTATTTCATCACAGTAATCTTTACAACTGTTTGTGCATCTCTTCTTAATATTTTGTTTTCCAACTTCACTCACTTCTCTTCCTTCTGCGTCCCCTTACGGCAAAATTTCCTTAATTTCCATGGTCACTGTTTTCCGTAGGTCGACCAAAAATAAATAAATAAATAAATAAATAATAAGAAGAATAAATAATGACAGAACATATACTGATTTACCATTATCAGTATTATTGATTTCATTATCTACGTGTTTTGAAGTCCTACTTAAACTGGACATTACTGCAGATTTATTACGGGTGTTATCTGAAATAATTGCAAGTCGTTAACTATGCATTCATTAATCTTTATATAAATATTTCCATATTTTAAAATACATTACACTGTTTTCTTTTACGTTAACAGTAATCAAAGAATAAGAATTGTAATTTTCCAAAGATTATCACTGTATTGCCATTGAATTAAGGATAGGCGATGCTGTGATAATTTTGAATCGCTGAACCTGATTTCTGCGCATGTAAGGACTCTGTAGTAACTCATATATAGTTAGTATTGCGGTTGTTTTAAATCAGTCGTTTCAACTGCCAGCTCGGGATTTTGACACCTTGGATCGCAGCAGATAACAGGCACTCGCCGCATGGACAGATTGAATTTACAAAATCGCCAGAGAACAAGGATATTCCCGCTCGTCAGACTCAACAGTATATAGAAAATACACGAATGGTAAAAAAAAAAAAAAAAAAAAAAAAACTAGTAATCGGGCAAACTGCAAAGGCTATTTAGTCTTGAACGTTCTTGTTAGGTAGATGGCTTAGCCTTATTTTAAGTCGCCAGCGAAGCCAAAAATTAGTTCAAATTATCACCAAGTTGAACTATGCTAAAAAAATTAAGTTTATCGGAGTGTCCACCATTGGCTGCAATATATGTTACCCTCTTGCGCACACAAGAATTGCTGTCGATGGTTGGCGCAAAAAACATAACTTTTTTTTTTTTTTTTTTTTTTTTTTTTTTAAATAAGTTGTACTTTTCTTACATGAGTTATTCTTCTTACTAGCTGTGCCCCTGCATTATAATGCCATTATTTGGAACGCCATTAGTGATTTATTTTAGCCAGTGATTAGGTATTATAATACCTACATTACCGGGTTTCAAATAAAGTTAATCTAAACGCAAGACTTTATTTCGTACTAAATATAAAATGCGTTACATTTTTATAATTGACTTCATTTTTCTTTCGCTGATATATTTCGATATGGGGCATTCTCACAATCTTTTGATTTTCATGTCCCTGAATAATAATTTTTTATTTAGTACATTTTTTATGTTTTTTTTTATTTCATATACTGGGCAACATCCCATTGCATGATTTCATAACAATGTTAACGAGATAAATAAATTTTGGATGATGTTGGGGGCTCCAATACCAGGAAAACTCATCTACCGTCCCGTGTCTTTGATGCTGATTTTTAAGTTTGGAGCTCTCTGTATAAAATTGTTTCAATAAAAATAATTCGATGTAATTTTTTTCTAAAACTGGAACTATTGATTTATATAAATATGTAGCTAAAAATTAACCTGCACACATTTTTAGGGTTGTTGTTATTTTTAAACTCTGTCCCCGGGTTTTAGATTCCTTACCATCCCTCTTCTAAAATTATACAGAAAATCATTTCAGATGCAGCCACAGAATTTTTTTTAAAGTTTTTTCTTGTGCAGAAATATGCTAGAGAAATAATGTCTAAAATTCTTTGGCAGGAAATTTACTGTAGAATTTAAATTAGCATTTAAATATCAATTTCAAGCATCGTGGCTTTATTGGTAGTCTCACCGTCTTCAAGTTTTGTTCCTGCACTTTTCGAGGTAAATAATAATAAAAAAAATTAATTTAATCCAATGTTAACAACTGTTTCTAAAAATCAATGAACATTGTGGCTATCACTTACTCTTAACATGGTTTTCCTAAAGATAGGTGGTAATTTTCTTTACCGTTCCATCCTTACCGTCCCTTTTTTCCAATACTATCCCCTTTTTTTACTTTAGCGTCCCTTCTTTAACACCCCTTTAACACAATGTTATACAAAAATTCTGTATTAAAAGTACTACGTTGTTATTATTTCTTATTTGAATGTCCTGTAGGTACAATGCAAATTCATTATAAGTAAAAATTTAGAAGAAAATAAAAAGTTATAGAGGTAAAACGGTAAGGAAAATTAAACTCGCATGTTCAACTTAAACCTCAGTTAAATAAACAAATTTTCGTTGTTGACCATTTTTTCTTTATTTTGAATCATTAAGACATTCGTTTATCAGATTAAAATGTTATTTTAGCAAGTTTAATTTCGCCAGATTTCCCCCCCCCCCCCCCCCAAAAAAAAAAGTCAAAAGTTTGTGAGAATGCCCCATATAGGATGTATAATTTCCAATTTTCGAAACTTGAATATTGGTAACTGTGCCATTATCACAACTGCACAACATGGTTATACTTCCCTCTCAAGGTTTTGCAGAATAAACGGAATCTCCTTTGCATCCAACAAATTTTGCAACAAATTTTGAAATTTTTGAAAGTGTGGAACAAAATTAATAATTCCAATTTTTTGACTAAGAACGAACTATTCTTTAATTCAGTGTTATTTAAAGATTGCGAGAAATATAATAAAGTACTCGCGTTTATTTTAATCTAAAACAAGAGAAATGTCTCTATATACCCAAGAAATTTATCTTTAAATCTAGTATTAAAATGGCTTCGCTTTTTTTTCTCTCCATTCATCATTCAATTCCCATTCACGTTATTTTAATTTAAAAAGAGATTAAAAAAAGAAGAAGATATCTCATTTTTTAGATGGAATTTTCATCTCCTGAGGAAGACACGCTTTCCTCCAACTTAAATATTAATAGGGTTTTCAATTCTGAACCCTGACAGTTTTTCATTTATGCATGATGTAACGACAACGATGTTTCAAAACGAAATGGTAAGTTTCGTATTCGTTAATAAAAAAAAAATGGTGAAAACATTTCGTCAGGACGTTGAGTTTTCAAAGGAGAATTTATATTGGGAATTTGGAATTTTATTCGAAGTCATGTGATGAAGGTGATACAAAGAATTTTAATGTTTTTATAAAAATATACCGGGTGTCCTAAAAAGGACTGACTGATTTTAAAATTCAATAACTTGCAAACGGTGACAGATAATTAAAAAATTCTTGCAGGAGGTTTATGCATAAGGTCAAAAGTTTTTTTTACAGTGATTTTCGATTTTAGTTCGAATTAAAAAATAGATGGCGCTGCCATCAACAGACGCTAAATTCAGGCTCGGTTTTTGGCACTTCGGGACCCACTCAATACATTTCCATCTCCTTTTTCTGCATGGAACAACAGAAAGGACCAAAAATCGAGCCTGTATTTAGCGACTATTACTTACAGCGCCATCTATTGTTTGTAATTCGAACTAAAATCGAAAATCACTGTAAAAAAACGTTTGATCTCATGCAAGAATTTTTTAAATATCTGTCACCTTTCGCATGTTATTGAATTTTATAATCAGTCAGTCCTTTTTAGGACACCCTGTATATTTTTTTCCTGTACGAAACATTATTGTTCTGTTCTGTCTGATTGTCACAATTCAAAAACTATATTTTATCGCACTTTAATTTTTTTTTGTGGAAGCTAGTAGAATGTTTAACTTGGAAAATTCTATTATTTTCGTTAAAGTTTGCTATATTTCAGTGTAGCGTGTAGTTACAATTTTTTTATAATACTTTCTAATTTTATTAAAATAAAAAATAGATCTTAGACAATTTCATTTTTTCAAAGAGAGAATATAAATCATTCAGTGTTGATATAATAATACATTGTTTTTCATATAATCGATTATATAATTTATTTTTTATCGCTGATTATTTATAAATCCTTGTATTAATAATTAAATCCTATATTTCTTGTTAATGTATAGCGTATTTCTAATTCCAATATGTGTTTAAGTACATGGTTAGCAAAACATAAGTTACTCATAACGCAGAAATTCGGAGGCTTTCTACCGTGTCCAATTGGATGGGTCTTAAAGATTATTCAAATGCAAATTATTCAAATTATGCGCTCATTACATGTAGAAATTTTGAGCACATAAATTTACTAATAAACTAACCTTTTATGCTATTAATTAAACCATGGGTCACCATAATTTTGAAATTATTACATACTAGGGAACTTGTCCGGCGTTGCCCGGGTACGTCAAAAAACAGCGGGAATTACGAAAAAGCTCTGAAAATCACAATAAGATATCGCGAAAAAATTTTAAATCACTTCTCAAATTCTGAAAAGAAAATATATATATATATATATATATATTATGTTCGAAGATTGCAAGTTGATTCCGTTCACTAATGTGGAAAAATAGTAGCAAATCGCTAAAATACACTAATAATCACATACAAAATTCCCGAAAAATTCGAAAATTGCTATACGAAATCCGAATAAATTTTATTGAAATGAGGGCAGAATGTACTTTAGGTCAAAAATGGAATGTCAAAAAATTGCAGCAGATCGCGAAGAAACGTAAAAATCGCATTAAATATCACAAAAAGTTCAAAAATCACGAAAGTCAAAATTTACTATAATTGGATAAAAGTTTCAAATCTAATTCCATTGACCTGTGGGCTCTCTTAAAATTTATGTTTCGGAAATAATGCTAAGCGTTAGATCATGTTACTTTTATTCGTAATTAATTTACTTGGACTCCCTTAAGTATAATTAATATAATCCCTTAAGTTAATATTAGTTTTTGTTGCATAAAAATATCTCAATTTGTTGATTTTCTGTAAGCAAGTAAACCCTATTGGTTTACAGTGGAAGTCTATGGGAATTTGGCGAAATATTAGAGATATCGCCAAGTTGGCGTCACTTTTGGCGACTCATTTTGTTCGCCAAATTTGGCGATATATCGCCAAGTTGGCTACAAACTTGGCGTTATTTGGCGACAGAACTAGATCCCCCCCTACGATAACCCCCCTTATAGGTATGGAGATGCATTACATGCTGTTCACTAATCGCATAAAAAATTCGCTAAAGATTCAAATTCGCTGTACGAATTCCGTCTAAACTTTTTTGAAAAGAGAACAAAATTTACTATATTGGGTTAAAAGAGAGAAACCGTATTCTTTTCCCTAATGTGGAAAAATCGAATTAATATACTCCCTTAAGTTAATATTAGTTTTTGTTGAATTAAAATATCTCAATTTGTTGATTTTCTGTAAGCAAGTAAACCCTATTGTTTTATAGTGGAAGTCTGTGAGAATTTGGCGAAATATTAGAGATATCGCCAAGTTGGCGTCACTTTTGGCGACTCATTTTGGTCGTTAAATTTGGCGATATACCGCCAAGTTGGCGACAAACTTGGCGGCGTTTGGCGACACAACTGTGTCCCTCTACGTTAATCTCCTTATAGGTATAGAAATGCATTAAATGCTGTTCAATAATTGCATAAAAAATTCGCTAAAAATTAAAAAATCGCTGCACGAATTCCGAATAAACTTTTTTGAAAAGAAAACAAAATTTACTATATTGGGTTAAAAGAAAGAAACCACATTCTTCTCACTTATATGGAAAAAATCGCCTCAAAACTTAAAAAGGTGCTAAAAATCGCATAAAAAATTAAATAAAAAAAATCTAATGAAAAAATCGAAAATCGGGCTTCGAGGTGCAAAACTGCATATATAGACGTACCTTTTCCGCAAATTTTGTAGCTCTACGTGCAGCGGTCTCTTCAGAACACCGTCGACACATTCACTCACACACAAACTTCTTTCCTTATTGTTATAGAACATATATGGCCAGACTCACTGCACTTAGTTATACGAATAAGTATTCCGATTCCACAGTATAAAAGAAGGCTGTCGCGGTTGCAATTTATTGTAGGTATATTAAACAGTTTTATAAAGACATATTAGGATTTAAAATGTTTATGCCTCGTCTACTAAACATTTATTTGTATACTACAGCGCCACCTTTCGACGAATTTTTGCATGGAAAGGTTTTACTTAACAAATGATAACCTCATCATTTATACTATATTTAATTGTCTGAGCGAAGCAAAGGCTAATACTCAGCGAAATATTACTGTCCGGACACATTACAGCTACGATGGATGATAACGCCATGTCCTACTAAAAAAAAAAGCCTAATAAAAACCTTTCGTCAAGCATAACTCAAAAAATGTTTGTCGGATTTCGTTTCTGATTGCACCAGAAGTTACCTATGAGGACCACCTACTGAATGCACCTACTATGAAAATTAAGTTCCCAACCGTTTAAAAATTATATTTAAAAAAAAAACTGATAAAAAAGCACAATTTATCTGCATACGTCACAGAAATTTGGTGTGCGTCACTTTCACCGGTGGATGTTTTCGTAGACAACTGGTTTGAACACATGGAGCAAATAAAAAAAAAATACGCACGCAGTAATATTGAATAGATCAGTTTCAACCACGTGATCACAAACCTTGCAACAACCCGTGGCAACCAATTTTAGTGGGCAAACAAATAATAATACAGTACCCCGTTACCACGGTGACCGTTTTTAGCCTGTTGTATAAAATCTGGCCTGTTGAATGACATACAACAGGCTAAATCCGGCTAAAAACTCAGGCTAAAAGATAGTTGTCAGTCTATCGACTGGAAATTAACAGATTTTTTTAATACTCGTATAACGAAATTTAGAAACGATTGTGAATGATTAAAACAAAAGACATGAGTGTTTATTTCTCCGGGAGGTTATCTTTCTCTGGATGTCTGTCTGTCTATCATACAGCATGCAATTTTCTTGTAAAGGATGATATTATTATGCAGTAAAACCTCCATAACGGACACACCCCATTAGTGGACACTTCTATTTAGCGGGCATTTTTTCGATTACCAACCCTTAAATAACTGTACATTTTTTACTCTCAGTAGCGGACACCTCCAAATAGAGGACAAATTCTGACCTTCCGAGGTGTTCGCTAGTCAGAGGTTTTACTGGTAAAACCTCCTTAACGGACACACCCGATTAGCCGATACCTCTATTTTAGCGTACATTTTTTAGATTACCAATACTTAAATAACTGTACATGTTTTACTCTCAGTAGCGGACACCTCCAAATAGAGGACAAATTCTGCATTCTCGAGGTGTCCGCTATTCAGAGGTTTTACTGTATATATTATTGATAGTTATTTTACAGTGCCGCACAAAAGAATAAGAATATATGAAACGAATATGAACTAAATTCGGGATTGGTAGATCGCTGATGGTAATGTAATTTTAGGATGTTGTTACAGTCATCCGCAGCATATTTTTAGAGTTTCGTTCATATAACGAAACCCCACCTGTCTCACTCCTTTGTCTGTCTGTCCGTTTGTCAGAATCTATATACGTCGGAGACTTGAAAATTTGCATACTTATAGCTGAACACCACACATCAAACGGCAAATAATAAAATTTTGAAAAAGTCTGATATTTAACCCTCTGGGATCTAACTTGTGTATTTTAAGCAATTTTTCAAACTCAGCCCCTAATTAAGTTGGGGACATGACATTTTTCATATTTATAGCTGAACATCTCACATCAAACGACAAATAATAAAATTTTGAAAAAGTCTATTATTTAACCCTCTGGGCTCTAACTTGTGTATTTTAAGCAATTTTTCTAACTCAGCCCCTAATTAAGTTGGAGACATGAAATTTTGCCTACTTATAGCTGAACACCTCACATCAAACGACAAATAATAAAATTTTGAAAAAGTCTAATATTTAACCCTCTGGACTCTAACTTATGTATTTTAAAGAATTTTTCTAACTCAGCCCCTAATTAAGTTGGAGACATGAAATTTTGCATACTTATAGTTCAACACATCACATCAAACGACAAATAATAAAATTTTGAAGAAGTCTATTATTTAACCCTCTGGGCTCTAATTTGTGTATTTTAAGCAATTTTTCTAACTCAGCCCCTAATTAAGTTGGAGACATGAAATGTTGCATACTTATAGCTGAACACTTCACATCAAACGACAAATAATAAAATTTTGAAAAAGTCATTTGATTCAACCTCTAATATATTGTTTCGCGAAATTTTTAAATTTAAACTGTTTTGCAATATTATTTTTTGTTCATTTTGCATAATAAGTGTAATGTGACGTAATTTCTTCTATTTAAGACTTCTAACGCATGTTAATGAATTTATTTTACAATATCCTTTCTCTTTTAAAATTCACATGTAAATATAGTTTTTATGGCGTAATTTCCAATAAGTGCCTGCTTTTTATACCTAATTATTCAATTGTAATTTGAAGGTTTTTTCTGTTTATAATAGTAACGTGTAAATAATTTTTTTATTTGAAGCAAACATTATTTTTGGCGCTGTTTATACAGTTGGCAACAGTTTAAATTAATACCATTTTCTAAAATATGTAAAATATATCTGTCGAAATGCTGAATATTTAAATTTAAAATAGAAATAAAACCTCAAAAAATGAGTCATATTAAAAAAAATAATGGAATCTGCACACCGGGATCTTCTAGTGAATAAAATGATCTAAAAATGATTATATTCCCATGTATAATTTTTGCTCCTATAAAACTTTTTTAATGGAACGATTTTGTCTAACTTTAGCATTAAATATCTCTTAAAATAATTCTTCGATTTGAAAACTGTATGCATCAGCGTGTTGATCAAACATTTCTCTATAATACCACCAATTTCCATATTTTTGTATACAATAGTTTTCTTAATATTAACGAAGAAGTCCTCCGGTCACAAAAAAATCAAAACCGGCGGCGGCGGTGACAGCGTTAGTTCCTTTTTTTTAGAATAGAGAGATATATAAAAATGAAAACTTGTCTGTCTGTCTGTTTGTAATTCAATAAAAATCCACAATTTGGAAGCCAAAATTGTGAAAAGTGTGTATTAAAAGATGGCCGAGGCAACTAAAGTAATCCGGAAACGAAATAATTTATAGTTAATTTTAATTAATAAAAAACCACCAATTTAACAGCAATTTCTTATCAAATTTAAACATTTTTCGTTATAGCTGTTGCCAGAAATTAAAATACACAATAAAATTACTGCAACAATTTATTTTCTACTGCAAGATTTCCACGTGAAAAATGTAAATGAAATAAATAGTTTGCCGAATAAAAAAAAAAAAAAGTTGAATATTACATCACAACTTTTCTATTGCAATATATTCACGTGAAAAATGAAAATGAAATAAATAGCTTGACGAATTTAAATGAAAGTAAATATAATTTCATAAATTTTCTATTTCAAGGTTTCCACGTGAAAGAGGAAAATATTACGTCATATTGGAAATATAAAGGACGTGGTGGATATAGTATAACGTCATATGAGTGTGAAACATGTATTGAAGCATGATAAAAACCCGATTAGGGAAATATTGGCGTATTTTAACATTACTGCTCCAATTATAAATTGAAATAAGTTCATTTATAGCTGTATTCTTTTGCATCTGTTATATACATTTATACATTTTTATATAGCGTTTTCATATGATTCATTCATACAGCATTTCGACTGCTTTTTTAAAAGTTTTTTTTGTGTTGTATGTTAAATTTTGAAATTGATTTTTCAGAACAAACATCCTTCAAATTCTGGGCAACGCCGGGTAATTTAGTTTGTAACAGATAAATGGCTTTTGTATCTGTACATCTAATGCTAATATTATAAAGCGTTATAATATTATAAAGTGTATAATATTATTAATGGTTGTACGTTTGTGAGGTGTTATCTCTAAAACTACATAGCCAACATAAAAAAAATGTTGGTGGCCATCTCTGCTCGAAAAAAGACTGTATTTTATGTCAGTGCAAGAACCTACATCGCTACAGGAACAAAAAAGTTCTAAAATTGCGATATTGATTGGGTTAGAATTTTTTAATTTGGTGCGGTAGTTACTTTTAAGATGTAAATACTCGTAATGAACGCTCTCTAAAAGGATCAATTTGACGGATAAACGTAAAAATTTCTAGAAAGGTTCTAAACTATGATTTATTTGGAATACTGAAATTTTTGGGATACTGTTGGGGTTAGAAACTAGAACTTTGGCATGGTAGTAATTTATAAGATGTAAATGCTCGTTGTAGAAAGAATTCTAAAAAATCGAAAGACTAAACAAAGCGCAAAAAGATCTGAAGATTATCTAAGTAACGGAGTACATGGAATTGTTAGGAATATAAACATGAAAATTGGCATAACTGTATTTATCATGACGTAAGTTCTCGCAATAGAACAATTTCTAAAAATGTCGCTATATAAAACAGTGCAGAAACAAAAAACTTTCGAAAATTTTCTATTTATGTGTTACTGCTAAGCCCAAAATCTTGAAATTTTGCTTTGGGTTAGTTTTAAAATATACAATTGTCTCTATGAATGGTTTCTAAAAAATGTAAAATTTAAAAAGATGAAATTAACGGACAGCGATCTCAATTACCATTAATTTGGAATTATTAGGTTTAGCAACTTTAAATATTTCATAATGCTGCATTTCCTCCGCAAAACATGTAAGACCTGTATGAAACAGTGATTAGGGTGCCCGAAGTACTTGTTAAACTCTCTAGGCTTTTCTCTCTCTCGCCAAGGCCACTAACAGAGGGAAGTGCCGTTTTAACCCATTAACGCCCAAATTAACAAATTTTGAAAAAATTACTTGAAATTGATATATATGGATAGAAATGCATAAATTAAGACTATTGCAAAAGCATTTTGAAAAAAATGAACTGTAACCATATTTTTTAAGCCGTCCTGATTTGATGACGCTGGGCTTTACTGTGTAAAAATCTATTTTTTTTTTTTTAATAGAAAATTTACATACAAAATTATTTAGTTTTAATATACACTGCTCAAAACAATTAAAGGATATTGCAGTTTTAGGTGGATTTTGTATCTGGTAAATTGTTTATCTAATTGATACATGGTCGACAGACATAGTAGGTTATATGAGAATAAATTACACATGTTTGGCAGAAAAAAATGCATTTTATTGCGCATTTGTGTACTAAAGGAAAAAAACACCATTTGCGCATATGAGAAAAAAAGAATAAGAAAAGGTGTTTTCTTCAAAGAAAATCATTTTCAGTAGGGGGTATGGTTTCCACGGGCGGCCAGCAACGTTGAACACCTTTGAGGCATGGACTCAATGAGGCTATTAATGACGAGTTGGGGTATTCTGCCCCACTCTTCCAGAAGAGCTCTTTCCAGTACTTGGAGAGTTTGTGGGGGTTGTTGGCTGCCAGAAACTCGTCTTCCTAGAGCGTCCCAAACGTGCTCGATTGGATTCATGTCTGGAGAACACGCTGGCCATTCCATTCGAACGATTCCTTCCTCGAAAAGGAAATCCTCCACCAGGTTTGCACGATGTGGCCTGCAGTTATCGTCCATTAAAATGAAGTTATCTCCGATTGCTGCAGCGTAAGGGACTACAATAGGTCTGAGGATCTCGTCCCTATATCGGCGACCAGTCAGAGCTCCATCTCGAATGATGTAGAGGTCAGTGCGCCCGTCAATAGAGATGCCACCATACACCAACACTCCTCCACTGCCAAATCTGACACTTTCGTGCACGAACGCAGGATTATTCCTACTGCCACGGTCCCTCCATATGAAAATACGCCTATTATCCGGATGCACAGAAAAACGGGACTCGTCAGAAAACAGAATATTGCTCCATTCATTTCTCCTCCAGTTGACATGCTCGGTTGCCCACTCCCTGCGGTCGCGACGATGCCTTGATGTTAATCTAACGCATACCATCGGTCGGCGAGCATACAGACCTACAGCATGGAGCCGGTTTCGGACCATCAGAGTTGAAATCGTGGTGCCTGTAGCCGAGCAAAGGTGTTGTTGGAGAAGAGTAGCGTTCATGGTTCGGTGTCTCCGAGCTGTTAACGCTAAATACCGATCTTCATTGGGCGTTGTTGCCCGTCTACGACCTTGCCCTGGTCTTCGGCCTGCACATCCACTCTCCAAAAAACGGTTCCATATCCTGGAAATGACACTTTGTAACACTCCAATGGCTTGCGCTACTTCGGCTTCAGTTTGGCCCCCTTCTAACCTACCAACAATTCTCAAAGCTTCTGAATCTGTCAAATGACTTCGCTGAGACATCGTACTCATCGAAACAAAGCAATCACTGAATGCCGATCATCCTTGTCTTCATTCTCTTTTATCCAGTTGAAAGTCAAATTTCATTCGCTGCCGCTGAAGCGACGTTTTTGAAGTCGAACTCAAAATTTGCATACTCCACAGTTTGAAAACCAGAAAAATTTGCATTTGTGATTCTCTTTTTCTATTTTCGGCAAAAAAAAATTCGTTTATATCTTTATTTTATATAAAACTTCAAATATCCTTTAATTGTTTTGAGCAGTGTATAAGCAAAATAATGGGCAATATAATGTTAAAAATCAAAATTTAGTTTTATGTATGTAAGAAAACATTTTTTTTTTTACATTTTAAGATTGAGTTTTAGCCTGAAAAAAAGAAAATTTTGTATGCATAATATTGCATTTCATTTCATACAATATGTTCTTCGCTTTGAAGAACAGTTATCATATTGGCAGCGTATTTGTTTCTCCCTTTTGCCAATAACATTCTATAATTTGTCGAATTTTATGTCTGGAAGCACACTGGATCTGGATGTTATCTGCCTTTGTGCTGGTCTTCCCGGAATTGCATTTGAATTGGCTCCTATACGGCAACACACCTTCTAAAATCTTCGATTGCCATCAACTTAGAACCATGGATGTTTTTATAAATGTCATAGCCATTTAAAAAAGCCCTATCTATCAGCCTAGTAATAAGGCAAAAATACCTTTTCTTTCCTCGTATGGCTATGGAATGTTTCTCGGTAAGCCAATCATGAAGGTCGACACCCCCCATAAATGAGGTATAGGAACTTATAGTATGACGCTGATTCACTTTCATCATTTATTTTTTCTACACTCTATCTTTGTACTGTAAATAGTGGATATGGTATAAATATTAGTGGCCAAAGAAACACACTTATTGTCCTTTCATTTAACAACAGGAATTTAATTTGTTTTGTCAAATTTACTATCGTACCCTCTCTCTTTTTTACTCATTTTTTCATCATCCATTATTCTGCATTTTTCAGTACGTTCTTATAGTACTGTTCCACTAGCTCTGAACTGCATTCCTTTCAATTTTTTAGCAACATATGACTGGTAAAGAAGTTATCAAAATAAACACGACGGCTGTTTGGATATTCAACAATAGATAATAAATTTAACACCACTCTTGTGCCTAAAGCAAGTTTGTCAGATTCAGAAGTATTTGATTCTTTTCCACAATACAGTATAAAATTAGAACTGTAATCATAGTTGACACACAGAGCCCAGAGTTTATAGCAAAATCTAATAGGTTTAGATTTTATAAACTGTTTCAGTGCATGATGACCTTAACACCGAACGATCATTTTGTCAACATACGCATTTTCATGGAAAATGTCCAATTTCTGAAAATTCTTGGAAAGCATTTCTAACAAGGGGGTATTTTAAATGATTTAGTATGTTTGTTATACTAATATAATTTATTATCTTGGAAATGTAATAATCTCTTGAGCTCAAAGTAGAAATTTTTAGCCATAGCATCCTTCACTAGTGTTACTCTTAAATCATCTGCTTCTTCCCAGGTTTACTTGGTGAAGTATGATAGCCCGAAATTATCAGAAATCCTATAAATGTTTTTATTTCGTCTTTAGTCACATTATAGTTCAATTTATTTTTCACTTCGTAAACATATCGATAGTTTCCTCTGCGATCATATAAACACTTACAGTAAATTCTTTAAACAGCTCATCTGGTCTCATATTATTAGTTTCCGCTGTCAATGTATCCGAATTTATCTTAGAAGAATTTTCCAAAGTTCCGAATGTGTTTTATTTGTTTATATAACTGATATTTCTCTTTTACGTTCATGGAATTTTTTTTTCCTTTTTTTGTCCGAAATAATGGAGTTATCATTATCATCTGGTAATGTAATTTCTAATGTACCTGCAACATCTGATACAATCAGAGTACCCGAAGTATCATCATCGAACTGCTTTTCATCTGTTAGATCATCTACATGTGGAGGCATTAATATCATATCTGCTTCCATTTTTTTTTTTCAGAAAAGAGATAAGCAGTTGCCTCTTCTAAGCTTTTAAAGACTTTTCTCTACTCATTTTTTAAATTTACTTTTATAGTTTAACTGCAAAAAAAGTAAGAAAAAATTCTGAATATGAATAAAAATTATACTCAAACGCCCAGCGTCCTCAAATGATGACGGATAACTTTTCCTGTTTATTACGGATACGTTAATAACAATAAATATTTAAAAACATACTAATGGCATAATATGGTTTATCTGGATTACATTTATTCCAAATTAAAAGAATTTACCTTATAATTCCAGTTTCATACAGTAGTATAAAAAATACACAATGTGATTACCAAAAAACCGGGAAATTATACTGTATCTTTCACGCGCATTTTTACATAGTTCCAAAGAAATCGCATATATTATATTGTATGGTGCTGTCATCTATCATACCAACTTGTAAATAAAATAATATTTTTAAATGTAATGTGGGAAATAACTTGTTTTTGCAACGTCCTCAAATGAGGACGCTGGGCGCTAATGGGTTAGGTGAGAAAAATTTTATCTTAAACTCTTCTGGCGATGTCTTGTAGGTTGAAGAAAAATACCTTTTTTATAATCATATGTCGAAGACATCTTTTCTCAATAGATGGCGCTGAATGTTGCAAGGTCATTAGCGGGAAATTCAAATGATGGGAGGGTTTTTTTTTAAGGGAGGAGCCTAAATCAGACATTCAATGTGACTGACCAATAATTATGTATTTCGAATTATTCGGATATTTCGTATTATTTCGAAATATCCGAATTTTCCGAAGTTCCGAATGTGTAAGACGGGGTTTCATTTATTTATATAACAGATATTTCTCTTTTACGCTCATGGGATTTTTTTTTCCTTTTTTTGTCCAAAATAATGGAGTTATCATCATCATCTGGTAATGTAATTTCCAATGTACCTGCAACATCTGATAAAATCAGAGTACCCCAAGTATAATCATCGAACTGCTTTTCATCTGTTAGATCATCTACATCTGGAGGCATTAATATGATATCTGCTACCATTTTTTCAGAAAACAGATAAGAAGTTGCCTCTCCTAAGCTTTTAAAGACTTTTTTCTACTCATTTTTAAATTATCCTTTTATAGTTTATCTGCAAAAAAAAACGTAAGAAAAAATTCTGAATATGAATAAAAATTATACTCATACGCACAGCGTCCTCAAATGATGACGGATAACTTTTCCTGTTTATTACGGATACGTTAATAACAATAAATATTAAAAAAACATGCTAATGGCATAACATAGTTTATCTGGATTACATTTATCCCAAATTAAAAGTATTTACTTATAAATCCAGTTCCATACAGTAGTATAAAAAATACACAGCGTAATTACCAAAAAACCGTGAAATTATACTGTATCTTTCACCCGCATTTTTACGTAGTTCAAAAGAAATCGCATATATTATATTGTATGGTGCTGTCATCTATCATACCAACTTGTAAATAAAATAATATTTTTAAATTTAATGTAGAAAATAACATTTTTTTACAGCGTCCTCAAATGAGGACGCTGGGCGCTAATGGGTTAAATGTGATATGAATTTTTTATCTGATTCATTTTTCTAGACATTTCATCATAAGGTCATATTCTCAATTATCATTAGTAGATTTTTAATATATTAACTTATTCTGGTGAAATTTCATAATGGGGTTCATATTGGCGTATGTTAACTTGCATGATTTGCTGAATAAATATGTATGGATTTGTAAATTACTTCAAATGACACTTTGACAGCTCAAAAGTTATGCAGACGATATATTCAGATCTTGTGTCATACTTTATGTTGCAATCATTGCCGATTTCTTTTATTTAATACATGCTAAATACAGTTCAACTTGTGCAGAATATGTTTGAAAACAAAACAATACAGCGTATGTAGTGGCCAGCATAAATTTGTCATTTAAATCCGATCGAGTATATCTAAAACACACTCTAACGAAGCATTGCAGGCCACTGTTGATGTATTCTGTACTTTGATACTGTATCAGATTTTGAGGAGAGAATTCCTTAACTGTTATCGACAACCTCATTGCATCCGTGGAAAACAGATATTGTACAATATTAACTATTCCGGGGGAGCACACACCATATAAAGTATAGTCCATTCTTTTTAAACATCATATATTTGTCATTTAAAGTTACTGAAATTGGTGCGGAGCGTCAGATTATGCTCTTGACATCATTTTATACAGTTAAAATTCCAATATAAGATAATTTAGTGTTTCATTTTCTATTTTACTTTTAATAAATTGCGTACTTTCAATTTTATATCCATGCATGACTGTCTTGCATGGTTTGATTTCCCATTTTTTTAAACAGTGTATACGAATTTATATATAAGATTTTGTAATTCTACGATTCGTTTATTTACATCATTTCAATTTATCGCAGTATATGGACAATTAAAGATAACATCTCACTTTCTTTGCTTCCACATGTTATTATTTAATCTATGTTCTCATCAATATCGTTCAGACTAATCCCTCTGAGGGAAGTCCTAGTTTAATTCGGCTGTGATGCGTGAAAATACGTAGAACGCACCTTGTGGTGAACTCCGCTTGCAGTGGTTACTTTATTCTTCTATATTTTCGGATTGCTATGTAATTGATATATGTTACTGAGGTTCACTATGGTATGTTCGCTGTTTAAAATATAGTGTTTATAGTTTAAAGTTAGAAATTAGGGACATTCGAAAGATTCAAGCTATGGTATGTTCAATACGATGAATTTTTTGCGATATATTTAAATAATCTTATAACTTTTCAAAGCATAATGATATTAAAATGTTTTTCGGAGATGCAGCAAAACATGTTTTCTATAGAATATGGAGTGAAAAGCATTTATCGTTCGTATAGGGTGACACAAAATAATTTGGTTGCAGTACTGTATATGAGCAATGCTGAAAGTGCGATTTCAGTATTGATATGCATTTTATTTTATTTTATTTTAATTATTTATTTTATTTTATTTATTTATTTACTTTTTTTTTTGCTTGCAACGTATTGCGTATAAAGTCAATAGATCACATATAGAGTTACACAAGCATTCGCAGGCATTAGTGTCTAATAGCGGGATTTGCTTAAGCGTAATTTTTAATTGAGTTATGCATTTTACATGTCATTCCAGATAGTACGATTTTAGTCTTTATGCTTTTTTTTTTTTTAAAATTAAGATATCTTCTTTCGTATATTTAAATGGATAAGTTCCACTAAAGTATTTTGGAAGTGTTGAAAATTGTTTCATATTCAATTCATAACGCATGATTTTCTTTATATTTTTAAACATTTCATACTTTAAATGTTTTTGCAATATTATGTTTTTATGTATACTAATATAATAAAGAGAGAACTTCTGACTAACTGACTCATCAACGCAGAGCAAAAACAACTAAATTCAGGATTATGAAATTTGGACAGTACATCTGTTATAACCTAAGCATTCAACAAGAAAGGATTTCTATAAAATCACTCACTAAAGGGAATAAATGTGTGTGTGTGTGGGGGGGGGGGGGTGCTCAAAGTTTTAGGTCATTTTGTCATATTGCAGCATCAATTTTATGTACAAGGATACAATTCAGCATAAAAAAATCTACTAAAAATCATTAAACATGTATTTTAGCTAATTCAGAAATTCAACTACTAAGGGGATTAAATGAGAGGGCTGTGTCGAAACATTTAGGGCATTTCACCATAAAACTTTACTAAAAAGTAGGTAAATGCGTATTTTAGCTGTTTTAAAAATTCAACTACCAAGGGACTTAAATAGGGTGTCGGGATTTTTAAGTCATTTCGCAATATCTCAGCTTCAGATTTAGGTAGGAGCATAAACAACAGCTAAATCAAACTACTAAAAATATTGAAAATTTTTTTCACCAATTAAAATAGCAATTAAAGCCTTTGTGCAATAATATTAAAAAGCAGTAAACCAACGTTTAACATGCACAAATAATGCGTGAAAAGCAGCAAACAGCTGTTTCGAATCTACAGCGAGATTCTTATTCAGTGCAAGATAGGGAAAAAAGAAGAGAGTGCTAGAAAAAGCAAGGCTGAGCCATGCTTTCACGCATTATTTGTGCATTTTAAACGTTGGTTTACTGCTTTTTAATTATTTCACCAATTTTAGAGTTATTTTAGTGATTTCGTCGACAACGACGCCTATGAACCCGTCATAGAAGATTAGAGAAATAAGAAAGCTATTACTGATTTTTTATTAGATATTTTCATAAGACATTATTCCAACAGATGTTTTTTTTTTCATAATTTATATAGATGCATAAGAAATTCGTTATAAGCAGTTATCACAGTTGCGTTACAGGTATGTCATTTATTTATTTATTTATTTATTTACCTATTTTATTTTATTCGTACATTTAACTTATTCAAAAATCGTATATTTTTCCGTTACTTGCACCAACAAAAATGCATATTCTCATTTGCAAGACCCAGTTTTTTTTTCTATTAATGTGTCGAATTAACTTCACTTTTCTTGATTGGCTTTTAGCGATTTCTGTTCCAAAATTTATCCGTTATTGTGATCGTCAGAATATTGCACTTAATTAATTTTGCCTGTAAGACTCCCTTGGTTAACAAGCTTGGAAAAGCCAGGAGGTTCTGCTAGTAAATTATATAAAGTAAAAATTGACTGCATATCCCTTTAATAATGCGAAGATGAACGTTGAAAATCTATAACTTTTGCTGTCTGTATAATATGTAGTACATTAGTGTATGTATGTCATAAGATTCACAAGCTGATTCTGCTGGCATTTCTCGGGACTGCTACAATAAAAATAAATAAATCTGAAATTTGTATATTTTTATATCTTTAATTCTATTTTGTATAAATTTATAGTCTTAAATGAAAATTTCGCAAAACAATATTGATATTTCATGGTAAAAGCGATCGGAAGAAGACATTTTCTTGTTTTTTCACATAGGGTTTTTTGACCTTATATATATATATATATATACATATATATGTGTGTGTGTGTGTGTGTGTAATAAAGAGGAAATCACAAATATATGAACAAATGGTAAAATTCTAAAGATGAACAAGATATGAAAATAGGAAGCCAGTATATAAAATAAGAAAATATGAATAACCCACAGAATCTTCAGAGGTGCTTGTTTGCTAATTCATAGTGAAGATAAGTTATTTCATCCAATTTTGTCGGCATTAAGCCTAAAATAACAAAATTTAGCGACTAATAGCGCATCATAAAAGAAAATAAAATGAAATACCAAGAGGTCTATAGAAAGATACACCTCACACAGTATATTAAAAATTATAAGAGCACAATGCCTCAATTACATACAAGGATCAAAAACATCATAAAGTTTTCTCACAATGTTAAAACATGTGATAATGCGAACAGCTTTAGGACTATTAGAACATGTGGGCAGAAGTTGCTGCCAGCTGGTGTGAAAAAGGAAAATTATATTGTAATTAGGTTTTTTAAAAATGTTTAGTGCTGACATCTATACCCATAAAACAGAAATGAATTTAATTGAAGAAAGTAAGAAATGATTAAGATTAACATTTATTTAAAATAGATTGAAAAAATAGGAATAAACTTAATAAATACTGAGTAAAATAATATAAAATAAATAACTATATAAAAATAAGTAAATAGAAGAGCATTGATTAAATTAACTTGTTTAAAAACGAATATTATAAAATAAAAAATGAGTATATAAATAACATTTAAAAAACAAAGAGGATTATTTTGAGATAGTAAAGTATGGCCTTGTCTTATGTTGTCCGTATTCTTTTAAATTTTTATCGGTTGTAAATATAGCGGTTTTGTAGCCTGCGTAAAATCATCGTGAAAAAATACTGATACCTAATTGTAAAAAGTCTTTTTTTTCACGTTTGGTCTTTTAACATAACAAAAAAAATATTTTTTGGCATCCAAATCCTCTGAAAATTTAATAGGTTATAAACATAACTTTATCCAAAGCCTATATAATTTTGTGAAAAAATCTCCATAGCAGAGCAACACCGCTCCGAAACACCAAGCTTTTTACTGCTTTTGTCGAATTTTTCCCATACTGTATTTTTAAATAAACAATTAAATTTAAAAAAATAAAAAAACCCCGGCTGCGTAAAAAGCGAAATAATTCATTATTTCTCATCAATGTGGAACTATTTATTTTATCAATTCCTACTATTAGCTCTCGCTCTCGCTATATATATCTTGTTCAAATTTTCAATCGTTAATAAAATACTTATTATTCATCCAATCAAGTTCAAATAAATTTTTTAAAACTTGTAGTGGTTGACACTTGATGTTAATTCAGTTTTTTTTCAAATATTATTTCATTAATTTAATTAAATTAATTAATTTTCAATAATCGAGAGAGCCGTCTTCTTGATCAAGGTATTTTAAGACCGAGAGAGCCCTCTTCCTGATCAAGGCATTTTAAGCGTCACTCAAGAGGAAAGAAGAATGGGAGAAAACAAAATTCTCTTATTAACCTAAGTAGGAATTGACTTAATTTTTTTATATTACTTACCTATTTTTTTTTTAATTTACTTGTATTGATGACTTTTAAGTTGTGTTTAATTGTTAGTTCCTATCTATAAACACTGTTTTGATGATGTCTATGATGGTTGGAGTTGCAGTAAAGCTAGAGATCCTACATACACAATTTCCATGTTGTATAATATTTTAGCGGAGCTTCTGACTAAAACAGTCAATGAAAAATCGTCTTCATTTTGAAAGACCTGTCCAGTGATAGGCCACTCAACAGGGTGCGTTAATTCTTTGTTTTCGTCTCTACCGCCATTTTATATTTTACGGCCTCCATTTTAAATTTATAAAAACAAAACCTAGCCTTTAACCATCGTGCCATTAAGACGAATTGATAGAGACCTCATTCATTAAAATCCATCCAGCCGTTGGGATGTTTCGATGGTATAAAGAAATCTACATACACAGATACGCGTGAAACACATAACTCTTCTTTTCAGTCGGGTAAAAATATACTTCTACTCGTTCGAACGTTTTAGAAATTTTACAAATCATTTAAATGAGATCTGTCGACGTTCTCTATAACGATTCTGACGAAATACAAATGTTTAGTTGCATTTAGCGTTGTAAAAAGATTGCGGGAAGTGATTCAATGTTACGAATTTTTTGAAAGGCTTAAAATTCATATTTTTGAAAACAAATTGTACCGTCTATTACAACAAAATATTAGATCTTGAAAAATATATTTTGTTTATAGGTATCCCCAAAACTGCGTCCTCGGCAAACGTTGCCGTAAAGGAGGAAACGTCCATGGGGAAAAACAACCATTTTTTAATTATTTTTTTCAAATGTTAGCAACGGTAGTTTTCTAAATGATTACAGCGTTTGTTACGTAAATGCGCCGAATTTAACACGGGAGAACTCGCTGCATGAGATTTTCTCTCACAGTCGTACTTTTTTAAGGCTCTTATTTAAATCATTTTTCATTTTAATTAAAATTTCAAAATGTTTTTCAATTATTTTACCTATTTTGTGAATAAAAGTACCAAGCCAACCAAAAAAAGTTGATATTATATGAATGTAAAGTAAAAGAAAAGCAATTGGGCATTCTCACTAGCGAGTTCTCCCGGGTTAAGAATATGTCTTCTTTTTTAAGTATAATGAACGGTTTGGCGGATGGAAGTTAAAGCAATAGTCCACAAACACCCGGCGTTATTTTCCCCCTCCTATTCCTAAATCAGGATCTGTGCATGCGCACGTGCTTCGGCCGATTTTTGCAAGAGAACTTCGATTTTTTTATGAGTTTTTACATGAGATCTTGAATAATTATTCCAAAGTTTAAAATATGAGACTCAGGTGCATCAGGACCAGTCTTGGACTATCATCGCCCTAATTTTCAGACTTCTGCATACGCTAAATTTCGCTAGTCATCGTCGTTACACAGAACGAAACTTTCTTTTATGAGTATAGATATAAGTGAATAGATGCGTGTAAACATGTCAGGTGGATGGTAAAATATAAGAGGCGCCTACAGTGTACAAAAACGGACTAAAAAAAGGAGATTCTACTGGCAATCTAGACGCTAGTACTATTTCCGTGTTTTTACGGAAATTTTCCCTCATAAATAGCAGAAAAATGTCCGTTTTTAATCAGAAAAACGGAAATTGTTCTGTAATTTATGGGGAAAAATTTCCGTAAAAATACGGAAATAGTACTGACGTCTAGATTGCTGGTAGAATCTACGTTTTTTATTCCATTTTTTTATAGTGTACTTAAGCATCTAATAATAAATTCATGCCTGTAAGTTTCGGAAACAATGTCAAATGTGATGTTTTACAACATGGTGATAAATTAGTCCTTTGAGTACGGGCCGCAATTGGCAAATATTTTTTATATTCAATCGTACCACATTTCACAAAAAAATTCTTTGCGGTGGTTGGTTTCGCTTCTAAGTATCTAAATATAAGTGTATTGTAGTGAACAGATATAAAAACTGGTACGAATGGAATAAAAAGTGTAATAAATACACTAGTACATATTTGTACCAAGTCGTAGTGAGAGGTTTAACAATAAAAGAAATTTCTTAAATATTACCACTATGTTGCGTAAATGAAATCATTTTCGGCAGTTTATAAAGTATTCTAACTTTTCATTTTAATTCTTTTATTTATTTTTTCCAAACACTAAAAAAAAAAAAAAATCTGTGTAAAGCATGTTTGTTGAACATGAAAATGTTTACTTGAGAATAAATAGCATCCGAAAAATCCATATTCCGTGTTGAAAAAACTTATCAATGCACAATAAAATGTACACTATAACATTTCCAAAAATCAGTGGCAGAAAAAGAAAATTTGAATTTAATAATGGTTCCTTAAATCGCGAAATAAAATTTTTTTCTGAGATTTCCAACCATAAAGAATCATGGGATTAATCAAGGTCATTGATTAATTTCATTTTGTGGTTTCCTTGTTTTTTTTCCCCAAAATTGAGAAATATTTCTGTTTTACAGTATAGTTTTAATGAAATATTTTCTGAATATATATATATGTGAATGAAAAGTAACAGGAAAATGATAATCATAATTTAGATTACTCAAGAAATTCTCATGTAGAATAGTGTTTTTAATTCTCTATTCCTTAGAAAAATATGAGAAATGTAATAAAACAGTCATATTACTTTAATCAAAAATTAGACACGTGTGTCTATAAACCCATGAAAATTATTTCTAAATCTAATATTAAAATGGTTTTTTTCTTCTCTTTCAATCATCATTCGGTTCATATCTACGTTTGTTTAATTTAAAAAGAGATTTAACAAAGAAAAAAAAAAAAACACTGTTACTTAGATGAATTTTTTATCTCATGATGAACCCACGCTGTTCTGAAACTTACTTATTAATAAAATTCTCAATACAGTTTTTTTTTTTATGCTGTAATGACAGTGATGTTTTAAAATGAAATAATAAGCTTAATATTCGTTAATAAAAAATATCTGAAAATATTTTCTCAGTATGTTAAATGTTTGAAGAAGAGTTTAACTAAGGAATTTTGTTTCGAGATTATCCGATGAAAGTGATACAACTACCATGTTGCCCAGTTAAAATCATTTAAAGCAGTTTATTAGATTCTATTTTTTGATTTTATTCTTTCATTTAATTTTGGGTACACTGAAAGAAAAACAAAAATCCTAATATAACACCGAATGAAAATATACAATAACCTCTTCTGAGTTGCCCATGGTTCCAAAAATTGTTCTTTATCTTCTGAAAATCCAGAAACGAATATAATTTCGAGATTTAAAAAAGCATTTATAAAAATAAAATTTCTTTCGCTGCAACTGATCATTGTAAACATTTCTGAGTATTTTTTATTGTATTAATCAGTTGTCATAAACCGGAATAACTGTTTTTAGGATTATATATATATATTCTCAATAAAATTTTTCAACTGAGTAACTGAATTAATATAAACAATATAAATAAAAAAAACAACGTTTAAAACCTCAATACACTTTATTTGTTGTTGCAAACTAGTTTCGGTAGCCATTGCGTACCGTCATCAGTGCAAAAATTTTGCGCTGATTTCTATCTTTGCACTTAATATTGGTAGTATATTTTTGCCCTTATGACGGTACGCTATGGCTACCTAAACTATTTTGCAACAAAAAATAAAGTGTTTTGATGCTTTAAACGTTTTTTTATTTATTTATTTTATTTATTTATTTATTTATTTATTTTTTTTTTTTTTATTTATTGTACTGCGTCTAGTAATTTCTCATTGTAGCTGAATTAATACTTGCAAGGGTAACAAAATAATAATTATTTTAATGTCAAGGTTAATGCTGTTATTTTATCATATTTCTTTGGAAACCAAATCACTTTGAGAATAGATATCATGCGAAAAACACATAATAGGGGTTGCAAAAACTTATTAATACCCAATAAAATGTACACGAAAACATTTCCAAAAATGAGTGGCTGCAAAAGAACGTTTGATTATAGTAATGATTCCTTATATGGCGAAATTATTTTGGTTTTTGATATTTCTAATGATAAAGGACGTTTGTCAGAATAGTGAGAATAATCAAGGTCATTGAGTATTTTCCTTTTCCGGTTTCCTTGGTTTTTTTTTTCTGAAATTAAGAAATATTTCTGTTTTACACTATAGTTTTCATAAAATAACTTCTGAATATATATATATATATATGTGTGTGTGAATGAAAAATAATTGGAAAATGGTAATCATAAATTAGATTACTCAAGAAAGTCTCGTGTAGAAAAGTCTTTTTAATTCCCTATTCCTTAGGAAAATATGAGAAATTTGATAAAAGAGTCATATTACTTTAATCAAAATTAGACACATGTCTATAAACCCATGAAAATTATCTTTGAATCTCATATTATAATGATAACGCGAGAAACCAGTATATTTTCGAGATTTAAAGTTTTATAAAACCAAAATTTCTTTCGCTGCCACTGATCTTTGGAAACGTTTCTGAATATTTATTATTGTATTAATCAGCTTTCTTAAACCGGAATAACGGTTTTTAGAATCCTATAATTTCTGAATAAACATTTTCAATTGCGTATCTGAATGCTTGAAAGAGTTACTTGTAAGAGTAACAAAATAATAATTATTTTAATGTGAATGTTATCGCTGTTACTTTATCATGTTTCATTCTAAAGCGAATTACTTGGAAATGAAAATGTTTGCACGAGAATAGCTATTATACGAAAAATACATTTTCCGGTTGCAAAAACTTGTTAATCTACTTATATATGAGACATTCTCATAAAATTATAACATTCAGCATTCTCACAATCTTTTGAAGTTCGGGAATAAAAATCTGGTGAAATTAAACATAATAAAATAGCATTTTAAAGTTATAGACGAAAGCTTTAATTATTCAAAAAAAAAAAAAAAAAAAAAAAATCATTTCCGGAAGTGAGTGTCATCAAAAGAAAGTTGAGTTTTTTAATGTTTCCTTATATGGCGAAATTAGATTGGTTTCTGGGATTTCTAATAATAAAGGGTGCTTTTGAAAATGTTGGAAATAATCAAGGACATTGTGTATTTTCATTTAATGGTTATATTATTTTTTCCTGGATTAAGAAATATTTCTGTTTTTCAGTGTTGTTTTAATGAAATAATTTCTAAATATATGTGAAAGAAAAGTAATACGAAAAAGGTAATCGTAATTTAGATTACTGAAGAAAGTCTCACGTGTAAAAGTCTTGTTCAATTATCTATTCCTTAGGGGAAAAAAAGAGTAATGTAATAAAACAGTCATATTATTTTAATCAAAAATTAGATACATGTATCTATAAAACCATCTAAGTTACCTTTAAATCTAATATTAAAATGACTTATTTCTTCTCTTCCGTTCATCATTCTGTTCATATTCAAGTTTAATTTTAAAGCAGATTTAACGAGGAAAAAGAACCAGGGTTTCTTAGATGAATTTTTCATGGCACGATGAATCAACGCTATTCTGAAACGTAATTATTAATAAAATTAACGAAGCTGAATTTAGACAGTTTTTTATTTTTACATGTTGAAACGACAGCGATGTTTTAGAAAAAAATAATAAGCTTCGTATTCGTTATTAAAAAATGTTAAAAAGATTTTCTCAGTACGTGGAATGTTTGTAGAAGTTTTTAAACAAAGAAATTTTGTTCGGTATTATGCGAAGAAGGTGATACAACTACCACGTCGCGTAAATAAAACCTTTTATGATAGTTTATAATAATCAATTCTTTTGAATTTAATTCTTCAATTTAAGTTCTGGTTATACTGTAAAAAGAAAGAAAATTTTCTTAATCTATAAAATTATAATGTGACCACGATGGAAAACATTAAATAACCTATTATGAGTTACCCATGGTTTGGAAAATTATTCTATATCATTTGAAACCCCAGAAACCAATATATTTTCGAGATTTAAAGAAAAGTTATAAAAACAAAATTTCTTTCACTGGCACTGATATTTGGAAAAGTTTCTGAGTATTTTATATTATAATAATCAGTTTTATTAAACAGGAATAACGGTTTTAGGGTAGTATAAATTCTCAATAAACATTTTAAACTGTCTAACTGAATTTATACTTGTAAGAGTAACAAAAGAATAATTATTTTAATGCCAATGATAATGGTGTTATTTAATGATAATGGTGTTATTATTTCGCATTTCTTTTTAAAGTAATTTAGTTGAACATTAAAAGGTTTTCTTGAAAATATATATCATCCGAAAAAGCCATATTCCGGGTTGCAAATACTTATTAGTATACAATAAAAAGTACTCGAAGACATTTCCGAAAATGAGTGGAATGAAACGAAAGTTGGTTTTTATTAATATATTTCGTTATATGGCGAAAAGATATTGGTTTATGAGATTTCTAATGGTAAAGGACGCTTTTCAAAATGGTGGGAATAATTAAGGACATTGTGTCTTTTCGTTTTGTGCTTGCATTATTTTTTCCGAAGTTAAGAAATATTTCCGTTATCCAGTGTAGTTTCAATGAAATAATTTATAAATATATGTGAAAGAAAAATAATAGGAAAATGGTAATCACAATTCAGATTACTCAAAAAACTCTCATGTCGAAAAGTCTTTTTAATTCTCTATGCCTTAGTAAAATATGAGAAATATAATAGAGCAGTCATATTATTTTAATCAAAAATTAGAGACGTGTCTATAAACCCATGAAAGTTACCTTTAAATCTAATATAAAAATGACTTATTTCTTCTCTTTCATACATCATTCAGTTCATATTCGCAATTGTTTAATTTAAAAATGGATTTTAAAAGGAAAAAGAAACATTGATACTTAGATGAATTTTTCATCTCATGATGAATGATTCTATATTGACTATTATGTAACTTACATATTAATAAAATTCGCAATGTTGAATCCAGACAGCTTTTCATTTATTGATCTTGTAATGACAGCGATGTTTTAAAACAAAGTAATAAGCTTCGTATTCATTAAAAAACAAGTTGGAAATTACAAGTTCAATGTGGCAAATGAGGTGTATTCGTACTATAACTAGTTTTATAAATATTTTTTACACTGCATATTGTACTGAATGTATATTTTAGTGCAATTCATAAGTGCATATCAATTGCATTCTGTTCGAAAGGCTGAAACATCATTAAAATGCACTTGAAATAATTTTTTCCTATTCGTCGTAATGTAATGGAAAATTTTAGACAGTCCCTTTAATTAAACTATACATCAGATTTTCCTACAATTTGAAATGACTCGACAAACTTTTGCAACAATTATATATTTAAAATTTCAGACCATTCGGCTGGGTAGTTTTTGCTTTGTTATATGCGGACAGACGAACAGACGGACTGAACGAAGACTATAGGTGCTACATATTTATATAATTACGAACGCACCTAAAAATACATTTAAAAAGGAAAAAGAAACATTGTTACTTAGATGAATTTTTCATCTCATGATGAATCCATACTATTCTGCAACTTACTTATTAATAAAATTCGCAATGCTGAATCCAGACAATTTTTTTATGTATTTATCCTGTAATGGCAGCGATATTTTAAAACAAAGTAATAAGCTTCGTATTCGTTAATAAAAAAAAAGCCGAAAAACTCTTCTCCGTACTAAGAGTTTAACCAAGGAATTTGGTTCTAGTATTTTAGACGAAGGTGATACAGACGTACTCAATTTTTTTTAAGGAAACGAATTTGTTTTTTTAACGAAAAAATATTTAATTTTTATATCTTAGTATTTTAATTTGAAAAAATAAAAATAAAAATTGTTTTAAAAAAATTCTCTTTTATAAATACTAGGGGATCGAACCCGAGCTCCTCGGGTTACAGAGTATAGGTAAAAACAATTCTTTTTTTTTTCTTTTTTTTAACTCTAATTATTATTTTTTTACATGTATTATATATTTTAGATTGTCCACTAACATAAAAAAGATTTTTTATATAAAAAATATCAATTATGCAATCAAATAAAGTTTTAAAATTTATTAAAAGCATTACTTTCACATGCCAGGAGTTCTTAGCCCAAGATTTTGCGACTTAAGGCAGTCTTTCCGATCATTTCAGTGCTTTAAGCGCGTGGTTCAATCCCATGTTTGTTAAATTTGTTTCTTATTTACATTATTTTATTTATTTTCCTATAGAGGAAGTTTTAATTTTGTTATGGGACATCAGACGGAAACAAATGCTGACATTTTTACATTGTTTTAAAGGCAAGCGGATTAATATTTCATAATCGAGCTACACGTGATAGAGATATATTTAAAAGTAATTCATGCTTGAAAATCTCTCTCTATATATATATATTACGCTATCGCACGTGCCACAGAAATCTCAATTATTTGTTAATTGTTTAACGGCAACCACCGAATGAAACGCATCTCATTGGTTATTTTGTAATAGTTTTCAAAAGGGAATAACAATAAATAAAAAAAAAGTTTAATTAATAACTATAGAAAAAACAATTTATATAATAAAAAAAAATAAAAGCAAATAAACAATTTATTAATAAATAAACAAAAACATCCGGGTTACCATATCAAGCAAAATAACGACACTTTGGCGCCAGTTAAGTACCCCGGTGCGCATATGACCTTGGCGTCAGAAAAAAATCGCGCCAACCTGGTGCGTATATGACATCTGTGCCGTCTTTTACTTATTTATTTATTTCTTTATCGAACAACAAACATACGACTTCATCTCATTTAAAATACAATAAATAAATAAATAAATAAAGGTTCTTTTCCAGTATAGGTACTTGGCGAAATAGAGAAAAGGTCCATGGCGAGGAAAGAAATTTGGCAACGTACTTTCTGGCAACCTATTTAATCAAAATATTTTTTTCGAATAAAACTACATAAAAGTTGCCATGATCAGAAAGAGTTTGTACTTTAATGTTAGCTGGGCGCAATTCTCGCCAATGACATTTTTTAACTCGCCAGCACATTTTTTTTATTTTTCGAGGGGTAAATTAAAACAATGCTTTGATGTTGAAATTAAATAGTTTATGGTATTATTTATTCTTTTTCTTTTTTAAAGATTTTCTTTTTAAGTGAAAGTCATGAATTTTAAACGTTTCAGTTTTAAATTAAAGCTATCCATTTTAAGTAAAATGAGTGAAAGGATTATATTTGAATCATGAAATATGAAAAGCGGGTACAATGTTTGGCGATTTATCACCTGTGCCTGATTAACATAAAAATACCGAGTTCTTGATTTCTCTATCAGAATCTTCCTCTTTGGCGAAGGATCGAGCAAGTAAATTAAATTATGAATAAAAGAAACATGATACAATGCCTAGGATACATTTAAGGGAGACCAAACTGGTCGCCACGGGCGGATAGTTATTTTAAAAACCATAATAACTCAGTCAATTAAGATACAATTTTCAAACAAATTGCATTTGAAAGTAGGTTTTTTTCTCTATTTGACGGCGTAAAAATTGAAAATGCGCGATATTTAGAAATTTAAAAAATCGCTGACATAGCAAGCATTTTAATATAATTTTTTTCAGGTTTTATGGGAAAATGACAACAAAATATACAGTATCTCCTATTTTCGACTATTTTCCGTTTACTTTCAATGACTTTCAATAGAAATGGGCTTCTTTTGTTGCCACGATTAGAAAAATGATATTAAAAACTACAAAAAATTAATATCTCAAAAATAAATTGAGATACAGCTTTCAAACAAATTGCATTTAAAAGAACATTTTTTTCCTCATACAACGGTGTAAAAATTTAAAATGTGCGACGGTTAGAAGTTTAAAAATTTGCAGTGAAGAAAATTGCAAAACCAAAATTTAACTTTAAATTTCAAAGTGTTGCCATTCGAAAAATGACGTATGCGTTACGCACAGATATGTTTGTCCTTTATAATATAGATATCGATTTTTATTAAAATACATGAATTTTTAAAAATAAAATTACTTCATTCTTTTTTTACGATCCAGTCTTAAACAACATCTATAGAAAAGTATGCATATGACGTCATTATCGCGGAATAACACACAAACCCAGCAAAAAGCAATATATTGAAGAAGCTCGGCAAAACAAATCGAATAAATATTCTAATGATTCAGTGTCTTCATTTGTTTGTTTACAATAGCTTCATGTTTTATCAGAAATCATTCATTTATATTTTTTCAAAATTCGGAAAATATTATTACACACGGATTAATAAAATTGCATTCTTTCATCTTTCTGATACTCTGACAGTCTTGGCATAGGGCAAAATTGTAAGGTTGTTTTCCCTCATTTTGTTTTAATTGCTAAAAAAAGATGATTCTTTCAACATTTTATTAAAAAAAAAAAATAATAATAATAATAACGAATATGAATGCAATCATTGGAAGTATTAATCATTGTTCAATGTATTGAAAATACAATAAATCAATAGAATTATATTACTTTAAATATTGCTTGTATTGCAGTGGATCATGGGGCTTAGTGAACGTATTAACACGGGCTTGCCAGTGAGGGGGTTAAGTAAATGCGGAGAAAATAACTCGCACAAATATTCTTTAAAATGAATTTTTGTAAAGAGAAAGTGTTGTATCGTTCGTAAAGTAAGTTTGCAATAAACTAAATATCATTTAATTGACAAATAAAAACGAATTAAAACCAAAATTCAAAAGGTTTTATAACAGACGATATTCTTAACATAGCACGTATTCTAATTATTTTTTTTCAGTTTTTATGAGAAAATGGCAATAAAAAGATACAGTAATCTAATATTTTCCCTTTACTTTTAAGTACACGGAGTTTTAAGTACTTTTTTGAGTTGTCACGCTTACTTAAATGGTATTACAAACTATAAAAAATTAATATCTCAAAAATAAATTGAGATACAGCTTTCAAACAAACTGCATTTAAAAGTACATTTTTTCCCTACAAGACTGTGTGAAAATTCAAAATGTGCAATGTTTAATAGTTTAATTTGAAAAAAAGTTTAATTTGTTTTATTTGCAATAGCGAAAATTGCAAAACCGAACTTTCATTTCAAATTTCAAAGTGCTGCCATTCGCAAAATGACGTCAGCGTTACGCACAGATATGTTTGTCTTTTATAATATAGATAGATAGATGATAATTTAATCATCATTAGTCTGCAAAATTTAGTTTGTGTCATGTTTTTTAGCTTCTGATATTTGATTCTTATGTACTTTGTAGCGATGAATGCGAAAATGGCCTTCATTTTCAACATTCACATTAGTTGTTTTTGCAAATCGTAAATTCCAAACACAATCATGACATTTATTTTAGCAATCATGGATTTTCCTTATAATTATAACATTATATGTATAATTATATGTTTGTCCTTTATAATATAGATACATAGATAATAATTTAACTATCATTAGTCTGCAAAATTTGGGTTGTGTCATGTTTTTTAGCTTTTGATAATTGATTCTTATGTACTTTGTACAGATGAATGCGAAAATGGCCTTCATTTTCAACATTCACATTAGGTGTTTTTGCAAATCGTAAATTCCAAACACAATCATGACATCTATTTTAGGAATCATGGATTTTCCTCATAATTATAACTTCATTGTAATTGAAACTAGTACAAAGCTGCAAACATAAAGGATATTTAGCTATTTCTCACCTGCGGCCGGCTAACGGAAAAATAGCGTAAAACAAAGTTATAATATTATAACTAGTTTTTAATTATATTAAAATGTTCTATTTGTCAAGGGAGAAAAGCTGTAAAACTATTCAATTATGTTTGGTAGAGTAAGGAGATCTCTAGGATATGAAGGTATAATATATACAACTCTATTGTAAAGAGCATATTGTTATATGGAGGAGAAGGATGGAGAATTGTGGAGACAGAAAGAAAGAAATTTGCGGCAGTTGAAATGGATGCACTAAGAAAATAATGCAGGATATCAAGAATAGAAAGAATAAGAAATGAAAGAATCAAGGAAATGATGAAAATAAAGAAACCATATAGATGATATTAAAAAAAAAAAAACAATTAATCTGGTATGGTCATGTTAAAAGAATTAATGATGAAAAACTCCCCCAAAATCACATTCAATTATAAAACAAATAAACAAAAGAAAGAACTGGATGGACTATATTATAAAGGCAATGAGTAGGGATCGAGGTCTGGAGGAGGAATGGACACTTTTCCGGAAAAAATGGAAAAAAGACTCTTGCAGATTCCTCGTATTGTGGCCATAGACCGTGTTTATATATATATATATATGCGTGCGTGTGTGTGTGTACCTTGGAACAAAAAGGGCCAAAGTCCATTTTTTTCAAATGGCAGGAAACCCAATTTAAGTTTGAGGAATTTTACGAATCTTGCTATGTTTTCTGTACTATTATTTTTCAAAGTTGTACCTTTCAATTCAGTAATGTTTTTTTCACTACAATATAATGTTACATTGATTTAGTTTTTTTTTTTTACATTTTAAATTGGTCATTTTTACTTTAACAGTAAGTAACATTGGCCTCGACAAAATATTATGTTTTCAATGATCTAATATTGGGAGGACTTTGGCCCTTTTAACAATTACTTTATATAGCATCCTGAATTGATTCGTGCATTTAACTCAAATTTCTCAATTTAGGACATTGGCCCTTTTTGTTCCAAGGTACAGATATAATGACCTATTGCAGGGTTTGCAGTCTATTATCCAGCACTTTTTAATAGAAGTTTTCGCATTTTTTAAGCGCAGAAAAATGTTACAAATTTGCGAGTTCTGTGATGATTACGAATTCTTCAATTTAAATGTTAAATGGAAATTATTTTTCCAATTTAACCCCTTGAAGGGTGGTGATGCCGTCACGGCATCACATAATTTTAATCCCAAATTGCCACATTGGCACCGGAATTTTATAATGAAAATTTTACCTTTATTAGATACTTTAGATACTTTATTAGATACTTTATTAGATACGAAAATGTGCTTTTACTTGTTTAGAAATAAATTCTCTTGTAAATACTGGTGTCATTAAATTATTTCAACATTTATGAATAACAATACCTTACCCCTGAAAGAGTTACGTAAAAATAGGAGACTCGTAGGGAATTTCCAGGATTGCGCGAACCTTGGTATTGCTATCGAAAATACAACTTTGTACAAATCTTTTATAAATGTAGCGTATCAGGAAGTGAATTAAAAATCGATTACAAAATTCAAACTTTACATTCAAAAAAACATTTTAAGATAAATAAAATAGTGTAATGAAAGCTACTCTTTAGTTCTAATTACTATGGAGCGTAAAAAAAAAAATAATAATTTTAGTCAGACATACAGGATTTCTCGGAATTCATGGTACAAACTGTAATGGGAGGTAAATTACACATAAAGGAACAGTTTTGGTATACCAATGTGTGTCGGAAATGAGATGTTTTCGCGACAAAAGGAAATGCAGAGGAAATGAAAGTAGGGGTTTTATTATAAAAGTTGTAAATATCCAAGTGGGTGAAAAATCTAATCTAAAAGTGTTTTATTGACATAACAATCTCAGCAAGAGATCAAATGTGCCGCCACCAACATCGATAGATACCTGGCATCGTCTAGCAAGTGATTGCCATATTCTTTAGATTCAGATGTCTCATCTATGAAATACCAATTGACTCTGATGATCGGTAAGACTTTCAGTCGTTGCTGCAAATGATCGTGAAACACTAGGAATCTGCGAAAAGGTACGTCAATCACTTGCTAGTTGCTGCCAATGACAAATTTGAGCAATTTTTACTTTCTTCTATCTTCAATAGAAGAAAGTGTTGTAATAGAAATTTTTTTCGACTTCCAGTTTTCGACAGATTTACACGTTTTATGGGTCAGAATTCACAATAAACATGTTTATAGAAAATGTCTGCCTGTCCGTGTGTCCGTATGTCTGTATATTGCCATTGCACCATCAAAAATTGTATGAAGTTATGCACAGAGTAGAACCAATTTTTTTTAAGTTTTTGGCTATGCCAAGCAGGTACTCTATTAATTTGGAAATAATCCGATGGTAGGAGGCGCTGTAATAGCGATTTTTGTGCATCTTGAATAGTGTACCATCGAAAAGTGTATGAAGTTATGCATAGAATTAAACAAAATTTTTTGTGTATGTTTGTGGCAATAGCAAAAAGGTCCTCCCTGAATTTAGAAAAATTCCGCCGCTAGGGGGCGCTGTAATAGCGATTTTTGTTCATTTTGAATATTGTACCATCGAAACATGTATGAAGTTACGCATAGAATTGAACCAAATTTTTTGTGTATGTTTTTGGCCATGGCAAGATGGTCCTCCCTGAATTTGAAAAAATTCTGCCAGAAAAGGGCGCTGTAATAGCGATTTTTGTGCAATTTTTAATATTGTACCTTCGAAAAGTGTATGAAGTTATGCTTAGTTCTAATAAAAATACTAATAAAACTAATTATAATGAAATATTGACATGAGATTGAAGAAAGTTTTGGGATTGGCACATCCAACTAGTTATGTGCATAAAACGGTCGTTTTCATCTCCTCTGCATGCATTTCTTGTTTTTCGCAAAAATTTTTCATTTCCGACTGCACATTGGTATACAAAAATTGTTTCTTTATGTGAATTTTACCTTCCTCTATAGTTTGGCCTGCAAATTCGAAGATACCCAGTATATATATGAAGAGTTCAGATGTGCTAAAGATGCTATGTAAGAAAAAAAATAGTTAATTATATGATTGAAGGTGACCAATTTTTCTCTACCATCTTGTTGAATTACTATTTGAATAAACTTAATACTCACAGAGATCTTAGTTGATAAAAGAGTCATTTCGCAATAAAAACAAGTAGATAGTTGGAACTTTACAACTCATTTCCTCAAAAAGATGATTATGTTACTTCTCACTTTGATCATCAGAGCCGTTCATTGATTACATACAGGTTGATTTTAAAAAAAAAAGTTTACAAAATACCATGGAAAATCAGGCATACAACAAGGATAAAAAATAACATATAAGAACATAGAGTCCCGTGCTACTTATTATACACAAATACAGGGTATATCATCCTAACTGATCCCTGGTTGACGGTAATAATTTCGAGAATAATAAAAACATTCTAACGAAAATGCAACGTTATGTACTTTTTTGTGTCAAATGTGATAATATGACGGAAAGATCTGGAAAAACACGTTACTCAAGCAATTGATGATACTGTATGAATTGATAATCACAGTCCAAAAGTGTGTGTGTGTGTGGGGGGGAGGGGGGGGGTCCAGTGCATACTTATGGTGCGTCTAATGCAAACTATTACCACTTTTGTTTGGTGTCATTGAATTTACACCAAAGGTCTGAATGTCTGTTGAATGTTTTACTATAATATATTTCAGTTTTCTGAAAGTAATTACCATCAACTGTATCCTTGTTGTCTGCCTGATTTGTCAATCCCCCTGTATATATTTATAATGAACATTATTAAGTTTTGAGTATTTTTCAAAATTTGTAAATATATGTCTAATATACGTCAAACAAATAAAGATTCAAAACATGATAATAATTTTAGAATACTAAAGAAAGATTCGTGTGTGTGGTCTTCTCTAACTTTGTATTCCTGAAACATCGAAGAAAAAAATATAACATTTATTTACTTTAGCGATCCGAAATCAAGCAAATGTCACTATAAATACAATAAAATTATATTGATAAACTTATTTTTTAAATGTCTTTGTTCTTTTCCTTTATACAATATTCAGTTCGCACTCACTTTAGTAAAACTTAAAAGAAGAATAGAAAACGAAGAAAAAATATCCTTTCGTAGATTGAACTTTCATTTCAGGAGAAAGTTACGCTTTCTGCAACTTACATATTAATAAGATTCCCGATGATGAATCCAGACAGCTTTTCGTTTATACTTGCTGTAACGACAGCCATGTTTCAAAGTGCAATGTTAAAATTCGTATTTGTTACTTAAAAAAAAAGAAATGTTGAAAAGATGTTGTTAGCCCGTTGAATTTAAAAAAAGGAATTTAACTAAAGAATTTTGTTCAAGATTATACAATAACGGAGATAAGAAATAATTCTATTGTTCTTATGTAAACGATTTTTTTTTCTTTTCCGCGTCATACTACAATAAATTAAACATTATATTCTGACATAAGTTCTGTTATGAAGTTGGGAGAAAAAATTGCTAAATTCCGTTATTATTCATAACAATTTCCAATAATTTAATATTTACGTGTGACAATAACATATCATTTTATCTTTCATGGTTTTTATTAATATTTAGCAATATTGTTGGAAAGTGTATATGAATTCGGTTTGTCTGTCTGTCCGCATTCTAACACCCGTAAAATTAGTCGGTTTTGTATAGTGTGACCGAGCTAGTAGTTGTTCAAATAAGGTAGGTGCTACGGGGTTTTTATTATATTTCTTCCTTTTAAGTTTTAGAAGTCCACTAACGTAATTGCTACAACCCTGAATGAATGTCCTATAACGGCCAAAAATGAAATCTGCTGAAATTAAATATCAACAAAATTTATAAGTAAATAGTTTCTTTAATTGCCATTTTTCCAGTAGATGATAAATCGGAGAAATCAGTCGAAAATTCAAAAAAATAATATTTAAAATATCATGTGTAAGTTGTGATTAACAGTAATTCATATAAAACTATTATCTGAAATAAGCAAGATAGAAGTAGATTATTTTAACTTACCGTAATTGTCTACAACGAATCAAAATCTAAATTTTTACATTTACTAATTAAAAAAAATCATAACATTGCTTCTCTTAGAGAAGGCAGCTAACAACAACGTGACAACAGGTGTTCCAACATTCAAACAAAAATATTGTGTCTAGTGCCACGTGTAAGACTCATTTCCGCCTGCAATGGTGCAATATTTAAAAAAATTGATCAACTACCAGCGGGTATCAACTACTATGTCACCCTATGTTATCTAAGTCACTCTAGGTTATTGAGGTCTGCCATGGTATTGAAAACGAAGTGTGGAATATTTATTGTTCGTATACATACTGGGTACTGAAAGAAGCCCTTTACCTTATGGCCTGTACGGAAAAATCGCTTGTTGTGTATTCTAATTATGTTACGTTATTTCTAACATATTGAAATTGATATGCATCACTGATGGTTACTACGGTGGGGATAGCATTTACGTTCAATTCACACAAAAAAGAATCAGTTTTCATTGTGTATGGGTAATAATTGGTCGATATGTGCTTTCAATTGCATAATGTCTTTATTAATTATGCCAATTTTTTGTATATAATTTCGTGCGCGTAAATCCTATGGATCATATACATGGCTGTACAAAAGAATTCAAATAAAATTTCAGCTTATTGGCGGAAATACCTCTTGTTGTGTATTCTAATTATGTTACGTTATTTTTAACATATTGAAATTGATATGCATCACTGATGGTTACTAAAAGATGCTTACTATGGTGGGGATAGCATTTACGTTCCATTTACACACAAAGGAATCCGTTTTCATCAGTGTGTATGGGTAATAATTGGCCGATATGCGATTTCAATTGCGTAATGTATATATAAATTTTACCAATATTGTGTATATAAATTCATGCGCGTAAATCCTATAGATCATTATGGTTATGCCTTTCCTAACTAAAGTAATTTTTTGCATACTTCGTAGTATATATAGAAATCTATATAATCATATATGCAAAAATAATCTGTGTGTTTTTCCTACTATTTGTAGTAATTGCTGAAATTAGATTTACATAATTGTTATGCGTTTTATACATTTTTATTTAAATATTTTTTGTCTTTATTAAACTTGAAGTTTGATTACAGTGTTCTGAGTGTGTTGGAAATTGTTTCATAATTTATACTTCACGCATAATTTTTCTTTCATGTTACTTCTTACGAAAGTTCATAATCTATCACAAGAGGTTTTGAAAAAATACTGAGTTAGAAAGTCTTGAAAAAAAACGTGAATTAATTCGAGTTGGGAATAAAGTCGTATTAATTTCCTTTCAATTATATAAAGAATATATTAATTACACATTACATAACATTATTAATATTAATTAAGAAAATGTACAATTTTTATAGGATATGAGACATCTATGTTACATGATATTTATGTAAGTTTCTAAAAGGGGCGAAACCGTGTAATATATAATTTCGAGATTCAATCAAAACTAAACTAAATACATTTGAGCACTTTCAACATAGTGGGAAATTGTTTATGATTTCTGTTTGTCCGTCCATCTGCCATCAGTCTGTTTGTCCGTCTGTCTATGTGTCTGTCTGTTCGTGCTATAAAACGCGTAAATATAGTACGACTGCCTTGAAATCGATATAGGTTATTGATATTTACTATGGCAAGTACTGAATTGTAATGGAGCTTTGTAGCTTTGTTGAAGCTTTTATAACGCTGAACTCAAAAACACATCCATTTTAATTTTACGTATTATATTTTCAAATATATTGTTGAAAATGTAGTGCAAAAATATGTTCCCACCCCCATCTAATTCCGAATCTAGTGAAACTAAAATTAAGAAAAATTAAAAGTAGTAGACGTTAATATAAACCTTGCCGGAAAATTATAGCGATTACCCTAGGTCACATAGTTTTTGAGTAATTAGCATTTTTCAGTTATACACAAATTTCGATTTACAGGCATTGAGAAAAATTATTGAGCATCGCTGACTATACCTATCGTTACAGAAGAATAAAAGCATTGTTAATAATGATTTTCGAAAAAAATCATCGGTAATTAGCCGAGATATTAACCCTTAAAGGCACGGTCAGTTTGTACATACACAAGGACAGGGGCGGCGTACTCTATTCCTAGTTAAGAACTTTTAATGATATATATGTGTAATGTAATGCCCAGTAACAGTATAAAAGCATTAAACGTCAAATTGTTAAAAACATACTAATTTAAGGGGTCTCGGGATTCTAAAAAGTGGAAATAATGAAAAAAGACCTTTTTCAACATTTAATGTCTTAAAATGTATATGATTTTAAAACACAATTTTCAATTGGGATGAAAGATATAAGTATGTTCTTTCGTTTCATGTATTTAAGAAATTGCAAGATACAGAATTAGTATTTATAGGGGGTTCGAAACTGTTAGACATTTGTCGAACAAAAAATTGGCATAACAGTTTAGGCGCAGGATTACAAAATAAATATTGCAACTAGAATGAAAATTTTGGTGCTTACATATACTTCAGATTGTAATAATTTCCCTGAACTTAAATAAATTTGTATTTAAAGCATTTTTATATTTTTAATGCAATGTTGCATTTAGCTAATACACAATTTTGAAAATTTCAACAGTAAAATCACCTAAAAAAATATTTTTTTGAACAATAAAAAGGAAATTTTAGGTTCAGATTATACAGACTAACATGAAATATATGTTTTGAAAGTTTCATTAAAAAATATTCAGAAGTTTTTGAGGTATCCTGCGCGTTATGCCCAAAAAACGACATTTGGAAAATAATGATTTTAAAGTTTCGGAAATGCCGCTTCAGCTATTGAGCGGATATAATACTAAAAGCCAAAACTTCTGTTCTAAAGGGAATTTCAAGGAAAAAATTATATCAAAATATTCAGAAAAGATAGGAGTTTAACATCTAAAAAAATTAAAATTTGTTAAATTTTGAAGCTTTAAGAGTCCTGCGACCACTTAATAAATTCCGGCACGGCCTAATTCTATATATAAACTTATGTAATAATGAAATGACACCAGAATTTATAAACGAATTTATTAGAAAATGCGAACTTGCTTATTTTGACGTACATGATAAAAGGAAAATTTTAATTAAATATACTTGGTGCCGTTTGTCTGTTTTGGAATTAAAATTAGGTGTCAGTTTTTTAAGGGCATCGCTCCCGAAAGATTTAATTAGAATGAATCGCATAAATACTGTGGGATTAGCGATAGTTTGCATTGATTGTTGAAGTTAATTAAACACCTATCTGGAAAAACGCGGCACTCACCAAGGCGGCGTTGTAACTTTGAGACCTCAATTCGAAGCGCGCTTAGCACAATGCCAAATTTGAGCTTTGAACAAAGGTTTTGTTTTATCTACACTGTAGAAATAAAGGTTATTACTACGCTGAATTTAGTTTCATGAAATGCCAAATGAAGTATTATAATATTATCCTAAAACAAGATACCCTACCCTGAAAGAATATTATCCTAATCTGTTTATGATGAACTTAATTCGGTACTGACAATAAAAGCAGTGCATAGTTAACTATGCACTGCTTTTATTGTCAGTACCGAATTAAGTTCATCATAAACAGATTAGGATAATATTAAAAAAAGATTTAAATACGAATAGCTGTATTTGATATTATTTAGGTTCCATATGTCTTTGAACTTTCATGGTATACCCGATTACACTTTTCTAATATATACAGTTATACCCAACCCTATGTTGTATAGTTTTTTACAAAGTCTTAGTATTCTTTTAGCAACTTTTTTTTTTTTTTTGTAATGCAATTACAAATTCATATATTTATTCTACGGAACACTCTGTGCGCGAGTAGTTCCCGCACTTGACCGTTTATTAAAATGTAACTTGGTTTGTATAAATTCTATAGATCATATAGAGAGTCGCACAAAGTTCTCAACAACATCCATTTATCGGCAAAAATTGCTGAATGTAAATTTTCAAGTGTGCTATGCGTTTAACTGAGCTAACTTTTAGCATACTATGTAGTATGCATATATATCTGTAGGTCATGTACAGGGCTGCAAAAAAAAAAAAAATGTATATCTTAACGGCTATTTATGGTAACAGCTGAAATCGGGTTTTAAAATGCGTTATGGGTTTTTCAAATTCTTCCTTTAGTCGTCATCTTTCCGCTTAGAAAACTGTGAAGTTTTGTTATGGTATTCTGAATGTGTCGGAAAGTGTTTCATAATCTATGCTGTGCGCATGAATTTTCGTTCTTGTATACAGCCTACTGGGATTGTGATAGAAAGACAGGGTTGGTAGATATTTTTGCTAGAGATATAAAGTAACTAGCTTTGAATACTTGACACAGTAAAGCAGAATTTACATTTGGCATTACAATGAGTTATCACGTAATACAGCTATGCTCAACGAGCGCCTCGCTGTCAGCATTTTGCTCAGCGATCTTCAACGCATAGCCCGAGACACACACTCATTAATCCATGGTTATTAAAATTTGAAATGCGCATATAAAAATATTTGTGATCTTAATGTCATTTTATTCAATTTCATGGAAAAACAAATCCCGCCGTGATATTTATAATTATTTAAAAATTACCGGGTGCCCTAAAATAGAGTGATTATTTTAAAATTCGAAATTTGGAAATTGTGACACCTGTTAAACAAATTCTTTCAAGTGGGTTATGTAAGATATCAGGAGTTTTTTTACAGCGATTTCCATTTTTTGTTTCAAATATGAGCTATAGATGGCGCTGCAAGTAATAGGCGCTCAATGGAGACCAAAACAGAAATTACCCAGCATAGATTGATGGAAGAATGTTACATATAGGGAGTGGGATCCTAAGAATTAGATTGTATTGGCGAATGAGAACCACTCCATATATTTAAAATCCTTCCTTCTCATAAATGATGAGTTATTTCAGTTTTGGTCTTCATTCATCGTCTATTGCTTGCAGCGCCATCTATCGCTTCTATTGGGAACTGAACAAGAGAATCGCAGTAATAAATTTCTTGACATCTTACATAAGGAAATTGCAAGACTTTTTTTAACAGTCATCACCATTTACAAGTTCCTGAATTTTTGGAAAAGCCAGTCCATTTTAGGGCGCCCTTTATATGATAAAATCATAAATGTCATTTTTCCCCCAGCCCAATTTGAGTTTCAGTGGTGTATATGTTTTATAATCTTCAGTAATCAAAGAGTAAACTTTATTATATAAATTTTCATGATATATTTTTATTTTTTAACACTTTCGGAACCGGCGTCTCTTACGTAAATTTTATTCGATTGGCACAAGCTGTTTTTCATCAAGTTATCTTGACTTACATAGTCACCAAAATGCTGTAATTACATAAGCAAATAGTTGTTTTCTTTATCACTGGTACCGGAAAGAAATTCTATATGCACTTTTTGAAGGTACATTTATGCATATATGATCCCAAATGCGTTCAAACTATGAGGTCTAAGCCCGAGTGTCACTCGGGTGGTCGTTTTCGATGAAGCGAACTAAGCCCGAGAGTCTCTCGGGGTCAACTTTTAACTCTCTGAGCTATAAAAGTGCGTCTACTTTTATAGCTCAGTTCGTTGTACTATTGTTTACTTACCTTTCATACATATACTTTCGCTGTCTTTTCAGTTATTATCTACGAACCCTTTATTTTGAAAAAAATATTTAGGTGGTTCTCTGGATAAACAGAAGTAAGTATATATGAAAATATTTAGAATCAGCGTTTGATTCGAACTTATTGTGAACCTTGTTTTATTGCTCTTTGCGCTTTGAAATGTACCACACAAAAGCAAATTTTACTAAATAATGTTTATATTCAAATAAAACCTATTTTCAGATATTTGTACAACATTCGGGTAAGTTTTTATTCAAGTCTATGTAAAATTTTGTGTTAAAAATGATGTTTTCTTATGCGGAACATTTAAAAAATATATAAAATATGCCTTTTTCAATATTTCCCGTTAAATATAAATTTTTAGTACAATTAAATGATTCCTTGATTATGAATAAAAACAGTTTGAAGTTTATAAAAAAAAATATTAAAATACATATCTTTTACGTATTTTAAAAAAATTATCAAAAGTACCAAATACCCCCAGTCCAGAAGGAGAGATGCAGTTGAAATAACTCACAGCTCAAAGTGTTAAAAAGATGTGAAAAAAAATGTGATTTTACAAAGAAAATTGCCAAATTACTTACCTTTATTTCTTGGAATGTTCTGCATTATTATCTTCTGTTTTACAGTTATTATTTAGCTAAAATCGATTATTAAATTATAAACAGAAGTTCTCTTATACGTCCATTAAAAACATTTCAAAAATATATATTCTAAAAACACACTCAAAATATATATTAATCATTTAATTGCTAAAAAGGACGTCAAATGTTAATAAAATACATTAAAAGATCTTAATAATTTGACATGTTTCGATTGAATTTACTCAATCATCATCAGGAAAACAAATAAACGCTAAGATGGAAAATGACAATAAACTATTACAAATGAAATATAAAAATAAAAAATAAAAATCACGCGCGTAATATTTTAACATGTTTCACGTTGCCCTATTTTATTTTCAAATTATCTAGCAATTCAATCCAAATATTTGGGATTTGAAATGACAAGGAATCATTGCAGACCATTGAGTTTCTGACGTAAATTTCAATAGATTCTCTAATCAAAAGTTGCAAATAAAAATCTGACCTATAAATTAATCTACTTTCATTAAACAAAATATTTATGTTTTCTAATTTATTTAGCCTAGATAATGCGGTTTTACCTCTATTAAATTTTATGTCTGCAATGTGTTCTTTACATCTCACTTTGAATTTTCTCTGAGTCATGCCAATATAATAATTTCTATAACCACCTTCTTTAAGAAAAGGAATGACATAAACACCGGAAAGGTTAAATTTATCAATAGGGTCAATTTCTTTAGTATGGCTACGTTATGTAGATGATATTTTTATTGTTTGGCAGGGGGAAGTTGATAAAATGTTAGTTTTTATTCAACAGTTAAATGATTTATATAATAAGATTAAATTTACTTTTGAACTTGAAACCGATAAGAAATTACCCTTTTTAGATGTTGAATTAAAAAGAGAAAATAATAAACTAATTCGTTCAATATATCGTTAAGCCAATAACTAACTTAAATGTTATACCTTTTGATGCTTGCACTTTATATTCTTATAAATTATCTACCTTTAGATTCGTTATTAACAGAGCTTTTAGAATTTGTTCCCCTGAAGATTTCAATGATGAATTAGATAAAATTAAAACAATAGCTATTAACAACGGATATCAAGTTAATATAGTTAATAAATTAATTAAAAAGTTTATCAACAAAATGAACGATGCAGTTTTTGAGAATAAAACAGACAGAGAAAATAACATGAAAAGGGTGGTTATAAATTATTATCCAAATTTCTTCGAATCCGCTAAAACTCAACTAAAAAAGTTTGATTTAAATTTAGTTGCTAGACCCTCTCCAAAATCAAAATCAATTTGAACCACTAGAATTGAGCCTATTGATAAATTTGACCTTTCCGGTGTTTATATCATTCCTTTTATTAAAGAAGGTGGTTATAGAAATTATTATATTGGCATGACTCAGAGAAAATTCAAAGTGAGATGTAAAGAACACATTGCAGACATAAAATTTAATAGAGGTAAAACCGCATTTTCTAGGCTAAATAAATTAGAAAACATAAATATTTTGTTTAATGAAAGTAGATTAATTTATAGGTCAGATTTTATTTGCAACTTTTTATTAGAGAATCTATTGAAATTTAAGTCAGATACTCAATGGTCTGCAATGAATCCTTGTCATTTCAAATACCAAATATTTGGATTGAATTGTTAGATAATTTGAAAATAAAATAGAGCAACGTGAAACATGTTAAAATATTATGCGTGTGATTTTTATTTATTGTTTTTATATTTCATTTGTAATAGTTTATTGTCATTTTCCATCTTAGTGTTTATTTGTTTTTCTGATGATGATTGAGCAAATTCAATAGAAACTTGTCAAATTATTAAGATCTTTTAATGTATTTTATTAACATTTGACGTCCTTTTTAGCAATTAAATGTTTACTATATATTTTGAGTGTGTTTTTAGAATATATATATTTGAAATAAAATCGATTATACTATTTTATTTATGTTCCTTTGTCATAGTACTATTTTATGTCTCACTATTTTAGAGGACAGCTTTTAAAATCTATACTAATATTATAAAAAAGTAAAGTTTGTTTGCTTATTTGTTTATGTGTAAGAGTTAATATGTGGAACTATCGAACAGATTTCAAAAGTAATGATGTTAGTACATATCCAAACATAGGCTGTATCTTAAGTGGATGCCAGTATCCCAAAGGTGGTATAGGAGCAAAAAACATTCTAAAAATGCTATTTGTGTGTTACCGAAGGACTTAGAAACATGCAATTTGGAATGGTAGTTACTTATAAGATATAAATGATCTCTAAGAACATTTTCTAAAAAAATGGAAATTTAATTAGGGTGAAAATGCAAGAAAAGTGTTGTAAAAACATTTTTAATTGCGATTTCTACCAATCTCAGGAAGTACCGAACCGATTTCAAAAATAATAGTGTGAAAATGATGATGACAGCCCTTGATCCAAGATAGGCTATATTTCATGTCGGTTCCACTAACCCAAACTAGATGCACAAGCAAAAGACGTTCTGAAAATGCGATTTTGTGTTACTGAAGGGCCTAGAAACATGAAATTCGACATGGTAGTCAATTATTGGATATAAAGGATCTTTAAGAACATTTCATAAAAAAAAATCTATATTTAAAAGGGTTGAAAACCCGCGAAAAGTATTCTAAAAAACGTTCCAAATTGCGATTTCTACGCAACCTCAGGAATTACAGAACTGATTTTTTTTAAAAAGGTGTGTAAATGATAGTGACTGCACTTGCTCCAAGATAGGCTATAGCTTATGTTTGTACTACCCCAAAAGGACTGCAGGAGCAAAGAACGTTCTAATAATGCAATTTTTGTGTTACTTTATGGCCTAGAAACATGAAATTTGGCATGGCACTTAAATTACGATTTGAATGCAATCTCAGGGAATAATAAATCCATTACAAAAATCAAGGTTGCGAATCAATGGTGAAAGTGCCTGATCCTACACAGGCTATATTTTATGCGGGTGCCACTACCACCTGGGGTTGGCAGGAACAACAAACCTTCTAAACAGGCCTTTAAAAACTTTTAAAATTACGTTTTCTATGGAATTTTAGGAAATACCAAACCGATTTCAAAATTAATATCGGCAAATTAATGGTGACAGTCTCTTTTTTAACATAGGTATTTTATGTTAGTGCCACTACCACCAGAGATGTGGTATACCATTAGACAAGAAACTTGGAATTTGACGATAGTTAATTTTAAAATGTAAATGCATATTAAGAACGGTTTCTAAAAAAGTAAAAACTTCAAATGAATACTGAAATGCGCGTATTAAATGAGCATAAAAGTTTCAAAATACTTTCTAAATTATCATTTATTTAGAATTAGTTTTAGTTCTTCTTATTAATTTCACATTTTTGCCTAATGCCGTGTAATAATGAAGTTTAGTCAAACTGTGGCTTAATTAGTATTTTTTTAATTATTCCAAAAAGTATAATTTCTTCTAACAAAAATTAGACATACGAATACCACTTGGCATATTTCAACTATTACGCGGGCAAAGCCGCGCGTTTTGCTTGTTTATTATATAAGTCTAATACGTATGCGGCAAACCTAACATAGGAAACAAATGTTTGCAACCCGAGCATAAGAACAGTTAATTATTGCTGACTTAACTCTTTACCTACTGACAGTACCTATAAGTACCATTAAAATAACTTGTTATAAAATTAATTTAATGCATCAATTAGTTGTAACACAGTTTCGAATGAGTTATAGATACATTACTTTATCTTGTTCCAAAAGCTTTATTGGTTGCACAAAACAAAAATATTTTCAAGTTTCTTGGCGTTGTGGAGGGGGGGGGGGGATTTTTCAATTCGGAAATATTTCTATATTTCTTTTGTAAGAACAATCTATTTGTACATTTCCTAATTCTACGAAATACTAAGAAAAAAAATAAAATAAAAGATTTGAGTGGGCTTATAAATGTAGCACAAAATCCCTATAAATTCAAATTTAATTAATCCTTCTAAATCTTTCAATCCTTCTAAAGTCGTTCCAAAATTATTAAATGATCGTGTAAATCCTCTAATGTAGTTTAAAAAAATCACGAAAAAAATGCTTTAGAAGATAAAATTTTCATGACTTCATAGTTCTGTACACAAAGAATTAATACAGCCTTGGTTTGCATAATGGTATTTATAACAAAATTGAGTCAGGAAGCCTAAATCTCTTAGCAATATTGCACAGATTTACATCATAGTTTCAATATGGTTTTCACAAGAAAAATCTAGTCTACGATTGCCATAAAAAAGTTATTGGAGGATTGGAAGCTGTACAAAACAATATTCGCATACAAGCAAAATCTCGGGTCTGCCTTCTTAGACCAAAAAGCGTCTGCACAGATCACAACTACATCGAATTGACAGCTAAAATTCCAGGATTAGACAGAATTCGATTAGTATATTTAAATACAAGTGGTCTGCCATGTCATACCTTGTTGGAAACCCAATTTTAGTGGATGACCGATTGGTTTACCATATTAATATATGGAAATTATTCTAGAGAGAAACACTCGCTTTGCATACAATATTTCAAATGAAAATCAAATTTCAAAGTAATTGCTTAAGAGACGTAAAGGTCAAATTAGTGGAAAAGATTCCATGCCGCTGCTCGAACCCGGCCATCAGTTTAGCGCACTGACATTCTACCGACTAAACCACATGGAACGATACCAAGCCTGGAAAATTTCTCACTATCATATGTTGGCAAGGCTACAAACGCAGCACAAGAGGGAATATTTATCGTGAGCCATCGACATAGGGAAAACACGAAAATTAATTAAATCCAGGATCGATAGAAACTATATTAATACATGGAAATTATGCCAGAGAGAAACATTCGCCTTGCATACAATATTTCAAATGAAAATTTCAATTTCAAAGTAATTGCTTTAGAGGCGCAAATGCTCTATGAGTTTATTTATTTGACCTCTATCTGCAAAATTTTTACACATTAAACAATGTACACAAAAATTACTTCAGCCTGAAAACGTGTAACACAATTAAAGTCAACCTTATAATAAACGGTCAAGTGCGAGTATTACTCGCGCACACAGGGTTCTATACAATAAATATATGAATTAGTAATTGTATTATAAAAAATATAAAAAAGTTGCTAAATGAATACTAACACTTTGTAAAAAATTATGCAAATTAGGTTGGGTATAACAGTATATACTAGAAAAATGTAAATGGACCCAACAAACACTAAAACTCTGCCGCATTCTGGGATTTTTGGGGCCAAACAGAATTCCAGCCATTTGTATCAAACCACCGTTTTATATTAATAGATGCGCCATTACATCCGGTAGCCATCGTCTAACTGATAACGGGCGAGTGTGGAGAAAACGAGTGTTTTTTTTCCTGCCCACTAGCCACTAAAGTAAAATATCTGGCAAGTATATAAAAGACCAGAATCGGGTGAAAATAACTGGGCCAGTTTAATCTGCTTGATATATTGATTGAAAGCAATAGAAAAATTCTTTTTCTTCAATTTTTCAACATAATTTTCCTTATTTAAAATCTATGTTTCGGCGAAAGTATTCAATAAGGTGCAAAATTTATTTTTTATGCACTAAAATATATATTAAAAGATTTACTTTTTTTTACGCATTCTAATAAATTACAAATAAAATTTTCTTATCTACTTCTTTCTTATGTCATCTTAAAAAATATATATGTATGTTTTTTCTAAGCACACTGGAATGAAATAGAGTACACTTTTTATAAACTCCTTCTTTTTTTAAATAGAAATGTAAAATGTAAAAAAATAATAAAAAATGTTCAGTTGAACAATATGAAAAATTATAACAATATTTATTATCAGTTTCAATGGAAAAACATTTTCCCTAATATACAAAAACAAAATATGTCACTCTGAATACATCATCAAAAAGTTTTCATTTAAAGAAAAAAATCTTTAACCGTCAAACAAATTCCAATCTGAATAATCTTTTAATAAAATACAATTCATAATTATAGATTGGCTGCGAGGAATTTTTCATGTAATTTAAAATGTGATTTAAACTGTAAGTATCGAAGATATTTGTTAAGAATGTTCTCAAATCCAAAGAGCGTCTACTTTCTGACACATATTTAATGTTTTTTCTTTTTCGGAAACACATGAAATGGCAGGTGCTGTTACTCAGAAACTATGTAATCGAAAAGCGATTTCTGTTTTTTGCTAAATGCAAAAATTCTTTCAGAAAATACAGTTAAAGTGGGAATTTTGAACCGATTTTCCAATCGCGAGACAGGAGAAAAAACGGTTGTCACGTGAAAATAATTGCTTATAATTTTATATATAATTTATTTATCAGAAAATGGAAAACTCATTTCAATTCAAAATCTCTCCAGTAGTTAGGCTTGCCAATTTTTATGCCTTTACGTTTAAAATTGAGTCAGAAATTGTATCAGAACGTTTCGTGTTGTTGAACAGGCGATTTGAAAACCACCTAATGGTTGAACGATATATTTTGTGAAAACGAAACACTGTATGAAATTGTTTTAATAAATATAGATTATATCCTACAAGATATTTATTATCAATATTTTATAAGATTATAATTCATATGTATTTTGTTAAAAAGTTACTTAATTTCTTAGAAAAATAATTGTGAGCCCAAAGAAACTAGTTATTTTTATTAAATTTTGATTGTTAAAATAATTTTAATAGTATATTCTCCTCCCCCCCCCCCTCCATTACATTTTGAAATTTCATAAAAACTTTCGTTATCGTTCAAAAACAGAGGAAAAGAAAATCCAGGCAACAAAAGAAATAAATATGAAAAAGATATGTTTGAAGGCAAAAAATTTTCTTTTAATTTATTATAATAAAAACTGATAACAACTATTAAAAATATTTCCCTAAATATTTTTGCACCCTTCCATTTCTTCAGTATAGAGAAATGCACTCACTGAAAAACATTTCGCAAGGACATAGGGGAATGAAAGGAATACTCTTAGGTCAGGGTTGCCTGGAGGCATTTCTCAGAAATTCATCCCATGACTATTTTGAATGCTGCTTTGTCATTCACTTCTCTGTAGTTTGCAGTTTGCATTCAGCGAATGCAGAAGAAAGGTTGTTTACAAAACATGATCCACGTTATTAAGTCTTTAAGCCTATAGTACTAGTTGATTTATTAAAGTATTATATGATTATAATCTGATATTTCTTTTGCATCATTTAATAGTAACCCTTAAAGCTCCGCCATCAGATACACAAATTTTATTCGATCGGCACCACTTTTTTAAAAGAAGTTTCCTTCAAGTGCACTATTTAGAAAATACTTTGATTAAACAAAGTAAACTTTATTTTCCTTTATTACTGGTGCCAAAAACAAATTTTGCAAAGAAAGATGATGTCTCCGCAGCGGAGCCAACGGAGTGGTAAGGATTAAAGTGTTGTAGGGTATAAAATAGTTATATACTAATTATTATAATTCCACAAGTAATTTTATCAAACGCAGAATGATATTTGCTTTATAATATTTTTGATACAGTGCGTATGATTAAAAAATATCGGACAGAAAATAAGTAAATTTGTTTTTTTGCATCACTCTATATTTTTACGATTGTTTGATAAGAAAATATAAATATATATTAGCTTTTATGAAATCACAAATATTTTTTAATTAATTTTATTATATTCGAATTTTAGTAAATGTATATTACCCAATTCACCGATTCTCCATTACATTAAAATTTTGTGTAAATTATGAAATAGTAAGGGTATTTTACAAATTTTTCTCTCAAAGTTTCGAATTTTATCAGCTTTTCGAAGTAATGATTGTCAATTTCTGGTCATGTATGTAATAAAAAATTTTGCGAAAGCTGGAATAGTTTCATTTATGCAAAGTTTATTTTTACTATAAAGATAAAATATGCATTTTTTTAGAAAAAATTGCTAAAATAGTGATGAAATTTTAAATTACTGCGAATAATTTTCATAGTTTTTGAAAGATTAAAATAACATATTGTTGTAAAGTTTAACTATTAGTGCTAGATCACTCTTACGCGAAATCATCCGTTATACTATGGAAAGAATTATTTTAAATATTTCGTTCGCATCTGATTTTTTTTTTCTTTTTTCGCATTGGATAACTGAGATTGGCCTTTACAAAGACTTTTTTAACTTTTTCGATTTTGTTTAGCGATAAAGTATCCTAGTAAAAAAAGCCTGTCTTTATAGAGGCAGACCTCAGCTACCAATGCAAAAAATATTATAAAATATTAAATTCAAACGAGATATATTTTTAAATTTCCCCCTTAGGATAAACATTACAGAGCGAGTGTTTTCGCGTGAGTTAGGTAGCCTCTTAAGCTGTGAAGGAAAAATCTAAATGTAAAATTTTGAAATATTTAAATGATGCAAAAATATTCATTGTGTTTCAGATTATGATTTGCTTTAATAAACATATACTGGTAACAGGCTTATTAATAAGTTAAAAAACCAGATAAAATGAAAGTAATGTATATATATATATATATATATTCACAAACGCATTTTTTAATATAAAACACATAATTAAAATGTAAATTAAAAAACACATATATTAAGATTATATAAATTGTTTAGGCGTAAATTCAAAATTTGTTCTATAAAAATATTTGTTGGAAGTTCATTTAAAGGATTAAGTGTTTTTGCATGAAAAGCAATATATTAATAATTATTTAGGTACATTTCTAAAAAAAATTTTAAATTTACTTATCTTGAATTTTTTCGAAGTTTTTCGCAATGCAGTGCTTTGCATAGTGAATTAATTAATTATTTTATTTTTTCAATTATTATTTTTAAAATGTATATGAAATGCCATTATTTAAAAATGGCACCACATATACATTTTTTACGTGCATAATGGAATAAATAAGCAAATTATTGAATTCACTATGTCAAATATCGTATTTTGGGAATTTTTGAAAATATTCTAGATAAATAAATTTGTAATTTTTTTAGAAGTGTAACTAAATGATTAATAATACATTAGTTGTTCATGTAAAAACACTTTATCGTTTAAACACTTTTTCAACAAGTATTTTTTATGCAACAAATTTTGAATTTGCGCTTAAATAATCTTTATGGCATGACAGTGGCATTTTTGCGGGCAGCTTTGGGCTAAATTTAATTCTTGCAAACACAAATGGCTGGAATAAGGCGAGCTTCTGTCTATCCATTATTTTTAGTGGCCATTAAAAGAATAAGTGTGGCCAGTTTGAGGGTATGTATCATTTTTAGTGAAAAATTAGTGGCACGATTGTGGGCAACTTCTTGTATTTACGGCCAATTTTATTGTGGCCTTATTGTGTCCGGCGTGACACTTTTTTAACGGACCCGTAACTTTCAATGATAGCGGGTCAGCATCGAACATTTTCGGCCAAGGCTAACAGATCCATAAGTGGCCCGAAAGTTCTGTGTTTGTTGGGGATATACCATGAAAGTTCAAAGAGATATGGAATCTAAAAAATATCGAATACAGCTATTCTGTATAACTCATTTTTACTTTCTTCTATCTTTACAAGAAGAAAGCATTGGATTCGTGAAAATTTTCGAATTCCGGTTTTTGACGGATGTATACTTTTTAGGGTACAGAGGTAATGAAAAACATGTTTTTACAAAACGTCTGTCTGTAAGTCTGTCTATCTGTGTGTGTCACAAATATTGTGGCCGCTTTGTCTTAAGAACTATTGAACGGAATTTGATAAAACTTTAGATTGAGTTAGCCCCTGATATAAATTGGTGCTGATTACTTTTTGGTGTAAATTGCCCAACAGGTAGCGCTACTATGCTGCAATTTTCCCTACTTCCGCAATAGCTGTATCTCAAGAACTAATGCATGAATTTTCATCAAATTTTAGATTCAGTTAGTCCCTGATATGAACTGATCCTGATAAGTTTTGGCGTAAATTGCCCAAGAGGTGCCACTGTAACTCAGAATTTTTCACGATTTCCGTAATAGCTCTATCTCAAAAACTAATGCACGGATTTTCACCAAACTTGAAATTCAATTAGAAGTTCACGAAAGTTGTCCCTGATTAGATTTTGGTATAAATCGCCTAACCGGTGGTGCTGCTGTGCTGCCTTTATCAAGAAGTATTGACATGTATGAGATAGAAGAAAGTTTTTCGATTGACACAACCGACTAGTTTAATATTATTTTAATCTCTTTATAATGAATTTAATTCTATACTGACAATAAAATAAATGCATATTTAAACTTCATTTGTCATTTCATAAAACTTCATTCATCATTGTAATAATTTTTCTTTCTAAAGTGCAGCTAAAACAAGACATTCGTTCAAAGTTCACATTTGGCATTGCGCTAAGCGCGCTTCGAAAGGAGGTCACAATTTTGCAATGCCGCCTTGGTCCTTTCCGCGTTTTCCGGATAGTTTTTTTAATTAACTTACTTTTAAAGTCACTCGAGGCGTATTGAAAGAACCATTCAATGCAAACTATCGCGAATCACATAGTATTTATGTAATTCATTCTAATTAAGGTGTCTCAGGGATCTCAAAAATTGGAAAAAAGTAAAAAAAAAAGAGACCGTATTCAACATTTAATATCTTAAAATGTATATGATTTTAAAACACAATTTTTATTGACATGAAAGATATATTTATGTTCTTTAATTTTATGTATTTAAAAATTTGCAAGATGAAGAATTAGCATTTATAGGGTGTCCCAAACAGTCAACATTTAATAAGCAGAATATTGGTATAACTGCTTACGCGCATGATTAGAAAACAAATATTGTAACTAGAATAAAAATTTTGACGGCTACTTGTACTTCAGATTATAATAATTACCCTGAACTTAAATATATTTATATGTAAAGCATTTTTATTTTTTTAATACAAAGTTGTATTTAGCTAATAGAAAATTTTGAAAATTTGAACAATATAATTACTTAAAAAATATTTTTTGAACAATAAAAAGGAAATTTTAGGTTCAGTTTATACAGATTAATATAAAACATATGTTTTGAAAATTTCATAAAAAAATATTCAAAAGTTTTTGCGATATCGTGCGCCTTAATCCAAAAAAAAAAGGTCAATTGGAGAAAAATAACTTAAAAGTTTCGAAAAGGCCGCTTAAGCTTTTGAGCAGGTATAATTTTAAAAGCCATAAATTCTGTTCTAATGAGAATTTGAAGGAAACAATTATATTAAAATATTCAGATAAGATGGAAGATTAACATCTAAAAAAATTAAAATCAAAAATTTTTTTAAGCTTTAAGAGTCCTGAGACCCCTTGAATTAGTCTGTTTTAAACAATTTGACGTTTATTGCTTTTATACTGTTACTGGCAATTGCATTACACACATATAGCATTAAAAGTTGTTATCTAGGCTTTAAAAGCCAATGGTACATAGAGTACGTCGCCCCTGTCATTATGTGTGTCCAAACCGTCCATATCTTTAAGGGTTTATATCTCGGCAAATTACAGACATTTTTTTTCGAAGATCATGATCAACAATGCTTTTATACTTCTGCTACGATAGGTACCTCTAGCGTTGCTCAACAGTTTTGCTGAATGCCCGTAATTCGAAATTTGTGTAATGGAAAAATGCGATTTTCTTAAAAACTATGTGACCTAGGGTAATCGCTATAATTTTCCTGCAAGGTTTAAATTATCGTCTACTCCCTCTAATTTTTTCATAATTTTAGCGTTAGTAGATTCGGAATTAGATGGGGGGGACATATTTTTGCGCTACATTTTCGACTATATCTTTGAAAATGTAATATCTAAAATTAAAAGAAATGTATTTTTGAATTCAGCGTTATGAAAGCTTTCACACGATATACAAAGAAATTTTTTTTTTTCAAGCAACTGAATTTGCCCCTATACATTTTTACTAAATATATTTATAAATTTTTAATAATCTGAAAATATGTGGGTCAACAGTCTTTATTACTTCCCCGAATTTGAATTTTCCACGTTCCATAGTTTACGAGTAAAATGGCTGTGAAAGGCAGACAGACGGACGGACAGACACAAGAGTGATCTTATAATGGTTCCGTTTTTACTTTTTTAGTACGGAACCCTAAAAATTACCATGCATAGACGATAATGCATCCAGTTTCTTTCACACAGCTCCGTATATTTCTTCATTTATATTCTTTAAGCATATTTTATTATGCTAAAATATAGTTCAGGAAAAAATAATAACACAGTTTAAAACGCAATTTAGACAATTCAAGCCAATATACGAAAAAGCGGTAAAGCTTTTGTACGCTTTAATATGATATATAATTTATCTGCACATCTGGTAAAAAATTAAAATGTATTTAATTTTAAAGTAGCATACAATATCTAAAAGGCATTTACAGTAATCATCTCTTATACACAGTCCTGTAGATAAATTATTTTGTGGGTCTCAATAAAATAAAAAATAAAAAAAAATACGCACTCCATAATATATGAACAGCTTTTTATAGTGAATCACAGTTATGCATATAAATTTTATTGTATTTGGATTAGAGTAATATCATTTGGTATGATAAAGTATAGTTCAGATAAAAATAATAACACAGTGTAACGCGCGCCACCCGTTTTAAAACAAATAGACTCTACCGACAGTCCCGTGACCGTTTTCCGTGAGCTTTGCCGAATGAGAAATGCTGTGAGTTTGTGGGAGTTCTGTTCTGTTTTGAGTTGTGCTAACATGTAGAAAGTTATTCGCGCTTTTATTATTTTATTATATATGTGTTATGGGTCGTGCTATTTGTGATGTGCCGTCTTACCAAGATTAAATAAAAAAAAATATTTAAAGTTATACTCCGAGAAAGTGTTATCTTGAAATTATGTGAAATTTCTGTGTGATTTTAATCTGAGCTAGCCTGACAACAGTTTAAAACGCACTTTAGACAAATCAATCCAATATACAGTTAAGTGGTAAATCTTTTGTTTATTCACGCTTTTATATGATATTTAAATTATCATCATCATGCAGTTAATTTTAAATAGCATACAATAGCTAAAACGCACTTACAGTAATTATAGCTCATACTCAGTCCTGTAGCGTATTTATTTTGTGGGTCTCTATAAATTAAAAATAAGAAATATGCACTCCATAATCTATGGAAAGCTTTTTACAGTGAATTAGAGTTATGCATATAAATTGTATTATGTTTCAAGTTACTTTTTCAGATCGTTACTTATTCAGATCGTTAATCATTGATCTGATCGTTAATCTTTTCATTTTACTTATTCAAATCGATACTTTATTTACATTCATGTCTGATCGTTATTATGTTATTACATTCTTTATGTTATTATATTATATGTTATGTAATTGTTCTATATTATATGTTTATATCAAAAGTTTTATGTTATTGTTATATGGTATATTATTGTTATATTGTTATACTATTATTATATGTTATATTATATTACATTATTGTTATATATTATATGTTATAATGTTATGTTATTATGTTATCCTTATTATGTCTGATCGTTATTATGTTATTACGTATTTATTTTGTTATGTCTGATTGTTATTGCGTTACATTATTATGTCTTATCGTTAATTTTTAATCATGATCGTTAATCTGTTCATGTTACTTATTCAGATCGTAGATTTAGTATAAGCTTTATGTTGTCTACTTGTGTAATGCATATCAATTTTTTTAGCACCATATCATTATTGAAATGCACCCTAAACGACTTTTCGCAATAGATTATAATGTAATGGAATTGTTTTATATGTACATGAATTATAATAGCTACGTTTTTAATCTTGTAGGAAATGTTATAGAAAGTCTCAATAGCATATTGCAATATTGTATAAATAAAATAAATAAACGAGTTAGAGCACGGACACACAAACAGACAGAAGGACGAACAAACGGTCAGACAAACTGAAATTATAGTCTCTTTCAACTATGTTGGACAGTTTTACAAAAGAAGAGAAAACTGCATTTATTTTAGAGGGCTTTCATCTTTGGGAAATCCACTTGCTTTTGCTATCTTATTTAAGGTGTCTCAAGACTCTTAAAATTGGAAAAAAAATTAAAAGAAGACCATTTTTAACATTTAATATCTTAAAATGTATGTGATTTAAAAGAAAATGTTTATTGGGATTACAAATATAAGTATGCTCTTTTTTTTCATGTATTTAACAAATTGCAAGATGCAGAATTAGTATTTATAGTGCTCTCCAAACTATCAGACACTTGCTGAGCAGAAAATTGGTATAACAACTTACGCGCAGGATTGCAAAATAAATTTTGCGACTACAACGAATTTTTTCGCTCCTAATTATACTTCAGACTATCACAATTATCCTGAACCTAAATAACTTTCTATTTAAAGCATTTATTATATTTTTAATACAAAGATGTATGTAGCGATGTACAAGATATTGAATATTTCAGCAATATAATCATCTAAAAAATATATTTTTTTGAACAATAAAAATTTATTTTTGGTTCAGTTTATACAGATTAACAGAAATATGTGTTTTAAAAATTTCATGAAAAAAATATTCAGAAGGTTTTGAGCTATCCTGGCGGTATTCCTCAAAACTTCATTTTGAGAAAAATGAGTTCAAAATCTCAAAAACTCCGCTTCAACCATTGAGCGGGAATAATTCTAAAAGCCATAAATTCTGATCTAATTGGAATTTGAAGGAAACAATTATATCAAAATGTCCAGAAAAGATAGGAGTTTAACATAAAAAAAACATGTATAATAATCACTTATAAACAAATTAAGTTAAAATAATGCTATAAAAAGTGATAGAATATCTTTATTGTATTTGATGTCTGCTATATGTTCTTTGATTCTAGTTTTAAGTATGACAAGGTATGACAAGCAGAAAACTTAAAACTAGAATCAAAGAACATATAGCAGACATCAAATACAATAGAAGAACCACAGCTTTGGCCAGATTATGCAGCGAAGAACCTTTACAGATTGAATTTAAAAATAGCAAGTTAATTTATCCATCAAGATTTTATTTTCCATCCATAGTCCGAGAATCAATAGAAATATTTTTACGCAACGAGAATATTTGCAATGATTCTGTGTCCCTTGATTTACCTAGAATTTGGAAAGAGATACTAAGTAATTGTAGAAACAATAGTAAAAATTAATCCACACTCGCAAATAGCCAAGTTAATTTTATTTTATTTTATGTTTTGCAATGTTTTTCAGTATGCTTGATGTCTCGTGACATTGTTTACCTTGTTGTTTTTAAATTATGTGAAAATTAATCCACGCTCGCAAATAGCTAATTTAATTTTTATTTTATTTTATGGTTGCAATATTTTCATTATGCTTCATGTCTCGTGACATTGTTTACTATATTATTGTTTTTAAGTAATGTGAAAATATTTTCTATTATGATTGATTTTGAAAATGTCGCCGATTGTGCGATGAAACGATCGTAAGTCTTAATAAAGATATTCTATCACTTTTTATAGCATTATTTTAACTTAATAAAAAAAAACTTCAACAATTTTGAAGCTTTAACCCTTAAATGCCGGGTGTTGCTTTTCGGCAACATACCCAATTTAGGCTCTAAAATACTATTAGAAGAATATTGAAGCTATAATACCTAATGTTGCCAATAAAATACATTCTGAAAATATTATTAAGCAAACAATCAAAAATAATACTTCCGAATTTAATAAAGAGTCAATTTTCTCACACATTTAAAATTATTCGCAATTAACTTTTTAGAGTATAGAAAAAATATTCACATGTAAAATATAATCTAAAGGAATCTGTTTAAAAAATATATAGTAGTTCAATCAAGCTAAAATATCGATTTTATTCAAAGAAGCAAACGTTTCTTTTCGAATTAAATTCAAATATAATACTCATATTTTAAATCCAACAATCAAAATATGTCTTATTAAACGTCTTTTTATTATATCTTATTATATCTTATTATACGTCTAACATATAATAATTTTTGTCATATAATTGTTAAAACACCAATCATTCTTTCATAGCGAAGAAACGTCCTTGGAAATATACTTAAATATCCGAGCTTTCTGAACAAGATATTTAACAATCCTCATCAATCACCTATTTGAAGAAATCCTGTATCTTCATTTTAAACTAGCGATTTTCCAAATTCTCTCTGGCTGAGTGGTCGAAACGCGCGGTCCCATGTTCAAAACCAAGTGGATCCACGAATACACGAAATAAGGAGAGACATACTAAAAAACCTTTTTTTTTCCAAATTACGAAAGTTTTCTGGCCTATAATGGAAAAAAAGAGCTGAAATTTCTTCAATTCTTGGATATATACCGGTAGCAGTGATGACAGGAATATTTCCGTGAATTGAGAAAGCATTTCTGAGAGTGTATCTAAATTAGATGATTCATTAAATCACTGCTTACATTTAACTTGGAAATTTTGTCATCTCACTAACTGAAAAAACATGGAACCGATTCACAGATGATTTAGTTCATGCTTGTGTTAATATCATTTATAAAGAAATTTAAATAAATATAATCACAATGAAAAATAAATAGAAATATTTCTACTATGAACTCTAAAATTTATCATTATGAGCTTTAGTAGTCATGCTCAAATGATCTTCGAAAGCACCGTCTAAGAAAGAATAATAATTCCAAAAGTTTTTCAATATTGCAATTGAAGATAATTGAAAAAAATTTATTAAAAGATGTTTTTTTTTTTTTAAATACAATTTGTGATTCAACAACTCTGATTTCAAAAATATTTCTCAGATGTTAGAATATATCGTCATAAGCAAGTAAAAAAAAATAATTTAAAGATTTTAGAAGATAAAATTTAACTAGCAATGTACTAAAATGTACTTTTTTCACATCGGCAATAAAGATAAAATTTTATACTTCTTATAAGTACTGTGAATTTTATAATACAAAATTTTATGATATACGAACTTACTTGTATAATAAATCAATTTTTTGATGTCTCCGATATTTTTAACTTGACAAGGTTCCTTTTAGAAATAACGATGTTAAACTGCTCAACTGATTAAAAAAAAAAAAAAAAAATATTGGCATGAAAAATTATCTTAGTATCACTATCCGTTTAGAATTCTGCAAGAAATTTATATTAATTGCTGTGTTGGAATATGGCAGCAATAAATAACATTTTCTTTTAAGTTGCAGATATGCAAAGTCAGAAGCAAATAGGTAATTACTATTTCTTAAATATTGTAAAACATGCAATTAAGCATTATGATTGTTGCAATTAAAAGTTAGACGCATGTCAATGGAACCCAAAGAAAAACATATTTATATTTAATATTTAAATGATTTTTTACTAATTCTACTTAATTTTATACTCATATTATTTTAATTTTATTTTAAGATTTAAAAAAGGAAAATAAACATGTTTCTCAGCTCATATTTTCATCTTACGAGACAATCTCTTATTCTAGAACTTACATAATAAGATTTTACGAAGTTGAACCAAGACAGTTTTTAATTTATGCATGCCCTAACGAAAGCGACGATTGAAAATGGAATGTTAGACTTTGTATTCGTTAATATAAAATGCTGAAAATATTTTGTTAGCACGTTTTTTTTAGGTAGAGTTTAGATAAGGAATTTTGTTCGGAGTATAAAGATGAAGGAAGCAGAAAAACATATATTGTTCCTATCGATACTTATTTATTATGTTCTTATGTCTAACTCCTATAACTTAAATATTAAAATTTAAAATAATTTCATGTTTTGTTCTGATAGTTATGAATACTGAAATCCTCTGTTTTGAATTACATTTTGGTACAGTTAGTTGTAAGTACATATTCGTTTTCTTATTTTCATTTTCTATATATTACAAAAGTTATTAATGTATCTAAACTGTTTTTGATATAACATGTAACGGAGAACTAAACCACAATCTTCAATGAATACATTCTTTTAATCATGTCCTAAAATCGATTTTACTTTTTACCTTATAGTCTGTGTCTCAGAAATGTTAATTGCATATTACTTAATAATACTTGTATTGAAAAAGAAACTACAGTACAGCCCCGATTATCCGCGGGATTGGGTGGCAAGGGCACCGCGGATAACAAAAATCGCGGATAACCCGAAAAAGACTGAAAATATAGTCCAAACACGAAAAAAAAGAAAATTCAATATAAAAACTACACTGTAAAAAAAATACCGCAACGTTCCTGGGAAAAAATGGGCAGCTGAGTTGCCCATTATTTCCAAGAAACATTTCTTGAAAATGACTGGAACTTTACTGTATATGTTAAAAACTTTCTACAGAAATGCCAGTAAGTTTCCTGCGAAATACCAGGAATATTTCTGTTGACAGCAAAACATTACTGACATTTCACAGCATGCGGGATCCGCAGACGATTTTTGCATTTCCAGTTGACAATTTTCGCTTTATCATCATTATTTGTTAGAATGAAAAAATATTTTGAAATTGACATCAAAATTATTATTTATAATTTACACGAAAAAATAAATTTTCAGTTAAAATTCAATAAAGTAAATATATATATATGATATATTGTTTCTGAACTTTGCTTAAAATATAAAAATATATAAATGTAAATAATAATTAGAAAAAAAAATCTAGACATAAAATATTTTGGATTTTCGTTAATAATTATGTTAGTTTACAAGTTAGATAAAATACATATAAATTTTCATGGAAAAAAAAAAAAAAAACCTAAACGTAATTGTATATTTTTTCCGAAAATAAAAAAAAATTCAAATTTGCAGCAATTCAAAGTGTCAAATATATATAAAATTTAAATCAAATTGTAATAAAATGTTAAAATATAAAATTAATTAAAACAGAAAAAAAGTCCAGAGGTAGCATCGAACTCGGGCCGTACGGGTGGCGTGCGAGCTTTCTGCGTCCACACCACGAAAGATACGTTGAGAGCTGCAAACTAATGGGTATTTGAAACGTATGCTAAACCTCGGCATCTAATTTCTGAAAATCTAAGTCCCATTTGAAGAAATCCTTTCACGAGAATAATTAGAGATAAGAACTCTAAAACATACTTTAAATTAATCAAAATCGGTGAGAATCATGTTTGATGGTCCCCTGGTTAATGGAGATCCAAATAATAGGTGTATTTTTTTTACACGGTCTGCTCCTTAAACATTCCACAGACAAGTACGAGAGATAATCTCTTAGCGATGTCACGGAGGTATTGCATTTTCATCTGAATTATCTTGACAATAGAGACGTAAAGGATTATGTCGTCTATTGATTTATTTGCATTCCTTATTGATTTTTTTTACATTCATTTAAGGAATTCTTTTTCGACACTGGCGCGCGAGCAACGGATTATTGCAAAAAAATAATAAATGGCGGCCGCAGCGTTTTGCTGTTTCCAACTTTTGTTCAGGAACGTTTCAGATAAGAAAACCAGAATTTCACAGGAAAGAGCTAGATTATTCTGAAAACCTGAGAAAAGGCGAAACGTTCCTGGATTTTACATGGAACGTTACCATTTTTTTTTTTTTTACAGTGTATGTTTTAGTGTACAAAAAACATAATAAAACGTTTAAAATACATACATATGCACAGTACGTCAGAAACATTTGCTTCACGTCTAAATCACTAAAATAAAGAACAATAAATAAGAAACAATTCCATACATACTGTACAAAAAGAGGTGAGTTACATCTTTTTTTAAAAATCAGTCACATATTTTTGCTTCTTGTTTTGGAAACACCTTATCTTTATTCTAAATTGTAAACTATTATTTTTCTTTTAGTATGGAATAATTTTTATCTCAAAAATGAAGTTATTCTTGATATGCTCTCCTGGAATTTATCATAATAGTGTTATTTAATTGTAAAATACTTTAATTGCTGTGTTTACGTTTGGTTAATAAAATTAAGAAAAAACATCAAGACTTTATATCTGATATTTCAAACATGGCAACAAAATCTAAAATATTCTTCTATGACTTTCGAATACATTGATTTTTCTGTTTATATTTAATAGTAGGGCTTATTGTATTTTCCTTGCTGTTGACTTGAACATAAAAAAAAAAAAAGAAATTCGCTTCGTTGATAAACCGCACCGCGGATAAACCGCACCGTGGATCATCAGCTCGCGGATTATCGGGGCTTTACTGTATAAGTTTTTAGTACGTAAAATTGACATTGAAAAATTAGAATTAAACTGATACGAAGTCGCGTGTTATTGCATTACATGTTCTTAACTATTACTTATACTGTACTAAAATGTTACTTAACTATATTTTGATTGATCTTTTTGTTTCTTTTATAATTTCTTCTAATGTCATTCAACTGAGAAAATCATTCTTGTCCAAATTTAAACTTATAATTACTTATAAATGTCACATATTATGCATGATAATGTAAAAAAGTATAGAATCATGCTTTGAACGTTGTCATAATATTACTGTTTTAAAATTTATCATTCATATAAAGTAAGTGTTCATTGGAGGTTATTTTATAATGCTGGTATTAATTTCTAAGATTTTTTATTCTTATATTGGATAGCATATACATAATTTGAGTTTTCAGATGTTATTAAATGTTGAGCATGGATTAAGGTTTTGAGGATGTATACACATTTAGAAATTGTATCAGCGTTTATTTCCAAATGATTATCAATGACCATATGACCAGTCACTGTATATTTGAATTAGTGATTTCAAAAACTGCAGAACAGTGTTTTTCTGCTGTCGTAAAAACATGTCCAATTTCTTGGAAAATGACATATTTGTTGCAACGTTTAAGGCATTCTCAAGTGAATGAAGGAAAATACGCAGGAATACTTAGCCATTAACACTCAAAAGGCACTGTAAAATTCTTATTGAATGAAAATAATAGATAATTCGTGGAATTAGGTAATTTTCCTAGGCACCAGATCACAATAAAGTTGTGTGTAAGAAGTATCGAATAAATCGCATATAGCTATAAAATAAAACCTTTAAATCGGTTAATGAAATTATTTTGTAATTTAATGACACCAGTACTTACAACAGAATATATTTGTAAACAAGTAAAAATATATTTTCGCGTACTTAATAAAGGTGAAATTTTCATTACAAAATTTCTGTGCCAATGTGGCAATTAGGGATTAAAATTATGTGATGCATCACCTCCTCTCACGGGGTCAAGAAATTTGGTTTGATACCACCCAATAGGCTTTTTATAAATTTTATTACGTAATTTTAATAAATTATTCTATAATTTTTTTATTGTCAGCAAAAAACAATGGAGAAATTTATTTCTCGTAGTAAGAGAAACTCAAAAAAATTACTTAAAATTATTGGGGTAATTGGATCCAGCATGGTCCAGTTACCCCGGATACACGTTCCAATTACCACATTCTTGAAAAATTTATGGAGTAATTGGGACACCGAGTTCACATTTGAGACATGAAGTAAATATATATAGATACTTAATAATATTAATGTAGTTATATGCCTAATCTTAAAAAAAAAAAAAAAAAAGATTGTTTAATAAAAGTGCTTAGTGTAGTTTAATAAAATGCCGAGGAAGTTCAACAATATTGATGCTGATTTTAAAAAAAGGAAACGTAATTTTTTGATAACCTATCACAGCAAAGTGAGAGTTATGATTGAGTTGACACACGTAGTTTTAGGAAGTAGAGATTAAGGTGCATTGTTCACAAACCTAAAATTGAATAAACATCAACAGTTTTTTTTTATAAAATAGCCTATGGTCCAATTACCTCGTGGTTCAAGTTTACCCAACTAAGCTTAATTGCAGATGAATCTTCATTTGTCAAAAAGCTCAACCTGAAACAAAATGATATTGATTTTTCGTTTTTATGATCAGTTAAAATTTATATTGAAAGCGTTACGGAGTTTACTTAATTATTTAGTTTATTCAAACACCGCTTTATTTTACAATCTAATGTCATGAATCAGAGCAGAAAACAACCATTAGCCTGAAGAAAAAAAAGTATGGATTGCATCCTTTCAAAATACAAAACAAATTTTATTAAAAGTGCCTAAGTTAAGGTAAGTAGTCACGAGAGTTGAAAAGGTACAGGAATATCTGCTAGACCGACTGACTAAAAACGCAAGTAAATAATAGACTTATATTAATGAATATATATTATTTCTTTAATTACTTTATTTGCGTTTTAGTATTTATTTATATATTTGCTATACCGATAGGTTATATTTTATATGTATACACTTTACAATTTTATTTTACTGATATTATTTTTTTTGCAAAATATTTGTTAACTTTTTCTATTCAACTTTTGCATTCAGTGAAAGACTATTTGATATTATCTTTTTTTAAAAAGTAAAAAGCACCCATTTTAATCAAGAATATATGAAATTTTGTATGTCACAAATTCCAGTTTTTTGACGAAAACTGGGAGTGGTATATTTAATATAGTTTGAGCAACATATAAAAAACAAGAGGCAAAGCGGATACAAAAAAAAAAAGTAACACACAGATGTCAGAGACAAAATTCTTATCAGTATATTTTAGTTCAAATCTATCTGTTAAATATCAAGTTTGTTGACAAGCATTTATAAGAATGTTATTTAAAAGAAATGACCTTCTTAAATAATTTTATATTTAACGTAACATGAAAAGTTCACTAACAATTATAAAACTAAATTTTCAATTTTTTTTCCTCATTCACTACACTCCATTTTATGAAAAATTCTATCAAAATTGTGTACTAATTCATCGTTTTTAAAGCAATTTTGCTATTAATTTTCTAAAATTAATGTAGAATATAATAGACAATTTCGTACAGTCGCTAGCGATTGCTGCAATCCACTTGGCAGAAATTCTATTATTTTATTTCCCTTGTTATCATGTTCGGTCGAAACTCATCAACACACTGCAAAAGAAAAAAAATTGTTGATTTTACAGTTTAATACTGGCAGCTGGGGCGCCAGTCGATAACCGTAAAATAAGCAGTAATGTACAGTCACGGAAAAAAAAGTAAACACCCCCTACTAACTCCTAAACAAATTATCGTAGACGAAATTTACTGGTACCAACCAATTGGAAATAGAGTCTATTTTTAAATGATGTATATAAAATTTGCTTCATCTAAAATTTGATTCATTTACATATTAAAAAGAATCCAAACTTCATTATTTTCAATGGCAATACCCAATTTTAACGAGATATTTCAAATCTTTGGTTCAAACCATTCCTAGACACACCAAATTTCAAGTCATTTGAATGATAAGTTTTTGAATTATAAACATTCAAAATTTAGTGCTTCTAATGTTAAATTACGTTTGCATATTTTTATTTATAACTTCTGAAATTATGATCCTAATGTTCTAATTTTTTGTGTAGCAATAATACTAATATACCCAAACATAAATACGTTGAATTTGCAATTTTTATAATTTTATGATATGAATTATGAAGTTAATATTAAAAAAATTATGAATTGCAACCTACAATATTTTTAATGGATTCAGATTTATTAAGTCCTGTTTGATGGAAATCCAAAATTTCACATTTTTCTTCCAAGTAATTTTCAAATTATGCTTAAAAACTGCAAAATGATGGTTTAAGGGGCCGTCTATGATAGAAGTAACTAAATGTTTTGTAATTTCATATGCTATTCTGTAATCTAACAGGCTTAATTGACTGCTTAAGGTGCCTTGATTAAGAAAGGAGCTCTCTCTGTTAACAATCGAGTACCGAACTTCAATTTGGATACAACCCTTAAAATACGCTCGTTTTAAAATAATTAATTTCTCGGAAACTTATGGTACGAATTGCATAAAAAATTGTTTTTAGACTAATTGAAGGGTGTAGCTTTCATTTATGCTGTCAGAATTGTGTACTGCTATTGAAAAAAAAACAAAGTTATGGTTCCTTTTAATATGTAGCAAATCCCCCTTAGCAAATTTTACATACATCATTTAAAAGTAGACTTTATTTCCAATCATTCGGTACCAGTAACTTTGTTCTACGATAATTTGTTGAGGAGTTAGTAGGGGGTGTTTACTTTTTTTTCCACGACTGTACCATCGTACAAATACATTAAACCGTATATTACTGATTAGTGGTATATTAATTGCTAATTTTACTGTTTATTACTGTTAATTTGAGAGTATAATACTTGTGCACCAGCTGTCAGTATTATACTGTAAAATCAACATTTTTTTCAGTGCATCTGATATCTCATTATTTTCTGTCGTAATTTTAGTTGAATATAGCAAACACCAACAATTCCTGTTTCGTAATTTAAAGTTTCTCTAAATTCTTCACCTTCTTGTAGAAAATCTTTAACATTATAAATCAGAGTTTTATTATCCGAAGGGTAACCTTCATGAATAATCTTGGTTAGTGCATAACAGTCAAAAATTGTGCTTTTTATATTTGTTGTCCTGTTTGCCATATTGGGAAATTTGTTTAAACATCGGTTACTATTGACAAATTTGCTATACGAAGGTTGTCTTCAGGTTGGACTATTGAAAGGAAAGTTACCCGAATGCAATGAAAATCCTTAAAACTTTGAACAGGCACTCTGGTCAAACCCCGCTTTATTAGCTGGGAGCTTCCACATTGCATCGTTTGAAGAAATTTTGATTGCGTCAGGATTTATCTATTTAAGACGGTTATTTGTTTATCCGATACCCAATAAAGCTGTCCATTTTTATATAACACAAATTTCTGTAAACATTCTAGTATGAAAATGGTGAGTTAAGTGTAGAATTTTAAGCAAACAGGTTTTAAATGGTTTTGTAAAAAATATTTTAAAATTAATGATACATTTAAATCGTAACCATTGTGACGAATAAATAATGGTTTCTGATAAAGAATTTTTTATGTTGTTATTAGTTGTCTCGAGACCTTTGTATGGTTTAATTAAATGTTGTCAAATGTTGTAAAGGTCATCATAATTATAATAAAGGTTCATATTAAATATAATTTAGGATATATATATATATTAGGAAATTTGTTATATAATATGAAATATATATTAAGAAATTTGATCGAGGTTATGCGATGTAGGAGACAAAAAAAAAATTGTGTTGTTCTTATAAAAAGATTTTTTTCCTTTTTTGCCTATGTACCATAATAAAAAAATACATTCTATTTCTTTGTCTGTCTACTATAAAAAAAAAAAAAAACAATACATTCTATTTTGTTTGTCTGTGTATCATAATTGTAAAATATACATTCTATTAATAATTTTATGTTTTGCTCTGAAAGTTGAGAGAATGTTTAAAATGCAATAATCTTATAAATAGGTACCTTCTTTGAAATGAGTAAATTATCATAGGATGAAGAATAGCAAAGTTCGTGCATATGGAGCAATGCTTCTAAAACTAGCTGTTTAGGAATTAGCTATTGGTCAATGATAAAAAGGAAGCGCTGTATAGACATTTTAATCTTATCATTTACAAAAAAGTAAGTAATTAGTGAAATTTAATTAATAAGTTTAACATTAAATGCAAAAACTTAACATTCTGGTAGTATTATATAGTGCATGTGTGTTTGAATAAGTGTATAAACTAGCTTTAAGTATAGAAGATGAAAGCACAGTCGTGTGTACAATTAGTATACACCACCCTCTAGCTCTGGTGCAATTCAGTACAAAATAAAACTTCTACTAACTGACTCAAAATAATATGTTTAATTAAATGTTAAGCATTGATAAGGTTTTGATGGGCATATACGTATGAAAAAATGTACCAACTTTAAATTTTCAAATTATAACGCCACGTTATAACACTATACATGAATTTCTCAGAAACAAACAGACATAAAATTATATAGTTGATGCGTTTCTCTTAAATTATAACGAAAGCCTTCGCGAGTTAACCAGAACGCAGGATATTCACATTGCATATATCATATATATATATATATATATATATATATATATACAGGGTGGTTATAATTAAACTTCCTCTATAAACAGCATCCTATAGCGCAAACTGGTGAACGGAATGCAACGAAATTTTGTATGTAGACTATACACGAGATACGCTCACGGAGTTTCGATAAAAAATTTTATTCCAAAATGTCCACCAGAGGGCGAACTTTTAGGAAGAAACATTAAATTTAACACAATAAACAGGCAAAACATAGTCCAGAATTGTCAATAAATGTGAATATTGTTTCTAAATTCTGTTTTGGCCGTTAATTGTGTTTAATTTAATGTTTTTTCGGAAGAGGCGCCCTCTGGTGGACATTATGGAACTAATTTTTTTTTTCGAAATTCCGTGAGCGCATCTCGTGTATAGTCTATATACCAAATTTCGTTGCATTCCGTTCACCCGTTTGCGCTGTAGGATACTTTTTATAGGGGAAGTTTAATTATAACCACCCTGTATTTATATATATATATATATATAATATGAAATGAATCTTTTAAATATCTTACGATTATTTAGAAAAATACTTCGATAAAAAATAAACATATTTCTATGAAATTTTTGCAATTAGTAATACCAATAATGTTGTAGAACATTGAATGTGTAGTTGTTCGTTGTTTCTTCGTCTCACCTTCAGGAACCTTTTTTATTAATTAGTTAACAATATTCACCATACAGTTAAAATAAAGCTGTTAAGATTGGTTAAAATTAATATTTATGTGTTAATAATTAGTATGCAAGAGTATTTTATTTTAATATAAATCCACATGACTTCAAATATTGGAACTGTTCTCGTGCTCTCATCTCTAGCACAGTTTTGCTCTTATATATATCTTATTGTGTATCCATATTTGACGTTTATCAACAGACGTTATTCTTACATAATTTTTACCAGTATATTTTTACTATCTTCTGTCTTCAATAGAAGAAAGTACTGCAATCGAAATTGTGTTTCGAATTCCGGATTTCGTCGGATTTACATGTTTTAGTGATCAAAGATCACGAAAAACATGTTTATGGAAAAGGTCTGGCTGTCCGTGCGTCTGTCGACATAGTATCATCAAAAAGTGTATAAAGTTATGCATAGAATTGAACCAAATTTGTTAAAATGTTTTTGGCTACAGCAAGCAGGTCCTCCCTTAATTTGTAAAATATCCGCCGCGTCGTGGGACGTTTTGATGATCTAGGTGGACAAAATCCATTTTTTTCCGATTATCTCTGAATTTTACAAAACCGCGTGTCCTGGTAGCTGAATGTCTATATTTGGGAGATCCATACTAGTTGTGCCGTAAAAATTCAAGTGTGTTGATTACTTGTGACCATAAAGTACCCATTTGCGCAGTTGATTTTCAAAGTTTCACTAGCTTCCTCTAAGTTTGAAAGCACGCCGTGACTATTCTGCTTCATTTGAAAGCACGAGTTTGCTGATCTAATGTCACAGCTTTATCAAGGTCAGATTTAACCCATATTCGTTTTAAAATAAGCGATATTAATCCCGCTTTTCTCAAAGGCTGAAATTCTAGATGATCCTTGATATTGTTTACAACTTTAATTTTGATTTTTAACAAATTATTCATCATTATTCAGCAATAAGCATTTTTTAAATCAAAGTGCCATTCCTAAAGTATTGAAAAATTAAACAAACTCCTGCAGATAGCTGAAGACCAGTAAGTTTTTATTAATAAACAAGCATCTTATTAACTTCCAGTGCATGTACGTATGTTTAGTTCAAATCATGCAAGTCAAAATTTAAATCACTTTTAATTATCCGATTGAGCTGAAACTATGAATACGTGTGTTATTTGAATAACAACACAATATTATTATGATTTAAAGAACGTAGCAGTTTGTTTAGGATACTGTTTTTACAGGGATTCACAAAAATTTAGATTAAAACTTGAAAGTGAATTTTAAACCAATTTCAATAATCTGATTGAGCTGAATCTTTGCTCAGGATATATAGTTCTGATGACAATGCAATATTATTATAATTTATGGGAAGTAGTAGTTAAGCCTTTTTTTTTACAGGGCTACATAAAATCTAGCTCAGGTCTTGCAAGACAATTTTAAACCACTTTCAGTTATCTAATTGAGCTAAAACTTTGACTACATGTGTTTTTTTTTATTCTATTAAATTATAATTATACGAACGTATAAATTATGCATTTTGTACAGGCCCACACAAAAGATCGCGGAAAGATTGTTGCGAAAAAGCAGAATTTTTAACAAAAATTTCAAATTAATTAAATTTCAACAAAATTACTATAGGTTATACACATATCATGGAGTAGGTATCACATGGGTATAGAGATATACAATAGCATATTTTAAATTGAAAATAAAGTGCGTAGCAGTTATATTTCTTTTACAGGGACACATAAAAAATTCGGATACATCACCGTTTATATGTAGAAATTTTATTTCAAATTCAATAAAATTTATATAGGTTATTTATTCACACAATAGCATTTTTTCAACCGAAAATAATTTAGGTAGCATTTGTATGTTTTACAGGGAAACATACATTAACTCATTTTTACTCAGATTAATTGACTGAAGCAGGAATTTAAGATGCAAGTCAAAGTTGATACAGTATTGAACTAATAAGAATGAAATATTGACATTTGTAACAACATTTTGAAATATTAAAATATATAAGATAGAAAAAAGTTTTGGGATTGGCACATTCAACTAGTTAATACGATAACTTGCGGCAGAATTAATTTTTATGTCTGTGTGGGTATTTTTGGGATGGAGTACACTTTTTGTCACAACTTTAAGTAAGTAATTTAATAATTTTTAAAAATGCTGCATGAAATTAGGAAGTTAAGGCCTTACGTGTGGATTTTACGGATGTAATTTAACAATGAAATTTATTTACTAATCCGGGTAACCCTGATTCATAACTAAAGACTGATAGTGGTGGTTTTATTTAATTTTTTCTATATTTAATTTTCTTGTATTATTTAAAGTTTTTGTGACTTTGTGAAACGGTTTCCAAATATGCGTAAAATAAATAATAAAAAATACAAAAAATTATAACAATTTTAAAATACTCAAAAAATTCTATATGGAATGTCGCTATTAAACATGTTTTTATAATCAAAAATAAGACACATGTCCTTATAAACACAAGTCATTTTTACTTTTAAATTTAGTATTAAAACAATTTTGTTCTTTTAATCCAGTCATCATTCATTTCATACTCAGGTTATTTTAATTAAAAAACAGACTAAAAAGGACGAAGAAACATCGTTTCTTAGATGAAATTTTCATCTTATAAGAAAGTCACGCATTTCTGCAGCTTACATATTAATAAGATTCGCGAAGCTGAACCCGTATAGTTTTTTATTTATGCATGGTCTAACGAAAGCGTTGATTTAAAACGAAGCTTCGTATTCGTTAATAAAAAATGCTGAAAAGATTTTGTCAACGTCGAATTTTGTAAGAAGAATTTAAATATGGAGTTTTTGTTTCAGTTTACGCAGTAGTTTTTCTTTCAGAAACGAAATTCTTTTTACTTTAGTGTCAGACAACTATAATTTGAAAAATCACATTTTAGCATAAATTTAAGTTTTGTTATGAATGTTTTGGAAGAAAGGCATTCTGTTTTTTTTTTCATTATGTTTCGCTATAATTAAACATTCGTGTGTACCTACATGTATGTTTTTCTTATCTTCTTTTTTACATGTCTTTGAAAAGTTCGTAAGCTATGAAAATAATTTTTGAAGAAAAATTGAATAGGAAAGTTTTTTTCAATCATGGTTTGAGTGTCGTAACAATTTTTCTTACTTTCTGCTTTTTGATTTATGTAAAGGAAATACTGATTACTGATTATTATAAAAGTTTATTTTTAATGAATTATTCCGATTTCTCATAACGTTTCAGTGCAATCTAAGAATTAAATGTAGAAAAATAGGTTTTTTCTCCTTCTGTTCTTTTCTATAAATTAATAAACAGCTCCTAAATTTATTAAACTGTGGAAATAATTCTGGAACATGTATAGCTTCAGAAAGTGAAAAAATATATGAGTAGCATTATGATTTCTATACCACGATCGTAATAAGTTTATTTTATATTTTATCATTCATAAAAAAGTAAAAGTTGCTTGCAGACTTTTTATTATTCTGTTCTAGATGACATGGGTTTATCTTCCTTTGAACATTTGTCAACTGTTATGTACAAGTATCTAACTTTTGTTTTCTATTTACTTCTATATTTTCTATAATAATTTGTTTACTAATACATTGAATGTACATTGAATGTACAGTCGTGGGAAAAAAAAGTAAACACCCCCTACTAACTCCTCAACAAATCATCGTAGACGAAAGTTACTGGTACCGAACGATTCGAAATAAAGTCTACTTTTAATTGATGTATATAAATTTTTCTTAGGGGGGTCATCTACACATTAAAACGAATCCAAATTTCATTTTTTCAATAGCAATACCCAATTTTAACGAGATATTTCAAATCTTCGGTTTAAACTATGCCTAGACACCAAATTTCAAGTCATGTGAATGATAAGTTTTTGAATTATAAATATTGAAAATTTAATGATTCTAATTTTAAATTACATTTTCATATTTTTATTTATATCTCCTGAAATTATACTCCTAATGCGCTATTTTTTTTTGTAGCAGTAATACTAATACACCCAAACATAAATACGCTGAATTTGCAATTTTTATAATTTTATGATTTTATAATTTTTTTTTTAATTTTATAATTTTCGTCTACATTCTGTGTTAATTTTATTGATAAATTCTTTTCCATTAAATAGTTATAGCCGTTTGTAATCGCTATATTCATTTTGACTTACCCTGTATATTAAAAAGACAGTGAATTCATTTTGTTTGTCTTTTTAATACATTTAATATTGAGTTCTTAATAATTGAGTATTACATGCATATAATATTTCTTTTAAAAGCATTTCAGTAACTTTCTTTTTTTATCTCAACTTATTAAGACCTCAATATTAAATGTATTAAAAAAACAAAAAAAGAAAATCCATCCACTGTCTTTTTAATACATTTAAAAATTTAAAATGGGAGGATTTTAAGACTGGTCAGTTCATTCAGAAGTAGGTTTGAGGGACTGTATTTCTGTATCATTTTGAGTAAAAATCCATAAAATACCTATTGTAATTGTGACAAACATTTTCTCTATTGAGACCTTAATTTGACATCGTATTTCATTCTTCGAAAAATTTTAGTTTCAGATATCAAACAGGAAATTGGTGAAATATTTTATGATAAATATACAGGTGTATCATTTGAAACTCCTAATGTTATACGCCTTTTTATTACTGTTTCAAAACAAACTGTAATCCGGTAATTTTTTAAGCAAAACTTAAAAACCACATGGTTTAATGGAATGAGCTGTAGAGCTAGATTTACATGTTTGAAAATTCTATAAATTAATTTCTGTTAAAAAATTATGGGCTACTTTGCATAATTTTTTTACATCTTAATTTAAAGATACATATATTTGGAAAAAAATCTTAACTTTTCACATCAGTATTTCGAAAATTAAATCTAATATGAAGGTTTTTCAATGTAACATTCATGTTCAGTGGATTAATTTTATACAGTATTGCAATTCTGACAGTTTCACGTCAGAGGCAATTTCTTTTGTACAGCGTAATCAGACATTTTGCTTAAAACAGATACAGTAATTTTGTCTGTGGCTATTTTTTTAGAAATGCAAAATTTCAAAAATTGTTAATTGGGGACTACAGAGTTATATAAATTTTTAAATTTTTATTTGATGTATTACAGATGAAACCACTGAGACAAATCTTCGATACCACTGAAAATTACACGAAGCTTAAAATAAAGAGATATTAAGTCCAGAATCCGCATTTTGCAATTAAGAAAAATTTTTAAATTTGGTTTTAACAAGTTCAAAATATGAGTATCTCATGAAAACACCTGGCATCTTATTTCTCCATATATATAAACTAGAAAACCGGAATTCTGCTTTTTCAGAATTTAGCGTCGTTCCCGATGAAAAAAATATATATATGCATACAAAAATAGATAGTATGAAACATATTTCTGTTTTAAGACTTAAAACACGTCCTTTTATTTTATATAAAATGACGTCATTCACATCCGCTGAAGAATTCTACAAACAACATCTACAGTAAAGTATGCATAGGACGTCACTATCGCTGAATAATACCAAAATCAAAAAAAAAAAAGTCATCTTTCAAGAAACTCGACAAAAAAAAGAAAAAAAGAAAAGAAATCGGCTATCTAATCATTCGTATGTCTTCATTTGTTTGTAATATTAATATATATACTTAAAATTAAATATAGTTTATAATAGATCCACGTTTTATCAGAAATCATTTATTTATATTTTGTTCAAAATATCACGTATTTTAATTAAATTTGTTTTCGGTTGTTATGGGAAAATGACAACAAAACACATAATCACTATTTTCCAATTATTTTTCTTTTACTTTCTGCAGAAATGTAATACTTTAGTTGCCAACATTAAACAAATGGCGCTAAAACCTACAAAAAAATGAATATCCCAAAATAAATTAAGATGCAGTTTTCAAACAAATTGCATTTAAACGTACTTTTTTCACCAATACGACAGTATAAAATTTGAAAATATGCGATGCTTATAAGTTTTTAAAAATGCAGTAGAGTATTTAACCTTACAGTGATATATCTGCTTTGTTTTACGGCTGGTTTTTACAACGGAACGTTATTTTTTATAGACGACACTTTAAATGCTGGCCAAAAGAAATAGCATATCGGTGGTGCGACAGAGTTCTTTCACATATCACTTTTTTTCTTTAAAATTAATTTAAATCATTTATTTTGGCTTTTGAAACGTGTTGTTTTCTCCCTTCGTTATGTTAAAATCTATAATTTAATTCTATGCTTAAAATCCGTATCGAATTTTATCTGTTCGTTTTTTTTTCTTTCTTTCAATAACCTCTTTAATTTAATGCAGTAATTTTCAATTTATGATTTGTAACCTTTTCTCGCAGATGCAATATATTTTTCAATAACATTTGAGACGTTAAATAAAATAAAACAGAAGAGTTAAAAAGCACCTGCGTTTGATATTTCACTGTATGCTATTTTTTTTTCATTTGCGGCGCCCACGAAAGAAATAATTCAGTCACGTTTTCTACTTAAGTAAAATGCCGTTACAATAAGATAGCAAAAATGCAAAAGATTGTTATTTTAGAAGCGGTCATTTCATGTACGTTAAATTTATTTGTCAGTTGTTTTAAAGCTTATGCCTTTCTCGGCATTTCGCAATTATAAGTAGCAATCATTTAACATAATCATTTGTTTAGATAAACATTGTCAGGTTTTATGGCGTCTCTAAGAAATACATATGTAGAGCCGTTATTGCTGGCAACCATCTTGCATCACGCGTTTTTCATTGTTTTATCGGGGTTGCTAGATTTTGGGGTAATCATTTGGCTCGCAAATAAACCCTTTGTCTGCTGTTCTTTCACAGTGCTAATGTTTGAATTTGGCGATGTTATAGCGCCAAGTGTTATATGCTTCTTATAAAATCACTCACTTTTACCTCGACCTGCGAAGGTGTAAGACCAAGTGGTCTTGGGTCACGCTTACGCGTGCCTGTTATATTCGGATTTTCTGTCTCTCACTGTTGATACTTATGAGTAATATTCTTTTTGTAACTTACTCAAAAATGTTAAATAAAAGTTTCTAGTTCCTGTAATGAATGGTTGGAGTTTTTTTTTTTGTGCATTTAAGTGAACCATCCCACTGAACCAAGTCATAGGGGGCGAATAAAACTTTCATAAAAAAAGGTAGTCCGACCAGTAAATGAACACTTAAGCATATTTGAAAAGAAAATGATTCATTGTATTTTAATAAAGAGTACCTATTGGTGTTTGACAGTGCGAATACATTTGTTGGTTTACAAATTATTAAAAAGTAACAAAAGTAATTTTATATTTTACTTGCTTGGGATGATAGAGGTGTCTTAATAGAAATCGATACAAAAAACAAGTTAATGAACAGTTGTTACCAGTGAATGAGCGCAAAATTTTCCTGTGAATGAACAGACAGCAATTTAAAAATACTTAAATTTCATAGTTCTTTATTTATTTTATATCTTGTACAAATAACTTATAACATGTTTTTTTTTTTTTTTTTCTGAAGTACGGTTTTTTTTAAATCCCAGAACGATAATTAATTAGCTTGAAAAATTGTCACTTTTAAATTTTCAAATTACAGATTTTAAATTACATATTAAAAAAAAGAGATAAACTAATTCTATTTCCTGAAATCATTGACCCTGGACTTTTCTATTTCCATAATAATTCCAGTTGAACAGTTGGATGTTGCAGAAATAGCTTCAGGTGTTTTTATTGTGCCTTTTCATATTATCCTTAAAATACCTGATATTACGCTTTACTGCAGTCCCCTTCCGATTCCACCACATCTGGACCTGTGGTCCACATATTGTCATAGTGCTTAGTTCATATCTCCAAACTTGGATGCTATCTAAAAAAAAAAAGGTCATCAATATATATGCTGGATGTTTGTCTATAAATGGGTTTTCCTTTTTATTTGTTTCATGACACTGTAAACATCACCCTTTGCTGCATCCTTATGCATTGTAAATCCAATTTTCCTTTTCCAAGTATCCAATGTTCAATGAGTTTTTGTTCTTCAAAGGACAACACAGAGAATGTCCCATACGCTTACTTGCAATTATTTTTCCTCGCAGTTTCACACACAACGTTGTTTTTGGAATATTAAAATGAAGAAATACCTTTATCAAACTGAGCTGACCTGACCCTCATAGCTTGTGCAGCATTTTCAAAATCCTCTGTAGAGTGCTTGAAACTCCTATATTTCCTTTTTGAGGAATCATCTTGGTCATCAGTAAGAATATTTCTATCAATCATATAAAAACATAGAAAAAGTGAGATTTGAATCTCATCAATAATTATTACCTTTAAAAATTTGCGTGTATATGTTCTTTTGTTACGTTTTCATATCTGTTAACTTTTCACTTGTTACCATTGTTGAAAATCACTTAATTCAAACTATAGGTTTAAAAGAAACCACAAAAACATAAAGTTTAAACTGTTCATTCACTAGTAAAAGTAGCCTAATGTATTCCTTATAGTAAATGAACAGCTGTTCATTCATTGGATATTTACCATTTGCCTAACCAGTTATTAAACATCCCTATTCTCAAATTGTACATATTCTACAATGGTTAAAACAATTAGAAATATGTCCGTAATATATATATATATTTAATGTATGTACAATAAAATTAGTGCATAACGCAAAAAAAAAAAAAAAAAAAATAGTAAGTTCTTATCAAACATATAAAATGACATTGCACTTACCTTATTATTTCAGCATAGAAACAATGTGTTTCTCAGACATGAAAAATACAACATCTTCTCAAAGTAAAGTAATGTGATTTCAGTAACCAAACAGGAATGCAATAGCTTCCTATTGAATAGAATTAAAGCAATGTTGTATACCCATCTAGTGTCGATGTTTTCAAACATTATTCTATTAAAATATATAAAATATGTTCATTCACTGGGGGGTGTTCACTTACTGGTCGGACTACCCTATGTTTGTTTTTGAAGCAAGAATACTTACATAATACTTCAAAATGCATCCTTCGGACACAATATACTTCATCTAAAAACTGCTTCTTGGTCTACTGATAACAGAAAGTTTTATACATGCTGACTAAAATTGTCACAAAACGTTTAGAAGATAATAAGCATTGAGGCAAAAACATTGGACCAACGTGTGATATTCCGCAAATCTCGGAATATGGTATGTAAAGGAGTCTTGCCTACAATATTTGTAAGAGTAGAACGTTTGCGTGATAAGGTATTACGCCCAAATTAATTCATATAAAATGAGAATAAAATGCTATCAGAAACGCTTCTTGCGTTTCGTAATATGGTGGAGTAAATTTCCGTTGTATTTGACATGTGCAACACACATGTAAGTTTGCCTGGTGCAATCAATACCTGAAGGTGGTGTACACATACACTTTCAATACAAAATTGCCTAAATCCCCCTCATTAACATGCTGTTGAATAATGTTTTTGTATGATATGTACAGCTATATAATAGGGTATGCGATCTGTGATGATATCAGACTAACGCATAGTTCAAGATAGATTATGTTTGCCAGTTTATTAATGCAAATATTGCGGGACGGTGACCACCTTAAATACCCTATTAAATGGGTTGATGCTGATTTCGAAATCCCCCCCCCTTTTTACCTGTGAAATTGTTGACATATTTGTTTAGCTCTAAAACTTTTCTCACGATTCTCGTGGACAGGTCCGACATCTTCCATTCTAAGACCAAACAAGATCTATACTATAACACTGTAAAAATAAAAGCTATCAATCAAGCTTAATATATTTGAAACTCTATCTAAAACTGATTAAATGAAAAAAAAATCATATTTAAATTTGCGCAGATTACACTTTGCTTCCACATGACATAAATATACACGTTGTGTAGTTACTAAAATATGTGATTGCAAAATGCATTTTTCAATATTAAAGTTTACATAATTTAAAATTTCAAGTTTAGATTTTTAATTAGTGTTATAATTGTTTTATTTAATACTGTATTAACCATTGTATGGTAATTTTTATTCCATGTTTTTACTTTTACTTAAAAAAAAAAAAAATATTTTCATGTTTTGTCCATATAGTAGTGATAAGAATAATAGAAAAGGCCTTTGAATTTTGTTATTACCACTTCATTTATTTTTCAGCATTTATTATAAACGAAAAAAATATTTGCCTAAAACACTATACATAATTGGTGAAACTTTTATTTGAAACATAGGTTTCTGTATTTATATTTAAAAATAGGAGCTACTAACCCGAACCATTTATATAAAAAAAGAAAGTTATGGCTATTTAATACTGTTGTAATAGTATTACACTATTCAAAACTTCTTCCATAGCTCACTGTCATATTAATAGTAAGTAAAATAGCTCATGGCGTATTCGTTAGATTTTTGTAAAGATTATATTTTGCTTTTTCATAGCTAAAAGTGTTTTGTTTAATTCAAAAATAACTTTCCTGAAATTATATATACAGGGTGTTCCAAAAATCGACAAACAAATTAAGAGGGATGATCGAGGCATCAATTGGATGAAAAATTAACATAGAACATGGGGATCGCAAACCATGTATTTAGTCAAAAATACAGGATGATTCACTGAACTTGCGTTGATGATAATAACTTTGAGAAAAATTTAAACATTACAATGAAAATACAACGATATATGCCTTATTTTGTGTGAATTTTTTTAATATCACGAAAAATTCTGGAAAAACAGGGTTCTCAAGCAATCGAGGATGTCCTATGAACTGGCAATCGCAGTCCAAAATGTGTTACGTTCAGTGCATACTGCTAGCGCGTATAATGGAAACTTCTAACACTTTTTTCGATATTATAACATTTACAAAAAGGTGAGAATGTCTATTAAAAGTGTTATTACAATATACTTTGTTTTTCTGAAAGCTATTGTCGTCAACACAAATTGAATTAAGGCAGAATACACTGTATTTTTTATTAAATACAGTAGCCTCCCGCTTAACCGGCCTGTGCGGGACCGAGGTTTAGCCGGGTAAGGGAAAAACCGGTTAAACCGGAGAAGAAAAAAAAGAGAATTAACTAACTGCATATTTAATTAATTAAATGCGTAGGATGCATTTAGTTTTTTAATTTGTGTAGATTTAAAAAAGTACATATTTTCTATATTCTGTGAAATGAATACAAGTTGTAATTAACTGGGATTGAAATAAAAACTATCAGTAATAAGAAATAATGAACAACATTTAATACAAATTAAGTTGTTGAAAATCGTGTCACACACCTTTATAAGAAATTGAAATTATTGTTACATTATGTAAATTTGAATCAATTAACCATAAAGAAGTGGGAACCGAAATTTTCTTTTCTGAATTTTGCCTGATGTTGGGGAAAAAAGGCCACCGGTTAAAGCGGAGTTCCGGTTAAGAGGAGGCCGTTTAAGAGGAAGGCTAATGTACGTGGTTTGTGACCCCATGGCATTTCTATGGTAATTTTTCATCCTCTTGATGCTTACTATCAACCCTCTTAATTTATCGGTTACATTTTAGAAAAAACTGTACATATGTAAAATAACCTAAAACAGATAAATTTAATTCATACTGAAGGGTTTCCTAAAATTTTTTATCTGACGGAAATTTTTATATTTGAAAATTACAAAATTACGAACTTTCATATGTTTTGATTATGATTTCAGGTATTAACATATGTAAAAATTACGTTCGTGATTAAGTGCTTCACATAGGAAAAAAAGTCAAACATATATTAAATCAAATACGATAAACATACATTGTTGATCGTGTAAATTCATTTAAACAGTCTTCCAGTAAAAAACTATTTGAGAAGCAGAAACCATGGAGCCAAAATTATTTTTGAATAACTAAAACGATCCATAGGGATTTTGACCTTATGGAGGACCAAAGAATCAATGCGTATCGGCCCATCTTCTTCCTGTTTATTTTTAATGATTTGGAAAAATGGTTATTATCCTCTGTCAGGGTAGGAAATCGAAAACATATGTGAAGCGTTTTATTGTTTAAATCCCCATTTTACTCGTTTTCTGATTGGTCTATAGAGTAATCTGTATTTTTCCTTTACTTTCAACAGAGATGGATACTTCTGTTACCACTATGACAAAAAAAGTAATAAAAACTAAAAAAAAAAAATTAATTAATAACTCAATAATAAACAAATTGAGATTCAGCTTTTAAACAATTTGCATGTACATTTTTTTTCTCTATACGAAGGTGTAAAAAGTAATATTGTGCGATGTTTAGAAGTTTAAGAATGAAATTTCATTTAAAATTGGTCCAGGAATATTAATGTTTAATCCATGGCGTACGTAATGAATGACCAGCTCCGTAGAAGTTTAAAAATTTACAGTACCGAAAAATGTAATCCATGGCGTACGTAATGTATGAAATTTCATTTAAAATTGGTCCAGGAATCATAATGTTTAATCCATGGCGTACGTAATGTATGATCAACTCCACGCGATTTTTTATGTCTTAAATTTTAGTCTTCGAAAAAATCATTTTCCAAATGGTCGTTGTAATTTGATAAATTGCATATTTTTTGTTGTTGTTGTTAGTGTGCTAAGCTTCTCTTATTTCAAAAATGAGCTCCCGTTACCTAATTTTCATTAAGAATAAATTTATTCTTTCCATCACTAGAATATACCTCATTCTGATATATGAGAAGATTAAGATTTTTTTCACGGTCATCTAAAGAATGGAAAATAAAGTGATTCAAGATTTTTTTTTTATTCTAGGGGCACTTCCTTCAACAAAATTAGTTAAATTGTCACTAGTACTTTTTACCCTTCGTTTTAACAAGTTACTTGAGAAATATATTTTTGCACCAATATTAAAACGAATTATAATGTTTTATATCTAAAAAATATCATCGACTCATATTTTATTACATTAAAAGATTTATTATTTTTTATAATCTATTCAATAATTTTGTTTAAAATGCTTACTTAAAAATTCTCGTCATTTTTTTTTAATATTTCATTTTATTGAAATAGCTCTTACTAGTTAATTCTCTAGTGTTTAAGTCACTATAAGTAAATTAAGCAACTATAACTAAATATTTTGATTATGAAAAGCCATTTTCTTATTTTTCTAGCGGTATGCTTCACTTTTATATATCTTCCCCAATATGTAACTTAGTTTTTAGTAATGTGCTAATTACAAATCAGTGATCTCAAGAAATGTAAATAAAAAAGACACATATAATCACACACGTATTACACCTTCAATCTGATACTTAAGAAGAGATTTTTTTCACTGTCTTTTTAATCTGAAGAATGTAAAAGTATATGACTGAAGAAAAACTTTTTCAGAAAGTAAGTTCTCGAACAAAAGTAGTTAAATTGTCATTATGGTCTCTTTTTAAAGTTTAACTATTTTTGTAAGCGGAAAAGCATGTTTACACATATATTTAATAAAGGTTACAATGTTGTATTTCTGCAAGAAAGACCTACATTTTATTTAATTCAGAATTTTGTTAGATGTTATTATATATTAACGTTTTACTTTTGGCAAGGGCATAATATTTTCTTATTAAGTTAAAGATACTTTACCCCGATATGCTATTTCTTTTGCGCAGCATTTTAAGTGTCTTCTCCAAAAAATAATGTTCCGTTGTTGCAGATATATCATTGTACGGGATAATATCTACTGCAATTTTTTTAACTTCTAAGCATCGCACATTTTCGATTTTTATACTGTCGTACAGGGGAAAAAGTACTTTTAAATGCAATTTGTTTGAAAATTGCATCTCAGCTCATTTTTGAGATATTAGGTTTTTTTGTAGTTTTTAGAGATATTAGCTGGATGCTGGCTAGTAAAATACTAACTATATCTTTTTGTTGCCATTTTCCCATAACAATTGAGAAAAAAAGTAATTTGAAAAAATATAAAAGAATGATTTCTGATAAAACATGCTCTCTTAAAACGAATGAGTGGATTTGCCTACTCAATAATGAGCACTAATTTATTGGATCGTGAATGAGTTGATTTTTAAACGCTTCACTCATCTTGATTTAAGCTCTTATTCTTCTATTTTACTCAAGGAGAGCGGCCGCAAAACAGCTCAACTTGATTAGCAAGCTAGTTTCCTGCCGCTCTTTTGCGAGTCGTTCTCAGATTCGTTCGTCTCGTCTTATCGTGTCTCTGGCCTGCTTCAAGATGGACGCTGATGTGTAGATAAATATGTAAACATTCAAGAAGTTTTCTTAAAGAAGGAACGAAAGGATGTGTCTGTTTTATTCGGTAAGTTTTATAAAAGCATTTAATTTATCCTTACTTTTTAGTGGAATTGCATGTAATGATTTAAATTTATAATTTTTAATGCACGTTGTAACACATTCTCCCTCCGTCACGCTGCAGGCAGCTAATTTTAGAAATGCTTCTAGGGTAGATGTGCCAGTAATGGACACCCTTCCAGTAATGGTCACCACTTGATGTTTTTGGTTCATAAAAAAATAACTAATAAATATTTAGCTTTAATTATTTTTTTTTATAATTCCCCATTGTATGTTTTATAAAACTATGTTATTGTTGACACTTTTAATCAAACCAATCAGGAAGCAGAAAATAATGTTTCAAAGTTTTGCTGTTTTTCTGTGAAAATCTTAATGAAGAGCTTAAGAGCTGGCTTCGTTTAATTAATTTATATATTATTTATTTTCTTGCAAAATTTGAATGTTTTTGTTTGAGTAGCAATAGAAAACTTTGAATTTTATATACTAATGGCTATTTACAAAATTTCATTTCTTTTTAAGGTTTTAAGAGGGGGTGTCCATTACTGGAATGGTCAATTAGTCATTTCCCAGTAATGGACACCCCATGTAGACATTGCTAAAAATGCAATTTTAGTAATGTTTATAGTGCATAAAATTCTTCGGCTTAACTGCAAACCTAAATAATCAAATTTAATTTTTAAATTATACTTACCAAAATGTAATAACACCAAAACTTTTATAAATAGCTGCTTTTAAGTTATTTTATGTGATTAATAAAATTTCGATATTTTATTTATTATTTTTTTATGTAGTACATATATATATACCTCACATATTTTATAATCTAGCAATCAAACCAGTCGGGAAGCAGAAAATACTGTTTAAGAGCACAGTCCAAGAGGGGCTCATAGGGCTTAATCCCTTTCCGTTTAAATAAAAACAATGTTACAGAGGCTATTAAAAATCCATTTTCTGTCTTAAATGTTTCCTTATTAAAAAAAAAAATAAAATGTAATACTACTATTAATGAAAGTTATAGGTAATATTCATGAAACTAGTAAATCTGCAGATCAGGGGCATCAAACATCAGTTCTACAGTTTTATTTTGAAATTAGTTTATTTAGTATTTAAAATATTCAACTCACAATATCATTTCTTTCATATTTGTAATATTAATTATTATAAATGATACATCAAGTAATCTCTGGAAGATTGTTAAAAATAGTGACACAAAACTAAACATCAATATTCCAAAACTTTTTTTTTTAATTACCTTTTAAATCCACCACTGTTTCAATAATTTGATAGCTATAATTGTCTAATATTTAGTATTTTAAACTATCCATCTAAAATAATTAAAACATTAATCTTCTGATAATTACAATAATTGATGCAAACAGTAAATTATTATCACAAATATTTTATTAATTACTGGTATCCTAATTGTTAAATTTATTTAAAAATAACTATTTTGTTTCATTAGTATGTATTCATTAAATTCTGGTTCTAAATACAGTCACAAAAAATTATATTTATTACTTTTTATGGGGTGTCCATTACTGGAACAGAGGGTGTCCACTACTGGGCCAGGGGGTGTTCATTACTGGGCTTTTGGGTGTTTTGATATATTTCTGTTATTTAAAATTAAATTTCTATTCATATGGGGAAATGAGGCTATAAGAATGGTTAAATATTGTTGATAGATTATTATAATATTGAAAAAACTGGAATATAATAATTATAACTATTAATAAAAAAATTTTTAAAGAAATTCCTTAAGGGTGTCCATTACTGGCACATCTACCCTATATTTTAAAATTATTCTGCCTTTTTATTTTTTACTTATTTATTTTCGTTTAAAATGTCCTGTTTATTACTTTGTTGAGAAATAAATAAATAAGCTGATCATAGGCGTCATGTTAAAGCAAGGGTCGGGGGAGGTGAAAATAATAAAAGTTTACTTTTTCGTGTGACGAAACTTTTTGTCAGATATAACAGTTCTAAGTATTTTGTAAAAATAATTTTTCAGATAAATCATATCAAACAAAAATACGTTTTATAATTTGTAGTAAATAATTTTGTGAAAAATTACTAGAATTCCTCCCTAAAATTTTCCAGAGAATTGTTTCTTTCTCCAAATACAGAATTTTAATTCAAGGTTGGTATTCACTTATACATTTTTTTTTCAATCTAATTATATTTTCAAAAGTCAATTTTATTCCTTAGAAGTACAATAGTTTATTTCTATACAATACTATTTGTGTAAAAGAATTCAAATAATTACATAAACAGTGTTCTACTGCATCCATTCACCATCACTTTTCAGCAATTCCCTTTCAATTTTCCGAGAGCTATATTTTCCAATTTACCTTCCTGACAATAGGGGTAGCCGGGGTAAAATGAGTATATTTTTTATTATTATTTTACCACACAAAATTTTTTGAAAAATTAAAAGTGTGAATGAAATGGTCACATATCTGGCAATATTTAAACTTTGTAAAAACAAACTAGCAGCATACTATTTTTTTTCTTTTCTTACTGGTATGGTGAATTATTCATTTGTCCCTCATTTCAAAAGATTTAAATAAAAAATAAGATAATTTTGGTATAACCAATCACTAAATTCTTTTCACAATTATAAACATGGGTGCAAGACCTTCAGTCTCGGAAAGATTTTTGGCTGGTTGTAAATTATATTTCAGAGTTTCCCCCAGCTTTAAAAAAAGGCAGGGAGCTGCTTGTGGGAAAGGGGCACTTTTGGATTCTGAAGGGCATGTTTTGGATTTTTAAGGGCATTTCTTGAAATTTTTAAAGACGTTCTTTTGATTTTTAAAACTACTTTTTAATATTTAATAGACAGAACACTATTTTAAAGACAGCAATGTGTCAATTTTTACTATGCAAGTAATTTTCTTAATAAACAAAGGAGTAAAGGCACTTTTTTCAGGTGGGGGCAACAAGGGAGCTAATTTTTTAAATGAGGGGCAAGAGGGGTGCTATTTTGTAAACCTAAGGGCAGGCAGGGTGCAGTGCCCTCCTGAAACTGTCTGGGGGAAACTCTGATATTTTATATTGAAATAATAGCAATTTTACTAGCAAAAACTTTTAATTGCTCTTTTTTATTGTAAAAAATCCATTTTCAGCCATAAATCAAGACATTGAGATTGTCTAGCCCATCGCCAGTAGGTTATACCTAATATTCGGAAAAGTTTTCAGTCTTGGCTTGGATGGACTTCTTGCACGCATGATAAAGTCATTTTTATTGTTGTTTTTCTGTATCTTTTTTCTCCCCCCCCCCCCCAAAAAAAAAAAAAAATATTTATGCTGCAAAGAAAATATTTCTGTTAAAGACTGTATATATACAGGGGTCGGTGCCGGTTTTTATTCTTGGGGCCCATTTTGTGAAAAGTAAGTTAATTTTGTGAATTTTATAATATTTTTGTGAAAAATAACATTTTGCAATGAAAGTTGAAATCCAGTGAATCAAATTCGAACCAAGAATTTATGAATAAAAATATTCTTTAAATCCCCTTGCTACAGTTTTTGTTTTTCGTGACCTGATCTTATTTACAAATTACACATTTTTAAAACACTTTTTATGAAAAAGAATGTTACAAAAGAGCCTATTTTATTAAAAGGAATTTTGCGAAGGGGCCTGTTTTATTAAGTTCATTTTTATGAAGAGACCCATTTTATTAAATTTATTTTTCTGAAGGGGCCCTATTTTATTAAATAGATTTTTGTAAAGGGGCCCTAAATAGGCCCCAAATTTCACCTGGATTGACCCCTGATATATAATCTAGTTTTGTAAAATCTTGTTTGATTTCATTTGTTAAATGCTTTATTATTACAAAAAGTTTGTCTATCTCTATATACATATTTATTAAATAAGAAAAGCAACCAAGTATGCTAAAAATCCACATAAAAAATTTGGCAATTTAGTCATAAACAAAGAAAAAAATTATAATTTAATATTTGATCAGTAAAAGAAATACTAAAACTAAAGTGTCTATCATTAAATAAAAGCGGTGCTGTATCTAGCTATACTAACAATTTTTTTTGTTGTTCTGAGCATATTTAAATATTGGTGTTTTTGACGCTTAAAATGCAGTTTAAACGTATGTCACGTCAAAAACTGGTTTTTGACGGCTTAAACCCAACCTTGATTTCTTGTCACATAGGGTAAAATAGGTATTATAGTCCATCTTTTTTATGAGAGTTTGTCAAGATATGAATGTATGAAGATGGATCAAAATTGAAAGACCTTTGAGAGCAAATTGTTATTGATCCTATGCTTAAATGTGAAATTATGCTATAAATTAGTCGCGAACATCTGTTATCTGCGCTGCATGTTGGAATGTAAGTAACATTAAAAATCGCTGTTAATTGACAATTTCTCAAAAATCACGTTAAAGTATCATATATTCAGCCATAAATTAAATTAAAACACATGTTCTAACTATACTAAATTATTAAATTGGGTGGATTAAAAGAGGACAAATAGTAAAAAGAATCGAAGCAACCCATGGAAGTTAAACCAAAGGTTCTTGCTGTAGTGAATCCAATGTTTGGTGGCTGGGTCCTTGTGAAATTCGGTGTAAAGAAGTCTGTTCAAGAATTTACAGTTCTTATTATTGATATCCCTGATGAAGATAAATACACTGTAAAGTTTGCAACAAAGTAATCTGCCGGAATATTTTGTCTTCCCTGAGAAAGACGACATTGCTGATGTGCAGGCATCCTGAATTGTTAGGAAGTCTCTCAACCAAGCTGCATTGGTCATTGCTGTATACATTTTGTATATAAATTTTCATTCACTTATATCTAGTTAACTTTATAAATTGCTTTTGATTTAAAATATTTTTTAATTAATTTATCATTTTTCCCTACAGATACTTATGCTGATATCTATCTGCTTTTGAACTGCATTAAATTAAAAAAAAAAAAAAAAAAAACTTTAAAAATGAAACACTATTAGGAACATGATTCAGAGCATGGACGTAAACTGATGTTGTGAAAATTGTGAGCAGTTTTGGGTGGGTGGGGAGGGGGCTAGGATAGGATTTGTCTGTACTTGCATCTTATTTCTATTAGTTTCATAAGTGTTTTTATTTGTAAAGAAAAAAATATAAACAAACTGAAAGGGACAGGTTTTTGTCTTCCTGCCTCACCCCAGTTTACATATATGATTCAGAGGATGGAAGTACAAAACTCTTAAATGGTTTACACATTAATTATATTGTAATTCAACTATAACCAGCATATATCCATTTTACTCTGAAGCACGGGGTAAAATAGGTATAGGTTTTTCTCTAATATCTCTTTTGCAATTTGTTTGCGGCATTGTATAGTTGATCTTCACAGTGCCCCTTGTTGTTTACTTTAATCTTTGATTGCAGAATTTTATTTTATTTTTTAGACAATACTTTCCCTTTTAGAACAGATTCTGAAAGGTAAAAGTAATTTCTCAAAAAAATAAAAATTCTGCAATCAAAATCGAAAAAGTAAACAGGTGCCGTGAGGATCAAGCTCAGATATACAATGCGCGACCACCACCACCAAAAAAAATTTCAAAATGTCGAAATGCAAATAAGATTAGCAAAAAAAAAACCTTCCCATAAAAATATGAATAGCCTTAACTCGCAAGTATCTTCACATAACGGGGCAGGAAAAAAATACAGATTTTGTCAAAAGTTAAAAAGCACTAATTTTATTAAAATGCAAATATCGCCAGAGAACTTAAAAAAATTTCAGTAAAGAATCATGAAAAAAAATTTTGTCAAAGGATCTCGGGGGGAGGGGGGGGGGGGAGACGACGACATAAAGTTTTTGCAGTAAAAACAGTCCTTTTATTCTAGTCAACACTAGGGATGCACTGAATATTCAGTATTCGGCCATGTTACCAAATATTCGGTCGAATATTGAAATATTCGGCCAAACCGAATACTTAAGGAAAATTTTTTAAACATATTTTTAAAAACTTTATACAACTTCTACATTTAACAATCAACTTACAAAGATATTCAGAATAATTAGAAACGGAATCATATTTAAATAAAAGAGAATGTTATTACATTATTTATTTGCTGTTTGTTAAGTATTATGTAAGAAAATTAACCAATCACGAGGATTTTCATAGAAATTAATTATGTACAAATGCAAGTTCCAAAATTTTGTCTAGCAAATAATCTGTTTCTTGCTAAGATTTTAAGAACAATTTTTAGAATCTCTGAAAATGATTGTCCACCCCAGACACCTATCTAGGATGTATTTAAAAACTTCCTTGCTTAAATTAAAGGGAGTAGAACAATTATTCTTGCTAAGTTGCCACCATATAAAATTTGAATTGATTTGTAATATTTGTTTACTTTTGCTTCAGTCTCTTCCTGACAAGCAAATAATATATGATACTGTACAATTTTTCTTCCAATATTTTCACTATTAAACATTGATTTTAAAATGTTTCTTTTAGAATTTAAGAAAATTTTATTTATCTGTATTAATTCTCAGTAGAAGCCACGAAATTTAAAATTTTACTAATTTAAAAAGTTTTATAACTATCCTCTTCTTAAATAACTCAAAGCAGATTTTTTTCAGTATAAAGTTTACTTGTAATTGTAACTCTTGTTTATTAAAATGTAAGTTTCTGTATTGAATAGTATGTAAAATTGTTTTAAAATTTAATATTTTAATGCCTTTAAACTTTAAAATATAAAAGTATTTGACAAGCCGGAATAGTTATTATTCGGCAGGCTGAATATTCGGTATTCGGCCTAGCAGTTACTATTCGGCTGGCTGAATATTCGGTATTCAGTTCACCTCTAGGCCGAATATTCGGTATTCGGCCACAATCACTATTCGGTGCATCCCTAGTCAACACTGTCTTCGCTAAAATTTTTGGTATTTTTTCATGATGAAGCCACAATCACCCCCCCCCCTCCCTCCCCAGCTTATCAATTTAGCCATAATTTCATATTCTAAAAAAATTAATAAATGAAAATGATTTGAGAAATATATCATACAACAGTAAAATTTTAAAACATTTTACTTTTTCATATCATCAGGGCAGAAACTAGTTTCTTTCAGTAAGTGGCAAAAACTAATACTAATCCTGCAGTGATTCATAATTCATATATGTAGGTATTTGATATGTAAACAATTAAGCTAAAAATTAAAATTGAAGATTATGAATGTTGTTCAAAGTAGCAAGTCAGATTTAGTGATGCTCTGAATAGTGATTTTGGCCGAATACTGAATATTGAGCTAGCCGAATAGTAACTGTTTGGCCGAATACTTTTTATTTCAAGGTTTAAGGTATTAAAATGTTATTTTTTAAAACAACTTTACATAATATTTAATAAAACAATTACATTTTGATAAATAAGCTCTTTATAAGTAAATTTCATATTGGAAAAAAAAAACTTGCTTTGAGTTTATTTAAAAGATAATAAGACTTTTTATTAATAATGAAATTTTAAATTTAATGGTTTCCTCTATGAATTAACATTTTAAAATCAAACAGTAAAAGTGGAAAAATTGGAAGAAAAATCGGTTCAGGTCGATTTGAGGCTGAGTGTGAATTCCTGCAAGTTGGGTTCAGGTTAAACCCAAATTTTCAAAAGTTAGTTTGGTATATTTTTTTAAGTTTATCCCTGTTATAATAAACGTAGATATTTGTGTATATGTTGTTTTCTAAAGAGACTTCCGTTTTTTCTGCAACCCTTTGGCAAAGTTTGTTTTTTCTGCAACCAGACTTGTATATAACCAAAAACTTTCTATGTGCATAAATATTGGGTCAAAAACTATATGCACATTAATTTAATGTTTAATAACGTAAAATACCGTGTTATGTTATTTTAACAATATGAATTAAAAAGAGTATTTTTAAAATAATTACCATTTAAATTAAAAATAATTAGTATTAATCAAAGAATAATTATTTTGGTAAAAAAAAAAAAAACCAGCTAAAAATGCATAAGAAGCAGGGATGTAGTCGAGGGTATACGGGGGTATACGCCATATACCCTCTGGATTTTTTTAAGGAACACCGTATACCCTCTGGTTCTCAAGAAAGCCATAGTATATATATACTAGGGTATACTCTCTGCCTTGGGCGTATACCCTCTGTTTTTTTTACGACTACACCACTGATAAGAAGGGCAGAAATAATGTGACATTGCTACTGAAACAACTAAATCACCTTTTCTAGGAAGAGGTATCCATTATAGGTGAAAACTGGGAAATTGAGTTAGTAGCCAGTGGCCGGTAGACTCAGTTTCATTAGTGGCCACTTTTTTAAGTTAGTGGCCACCTATAATGTTTCAAACTTTCTTGACATCTACATAAACTATAATCGTTGTATATATACATATTTTTTTTATAAGTCAGAGTTTTTTACCAGCTAACTATTCATGATAAGAATAGGGAAGCAGTCAAAATTCAAGTAAATTACTTTGAAACCACAGAATCTGTTACATTATTTTTTTTAGAATATATTTTTAGATTATTTGTATATGTTCATAAACACTATTATCAATTTAAATTACTATTATTTTCTTTATATAAAAAATAACTAAATCTAAATTCTAAATTCCGTGTGTACAATAAAAAAAAAAATCAAATAAAGCACAATAAAATGTTATTTGGATTTTATTTAATTAGTAAATGTGTTATTAACATACTACACACATTACATACAGCTGAAATCTAAGCTGATGAGTGTATTCCACAGGATTAAACAGTATCCACTGAAGAAAAATAATCTAACTGGTGAGCATGTGGCAGCAGTCGAAATATTGAAAATACTGCAATGTCCTTAAAATCCACTTGCATCCAGTGAAGAAAAAAAAAAAAAAAAGGAATAAATTATTTGAAATGTATGTGGAATTAAAGCTGATGAATACATTTTGCAGAATAAAACTGTATTTCGTGAAAAAAATAATCCAACTGAAGAGCAATGGCGAAAAGCTGAAATATTGAAAATACAGCTAAATCGTTCTAATCTGCTTGCATCCGGTAAGAAAAAGAATTAACCAGTTTTCTAATTAGATGTAACCAAAGTAGAGATGCATATTTCTATGAAAAAAGCTATATTTCACTTGGCGATCGATAACAGATTTTTTATCGCCACTTGGCGAGTGGCGACTAGGGTGGCGATCAATGGCCGATTTTTTAATCGCTACGTGGCGAGTGGCGACCGCTAATTTTCACTTATAATATCCATTCATAGGTATCATCATTAAAGAGACTGGTGAGTTTTTACCGCGCCCCTTTGACAAAAATCATGTTTTTTCCTTTTGTCTTTGACGAAATTCTCGTTTTTTCTGTGATCATTTGATAAAATTCTCGTTTTTTCTCGATTCTTTGATGAAATTCACATTTTTCTTCGATTCTTTCACGAAATCAGTTTTTTCCCAATCTTTTGACGAAATTTGCATTTTCCTACGATCTTTTGACGAATTTCGTATTTTTTCATGCATTTTTAACAAAATTCTCGCTTTTTTCACAACACTTTTGATGAAATTCTCGATTTTTTGAAGAAAGTAGTTTTTTACACGATTATTTTACGAAATTTGCATTTTTTCAGAATCTTTTGGCAAAATTTAGGGCTTTTCCGCTATGCTTTTAAGAAATTTTTTTTTTTTCCTGAGCCCTTTTGCCGAAATTTGCATTTTTCTAAGATTCTTTGACGAAATTAGCTTTTTTTCGCGATCCTTTGACGAAATTAACGTTTTTTCTGCGATATTTTTACGAAATTTGCATTTTTCCTGCGATTTTTTTGACGAAATACGTGCTTTTTTCTCAGCCTTTAGCGATATTCATATTTTTCCCGTAATCCATTGATGAAATAAGTTTTTTCTGCGATTTTTTGACGAAATTTGCGGGATTTTTTTTTCACGATCCTTTGACAAATTCGGGCTTTTTCCGCTATGCTTTTAAGAATTTTTTTTTTTTTTTTTAACGATTCTTTGACGAAATTATAATATAGAGAATATTTTTAATTTTTTGGTATTAAAAAAAAAAAAAATTACAAAAATAAGTTTTTTTCTACAAATTTTTCTGCAAGGTTCCGAATTTTTGGAAAATCTTCTGCGCGTGTGTCTATATTATACAACTGTGTCTGCAACCCTTTGGCAAAATTTGTGTTTTTTTTCTGCTATCCTTTGACAAAATTTTCTTCAACCCTTTGGTAAAATTTGTTTTTTCTGCAACCCTTTGGCAAAATTAGTTTTTTTCTGCAACCCTGTTGCAAAATTCGTTTTTTCTGCAACCCTTTGGCAAAATTTTTTTTTCTGCAACCCTTTGGCAAAATTTTTTTGTTTCTGCAACCCTTTGGCAAAATTTTTTTTGTTTCTGCAACCCTTTGGCAAAATTTTTTTCTGTACCCCTTTGGCAAAATTTTTTTCTGTACCTCTTTGGCAAAATTTGTTTTTTTCTGCAACACTTTGGCGAATTTCCCTAAATCAATTCATGAATCAGTCGCGGAAAAAAATTGAGAATTTCTTCAAATGATCATGGAAAAATACCAGATAATTTGTCTTAGAAATCTTAGAAACAAATGGTAATTATCTTCAATTGGTTGTTGAATAAAATTGCTATTTTCGTAAAGAGTTCAGAAAGAAATTGCGAATTTCGTCAAAAGATTGCGCAAAAAATAATCGGGAATATCGATAAACTTATTTGGTGAAGAATATTACAAATTTCGTCAAAAGGTCGCGACAAATAGTGAATTTTGTTAATTAGTCACAAAAAGATATCGCGAATTTTACTGTTCGATTGCACAAAACTCAAGAGTTTTGCCGTCAAAAATCAACCCAACCCAATTTATTGCTTGGGTAAATTGCAGGGAAATGAATTTCCGTTTTTTGTATGTTTCAGGCACTTTCGTATGAACTCATCATTACGTCTGTTTTGAAATTTTAAGTTAAAATCATTTAAACGTTTTAAATCGATAACATTGTTTTTGCACATTTTCATTTTAGGAACAATACTTTGATCCTATCACTCAAGCTGCTATGGTTGAATGGAGGTTATGGCAACAATGAGGTTAAATTTAACACCAGCCCAAAAGAAGTACCAACAAAGAGGACTATCAAAGAGACACGTGATAATCCTGAAGAGGTGTATTATCAGCAAGAAAGGTATAAATTTACATATTAATCTTAAATATATTTAAGTTTTGATTTTGTCATGGAATTTCATTTTTTTTTGTGTGTGTGTGTGTTTAGTAATTAACACTGTATTGGGCCAGTGTGACCTTACAGATACATATGTGGAAAAAAAAAAATCTGTTTTCATATTAGTAAACTTCATACCTAGCATCTATCTTTCCTATCCCAATAGCAGAAAATTTACTTTTAATGTTTTTAAGCATTTTACTAATTTTTATTAATAATAATCTTAAGTTTTAGTAATAAATAATAAAGAACTAAACATGATATAAAGTTGGAAAAAAATCCAATGGAAAAAAAAATCTGCGACGCATGTCACCCATCAGGAACTTTCTGCTACCAGGTTTCCTATGTGTTTGGAATGCAGTGCTATGCAGTTTTAGTTCATTTATTTAGTATCGTCTATCAGTCAGATACATTTGCCCAATAACATAAAACAGCATATAAAATTTGATTTTGTCATAACATTATGCAAGTTAGAAAAACAAGTCTGTATTTCTGAAATAGATATTCCTAACATGTATTTAATATGAAAAGCATTTTTATTAATAGTTAAAAAAAAAAAAAAAAAAAAAAAAAAAAAAAAAAAAAAAAAAAAATTGCAATTGAATTTTTAAAATTCACTGTTTATAGAAAATTTTTTAACGTAAATTTCAATGAAAGTAAGCCTTTCAATATTATTTTTTCATTTTCTTACATAATTATAACTTTGTTATTAAATTATGATTAAAGGTACCATTAAAAACAGTGAAAGTTTTGATTATCTTTGTGAAATCCAGAATTTTTATAAATCTAGTCTTAGTCCTGATACAGGATTTTCGAGGTTATACTGTATTAAATTAGACATGTATCTCTGACACATGACATGCATTTGACTGTTGGAAGAAAATTGCCGCCTGACTGCTTAGATTTTATGGGGTAAGGTTAAACATCATTGTTGTAATAAAACATTTTATATTTAGAATAAATTTAAATGTAGTTTCATCCCCCCCCCCTTCCAATGTATACATTTTGAAAATGGCAACAAATGGGAATTTTCAACAATATTTTGTAATGTTGCTTAAGACCTTTTAAATTTGTTTTTAAAATAGAAATTTATTTTAAGATTGTATCAGAAGTAGGGTGTCAACGATTTAAATCATGATTTTAATCAAGTGATTTTTTTTAAAAAAAATCATTGATTAAAATCAAAAATTTTTTACTGTTTAAAATGACATAAAAAAGTATTCAAATTATTGTGACTTATGAATACACAAAACAAAGCTTTAAATAATTGTTTCCAAGTATAATTCCTGAGTATTGTGAAAAATTTTAAGTACAGTAAGTTTGTAAAAACCATGTTTTTTTATCTAACAAACATAAAAAGCATTTAATTTAAAAATATTTAAATCTAATATAACTTTCAATGTCATAATTTCCTTTTAATAATCAAGTTATTATTTTATATACAATAAACACAGCAATAGTGTCAATGATTTTAATCAATTGATTTAAATCAGATGATAAAATCACATATTTTCTGATTTTTTAAAATGTTGTGAAAAAGCATGATAATCAATAATGAAAACGATCACTAAATCACTTGTAAAAAATGTAATATTTGTTATTGTTAATTATAACTGTGTAAAAAGATGTTATTATACATTTAAAAAAATCTAACTAAATGTTAAATAGCTTTAATACATTATAATATTTAGTAGCTATTCAAATATTTTAATGTTGTGGGGGAAAATATCTGATTTAAATTTCAAAAATACAATTTTTGTACTCTATTTATAAATTATGCGCAAGTTTGCTGTATACATTGCTACAATTTTTGATCAATTTGATAGACATACGCTTTAAAACCTGTGTAAAATTACTGGCTGCTTTATGAATTTATCAAACTATTATTTATCACCTTTTTTCAACCACTTTTTCAAAAATGTAGATTGTGTTCTTAATTAAACAGTTAATTGTTTAATAATTACAAAATTTAATCTGTATCATCAATTTAAAATTAAATGCAATTTATCAATAACTTTAAAATATAAGCAGTATTTAATATTGGTTTACATAATTATTATAAAATATTAATGCACATAATGCTGTATGTTACTAAAGAAATTTTTTATTTGCAGTTTTTTGTAATTTCTATAATTACATAATTAAAATTTTATTAATTAAAGCAAAAAAAAAACATAGATTATGTTAGTAATTGGAGGGTTATTCATTTTTGAAATGCTTAATTCTTGGTAGATGTTAATATTTTAACACGGGAAAAAAAAATAAAAAAAATCAGATTTAAATAAAAAAAAAATCAGATTTTTTTTATTTTTTTAAAAAAAATCATGATTTTTTTACACCCTAATCAGAAGTAACATGATAAACAAGTGGGTAAGTGTGATTGCACAGATGGTTTCATTTTCCATTTTATTCACAATTAGCCGAATTTTCAGCGGTGTAACTTTATATAAAGCTAAAAGTTTTAGTGTATGTTTTTTAAGAATATGCATGGGAAGGCGGTTTTGTGTGTGTGTAGGTTTTTATTTTTGGGGCCCATTTTGTGAAAAGTAAGTTATTTTTGTGATAAATAACATTTTGTAATGAAAGTTGAAATCATGTTACTCAAATTTAAATGAAGACTTTCACAAAACTTCTTTAAATCCCCTTGGTAAAGTTTGTTTTCAGTGAGCTGGTTTTATTTACAATTTACACATTTTAAAACAGTTTGTGTGAAAAAGAAGGTGATACTTTGTGTGAACAAAGGGGCCTATTTTATTAGATTTTTGTGAAAGGGCCCTAAATTTTGCTTGGAACGACCCCTTATATATATATTCATATTTAGAATAAATTTAATTTTTAAAGTTTCATTCCCCCTCCCCCCCACAACCCCCCCACCCCCCCGCCCAATTATTGTTTAAAAAGATATGTTTGTATACATTTTGAAAATGGTAACAAAGGTGAATGTTCAACAATATTTTAAGAAGTTGCTTAAGACTTTAAGAATTTATTTATATTTACTTTAATCTAAAAACTAATATTTTAAAAGATTCACAATCCTTTGCATTACAATTATTGCTATTTAACTTAATTTCAATATTTTCTTTTAACACAGGAGAATAGTGACCTCATGGAGGAATGCAATTCCGCTGCGAGGAGTGGAATTCAACAACGCTATCGAATCTCTCAAGGATCTTCAGCAGAGAAGAATACATATTTTCTTGTCTTGACAAGAAAATTTTAAATGAAAATATTTACATGTCCAGTTAAAGGTGTTGTCAAAACACTCCATCTGTTGTTAAAATTGCTATCAATGCTACATTTGTTTTTTCTTTTTGTTCAATAAAATTGTTAGTAAATAATGTTGTTTCTTTCCCCAACGATATTCTAAATTCCATATTTGTCTCCTGCTTTTGGCATAAAAAGCTACAATCTTATGCCATTTTAAAGTTTTACATTTCTTTAAAAGTTAGTAGATTTAAGAAACATTGGATAAAATCAATGGTCAATTGCAACAAAACAAGATTAAAAAAGAATAACTGCAAGATAGTACCTAATAGGTTGGTATTTATCCAATCAAGACATTGTTCCTTCTAACCCGGTAGCTAAATTTTAAAGTTATACTTGAACATAATTTCAAGTTTCAACAAATGTTTTAAATGATATAAAGAATTAAGTTGATCCATTTCTAAAGTTATTTTGGTGCATAATTTATTTGTAAATATATGAACTGCTTTAAATTGACATTTAGCAAGTGCTAATTAATTAGCATAAAAAAGCTTAACAATTAATATTTCTTTAAAAGTTAGTCAATTTAAGAAGTAGTGTGAATTAAATCAAGGGATAATTACAACAAAGTATATAATGGGTTAGTGTTTATCTTTTTTGAAGTATTTTGTTTTACTTATTACAGCCTAACAATAGCAGTGTGACAACACTTGTGATAATGTTAGTTCCACGGGGAAGTTATTTTCAAATATCTTGCTTGGATTTTAATATTTGTACAGGCTTCTTTTTGCATATGATAGCTGAAGACAATCTATATGCTGGCTAGTTTTTACTTTTTTAACTTAGGTTTTATATTTTATTTTAAATACTTTAATTTTCGGAACTGATTCTAAAATTGATATCTTAATACAGTAAATGCTCGATGGGACTCATATGTGTTCATAAAGTCAAAAGTTCGTAAATGGGAGCAACATTAGTTCAGCGAGATGCTGGGCGGGACCAGTACACCAGTTCGTAAAATCGTCTACTGTATTAAAAAACTAACCAAAATTGCAAAATTAAAAATAAGCCTGCATAAAGATCCTATGGCTGCCCCCCCCCCCAAAAAAAAATATATATATATATGTATATATATATATATAAATCCAAACAATGTATTTGAAAATAACTTCTCCATAGGGTTAACACCATCATTTCTGGGCGATTCCATGGAGAGTGTCACACACATAACGCAGGCTTTAATTTGCATTTATTCAATTATTTATTATTTATTAAATTTTAATGTTAATTCTGATTTTAAGTGGTATGGTAAATAAGTTATCATATTTTTAAATTTAAATGTGTGGCAATAAACCTCACAGAAGTATATTATTTAATTACATTACTCAAAATGTGCTTTTTTCCTACTTCGGAAAAAAGCACATTTTGCGTAATGAAATTTAATGATATATTTCTGGGAGTTTTATTTCCACACATTTAAACTAAAAAATATGGTTATAACTTATTTACCATACCACTTAAAATCAGAATTAGCATTAAAATTTGATAAATGAAAATTAAAGCCCTCATTACATGCGACTCTTTGCACGGAATCGCCCTTCTATACTTTTTCAGCGACTAGTGTAGGATCTTAAGGCTGCTCTTAATGGCTCTGCTCAACAAGCACAAAACGTTTTGATACATTTACAAATTCATTTTTTAATGGAAAGATATAAAATTGGAAAGCCTGGTTATGAAAGCTATTTGGAATTGAATTTTCCATTTTTTTTAAATCAATAAATTACCTATTGAGTTATAAACGATTTTGTTCATGTGACAAACACGTTTTCGCCCGCTCTTGAGTGTTTTTTCTCCTTTCATGCAGAAATTAAGTTTAAAACGTCCACTTTGACACTATTTTCTGAAAGATGTATTGCGTTTGCAAAAAAATGAAAAAAGCAGCTTGATTACATAGTTTCTGAACACCCAGCTAGTTTCATGCATTTTCGATCAAAAATAAATTAAAACTTATGTCAGAAAGTTGCCCTTTTGGATTTGAGAAGTCAGCTTTTAAAAGTTGTCATTGGGATTTTTCCTTTCCTTGGTGATTTCAAGTTTACATTTAGATATTTTTTCATTTTTTTTTTTTTTTTTTTTTTTTTATTTACGTTAAATACTTAAGATTGGTTTAATTGTAATTTTTAGTTATAAATCATATTTTTTTTTCAATCAAAAAGTAATACAATTATATAAACCAGTATGAAGGAATATAAAATTAGTTATTTATTATTTTAATTTGAAAATGTGGCAAGAATTCTGTGTTATTTTGAATTTCATTGATAAAAATCAATCACAGGTTACTGAATTTCATTTAAAATGACATGATTTTATTTAATCAGCTAATTAGAAATCGCTCAAGGTTTTTTTTTGTAATTTTGAGCGAGTTCTTATGAATGAGTTTATTAAAAATCACTCGGGATTTTGCATGTTAAGAACATCATTTAAGAGTTCATTGCATGAACTCTTAAATGAGTTGATTTAATCCATGTATGAATTGTTACAAATTGCCCAAGAACTACTGGATTAAATCTGAAATGACCTCATTTCACTCAAGTTTGAATTGATTATAAATCACAAGTGGTACTGGATTTAGGCTTAAATTATTTCATTTCACTCAAATATGAGTTGGCTACAGATTACACAAGTGTTACTGAATTTAGTCTCAAAGGGATTCCATTTCACTCGAGTACGACCAGATTTAGTCTTAAATGACTTAATTTCACTCAAGTGTGAGTTTTACAAATTACTCAAGTGCTACCTGATTTATTCTTAAATAACTTCATTTCACTCAAGTATGAGTTGATTACAAATCAGTCAAGTGCGACTGAATTTAGTCTTAAATGACTCAATTTCACTCAAGTATGAGTTGGTTACAAATCACTCAAGTGCTACTGGATTTTACCTTCATTGAGTTGATTTCACTCAATTATGAGTAAAATAGAGATCACTCAATCATGAGTTGCTTAAAAACAACTCATTCACTCGAGTTGTTTCAACTCTTTATGAGAAGCTGACTTTCAAGTCATGAGATGAGTGGATTTCGGCTCAACTTGAGTTATTTTGGCTCTTTCGTTTTAAGAGTGTGGTGCTATTATAAACTATATTTAATCTTAAGTATCTGTAGTAATGTTACAAACAAATGGAGTCATATAAATCATTATATAGCCATTTTTTTTTGTCGAGTCTCTTGAATGATGACATATCTTTTTTACCCCTTGAATTGTGTATACAGTGATAGTGACGTCTTATGCATACTTTCTGTATGTTGTTTAACACTGTATCGTAAACGCGGAATTCTTCAGCGGATGCGAATGACTTCATTTTATATAAAATAAAAGCGTGTGTTTTAAGTCTTAAAACTGATATATGATTTGTACTATCTATATTTATGCAAATATATGTTTTTATCGGGGGCGTCAGTAAATTCTGAAAGAACAGAATTCCTGTTTTGTAGTTTGTAGAACTTCTTATAATTCATTAAAACTGGATTATCAGAATTTATTAAAGCTGAATTATTGGAACTTATTTATGCTATTCAAGTTTAAATCATTTTTCAAATTTTAGAGATTTATAATGCCAAACGTAATAGGGGTACAATTTTAAAGCTTTGATTAATTTACAATGGAAAACTTTTATAATTTGTATATTTTTCCCATGACTTTTCACCGTCTTCAAGTGTAATAAGTGATTTAAACCCTTCGCGACGAGCGTCCTTTACAGATTTTTTTTTTTTTTTTTTTTTTTTTTTTTAAATCTTTTATCAACGGTTTTTTAAAACGGAAGTTTTCGCCTAATTGTATCGCAGAAATGCTAAGATTAAATATCACAAATTTTGTACTTAAAAATAACTGGTGGGAATTATCGAGGGAACTGAGGACCTTGTTCGTCACGTATACGGGACGCTGGTCCCGAAGTGGTTAAAGGGAGTGATGTTAAAATGTCGAAAAGCGGAAATAATTGTCCATTTTTGTCCCTTTATATCTTAAAAATTACACATTACAAAAATAAAATTTTTAAGGTCAATAATACATGCACGTGTCTTCCTTAATTTAATATTTTTTTTTAGGCCTTAAAAGGGAGAAATATTTTTTATAGATTCTTTTTTAATTTTAGACATTCATCTAGTAGAAAAAATGTTGCGCGCATGATTACAAAAGAAAAAAAATCTGCATCTAATAATATTTAATACTCTTGTTCTTACACTGGATCTAAAACAATTTTTTTTTCATACTATTTTTAAAAGTCTTTTTACTTTCTTCTATCTTTAGAAGAAGAAAGTATTGGATTCGTGAAAATTTTCTACTTTCGATTTTCGACGGATTTACACGTTTTAGGGGTCAGAGATTCCGAGAAACATGTTTTTACAAAATGTCTGTCTGTGAGTCTGTGCATCTGTGCATCTGTGAGTCTGTCTGTCTGTATGTGACACAAATTTTGTGGGCGCTCTATCTCAAGAACTAATGCACGGAATTTAATAAAAATTTATATTCGATTAGTCCCTGATATAAATTGGTGCTGATTAGTTTTTGGTGTAAATCGCTCAACAGGTGCCGCTGCGATGCAGTCTTTTCACGATTTCTACAATAGCTCAATCTCCAGAACTAATGCACGGATTATCATCAAACTTCAGATTCAGTTAGTCCTTGACATGAATTGAAGTTTTGTACATTTTGGTGTAAATCGCACAACAGGTGGCGCTGCTATACTGTATTTTTTACGATTTCCACAATAGCTCTATCTCAACAACTAATACTTGGATTTTCATCAAACTTCAGATTCAAGTATACTTTGATATGAATTAGGGCTGTTTGTGTTTTGGTGCAAATCGCTCAACAGGTGGCGCTGCTATGCTGCACTTTTCAGAATTTCCATTATAGCTGTATCTCAAGAACTAATGCAATAATTTTCACCAAACTTCATAATCAGTTAATCTTTGACATGAATTGACATTTTGTACATTTTGGTGTAAATCGCTCAACAGGTGGCGTTGCTATACTGCATTTTTACGATTTCCGCAATAGCTCTATCTCAACAACTAATGCTTGGGTTTTCATCAAACTTCAGATTCAAGTATACTTTGATATGAATTAGTGCTGTTTGTGTTTTGGTGTAAATCGCTCAATAGGTGGCGCTGCTATGCTGATTTTTGTGATTTCCGCAATAGCTCTATCTCAAGAACTAATTCTTGGATTTTCAACGAACTTCAGATCCATGTATACCTGGATATCAATTATTGCCGTTTATGTATTGGTGTAAATCACTCAATAGGTGGCGCTGCTATGCTACATTTTTCAGAATTTCCGCTATAGCTCTATCTCGAGAACTAAGGCACGAATTTTTACCAAACTTCAAATTCAGATACACTTTGATATGAATTGGTGCTAAATTGATGTTATTTCTTGTACTATTTAAATGATTTAATTGGAGTGATTTAAAGTGTTCAAAAATTATTACTTTTCATATTTTTTTTCAAAAAATGATTTATTTCGAGGTTTAAGAGCCTTAAGTCAGCTTAAATGATATCTTCTGGGACTGCACGAAATTCAGTCCCCAATTTGGAGGTCGCTCCCTAATTTTGGAAACGTTGACATGATGTTCCAAATCTACATAATCCTACCTACATAGGAAACCAAATTGAACGTTGAAATGAATGTGGTGACAAAATCACCATTATAACACCAATTTTTTTTTTTTTTTTTTTTTTTTTTTTTTTACAGAAAAAAAAATAAAATAAAATAAAATAAAAAATTTTCTCATTGAAAATAGTTATTATGCTAGATATACGAATTTTTAACGCTGTTTTTTTTTTTTTTTTTTTTTTAATTGTTCAAAATTGATTACTACTTCATATTTTTTTTTTTCAAAAACTGGATTGTTTGAAGGTTTAAGAGTCCTAAGTCAACAGAAATGGTCATCCGCCGGAACTGGACGAACTACAGTTCCCAATTTGGAGGAAGCTCTCGTGTTTTCGAAACATTGGAAACCTTAGTCATACAGAAACAAGTAAGAAAAATCATGCGTTAAGCATAGATTATGAAACACTTTCCAACACTTCCTGTATGCTTTAACAAAACTTCGTTATTTAGGGAAATAATGTACTATATAAAAGAACTAAGTAAACATTTTAGAAAACACATAAAACATTTGAAAAACTGATTTCAGCAGTTACCATCCATATCAAATATGTATTGCAATTCTTTTGAACAGCTCTGTATTTGATCTGTAGGTTGATATATATGCTATATTATGGGGAAATTTAGTTTAGCAAGAAAAGGAATAGCAGGTTGAAATTTCTCTTGCAGCAATGTATAGCAAATGGAAATATACTTGTATACTTTTGTACAACCCTGTAGTTAACTTAGTACCTTTATTACACGCCACTATTTAGCAAAAGTTTAATTCAAAGTAAAACGCTCTAAAAACTTCTGGAATCACATTTTCAGAAATTATCATTTATAGACGGCCATGTATCCAATTCTTTGCATGACCCTGTATATAATTTTATCTATGTTTTATAATTTTATCTACAAACATTTCTTAGTAAGCGAAATGCAGTTCAGCGTAAAAATGCATAACTCATTTAAAAACCACCTTTAATCAATTTACAATCATACCCAGTAACCATTACGAATTCTTTTGTGTAGCCCTGTACATGAATTACAGGCATTTATACACATCATATACAATGCATAAATATAGCGAAACATAAAAGTGCATACCATAATGAAAAATACATTTCCAGCCATCATCGCTACCGTACAATACTTCGGATACAATATAGTATCTGAAATCTTTTGTGTGTCCCTGTAAATGCTATGTACTTCGTATTATACATGAAATAAGTTATAGTAAACCTCAGCGATGTATATCAATTCCATTATACATGAAATAATTTAACATAATTAAAATACGCCGGAAAAAATTCACTCCACCCGTATATCATTATGTAACGGAATTCTTTTGTGTGGTCCTGTAAATGAATAATATTTATTCTTTGCAGAGAATAGTCTACGGAATGCATATTATAATGCACTTGATAAATGAACATAAATTTTATTATGTTTGAAAGCATGTAACATCATTAAAAATAATTTTAAACGAATTTTTCCCATAGGCCGTAATGTAACGGAAAACTTTTGACTGCCCCTGTAAATGAACTAAACATGGTACAAAGTTCATTTGCAATAGGGTTCGTGCTATGGTAGAGGTCACTAAGATCCGAAAATTTCAGAACGATACGAGTATATTTACGGGAGTTAGAGCATGTACAGACGGCCAGACGGACAGACGGACAGACGGACAGCCAAACCGAATGCATAAACACTTTTCAACTTTGTTGGAAAGTGTTAAAAAGTATGTTAGAATTGTTTATATTATGTTTCAAATGCTACCTATCCATACAGGAACCTAAACTAAAAGTAGAACTCTAAATGTTAATTTATACCGTACTAGTAGTTGTGTTTGCTTGAAAATGGTGTAATAAAAATAAATAGAATAATAATATGATAAATATAATAATAATAATATAATAAATATAATAATAATATAATAAATATAATAATAATATAATAAATATAATAACAATATAATAAATATAATAATAATGTAATAATGGTGTTATAAAATGGTCGTTATAATAATGTATTTTTTTTTATGTGTTACCCTCATCACTTCACAAAATGGCAAAAAGTACATTATTATAAAAATCGAAATGAACAATGAGCAATGAACAAGAACAAAAATTCATGTGTTCAGCATAGGTTATAGAACACTTTCTAACACGTTCAGAACACTAAAAAAACCTCGCAGTTCATTAACCTCTTCATGCCCTTCGACAATCATGTGGACGTTTAGTTTTTTTTTTTTTTTTTTTTTTTTTTTTTTTTTTTTTTTTTTTTTTATAATTATTGTCAATTATAAAAAGAACAAATGTCTTATAATAATTTATTCACTACAGAATCCCTTAACAAGAAAAGTAAAAAATATATGCTGTGGCTGCACTGATAGCGTTATTTCCGATGTACAGTTTGAGATATAAAAAGTCCTTCCGGCCAGTGCCGGGAGGAAGAGGTAGCTTTCATATTCCTTATTTTAAAAAAGGCAACTTATATTATTCAAACACACGAAGCTCAATTTAGTGGAAACCGAATATAGGAGATTCAATACAAATATTTATCAATACTAAATCATTATGAATGAGAATTTCGCGAAATTAGTCAGCTTTATCCAAGCTGCTTTTATTTAAAATAACTTATATTTGGCTGCCAAATTCGGCGATTTCTTAAAGTGCCTGCCATTTTAAGACAACACGGTGGATGAGGCTAACCAGTGAACTTGGTCGAGACCTTAGCAATTGCTGTGCACATGCTCACTCACATCGGAATCGGTTGATATATACGAGTTTTGTCGCAGGCAAAAAATAAGATTTTTCAAAATGTCACCCACATTAAAAATTGAAACTGCTATATCTGAGCCATTTTTTAAGATAAAGACAAACAAAAAATGCTCTTGAACCCTTATATCAAGGTAAAATACTTAAGAAAGAAACCTTTTTCAATTTCTAATTTTTTTGCACCTCAGTTTAAATATAATTTTTTTTAATTTAATGGCCGCCATTTTGAAACAAGATGGCTGATGAAGCTGGCCAACGAACTTGGTCGAGATATTGATGCATACTATCCACATGTCTTCTTCCATCGAAATAGGCGAATACGTGTGTTATCGCGTGACAAATACAAGATCGTTTCAAAGTGTTAGCCATGCTAGAAATTCAAAGTGCTATAATTCAACTATTTTTTAAGATATAAACAAAAGAACAAATTTTCAGAAACAAAAAGTGCTCCAGAATCGTTCTATCAAGGCCAAACACATAAAAAAAATATTTTTCATTTTCCAATTTTTTAATACCTCATTTTAAATTTTAAATTTAATTTATTTTTAAATGGCAACCCTTTTGAAACAAGATGGCGAATGAAGCTGGCCAACGAACTCGGTCGAGACATTGGTATGTACTATGTACAGACCAAGTTACATCCAAATCGGTTCATAAATACGCCTGTTATCGCGTGACAAAAATCAGGTCGTTTTAAAATGTCAGCCACAATAGAAATTCAAAATGCTATAACTCAGCCATTTTTTTAGATATAGACAAAAGAAAACCTGTTCCGGAATCTTTGTGTTAAGGTCAAACACATACAAAAAAATCTTTTTCATTTTCAATTTTTTTGTATCTCATTTTAAATTTAAAATTTTTTTAAATGGCCGCCATTTTGAAACAATATGCGGATGAAGCTGGCCAACGAACTCGTTCGAGATATTTGTATGTACTATGTACACACCGAGGTACATGGAAATCGGTTCATAAATACGTCTGTTATCACGTGACAAATATCAGGACGTTTCAAAATGTCAGCCACGCTAGAAATTCAAAATGCTATAACTCAGCCATTTTTTAAGATATAGACGAAACAAAAACTGCTCCCGAATCTTTTTATCAAGGTCAAACACATAAGAGAAAAATATTTTTTCAATTTACAATTTTTTGGTACCACATTTCAAATTTAAATTTTTCTTAAAAATTTAAATGGCCGCCATTTTAAAACAAGATGGCGGATGAAGCTGGCCAACGAACTCGGTCGAGACATTGGTACGTACTATGGATAAACTAAGTTACATCCAAATCGGTTCATAAATACTCCTTTTATCGCGTGACAAAATTCAGGACGTTTCAAAATGTCAGCCACGCTAGAAATTCAAAATGCTATAACTCAGCCATTTTTTAAGATATAGACGAAACAAAAACTTCTCCGAAGTCTTTGTATAAAGGTCAATTACATAAGAAAAAAATATGTTTCCATTTTTAATTTTTTGGTACCACATTTCAAATTTTAATTTTTTAAATTTTTTTTAAATGGCCGCCATTTTGAAACAAAATGGCGGATGAAGCTGGCCAACGAACTCGGTTGAGATATTGGTGCGTACTATGTACACACCAAATTACATCCAAATCGGTTCATAAATACGAGAGTTACAGTGTGACATAGGTCAGATATATATATATATATATATATATAAATTTTGAACGGAGGGTGGTTTCGGAGTCTGGGAGTCATGATCGATGAAAATATACCAAAATTTTTTGAAATAGCTTTCCTCCGAACGGCTGCAATAGGTAGCTTTTTGTAATGAAAGCTACCTAAAAGTCCTTCCGGCCAGTGCCGGGAGGAAGAGGTAGCTTTCATATTCCTTATTTTAAAAAAGCCAACTTATATTATTCAAACACACGAAGCTCAATTTAGTGGAAACCGAATATAGGAGAAACAATACTAATTTTTATCAATA